>JAMBUR020000003.1:1223555-2447111 GCA_023721895.2 Talaromyces albobiverticillius
TGTGAACCTGTTCAATGGCAACATACCTTTACAAGGCCTTCTCGCGGCATTTTTCATCCATGGTGATCCGAGTCTTCTAAAGAAATACGACCTCTGGAAAGCTACGTGGCCAACGCCGGGGGATTTTGAGGATGGGATGCCCATTCTCTGGCCCAAGGAGCTTGGGGGCTCGAATTTGAGGAATAGTCCTCCCAATGAGACAGACGATTCTGTCAGCAGCAGCAGTGCTCATAATGATAATCATGCATCAACATCAATCACACTCCCACCGCCAGCTTCGGGTCTATGGAACACATTCCGCAAAAAACCGCTTGTCGAAAATTACGAAACAAAGTACCAGGATCTTCTGACTCGCCAGGAGAAGCGACTCCGGAACGCATGGAGGGGAGTTATTGCTGTCTTCCCAGACACGAACTGGGAAAAATTCTCATATTATTGGTTAATTGTCAATACGAGAAGCTTCTTTTACTTGATGCCCGGTCAAGAGCGTCCCGAGGATACGAATGAGGCTATGGCTATGGTGCCGTTTGCTGATTATTTCAATCATACTGACAACGCAGTAAGTTCTTGGGCATTCTTTAGTGATAATTACATGCCCGAGTTTTGAATATACACTCTTCGACTTGACTTGGAAATGCTGATGATTGGGTTGAAAGGAATGCGATGTAAACTTTGATGGGAAGACGTATACGTTTCGAGCAACGAAGGTTTACAGTCAGTCTCAATATTTCAACTCTTCGAAATTTTGTATTTGTTCGACATGCTGACTGATATTTTGCCCTTTGCAGAGAAAGGAGAAGAAGTTTATATGAGTTACGGGCCACACCCGAATGACTTTCTCTTCCTTGAATGTACGTTTATTGCATACCTCAAGCATGCCGAATACTGACAAGATCGTAACAGACGGCTTCTACCTCGGGGAAAACGAGTCTGATGCATTATACCTCGACGACATCATTTTGAAAGATTTTACCGTGGCCGAAAAGGAAGAACTCATCCTTCAAAGATACCATGGGTATGCCATCATATCATACTACACTAATTAGAAAGAATCTCCACTGACCAATCTTTTCCCCCAAAGCAACTATCAAATTACACTCGAATCTGGACCGTGTTTCCGTACCGAAGTTGCAGCAAGCATGAAATGCATGTCCCGCCGTAACTGGAGGAATTACATCCAAGGCCGCGGCGCTGCACCGAATGCCACCAAAGTAAACGCCATCATCAGAGATTGGATTGAGACATACCTTAAAGAGGCTGGAAGCGCAATTGATACATTGGAAGAAGAATTGCGCTCCAAGGAAAAGGGGGATTCGTTGCGGTCGAAAATTCAAATATTACTCGGGAGGTGGGAGCAAATTAAACAGCTGTGTGATGCAGTGATTTTGAAACTTGATTGATGATAATGCTGATGATATATAAAATATAATGGGTATACATGCGAAAAATGTAACAAGACAGAACTGGAATAGATAGAGAGAGAAAAAAACTCCTTCATTTTTCATCCTCATTTTCCAGATCAGATGTATCAAGCGGAACTGCACCGGCTTCTCGAAGTCTCATTATATGATTCTTGCCTAGCACCAGCTGCATAATCATGTAATTCAGAGCACATTGAATGCCGAGTTCATCTCCTCGACGGACAATGTATCCATTGATATATTCGATTTCTGTCCTCTTCAGCGCCTGCACATCCTGAAGCATAGAGCTTGTATTCGCAGCAGTTTTGTTGGCTAGGTTGGCTGCGAGATTCTTTAATCGCTCCGCCGCAAACCTCGCCCGGATGCCTGGCACGCCTTCCAATTCGGGCAGTGCACAAATAACCGTCGAAATTTCGGCAAGCAAGAGTCGCATGGAGCGAGTTATATGGTAATTGTAGAGGAGTTCTCCGTTTTTCGAATCTAGCAGCACTGTCATGGGGTTTATGATGCAGTTCATGGCCAGCTTCTCGAGTTGGTATTGTAACAGATTAAGTGGACTCTCGGCAACCGCTACTAAGGGCGGCGTCAAGGTCAGTGTGCGTAATAGGTATTTCGTAGACGGAGCCCAGTCCTCTTCTGGAACGTCACGAGCCGTCTGCGAAGGCAAGGCTCCTAGAATGGTGGTGCCGAGACCAGTATATTCGGCATGAAACGGTCTCTTTGCCTTGAGACCATGCGAGATAATCCCCTGTATATAGTGAGGGCGATTATCCGGGTTTGGGAATAATTCCTTGTTTACTTCATCGATGACTCCCATGCCATTCTGAAGGAAAAGTACAGTCGAATCCGGCGTTAATCGGTGACTGACAGAAGACAATGCCTTGACTGTCTGTGGTGCTTTGGTGGTTATGATTAAACACTCTATTTTCTCATCGTCGCTATTTGACGTAAGAAGGTCCATCTCATCGTCTCGTTCGAACGTTTGGGGCTGGTCCAGATCCCCTGGGCGTTGTGATATAAAAACCTCAGGTTCGGTGTTGATGTCGTCGCTAATATTGCTATCATTTTTATTCCAATATGGTAAAGAGTGCCATGTATTGTTATCCAAAACATTCAAATCGAATCCGGTCTTTATATCGTCCAGTCCATTTGTCATCAAGGCTATCGATTGTCTTCGCCGTAGCCAGTGCGAGTACAGATCACGATTGTGCAATAGCAATGTTATCGGCGGCCGTGTCTTGCGGGATGCTAACGAGTGTGCCACGAAACAGCCGACATTTCCCAAGCCTATAATATGTATTCGTCCGGACAAGCTATCGTTTCTTTGCGTCTCGTCGTTGAGCGCTTCATTGTTCACCGACGGCGGCTGCATATTGGTTGCGTAAGTTCGAGGCGCAAAACAGCGGCCCCATGGCAATATGAATGACTGACATTTGGCGATTCCATTTGCACCAACTAAACCAATCCGCATGAGCGGATGGTTAATGATTTTGGGATGCACTTTGGCGAGCTTTGGAGGGTTGCTTGCCGGATCGGAGTTGGGAGTTGGTTCTGGGTGAAAGGAGATGGATAGGGGTATTTAGAGCTTCAGCTCTTCATCATGGAAATAATTTCGTATTATCCGGGAATTGCGCATCAATTTCACATCAAGCGTTAACAAAGGAACGCTTTGTATAAAATCAACTTGACTGGAGCTTGAATTTGAGCTGTCTATTTTATGTAGCTGACCGCCTTGGCTCACGCCGCTCACCGCCTTCTGGTGCCGCCAAAAAAAACCTGGACAAAACTTTTAATTTCATCGCTTTGTCGACTGACGTCTCAGCATCGAAAATCAATCAAAACTTCCAAAATGGATGTCGTAGACCTGGTACCAGTCGTCCACCTCCTCGAGGATAATGTCGACGACTTGGAGGAGTTGCTTGAGCCGCTGTTCAAGCGCTCGTTGGAAGATACATCCAGGAAGCTACCTCTGTTGGAGCGGGCTAAGCTTCAAGTCTTGCTCACAACCACACTGGAGTCGATAATATTTTGTATGTATGGCTACTCTTTATTTTAGGCCATTTGCTGACCGGATTAGCTTACTTGAGTCTTCGCGGGGTTGATGCTAAGGAACATCCTGTCTACAGGGAGTTGACCCGAGTGAAGCAATACTTTACCAAGATCAAAGCATTGGAAACTGAGCCAGAAAAACCAACAATGAAACTGGACCAGGATGCGGCTCGTCGTTTTATATCTCATGGTCTTGTATGTTGCATTTACCCTACTATGATTCGTTATTTTTAAGCTTACAAGTTTGAACCTAGGCTGGCAACGATCAGTACGACAAGGAGCGGGTAGAAAAGCTAGCGAAAGAGAAAGCACGAGCGCAGTTCCAGGCGGCACAGCTTGCCAAGCAGCTGAAAAAAGAAGAACCGACCCCATATTCCTCCAACGAACCCAGCAAACCGTCCAGTTCCTCCAGCAGCTCAGAGTCCGAGTCTGAATCAGAGGAAGTGGAGCTTGTCGAGAACAAGCGTAACGCAGAGCCGCAAAAGAACTTGCAACCCGCCGAAGAATTTATACAGCTTTCATCAGAACCACTAGCAGGGTTAGAAACTGCAAAGGCGAAAGCTAAGAAGAACAAAGAGGCATTTAAAGCCAGGAAAGCCGAGCGCAAAGCGAAACGTGAAGGGAAAATTGAAGGGAAACCAACGGGTGATGTCAAACTGAGTCGGAAGGAGAGGCGGAAAAAAAAGAACGAGAAGAAGAAAGCGAAGAGGGCTAAACAGAACCAGCAGAACCAGACGAGTTGATCATTTTGCGCTATTTGACTATTCCAGTACTATTGGCATTGCATATTGCATCTAGGGACAGGTGGTTGGCGTTTGGTGGCTTCATTCGGGTTGCATTTATGTACATATATCACAATACGCATCATTATGCCATTTACTTGAACATGAATTTCTCCTACGTAGTTTCAACTTTCCAGTATATATATGTATATAGATCCCAGTAGTATGTGCTGGAAGAACAAAGACATAAACCCGCGGTTATCCTAACGCCGACGACCGGCCCAGCCAATCAGAGCCGGGCACGGCGACACTCGGACGGACGATTTTGCCTCAACTCCGAAACTGCGAACTTCCACTTCTATAAAAACACTCATCAACCCGTCTCTCACAAACATTTCTTTCTATCCTCCATCGCATTCACAACCAGAATATTCTAATTCTAAAACAACTCATCAAAATGCCTCGTCAAAGCCGTGGTCGTGCCCCTGCCGCTCCTGCGCGCAGCGCTCCTACTCGTCCTACTGCTGCTCCTGCCCGACCTGCTCCTCCTCATCAAGCTCAGCAAAGCCAACCTCACTCAACTGCTGCTCACCCTCCAGCTCAGCAGGCTCCTCCTATGCCTGTTCAGAGCCAGGGCCCTGGTCTTTTCGGCCAGATGGCCTCGACTGCTGCGTAAGTTCATTACCAACAACTTGAAGACCCTTCCGTGTGAATTTACATAACCCAAAGCTAACCAAATCTCTTCAGTGGTGTCGCTGTCGGTTCCTCCATCGGCCATGCCATCGGTGGCTTCTTCTCTGGCGGCTCCAGCGCCCCCGCCGAGGCTCAACAAGCACCTGCTGCTGCTCAACCCATGGACAACGGACTGTACTCCAGCTCAGACAGCACCTCAGCTTGGGAAAACCCAGCTTGCGCCACCGATGTGCAAAACTTCCGCAAGTGCATGGATGACAACCAGGGAAATATGTCTATTTGCGGATGGTATTTGGATCAGTTGAAGGCCTGCCAGGCTGCCGCCAAGCCTTACTAAGATGGTTCTTTGCTTCTTCTTTGCTGATTTGAATTGCTTCTTGGTTTTTGGGAATTTGTTGTTATGATTATGGCATAGCACGAGATATCATCTCTAGGCAAAAAGTGGATTTGTCTATGAGCAGAGATTCTTTTCTCCTTTTTTACCCTTACATATACGTCCTCCCTGATTGGTTGGAAACTCTTGTATACTAGTCACACATTGGCCTGATGATGGGTGATGCATGTTAAAAATATTGACATGGCAATATTCATCTAAAAAGACCACCGAACGAAAAAATGAATAAAAAAGAAAATCCTCCACTCAGATTCGCTTGTTTCTAGCAGAGGAAAGAATTATCCCAAGTCATCACTGATCCAATTTTCTTCCTTTCCTTTTCCATACGTATAAAGTTTAATTGTAGCAAACGAGAGGTAAAGATAAATGTCGATCGAGGATATGTTCTTGGATCTGTCAACAGCAATGTTGTCGACGACAACTGGGCGGCTTTCGTGTAGGAAAAGGCATCAATCATAAGGGACATTTATATCCCAAGTATCACTTCTTCTTAGAGTCGTCATCTCTCCTCGGCTCAAAATTCAACTTTCACGCGAAGCGGAGTACGTTAGCATAGGGAGTTCATTGTGGAAACGAAAGCAGGGGGAGGGAATCTCACAGTATTGCCATTGTAAAACTCATTCTTATCTTGATCATTCCACTGATCATGCAGTGTTCGGATGTTGATTTTTGAACCATTTCCTGTTCTTGTAGATGACGCTGTTGCAGGTCCTGTAGACTCGTCATTGGTAGAATCTGGTGCAGCAGAAGAGCCACCGTAACCCAAGAACCCTCCAACCATTCCGGTCACACCTCCCACTACTCCAGAGACCATGCCATACCCTGATGATATAACACGGCCTGGAAGACTGTTCAACACCCCGGTCGGGGCATATGCTTCGATATACGTTGGTATCGGAACCATGACCAGACTAGCTGTTGGTCCCAGTTCCAATTCTTCCAACGAACGCTCTTCTTCTGTAACAGCGATAGTGCGATTTGGGAGAGGTGTCAATATATGTTTGAGATTGTATGGCTGCGAACCATCTGAACGTTGACTATCAAGCCAAGGACGAATGTCTTTCCGGATTGTTGCCGAAGGTGGGAAGCTATTGCGAACTGAACTGCCGTCAAAAAGACGGATTTGAAGGCGAAATTGTGATGCCTGTTTCCTTCCTGGCTTGCTATTTCCCACTGCCGCATTGGAAGTGGAGAAAGAAGTGCCTTTTTCTTCTGCTGCACGCTGCCTTCGAGCTTCTTGGTCTTGTTTGATCTGGTTTTTAATACGTTCTCGTTCCTCTTTCTGTTCCTTTTGCTCGCGTTGTATCTTCAGTTGCATTGCACGTCGGTCTTCTTTCTCTTGTAGGGCCTTCTTCTCTTCGGGTGCCACTTGTTTTTCAGGTCGTTTGCCATCACGAATGCTCTCCCTGTTTGTTCGCTCTGTCGACTCATTTGTAGCTTGCTGTGTTTGATATAGGGCAGCAGCTGGTGACTGACCAGAAACACTGCGGCTGGTGCTGCTATTGTTCGGTGTCTGCAACTGTGAAGTCGTTGGCGCAACCGGTGCCTGAGTGTGGCTCATGCTAATATCTGTCGTCGCCGTTGTCTGCGAATTTGCCTGTGAAATTTCCTGCTGGGCAGGAGGAGAAGGGGCAACCGGCGCAGTATTCGAATTCGACGGTGCTGCAATCACCGTCTTCAACCTCGTCTGAAAAGCGTCCTTCGACGTCCCCGCAACCAGATATTCCTGCAATACACCATTCCTTATCACTATAACAGTCGGAAAACTCTGAATGGGGCATATCGACGTAAGGAACCCCGCTTCCTGGGTACCGGCTATGAGGCGAAGAGTGACGGCGTCGTTTGAAAGAAGTCCCCGCAACTATTCAAGAGATTAGTTGACTATCCACCTAGTTATAACCAAATAGAAGTATCGGTACCTCTTCATTATCGAAATAATCGTCTTCCCACGTCGTGCTTTCTTCCTGGTCGTCTATACCGTCTTATTAGTTGTGTATGGACTATGTGCTCGATACAAGCATCAGTGGCTTACCACGAACGAAACAGACAACAGGCTTTGCCGCGCGCACGGCGGAGGCAATGCCGCTTTGTAGATCGCCTTGATAGAACATTTCGAGCTATCGCATTATGTCTGCCTTATTTTCAGATGGGTTTGCCGGCGTAGTCAATGGTGGATGGAACTGAAAGCTGTCGTAACGCATGTGATGCGATGGTGGTTAATGCGAAGGAGATACGTAGCGCCGTTCGGGAGTTAATCCTCGGCTTGATGCCTGAGGCATTAATAATGCTCGCCTTGTTTTTGCAACAAATTCAACAACTTAAAATGAAATGTAATTATTATTTCATAATATTGGTTCTAAGTAGATTTTCTGGTTTTCGATGGTTTTACCCTGTTCTGGGTATTTTGGGGCGAAAAATCCCTGCTCAAACGGAACCCTCATACAGCTGATATATGTATAGGCGTAATTACTTCTTGGTAAGATAAACCCCCCTTGTAGCACTTAAATACTTAACTACCCAAAGCGCTTACCTAAATTGTGTAAATACGAAGTGAGAGGGAAAACAAAAGAGAGGTAGGGCTGTTGCTCATAATTGAAGAAATGCAGCCAATTTGATACACTTGTGTTGCCCTATTACCTTCTCTTGTCTTTCTTTCCATCTTTAATTGTTTATAGCACTCCGCTCAGGCAGGTTAGTGATGTTTGACACATGAAAGATTGTCTAGATAGCCATAATGATTATATACTGGGCGTTTCCTCGAACGAATATTCCCATGTCAGAAAGACAATTGCTGATTATGGTTAATATTTCTCAACAAATAAGAGAATAATAACAAACCTCGTTCCACTTTTGATGATATTGATTAAAGTGATTTAGGTATTCTTTGCATATATACATGTTAAAACTATGCGTAAGTAGTAAGTAATCAGCATATATAGTTAGTTCGTCCATGCAACAAGAACTTATTATCAAAAGGCATAAACTAGCAAGCAGAAGTAAGTCTTTCAAAGCTTGAGAGTTCAAATTCGACGTATTGGAAGAGGCCAAAAAAATAGGAGCAATTTATTACAGCATCAGTATCAGTATCAAAACGAACTATACAACGATACAGTACATCTAGTGTTTACAGAATTGAACTAGCTTCGCACTAAAAATAAGCTTAAATTAGTGACAGGTGGGGAATTACCGAAAGATCGTACAGTATGTTTTCGAGCTTATTATTTACGGTATGTATTATATACGTATAAGCCTGGCTTAGCATGTCTAGATAAATAAAGATATAGCTTCAATTTGCACTTAACACGGAGCATCCTCATGGTATACCGAACCCTGGAAAGTTTTGCCTTTGAATAATGATATACGTTCTCTACCGGTTAGCATTATGAACTGGGTTCAACTATTCTCCTTTGATTCCCTCGTGTCTATAAAGACCTGATACCAGACAGGGACCACATAACTTACCAATTCCTCACTTATGTGATTTTACTATGTCAAGTGGTGAAACTGTATAGCAGACTATTCCCCAAATGATCCAAACCTGTGTTATATTTAGTATTCTAGTTCGCTCGAATCGAAAACTTGCCTTTCTTTTCTCGCATGTTTTGGCATCTTGGTCGCTACGACTGAATCTTGACATATTACCACCCGTCTCGTTGGCCCTGAGTAGATTTTCTTTCGCCTAATTGAAATTGTTTACACTTCAACTCGGCTTCCAAACAAAACTGGAGACGGTATTGCCAAAAGGCCTGGAGTTAGTTACCATTGATTCACGGCCGAATTTAGAGACTTTGACCAATATTTCTGCGCAGTTTTCCAGAACATGACGAATTCCACATATTCATCGAGAATTAAATTCACATTGACCGGCAGCTTTTCCTGATTACCTCCCATAGCGTTGGCGTATCCGGCACCGGGTTTGTGGCATCTTCACTTTGCGCCTGCTTCATCATTTCGTCCGTCTACTGTATTTCAATCATCCAAGCTGGAGATTGAAAATGATGCCCATGTCGATGCGCCACTACCATTCCCCTTGTTATTAGGCTTGATTTCGTGCGTAACCAAGGGGGAAGCGTTCTAGCAAGCGGTATACTGTACCAAATTCGCGCCAACAGTAAGGGGACTGGTCAACGTTGGGATTTATGCATTGTAATATATCAAATAGACCGTAGGAAGCGAGGCTGTATTATATAAATGCTCAATACATTCTTTTATAGAACCTTCTTGACCTGTAATTAATCGACGACTCGCCGCTGCACATGTTGGACGTGATTTCCGAAGTTTATCGTAAGTAACATCAAATTGGCGTGCCAGCGGTTTGGTTTTTTGTTTTTCATCGCGATTACATGCTCCACATGTTTTATAAAATATTGCTCAGCGGCCATTTTGGTGCTGTTTTGACATTTTAAAAAGGTCGAGTTGAGTGTTGAATAGAAAATGGTGTTGAGCTACGAGCCCGGGGCCTGGGGGCTAGTTTAGGTTTAGGCTTAAAGCAGCGACGGGTCTTCGGGAGCGGCAGCTGACATTCTCGCGATAACTATCGACGAAAGCCAACGATCTGATTATACAGACCAATTGGCAGTGCCAAAGATGACATTCTCACTCTTTGGTTTATCGAAGGCCGCCAGTTCTTCCGGTAGCAGACTACTGCTATTACGGCCACAGAAAACTCCATCGTCGTCAGTGTTTGATTTTGTGTGCCTACGATGCTGGCGCCAACAAGTACCGCAGCAGCATCCCCAGCTGCGACAAAAGCTGCATTTCAGTTCTGGTAACGCTCGCCGACGTCAGCAGCCTGCCGATGATCCCGAATGGGTATCTCCTATCGATCGACCGTCACAGATTGTGCGCGTTGGCGGCCGTCACGGTCCGGGGCTTATTATTCTTGGTACTTGAGAAAAATCTCTCTTTTTCTTTTCAGCGCTTCCCAGACGCCGTTTTTTAACTAATCATATTTTCTTTTCGAATAAAATAGCCCTCATACCCATCACAGCATTTGTCCTAGGAACATGGCAAGTGCAAAGACTCGACTGGAAAACCAAACTAATCGCCAAATTCGAGGACCGACTCGTCAAGCCTCCATTACCTTTACCACCGCGCATTGACCCCGAGGCAATCCCCGAGTTTGACTATAGACGGATCGTTGCAACTGGACACTATCGACATGATCAAGAAATGCTCATTGGGCCGCGGATGAACGAGGGCGAAGAGGGGTATACTGTTATTACGCCCTTGGAAAGAAAAACGGAGAATGGCGGTAGTGCTACGGTACTAGTCAATCGAGGCTGGATATCGAAGAAATTGAAGGACCAAAAGGATCGACCATCGGGCGTACCTACTGGCGAAGTTATGGTGGAAGGGTTGTTGAGGGAACCCGTCAAGAAGAACTATTTCACACCGGACAACAGACCGGATATAGGGGAATTTTACTTTCCGGATGTCGAGCAGATGGCCGAGTTGACGGGGAGTCAGCCTGTTATGATTGAGGAGACTATGGGTATGGTTTGATATTCATATATTCGAAGGGAAACTTTTACTGATTTTCTATGCCAGTTCCTGATTTGATTGAGTCCTTGAACCGAACAGCAAAGGGTATACCTATTGGCCGACCTGCGGAGGTGCATTTAAGAAATAACCATCTTCAGTACATATTTACATGGTGAGTCCATATATCATCATATTAAAATGATCAACCATGATTATTGACATCTATCAGGTACGGTCTCTCCGTGTCAACGCTCATCATGTTGTGGATGGTTGTTCGCAAACGTCCCAATGAAGCACTCCGACGAGTTCGCCAAAGCAAAAACATGTAAATTTGATCTCAGCAACAAACCAAACTTCGATGTACAATACCATATGTTTTTGTTTGTGCGTGTATGATATATAATATCGTTATACAATTATTTCATCAAGAGTACGTACTTAGTGCCCAAATCCATGGATCTGGTCTTCAACCCCTTGGGGTACCGCATGGCGCGATGTGTGTTGGGTGTCTTCTGTATGCGCCGCTGTAGATTTACATCGAGCATTTGAATGGACGAAAAGACCAAGGGCTAGTCTGGATTCAAGGGCTCCATACGGAGTAATTTTGCGCAATATCTGGACACATGCTGATGGTCGCTTGTTGTCAAGAACGAGAACGAGCAGAGCTAGGTCAAGGCGGCTTTGCTAACCGTATGTCTTGTAGAAGCTCTTTTGGCAAATGTCTCTGGGCTAGTGAAAACACTGTATTTGTATTATTGACATGGCGTTGTCTGTACTCGTAAAAAACATCAGCAAATCTTCTTCGAACAACAGTTTCATATATATAAAAAGGGGAGAGATGGAGGGAAAAGAATCATACCGTCGCATCAGTGTCATCACATCACTCTCATCAATAGTCTTGCGACCTCCATGTTTGGCAAACGTAGCAAGATCCTCGCTGGCTTGCTCAAAAAACCATTCCGAAGCCTGCTCAATGGCAGCAAGGGTTTCTTTGTTGATTTTCGCTTTTGCGCCTGCTCCAACACGGGCGAAGCGCGTGGCCAGTCTTTTCACCACGCCTGTAGGTAGCGTAGGAACAGGGATTCCATGTCGCGATAGCTTCTTTTGTTTTCGGCCTTTCATTATCGGCTCGTCTCTAAGACCGCCCCCGACAACTCCAGCTCCACCTCCAGCAGTGCCGGTAGTGCCGGCGTCGGAGATTTGATCGGGAATGTTTATATCGAAGCCTCCAAAATCTCCACCGGCGGCACCGTCATCGTCCGAAGACGGATATGGAATCTCAGCTTGTTCGGTCTGCAGCATAAAATCATCTTCCTCGTTTGGCAGAGCGTCGAGCTCCGCAGCTGGAGCAACGGGGCTCGGAAAACTGAAATCCAAGTTGAACCGGCCTAGATCCGCAGTTTCACCACTAATGACGATTCGTTAGAGTATTGTTTTTAAGAAGACCTTAGGATTACTCACCCAGCGTCAAATGCTGCTTCATCTAGCTGTGATTGTTCAATATCTCCATCGTCACCCTGAGGAAGCACGGTGGTGTCGCCAAGTTCCGAAAATGCATCTAGTCGCGTAAGGTCTCCAAAGTTCTCGCTCAATCTGACATCTCCAAAACTCATTCTCTCCATCCGTCGCCGATCCTGTTCACTAATGGCTCTTCGCGGGAATTCCACGGATCGTTGCGTAATATCATCTTCATCGAACTGTAAGGATAACCGTGGCGGAGGCATATCTGGACTGCCATTTTCACTTGTCCCGCTGTCAGTAATTGGTAGCGACAGACGCGGACGCTCTGGTAAAGGCTCTTGGTCAAGGACTAGTGTCTCGTCCTCTATCTCTGACGATGACTCTTCCGGACTTGGGCTTCGCTCTTCTTCTCCTTGGGGGGAGGACTTTATAGGTTGGGAAACCGGAGCCAATGCTGTAAGACCACAGTTATGAGCATGTATTCCACAGGTATTCAGATGTCAACATTCTCTTACTTCTGCCAAGGTTCCGCAAGATGTCAAAGGCTGTTTCTCGTTGAGGGCCGCGTGTGCTGCGTCGCCGATCTCGACCAGGAGTGTTTGCGACGCGACGTTGAATTGCGCGAAGACCAAATGGTGTCAAGGGAGCGGCGCGAGGAGTTCGTCGGTTTGCTGAGCGAAGTAAAGAGGGGGTGCCTAATGTAGTATATCGAGGGGTTGTGGGCTGTATCTCTGACGCGGTTGATATCTGTAATTGAAAGATAAAGTGTGAGATATATAGATTCAGCTTGTTGTTTCATGAATCAAGCTTACAGTCTGGGTTATGTCATCTGTGTTTGTTGATGTCCGCTTGGGAGGTCGACCGCGGGGCCTGGGAGTCGCCATTGTGGGCTGGTAGCTCACAGGACAAGCATATATTCAATGCACTAGTCCCAGCTATCAATTTTCAAATCCCACTAACGGAGAAATCGATTCGCGATGCCAGGAGACAAAGTTGAGGTCGGGGTATGCATGGATGTAAACGCGTTGCGACAGTCGCGTGGAGCTTTTCCGATAGGCCCTCGACTTGCCCCAAAACAGTTAGTCCTTATCGATAAGATAATGACTAAGCATGGAAATGCGACAAAAAATAACCACAAAATTTCTGTAGCTTCATTCAACAAACAAACACCGTTAGGGAGTTATGTCCAAAGCGTCAGTAAATATGGCAGACAAACAAAATCAGCAGTCCACAAAGGACCAGGACAAAAAGCGAAAGAGAGAAGACGGCGACAAAACAGCGCCAACTTCGACACATCCCAGCAAGAAGCAAAAAGAGTTCAAAGGACCAAGCAAGGACAAAAAGTTCAATGGCAAGAAGAACAACAAATATAAAAATAAAAATGGCCAAGACGACAAGAAGCCCAACAAAGAAACGAATTCTAACCAGCAACCGGAAAGAGAGGAAGGTGTCGACGAATCTATCAGCAAGATGAATGAACAAATCCTCGCAGACCATTTTATGAAAAAGGCCAAGTCACACAACAAAGATTTGACGGCTGTGGAACTCGGTGATATGAGCGTTCCAGGTAGGTTTTTCTTTCTCATGAATCGAATTTACCTAGTTTCTCTACACATCGCTACAAGCTTGCTAACCAACAAAAACAGTGCAAGCATTCCTAGACACAACGTCATTTGAGCCACTGCGAACTTTGGCGCAATTGCCCGAATTCCTCAAGGCAAACAGTCTTGATAAGGGCGCTCGCTTGGGCAATGCATCGGAAGAGAAGGGCAGTCCGCATACACTCGTGATAGCTCCAGCAGGACTTCGCGCAGCCGATTTAGTCCGGTGAGTATCTTCTTCATCCCGTACGCTAGGCTGTACGAATTGAGCGAAAATAAAAGAATAGATCACTGAACAGAATATTCTTTCTTTTGCAGTGCCCTGAGGTCTTTTCAGAGCAAGGATGCTGCAGTAGCGAAACTCTTCGCAAAGCACATCAAAATTGAGGAAGCCAAAACATTCCTCGAACGATCGCGAGTCAGTATCGGTGTTGGAACTCCCCAACGAATCATTGATCTTCTCGAGTCGGGTATGTCTATCTTTCTTCTGCTGTTGCTGTTACTATTTCAATCCGCCCCTTCTCTACATTATCACTAGTAAAGCTGACGCGTCGACGCTCAGGGTCACTCAAAACTGCGGGTCTGGAACGCATTGTGATTGACGGCTCGCATATCGACCAGAAGAAACGCGGGATTTTCGACATGAAAGAAGTGTTTACTCCTTTGTTAAAACTTCTGACACGGGACGAATTTCGGGGGCGGTATGGACCCAAGGAGAAGAACCTGAAGGTTCTTGTGTATTGAATATATTAAAAAAGTCCGAGTACGACGATGTTTTCACTTGCATGCGAACATAGCACGGGCCGGCGTTCTTTGTTACTTCTTTTCGTCGTTTCTCTTTCTCTATCTAATATATGGTTATGGTGGGTACTATGATATGATTTAGTTGGGGGTCTTAATTTAAAGATTTAAAGCGTCAAAGGACAGCAGCAGCCCTAGCCAGGATAGGAAATGGGGCAGAACATTCTAGTCGAACTCTCGTCTTTGTTCTGATCCCTTCCATGGATGCAGTTACACAAAGCCGCCTGCAACAGACATGACTCGGCAACAGGAACCAATGCAGATATTCACAACTGGGACCAATACGATGATATCCCTGATTCCGGCGATTTGGCACAGCGACGGATTTTGAGGCATTAACGTACCGAGCTGATGTTATTCCTTCTTTTCTTCTTCTTCTCCTTGCTTTTTCCAATCCCTCGGATCCCCGCTAATGCAAACCGTCCTGCTCTGGCGCTCCTTACGGGCGTAATCTGCTGCCACGTGGCGAGCGTATCGATACACCTTCTTCAGGCAGTTTTAGACGGGTTTGAGAACGGTGACATTTTCTTCAGCAATTGAAGTCGGACTGACTGTCACTGGCAATAGTATATTCAATTGAGGGGCATGAAATGAGAGAGGGAAAAGGCTATCGCGAAAGTAGCTACTTGGAGATTAGCGGTTGGAGCCGCTCCCGCCATTGGGCCCAAGGCCTCGGGACAGCAGAAAACCTACCTACAGTACATAGAGTGGAGTTAAGGTTGGCCAACTAACGTCACCCGCAGCTTCCCCAACAGCGACCACTCCCACTACCACTACTGTACCACCCTCGCACTCCAATACACCCCAGCGAACAACAGGCGCAGTCCAGCTGGCCGACAACTGCACTGCACGTCGAATTGATTCATTACGACTCGTCAGACCCATAGGCTTGCTCAAAGGCATGCAGATGGTCCGCATCCCCGGCATCGATGCGCCCGCCAACAACCATCACTGACGCTAGCTGGATCCATCGCCCATAACTTTAAGAAAGTGTTGTGGGACAGAACGAGACGAAAATAGGGGGGATTTCCATATTGCCAAGTATACACTTGTCTATATATATATATGGCATTCTATCGCTCAAAAAACAAATAAATCTTTTTGTCCAAAAGTCCACGCGGAAAACAGACAGACATCTGAGAAATGGCGGACGCCGATGGAGCTACAAGCAAGATAAGACAGGAGTCAGACAGCACCGCACCGCCAAAGGTGGGGGAGCCGCTGCAAGTCGATGTACGTGTGATCCCGATATTCTTCTTCTTCTTCTTGCAATGCTACAATAATTAACAACTCAAATCAATATTCAGAGTGATCTCAGTGACTGCGCTCTTGACGCTGCCTCCATGATCGACGACCGCACGACCATTGTCTCTTCCATAAAGAATTACAAGTATGAGAACGGCCGGCGCTATCATTCCTTCCGGGACGGCGAATACTTACTTCCCAACGACGAGCGGGAGCAGGAACGCCTAGGCCTGCTGCACCACATCTTTAAGCTTCTGTTAAATGGTGAACTCTTTCGCTCCCCGATCAACAATCCTGTCAAAGTTCTGGATTTTGGTACGGGTACAGGTATATGGGCGATTGATTTCGCCGAGACGTTCCCCTCGGCTGAAGTGCTGGGGACGGACTTGAGCCCCATTCAGCCGTCATGGTTCCCGTCCAACTGTCGATTCGAGGTGGATGATGCGGAAAGCGAATGGCTGTACGGCGATCGGCCCTTTGATTACATCCACGGCCGGGGTATGACCGGCGCAATTGGCGACTGGAGCAAATTAATTCGCCAGGCGTATGACAACCTACAGCCAGGCGGGTGGTTGGAGTTGCAGGAACACGAAACAGTGATTACCTCGGACGATGATACCCATCTAAAGGCAAAGAACTTTGTGATGTGGCAAAACGAATTGAATGAGGCTAGTCGGGTCTTTGGCAAGAATTTTCTGGATTTTTCGTTCCATAAGCAGCGGATGGAAGAGGCAGGGTTTGTCGACGTCGTGGAAGATGCGTACAAGGTGCGTTCTACAAACACACACACACACACACAGAGAGAGAGAGAGAGAGAGAGAGAGAGAGAGAGAGAGAGAGAGGCTAATTCAAATAGGTCCCCATTGGCACATGGCCCAAAGACAAACGCATGAAAGAAATCGGCAGATACCAGCTCTTCCAGATGCTCGAAGCAGTTGAACCGTACTCGCTCGCTGTTTTCACTCGCGTGCTGAAATGGACTCCTGAAGAAACGCGTGACTTGATTGATAAAGTGAAAGCCGAAGTGTGCGATCCTCACTACCACATTTATTCGCTGTTTCGATTCGTATATGGCCGCAAGCCGGAGAGCAGCTAGCCGGTCTATCATTTGATTTGATTTTGATATATTATCGTCTACGGGAGGTTGTCTGTCTTGCTAGCAAGAAAGTTTTGTTTTTATGCACATTTTGGGTTGTTCAAAAGACAGACGTGGGTGTTTTGATTTTGTACATAAATTTAGCCTTATATATACTACCTGGGTATATTCATACTGCATTACACGGTGAATATGAGTCAATGTCTTCAATGGCCTCGGTATACATCCTTAGGGTTAGTGCGCTCTGATTGGCCGAAAGCGGAAGGTGATCACGCCATGCGGCCCTGCCCATTTACCAACAACCCCCTCCACTTCTTTATCCTCTCCATTCTCTCCATTCTACCTCACTCCGACGCATCCCTCCAGATGTCGCCTGTCGGAAATGATGGCTGCATCGCCTTCCCCATCAATCCGCGATGGCGCTGATATGATCTTCCTCAACCCTACTCTATAGTGATTACTCTATAGTGAACATGGCTGTACGTGCCAAATTGCCAGTTTATCTATAAGGTACTGGCCCTTTGAATTACATTGTCTATTGAAGAAAGAAGGCTGATTCCCTAGCAGGTTCCTCTTTCCTAATGCAAAAGAAACTTGATCATCATATTGCTATGCTGTGCACTCCAATATTTCTACTCATGGACTAAAGCAACTGTCCCTTCCCAAGCCATCTCACTGCGCCAAATACCAACCCACCGAGCGCAAGCCAGGAGATTGCGCCCCGGGCATACATAACCCGCACGATCATGCGAACCTCAGCAGCATCATTACGGTGAGGAAAAGGCTCGTCCTTTGGTGCCTCCTTGCCAATAAACGTGCACAAAGGCTCCCATCCATCTCGAGGCTCGAATTCCAGGACATCTCGTCCGCGTTTAGCTGCCTCGGCGCGAACCCACGCATTATGTGCATCATAATGCTTTGCTGTCAAAACCTCGTCTGCAGCTAGACCTAGCTTGGTCTGAGAGCGCTCCTCAAAAATTTTCCAGATGTTATACAAATTACGGTCAGTCTTCCATAAGAAACAGACACCGTAATACACCGGCGAGGCTGCAAAGGAGCTTAGCACCTTGATTGACTGCTCCCACTGGCGGCCGCCACCAGACCGCTTGTTCAGCACGATCTTAGCGTCCGGGTACATGTCCATCAGATCGTCCATGAACCATGAGCCAGGGAAATCGGCGGTTGCCTGGAAGCCATCGAACAGTTTATGGAGAAGCTTGTGACGCCGTGCTGTGTCCTCCTCCGCCAGTGCAGCTAGGACGATGTCCCCGCGGTCGGCGTGCGGTGCAACGTGTGCAAAGTGCATGCAGGGAGCCAGGCCGATCCGTGGCGACTCAAGTGCGGCTTGCATCGAGCTTGTTGCGCAGCGAGGGAGACCGGCAGCGAGAACTTGCATAGAGGCCCGGTCGGACCGGTCGACGACGAAGGTGTCGCTAATGAAGCGCATTGTGTGTGGTGATTGTTTTGCAAAGTTGGTGATTTCTGAGAAAAAATGAAGGTACGAGGTTGTAGCGACAAGACTTTTTATTCTTGCTGTCAGCCTCAGGATCGCGCCCTATGCTGGTTAGCGCCGGACTTTGGCGTGATGAAGATTAAAGCAAATAAAGTTTGTACGAGGCCAACGAATCTGGTCAGCTGAGTAGTCAGTGGTCACTTAGCACTAATCAGCGAGCATGTTGATAGCAGTGAGCAATCATGAGCCAGTGATCGATCATCGAGAGGTGATATGTCTCGCGCCAAAGCGGCAAGGGGTTGGATAACTGTGCGGGGTGAAACGTGGACGATTCTAGAGAAGTCAATGATCTGGCTGGCAAGTTACAACAGATAATTCTTAGTTTTCTCATTTCTGCTCTCTGCCCAAAAGCCGAGGTCATTCGTGATATAAGATCCATTGGTTGTGTCTGCGCATCAAAATAGATGCAACCGCCATGAACCATACCATTCCGAATGGGCCTGTCAGAGCTATCAACAACTCCAAGTGCATTTCAAGTTCAAAAGGCGGGCTTCCATAAACGCTGATAAGCAGATTTGAAAGACGCAGGTGAATAATTGCAGCTTCGAGTCATCTTTTGTCCGTGGCTCCATGGTATGACTCGAGTTGAACTTTGGGTACTTCGATCTGGTCCTGGCATTAACACGTAGAACCACAGAGTGGAATTGTCGAAAAGATGGTTGTAGAAGTAGAGCACAGAGAATTCGTGCAGTGTTGAGCATATGTATCATAGCTTTTGCTTGTTAGGCTGTTGAGCAGCTGCTATTGGTGCCACTGGATCCAGAACCGATTTCCAGTTAGGGCTTACAGCTTCGACCGAGCTATTGCCCACCACCCCACCGCATATCATACGGTCTGGCTTGGCTCTTGCTCGGAAATAAAGATTCACGGGTTAATATTATTTTACACCGATTTTCTGATTCTATCTGCCGGGGTGACATCATCTGTCCATTCCCCGCTCTCCCCTTTGTTGCTCACGACTAGCTCGGGCTGATATCACGAATGGAATTGCATCATGCCACGGGCAACAGTCCGGAGAGACCGAATACAAGTTGGAAGCATAGCTGTGCGGGGTCGAACGAGAAGAGCCTGGAAGGATTCTGGAAATTGACGTTGGGAGCTTGAAAAAAGCATAAATAGCTGGCCTGCTGCCGATCTTGTTGCTCCCATCAGTCGCCAGTCAAGTCAATCTCCTGCGATTCTACTGTGCTCTATCTATTCACAATGATTACTGCTGGTATCCTCTTCCTCGCCGCAGTGGCAACAGCACTGCCCAGCCCGAGCACTGTCGACTACACAGGTGGGCTATCCTTCATCTATCAATGTGTTAAGCTGAGCTAATCTCAATCTCAATAGACCTCCCCAGCACCGGCAGCGTGATCAACCTGGACGTCGCGGCCAGCAACTTGACCTACACTGTCCAGACGGGCGACACAGTCGCCGACGTCGCAGCGCAGTATGGAGTCGGCATGTGTGACCTGGCACGCCTGAACGTTCTGGCAGACCCCAACTTCATCTACCCTGGTGAAGTGCTAAACATTCCTACGCGAGCAACGTTCCCTGACGACTACTCGTGCTTGAGCACCAACAACACTGACACCACTGCCACCTGCATCTACGGCGGGCCTCACGTGTACACGATTCTGCCCGGCGACACAATCCAAAAGATCGCCAACGAGCGCTTTAATATTACTGTGGAGTCAATCATGAGCTTCGGCGCACAGACAGGCTACATTGCCGCGCTGGATCCGGGACCGTACGACGTCTTGCAGACGGGCGAGACGGTCAAAATCCCCGTCTGCAGCAACACCGCGTGCACGATGACCGACTTCACCTTCACGTACGGCACGCTGCAGGACTTTGCGACTGAGTATAACGTCACTGTCGGGCAGCTTATGAGCCTGAACCTGGGGTACAACCACACCAATGCCATTGCCCCCTTGGGCGTCGTTGTCGATTGCGATGTGGTGTGAGGATTCGTCATTCTGAGGGAAGGAGTGATCTGCCGGTGTGTGCTCCGTATACGGAGTAGTCCGTAATAGCTATCTAGCTAGTTAGTCAACTAGTCAACAATGCATGAATTGTTTAACGAGCATATATCCGAAGGAAAGTACTCCGCCCGTAGGCAGAAGACGAAGTAGACGTTAAAGAAGACGGCAAAAACCGACGGATAGTGATCATCCGTGGAGTGGGCCGTGCTAAGATAAACAAAATTAGCCTTGGAAGACGCTAGTTCAGGCTTGAAGCTGTTATGTATGGAGTACTAGTCTTCTTACTGAGTCAGCTTGCGGGGGACTCGGGGAGGTGGAAACCAGACAGTCCCCCGGAGGTCCCGCATTCAAGACAACCAAGGCATTTGATTGCACAATTCGGATCAAACATTTATAACTTTAAAACTTAAACAGTATAGCTGGAAACTAAATCTTTGATTTGGAGTGCTAGTCCAAAAAGGGGGTACCTTGCGAAGGATCTTTACGAGGGCTCCGCTGTACTTACTACTTAGTAGTCCAGTAGTCCAGTACGTCCATATGTACTGTACATAGTCCTCCACACGTGTCACGAAGTACTTCCTATTCATCGCTGTCAATAATGCTCTGTAAGCTATTGCAGCAATGGCTCGTCTTCTCGGGCCGTGGACGAGCCATAGACGGGTGCAGGCATGCCGCACATTTGATTGCCTTTCCTTGAAGCAGATCTAGGTCCCTCACTATCACAGGGAGAAAAATCCCCATTGAAATCTCGGTATAACCCCGGAGTCTCCGGGGCCCCGGGCAGCTACCACAGCAAGCCCCATGGGGTGCAAACTCGGCCGGGCTATCATGCAGCACCCGAGTAAGTTTTGTGATGGGCAGATGATATCGGGGAAAGCATCAAATTTCTGATGAAGTACGGAGTATGGAACACCCCTTTGTGATGCTTATTTGTTTCAATGGCTGCATATTGGGTATAAATAGGATGCCGATCCCCTGATGGTACAGTACAGTTCAGCATCCTCTCTTCTCTATGTCCATATCCTCAGAAAGCTCACAATCATGTCCAGCCTCACTCAAACTCTCCTCGGCCTTGCGGTCCTGGCTTCTCTTGGTGCAGCAGCTCCAGTCACAACAGAATACACTAGTTTGTCTACCCCTCGTGGCAATCTATCTTGCGTCCTACTAAAGCCTCTTTGTTAGTTCTCTCTACCTCGCCGAATATCATCAATCTCAACATCACCGCCAGAGCTGATGGCTACACCGTTCTATCAGACGATACCATCCAGTCCATCGCCGCATCGTACGGCGTGGGCGTCTGCGACATCGCCCGACTCAATGTCCTTGCAGATGCAGAGATGATCTATCCCGGCGAGGTTTTAAACATCCCCGAGACATCTCTCTTCCCAAACGACTACTCCTGCATCGCCACCAACAATACCGCAGCTAACAGCACATGCGTGCTTGGTGGGCCACATACATACGAAACAGTCCTGGGAGACACCGTACAGAAGATTGCCAACCAGAAATTCAACATCACAATAGACTCGCTGCTCACTGCCGGTGGCCAAACGGACTATATCACTGATATGGTAGCCACGCCATACGCGACACTCGAAGAGGGCCAAGAGGTGAAGATTCCCGTATGCGACAACACGGCGTGCACCATGTCGGATTTCACTTTTTCATACGGCACGCTGCAGGATTTCGCGAGTCAATATAGTGTTACTGTTGGGCAGCTTATGGCTGTCAACTTGGGCTACAACCACACGGAGGATATCGCCCCGTTAGCCGTGATGTATGATTGTACTGAGTTGAGTTAAACATTCTGATTAGAGATCTGAAAATGACATTACTATTGATATATCAATGTCAGAGTTATCACATAACCATTAAAATGTTACGCAGGCGATTCTTCTAATTAGGGTTTAGGGTTTAGGGCTAAGTGGCATGTCGTGATGGAGTTGACAAGCTTCAGCAACCGCCCTCCTATATCCTTATTATAAGAGAGTCTAGATGGGGACTATGAACAGAGCTTAAATTATATCTAGCCATTGATCAACAGGATCACATGCAGAATATGCATCTACTCTATTCGGACGGTGCAAAGGCGGAGATTCCGGAGGATAGCGGGTAAGTATTTAAGTTGTTTCTGTATGGAGTCGGGGTACACGCAGACCCCACGGGGATAAAGGCAGACCCACCGTTGCACTCTATCAATTCCATCATTTCATGCGACCACAGAAAGAAGAAGATACATAGGTGGAATAGGACGATGCGATGTCGTGGCCTACAATAACACACACGGACGAGCGGAAGCGCCGAAAGAGGAGACAGACGAATGATCGCCATCTTCTGCAGACTAAAACATCTCTAGCAGCTTTCCACGGTTCCTGGCGTGCAGAACTAGATGCAAAATCCCTACTAGCAAGGGCTGGATGCTCTCACTGTGCAATGCCCTCATTAAAGTCCCCCAATTACGTACCGTTTCTTCCGTTGGTAGATCCGTTTCAGGTACATTGAGATGGCTGCCCATGACGCAGTCGTATAGCTTACCTATGTAAACTTCAATTAAACTTGCAGATACGGAAAAAAGGCATGACGCGTCAATCGGACCCTCCGTAGCAATTTGAGGTATGTCGGAATATAAAAGAGCTAAACAAGTCACTCAGTCAATATAGCTCATCAACCACAGAACGACGATGAAGTTTCTTCTATTGCTCGCTGCAGCAGCTGCTGCCCGTGCCACCAGCCTTGCAGATATCTGCAATGTTGACTACCTCACCAGTGTACTGCCATCCGATAGCGAGGTCCTAGGGGTCGAGGTCAATGCCGACTCTGTCACGGCCAACGCCGTGTACAATGAAACCATCACCGACAATGACTTCTACCCAAACGCAGTCATCGATTTCTGCAATGTTACCTTTACGTACTCGCATGCCGGGCTGGACGACGAGGTTATTGTCCAGTACTACCTCCCCTCTCCCTCCGTCTTTGCCAACCGTTACCTCTCCAACGGCGGTGGCGGTGAGAGTATCTATGGCGGGAGCTCACTCCCTGGAGGTCCTATATATGGAGCCGTCTCCGGTGCAACGGACGGCGGATTCGGCGGGTTCGACGCGGAGGTCACCGACGTCACTCTTCTGGCAAACGGGACACTCAATTGGCAGACGGTCATCATGTTCGGATACCAGGCGCATTACGAGTTGTCACGACTAGGAAAGGCATTTGCCCGGAATGTCTTCAACGTGACTGATGATGAGAAATTGTATGCCTACTATCAAGGCTGCTCCGAGGGCGGAAGAGAAGGATGGAGCCAAGTGCAACGCTTCGCAGACGAGTGGGATGGCGCAATAATTGGAGCACCGGCCTTCCGCTATGCCTTCCAGCAGGTACAACATTTATATTCAAACGTTGTGGAGCAAACGCTTGACTACTACCCACCCCCTTGCGAATTGGAAAAGGTGATCAATGAGACAGTTAAGGCGTGCGATCCGCTCGATGGGCGCACAGACGGGGTGATTGCACGATCAGACTTGTGCGAGCTGAATTTCAACATTAGTTCGACCATTGGTGAGAGCTATTACTGCGCCGAGTCGGCCGGATTTGGTGCAACCACGCCCGCGCAGAATGGTACAGTGTCCGCTGAGGGTATTGCTGTCGCGCAGGAGATCCTTGATGGGCTTCGTGACTTGGCAGGCAAGCAGGTCTATCTCTCTTATCAGATTGGGGCGTCGTTTGAAGACGCGGAGACCCAGTACGACAGCACAACTGATACCTGGGGGCTCAGTATCAGCGGCATTGGCGGCAACTGGGTGGGAATGTACCTTGAGCTGCTTGATGAGGATAACATCCCAAACCTTGACAACGTCACATACGATACGCTCAAGGAGTGGATGCTGCTGGGATACAACCGGTATTACGATTCGCTGCAAACAACATGGCCGGACCTATCGCCGTTCCAGGAAGCAGGCGGAAAAGTGATTCACTTCCATGGAGAACAAGATCCCAGCGTGCCCACGGCCAGTTCAGTACGGTACTGGGAATCTGTCCGGCAAATCATGTATCCTAACGGCACATACAATGAAAGCGCCGATGCCTTGAATGAATGGTATCGTCTCTTCCTGATTCCCGGGGCGGTTCACTGCTCGCCCAACAGCCAGCAGGCGAATGCGGGATTTCCACAGACTAACTTCGCCGTGATGATCGATTGGGTTGAGAATGGAATCACGCCCACGACGCTCAATGGGACGATCTTAGAGGGCGACTATGTGGGCGACAACCAGCAGATCTGCGCATGGCCCTTGCGGCCGTACTGGACGAACAATGAAACCAATCCCAGCTGTGTGTATGATCAGGCGTCGCTGGATACGTGGTATTATGACTTTGATGGGGTGGACATCCCAGTCTATTAGTCTCATATTCAAGGCCTGTCCTCGATAGATTAACCATCCAGATAGCCAGGTCCAGATAGCTCAGAATACCATCATCATATTCCTCAATTAGTCCCATTATCTGTGAAAGTGTACAGTTTGTAGTTTGCCCCCATGTTGATTTGGATTGTCGAGAAAGCAAGAAAAGAAGTTAGCACCAATAACCGGCTTCCACATACAATATAAATCGCTGTATTAAAAGTCTCGACGGGCAGTAGCAATCCTCAGTAGTTAGCCATAGTTAGCCAAAGAAACCTCACAGATGCTCATGAAGAGAGAGATGTAGATAAGTTGGATGTTGATATTTGGTGTTTGGACGGCTACAGTGACCTCGCAGTAGTGTTAACACCCCCGATTATGTATTAGCGCTCCCGCGCCACACCGCCTTCCTAATTAAGATTCAATAAAGCTTGGCAAACCTCCAAAAAGCCCTAATACTTCGTATACCAGCCATCCGCAGCCAATACGGCCTGCACTCTATGAGGCATGGTATCGCTCAACGACCTCAATACGCGCTCCTCTATCGAATCCCATGCGTCAATGGCAGCCTATACTAATACGTACAATGTTTCATTATTATTAGGTGCATTTAATAGCTCAGGATGGTTCTCTCATATAATTGTTTTCATAATTGCCTATAGATTCTCGATAGGATTAAGATCTGGTGAGTATAGCGGCTACCTCATCACCTCCATATCCATTTCTTGTAGTAAATCTCATACAATATAAGCCGTATGAACTGGCGCATTATTGTGCATAAAGATATTTCCATCTCGAAGTACTCTGGGAAGCTGATCTCTATAAGTTTGCCTGATAACAATTGCAGTAATACCTCCTCCGGAAGAGGAGCTATCAGGCGTTAATAAAATTAACTGTGTATATTAATTAAATCGAAAGGCCGTCTAAAACATCTTTTTAATACTTTTCCCAGTGCGAAGCTTATGTATGTCGTGTTTAATTAACTGCTTTTTAGGGCTGTTTCATGTCCAAATCAACTGGCCTCCTTTGCCTCACTCTACTATAGATTCGTCACTCTATATGACTCACCGCCAATTCTCAGCAGTATAATAAGCATATCTCTATACCCATTCAAGCCTCTTCTCTGCATTCTAAATGAGGATTTCTAGTCATTTTCTCTGCAGCCACTTCCTCATATGGACAGTTTGGAACACTTAACGGATAGTATTTTTAGAACAGCGCATATCCACAGATTCCTAGAGCTCATATAGTTTAATATGAGGATTTTTCTTTGCTAGTTGAATTAAGTTCTCCTTTTCCTGCACTGAAAGCTTGCTAGGCTGTCCAGAATGAGGTTTTGAGTGTTAATTGATCCGCTTATTCTCCTTCTTGATAGTATAGCAGATAGTTGACATGGGGATCTCAGGATGCACTTTATGAATCTGTTTATAACCCCAGCGTGCGCTTGTATAAAGTTTACATATATGTGCCCTCATACAAGCGTCTAATTCTTTGCGTTCAGTACGACGTTGAGGAGCTATAATAATATAGAAAATATAGGTTCTCATAGAAATTAGTATAGAGCGCGATGTTTACGCGATTTTACGTGTTCCGAGGTTTCTGCCGGCAATATATTTTGGCGGTAAGAAAGGGGTGCTAACACTACTGCACCCCCACTGTATGTACAAGTGGAAGGCCCACACCGCCCGGCACCTTCCTTGTGGCGCCCCGGAGACCGCAACTCTGTGATTGGCTAGATTTCGGCGCAGAAAAAAAAATAATGAAATCAAATCTTATCAACAATTCTTTCTATACATCTGTTGCTCTTGCCTTTTCCACTTTCTTCCTTACCCCAAAGCGAAGAATCACAACGCAATTGATCTGACACCGGAAAATACAAGTCAGAACAACAATTCAAACATGGGCGACAAAAAGCGAAAGCGCGAGGAAGCCGCCGCGGCCGCCGAACAGAGACCCAAACGCATAAAGAACAAGGCCAAATACCTGCCCAAGGGCAACAAAGCGCGCAAGCGAGCCGAGGCAGCGGCAGCGAATGGCGCAAATGCGATTCCTGTGCGGGCACGAGAGAACCCTCCTGCTGCTGAAGGAGAGGAAGCGCCGAAGGCGGATGACGACAATGGAGAGAATACCTTTTTCATGATTGATACTACGCCCATGGGTGCCGAGGAGATGGAAGAGAAGGAAAAATCCAAGAATCAAAGAAAGAGGGAGCTGAAGGAACTGAAAGAGTCACAGATGACGGAAGAACAAAAGATCGCTCGCGATGACAAGAAGGCAGCTCGAAGGGAAAATAAAGTGGCAGAGCTCAAGATAAAGAAGGAGACACATGCGAAGCTGAAGAAGGAGAAAAGGGAGAAAAAGGAGGAGAAGAAGCGGAATAGGAAGGAGTTGATCAAGGCGACAAAGGCGAAGAGAGAACAGGCAAAGCAGGAGGAGAACAAGAAGAACAAGAAGAAGGCTGAAGAGGAGGAAGACTCTGACTCGACTTCTTCGTCGGGTTCATCTTCTGATTCCTCTTCTGACTCTGACTCTGATTCTGATTCTGATTCTGAAGTGGATAAGAAGGAGAAGAAGGAGACCAAGAAGACGAAGACTACCCCTGTTGCGGATAAGAAAACCGACACGAAGCCAGCAGCCCAGGCCGAGGAAGAATCACAACAAAACAACAAATCTCGGTTCATCGTCTTTGTTGGTATGTATTTTGCGTCTGCGAGGGGGAAACAAAATCAATTGGACTAACAAAATGTGACTAGGAAACCTCCCCTACACCGCCACCCAGGAAAGCGTAACAGCACATTTCTCCAAAATCACGCCCATCTCCGTGCGTGTTGCCACACACAAGAAGGACAGCACTCAATGCCGAGGCTTCGGGTTTGTCGAATTCGAGCAATTCGATCGGATGCAGACGTGTTTGAAGCTGTATCACCATTCGTCGTTTGATGATGGAAAGAGTCCGGCGAGGAAGATCAATGTTGAACTTACGTATGTACCTTCCCTCCATGAAATATAATACAGATATGGGATTGATAACTAACGGTGATGATATTTTATAGAGCCGGCGGAGGCGGAAAATCAACAACACGCAAAAACAAACTGAGAGCGAAGAACGAAAAACTGGCCGAGGAGCGCGCGAACGACCAAAAGAAGAAGAAGAAGCAAACCAAAGATGGACAGGAACAGAATGGGGCTGAGGCTGAGACAGGAGGCGATAACTCAGGTATTCATCCAAGTCGGTTGAATATGATTGGTTAAATCAGTTCTCTACCTATCTGTGTGATTGTGTGCTTGATTTCGGTTTGTTTATGTGCAAGTCGCCATGTCGATATCGAATTACGTCTGTCTATACATGATCTCCAAAAGTCTCTATTTTCGGTATTTGCATCTTGCATTGTTGGAGTTCTAATCGAGTTAGTTAGCCATTTGATCTATAAAGAAGGGAATGCAATCCTTATTTCATTACATAGACATTTCGTTACAGACACCTTGGAAACAACTAGGTAGACAGATGGCAGGTCTATTCGAATATACAAACTAACTGAACTGTACGGTATCTCCGACTCTTTCGTTCAGAATCGAGTTATGTGAGTAACTCTAGGGGAAATGACTGAACTGTAAATAAATAATAAATCATATATCGTATCGAGGGAGAGGAAGAATCAGGATCCAAAAGAGAGAGAGATGGAGACAGAACGCCCAGTCAAATCAATAAGCAAGCCAGTCGAACAGAGCAATGGAACTGAAATCAAATCAAATGAGAAACAGACGGTATATATAAGATATATATGTATATCACAAAGTCAAATATGGATCAGATGATGAACGAACAAAATGGATATAGGACGGAGGATATATTAGAAAGACGAAAAAATGGGAAATAGGAAAGAAATAATTCAGTTCTTTACATAATGACACATCTCTTTGCCTTGTTTTTGGGTTGAGGACGGGGATTGAGGACGGCACTGTATTATAGTTAGATTAGCATGTTCCCTCCTTAAAAAAACTCCAAGGTTTTGAAGAATGCGACGTACCGAATAGCTTCATCAAACACACTCTTCAGATTTCTCTGCGTCAACGCCGAACACTCCAAGTACTTGTGGGCTCTAATCTCCTTGGCCACCAAGAGAGCCTGCTCATACGAGACTGGCTCCATCTTCTTCGCCCGCAGACCGTCCGCAGTGGCCCTATCTTCCCTCAAATCCAACTTTGTGCCGACCAGAATGATGGGAACGCCGGGTGCATGGTGTTCGATTTCAGGATACCATTTCGCCTTGACGTTGTCGAAGGAAGGTGGGCTGACGATTGAGAAGCAGATCAGGAAGACATCCGTTTGTGGGTAGGAGAGTGGTCGGAGACGGTCGTAATCTTCTTGACCGGCGGTATCCCAGAGTCCGAGGCTGATAGGTCGGCCATCGACCATGACACTAGCGGAATAGTTGTCGAATCTTTTTTCTCGTTCAGCATGTATACAGAGAAAAGGAGAAAAGGAGGAAAGCAAAAGCAGATAAGGGCCAAGGGATCAAACTGACACTGTGGGAATGTACTCTCCCGGAAAGGCATTGGTGGTGTATGATATCAGGAGACATGTCTGTGCTCGTCAGTTGACTGCTCCTCAAATCCAATTCAACAACAAAAAGTTGTTGCGAGAATGAATAACCGACCTTCCCAACAGCACCGTCACCAGTTACAACGCACTAGTCCAATTAGCCTGTTGTGTCTTGCTTGTTTGTAGGTATGTCTCGCGTGAAGGTACCTTCAATGATTGAGTCGCAGGCCCGGACGCCATTATTCCTTTGATCCGACAATTAAAATTATCCTACTCGTAATATCCGTCTGCGATACGATTAAAATAAAGAACGGCGACACGAGACAGTAGACAAAAAGTCCGAGAAGCGCGCGGAAGACGAGGTAGGTTCGTTTCAAGTAGAGTAGGGGAGCGTAATTCGACGAAAGGAGGAAAGGGGGGAGGGGTATCTGAAGGGTGAAGAAAGCTTGTCAGTACGTCGGTTGTCCATGAATCGGACTGCAGGGAGGGAAAGAAGAGGAGGAGGAAGAAGAAAATAAAAGGAAAAAGAAAAAGAAAGCTGAGAAGTCAAGTCTTGCTTGCTATGCAAGTCTTGCTCTTTTCTTTTGGACATGTCTCTCACTCACCTCGATGATTAATATGACTTATGACTCTCGACGCAGTGACAACAACAACAACAGCACTAACAGGCGGATTGCAGGTTGGAAAGAGGAAAAATTAGAGGCAGACGCAGAACTGGACGCAGACAATGGCGTTGGCGACAGAGAGGGAGACAACGCGAGGGAGCGAAGAGCGAAGTTCGGTGTGGTTTGGTTTGGCTTGGGAGTTATGTTAGTGAAGGTCACTAAGGGTTAAGGCCTTGCGCCGCGTTGGCTGCGGGGAGACCCTGACCTCTCTTCTCTACAATACCTACACACGCTACACTCAACTAACTGCTCACTAACTACCACAGCAAGTGTCGCCTACTATTCAATGTCTCATGATTTGCTTCTAATCGGGCCAACCGGGAGATGCGACACAAGGGCGAGTCAGCAAAGTATAGCATGACTGGCGGCTTTTACTTTCAGGGGTTCCTCTGTCTGGTCTAGAATTAAATCCCACTCTATGACTCTATCGCATTATCTGGATATCAGTGCTCAGTCATTCTTGCTCAGTGCTGACTAGCAATCCATTGGCAGAAGCAAACCAGCCTGTCACGACCCAGAAGCCGGCATTTGCTCGCTCACTGGACTGCCTCGCTTTTGGCCGGCTGAATTATGCACGACTAAAACTGGGACTATAATGGGCTAATTATTTAGGGGGCTTTTCCTTTTCTTCGTGCTCGAGTCATTAATCTGAGTTGACTTATCACCGCAGTTCGTGGTTAGTTATCTATACATAGCTAAGCTATACTTGACTAGTGCCAGCCATGGCAGCCAAGTGGACATTGTTGGTATGTTACACTGCTATTGGTATTGCTATATTATTTATAGCAGACTCGGAAAAATCTGCGTTTTCTCGACTATTCGAATATCTCCTCAATTCACATTTCCAGATGTACTGGTACACCGACAGCGCCACCTCAGGCAGCTTCTTAGATCTTCATGCATATGAGCTATCGTCTCCTTCGACTAATGCAATGTGGTGTCATGTCCAACTCACTGGATCTGACTTTTCTTTTTGCTATAATGTATAAACTATAAATCACCTCGTATCCAAGGCCTAATGCATGAAGCATTAGTTAGGCACCTCCGGCTTCCAATCTGGGTTATCAATCACATCTGAAACCGGAGGTGCCCTATCTTGTGTCTTACTCTGATGCAATGCCAACCAGAAATAAGAATTGTGTGTATCATCTGTATGATTGAGGAAAGAGAAGAACATGATTCTATGTATCACTCGCCTAACTAGGAAATAAGTAAGTAACTAATGTATCAAAACCATTTCAGGTTCTGTAGATAGGAATAGCCTACTTGCCTACCTGGGTACGAGCGAATGCACAGACAATTTATGTATCATTCATCTTCGCGACAAACATGTATCATACTTATATACAATCTCAAACATCAATCATAATGGGTATCTTTTAAATCGTCATCAACTCATCAACCCAAAAACAAAAACTTTTAGTGCAATCATATCACAGGCGGCGCAACAATAGAATCGGGAACACCATCAAAGACCCAATTCAGCGAATCAAAAAACTCCGAAAAGCTGGCCTCATTCACAAAGGTGTTGTCCTCGAAATTGGCCGAAAGTATCCACGATGCGTCATTCAGGGCCTGTTCGGCCTGGGGGCCCATAACACCACTAGCTGTGGGCTGAGCTTGATTTACATTCGCTATACACCTCATTAGTTTACTGCTCGTCATCGCAAAATGCAATGAAAAAGGAGAAAAAAAATTACCTTGCGTTTCGTCGGACACTTTTTGTTGCCTGAATCTCCTCCGCCATCGCCACACAGTGTCGTACACGTGGCTCATGCTCATCCGACTACGGATTCCAAGATGGAGGGCATCGTCCCCAGAACTGCCTGCGTTCCACATCTGAGATATAACATTGGCCAATCGGACGGGACGGTCGTTGTCAACCACGCTGATTCTTCGGATAGACGATATGGCCCCGTTGAAAAGAAACTTGCCGTGGTCGATGTCGATCTGTCGCGCAAATGAGCTCTTTAGGAGTTTCATCAACGCAAACGCCGCGGATACAATCATCTGAAGGATGTAGTTGGTGGCGTGGATGAGTAAGTTCCCAGGAGACGTTTCGAGTTCTAGCACTCGGCCAAGGAATGATGTCGTCGCAAGGAAAAGGGTTGCCAAATCATCACTTCTAGCCTTTTGGCTCAGGAAAACGAAGTACCGAAGATGTAGGTTTGCGGCGCGGAGGTGGATCATGTTGATTTCTGTATTCAATTGAGTATTCATTCAATTCAGAAAGTAGAGAAAGAAAAACTTACGTGAAAGATCATCTCCAAAATCCAACTCCATTTCCTTCAGCTCGTTTTCCAAGATTCCTACAAGGAGCAACTTGTCCATACTGAGAAACTCTGCCGGTTCTGGTCGCCCATTATAGAGACTCCTCGTCACTCGGTCACAAAACTTCTCAATGCGAAGCCTCTTTTTGAGTTCCTCGGGTAACCTATAATCAGCTGCCTTGAGAGAAGCCGGCTCCAGAGCCCAGTCGTATATTGTGCTTGGTGGTTGTCCGTATCCAGTAGCAACGCTAAAAATTGTTAGTCAGGCCTCTTCTCTCTGTGTGTGGGTGGGAGAGTGCTCACTTTTGTGCCACAATATTGCACAAAACCCACGTCTGGAGACGATCTTTTAATTCCTCTCCTCGAACCTCCATGCGGAATGTCGTAAATTCCTCCGGCTGGACTGGACGATGAAGACCCAGCTGCATAGCTAAATTCATCATCAAACCGCTCAGCATGAAGGTCTGGTCACTCTTTTGACTCGTGGTAGGCAGAGGCCATGTGCAAAGCAAGCATAGAGCCTTGACTACATGGTAGTTTTGTGGAACACTGCTGATGCTTGCCCACAGCAACCTGCTGAACGGACCAGAAAGCGTCACTAACAACCCCGATTCATATGGACAGCGCCGGCTAGATACGCATATGACAGTCCATGCAAGGATTTCGGAGCAGCTTCGGCAGTCTTCAGGGTCCTTGGTAGGATCCAGCAAAGGCAGGAAGGGGTGGTAGAATCTGAAGTACCTTTTTAGTTATGAGCGTTAATACCGTTAATTATCCTAACCCACACTGAAGACAGAAACTCACTGCTCAAAAAGCCGATCAACACGCTGCTTTGACAGCGATATGTCTTCGAGCACCCATGCATTGCCGATGCTGCTGTGAGAAGCAGGGGTGTCGCCGGCCACATGAGGCGGTAAGGATGGCCTCAAGGGCGATGGCTGATGATCGGCCGAGACTGACATAGACTGGGCGCGCGACGAGGGCGGCGGAGAATTTGCATCATAATAAACTTCTCCAGAAGAAGGGTTGAGCTCGTTGCCGTCACCGCCCTCTATGATGCCTTCAGCATGTTCGCCGTTGGCCAGACGCCGACGAAGGTCGGCAATCTCTTTTTCCATCTCCGCATTGCGCCTGTGATGTATTTGTCAGTATGTCACGTAGGTTTCTGCTTAAAGATAGGATAGACTCACCGTCTTTTGGAGATGCGCTTGAAACTTGATTCTACTTTGCATTCGATGTTCAGCCTTTTGCAGCGTGAGCATGGTGAGCGGGCTGACACCGGTGCCTGCACAATATCACATCGCAGCTACAAGACAGATACATGGTCAATTACCAGCTATTAAGAAACATAGAGACTATGTAAACACACCTTCTGCTGCTTGCACTCATTGCAGGCCCTCCGACTGCCTCCCCTCCGCTTTTTGATTGGCTGGGCCTTGTCGGCCTCGAGGGCTTGCTGTGCAGGTCCAGGTCCAGGTCCAGGCAGCACGGGTCCTACGACCGGCCGGTTCGCAGTGGTGCGCATCGAGGAAGCGCCGAGGGCTGGCGGGGTGGCCATACCAACAGAACCGTGAATCCCCAGAGTCCGTCTGAACTCTGGATTCATCTGATCCATCATCGACGGCGGGCCATAGCCGGACATGATTCCTTTTTTTGTGGCTCTGGACTAGGCGCTGCAGAGCGGTCCTTGTACAGTGCGTGCAGTTCCTGACTTTGCGATGTGTGCAACTCCGGCAATCGGCAGAAAACTTTGCGACGAAGGTCGGATGTTGCTGACTCAGCGGGAGGAGCCCGCTGATTGGCTAGCTGCGGTAGTAGAGGTTGGTATTGAATATATAGTATAGTATTAATATAGATTGAGCGTAGTATTGGATATAGCATTAAAAATAGCAGCAGTAGCCATGTGCTGTCCCCAGTCGTGGATCATGAACATGAGATGTAGCTTGCAAGAGATGCCCGTGCCATTTGTTCCTGGATGCGGCCCAAGCAAAGCAAGCGCGGCCCGGCTGTGGCTGAGGGAAGCCGCGGGTGGGACGCAACGACGTCAACGTAGCCACATTTGCCTTTGCTTGTCTTACATGAACGTGCGAAACGCTCAAGACCACGAGTCTACCATCCTCACCCCCGTTCGCTCTCGCAGACTCGAGCCATGGCAGAGTCGTCTTCTTCACCAGCTGCGTCGCTCTCTGCGCTGCGGTCTTCGCAAGACGAGGCCGCTGCTTCATCCTCGCTCAACTCTCCCGCCCAACCCGACATCACCGCCCCCAATGATCAGACACAAGAGCGTATTGAAGCAATCTTGCAGTCAGAGGTATGCCCTTGCTTTGCTGTCAGATGTGGTGCTTTCATGGCTGTAATCATGCTAATGTCTAGATGTTTTTACACAGATTGGTGTCACCACACTCCTCACACGTCTGAAACAAAGTGTCGCATCAGCGCGGGTTCGTCACTGTCCCTTGCCCCCTTTTTGCCTCGTTGATCAAATTCTCATATTGCTTTCCGCCACAGGATTTTGCTGCGTTCCTCAAAAAGCGCTCGATTTTAGAAGAAGAGCAGGCCCAAGGCCTGAAGAAACTCGCTCGCAACGCGCAGGAAGCAGCCCACAAACCCGAAACCCGCCAAGGCACGTACGCTCGTGCCCAAGATGAAATCTCCAGAATCCACGAACAAACGGCCGACCACGGCCTGCAGTTTGCTGTCTCGCTATACCAGATGTCTGTCGACCTAGCCGAGCTATCTGACAATATCGAAAAGGGCCGAAAAACGTGGAAGGCAAGCGGTCTTGCCGCGGAGAAGAGAGTATCGGACGCGGAATCTCTGGTTGAAAAGGCCAAGGCAAAATACGACACTCTAGCTGAGCAATACGACCGTGTCAAGACAGGCGACAAGCAGGGCGGAAAATTCGGTTTGAAAGGTCACAAGTCAGCAGTTCAGCAAGAAGAAGAGCTGAGTCGTAAAGTCCAAAATGCCGACTCCGATTACCAAGCCAAAGTTCAAGCCGCCAAAGTAGCGCGCAAGGAACTGACCTCGACTCATCGACCTCAAACGGTTTTCCAACTCAAGCAATTAATATTCGAATGCGATTCAGGTGTCACTCTCCAGCTGCAGAAATATGGTATGTTTCTCAATATCACACCATAATACTCTCAGATGATACTAACAACATTTGAAAAAAAGCTGCCTTCAACGAAAGGTATCTGCTTGGAAAGGGTCTCTGTATTAGCCCGTTGAAGAATGCACCATCTGATGGACCGAAAAGTTTGCGCGAAGTCGCCCATGACATCGATAGCACCAAAGATTTCAACCAACACATCTTAACTTTTGAGAAGAATTCTGGCGCGACTGCGGCACGAGAAGTGCAATACATTCGCCATCCAGTAAGTACTGTTCAAAACTAGTATTAAGCACGACGCTGATTTGAAAAGACTCTCGGAACTTCTGCGTCTGCGCCTGCACCTACACCAGCTCCTTCGTCTCAGCCGAGCACCTTCAAACCCCAAACGGCGATGCCTCCAGCTTCCCAGGCACCTGTGATACCACCATCTTCTCCTTCGCCGACAGCAGCGCCGTCTGGATCAAGCGGCTTCACTACACTGCCTCCTTTGTCTATTCAACAAACTCCTGAGGGCCTGGGCCCGCCGTCTCAATATCCGCCTCATCATGGTCCTCCGCCTCCAGCTCAACAACAACCATTCTCTTCGGGACCCCCTTCAGGACCTCCTTATCCCCACTCCCCTTCCGGAGGGTTTCACCCGACTACGTCTAACGCTCCAATGATGCAACCACCGAATGGTTATCAAAACAATCTTCCTCCTGTTAGGCCTGTTTTTGGACTCTCCCTCGAAGACCTCTTCCGCAGGGATGGAACAGCGGTTCCAGTGATTATTTATCAATGTATCCAAGCAATCGAAATGTTCGGCCTCGACATGGAGGGTATTTATCGACAATCTGGAAGTGCCAATCATATTAACCATATGAAGGCAGCATTTGACAACGGTGAGTCCTTCCGCTACCAGCTTTCTACAAGATCATTTAAAACTGACATTAATGTTTACCGCAGACTCTTCCAAAGTAGACTTCACCAACCCGGAGAATTTCTACCATGATGTTAATAGTGTCGCCGGTCTTCTTAAGCAGTTTTTCCGAGAGCTACCTGACCCTGTGTTTACACGACAATTCTATGGCGACTTTATCAACGCTGCTCGTAAGTGGATGACCTTTTTTCTGCCGTCATGAATTCCTCTTATTAACCTGAATTTAGGAATTGAAAATGATACCCAACGCCGCGATTCTTTACATGCAATTATTAACGGCCTGCCCGATCCCAACTACGCGACTTTACGAGCTTTGGTTCTGGTAAGCCGGATGAACGTTTCATATTTTACCCAACTTTCGAATACTGATTATATTGTACAGCATCTCAATAGGGTCCAGGAGCACTCGAGCAATAACCGTATGACTGCAGGAAATATAGCCATTTGCTTTGGGTGAGTAATCTTAGCTTATTTCAGTTATCTCTAGCGAAATACTAACTTGCCCAGGCCAACTCTCATGGGCGCGTCCGGAGCCAGTCTTATAGACTCTGGGTGGCAAAACCGTGTGATTGAAACGGTGCTTCTCAACACATTCCAAATCTTTGACGACGACTGATCAAATACCGCTCGCTACCTTGCGATTATAATTTCCGCCCTGGATTGTCTAATCAGTGCAGGGATTTCCAACGCAAAAAGTCCTCATCCCATTGCAATACCCGGGCCAATCTTTTTTTCTTTTCCCCAAAGCCGATTTTCTTTATGTTGGTATCCATTCTCGTGTTTATATTGCTTCAGAATCTTTTGATCTTTTGACTCATCTTTGCATTCCCTGTGGAGCTTGTGTGCCAAAAATAAATCAACGAATGGCGCAAGTCACACGCTCCATATCTGTTTGTTTGGCATTGTCTTTGGTTTGAAGTAGCTAGTTATATAATTATACATGTACAGTACCCAACTTAATATCAAGTCTAATACCTTAGTTGGATACCTATTTGATTTAAATATACATATATATTTCAAATGATAGCACACCTGAAATTGTAGGCATACCGAGGACATTGCTGCCTCGGAGCGATGTTACTCACAAAAGTGCATCGATCATTGACATCTTGTACTAGACCATAATCAGAAATAAACATAATATTCATTCATGCTCCTAAGCTACTTATAGAAAGCATGATCTCCGGCTGAACCATGTAAAGCCTCACCCAGAGCGTGAAAGGCAGCAGCGGTCACTTCCCAATCGGGTAATCATGAGCCCTAAAACGCTATGCCTTTTTCTATGTTCGCTTTGCTTTTTATGTTATTCGTTTAGTAAACCATGTACCACTGCCTATTCTCTATGTATGTATATGTATATTAGGTCTCTGGGTTGTCCGTTTGTCTTGCCTAGTTGTGGTTTCTAGGCAGTCATGACTTCATATTCCCTTTTGTATGCTCAATCGCAAGCAAATCGAGTATAGTAGCCCATGACAGGCAGCGAGCCAAGGCCTACATAAGGAACATCTGTAGCTCTAAATCGAGGAGCAAGAACCATCTTTGCTCAACGCTCCACTGCCAGGTTGTCTGTCACATTTTGCTATACACACATCAAACAAGCCCAATTTGCGAATCCGTTTCATTGACACTCATTTTACAACGCATTGAGGTTTGCTTGTGCAGTCATGGGCACTGGTACCACCTTCCCTCCTTGTCCTCCCCCTGCCGCTCCTGCTGCTGCTCCTACGGCTGCTCCTGCCGCTCCTCCTTATGATGTAAACTACTATCCTCCTCATCCTTCCAACTATCCTCAACCCAACGGAGACGGTCAGTATCCTTACAACCATCCTCAACCCAACGGAGACGATCAGTATCCTTACAACCATCCTCAACCCAACGGAGACGGCCAGTATCCTCATAATCCTCCCCCGATGATAATCTGGTATATTCAGCACCCACCTGAAGATATGGCTGGAGGAGAAAACGGTCACTATCGAGTTTTTCCTTACTCTTTTCCTCCTGATTCTTATCCCCCTTATCTCGTTGATTCTTACCCTCCTTACCCTCCTGTTTCTTACCCTCCTCAACCTCCTTATCCTCCTCGACATCCTCAGCCTCTTCGCTCTTCTCGCCCTCCTTCGCCTATTCCTGCTTTGCCTCCTCCTCGGTTTCCTGGTCGTCCCCGACGAATTCAGAGTTACTACTCGGCGGACCAGTCCCTGTATAATTCTCATCGGAATTTCCCACCCCCTCCCCTTCGAAATGCACTGCTGCCGGAGTTTCTTCACAAGTCACCTCCAGGCGATACGGGAAGGCTGGCATTGAGGCGCATGCCCGACCCGGAGGCAAAGCTGTTTATAGGAGAGTAAGAATATCTCTTCCCCTCCCCTTCGTTAGCCGAGCAGACTCGGAAATGAGACGGTATACTAACAGGAACTGATATAGTCTACCCATGCAAGAGTCAACGCAAAAACTGGTGGACATGCTCGACGCCAAATTCGGTCGCTTTGGACTATGTGAAGTCAATGTTGCCTGGAATCCTCGAATGGTCAATGAAAAGGCCCTGCCGACTGGATGGGTACAGTACAAGAACTTTATAGATGCAAATGTGGCGTTGCTGAGAGCCCAAAACGAGCCAATTCTTATAGGAAACCGCAGGGTGAGAGTTGAACGAGCTGATGGCAAGAGTATGTTAATATTTCCTTCTACCTTGTTCTGGCAGGCCTTGACTAATAACGCAATTAGGAATGTTCCGTCTATACCCAAGTGATTTCAACGCTAAGCCGACTCTTGAAGACTTTAAGGCGGTTATGAACGAGTTTATTCATTGGGGTGGCAAAAGATCTGCCTACCGTATGCCGATACATGTCTCTGATAAGATTGAAATGATGGTAAAGAATCTCAAAGGACAACAAGTGCAGGTGCCTTCTGTGGGAATTATGTTCAGGTGGTGCGAAGATGCACAGTTCGCAGAATCTGTATGCTTCCCCCTTCCCCTATTTTCAACCTATCTCATGACTGACGATAAACGAACAGAAATTCCACATGTTCACACCACTCTATAAAATCAAAACCGGGCATATGGAAATCACCAATCGGCCTCACTGGCAACTTCCGACCGAACCCCCGGAGCCTCATACTCTTGCAAGTTTGGATGCACTCGATCTGGATCCCGGCAACAAGTGGCGGGAGGAGCGTGAAAATGGGAAACGACGACGAGAATTATATCGAAAGCATAGGGCGCGCATAGAGAATTTGGAAGGGTCAGCTAATCACCGCTACCACAGCAACAAGAACGACAGCAACAGTATGAATATGTTGAGTCCACCTGTGCTTGATTTTGCGGAAATGCTTCCACCCGATATCCTTCGATCTTCTTCTATGCAGAAGAAGCCTGGTCCTGATTTTGAGAAGCCCCTCAGTCCTGGGTTTACCTTGGTGAATAGTCGGCATAATTCGATCTCTGAGGACATGGACGATGTCAAGGTGGAGAGGATTGCTATTGATGGAGAAGTTATTGTGAAGATTGATGGCAAAATTCTTGCCTAGAAGAATGTCTTTTCTCGTCTGGTGTTTTCGCATCGAGGAGTTCAGGATATTAGAATGGAAGGATGGAATGGCAAGTTTAGTATAGATTGGTTTACTTGGAGGAAACAAACAATTGCTGAGGGACTTATTGAATTTTTGATGCTATGTTCGGAAATTACTGTTATCGCCGTAGTATGATTATTATCATTACCTAGCTATTAAACTAGAATTTATTAAACAAGAATTAATAGACTGCCTTACTTTATTATACCATGCAGAGTACTCAACATAGAAACGATCATATACTGCATACAGACTATATTTACCTGTCTATCTATCTAACAGACAACCATCTATTCACCTTCTCCTCATCCCCAATAATCTGCAGTACGAACCTCCCAAAATCATCTATCTCGTCAGGCCTCGACTTCCCCAACAACTTCGACCCCGTCTCCAAACTCTGACAAAGCAACAACATATCATTCGTCGTCTTCTCCCGACATCTCGCCCACCATTGATACGCCGATTCAGCATGCCACAGGCCCGCGCGAGGCGTAAACATTAACCCGCCGGGACACGCATTGATGCCGTAACTCAACACGTTGTATATGCACTGCATGTGGCCGGCGACGAGCCAGGTGCGTCGCACGCTCTCGGCAAGGATCCAGGCATGCCAGTCGGATTTTAGTTTCTTTTCGATACTTGCCGGGTTTGTGTTGTTAGTGTTATCTATGGCCCGAGTCGACATTGAATACACGTATTGACTCGATAGCAAGGCGCTGTCGAGCATTTGCATGCACCACCGCGTCAGCACTGGGATTAGGGACTCGGCCATGATACGAGAGCGCATGTCGCCGTCGTATAGTCGGATTAGTTGATAGACCAGCAGCGCTTGGACGCGGGCTAGATGGTCTTGTACGCTCCTGGTTTTGCTCGTCTCACTAGGAGGATCCTCTATGGATATGAATTCGGCTTGGCTATTGTCGTCATCGTTGTCTTGGTGTGGGTATCTTTCTTGCTGCTCTTCCAACAGCATCGCCACTCGCTGCTCAATAATCTGCAACGTCATTTTCCGATTCTTCGTCGTAGACGCAAAGTATGCTGCGCAAGTGGTGTATGCATCTTGAATGCATTTCGGCATTTGTAGCCTACCATGATGATACTCGTCGTCATTATCATCATGGTAATAAAGATTCTTGTGTATAAACATATTACTTCCTTCCTCAACCCACTGTCGCACCCAGCGCTGCACCTGATTCACAGATTTGCTGAGTTGGGGAGCAGTGTGTCTAGTACGATCATTGCGGCGCGCAACTTCGCTGCTTGTCACGGACCAGGAGTTAGGTACTAGGAAAAAGAGGGTGGGATTGTGACCTATCCCGAAGCCTTGGAGGAGGAGCAATTCATCTGAGTATAGACGCGAGTGGGTTGCTAGAAACTGCATAGAAGCAGCGGAAGGAGAGGAGGAAGAAGAAGGCGATAATGAATAAGGAGGAGAGCAATAAGAGCGCTCCAATGATGCTGGTGAGACAGGTATCAAGTTTTGATGAGAATCGTTACCATGTCGAGTACGGCTGACATCAGTACTACTACTAGTTGTTGTATCGTGAAGCCGCGTCGATGGATAATAGCAGTCAACGCCTCTAAGGATACATCGCCGACATGATGGATGCTGCAGATCGCATCGTCGTTTGGCTTTGGTGCATGCATTGCAAGCCTTCTGCCGCGACTTGGCTATTGTTCGTCGGTGGTTGGCGTCGTCTGCCGGCATTTTCCCTTCTAATTGCTCGTTTTCAATTGTAATTCTTTCGTTGAGATATGATACTATAGTCAAGTAATGAGTTTTTGTCGTGATATGACGTTGGTTGGAGGTTTGTTGGATCGAAATACGCAGCTTACTAATCGCATACGAACTAACGTAATCCACACCCGAGTGGGCACCACAACTGAGTGGCCACTTTTCTCCGGAGACCGCGCTCTATATTGATTTTAATCTGAAATTTTAATCTAAAATAATAATTATATATAAAAAATTAATTATTAGTATGATTAGGACATTAAGGCAATTTATATCTAAGAATATTATAGTTGTTATATTGAAATTGGTGGTATATACATGGTTGAGAGGCTAGAAGCTCTGACTTGGTTGGAATAGTAGTAGTAAGTTAAGATGCTTTAACTAGCCTATTTATAAATGTCTGAGCTTCTTTTCTAGTAATTCTTTGCTTATAAGATATCTATTTTTTAGATTGTATATATTTTTACTTCTCCTTTTTATTTGTAGTGTATAAATTGTGAACTTTTTTCCATATAATAAGAAGCTTATTAATACTAGTCTTATAGGCTTTTGATATGTGGCTAATTACTTTATTAATAATCTTAGATAGGCTCTATGTATATTAATTAATTTGCCATTTAATCATACTCAATTGCTGTTTAAATTAACGTGGATTTTGAGATGTTTGAAGATAGGAGGATTGAGAATTGCTAGGTAGATAAGAAGATAATATTAAGGTCTTTAATTGGATAGTAAACTATTAATAAATTTATTCTAGATTTAATAGCACTAATCTAGTTGCTTTAAAGCTATTTTGAATAGTCTTAGCTTTATAGGTTATTATATAGGCCTCTAAAAAGGTAGTAAGAAAGTTAATTTTATTAATATAATTAAAACTAAATCTTATCTGCTATTTAATAAGCTTTTTATATTATTATTTTAATACTACAAAATAGCTAATATTAAGAGGCTATAAAAGATATAAGAAGTGTAGAGATATATAGATTAGAATAATTTTATTCTTAATATATATATAATTAAATTTAGCAGTTAAATAGCTTCTATGGCTATTAAGAATTAACATTCAATATTATCTAATTATATGGCTATTTATATAAGAAATAAAGTAATTAATAAGCTAATTTATACTAATCTGATTTATCATCCACCTATTATTATTAATATTAATTTTCTAATTATTTAGAAGGGTCTTAAACCAGCCTTTCTAAGAGTATTTAATTATTTTAAAGATTATATATAAAGATAGGGCCTAGCTAATAGAGTTAACTATCTTAATTATAGTTATCTATTCTTGATTACTAGGTTGTAGTAGATATAAATAACTATATTAATTACTTCTAGTAATAATTTTTGTGCTTATATAAAAGCCTATTGCAAAGCTAGTCTTATTAAAATTATAAATATTCTTTGATAGGATTTTATACTCAGTTATAGCCTTTTATATATAATTAAAATATTTTTTAATTATCTTCAGATCTTTGCATTTAGCATGCTTATAATTATATTTCTATAAAAACTATATTTTTAGCTCTGAGTGATATTTAACTAGATTATAAACCTAGTTTTTGCTAACTATTTAATTTCTATATTAAGAAAAAAGAATATTGACTATATCTTATATTATAAAAGATTAAAAAAATAATCTTTGCTTATCTAGATCTAATATTTATTTTATAAATGATTTTTTTTTAGATTTAGTTAATTTATAACTATTAGTATATATTTAAGATCTTTATTGAATACCCTTTAATCTGCGCTGAAGTATTATCTAAGGAATATTATAAATCTTTGCTATTTATCCAATATTGGGAATTTTTTTATTCTATAAATCAGAAATTGCTAATAAGATTTGTCTCTCTTGTTCCTCTGAATTTAATTGATTTTTATCATGAATTGGTGGCATAGTGACGTGTTAAATTATAGAGAATTAATATAGAGTGCGGTCTCTGGAGAAAAGTGGCCACTTGGTTGTGGTGCCCACTCGGGTGTGGATTACGTTACGGCAGTCGATTGCAACACTATTCACTTTCGATTGATGATTAGACATTTAGCAAAAAGTGGGTCCTCCCGTCCTCTCACCGCCTTCTTATAGGTCTCATTGTCTAAAAAGTTCCCACTCTAGGCACCTAATACTGCCTAAATTATAGAGCCTTTAGGAGGGCCTCTCCTATAGTAACATTTTCAATCTTAAAGTATACCACGCTCCGGCCAGCGCTACAGCCAGTGTAAGAGCCAGTATAAGAGCTAGAGTATAAATTAATATGTAAGGCAATATATAAGACAGTATATACGACAGTGTATAAGGTAGTATATAAGGCAGTATATAAGGTAGTGTATAAGGTAGTATATCAGGCAGTATATAAGGTAGTGTATAAGGCAGCGTGTAAAGCAGTGTGTAAGATAGTGTGTAAGGTAGATAAGCTAGCTATGAGAGAGGCCCCCCTAAAGGCCCTATAATTTAGGCAGTGTTAGGTGCCTAGAGCAGGAACTTTTTAGGCAATAAGATCTATAAGAAGGCGGTGAGAGGACGGGAGGACCCACTTTTAGATGTCAAATGTCTAATTATCAATCGAAAGTGAATAGTGTTGCAATGGTCACCCGTATACGAACGTTCTAAGCCAAGAGTGGCAAGTTTCCATATTTCCATTTTCGGACAAGAAAGAAATAGTTTGTATGGTACACCAACCCCGATGGCCAATATATATTATATATATTATATAAAGATAGGCATGTCAACATGTATCATGACGAAGAATAATGAAATAAATATATGCATGCATGCACTCATGAGTCTAATCTAGCCTGCTCCGCCAAAAAAAAGAAGAAAACGCTAATGAAATCGTGGAAAAAGATATATACAGCTAGCCGTTCACCCATGATATAATAAAACAGTGAGAGATGTTCCTTCAAAACGCCTTGCCCGGGAAATGCATCAATGCATCACAATGTATGTACCCATGTAAACGGTCGTAAATCAAATGCTCCCGCCGATTGCCCTATAACCCCAAAAAGGAAAGAAAATACCAAATGTTCAACAGGAGAAGTTACAAAGTAAACGGAGAAGTACAAATAAAAAAGATGAAAAAGTCATCAACATAAAACAGTGAAGAGTTCTTAGTAGTCCCGTACTTTACGGGCACCAAAAAGATTGAGATCAATCGCTGTGTCGTTTGCCCCAACCACAGGAGCTGCCTCTTCTAGCATTTCCCATGGACGAAGAGGATACGGGCCGATCAGACGTCCGCGGCTCTGAATGCGAAGTCGATTGCATATTGCGGAAGAGTCTTCCACAGCGACACCTGTGCTGGTTGTGGATATGGCAGGCGGATTTGCAGATGGCGTCAGTGTCGATACTGGGCCAGATGCGGGCGATGAAACCGCAACAGCTCCGGGGGTGAAGAGTTCTGCCACAGGGCCAAATAGAAATAGCAAACGAGGATCGTTTTGAACATGCAAGGACGGAGGAAATCTTTCCTTTATGAAGTTGGCGCATTGTTGGCGGGCCTCGTCAGGAAGACTGTCGACAAGAGAGGATGCCATGTCCAGAGCGTAAGTTTGAATAGTATTCCCTGCTCGTACTTCTTTTGCCGATGCAATACTAGGTGGCGATGCAGATAAGTCTAATCGAGGTTGGGCGGTGAACCCCAAGGGCGTCCGCGATAACGATAGACAACATATAATAATAAGCATTCGCGACAGATCTACAGATGCGCTTGACCGCTGACTTGTAGACGATGCCGGTAAGTCAAATGCTGCCCGGTGGATCCGAATCATTTGTAGCATTGCCGTGAACCAGAATACAAAATTCTCCTCACTGACTGAAAGCGAACCCATGGCGGCCTCTGGTGATGCGCGATCGCGGGTCTCACTCAAGTTTCGCACGTTCGCGTGCATGGCGAAGAGTTTGTGAAGGAGCGAGTTCAACTTCTCGACCAGAAGTGGCCCCACAGAAGGGACTCCCCCTTCTGGAATACTATACGCAAGTCCGTCGATGAGGGCAAGATAGACACGTGCGTTTTCTTGAACTTCGAGTCTTTCGTTCTCCGAGTCCTTCTCCATTACGCTATCGGATTGGGCCACAGAAAAGAATTCCTTTTCTGCTCTCTGGCGAAGCTATTGAAAAATCAGTCAGTCTGTGAGCAAATCAAGTAGTCGGTGTGAATTTTGAACTTACCCGCTCTGCGGCCTCTTGGCCCATTGTAGATACCAGGTCCAGCCAGTGAGTTTGTCCGGAACGAATATCAGCTATTGCCGATTTATATATAATATCCGCAATGCTATTCTTGATATCATTGCCATGCTTGTCGTTGAAAAGAATCTGCAGTTTCATCTGACACAAAGGCAAAGAAAGTTGATCCGTCTTGTTGATGGTTATTGCAGCATCCGTTAGGAAATCCAAATTGCTCTGGTTGTTGTCATTCAGAAGCATATCGAGAGACATTCGGATAACAGATGTAAATGCCGGATGTCTCTTCACCAGAGTGCGAATACTCTCAAGGGTGATGTCTTCTGGATGGCGCACAATGATCTCTCGCAACAAAGGAACCAGATATGTGACACAGGGCTTCTGATCGTCAAGTAAATTTTCAGTTTGAGCCGGAGTCAAATGAGAAGCAGCGCCCTGAATGACAGTAAGAGCTTCATGAGCGTGTTCACAAAGAAATTCTTCCTGGGCAATGCGAAAGCGGTACGAGAGGAAATCGTGGACCGGCTCAACATCATGGTTGGGAACAAGGAGTTCCAAGAAATCAACGAGCAATTCTGGTACCTCTGGAATCGCGGGATGAAGCAAGTCGGGTAGCAAAATCTTCTTCACCAGGGTAGAGAACGCCGGCAAGGTTACACATCCAATGCCGACGAGCGGGCGCAGGGCACGCGATAACTTGGGTCGGGGAGTAGTCCTTAGAGTTGTCTCGAGCCATTGGACCAATAAGAGATCAAAGTGCTTAGGGTTAAATGACCTCAGTTGCACCAGATGGCGACAGACTGTGCCTGGCATCGAGGTATCCTTTTCATCATAGAATGCGAGTTGTTGAATCAATTTTTGGAAGACAACAATCATTGTCGTTTCATCCATGCTGTTGCCAGAGGACAAAAAGTGATCCATGTCCTCATTGAAAGAAGGATTGGCGTCGTTTAGTGTCTCTGCCACATGATCGGATACAGGAGAACAGGCGGCTAGGGCAAGGTTACGGTCACCTCGCGAAAGCTCTTGTCGAAGTACGATGAGTGAGTTGACCTCATTAGGAAGACGGTGAGCAACTTCGGAAAGGGAATATGCGAGATCATAGACTGTCTGCGCGTTGGTTTTCACACGAAGAAAAGCTTCAAAGAAATTTCTAAACAGATCATTCAATGCACCGATGACGGTGAAACAATCGAAATGGCGGCTCAACGTATCGACAGCACATGTGAGTAATTGGATGTCGTCAGAGTTCGATGCATTGATGAGGATGTCCGCGAGCATTGAAAGATCCCCATATTGCTCAATTGTAGACCGAATAATGAGAAATTCTTCATGGGTCAGCGATGACACTTCAGTGGAGCTTTCATAGATCTTCTGCTGGTAGCTAGAGCTGTATTCATAATGTTCGGATACGGCTGCTCGGATCCACTGGCTAATGTCGGCCTTAATAGACCAAGTAAGATTCTTTTTTTGTTCAACGTCGATAGCCATTTTCTGGTCCTCAATGTCGTCTTTCCCCAGTACTTGGGGCAGTCGCTGTTTCAGATCGCCTTTGATAGCTTGCATAATCTCGGTCTCAGAAGAGAGCAGACCTGCACGAGCCATGAGGGTGTCTCGAAGATTGCGTAGATGCCGTGGAAGACGAGTAATAGGAATATGCGACAGCAGGTCAATGTCCACCGGGACGGAAGCTGGATGGGAATTGTCAGAGTTCTTTTGGCGGTATTGTTCGACGGCACCTCTTGCAACCAACCATTGCAGATATCGGCCCACGGAAAACGTTTGGGACCGGATCAGTTCTACAATGGTATGGTATATATTTACCATGGATGTCGTCTGTGCAACAGATGTCTGTGTAAGGAAGGAAAAAATGAAAGCATCGACATCCATGCCTGAACGTTTCCATTTACGCAACAGGCGCACAGCGATGTATACACGAACTAGTCCCTGCCGAAATGGACTTGCAGTCCACTTTAACAGTACAAAAACAAGCTCTCCCCGATTCGGCATCAGATTTAGACAGTCATGCGACAGAGCCCCTATGTCGTAGGCTTCGCGAGAAGCGTCCAAAAGCTTGACTATTTGCTGTTGTGGCGAACGCTGGCTGGCTGGAATGGATGACTGGGGCCTCCGAACGCGGGCATTGCGAAGAATAAGGGATTGGAGGATTGCCTTTCTCCTATAATCATCGGGTGCGAGTGAAGACGATACGACATCCTGATATCGATCCCATGACCGAGGAAGAATAAGACAGGGAGAATGATTTTGGCAGAGTCGGCGGACTAGCAGAGAAACTCGATCAATCAAGGGCTGTAGGTGTGCTTTGTATTCAGAAAACGTAGCTTCTCGGAGCTTTTCTAACAGCGCTTCCGAAAGACGTCTCCCACGTTTTCTAAATCGCACTAGATTTTCCCAATAGACACTGAGCATTGCAAGCCACATAGGGAAAACGTCTAAAGTAGAAGCCTCCATCGAAGACATGTACCAATCAAGGTAACAATCCTGGTCGAGAAGATTCTCAAAGAAGAGACGGGCAGCGAGTCTCACCCTGCAGACAGAAATAAAAGTCAGTTACCATGATAAAATAACCAGGACGAGGAAATTCTTACGCATAAGTCATCTTGTTCCGCCAACCCTCCTTACCACATGCACCTATCACTCCTTCAATGAACTGTTGCACGCTAACCGTCCACTCGCGGACCCATTTAATCTCTAGTCCTTGCGAAAGCGAGCCACTTGTTCCTTTTCTCTTGAAGGCTCGAATTTCATTGGCACCAACACATTTAGCCAACCACACAGCTCTTCCGATAGGAACTCCCTTGCCCAAGCATTGATCGAGCAAGACTTTCCCCCGAATGCCATGCGGAATTGTTCGGCTTAACCTTCGCAAAGGAACGGCTGGATTTGCGAGATCTCGGAGCCAGGCTTCGCGTTTGTTGTCAGTAAGAGTAACACGGGGAGGGGGTTTGAAGGTCGATGTCGAAGTGATCTTGTCATAGACTTGTCGCTTCTCCAAAGCGGCGGCAAACACGGCGGACAAGAGTTGTAAGCCGGTTCGGTTTTTCAATTGGCTGGAAAGTTTGGATGTGTTTGGTTGTAGATCGTTATTGCTTGAGCCTGGTACTTTGTCGTAATACCCTTGCTTGACAGCGAACTCAGTCAATTTATCTTCGGGGTGGTTCCCTAAACGGCTCCATGGCGAATAATCGGCCACTTCTGTAACGGGTTCATTAGCCATTCGCCTTCTCGCGGTATTTTCAAAGTGAAATAAGCACTTACTTTCCCGGTTGAGACGCGGAGCAATCGTTGGGATTTCAGGACGGTACGGATGGGATTGGACGTCGCGCGAACGAGTTTCTTCTGGTGGACCAACATTCTCAACCTGCGACTGACGTGCAGGAGCATGCATCCAGGGCCGGACCGGAAATGGCGGTGGAGACGGAGGTTTTGGAGTTTGCGAGGCTGGATTTGCATTCCCTGTGAAGACACTTCCTCCATATGTATCGGCGACTAGCTCTTGGAAAGAGTATGCCGGCCGGCCGCGGCCAGAGACGGCGGTAGGCCGGGCATTGCTGCTGCCATTGAGTATTGCGCTTCGGGCTTCAGCGCTTTTGGAAGGAGTTCGGCCGTCATTCCCGAGCGCTACCACATTGGTGTCCAACCTAGGTCTCTTGTGAGGCTGTTCAGCATCCGATTGACTGCCGTCGGCGGCGGACAAGTCGATGATCTGGTGGGCAGACGCTACAGCCATGGACGACGGCCTCTCGGCTGTAGCGGCAGAGGACACTCCACTGGCAATACGGGTATGCCCTGTCCAGGTTTGAATGCCCGTCGAGGAGGGATGCGTGTTCATGTCATGGAGACGGGAGACATGGTGTCTCTTATCGGTCGGGCGGTCGGTGGGTTGTTTCAAGTTAGAACATGCCAATGGTGTATATATATCTTGCGCGGCGGTGAAACAGTATCGCAGTCGTCTTAACTATGTAGTGGGATCAGGAGAAAGACGCATCAGACGTTTGGCGTGGGGGTGGATGAGATGCAATGCGAACAATGCGCAGAAATCGTATGATGGACGATGGATGGTATCAGATGGGCGTCCGTCTTGAGGCTAACGTCAGTTGATCTAGTTCCCGGACAAGTACATCGACAGCACCACTTGGGTATATAGCATGGGAATACGGCGGGCGTGGTTCGCAGTGGCAAAACAAACAGCGCTATGTCCGACGAAGCGAGCCAGCGATGGGATGGATATAGGAGATAGGACAGGATAGAGTATAGAGCGGACGAAGCGTACCTGGGCGAGAGCTGAAGTGAGCGAGCAGCTTGGCTGATTGATAGAGACGGGCAAGAGTACTGAGAACGCCAGCAGGGCAAGCACGGACTTAGCACGGGCTAAGCAGAGAAAGGGCAAGGGCGGTGGTCCCTCTCGCTCTTCTCGGGGAAACCGGCTGGGCGCAATTATTATTGCCAATGCTCCGAGAGACAGATACTGTACGTTGTATTGGTATTACGCCCACGCCCGCTGCGTTCGCTGGGCAGCGGCCTCCATTCCGCGCTTTTCGGGTTTAGGCGCGTATCGACCAGACAGCCGGATAACCGCATTGCTTGGCCGTTTTTACCTTGGTCCCTAACTGTTATTCCTGAAGATGACATATGCTTGCTTGCTTAGTTATCCATGATGCTCTATGACTGAGTACAATGACTATAATGAGTTGATGAATAATACTATATCAATTTGATTCATTATTATTATTACCAACAGGAGACCAATCCAGCCCGGTCTGGCGGAAATGGAAATAAGAGTGGCAATTTGTTCGTCCGTTCCCATTCATTCATTATCCTTTAACCGTTGCCGACGGATGGGTCAATTTTTAGAGCGGGTGTATAAATTATTGATTATTATTTATTATTTATTATTTATTAATAAATACAACTAGCCAGCTTGATATTTAATACTTGATAATACATACCCACCCACAGCCATCGGCGAGTAACCGGTGCTTCCCCCAGAAGATTGCGCTGGATGGCAACGCCCGGCCAAGCCAGCCTGAAGGTTTATTTGGGCTCTGGGTGTGTCTGACAGACTAGACTGCGTGCAGTGTAATTCGCGGATGTACGTGCAAGGATCCGAGGAGCGTACAGTATAATAATCATGATTCATTATTTGTATAGAAACCATAAGCTGCACCTGGTAAGACCTGGTATGCAGCTAGTGCTGACTACAGCCACGCCCTTACTAAATACGGGGTGAGATCTCGCGCTCGCTCGCCTGCCTCGCTCTCCGGTGATCGGGGGCGCTCGGCTGGCATGCATGCATCGAGGAAAAGAAACGAGCTGTTGCTGTTGCTGTTATCTTGCAGTTGCACTCAATGGGGTTACGCACGCTGACAACGAATCCTGACGACATGATCTAGATGTCTTCCATTTGTAATAAATGGGCGGAATGCGTTTGTGTCCGACGTTCAGCTACACCGACGATTGCATGCCTCCATCAATCCAGATCTGGGTCACGTGTGCAATCTACACCCCAGCCAATGGCAACTCAGATAACGCCGTGATCGTAATCGCCTTGAGCCGCTTTTCCGATTAGTAGAATAGAACCTGCCACATAATTATTCTTTGGGTGCAACGAGGAGCATGTAGTATTAATATTTTATTATTAATTTCAAGTGGCCCTAAAAACTACCAACTTGCTGTGATTAATGGCCCCAATCCTTGGCAGTATACGATGCAGATGCACCCAACTCAGGGCACAAACGGACTGTTCGGGCACGGAGGAACAAAAAAGTCCAAATCCGTTGGATATGTCGTTCCGGTCGGGCTGGTGATGGTCAACTCATTCAACGCCGGCCCGTATCCGTTCGAGTAGATGAATGTAATAGGCATGAACTCGCCTGCGACCAATTCATAACTAAACGTGTGTGGCAGCCCAGTAGGTTGGGTATAACTGACGCCGCCATCGGTATTGTTATTGGCATACTCGGAATACGCCTTCTGGCCTCCCCAGAAGAAAATCGCATTGTCCTCGCCCAGATCAGGAGCAATGGTGTAGTTACCCGTCTGAGTGGCGTGAAGATAGCCCTGGAAAACGACGGTCCATTGAGAGCAGTCGGTTGCCTCTGCCTGTCCGGGCAGCTGGCACAGGATCGTCGAGTAGCTGGGGTAGTCTTCGGATTCGAAATTGATCTGCTGCGTCGTACCGTTGGTATAGTAGCTGTAGTTTCCATTCCAGTCGGATGTTTCGTAGTATCCACCACCGTAGCCACAGTCGGCGCAACCTAGGTCGCCGTCGGGGTAGAAATAGTCATTGAGGTATTGGTAGTAGTTCACTCCTACTTGTTGTATTAGTAGGTTTGACTAGAAAAGGGATATATATATATATACGAGAATAGGAGAAACGCACCCTGGTAGGAACTAGGTGTTGGAAGTATAAAAGTTTCAGTGACTGTGACAACCGTTGTAGGGGTAACAGTTTGAGTAGCAATTGCAGTGGTGATGATGGTTTCCGTTTCAGTGCTTGATATTTTCGAGTCAGTAACTGGCAGAACGAATGCTCTAGACTAGACGATAACTGATATGATTTCAAAAGACCCCGTCACTTCCGTACATGGTGCTCCAGTTACCGATGGCGGTATAATCGTGATCGTTGGTGCTGGACAACTTGCCGGATCTTGACGTGCAGCTAGAGTAGGCAGTGACCCAACCGAATACGGCGGTATGGTTGTTGCAGTGATCAAGCACTCAATAGCCGTAGGTGAATAGCTGGTAGTGCTAACAGTGTCAATAGATATCTAAGGTGAAAGATTAGCCCTTGAAGCATGAAAAACAGGGCAAGGTACGGAATATACAGTAGCCGGTCCAGTAATAGTGATCGTATCAGTCGCCTAAAATCTAGGTTAGCAAGGCTCAATGATATTAAATTCGGTATAAAAAAGAAGGGCCTAAGAAAGCATACCGAGGTCACTGTCTCTGTTGCTGTCACGGTATAGTCCCCGGAAAGAGTGAACGTAGTCGTGGTCGAGCAGAACGGAAATGAAAAGGGAAGAGACAAGGAAAGAGCCATGCTGTTTAGCATGACCGAGACGAAGAGTATTGGCGCAAGGTTATACATGACTGCTATATCTCTTTTGAGAAGACTTCAACCAGAAAACGTATGCCTGTCACAAGAGTGCAAGTCAATGAAGATGGTGCATTTCTTGAGACGGACAGGCAGCCGGCTCTTAAGTCTTTGAAGCCTCCATGAAGAACAATAATCGAAATATATCGTCTCTGCCTCTCAAGGCTTCATTTGCGAGGAGCCCTCACGTCGATAGACGTGGCTGGCTGTACACGCCACCTTGATCACACCAAATATTGCAGGAGGTCAAGACACATTCGCTCCGGCCCTGCACGAACTTGTCATCTGACCTTCGTATAAGCCCATCCCGGACAGAGAGTACAAGTAAAACGAAAAATGGAGCAGGAAGCATCTCGTGATGGCGTTCCATCCATTCCGACTAGTCGAGTGAACTGCATGAACATGCAGTCCGTGTCGGTTTTAGTGTCAACTTATTTTTGAGTCTCTCTGAGCTTATTGTCGAATGTGGTATTTGGAGTAGTAGACTTCTGCATTTGTACACTTCTGCTAAACCAAAGGAACATCCTTCTGGCTGCATGTGTAGCTAGCTGCTTGGGTGCCTAGATTCCCTAAGGGGGTTTGCAGTTGCAAGAGTGCCACTGTATTCGAATTTCTCAGCTATCCCCTGTAAAAACCTCAAAATCAAATATGCTTGTCAGCATCTGAAAGATTTATTCAATTGGGTCGGTTAGGGCTTGACAATCTGCAGGCAGATCACATCGCTGATTCGGAAATCCTTCCCTGAATGGGGACGGATTGGCAGGGCTAAGCTCGAACTGGTGTTTGCGAGCAAGAGCTTGACAGTCTGCGATCTGCGTAGATCCCTGTCAACATCTGCAGGCCAGCTAACCTTGAAGGATGAACAGTTCAACAAATACGGCGTAGTAGTGTTGGTAAAGAGGAAGATCGAGGTTGATAGATCAGAGCGGGTGGCAGGTGCGGCCCGTCTGCATGAGCGAGCCGAATCTTGTGTAACAGACGGGATTTGCTATGTTGAGCCATTACAACACAGAGTACATTGACAAATAATGACTCGATGGCTGCTGGTGGTGTTTTTATTTTATCAGAAGTAAATTCTGAGGCCCCATTCCAGGTGAGAGATCACATTTCGTGGCATCCTATCCCGCGCGATCTTTCAGCTCTCGTACAGTGTCAATGCTACAACAACAACTTAGTTTCTTCCAGTTACATCCCATCCACTATATTCTACGCTCTTTCAAGTAAATAATAGAATTCAATCGAAGACGTTCCCACAAAACAGCCCAACGCTTTGACAGCTGTCATTGGTGGAAATGCCCTCCTTAGCCAGAACAAGTTAGTGTAGCACGTGTCCGACCTCCGGGGTTAGCTCCCTTCGATCTCCCTAACAAGTGAGATAAGTTGGGCGGGTGCCAGACGTCCAGCTTCAGATCATCACGCATCTTTCACGCCGAACCCGAAAGAAGCTTCACAATGTCGGCCAAAAAGGACATGCGCCGGGCGGACTTGGGTGAGATTTCTTCCTTGCCCTCTCAATTCGCCAATCACCAGCGGAACTGACCACGCCTCCGTGTTCTAGTGATTCCATATGTCGAACCCCCATCTGAGAAGAGCGATGGAGATATTGGAGGTATGCACGCTTGCTTTACAGATTTTTAAACGAGAAAGCGAAGCCGGACTGGCGTTGATGACGAGTTGTAGGTGCTATGAGCACAACTCTGCCAATGGCCGCTGTAAGTCGCTCCATGAAACGATGCTTCTTTCTTGCGCATTCTTCTGACAAGAAGCCATCCTTTTTAGATGTTCACACGGAACCGGTATGCGATCCATTAGCAGCATGATATAGGAATGCCTTTTTTTTTCAATTTCATGCTGACAAAACTATTTCTCTTCCAAAGAATGATCGGATGGTACGTCGCTTTGTCGCAATCGCAACTCGTGCAATCGAACTAATGGAAGCAATGCTGAATAGGGTTTCCGTTATTATCTCCATTCAGAACTGGTTATCAGAGTCGCCTGAACAGGCCAAGAATGCGACCACGCCTAGCTATATGGCCTTCTTCATGTCACGTATGCTACAACATCTCTTCGATTCGTCACGAGTCATCTCCATATGCTAACCTATTGTTTGATCTTTTAGTGATGTCTCTAGGCGTCGTATGTCCACGCTCCCTGCTTTCGCCGATCCATAATATATTACTGCATGGCAAGAATATTGTGCTGACTGCCGACCAACTTTCTAGACATACATGCCATTGTTCTTCCCTCCGCCAGCCGCTCGCCCAGGGGCCGCCGCCGCTGCATCTCCTTCGCCGTCTCCATAAGCCCGGCGGATATTTGATTAATATTGGGCTCACATAACAGGTGATGGAGGGATATGCTGTCGCCGGCGAAATGGATTCACTACTATATCGGAAGAGGGGCTCATGTCTCGTGACCTATGTACTATAGGAGTTCTACTAATACAAGCGTAATATCGACAATTATTTCCCTTTGATAACACGAAAATCAGGTTCTTGATACCACCCTGAATATCTGACTTAGACCATGTCCTATCGCATGGATGAGACGAATTCCGTTACAGCCTGGTGACTTGTAGTGTGTTGCCACCTGACTGGCCGAGGCCCCGACACCCGTATCCCCCAGCACAACGCCCAGCCATTGTACTAGGATAGATAGTTGCGTTGGACAAAGAAACCCGGTAATCACGGCATTTGCAGAACGCAGGAATCATGCAAATCTCAAATCTCGCAGATGCACATAAACAAGACCCTGGACACTCTGTACAGAGCGCGTGGTACAGAGTCACTGCATAGAGTGCATACAAAGCTGAGCCAGTTTAAAAATGGCTGACTAAGGCGGCTGGCCAATCAACGCATTGGCCACCAGGCTGAGTCATCCGGGCCTTGCTGTTTCTGGCAGCGAGCCTCGCCCCTCGCTCCTGCCCTCGCTATTTTCAACCGTCACCAGCGCTTAAAAAGAATCCATCCCCAACTGTCCTTCATCCATCTCCCCTCTTCCTCAACCCGGAACTCAGCTCCAAACAAACCGTCTGCATCGCTTACAACAGAGACCTACGCGTTCTCTCCTCCAGCTTCTTTATTTATACCCCCTTTTTCAAAGAAGTTCCAGCAAAGGCAGAGTTTATGTCCATCGAAAACCTCAAGACCTTCGGTAAGCAGCCCACGTCTCTACCATCACCAACATTGATTTTCTTCCGCTCCGCTCTACATCTCGAAATGCTTCACTTCCTGCTCTGCTGAGCTGGCGGGAATCGCGCGTCGCCGTGTTGGAAATGACTGCCGTCCGTGATTCTGTAGAGCGGGGTAGTTTTAGTTCGTGCAACTCGTCAAAAGGCTAACCATTGATGATCGCCACAGACCCCTTCGCCGAAGCCGACGAAGACACCGGTGAGACTAAACAGTCTCAAAATTATATCCATATACGTATCCAACGTACGTTTTTTTTTAACCCCCTGTCCGACTGCTGAGGTATCGTCGAGCGGCTTGCTAATTGCCCTTACAGAGCGCAATGGTCGTAAGACTTTGACCACCGTTCAGGGTCTTCCTAAGAAGTTTGATCAGAAGAAGATTCTCAAGGTCATTAAGAAGAAATTCGGTATGTTGCTGTGCATATTAAAATCTCGCCAATTCACTGAGGCTAATAAACTGAGTGCACAGCTTGCAATGGCACCATTGTCAACGACACTGAGATGGGGGAGGTGATTCAGCTGCAGGGTGATCAGCGCAAAGATGTTCAGGAATTTTTGGTCGACAAGAAAGAGGGCTTAGAACTCGACGCCAAGACCATCAAGGTATGCTCTATAGTTTGTTCTTATTATCGTTGCGGTTTCATACTAACAACCGTAGGTCCACGGGTTCTAAAATCACGCGCCATGTCGTTCCGGTCCTTCTCGACAGCTCTTTCCCTTGAGGATACGATGGAAGTACTTATCTTCTAGTCGAATATCTGTGATATAATCCTCTCAACAAGAGGGTTTCGCGCGACGAATATTCTTTCTTTCCAGAGGCGCCGAACTGCCTCTCTGCCAAGTTTCCATATTCACTGGCGATGCCCAAAGATGGGGTTTAGATCTGCTCTATTTTTGTCGAACTTTTTCTACAAAGCGCCAATCAATTGGTGCGGTTCACCTTTTATTCCTAGGTGACATGCCATAACCGAGGCACTTTGTTTTTCTCTTCGATGATTTTCAAATTCAGGGACGGGATGGACTGGAACATGGCGTTGTAGATACCCATAGATGATATCGTTTACTTTGTCTTTCTTTCTTACGTGCTGTTATCATATTACTTGTCTAGCATCATAGCTCAGTCAAGCTTACTTATAGGTCAGCCAATGATGCTGCTGCTTTATAGTTACAATGATAAGAAGTACCATCCATGGACGTTTCACACCAATTACAAGTAGACTACATTCCGTGATTTCAATCAAACAAACTCAATTACTCAGGTATCAATATAAAGTTCAAAGAAAGACGCACATATGATGAAATCAGTCTTGAATCGATAAAAACCAAGCAGGTGGAAAAAAGAAACTAAGTCCCATTTAAAATAAGGAATTAAAAAGAGAGACAGAGAGGGTATCAAACCCCCGTTCCCTGTGGCGGCGCATGTGAAGAAGAAGACGAGGTCGTCGTAGTAGTTGCAGCCGCGATCCAATCCAATACCTTCTGACCCATGACAAAAGCCGGCACCTCGGGCTCATTATCACGCGTCAGATGCATCTGTAGTAGGATTAGGGACATACTGATATAACTCGCTACTGATAGGACGGAGAGAGACGCTGTTGTTTCACGTTTGATCATGGCGTGGTTTTGGGTTGCGTGGTAGAGAAATGTTAGTGTCTAGAGGGTATGCCTGGTTAGATTGACTGCATCTTTGTGAAGGTTAGATGGGAAAAGGAAAGACGCACAGTGGTTATGGAAATCCAAGCAGGCAATAATAATCGTGGATCGGAAGAGGCGCCAGAGAGGTATAGGACAGAGGATGTGAGATAGGCGAAAAGACCGTTTGTGGCTAAGAGACGAATCAAGACTGCTGGCGGACTGTAATTGAGGAGCCTGGAAACAATATATAAGTTGGGTATTCGAAAGGGCTTCCTCGTTATTCGGTTCACTCACCATCGAGACATCATACAGTCCATGAAAAAGTAAGAAAGATATGCTGATGCGCAGCACTGTAGGCAGTGTCAGTAATCAAACACCACCAACAACTACATATCTCCTGTTGAATGACTTGTATACATACCCACATAATAGCCAAAGCAACCTCCGTAACGCGAAATCTCCTCTCCACGTCCCAGTCTGCCGCCGCACTGCTCACAATAATAGCCACCCAACCCTCACGCCACATACCAGGCCTGATGCGCAGAAGCTCCGCCAGAAATGTAAATGCACATCGCAACCCCCACCAGAGAGCCGGCACCACACTGAGCGCTCGACCGATGACGAGCGGCAAGTACCATTTGCGGTCGACTCCGAGTATGACGGCGACGCGCGGAGATAGTTTTGATGATGATAGTTGCGCTTCTGTGCTGTCGCTTGTCTTCTCTGCCTCGGCGGCTGAGTCCCCTCCTTCTTCTCCTCCTTCATCTTCGTCGTCAACTCTTCCTCCTCGTCGTCGATGACGATTGGTCATAATAATAGCATCATCCAATAACTCGCCGGCGTCCTGTCCAAGTCCTGCTGCTTTGCCCCGCTTACTTCCGATGTTGTTAGGGACATCATGCGCAAGCGAGTTTCGGCGAGAACCTAGGGGTGAGGGAGGCACTATTGTTGAGGTATCGTCCAGATCTTCATCTTCGTCGTCATCGGCTTCAGTTTCTGGGTTTATTGTCGAGCCGCCAAGAACGTTCATGGGTATGGAGGGAGGAGAATTGGAATATGCGGGCGGTAGTCGAGCTTTTCCCTCCCCCTCGTATGGTTTGGAATTGGGGAGTGCCGCTGGTGGTGGTGGCGGTGGCTGCTGTTGCAGCTGCTGTCGCCGTGTTAAGGTCGACAAGTGCGGCGAGGTAAAACGGAGGTTTGCGGCATCGCGGCCGGTGGGAGCCAGTCTTTCTCTTTTGTCCTACGGCATACGCTGCCGTAGGGTGATTGGTATCCTGGATGAGTTGGACGTGTGAGTGCGTGCGTTGAAATACTGCTAAGAAAGTGTTGTATTGAGGTTTGGTGAAAGGTTAGTTAGTTTATTGAGGGCGGGCAGATATGGGAGTTAAACTTATTAAAGGACCGCGTCTGACTGATGTTTGAAGAGTACGGAAGAAGAGGCCAACTCAACAAGATACCATTTCGATAAATTGTGCTCTGCTACGTATATAATTTCTATGCTACCGAGAGATCTTGCTTACTGGGCCGGTCAACCCTGACATCTGATTGAGCGTTCTTTATGTACTATGAGGTAGGCCTCGGCAAGTCCTGCATCGCGTACCAAGTGATACAGTTGATAATTTGTGACATGTATGGCACGAATCAAACGGTCTGAAAAACAATCAGATATTTATCGAGTGCTGCTACGTACTATGCACCCTAGTCTCGGAAATGGGATGTTGGATTTATCTCCAATTGCCAGTCGCTCTCTCCTTGCAATCCTGAACGTAGTTTGAGCACGCGGCTTCACCAACAACTGCATCCGACAATGACGGTGACATGAAACCCAAGTAAGAATGGATTGACGGTGCAGATGAACTCAATTGGACGTAGGCCAAGTTGCTTCTATGTAATTCGTATTCTGGTTAATCGGTTAGTAGTTGATGTTCTGTGCAAAGACCCAAAAAGCGAACTGATTTGCTTGCCCGCTGATTGGCCATGGCGGGCGGTGAGGGCTGCATCACGTGGAAAAATAATATTCTGCCAGGGCATTTGTTTCTGTCCGCAAAAGCAAGCAGCAACAACAGACTGCAGCAGACGACGGCCTCCTTGGGGGACTGTGGCGAGGAGTTGATTTCAAAATGGCACAATCTCTTGGAATTAGGACGAACACTCTTTTACGAAACGCCCCTCGCTCGATATACCCTCGATTACACGCATACGGTCCAACTACTGTCTTCCGACTAGAACAAGAATGTCGCTCATTCTCTCAAAGTTCGGCTGCCAGAGTCAAAGCCGGGATGATGTCGGCGCCAACAATCACGCCCAAGGCGACGCCGGAGATGAGTATGCGAAGCAAGATGAGGGGCATTTCACCTGAAAGCTTACCTACGGATTTTGGTGTATTACCGGGCACCTTCATAAGACCAGAGGCAGAAGATATGCCTTCGCTTTTTAAAGACCCCATAATTCGACTGCGCATGGAATGGGTTTGGTTGAAATCATGGTTTCAGAATGTGCTTGGGTTAGTATCACATATTCGTTATGCTATTTATTAGTGTACACCCGTCACTAACCGGTACAATTTGCTGCTTAGAACGTTCTACTACCTTAAATGGCTCAACAAACCCAGACTCTCACTTGAACTTAAGGAACGAAGAGAGATAGGAAAGTACCTCCACCGCTTAATGTACACAGAATTTGCCCGGTAAGAAAGAAGAAAAGGCCATTCCCTATCGTATCTAGGAAGCACCTGAATTAACGAATATACCTAGCGGCAACGAGCAACTTCTGAGAGAAAAATGCTGTCAGGGCCTAGCCAATGACCTGATCAGACGTATTAGAAAGCGCAACGCCCAAGAAATGGTTTTCTGGAGCATCGACAAGTACAACAAGAATCCTTCCAACTTCTGGACCGGCGCTCGCGTGCTCTCAGATCGAGCAACTACGATTCCCAATTCCCCAGACTCCGGTATCCGACAGATCGTGATGCGTATCAACAGTCGTCAAATGACGCAAACAAAATCGACACTGACGGGGCCAGATGGGTTGCGCTCCCCGGCCAAGTACCAAGATTGCACCGAGTATATTGTCATACAGAAAGTGAAGATTTCCGGTCTTCAGAAGAATTGGGAAATTTGGGGGTTTACTAAACCGACTACGGTGGAGGATTTGGAATCTCCCTACTTTGCGACAAACCTTACTTTCAAGGAAAGGGTGCAGGCTATGCAGGATATGGCTTCGGGTTCGGGTAAGAAGTAGAAACCTGATAATATCCTGAGATGAGTTGGATATGATGGGCTGCTATAGACAAAATATTTCCCTTCTCATATGTGCTTTACTTGTACTATTTTAACATCTGTATATTACAATGAAATCAATTTGTTAAAATTCCCAACACTCGGCATTCAAAAACAACTCGTGAACGTATGGATGTTTTGATATGGCATCGATGAGATTATACAAGAAATAGAGATTGGAGATTCTATTTGAGTGGCGAAATATGTACATCTATGCGAAAAAAGGGCATATACAAATCATTCGTTCTGCTCCATCAGATCGGTTCTCCTCTTCTTTCTCCTTTTTCTTATACTCCCATCGATCCAAATCGCACACGGCACTGTAGTCACAGCACTCAGCAACCCCAACGTCCAGGTCATAGTCGGCCACCCATAATTCTGCTTAATTAATCCACCCCATATAGGTCCAATAAGCGTTCCCACCGCAAATGCCATATTAAACAGGCCATATGCCTGTGCATACGCGCCTCCTTTGCCACCAAACGTGCCCCCAGGTCTTGATCGTTCTTTGGCACCCACAATGTGCGTGATCTCCGCCATTATAAGCGGGAAACTCATGGTTAGTGCAAGTCCAATAAGCATGAGGAGTGCAACCAGGAGCACTTTTTGCGGCAATGAGTTATGAGTCACGAGACGCAGCAGTATAAACATGGGAGAGGCGAGGAGGAAACCAGCTGCGGCGAACCAGCGCCCCCCGTACTTGTCCCCTAGATACCCCGTTACTGGCGACGCCAGTGTCGGGATTACTATGGCGAGGTACAGAATACCGGATTGAAGCGAGCTCCATGAGAAAGTTTCGTTGACGAAGAGTGGGAGTACCGAGTCGAAGGAGGCGATTAGAGTTGAGTCTGCGATGCATGCAAATAAGGCGGCGAGTAAACGCCGTGATGCGAGCAGTGTAATGATGGGTGGGAGTCTTTGGGTTATTTTCAAAACAGGCTTGGATCTTGTAGGACTAGGCAGAGGGCCTGACGGTGGCGATAATTCTGGTAAATCGCGTGCATTGGTTTCCTTTGATTCAGATGTATCGGCATGGGCGGCATTGGTAGTAGATTTGTCTTCCTCTCCTGAAACATTTTGCTCGACCACTGGAGAGATAGTAGTGGCAGCAGCAACCTCGTTACTAGTATCATCAGTCCAACGCTTCGCATCCTTTTTCTCAATCAGGACAATGCGGAGCACAAGATCCAGTCCAATGAACGCATAACACAAGGCCCAAACACCATTATACCCGGTTCTCTGATACAGAACGCCTCCTAGGAGCGGACCAAGCATGAAGCCTGTCGTCATTCCCAGACTCACGTATCCCATGTACTGTGCCAACATCTCCCTAGGCACAGTATCCGCCATGAGTGCGAGTCCAACAACCCAGACAACGGCTGCGCTGATTCCTTGAAGGAGACGGCCGACGATAAAAACAGCGACGCTGGTGGCGACATTGAGCATGACTGTTGCACCGAGAAGAGCAGCTAGGCCGAGGAGTAGTGGCAATCGACGCATAGAAACTGTGTCAGAAAACCAGCCACATATTGCTATAATCAATGTTAATGTCTTTGTCTTTCTCTGGAATGCGAGGAAGAGTCTCACGAGAAAAGGCCAATAACCCCGCTCCATATACAGCCAACAGTACCGATACCCAATATTGAACTATTCAACGTAGTCGCTACCATTAGCATGGGAAATCCACTCGGGAAAGCAGCATGAGCGTGATAATACTCACCTCGACTGGCATCGACATTTGCTCTATACTCCAATGCAAATGGGATTACGGGGACGATAACCCCATAGAGAAAGACCTGTTGTTACATACTATCAGCAAAAATTATCCGAATAGCCGAGAGGGTGGTAAGGAATCCAAGACGCACATCGGTGAAAACAGCAAAGCTGACCACAAACACAGTGAACCAGCTACTAGCTCGATATTTCAAAGCCCACGGCGCCCGGTTGCCTGGCGCAAAGAGCTGTGTCACCTTCATATTCTGCAGAGTGCATAAATCTCCGATCCGATATAAGTTTAGCAAGAGGAATCCGATGGACTAATTTTAAGCATCATTGAATGTTGACATCGCACAGCACATTTCTGTCCAGGAAGAAGATACTAGAAAATGGCATTTGTGATATATCGCAGATGTTGAAAATGGCAGGGAAGACGCTGCGAAGGTCGTATCCAACCCAGCAGTTCTCCATGCATTGCCCCGATTTGGCCTTAGCGGCTGTTGGGTTTAGTGCGACGAAAATGATGGAGATGGAGATAACCAGCAGCATCGTGGCTCGGCACGGTCGTAGAAGATTTGGAGATCCAGTTTGTTTGCTTCATTCACATGGCTGGGTAATAGTCAGTAGTACATGTACGTCCAACTAGAAAAAAGAAGGTGTTGAGGCACGGACAGTGCATGGCCATGGAGAAGGCAGGTGCGACTAAGGGAGGGCAGGAGCCAAACACCTCGTCATCTCCGACCACACACCTCCCCGTCCCCTTGACAACCACCACATCATTTATACATCCACTTCCTTCTCTCTATTTGCAGTGTTTAATGCCGTCGAGTGCTCTTCTTATTATTAGGAAAACCAAAGCTAGGATTCTGTCGAGTGCAGTGTAAGCGTGAGGTCCGAAGTCTCCCGACCAGTACCAACAGCTGGCTTGTCGGTGCTCTCTTTGATAAGCCAACCCCGAACAAGTGTGTGAGCATCAACGAACATTAGCATACAGGTAAAATGTTCCGGCGGGTCAAAAAAACGTTCGACGCAATGGGTGGGAATTCAAAGTACAAGCTCAGCCAAGAGCAGAAAGACCACTTCATGAAATATGGCTATGTTCGTGTGCCCGATTGCTTTTCTCCAGAAAAGGCGTCCGAATGGACTGCAGATGTATGGACTCGCCTGGGATATTCGCCCACTGACAAAGAGACATGGACATCGGAGAGGATTCACATGCCGGGCCATCGACACGAGCACGTGAAAACATACGCTCCCAAGGCCTGGGCAGCTATATGTGAATTGGTCGGCGGAGAAGACCGAGTTCTAGGGGAGGCTGCAGTCTGGAATGATGCCTTAATTGTCAATCTGGGTACGAAAGAGACAGAAGGCAACTGGCCGCATCCTAAAGAGCTACAAGGATGGCATGTCGATGGAGACTTTTTTATTCACTTCCTTGACTCGGGGGAGCAAGGTTTGCTGGTGATCCCAGTATTCACAGATATCATTGAACATGCCGGTGGCACGGTTGTCTGTCCGGACTCGATCCCATTCATGGCGAGACACCTGGTGAGGCTGGCCTTACAATATTCGCATACAAACTAGTGTTTCCAGTACTAACTACAACCCGCAGTATAACCACCCTGAAGGCGTTTCACCACACATGATCCCTCGCGGCCAAGAAATGACGGGTGATGATGATGGATTCTACACAAACATAATCAACCAATGCTCCGAGTTTCATGAAATGACCGGCAAAATCGGCGATGTCATTCTCCTTCATCCCCTAATGGTTCACTCTGCGTCTATAAACAGCCTGCGGATCCCGCGTCTTATCACCAACCCCCCGGTCATGCTGAAAGAGCCTTTCCGGTTCAATCGTAAAAATCCGAATGATTTTAGCCCAGTCGAGCGCAAGACACTTCGATCGTTAAACGTTGATCGACTTGACAATTGGAAGATTGTTGGCGGACGAGAAATGATCGTTCCTGAGCGACTTCGTGCACAAGCTGAGATGAAGCAGCAAGAGTCGGAAAGGTTGGCTGGGTCTCAAGCCGCTGCTGCTGCTTAGCATGTATTCTTACAATTACAGAAAATGAATACTAACTTGACGTGCCAATTGATGAAACCAGACTAACTTGGTAAATTATGTTGACTAGACTAATATTCCTAGCTAGAACTTCGCTTCACTTTTCGATCATCCCCGTATTAAGAATCGTAACCGTTGATATCGATTTCCACCCTCCCCCAGTCCGATGCTGCAGTCAAACCATGCCTTTTTTTCCTTCTTTTTTCTTCTTTTTCACTTTTTTTTTTATTTTCTCTCTCTCATTTCCCCATTCTTTCATTCAGAAAAGGAAATAACACTAAACAAAACGAACATGACTGAATAAGACGAATCAATTCTGGGAGTTGAAGTGGAGAGGTAGCAGCACAACTCAAAGTGAGGAACCGATTTTGCCCTTCCAACTTCAACTTCGCAGCATGATCTTTTAAAATAGAAAAAGAAAAGAAAAGAAATAAACAAAGAAAATGAGAATCCCGTCCATGAGAAACCAGTTGTATCCACACCCTGTTTTTACACTGATTTTCTCCGTTGGGCACCACCATCGTCGTCATTATGCAAAATCCTTTCGCCGTTATTTGGTATTTGCGTCTCCTTTTCTTCGTATCTCTCAGTCCTCCCCAGTACGCAGCCGTTCTATCATTTGTGACAAGGTCAATTCCATCTCGAGCTTTTCGTTTTCTTCCTTGTCGATGTCAATCCCCTGTTCTCCGGTGGCATTAGGGGGAGCATCATTCTTATCGAAAGGTTTATTCGTGCGTTTGAGACTGACTCGGATCGTGGTCCCGGAAAGTTCGTACTGGGGAGTGCCATTGGTTCCAAGATTGCGTTTGATATCAGCAGCGAGTCTGCGAGACAAAGTTGGCCCCAATGCAGTTTGCAACATAAACGGTGATACGCTAGTGAAAGTATCAGAAGAAGCGCCAGAGTCGTTACTGCCAGTTCCTGTAGCTGCAGAAGAAGATTTTGCTTTCGATATAGTCATGTCTGAGCCCAAGACAGCTGGCTTCCGATCGGGTCCAAGATTTGGCCAAGGGACCAGATATCCATTGGCAAATCCTGACAAGATACTCTTTTCGAAGACTATGTCGGTTTCTCCCTCGCGTTTTGGTCTTCCCATGAGAGACTCCAGGGACAAGGTAAGCTTTTCGTCTCCGACTACAACAACTCGCTTCGTCACATCTTGATTAGGCTGAATGTTGATCACGACTGTCTGTGCAAGTGACTTGTTGAATGGTGGCTCTGCGGCTCTCACCCATTTCTGAACGATGGTCTCCCGTTTGTTGTAGTCGAAATACATCAGGAGAACGATTTTAGTCACGCCTTCGCTCTGAGTAAACCACCAATCGACGCAGAACTCCAGGTATTTACGAGATGCGGCGTTGCTGTGTGCGGGACCAGACTCGACAACCATGGTAGGCCACACGTTACCCTCAGCATCTACCTTGGGGTCATCTCTGTGAGGGACAAACATGCGGTCACAGCTGTGGATTGATGCAAATTCAGCTGGATCCTTTGCGACAGGTCTGATACCAGCGCTCTTGCGTCTCCCGTTAAAGAGGAAGTCGTACTCGTCTTCGCTGACCCCCATGATGGAGAGGTGCTTTTTCAGACCGTACTTGATTCTGCCAAGAGCATGTCCCTGGACACCATGGTCTGAATCGTCATACCTCAGCTGATCTTTGGGAAGGGATTCGATGAAGCGTGTCTCTTTGGCCACCTTCATGATGACGGTCTTCTGGGCTTCGAGATACATGAAGCGACAGTGAGGGGTAATATTGAAGTCCCAGACGACATCGTTAGAGATCATGTTGGGAGGGGTAGGTTTGAACAAGATGATCTGGACGTCAGTCTTGCCATCCTTGAACTCGTTGATGTGCTTTTGCATGGCAGCGTAAAATGCTGTCCTGTCGGTGAAGGCGTACTTGGCGAGATCGGGGAACGATTCTTTGATAAGAGCACGCATGGGCGCAGGGAACGCCTCGTCGTACCAATTCTCAGGATGCTCCTCCATCATGTGTAGCTGCAGCATGTAATGAAGACGTCTGAGTTCGTTAAGACCATAGACCTCGAGCATGGACATGTGGTACTCTGGATTCCCCCTGATTGTGCGTCGAAGAGATTGACGCGACCGCTGTCGAGGCACTCTGCGAGCGCTATTGCCCGAGCTCGTGCAGCGATGGGCAGAGGGATAGGGTAAATAGTTGTGAAGAGGACTCGGATAAGGATTGGGATGAATATTGGGATGAGTATTGGAATTGGGATGAGGATTGAGATATGGGTTGGAGGGGGGATGGGCATGAGCATCACAGTGAGAACAAAGACCCTCAACTTCAAAATGAGGGTAGCTGGAAGGAGTCTGGTGTCGTCTCAGACCACCTGACTTCTTCTTCTTGGGTGGCCTGAGGGTTGACAACGACATCGTGCTGGCTTGTTGCTGTGTGAGGGGTTGTTGTCGTGGCGATGAGGAGATGCACGCAAAGCAAACTGGTCTGAAAGAAGGTGAGTGAAGGATCAGACAGAACCACTAGTCAGCTGACTGGGCAACTCAATTGGGTAGGCAGCCATAAGATGGCTGGGCTGGGCAAAGGTCTTTTTCGTTTGCAACAGTTACAGGGAGTGTCCACAATCACCTGGGCAATAAGAGAGATACTTCCCAGTCCAGCACCCAGCATTCACATAACAAAATTTCCATGCAAATTCATCAGCTAGTGCAGAGATTATGAAAAGGCCTGTCCTATTTTCAAAGAGGTATATAAATATAGGTAGTTAATGTTTAGGTTGTAAAGGGTTCCTAAAATGTAGTAGAGACTACCCAGGCTTATATCAAGAAGCCCACCGGGGCGATTGATTAGAAACCAGGACGACTTGCCTCACAACAGACTGTATAATTAGCCTGGTATATAGGGGAAATTTATAGGGCATTAGTAGCTTCAAAAAATGGGTTAGGCTTTTGATGCTATTCCCATTGGGAGAAGATTTCTTATGATACATGGCCTCAGGCTCCAACCTGTACACACACTTATTGTGATTTTTACTCTGCTAAAAGATCCCTCTTCAAATAATACAATCAACAATCTTTGTTATACAGAAGCAGGAAGTCATCACTCCCACTCCTCCTTCAACCCCTTTAAGCCCTTGGTGCTAGGAACCTTCTTCTTCTCTTGGTCATTTGCCACTCTTTGACTCCCATCAACTTCGTGCTCCGCTGAAGGAAATGCTTCTTTCTTCGAACCCCAAAGTGTCCGCACACCCTGATCAACATGTAACGCATTTTCGCCGCATATCCTCCTCTCTTCCTCAATCTCTTCTTCGCTTAAACCATTCGTAGCCCATATTCGGTGTATGCGCAGGTCGTAGGGACCCTCAACTCGATCGGTCAGACCAATACCAATCGACTTGATTCTATCTTTCAGTAAAGAGTGCTGAGGTTCGACAATCATGCCATAATTTGTACGAACGAAGGACGGGAACGGTAGAAGCACAGTCTCCCATCCCGCCGTGCCAGATGTTGTTGCACTTATGATGGTATCTGCAGGGGGAGTATCCGATAGAGATGGTGGGATACCGCCGGGATATAGCGTATCGCTGACATCGTCTACCTCTGATGCTTCTGCTGCTGCGGCCAGGGGACTTGAGAATGCCTCGGACGGCCGGTGATAGACGCGGTGGTGCCTTGTGTAAAGTCTATGTTGATGAATATCGGTCTCCACGATGGAGTCTGTCTGGATATTAACCGTATATCTCCGTCCATCACTCTTCACACGCAAGGCAAGGTATGTGTAGGGATCGACATCCCAGAATAAGCGCCCAAAGAGCCAGTACCCTCTATCTCTGTTTCGAAAAGCAGCATATCCCGTGCGCTCCACGCGCCAGTTATTGGGCAATTTGGTCGATATGCTCCCGTGGAATCGCGCATGTCCCGGTTCGTTCTCAGTCGCAGGGACGTAATCTAAATCAGCTGTACTGAAACCGCCGACAGCGCGGTCGGCCATGGTCTTGCAGGACGCGACTGAGGATTCATTTTCGAAATCGAGAAGCTTGTATGGCTTTGTGGGAGTTGCGAGAGCTTCTGCATTCCATGCTAGATTGAAATAATGTTAGCTTTTTGTACTCAGAAGAGAATTGAATTGAGTGGTGATTTTACCGATCCGTGTCAGACGACTGAGCTCTTCTGTGCTTTTCTTGAAGAAGCTGGGCGGCTTCGCAGCCAGACAGCGTGCGGTGGGAAACATTTGGCAGATGTTTCAACTATTTCATTTCAAGAGTGTATATATTTGCAATATAGAGCGTGTTTGTCAGTGGTTAAGATGATTTGGACGTCGCATGCAGCCGGATGACGATGGTGTGGCGCCAGGAGAATTAATTAAGGCCCGTGTCGAGCCACGCTAAGATAAGATAAGCAGAAGCATGTCATTCAATGCCATCAGCTCTATACAGCATAAATATAATTATACGTCTGATAGGATATCATATTGTCCTATAGACATATTCTAATCCTCCCTTTCAACCTTGGCTTGCTTGCGCAAATCCAGAAACTTGGACGCATAGTCGTTGGCTAAAACTAGGTCCCCTGACAGATGCATGACAGTCGCCTTTTTCGCCATCATCTCACACTGCCCCATCAAGTCTTCAATAGCTTCGTATTCATCGTAAGAGCAGTCAATATATGCCAATGCTCTCCTCACATATTCTTTCTTCTTCAGTGGTTCGGCGGTCTTGTTCTTCTTAGCATCACTATCACCCCCAGTGGCGGAGGAGCATTCACCGGCCAAGCCCATGTTTGCATCCACCAAAATGGAATATGACTGTGCTGTAAGATAACGATCGTCTAGTTCGAGCACTTGAGGCATAATACTCTCCATCATCTCGGAAGCAGCTTCGAATTCACGAAGACTCAAGAGCACTACAGCTAGCACACGGATAGCCTCCCACAAACCGGGCAGGACACGAGATCGATGAGCAATGCTAGCAGCTCGCATTGCCAGGGAAAACCCTCTTTGCGGCAGGCCGGTTTTCTCAAGAATTCTGGCTTTGTAGCAGAGGAGTCTGATTTGCGCTAAAACGTCAAAGTTCTCTTGTTGCATGGACTGTGCTATCCCTTCCACGGTTGCCATTGCTTGCGCATAATGACCCTTACGGAGGCGAAATTCAATTTCCATAAAGGAAAGTTGAAGGGCTAGGTCAATGTCGTGAATACCGATGTCTTGTAGTTGAGCAAATAAATGCTCCACAGCGACAGCATCATCCCTGGAACAAAGCTCTACTGTTAGTCATAAAACTAGATCTGAGGTCGTCTTTTTATCTGTTAGAACTTGCCTATGGATCTGTCGCTGTAACTTCAATACCCCTGAAAAATATGCCAAATACTGGCTTGCTTTGAGTGACCGTGAATCTGCCGGCAGAACATCGTTGATGCGAGCCATTGCTCTTTTATAACCACCGCCATGACACATCTGTCTCCTATTAATGAACAATCAACACTTGGAATTCGCCTAAAGCTTACCAACTGACTGCTTCGATAGGCAACCTTAAGATGATCTTCAATCGGTGCTCTTTTTGCGTAGCATTCTCGGAAGATGTCGCAACGTAATAATGCAATGTGCGTTAGACCTGTAGACTATTAGAAATTATAATCTAGGGAAATCACGACTTAGTCCCTACCTATGCGAGAAAATACTGATGCCTCAAGCAACAGCTGAGGACCCATCGTCGTTCTAAGATTTCTGGTCACATTCAGGTATGAAGATTTGACGACATTTTCAAAGACGAATGCTAGACTCTCGCCCTGTGCTCACCGATTAGCAATCTGTTCTCCGAGTTCATATCTTTAATCGTCCACTTACATTCTGCAGGTCCAGTTTCGCTTCACTCAGATGCATCGTGCTAAGCAAACCCCACGATTCAGTCTCTTTAGCTTTTGCCTTTAGAAAGGCAATGCCCTCTTTTTCACTCCCAAGCATGCCCGTATTCTGAACGTCCTTCATTTCCTCCGGAAAGGCTTTGCCGAAATGATATAGCCAGCTCATACAAAAATTCAGACAATTCATGTCGTGTGATTCTCGGGCAATTGAAATGGCTTCTTGCATGGCGGACACAGCCTCAGCATAACTGCCAAAGTCAGCGTGCAAGATAGCCAGATTTAACAGAGCATATTGGTAGAAACTCCGATCTCTGCTGTGTACCGAATAGTCAAAATATCGATGCAGGTTATCAAAGGACGAAGGATAATCGCCCGCCTTCCACGCGTCTAAAAAACGTATATAATGTGACATACTCGGAACAGTCACTCCGGTCGAAATGATGTATTCGAGCTGGTCCCTAACTTCATCTGGCACTCGACCCCCAATTCTCTGCAGTTCCTCAACCTGGAAAGCCAACAGCTGCTCAACGTCCTTGGTACTAATTCCCGCTTCGTCATCAGAGTCATATTCAATGTTGCGATAAATCACTTGGCCAAGGTAGCTGCCGGAGTCCAGGCCAAGCTCTGCTAGGTTGGCATCGACAGCTGACTGTCCGCCTGACTGATGTCGTCGCGCCCAAGCCCGATAAGTAGGCAATCTATATTTGATAAAGCCGCGCCATAATTTGACAGAATCATGGAATTGCAGTCTCGTAAACTCAAGCTGTGCTCGTCGTACAAAGGCACCGAGAGGAGAAGATCGGGACAGAAGCATGCGGTCGATCACAGGTGCAATGCCGCTGTCTCTCTCAAGGACTTGCTCTTCTCTCGACTTTTCGACAATCGAGTGTATCTCGGCAAAGAAGCTTTCCAAGGCATCGCAGCAGTCTAGTGACCACATTTTCCGTAGTAACAAGTCCCATACAGAACGCCCCGGGATTGAAGAGACATGGTAGGAGAGAACCTCCTCTAATTCATCCATAGAAACGGCATGATTCCTGTCTCGATTGAAGGCGCGCGGTGACTTCTCTGAGTCGCCGGGACGCACTGGCAGGATGTGAGAGACTAGAAAAGAAAGGACAGGGACAGCCGATGTGTTGGGGACAATGCCTTCTGTGTACAACGACACGAGACATAACAAGGCGACCTTGGAGGGCGTAAGATAACGACTCATTTTGCGCTCTCATTCATGTTTGTCTTTGTGCTCAATCTTTCTGGGCGTCTCAGTAGGTCCAACTCAAAAGCACCGGCATCTCCTAGATCATGAATGAATAAAGCCTGGATATTCCTGCAATTAACAAATAGAAAAGACAATAGCCACAGGAGTAATCACAGGTCTTCGTAAGTTACTGAGAAGTACTAAGAGCTAGGCTTCTCTCTGCCTTGTTCACAGTTCATCGATAAAACGCGACTTTGCTTAACAACGGCAAGAACGCGATTTGCAGCCTGAGGCATCACATCGCATGCTATCAGTCCTTCCTGCCCCGCCGATAATAGTCACATCCCCCGCAAAAAAATACCAAAAAAAAAGGATAACCACTTTCGAGCACACTCAACACGCAGCTCTAGACACAATGGCTGAAGCTCTCACATCGACCGACTTGCAGGGCGCATTGCCGCTCATAGCTAGCGGTAAAGTCCGCGATCTATATGAGATTGACGATAAGACACTACTCTTCATCGCAACTGATCGGATCTCCGCATACGATGTGATTATGGAAAATGTAGGGATTTACAACATCAGCTAAAAATTCTATGAGCTATCAAATTGACACATAATTGTTTTCTATCAGGGCATTCCAGACAAGGGCAAACTGCTCACCCTATGCACAAAAGCTTGGTTCAAAATCCTCCAAGATGCCATACCTTCCCTTCGCACGCATCTCATCACCCTCGATCTCCCACCTCAGGTGCCGGAATCTCAACGTGCTGCTCTCCAGAATAGAAGTATGCAGGTACGGAAGTACAAGATCTTCCCAATTGAAGCTATTGTGCGAGGATACATCACCGGATCTGCGTGGAAGGAGTACCAGAAGTACGGAACTGTGCATGGGATTTCCGTCGCGCCCGGTTTGAAAGAGAGCCAGGCGTTCCCTAATGGACCGATTTATACACCTAGCACAAAGGCAGAGCTCGGAGAGCATGATGAAAATATTCACCCTGACCAAGGTTTGCTCTCTCTCTCTCTCTTATTCTTCGTTCTTGATCCCAGTAACTAAAAGTTTGGTACAACAGCCGCCAAAATCGTAGGCGAACGCTACGCCTCAAAGATCGCCTCCCTCGCCGTAACACTCTACAACACAGCTCACGCATACGCCTATGAGCGCGGCCTGATCATCGCCGACACCAAGTTCGAGTTTGGTTTGGACACGGAAACCGACGAAGTAATCCTCGTCGACGAAGTGCTTACACCAGACTCGTCTCGTTTCTGGCCCAAGGACAAATATGTCATAGGCCAGGGCCAGGAAAGTTTTGACAAGCAGTATTTGCGGGATTGGTTGACGCGTGAAGGCCTAAAGGGCAAAGAAGGCGTCAGGATGACGGATGAGGTTGCTCAGAAAACGGCGGAGAAGTATAAGGAGGCATGGGAAAAGATCACTGGCGGTGGGGAGCTGTAGAACTCTTCGCCTTTTCTGTCAGTGGGTTCATATAAAATAATGTAGTTATACTTATAATTTAACGTACAGGAGTGGCAATCTGAAGACGAATATCAAAAAGTTTTTGGTGTACTGTATGGCCTTTCTTACTCGGTATATAGGAGCGACTTCAGCCTACTAGGATTGTCCTACAGATGGATATGTTGATTCCAACAAAATGACGAATATAAATCTTTATCTGTCTATTCTATGCAATATAGTAAAGTAACCATCTAGCAATACAAGCACCCTTGCCCCTTTATCAAGCTTTCGGTCAGCAGCACCCGCCCCCGTTGTATATAGGTCTCTCTTCTCAGAATTTCTTTTTTTCTTCTTTCTTTCTTCCATATCTATGCATTCCATGCATGTATAAATAAAATCAGGGCAAGGGCGCATCCTTTTTCTCGAAGTGGTGATGTTGCGATGTCCGGTGTTGTATAATTAAACCATATATCTGTAGGCACTTGTATATTTGCTATGCTCTACTTGCGTCTCTTCATTGTCTTCTCGCACATATCGATCAAGCCGTCCTTCGCCTCGCTATCAGGAAGGATTTGGAGGGCAGCAGCGGCTTTGTCAGCGTATTCCTGAGCAAGAGCCCTGGTCTTTTCGATACCGTCACTTCGAGCAACGAATTCGCGAGCCTTAAAGATATCGAGTTAGCAAAGACTCAAGGAATAAGCGGGGAGGGGGAAGAAATCAAACATACTCTCTCTACATCACCCTCTTGCTCAAATTTCCGCCCAACGAGAGCTCCCAACTCGGAATTCTCCTGCCAGGCAAAAAGCAACGGAGCAGTAGCGAGACCCAACTCGAGATCAGCTCCCGCCGGCTTTCCGAATTCCGCCGAATTAACAGTGTAGTCCAACATGTCATCAACCAACTGGAAAGCGAGGCCAAGGTTGCGGCCATACGAATAAGCGGCTTCGACAATCTCAGGAGTGCTGTTCCCGAGCAGTGCAGTGGCGCGACAAGACTTGCTGATGAGACTAGCAGTCTTAAGATAGGTCTTCTGCAGGTAGTAGGTGATGGTGTCATCAGTGAAGACGGGAGAGGCCTCGTCCGATGCAGTGTTTTTCAACTGCATGAATTCTCCTTCAACCAAGTTGGCAATAACCGTTGCTAGGAGTTCAATAACCTCCGGGTTTCGTAGTCGGGCAAGGGCCACGGAAGCTCGGCCAAGCAGGAAATCGCCAGCCAGCACAGCCATCTTGTTTCCAAACTGCGTGTTCGCAGAGCTCGATGATCTCCTGGTGATGGCATTATCGATGACATCGTCGTGAAGAAGAGAAGCCGTGTGGATCAATTCTGTGATTTCGGCGAGTCGGCGTTGAGCAGGCAAGATGTTTGGGTCTTCACCGAAGATGCCTTCCAGTTCAGCAGCCGGGGCTGTCAGGGGGCTGGTATCGGGATTCGCGTCTGCCAGGACAAGTGGGGAGCTAATGGGTTCGCTAATGTAGGACTGCGATGAGGGTGTAGGTGCAGGATAGTGTGGGTTGCGAGGAGCAATTGCCGTAGCTTGGGACATGAGCAGAACAAGCAATGGCCGCACATGTTTCCCTTCACTCCACGTGTAGTATTTCGCGACCTTGTCCAACATCGGATTGCCTGACCCCAGCAGCTTGCGGATATTCTTGCTCAAAAACTTCAATTCCTTCCCAACAATGCGTAATGGGTCGACCGAGACGCCGGCTGGAGCTTTTGGTGGTAAGCCTTTGGTGAACAAATTCTGTGCGGCTGCCACCGCTGCGCCAATTGGTGACACATCTCTCCGCCGCGATGGATGATATTTCCTTGAATGGATGGGGACAATTGTCAATAGAAGCTCATTGCGAAGGCATTGGGAGCAGATCGAGGTAGGTGCAATAGCTCGACTCGACAGGAGCAGCCCGGAGGAGGCGCGTACACCTCGAGCTCTCATACTCAGCAAATCCAAGCAGAATATCGATACAGAGAAAAGAAAAGGAATATATATGAGATAAGGAATAAGGATCCGAGATATGGCTGGGCTGGAGTCAACGCACATGAGCTATTGAAGGCAAAAGCTCTCTCAGCAGCTGGACTAAGTTCGATTTTTGAGTCCAGTCCTAATTCGGCCGTTTGGCCAGGCACAGGCCAGCCGGCCCGCTTCCCGAATCATCCCGGCAAGCCTCACGGTCAAGAGAGATAAGTAGAAAATATTCGTTGTACGGACTGCATTGCACGGATATAAATAATAAATAATGAAACACGTTATGAATTGCATGCGTCTTGTCTAGCGTCGCAGCTCAAACAAAGGAAAATCGGCAATGACTGCCCGAGTGCAAACCAGGCCGGACGGACTGTACACCATCCCACGCCCTCTTCAGGAATAGAAACTATAATGTAATATAAAGAATGAAGAAACCCTGGATAGCATGGTAGTATTCCCAAGTGCAATAAGCTGTCCAAATTGTCTGAACCCCCCCTAGCGCAAAAACGATAGAAAACACATGACCTCAAAGTCCCTGCAGTTTACATGATGTTGAAGAAATGATGGATGCATCGCTATACTGGCTCTATTCGTGCCTCCGCTTAAATTCCATCAAAGTCACCGCCAGCATCGTCTTCGTCCATATCACCTTCCTGGATTTCCTTAACAAGTTCTCGCTCGCGTTCCCGCGCTTCCTGTGCGTTCTTCAACTCGAGACGGTGCTGGTTCATGGGGAAACGCATGGCCTATTGGGGAAATATTGTGAGCGACTAGAGCGGAAATAAAGCGCAGAGAGAAAGAGGAGAAAAAAAAACTAACCTTAACACTCTCATCATGTAGACTTAAACAAGCCTGGATACGAGCGTGGAATGCCTCGCCTGGCTCGCTTGTCAAGTAGATATCGCCGGCATCTTTACTCTTCATGAAGCCTTGCTCATGATCCAAAGTGGCATCAATGACGCCATCTCGGATCGCTTTGGCAACAATATATTCTGCGGATTCCTCGCTATGCAGACCAAGACGGAGGCAGATGTCACGCAGTGATATCCGCGAGTATGCAATTGACATGACACGGATGCCAGTCTTGATAACATTTTGTCGTAGTCGCAGAATCAAGGTATAGGTTCCATCTTTTCGGAAAGTTGCACCATGAGTATTGACGATGTTCAAAAATCCATCCAGATCGCCTGTGCTTACAGCGCGCACGAGAAGGAAGTATGGGTGCAGTGCCTTTTCCAAAGGTGGCTGACGGAAAATGGAACGGTCGGGAATATCACCCATAAGCAAATCCACGATAACGAGAAGTTTCATGGACACCTGGTAGAACCCGCCAGCACTATGGCTGGTTGGTGACTTACGAGTAGCTCCCGTTAAATGCTCGTGCGCTTCACTATATCGCAGTTGTATGGCACGGATGCGACCCAAGTAGTAGAGGTAGCGAGCAATTTGGTTGTTGGATGCCGCAGCTGGAAACTCGTTATGGGCAATCAGGAGATCAGCCTGGGTGATGTGTGAAGTGGACAAGTAGTTGCGCAGTAGAAGCGTAATAACGGTCGCCTGGATATCGACATCCTTACGGAGCACAGCAGTGCGAAGCGCAGCCAGTAAAGGCTTGCGAATCGAAATGACAGCAGCGGCAGGAGACGGGGGCAGGGGAGCCAGTTGCTCATAGAATAGAGAGAAGTAAAAATACACGCGAGCAGTCAAAGAATCGAGAGTTCGACGGTTCAATAATCGCAATCGCTCTACCAATTTGTTCGAAAAGTCGGCGCCACGTTGGGTCTCTTTCTGATCGTAAAGGTAGATCTGTACGAGGATTGACAGATATGTATCAACTTCTGGCAGAATTTCACGGGATGCTTTGGGTTTATCCGAGTCTACTTCCATCTTCGACGACGCAACCTCAAAAGCATCAGACTTTCCGATAGCCTCTAATAGGAAGGCGGCGGTCTGGTTTGAGCTAGTGTAAGTATCAACAATAACTTCAGCGAGGAGATCAGGTGAAATGTATTTCCGCATGGAGGATATCGATCGTAGTACCCGAAGGGTAAACCGAGAATCGAAGTGTGTGACGGCACGCTCCAGAAGACCGAAGTTGTTTTGAATATCTGGAGAACAAAAAAATGATCGCGAAGTGGTCAATAACAAGCATCCTTTGTTTATTCTTGCTCCTCGGATCCAGAAGCCTGAAAAACACTCACCTTGAACTGCCTTCACCTTTGGATCAATCTCTGGCTCGTCTGCCTGGGCATCCTTGTCTTCTGCGCCTTCCATGGCAACGTCATCCTCCTTGTCTTTCTTGTTATCCTGGCCAGATAGCTTGGCACCCTTTGCTGGGGGGACTACAACAGTCATCTGGTCACCATCATGTTCCCTGCTGGTTTGGATGGACGATGTAGGCCCACCTGCCGTATCCTCTTCCATCTCCACGTCTTCGGACCCGTTAGCACCGTTCTCTGCTGGGTCTGTACCATTTCGTTGCGGCTGGTCGCCACCCATATTGCTGTTGTTGTTGCTGTTTGAGGCGCTGGCACCTTTTCCTGTGACGCTCTTCTTAGCCGGAGCTGATTTAGCCTTGTTCGCCGCCGAGCGGGTTGTCGGGGCAGCTTTATCTTTGCCGGAAGTAGAATTCGAAGTAGAGCGAGCTTTTTCGCCGTTGGTCGACGAGGTATCACCCTTGCTGTTGGACCTCAAAGAACGTCTTTCAACTGGCATCTTTTCCAGCTTACGATAGCTCACAGGGGGACAACGGGGGCGACGGAACCAACACGCAGCGGTTGGGGGAAGGGGCTGATGCACGCAATCGCCAGACAAGAGACAAGAGCTCTATGGGAGAGCTAAGTGCCGTGAAGAAAAAGACAGAACGAGATGATGCAGGAATGAGAAAGTGCGAGGGGGAAGGAGGTTGATGGGATGGGGGTGGATGTTAGTGGTGATGTGATGATGAGAGCGAGAGCAGAGCAGAGCAGAGAGCAGCAGCAACCAGCAACGCAATTGCCAAGCTACGGCCGCCCTTCGCCGATGCCGAATTAGGTAAGCAGGCTTGGTTTTGCCGCCCGCAGAGCTTGTGCTTGTAGTCACACGAGCGCCCAGCTGATACGAGCAGGAACACAAAAGCAAGGTGGGAACAGAGCGTGTCGGTAAAATCACTTGCTGCCAGGGGGAGAATGAGTACGGAAAACGGTGTTTTTGACCGGGTGTGCTGGCACGAAGGACGGCCGCCGGTGTGTTGTCATTGTTCGGGGCGCGCCATAGCTCCTGCGGCTGCCTGAGGCAGGTCAGTCTTGGCGTCGATTCGTCGCGGCACAACAACAACAATAGCAACAACCTGAGACTGGTGCGCTCCTGCCAGACAATGCCAGCAGCATCCTTCTAGTCGACTAGCCAACATGTCGCTTCTGGAGAACCACCTGGAGCAGATTTCGCTCTCCGCCAATGCTATTTCTGAGCTATCGTGAGCATTTCTTTCTGTCTCCCATCGATACTGCACTGCGTATCGTAAATAAAGATGGCGTCCTGACTCGCGACCCCGCAGATTCCCCCCGCCCAAGATATTCACAAATGCTTTGCTCAATACTCCCGACATTACCGCCCTGATCAGGGACACCGAAGCTCATGAACGTGCGCTGTTTACCCTCGATGCATCCGCAAAGTCCTCGCAAAGGCGGGCCACTCGCCGCGGGACTACATACCCAGCCGACATCCAACGCGAGACTATGATCAGCCGCATCAACGCAGCGAGAAATAATCGAAATCAATCTGCAGTTGCCCGTGTGCTAGGTACCGACATGATGGAGGAGATTCGGCGCTCAACCGGCTCTTCTACCAGACTAGCGCGTGGTGAAATCAATGTGGAAGTGCTTCTTAAGGGTGCTGAAATCTTATGCAACGTCTAGTCAGTCTCTGCTTTCTTTTCAGATTCGTCCGTCATTATTCTAATGCATTCTATCTACAGCCCCGTAGCTGGTGCTGCCGAAAAGATATCAGACCTCCGTTATCGTTACTCTGAAATCAGCCAGTCGCTCGTCCAACTGGAAGCTCGAGTAGCCGACAATGCTGCAGAATTAGAACGTATGAACGAGGCTTACGACAGGGACAATGAATTCGAGTTTGCAGAACCACAGCAACATGATATACACGTTACCGATGAAGATATTGAGCGAGAGCTTGAGGAGATTCGCGAACTAGAAAGGAAGAAGCAAAGCCTTGAAGACCGCGTCACAGGAATGTCACGGGACCTAGGAGGCTTGATGAGATGATGATCATATATAGCCTACAACACACTATCAAAGGGAACCTTCCTCGTCCCGGCTTCTCACCACCTCGACCTCAGCTAGAAGCTGATGAAAGGAAGGCCAAGCTACCAGAGTTTCTATATTCATAGCAACAAGGCGTCCATCTTGGAGGTGACAGCCACATAAGGACTCGGCCTTGACCGCTACATTAACGCTTTCCGAGGCACGGTGGCCGCAAGCCTAAGAGTGAATCCATCGTGGTGAGTGAGACGACGGAGCATGGATATTAGTTTGTTCAGCTCGGCTCAACTCAGGGGGCTGCGGTGTGTCATTGTCTCTTTAAGAGGCTACGGATGGACACTAATCAGTATCTGCAATCACAGTCACTTCATGATATTTACAGACAACAATATCGCTAGTACCAGTACAGCCTGACAATACAAGACAAGTTTCAGAGCCAAAACTATAACTCATTTAAATTATCAGGACAATCCGGTTATTTGCAGTAATGGAATACCTTCAATGGTCCATCCCTATAATTATTTACACATGGTAGAATTTATAGACCATGGATTTGTATAGAGATGATACAAGCTTGGCGCGGCTGAAAATGGATGCGGGCGTGCCAAGCCCCCCGACTATGGTGAAGCTCCAACTTTGCAACCCGCATTTGTGGCATCCTCCCACGTCAAGCATCGGACTGCATTATACACTCCATATATACACCCTGATAACTTGCCTATACTCGCATCGCAAGGCGCCGTAATCTTATATAGGTTTTGCAGAAATCTCCCGGCAACCACACGACGCCGCGACAGGAAAGGCAGCAGCCATGGACGGCCAGGGAGCCCAGCCTTCTACGAACCAGCAAGTCCCTCCGCAGCAGCAGCAATCGTTAATTCGAACAGATCAAGTAGCGAAGTTGCCGCATCTCACCGATGTCCAGAAAACGCAGCACACTCAGCTCGTCCGGAGCTTATGGGAAATCCTGAACACACGCGATCCTTCCAATGAAGAGTACCGGAGCGCGCAACTCAAGCTTATGCAGATCTCGCAGAACCTTATGAAAGGAATGCAGATATACAGGAATAAGCTACAGCAGCAGCAACAACAACAGCAGCAGCAGCAGCAGCAGCAAGTACAACAACAGCCACAGGCGCAACCGCAAGCACAAGCACAAGTAGCGCAACCGACTGCCCAAAATCCACAGCCCGCTCAATCGAATAGCAATCCGGCAACATTTGGCCAGCTTCTCCCTGCTATCCAAGCAAAAGTGAACACTATACAATTCCAACTACCGCCAACCAGCACTAGAGAGCAAGCAACTCAGTGGCTTTCTGAGGCCAAGCTTCGATATGGCATGGCGCTCCAGAAACAGGAGATCGGACGACAAAGAAGTCTGGAAGTACGACAACAGGTTCAAGCACGTCAAAATTCTGGAGGTGCTGGGTCGATAAGCGCGGAGGAGATGACGACGTTCAGGAATAGACAAATGCAAGCGGAGAAATTGTTTCGTGAAGGTCAAGAATTCTTGAAAAAGTTTCAGGAGCAGCAGGAATCATTCAAAGCCACTAGAGCTGGTGGCCAGGCCGCACCCGCCCAACCGTCAGGGCAACAGCAGGGCACCACCCAAAATCTCAGTGCGACGGCAACCCCCGCAAGCACGTCGACACCGGTTCACCCAGGACAGCAACAAGCCCCAGCAGCCCATACGGTCAACTCGGCTGTAAATGCTGCACGAGTCCAAGCTGGCCAAGGACAAGCAAATGCAGCGACCTCTGCACAAATTGGTCAGGGCCAGGTAGCTACAACTCAAGTCCAAAGCCAAACGCCCATCACAGCTGCAACCCCAGTAACCCAGCCGGTTGCGCAGCAAGCACAAGCTACAACTCAACCTGACGGGACCACCATGGCACAGGGTCAAGCTCCAAATTCTCAACCCCGCCCATTATCACATGAGGCAGCCATTTCTCAAGCAGCAAAGTCTTATCAAGGTAATAACCAGCAGCAACCACAACAACAACAAGCAGGCACGCCTCAAGCAACAGCAGCATCTCACGCACATCCTCCTGGTTATATTCCAAATCGCTCAGCTGAGAACACCACTCGCAATCACAACATGGCTATTCCAAAGAATCTGAACGTCCAGCCCCCTGAACCTGTCGCAATGGGTACTCCACGACCTACATTGTCAGGAGGTCCTAGCCACGGCGCCATGGGTGTTATGGGACAGCCTGCAATTCAAAAACATCCCGGATATGTTCTCGAAGGCGAAGGTCAGAGAGTGTTGAGCAAGAAGATGCTGGATATCCTGGTTCGCCAAGTAACTGGGGGTGGGGAGGGCGAAGGCCTCACACCTGATGCCGAAGAGGTCAGTTCATTTACCACTCAGATTCATATGAGTTCATCAAACCTTTCATGTGTATCAATACTAAATCTTGAATATCTGATCTAGTTCGTCCTACAAATGGCCGACGACTTTGTCGATGACGTGATTACTGCGGCATGCCGTCTCGCCAAACTGCGACCTTCATCAACCTTGGAGATTCGTGACATCCAGCTCGTGCTTGAGCGAAATTACAACATGCGTATCTCGGGATTTTCAACTGACGATTTGCGTACGGTCAAGAAGCCGCAGCCAGCTCAGGGCTGGACTCAGAAGATGTCAGCTGTGCAGGCAGCAAAGGTTACACAGGGGAAAGCCGAGTAATCTGGATGTTTTTCTTGCTTCTCTCTTTCTTCGTTCTCTCTTTTTATTCGAATCACGACGGTTGGCATCTAGACATTATCATCTCATCATCATGAACAAGGAAAGGATAAAAATTGACTCGACAAGCGTGGCGTTTATGGCAGGAACAGTGCATTAATATCTTTTTTTCTCGAGGAACCTGCAATGGGAAGGGGTCATTTCTTTTTTATTCTTTGTGAATTTCCTAGACTCTCAGGTTGCAGAAGACAGTATTTTATCTTCACATACCTATCTAATCTTTTGTGCAAATGGGGGCTTGTCGTCCTTCAGATCTTAAAGAATGAATTTCTATCATCCCACCAAGACAAGAGAGAGCCCTAAAACACTTATTAGAGACAACTAGTAGTCTACAAAAAACTATCAATCTCTCCCCCCAGACGAGCCTCGCGACGACGCCGACCTCCGCCAAAACCAGTCCTTCCCCTTCCGACCACGCTCATTTAGCCACTCTGTATCTTCCTCTTCCACCAAGACGCCGCCTCTATCACTATTTCTGCTATTGCGTCCAGCAGAGGAGCCTCCGCCGCCACTGCTACGCGGTCTTCTTCCTCTTCCCCTTGCTGACGACGAAGATGGTGAAGGAGAACTATTGCTTCGGAGACGCCGGCGTTGCTCACGAGATATTGCTGCTGCTATGATAGGGTTTTGGATATTGCCATTGTTGATGCTGTTTGTGTCATCTTCGTTGTTGTTGTCGTCGTCATACTGCGGCTCAGCTAGGGTTCCGCCAGGAACAGTGAGATGGGTCCTGATATTGATATGCCCCTGATCCTCGTGATGGTCATGGTCATGGTCTACTGACGAGGGAAATGGTCCTGGATGACCAGACCTCGGCACAGCAGGCGCCGCAAGAATTTCAGCAATCTCCGTAAGACCCTCGCCAATGGAATGGCGATTAGTATAATCAAGAGTGTGGGTGATATGGGTGTGGTCACTGCTAAAACGCTCTGAACCGCTAACACTGGTCAAGTCTTCAAAATCACTATTCAAATTCATCAACCCAAGTTCGGTGTCCGCTGGTTCCATTGTTGTTGCGCGTCCAGCTATCTGTGCCGTCCACCGTCGTGATAAGTACCGCTGCATTCGGGAAAGGGTGCTCAATCCATCGCTTTGCAGCAGTGCCCTCCCGGATATTGTGTCCTCGGCGTCACTGATAATTGCTGCTGCTGGTGTCATTGATGATGTAGTTGCTGTATTCATGCTGCTGCCGATATTGTTTTTGCCGCTGCCATTAATGTTCAGATTTGTACGTCGAAGCCAGTGCTTGATCAAGCTCCATTTCATGCGCGCAATCCTGCCGTCTACGTTTATGTAGTCTCGCGGGCCATTACGAGACCAGAGTGTCGGGTTCCTGTCTGCCATTTCTTGGAAGAAAGACTCGTACACGGCTCGTTCGTGCGGTGTTGGCCGGCTGCCGGATGAGCTGCGTTTCATGAAGAAGTAGAAGGCGACGACGCCGAGCATGAAAGGGATTGCGGCGATGAAGTACCATTTGATACTGGGGTCATTCTGGAATGTATCGACGTTCATTCCTGCGTAGTATTAGGGCTTCGCTCTCTTTCTCTTCCACAGCTGTATAATACGTACCAAAGAATCCAACGATGAACGTCAGTGGGAGGAATATAAATGTGATCCAGCTAAGTCGCCACACTGTAGTCGTGTCAGTATGTTTCCATCCGTCTCTGTTATCTCTTTTCAAGTCTCAATGAACCAAGAGAAAGTGTGATAGAGGAATCATGGTGGAGGACGTACTGCTAACACCCAATTCCAGACTATGTCTACTATCCCTAATTGATACGCTCTGGTACAGCAACGAAATCAATGACTCTGTCGGTTTTGTCAAATCTTCCGTGACCATGTTTGTTAAACGGTCAAAGTCACCGGGGCTATCCTCGAGCCAGTTGTCTTCGTTATCAACATCGTCTTCATGAATGGTTGATTAGCTTCTTCCTCCAGATGTGAAAAAAGGGGGGCTTCTACAAACCAGTTAATTCATGCAACCGCGCCTTCATCTCATGCATCACACTAATATGCACATTCACCAACTTCTCAACCTTGAGCCACGCGCTCGAATTGGCCCACAACTCCGGAGCGCGCGACTCGTCATCGGGACGATCGTAAATCCTATCCTCGAGGATGTTCATATGCGTAACGGCATGGTCCAAAAACCCCGCCCAAGTCATCACAAGCGCCTTGAAGATATCACTTAGGATAGACTTGGAGCAATTCACCGCAAGTCTCGTATCTCCTTGCTCGCCGTCTTCTTCAATGGGATCCCTGGATTCGAATGCCAGCAGGAAAGGAAGACGACGCCATCTGCATTCCAGGTCTCGTCGGGCTGGAATCAGAGTGTCGTCAATGCACCCGGAAGACGAATTGTCGAAAATGATGATCACGTTGCCATTATCTAAATGGCGTACGCGCCGTTGTTGTTTTTCCTGGAATGCCTTGTGAGTGCTGCCCTCCTTATTATCCGCATCGCTATCACCGTACATATCTGGCGGATAGAAACTCTTTCTCCTTGGGGATAGTCCGTCTCGCGATAGTCTGTTCTCTGATGGCGCTTGCTTGTGCTGGATATAGCAACTCAGCCGCTGCGCATATACATCATGGCTATATATTGGTTCATCTAGGCAGGTATTAGCCAGAACATTTTTTTTCATTCAAGGATAAAACTCACCATTATCATCAAAATCATTTAACTGCATCATTCTATCCATGCCACTACCATTGTTTCTATCCCCGTCCGTCCTTGCAACCCCTCTTCGTGCAGGAAACCCTTTCATATAATCCAACCCAAACGATGTCTTGTTGACACCCCTGAACGGATCATACTGCACTTTCCACGTCTTTCCCACCAAAAATGGTTTCCCGCCGCGAATCTCGGGCTTCTTGTATTTCATATACCGTCCAAAATCAGCGCCAACGTTGTCCACGTCGTGCGGAGACCGGGGGACGATGTTGAATTTCTGGAGGAGGAATGGAACGGCCCATTCGGCGTTTTGCACGTGGATAACGCGCATGGCTGGCTCTGTCGTTGTCGACTTATAGAATCTGTGGAGCTCGTGGATGTTGAAGATTTCCTGCGCGACGACTTGACGTATGTGAGAGCGCGATTTATCTGTCTTGCGGTTCGTCGTTAGAATCTATTAATACATATACAAACTGGGAAAGAGAGAGAGGAAGACAAACCACTCCTCGCATAATCAATCATGAGCACTCTCCCAGCCTTGACGTCCAGATCCGCATACTGCTTGTGCCATTTGAGGCCGGGGCCTTGGGAGTAACGACGGTTTGCTATATTGTAATATACGTATGAGCGCCATGTCGATCGTTCATTCATCTTAAAGCCCTAGAACTCACCATTCCGTCTGATTCGAGTGGCAGTAGCATCACTCTGTCTCTTGCTCTTATTATTGCTGTTAATCTCATCTTCGCTGTTGTCGCAGTCCTGTTCGCCTTTGTTGTTAGCGTTGCTGTTGCTGTTGTTGTTCCGCGTAATCTCGATGTGATCTGATATTCGGCTCTGGGAAGCATCTACAGCAGTATGATTCTCAGCCGTATGCAGGACAAAGGAAAGGAAGAATCAATACCTCTGTCCTCTTGTTTTCCTGGGTCAGATTCAGGTCGTCGGCGCGACGAGGCGCGGACAGCTAGCGGGGCATCCGTGTCCATTCTCTGGCGCTCGCTTTATATCATCTTATATCTAGGTGCGCAAATGAAGAAATATATTCACAAAAGGACAGAAAACAGGAAAAGGACATTTTATTATTAATTTATGACGGTCACAGCCCTAAGGCCTATGCAGGCAGACTCAGCTCTGCTGATCACGAGCTAACTAGCTAAGACCTACTAACTCCGAACTAACGGAGGATAAAGTAAACAAATACGAGAACTAAACAAAGAGAGGATTCCATACTATGGTAAACAGTGAACACATGTAGTTATATGCATAATTGTACTCCGTATATATGTATGCATCGCTAGTATTAACTAATCTAATCTAAGCTAATTCTGCAGGAGAAAAAGAGGAAAAACAAGACTGGTATAAAACACACAACCAGAACAGAGAAATCAACAGAACGACATGACTTGTCTTTCTGTCTAGTAAAATAACAACATACAACAAGAAAAAGAAAGGAAAAGAAACAGCTGAATGAGCTAGTTATGTATGTATAGAGTCAAGGTGATGGTGCACGGGAATCTTGATATCAAAAGAAACAGAGCAACAGAAAGAAATATTAAAAAGAGAGAGAAGAGACTGACGATGGTAGGAAGTATATCCAAGAAAAGAGAAAGGAAAGAATGAGTGTATGTGATGTGCATAAAGCACAGGTGAGAAAAATCAGCCACGCGCTTACTGCAGACAGACCAGATGAATAACATAATAGCAAAAAGCAAAGGAGATAAACACAATTACAACAAGGCGTATCATGTCAGGGGAATAATAATTGTACAGAACGGTCATTCATGATAGGGAGGATAGGATAGGAGGAACAACTTGTCGTTGTTTTCAATGTTGTGTCATCGGTGATACCGACCTGTCTCGAGCCTTTTCGGGCGACTCTAAACGGTTCCTAGGGCTGCGAGGGCTGCGCCCGCTCTTTTGGCTTCCAGCCTCGCCGGCTTCGTCGACAATCGGAAGTGTAGACGGTCCAGTGACACTGTTCGCTTCTTGTGGATCCCACACGGTCGCCAGAGTCCGCGTTTGCGGTTCCGGCCCAGAATGTCGAGCTTCGTTCTCTGCGGCTTCCATGGTCCTTTCCACCGATTCCCGACGCAGTCCCTCTGTGGCCCTGATTCTGTCTTCTGATGTCTGTCCACTGGTTCGCGCATGTTCTAGCCGGTCCGCCTCTTCTTTGGACATTGTAATCCCTTCCATGAAATTGATGAACCGTTCCCCGTATTGCTCAGGGGGGATGGGAGATATCTGTGTCCGATTGTTCGACAGCCCCTTCCAGAAATGTTCGGCTTTTTTGACGAATCCGTACTATACAATCTTGTCAATACAATCGATCGTTTCATTGATAGGGAACATTGAACTTACCGGGGTCAGACAGTCAATAATCCCGAGGTAATAGATCTCCTCTCCCCGCTGGCCGTTCTCATGTGTCGCACGAAGTCCGCCGTCATCTGAATAAAATACCAAATTCTTCCTCTCGTCAAGAATCTCATCTGGCATCTTGGCTGCCGTCTGCTGTATAGGTACTGGCCGCTCTCGTTTCAGCGTCATGCGCAGTTCCCGTGCTTTGCGCGCGTTCTCCAATTTCGAGGGCGTCCTTGTCAAAAAGTTGGCGCTGAGATCATCGTCGCGGTCACCCCCTGGCTGGAAGACTTGCAAGGTCTTGTCGCGCAGCTTCTCCTCGTTACCGCGGCCTAAATCGTGTATACCAACTAATAATGAGTAGTCCATGATCTTGAGTCTCTGCAACAACCGTACATCCCGTCGAAGCTGAGCCATGAACACTTGTTTCTTCATCGGTCCTTGCTCCAGATGACGGTTTCGTCGTAGCCAGTTGAGGTCCTTCATTGTCGCACGTGGATTTCTTTCCAGATCTGCTTCATGCAAGTCGCGCCCAATGGTCGAGCCCTTCAAGTCAAAAGTCTGGTGAATATCGCGGTGCGGAGGGAAAAGGTTGTTCATGACAACGAAGTGGATCTTGCGTCCATAGGCCATCTTCACGCGGTGCAGGCCGTAGAATTGGGATATCAGCGTATTCGGGTTGTTCTCGATGTGTTTATAATAATCCGGCAAGATCTTCCGTAGAAGTTTGTGTTCTGAGTGGTGGATGGTCTTAATGATATATTTATAGTCTCGCGAGAAATAAAAGAAGCTTCCACTTTTGCCAGGCGAGCCAAGCTCAGACAGAATGTACTTGCTCGTCAAGGACATCAGATAATCGGCGGGATCCAACTTGAACTTGGCACGCAAATTCCGAAAGACCCAAGGAGCGTAATCCTTGAATTTGAAGTCGTACTTGGCGGACGGTGTCAACTCGTTACCAGTTCTAATCATTTTGTTAACTTTCTGCCATGTGTTAAAAAGCAATTTGAAGAGAAAAAAAATACGCACATATCGAATGAAAACTTATGTTTCGCATTAAAATCATCCGGTGTCAGCTCTCGATCCATCTTTGCGTTGATCCTCGACACCACGAATCGAATACCAGTCAACATGTTGTATGCAGTCACCCAGTTCTGATGATTCTGGTCCACTTTGGTGCCCACAATGACCCGATCGTCATCTTCCTCCTCACGACGCTTCTTCCTAGCCCGTCTTTGCTTGATCGCTTCTGCCCAGCGAGCAGCATCTTCGTCTGTTAGAACATCGTCGTCCTGTCCGCCTGTCCGAGTAGCTCGACGAACAAGATTCAACGATGCCCGACGGTGGTGTTCTGGACGACTACCAGTTGCGTATGCTCGGGTCTCGTCGAGCGAAAGATCACGACTCCTGCGAGATGTAGATCGTGGTACTTGAAGCGTGTGTCTTTGGGAATAAGAGCTCGGAGAGGAAGGCGAAGAGGGTTCGTAGTTGATGGGTGCGGGTGGAGAGGAATATCGGTGCTGGGAGCGCTTGCTAGGTGGCGCAAGACGATCTGGTTCAGGAGGTAGATGGTGGCTCGAATCATCAGGGAGCGAAGTCGACAGCGGGACGTGAGAATAGCTTCTGACGGACTGGTTAGGGTCTAGATAAGAAGCCCGGTCTTCGCTAGTAGACAATCTATACTGAGTGTCGCCGTTGGTGACTGGTTTCAAACTCGGTGATCGTGATCGGGCTGTACCATTGACATGAAGCGGCTCTGGCTCATACGCCTGTTGCTGAGCAGGCCCATCGACCATCGCTGATCCTCGACGGCTATACTGTTGCTGGTAGGACGAGGAAGAGGACAGTTGCTCCCGACCCTCCCGAAAAGACACGCTATTCAACGAAGGCGTGCTGTCTGTCCTGGTAGAATAGGGCCGGTCCCGACTATAAGAACCGATGCTCGACCGCGCTCCGTTCAAAGATGGCACACTGCCATTCTTCAGACCGGTGAGAAACTGCTTATGGTCGGATTGCTGGTGGTGAAAATTATGCGGTTCAAGGCGGCCCACATCGCCATTGGCCCCGGGCGTGTAGAGGAAGGTGTTTCCAACGGAGGTCTTTTCGTAAGATTTTCGCTGGGCGATGTCGAACGAGTTCGAGGGGCTGACACTGGCGGGCTGATAGGGGCTTTCGGCCACGATTGCGGGCATGTTCCCGACCGTCTGTCTCCGATGTGATTATTTTGCGGTGTTTTCTTTTGTGTATTTCTTTTTTCCCTTCGAAAGGGGAGTAGAATGACGTGAGGTCTGCGTGGAACGGTTCTGGCGGGTCAAATGGTGGCCGCAGGCAGTGTTTGTGGTGCCACAGAAATCAGAGCCAGAACTCTCGGATCGGTCGGTTGAGGCGTCAGGAGAAGCAAACTCCCTTTCCACCTGGCCAATGGAGGACGAATGACTGTAGAATTAGAAACAATATCACAGAAGCCCAGCAGGCATGGCTGACTGGCTGGTTGATGGTCACAGAGAGAGCACGCAGGACGAAGGGGGATCAGAAAAGAGGGAAGCGGTTGTCTTGGGCCGGCGATTAGTAACTCTGGCTGGGAGCACGGGATTTTAGCACGGCATGAGAGAATGACGCAGCTGCTGTGAGTGAATGGACGGAGGGAAAGGAGTGATATCAGACTGCAGAGAGCGATCAATAGACAAGAATCAAGGGATGCAGCGACGAGCAGTCGATCGGATCGAGCCGGTGCCAGATAGGAGAGTCAGTGTTATGTAGCGTTGCGTTGCGTTGCAAGGAAGACTGCCGGCGTTAAGCTCTTTCCGCTCCGGGGGCTGGTGCTGGGCAGTGGCTGAGCCTGCATTTAATTTTAATTTTATCGTGCGTGCTCTTGGTGGCAGTACTGTACTTGGTAAGTGAGCCTCACGTATTGATATTGAGCGATGTTTCCATCTTTCTTCTAGCTATATTATACGGTCGGTCTTGTGCTGACAATTGTCTCCATGGACACTGACACTACGGTCAAGGCGTCGCCATGATGACAGTGGGCTGTGGCCAATCAGATGCCGTCTTGGCCGTGGGTTTATGCCTATTCGGGTTTAGTCCGTGGTAAACATCTCGGACTCCCATGTCGATACATCTAGGTGTGCTTTAATTCAGGAGAATGTATGTTTGGGGGCGCTTAGTATAATACAGCTGGTGTGTAGTGTTTTTCTTGTGTGTGCTATAAAAAAAATATCTATACATCTAGAGGGCGCCAAATGCGCTGGTGTTATATCCACTATATACCTGGTGCCTCGGTGGCAGTTAGCAAAGATATATATAATATATAAACGAGAATACCTACGCCCTGATAGGTACGACAATTGTCTTCTTATTGCCCCGGAATTCGAACACTCAGTGATTAATACCCTAATGACTACACAAAGCACGCACGTGGAACATCTTAATTAGAACCAAGGTGCGATGTTGCTATGGAATCAGGTAGCTGGAGGCTATACGCGTATTCCGCAGATTCAGAATTCCGTTGACCCAAAGTACGCCAGACGTCCTTATAGAGTGAACTTGATAGTTGCCTACAACGGCATTGAAAATTACGCAGGAAGTGAAAAAGATAAAAAGAATGAAAATCGTGTCCATTGATTTGTACAACTATTAAGGGAATAGAAGAAAAAAAAAAACATCCTTATCCACGAACAAAAGAAAACCAAACAGCCCAACAACACCCCGAGCGAGTCGCAGATCCATCTGGTTGGTAGAAGAACAGACACAAATAGAGGTGGATAACAGTGAACAACGATAACATCAATTTCCCAAATTCAACACAATAACTTCAATATTCCCATAATCAAGACAAGAAAGACACCCACCAAGCTTTCAAGACGCCAGCCAATACCGAATAATCAAACAAAGAAAAGAAAGAACAAAGGCACATTCGTAATTAAACCAGAAAGCAAGACATATCAGAATACGTTTCTATGCCTTCTTGGGAGTGGCTTTCTTCTTAGGAGCGGCCTTCTTCGGCGCGGGCTTGGCCGCTGTTTTTGTGACGCGACCAGACTTGGTCTTGGTCAAAACCTTTGGTTGCTCGACAATAGCAGGGGCAGCCGTCGAGGTCTTACGCGGCTTAGCAGTGTTGGCCTTGGGTTTGGCGGCAGTCTTCTTGGTGGCGGTAGCCTTCTTTGCAGGCTTAGCAGCAGTCTTCTTAGAAACTGTCTTCTTGGTGGTGGTGGCCTTTGCGGCAGCAGGCTTCTATGGCATGACAGTTAGCATGTATACTTATAACGCGACACGGTATCAAGTGTCAACATACCTTGGCGACGGGTTTGGGAGCAGCCTCCTTCTTGGCAAGCTTCACGGGGCCGGAGGGTCCTAAGACGCGTCAGTACTTGTTTGTCCGAAAGAGATGGCGATGGAAGACAGATGACGGGCGATGAAGCCACGGAAATTAGTGTTGAGATTCCGAACTCACCCTTTGGCTGGCTGAACTCGCCCTTCTCAACACCGGCCTTGATGGCCTTGTTGAACTGAGAGTCGAAGGCGGCTTGCGACGCGACAGTGATCTTGTTGTTGGACTGCACATATTTCTTGAGCGACTGACGGCTGTTGATAGGAGGTTAGCCTCATCGCATCAGATAATAAGAGGGAGACAAAGATGTGTTGTGGTGAACGCGCCATGAAAACATAATGATCATGCCATGACGCGTGGGAACACAAGGAAAAAAGACATACCTGCTACCGTTGCGTTCTTTGAGCTGTAGTAAAAGAGTGGCATGTCAGTAATGCAAAATAATCATAATAAGAACAATAACATTTATAAAAAGATAGTATGAGTTTGAAAAAGTAATGCTGGTTGGTGGTGAGGCGCGCCATGAAACCTCACGGTCGCAAAACAGCACCCGGGCCAAACACAACCACAACAAACCCATCCCCGACGCGCCAGTGATCTACTCACATTGATGATAGCATCCTTGATCATATCTATATAGCAATAATCAGCATTGATACGCGACTCAAATGATATTACAATCGAGTTGACGCGACGTGGTGGTGCGAAAAGATCAGTCAATACGTACCACGGTAGGAAGCATGGCTGGCAGTAGCAGCCTTCTTGGTGGCAGCGCCGGTAGCTTTCTTGGGAGGCATGGTGGATAGTTGGCGTACGAAAGATATAGAGGCTTGGATAGGATAATGAAGCTCAAAGCTATCTTGTAATAATTTTTTCGAGGGGCGAGGGTGGAACGTTGAGGAGCGAAAAGCGAAGAGGGAAGGGGGAGGAAGACGTGCGAGGAAGCCGCGGGGCAAAGGCAATTTATAGGGCAGCGGGAGTTGACCCAGGATCACCTTGGCTGCTCTGGCTCGCTCTCTTTCATTTCGCACAGTCTGCCATGCCTGCCTATGCAACGTTCTTTTTTTTTTTGCATTTTTCTTATTGGCGTTTCTCCTGATGCAAAGTGGGAACTGTCCGTTTCAATGTGCTGGCACTGGCCTTGTCTGCCTGGTTCCAGATTCTTTCCCTCACTGGGCCATCCAGAAATGCCGAACATCGACGCGTCTGGTCATGGCACGTACATGATCCATCACGACTGACAGCCTGCCTGCCATGTCTGCCTTCTTTATTTATGTAGTCAAATATCTTGATAGTACAATTTTTACGATGATCTTGCCCTGGTCCCCTCGACATTCTGACTCGAACGGGATTGACTCGACACTCGAATTAATTAAATCGCGCACGAAGTCCAGGATGCTGATGGTGTTGTCGCATCATCCGAATGCAGCAGCCATTCGCATCTCAGTCGATCATCTACATATTCATCGTCTAGGCAGACTTTCCGTGAAGAAGCGATTCCCGTTTTAATAAAAATCATTATTCGTACTAGATGCTAGATGCCATTGCGAGCACTGCGGCCTCGAGTACAAACAGGGTCACGAGGTGCCGTACCACATCTCTCGCCACATCTAGGTTCCAGCTTTTGCCCTTTGTATCGCCAGATCGTAGCATGGATAGCTAGCTAAATAATTTCACAATGATATAATGTATCTTTCTTTGTGTCTTTGGCCACCAGTGACCTGATTCGCAAGCGTGCAGTGAATGAATCAGAAGTTGACGTGGCCGGGGCCAGGGCAGAGGCAGATACCCAAGTCCGAGAGCAGGCGTAGAATAGGGTTCCGGGTCGCAGGTGATTCGCACGGGTCACATGCAGGAGGAATGCCAGCCACAGCTTGGCTTGGATTGACATTTTTTCCCTTCTTTCTGCTGCTAAACTGGGAAACCTCCAGGAATTCCGTTTTTGGAAACGCCTTCCTCGTGTGTCCTAGTGTGCCCATTCTAGGCCGAATCGGGGCTAGATTGGCCTCTGCCCTTTCTTTTTCCTCGTGCTCGGCTGGCTGGCTCTTCCTTGAACATCTACTATATACAACATGTCCAGACTGACCGAGTCTGATCTTGCGCTGTGCCTTGAAGAATACTGCTTATTATTATATTCAAATATGCCGCAAATAAGACTCCTTTCAAATGCGCTCCTTTTTGTTCGCCTGCATAGGGCACGCCGCGCGAAATCAGCAAAAATGAGGTTCCACCATGCGGCCAGCTCCATACGAAAACGGGTTCCTTGCATACACCGCTGCAGTTCCGCTGGTGTTCTTGCTTGTTATACGCACCATGCTCAGCAACCAGCATAAATAGAGCTGAAAGTAAGATAGGAATAAAGGCCATAGTCTGTTTAATATGCTGGAAGTAATTTTATTTGTCGCATGGTAGATTTCTGTCCAAGATCACAACGTTAACACGAACTAGATATTAACTGATCTTCGCTGATCTTGAACTCATTTGGACTTTGCAGTGCGAATTTCAGGTTCAAATGATCAGACTGAAGCCACCAGATGGAATAAAAAAGTAGTAATTACACAAATACCGCTCCTTGTTGAAGTTGGGAAGAAGGGTTGGTTTTTGACTGTCAACACTGACGGCAGATTCCTCCCGCAACAAGCCCCGGAACACCAGTAACGCCTCGCTATATGCACCTCACTTGACCATTCAATACCACTCGGTATTCTGGCAAGTTTTTGATCTGGTCTCTTCTGCTTTTGAACATCTAATAATTGCCGATGCAATCATTCACCGACCAAAGCAGACCGCTCAGGCGGCACCGCGCGGTCGGGCTTTGGCCTCTTTCTTAGCCTTGGCCTCTTCTTTCTTGCGTTTCTTCTGTTCCTCAATCTTCACGTCGTGCTTGCGTTTCAGAGAGGCTTTCTCAGCATCCGTCTTAGCTACGGGCTTGAAGAAACCCTCAAGCCGAGACTGTTGTGCCGTCTTCAGATTCTTCTGTAGTCGCGCCGCGCCGTTGCGAACGCGGTCTTCACTGAATCCTTTATCCTTGACCAAGAACTCAACCAATCCCTCAACGTCAGGATTTTCCCACTTGAAATCGCATTCCGGATCGTCGGCCTTCCTCACATCAGGGTTGAAAAACAGCTCGCGCGCTTCCTTGTACGGCCAATCTTCGGGGATTGTGTATTTTTTCTTAGGGTCGCTTTCAATAGCTTCCACAACCTTCTCGATAGAGCCATGTTCACGAATGAGCTTCAGTGCGGTGTTGGGTCCAACCTTGGGAATGGGCTCCAGATAGTCACAACCCAGGAGAATGCAAAGATCGATGAACTGAGGTGGAGATTTATCTTAGCCATTGAAAAGCCCGCGAATTGGACAAAACTTACCTGTTTCATGTCCATGCCAAGACCTTCAAGTGCTTTGTCTAGATGAATTTCTTGGATCGGCTCCTTCCGTTGTTCGCTGAATGTCAGATGTCGCAGTAAGATTGGCGCTTCGAAGCACAGTGTATCCATATCTTCCGAAGCGGCGGCATACACCTTGCCAGCACGTGCCAAAACCGCACATTGGGCTTCAGCTTCAGTTGGCGAATCAATATAGGGAACCCCCATCAGCTTGAGAAGCTTCTTGCACTCCGCATTATGTTCTCGCGTCACCCGCACTGTTCGTCGCGAGAACTTCTCCATGTCTTCTGCTGTACCGGTTTCTTTGGCCTCTTCGTGGGCCTCGTGGGCCTCCCGTTTCCGGGCAGTTCGTTTGGCGAGTTCACCACTCTTCATCTTTGGAGGAGCACCGTCGAAAACGTAGAGGGGCTTAATCCCGTTGTCGACAATCCGTAACGTACGATAGAACATCCCCATCAGATGTGATGTGGTTTCACCCGCCTCGCTCATCAGTTGCTGGCCATCTGAGCGGACTGCAATCAGGAAACTGTAGATGCTCATAGATCTGTAGACAGAGGAGTCAATATTGTAACATGGGATAATGACGGGGAAGATTTACGCGTCCTGTATGTTCTCTGTTAGCGCACCTGCGTTGTTCCTCGCTCAAGTCTGCGTAAATATACGTACAATGGCAACCTTCCGACCAAAATGGTTTTTTATCTCGCCCGTCTTGACGGCATCGGGTGCATTTTCTGAGATGACCTGGTAAAGCTCTGTGCGAAAGCCGTTAGCTTTCTTCTAGGCGTACAGGTAGATAATAGAGATGCACTGACGTTTGATACCCATGGTGAGGGATGGATCTCCTGGACTGAGCTGTCTGTCAAAGTTGGATAGCAGGACACAGGACCGATCTACCAGAACGCTGCTTCTTGGTTGTATGCTCCAAAGATCAAGACGCGGTCGCGCTTATGAGGTCAACGGGCAACCGCGCCGGCCGCGCAGCTAATTAATCCGTATCGGGACTAGCCAGGTCTCGGGCCTTGATGCCTTAGAAGCCGGGCCACCAGGGGCATCACGTGTTGACTCCGCAACATCTCCTCCGGCGAGCCAAGACAGTTTGTTGCGATTCTGCGATTCTAGAATTCCCCGCCCACTCTGTTTCCCCCCGGCGAGTCTGCCGACCTGCGCTGCTGCCATTGCCCTCTCGCAGCGGTCACCTTCCCAGACTGCATTGCCATCCAACCAACCCTGCGTTGCGGCATCAAATTCGCTGCTCCTAATCCATCGGCACAATGTCCCTGGATAGGTGAAAAGAAAAAAAAAAAGAAAAAAAGAAAAAGAACAGTTGCCCGACGATGAAGCGGAGTCGCATTCAATTCGAAACTAATGGGGAGTATTCGTCCTCTTCTCCTGCCGCTGGCACTGGGGGAGGAGGTACTCCCTTGCACGCTGCAGGAGATGACCCCTCCCGGCATATACCCAAGATTTCACGCAAGATTCGGGCTTGCACCGAATGCAAGCGACATAAAGTGCGCTGTGACATGAAGGCCGGCGATCAGATATGCCAGAGATGCCAACGAATGGGCCTGCAATGTGTGGTCAACAAGAGTCTCCAAACGCTACTAGACGATGAAGCTGAGTGAGTGTCTGCTTTGCGTGGTATTATGAAGGCGAAACTAATACAATGGATGATTATTAGATGGAAAACGATGATGGAATTAGCCATGTCGGATTTATTGAGGAAGGCCCAGCTACCGGAACTCTCCTATTACCAGGCAGGCGGTCCATCGCCGCCTCTAAGTCGCTTGAACGACCGTGGCCGAAAGCTATCCACTGCATCTGTTGAAGCCGTACCTCACACCGAAGAGAGTATCGTGCCATTGCAGCATAATAGGCCGAATCATTCTCGTCGCCCGAGTTCCGGACATCGCACACATAGGGAAGAGTCGCACTATTCTCCGGAAAGAGAGGAGCCTGGGACAGCAACTTTAGTAACAGCCCCGATGGGTAGTCTCTTCGAAGTTACACAACTAAGCAACTCTCGGGAAAATTCACCCACGGGCCAATATGCACCCGACCGTAGGGTGGCGGCGGATTTCATCTCGCGGGGAGTCGTGGACCACCTGGAGGCAAAGGAGCTTTTCGCCTACTTCGATGGACGTCTAAATCATTACTTATGGGCTGGCGTGGTGATGCCTCATAAAAATTTGCTCTCTGCTCGCCAGTCATCCACACTACTTACCGCTGCCGTCTTATCTGTCGCAGCTCTACACATTCCCAGAAAGGAGCGCATGTTCGATACCTGCTATGCAGAGTTCGCTAGGTTGGCGTCGGACTCGATGCTGAATAGACATCATAGTCTCGACGATCTGCGAGCTTTGTGTATTGGGGCGTTCTGGCTTTCTGAAGTCAGCTGGAAGCTCTCTGGCTATGCAGTGCGAATTGCCACTGAAAGAAATCTCCACCAATGTTACCGAAAGGCTATACAGGGCTCGCCAGAGCATCGAGAGCAGGGGCAGTTGTGGTATATTCTCTACGTACGTATGGCGCAGGTCTCTTAATGCGGAACATTCTCACTCACGTATTTTCCTGGACAATAGGTTCTCGAACATCACTTCTCCATCGCATATGGTAGACCGCCTATCATTCACGAAGACACTTGCATTACCAATCATGAACTATTTATGAACCACCCATCCATTGACCAGCGTGACATACGCCTTCACAGTCAAGTTGCCCTGTTTATTATATTGACCCGCATCTACCATGCATTCGGACCCGATGTGGATGTCGAAATTCTCGAGCATGAACTCCCGCGAATAGAAGAATTCGACAAGGACATTGAAAATTGGAAGAGGTCTTGGAGACCACGATTAAGTAAGAGCTCATCGTCTTTTCTGTGGTTTTTATTTTTGTGATACTAATTTGCTCTCCTTTAGCTGGGAACGTCTATATTGGCGACTTGCCTTTCAAAGCCGTTAATCTCCACTGTAGCTTTTCTCGCCTCACACTGAATTCTATAGCATTGCGGACTTATCACTGTGCAACATCGTTCCGACCGCTCTCGGCAGCGCGCAAGAAACACGCGGAGATTTCCATCAAGTCAGCTCTATTGACTCTGAACACTGTCCTGGACGAGCCTGATATCCAGGCGAGTCTGGTGGGAACGCAGCTATTTCTACATAGTATGATTACATTTGCCGCAGTCTTTTTACTCAAAATCGCAGTCAAAGTGCATCCTGCCTGTGTCACTGGTCCAGGCAGCCAGCGAAATTCGCTTGCAGCTGCTAACCTCGAGATCGACATCCCTTATGTTCTTGAGACAATTGAAGAGATCGTCAACATGATGGTTTCGGCGAGCGAGAAAGCGAGTGAACGGCATGTGAGCCATCACATTGCGCGAGGTTTAGGCAAGATGCTGGCAGGATTCCGTGAATGGGAGCAAAAGCATGCGCAACAAACCAACAACAACAATAACAACTATAATAATAGCCAAGCAGCTCGACCACATCAACAAACGAGACCGAGCTGGCTCCATGATACAACGTCGCTCTTCGGTCCAATGTCCCTTGCCAATCCACAAGCTCTCGGCGAACGGGCGACGATACTCAACCACCCACATCCACCGGCTATGCTCGGTGTTGCGCCTCTGTCGTCTGAACGTGGTGGCAGCAACAATAACAACAATAACAGCAACACGTTCCCCTCTTCTTCTACATCCACAGCAGCGATATCCGAAAAGCCACAAATTGGCGGCCTGTCTGAAGGATCGCTGGATCCGATGATGACGGATATGTGGGGATTTGAGGAAGAATATTTTCCGACGGGCATCTTTGATTTCTTGCAGTCGCAGATGCCGGCATAAGCAATATGTATATACTATACAACATACGATACTATATACCCTTTAACATCAATTGATGTCGATAGCTAACCTACAATAGATATGTGATTATTGGACTTTACGAGAGAAAGAAGGAATTTCAATTAACTCTGCTCAGTATGACTTTTGATTTAAGCAAAAAAGACCCATTATCAGATTTAGAATCCGATTACACGTTAGAATTTAGCCAGTTGTTTTTTCTCTTTTCTTCTTTGTGACCGATGGCTTCAGATCTCGCCCTTTAGTCGGAGTCCACATCCACCACCGTCCATTCATTGTCACTGACCATGTCGCGAGTTCTGTAGCACAAGGTAAGGTTCTGTTTGGGGAAGGGCGACAAATCCTCACTGCTGGCACAACGACTGCCATTTACAAGCTCCGTCCAGAACTCCGAGGACACCAGATCCTTCTCGATGGTCGCAACTGGACGTGGCCAGTTGTAGTAATAGTACACCGACCGATCCGGAAGACAGACTTGCTTGTTCTCGCGGTCGTACCAAATATTGTGCTGGTCGAGACTGAGCGGAACAGTGCCTTTCTGCTCATAGTTAGGTGAGCGATATGCACGTTCGTCGACGGGGATGGTGTAGCCATGGGCTTGCGCATCTCTGGTGATAGGGCTGTTAGCTGTAGAATCTAGAAAAGAGGGTACGAGTATGTATTCTCACTTCTGAATACCAACCAACCCATCCTTAATCGCCCGCAAATCCTCTTCCGCTAGGGTTTGCACAATGCGCGAGATCGGCTCCCCAGCAGGCCTTGCCATGGCAAAGACGTGCAAATAACCACCGGGGAAAAACCCGGTGTGGTCCTGGATTTGGCAGACAGACTCGATGGATTTCCCATTCGCGTCTGGGTTGAGACGCACCGTGAATGTCATGCGCTTCTCTTGGAAATATTCCCTGGATCGTTGGCGCTGGAAGCACGATGCAGACGAAGGCTGAGTTGCCATTTCTTCATCTTCATCCTCTTCATTGTGGAACAAGGCGGGGTTTAATCTATAAATGTATATGAACTTGATTTAGCTTCATGTCTCTCACATATAGTCAAACTAAACCAAACTCACTGCGCGCAAACCACCGCCAAACAGTCGGTCTCTTCATTCGTATTGGTGTCGATGCGTCGAGACTCAAAGATGGCGGTGATATCGTTCATGATCGGGTTGTAGTATTCGTACAGAAAGTTTGAGAGTCTGTACTGGACGGTGCCCATGAAGCCGGTACCTATTACACGGCCCTCCTTGTGCTGCATGGTGTTCATCGTTACTCCGGTCATGGTAGAGACGTTCATCTTCTGTTTGTCGTGTTCTTGTCTTATTTTCACCTTGGTTAGTTGTCTGGTTAGTTATTTAGATGAAGGTAAAATACGACGCAGAATTTTCCAGGTCTTGTTCAAGGTCAATGACGATGTATACAGTCATGCCCTAACAATGTTGGTATGGTCGTCACTGTTATGCCGTCGACCACTAGGCAGACGTATCTGCCTAGATATGCACCCATTTTCTGGAACATGAAAATGTCTGAAAATGATTCCAAGGTTCGCAATGCTGTAGTCAGAATGTAGAACTATTTGTGAAATGCGAAGCATGGAACAATATAATACTCTTGCCAGCCGAGCTTTAGGGTTTGTATATCCTAACCCTACCCAGACACCAATACCAGGACAGCGAGAGCATAACGTCTGCATACAACGTATGATAATATCACTAGGATAATAATTCCGTCGCCCCTATCTGAAGCTGGAATGAAAGCTAGACCTGTATGCATGTATTCCTGTATGTCTCTAGAGTGAAACGCATGGCACCTTAGTGAGGCACTTCTGAGACGCGGGCAGAGCGCCTCTTCGTGTCGCCTTTCAAACCCAAACCTTGGCGCAACGCCTCGATTTCCTCTTTTGAAATAATTAAATTATTTGAATCACCAAATATGTTGTCATTTATGCAGTTTGTTCTGCTAGCTATCAGGCTTTGCTGACCCGACTGCAGCACAGTGACACTAGTCCCTGACCCGTTGCCTAAGGCAGTTACTATGCGGCGGTCTCAGCGGTGGATCTTCGAGACATCCAGTCTGACCAAGTCAAAAAAAGCTTGATACCTCAATTTCCCTGTATATTGACAGGTCTACTCATTAATTGATCGGGCTGGAACAATGCACGCGTTTTGGCTGCCTCGAGCTCCTGAAACCCGTCCGGTCGCCCCTTCCTCGACCGAGACATCTCAAGTGCGGCCCTCGTGGGTGCGACTTCTTCATACACCAGACAAGACAAGCTTGAAACTCGTCGTGAGCTCTACGGGGCTGGGAAGAGATGGGCTCCGGTGCATGCCTGGGAGGTATATATTAGAGAGCCAGCCATTCCCTGTTCTGGCACCACCATTTTCTTGGCTGTCTCTTCTCTTTCAAATTTATAAATGTTGATTTCCTTATTGTCACTCTTTGGGTAAGTCATACTACACCTGGCCAAAGAGCCTCAAGCTGACGATCATTCCTAGCCATTGATTCAAGTAGATCGCTTTCTTTATATTACAATTACCACCCTCTTTGACTTTTATACACCTCATCATTGCCCAGTGCAAAGATGGATATGGAGAAACTGCCGCCGGGCTACAGTTTAGATTACAAACCTGAGCGGGCAAGATGGCCGCCTCTTACGAGGATGTTGATGTCGGGCGAGATGAGCAACTATGAGCCCAAGCCGCTCACCACCAAGCAGAGGTTTGATCGCTGGTAAGTTGATTCTCTCCCCTCCCCAAAAGAAGCAAGAAGATAGCTGACAAAAGGAAATAGGATGATCAACGAAGGGTGGCGACGATTGTAGGCTCTACACTTCCAAGAACAAGCCGAAAACCAGAAAATATGCTAATTGAGGGATGTCTGATAGTACCGTGTTTGTGTTTGTTCTTGTCCAAATCATGGTCTATACATTTGCATTTGTGAATTATGGGTTTTCAGTAAGTCTGTATAAAAAAGTGAGCATGTCATATGGCTCGTGCTAACGTCGTGGCCGTCATCAAGGACAATTTGAGCGATGCGCGCAGTACATATACAGCAACATACATGATAGCCAGATCTGCGGCCCTCACACTACATTTCGACATCAGCTTGATTCTTTTCCGTAAGTTGCTGAAGTTGATTTAATTACATGCCTAGCCCTGTTGATTCTAACTTGTGTGTATAGCTGTTTGTCGAACACTCATCTCTCTTATGAGACAGACGCCTCTCAATGGAATTATTCAGTTTGGTAAGTTCTGATGGACGAGATGTGGTTTTTGACATGAAACTTATTATTATATCATCTACAGACAAGAACATCACCTTTCATAAGTGTGAGTACACAAGATTCCCTCTTTGCCTCAATAGTCTTCCTCTGCCCAATGAAACCCCGTAACTTACTGACCATCTTTAGTGGTTGCATGGGCAATCGTGTTCTTTACATGGGTGCACACAATCGCCCACTTGAACAATGTTGCTCAGCTCTCAGCAAAGAACGGCCAGGGCTTCGTTGGTTTTCTTCGAGCCGGCTTCTTGACGGGACCTACCTGGACAGGATGGATTATGCTCATTGTTCTCATGCTCATGGTTGCTACGTCTGTTGAGGGACCACGCCGAAAGAATTTTGAGCGTTTCTGGTATACGCACCATCTTTTCTTTATTTTCTTCATTTTCTGGTCAATGCACGGCATTTGGTGCATGATCCCTACCAACTTTGCCCCCTACTGCTCCGGAATTGGAGTCTTTTACGAATACTGGATCTACGGAGCTGTCATCTATTTGGCTGAGCGAGTGGCGCGAGAAATTCGTGGCCGACATGCGACGGTTATCTCGAAAGTCATTCAGCATCCTAGCAATGTTGTTGAGATCCAGATCAAGAAGGAGAAGACAAAGACCAAGGCTGGTCAGGTAAGTACTGCATTTTATGTGCATCTCAAATTAGGTTTTCAGTGGCTAATCTAGGCAAACTGCAGTATATCTTCCTTTGTTGTCCAGAAATATCTCTCTGGCAATACCACCCCTTCACCCTCACCAGCGCCCCTGAAGAAGACTACATCTCTGTCCACATTCGATGTGTCGGCAACTTCACCACCGCTCTAGCCAAGACACTGGGTTGCGATTTCGACTCTGGAAAGAAGGGAGGCAAAAATGGTGGTGGTGCTCTTGTCGGAATTGACAGAATTGGAACCGGCGATAAAGACGTTGACCCCAGCATCCAGCGCATTTTGCCTCGTGTTTACGTAGATGGCCCGTTTGGCAGTGCATCAGAAGATGTCTTCAAGTACGAGGTTTCCGTGCTGGTTGGAGCTGGTATTGGCGTCACACCTTTTGCGTCTATTCTGAAAAGTATTTGGTATCGCATGAGCCATAGCAAAAAACAGACTCGTCTGCGCAAGGTCTACTTTTTCTGGGTCTGTCGTGATTTCGGGTCCTTTGAGTGGTTTAAATCGCTGCTCTCTGCTATCGAGACGCAGGATTTGGAAAGCCGCATTGAGATTCACACTGTACGTTCCTTCTTCCTGTCCATCCATGGGATTTCTTGCTTACTAGGGTAATCTACAGTATCTAACAGCCAAAATCAAACCCGACGACGCGACCAACATCATGATCAACGACGCCAATGCAACGCATGACGCCATCACAGGTCTTCGATCTCCAACCAACTTCGGCAGACCGAACTGGGACATGATCTTTCGGTCAATTCGCCAAATCCATTCCCCAGCTGCAGCGGGCGTTTTCTTCTGTGGACCAAAGGGTCTGGGCAGTCAATTGCATATCAAATGCAACCAGCACTCAGAGCCGGACTTTGAGTTTGTCTGGGGTAAGGAGAACTTTTGATGTGTACAAGACAATAAAGAGATGTTCTTCTGGAAGGAACATGTTTTGTTTCTATTTTTTTTTTAGGATTAGCTAGTTAGTATTAATGGACACCAGTTAGAGTCACAACGGATTGGAAGTGTGTATAACTTGAGATTAGAGTCTTATCGGTAGAAAATAAGACCAGGCAATGAAATAATCAATCGTTGTTGATGGTGTTTCTCCACGATCAAGTAGAAGTTAGGGCTACGCTGGGGAGACGCTTAGCCTCGGCAATTCGCTGGCTGCTCCGTCTTCGGATCGGATCATTTTCCGCCATTGCAACCACCATGCTTTCCTTCTCTCTACTCAATCGATCTACAATCTCTCTTTTGTCCTTATGTTTGTATAAATGTGAGTATTCGCGATTGAATCCAATCAAACCAGCCCAAACCAATTGCACCAATCGCAGTACTTATCCAACTGATATCCATGGCTAACTACCTGCGCATTCCTCTAGATTGAACGCCCTGCTTATTTGCTGTTGACACCACCCGTTCTTCAGCTCCTCATACGAATACCTTTTCTCATCTCGCTTCTATAGTATAGTCGATTCAATTCTCAAGAAAAACGACAGAATGAATCGCTCAATGCTGTCCGCTACAACGCGACAGTTGCAAGCTCTACACAAGACCCAGAACGTGCGAACAGCAACAACATTATTGTCCCGCGGCAGTGGCGCTCAGAGCTACAGTCGTCGATGGGCATCTTCGGCAGCTTTCAATTGGGAGGATCCCCTTGCGGCAGCTGAATTATATACGGAAGAGGAATTGGCTATTCAAGATACAGCGAGGCAATACTGCCAGGAGCGTTTAATGCCGCGAGTACTTGGTACGAGAAGTTCTCCTCTACTCACCTCTTCCCCCCATTCTTTCCTTTCCTTTTGAAACATATACTAACTTATGCGTTGACGGCATTCATAGAGGCCTATCGAAATGAGGACTACGACCGCAAGATACTCGAAGAGATGGGGGAGATAGGTCTACTAGGCGCGTCAATTCAGGGCTACGAGTGCGCCGGCACTAGCACTGTCGCATCCGGCCTGATTACAAAGGAAGTCGAGCGAGTAGATTCAGGATACCGATCGGGGATGTCAGTGCAGAGCTCGCTCGCCATGACAGGTATCTACGAGTTTGGGACAGAGGAGCAAAAAGAGAGATTTCTACCAAAGCTCGCAAAGGGCAAGTTGCTGGGATGCTTCGGTCTGACAGAACCAAATCATGGCTCAGATCCGGGATCGATGGAAACTGTTGCACGCGAACATCCCACAAAGAAAGGATATTATAGTCTCTCGGGCACAAAGACATGGATAACAAACTCACCCATCTCCGATGTGCTACTGGTGTGGGCCAAACTGGAGAGCACGGGTAAGATCAAGGGATTCTTGGTCGAGCGCAGCCTGTGCCCAACAGGTACGCTGGAGACGCCGGCGATCAAGAATAAGACTGCCCTGCGTGCGTCCATCACCGGCATGATTCAGATGGATGGCTGTCCGGTACCGGTGGAAAACATGTTGCCAGACGTCGAAGGCCTAGTGGGACCTTTCACCTGCCTTAACAGTGCACGATTGGGCATTGCTTTTGGTGTCACAGGTGCGTTGGAGGACGCACTCAGTCGAGCCAGAGAATACGCATTAGATCGTAAACAATTCAAGGGGAACCCGCTGGCCAAGTATCAACTTATCCAGAAAAAGCTCGCCGATGCTGCCACTGATGCTGCCTATGGCACTCTTGCCGCTACCCAGGTGGCTCGCCTGAAGGATACAGGCAAAGCGACGCCAGAAATGATTTCGATGATCAAACGACAAAACTGTGATCGTGCTTTGGTCAATGCGCGGACGTACGTATCCATGTCTCCTCCCCCGGGCTCAACAACAAGTTAAGCATGCTGATTCCTTTGCTCCAGACTTCAAGAAGTATTCGGTGGCAATGCTACCAGCGATGAGTACCATATTGGCCGTCATGTTGCCAATCTCTTCGTTACGCAGACATACGAGGGCCAGAGCGATATACACTGTAAGACAGAGACCTTTTGCAACGAAACGATGCTGAAACTGAATGCTGACTGCGATGAATTTAGCACTGATCCTTGGCCGAGCGATCACCGGCATTCAGGCGTTTGTCTGAACGATATATATATAAAACTACGTACAGCGTATAAGCATATAAATTTTTTATACTGCAAGAGGACCAGTAAGAAAATGCGGCAAGCAATTCCACCGTATCGTACGTACCACAGTATAACATACGATTACTATTACCATACGATACGCGGGGCAGTCAGCCCTGTTCTTCCGGCTGAACCGATAAGCAACTAGTCTACTTCAACAGCGTTATTTATAGTCTCCAGCACTTACAATGAGACAAGAGACAAATTCAGTCTCTGACAGATTTGTAATAATATATAAGCATACTACTTCCAAGCGTTGATTCTGATCAATCATGTATTTATTGTATCGGGTGGCCGTGAAAAATTGTAGATCCACCGATTGACCCGCTCTGCCGTGTGCCGATTACTGCCCGCCACAGCCACGGGGCAATGTGAGTAGTCAACCACTAATTAGGGAGGCGAGATTTTTTTTCTTCTTTCTTTTTCTTGTCTTTTCTGTTGATTCCGTTCACTTCCACCTCGCCACCGTAAAGAGAGAGGACGAGGTATAGAGAATGTACCTGGGGATTTGCGAATTAAGGAAGGACAGAGATAAGAGAGGGGTACCTACAGTGGGGTTTCATCTGTGTTAACACCCCTGCAGAAGGCCTTCTAAATACAACATCTAGATCAGAATAACCAAAATAACCAAAATAATTTGAAGCTCTCCTGTAGTTCGTATTACGAAAATATAATATTTCTACGACAAGGGCTCTAGATGTTTATAATGATGGTTGATAAGCATGAAATGGTGTCGGGGAGGGCATGTAATTCATACGGGCGTATTACAAATACAGCATAATACGCGCAGTCTCTGCCTGAAGCCTGCCTCGTCGGGTGTCTTACTCCCCGTTGGGTTTAGCGCCACCTTTTCTTTCTCGCTCTGTCATCATTCACTCTTCTTCCGCCCACTCAACTTCGCTCTCTCACTCCTCTTCCCATCCACGAGACCACGATCCCTGAAGGTGAGCCCTCTCTGCCCTCTGCTCTCTTGTTGTCTTTGCATGTCCTCTCTTGGATGGCTTGATCTCTTCCTCTTTCTCTACTCGCTTTGTGAAATAACTCCATTACTAACGATCTGACGCCGCTCGTCCAGAAATCTTTACCCACCATCTTCCTTCTCCTCAGAACTCCATACCATACATAATCCTCCTACAAAATGGCTCTTAAGCGCATTAACAAGGAACTCACAGACCTCGGACGGTATGCCTTCATTCCACCATCTCTCTCTTCTCCTTCTCGTTTTTCACACCGTTTTGCGTGTGCCCTCCTCCCCACTGCGGCTGCGGGGCATTTGCGATCCTGCCTTGACAACATCCACGCAACGACTCACCAATCTTGTTTTTTATCGATTGACTGACATTTCTTTCTGTTAATATAGTGACCCCCCATCGTCCTGCTCTGCTGGTCCTATTGGAGATGATTTGGTACGTGTGGTGCTTCCCTACTGAAGTTGAACCTTCAATTCTATCCTCATCAAGACTAACTCATGACTAGTTTCACTGGCAAGCGACGATCATGGGTCCTAGCGACTCCCCATACTCTGGCGGTGTCTTCTTCCTAGCGATCCATTTCCCTACAGACTACCCCTTCAAGGCTCCCAAAGTCAACTTCACGACTCGCATTTACCACCCCAATATCAACTCCAACGGCAGCATCTGTCTGGATATCCTGAGGGACCAATGGAGCCCAGCTCTTACAATTTCAAAGGGTGAGTAGCCGCTACCTGTGTGTGTGTGCCATGACATGACTAACTTTTATGCAGTCCTTCTGTCCATCTGCTCTATGCTCACAGACCCCAACCCCGACGATCCGTTGGTGCCTGAGATTGCACATGTGTACAAGACCGATCGTGCCCGGTACGATGCCACAGCCCGAGAATGGACGCGCAAATACGCAATTTGATATCTACTCTTCTTCTTTCTCTTTCTTTTAATCGATTCGAAACTACCACTTCCAAGAGAAATCGACAATGATAATCGTTCGATCGTTAACGGCCGAATTCGGTCTTTCCAATGGCCGATTTATTGCATTTTTCTTTTTCTTTTCCGAGATCGGTTTGTTCCTTTTTTTGCGAGGAAATGAAAATCAAAAAAAATTGATAACGACCATTAGATAAAGATCCGGAAATAGCCTAGGCGTCATGTGGTGGTTCTTGGAGCTCGAATTTTTTTACTCTCTTCTTCTCATATTTGCGTCGCGCCCTCTTCTCCGTTGTCTATTACCTAGGGTTTTTTTCTTTGCCATCGTGTTTTTGCTGTGCAATCATCATTCATCATGATCATCATTCATCATCGGCGGGATATCGTTTCGATACTGGATATCAGAATATTAAAACCAATGAATATCATATTTGATACAACATGTCTATCCTCTGCGGCCTGTAGAGTCTGTAAAAGCCTGTAGACTTGGTACTCAGTGACTGATACTAGGTAGACATGCTGATTATTTGAGAAGGACTTTGTAGAAACCTGAAATTCCGTGTTCAATGATACATATCAAACTATAAATGCAAAACTATAACCCAACAATCAAAGTGATTTTAAATACATAAACCAAAGTAAAATAAAGTCAAAAGTCATAATTCATTTCACGTCCATTGTATGCAAGTATTCATTCATTCATATCAATCAATTGCTGCGTGATAGTTGTATGTTGTTGTCCTGTTGCACCAAACCTCGAAACCTTTCAAAAATGATATTGCTTCGCTGTCGCTGTCGATTAAATTCATATTCAAATAATTCAACAAGAAGTAGACACGAAAATCAATGTCTCGAACCGCTCTTCAAAGAATGAACCTTTGAACTCGCCTTCACAGTACGCTCACTGCGTTCACTAACCCTCGACTTTGCATGGATGTTGCTCGAGACCTGGCTGATGCTATCGCTCGGTTTGATGGGTAGGTCGAATTTGCTCTCTTTCTCTCTTCTGGATGATGTGGTCGATGGGTTAGACGAGGGTCCTGATCTCGAGCGATGTGATCGTCCAGAGGACGATCTGTTCTCGTTATTATTGTGGACGACGTTCACGCCAACTTGGCTGATGCTGTCATCTGGAGTGATCATGTTGTCCGAGTCTTCTGCATCGACTGCGTCGAGAAACACTGTGCTCGGAGCAGCGGATTCGGGCAGTGGGATTTCGTGAGCGGAGTACCTGCTGCCTGCTGCAATAGAGGCGGATTTGCTGCCTCGTTTCGATAAGGATGATGATGCCGAGTGCGGGATGGAGTATGTTGAGCCTGGTTTGCTCTCTGGTAAGGAGATCTTATGTGCGGTCATGCGTGACGATGAAGTGCTGTAGACCGTAGGGGCGACGGGTTCTTCGATTTCATCCTCGTAGCGATGGTGATCATGGTGACTATGGTGTTTGCTACTTGATTTGGATGAGCGGTGAGATGATGTTGATGATTGGTGGCGCGATGAAGCACTCGAGTGACCACTATGATGGTACTTTTTCTCACTTCTGGTGTGTGATGACGATGTTGACGAACGATGAGATGTCGACGTCGACGATTTCGCCGGCTTGATGGTTGATATTGACGAGAAGTCGCTTTCTGCTTCTCCAATGATATGTCCTTGCTGCTGCTGTTGCTCGGCATAGCTGCTGATAAACGTGCTGGGGTCACACGGGTACGACTTTGCTCGTACCTTTTGCGACGATGTTGATGATGATTGCGATTGTGAAGTGACACTCATCCCACTTGTGTATTCGATTGCGCGAATGGGGAGTTCTCGTGTTGCATATACGCTTCCATTGGATGTGCGACGAACACCATTGCTACCACTGCCACCGCTGGTTATGATGGTGGGTTCTTGAGAATACACGCTGCCGCCAGTGAGGACTTGGGGTGCTCCTTCAATGGACGGGTAGTACTCTGTGTCCTCGTAGATTGTATCAGCTCGCGGGCTTTTGTTTTTGGAGCTTGCTGAGGAGCGTGAATAGGCAGATATTGCATCGTTGGCGGTGAAGGTGCTTCGTGCTGCAGCTGTAGGGGGTGCTTCGAGTGCACGGTATATGGGCTGTTCTTGGAAGGCTGCTGGAGCTGATCCGGGGGCCGGTCCCAGCATGGGCATTATCATAGGCAGAGACATGGACATTTGCTGTGGCTGGGACTGTTGTTGGGGCGGAGGCAGTTGCTGCTGAATGTATTGAGATCGCGCTGGCATAGCTATGGGCTCTGGCATAGATGCCTGAGAGTTTGATGATGTCGGCGCTGAAGTCGACGGTGACGAGTCACCCTTGATCATAGCATAGGCAATTGCAGCTCCAGCAGTAGCTCCGAGGAGTGTCCCGATAATCGTTTTGGCAGACAGGCTGTTATTGTTGCCGGAGTTGTCACTCTGAGTCTGACTTTGAGTTTGGGCAGTGTATGATTGATACATAGTTTGTTGCTGCTGCTGGTCGTACAACATTTGAACTCTCGACGCAGGTATGTTCTCAATCGCATGTACGGCCCTGTCTCGTTGCGTCACAGACTCTGTTTTGGTAGAGCGAGCTCGTGAGACAACGGTGCCATTTTTTACCGGACTTGTCTGCAGAGCAGAAGGCCCTCCACGCAAGGATACTATGTCGCTGTTGCTATTGCTGCTGCTGCTGTGGTCGGTAGGACGGTAGACAGCCTCAATACTATTCCCATCAAAGTCGACAACAGCAGCACTGAAATATCCGCTTTCAATATCTCGGACCTTGGGCTCGCCATGGATCTTTCCGCCAGCCTTTAGGGCGGAGATAAAGAAGGTGTTCACAGCTTCCTTTGAAGGTGCCGGGAAGGCGATGTGTGCTGCGCCTGCCGGAGTTCTGTTGTTGTTTGTTGTTCCTCGTGTTAGTCTAGCTATCCGTGGATGCATGATAAATGGATTTGGCTTACCCCGGTTGTTCCTGCGCAAGCCAGAAGTCGGCTGGTTCGTCTGGTTTGGATCCAAAGCCGATGTATTCGTCATGGCGACCAATGAATTTATACCCCAGTGGCTGAAGACATGAGAGAAAGAAAGAGGTTGAGGTGGGAAGGTGCGAGACGGTCAATGTAAGGTGGGAGAGGGGCATGTTGGTTGGTGTCAGCGGTCAACGAGATACTGAAAGTAGTTGAATGGTTGGAATCGACAATTCTTGTACAAGATAGATTAAGGATAGAATGCAAAAACAAAATGTAAAAGGACTGTCAGTATACGCGTCGGATGCTGTGGCTGTCGTTTCAACTAGAAGGAGCAGATGAGACAGAAAGAGTTGGCCGGGAGTCTACAGGAATCAAAAAGAACCCATCTACTGCAGTACGTCTATGCAATAATATATCTCTGGATCTCAAGCCGCAGTTCTGTCCTCAACACTAAACTAAGGTAGGTAGACAGGCAGTGGACCCTTAGATTCAGACAAACACGGAGATAGCCCCATACATACAAATTGCAAAGGATCAGAAGGTGATGCCCAGTGAAGCGACCAAGGTCGCCTTGATGCGTGGCAAACCATCCAGTGCCAGTCAGCCTGCGAGGATGATGGGGCGATTAAAAAGAGTTCCGATGTTCAGGACCCATTTTCGCTAGATATAAGGGCAAGTTAAGTCATGTACCTGAGAAGATTAGGAAATGGCAGCGCCGTCAGGGCCCAAAACACTTGCCAACCAAGCTGGAGCTAACGGGAATTTTGCAGAGGAACAAAACGCGATTCATCCATGGGCCTTAGTGGCTGGTCTGATAGGCTGCCTTCTTCTGTCAGAAGAAGATCCATCGGCGCGACGATAGTATTAGTACCAACTACGGAGTAAATGACTAACTAATCGGCTAAGAATAGTCAATACGTGGTGAACCGGGGGAGTCTGGATATACTAGACGGAGAGGCTATCAACCAGGTCAGGCAGCAGGTATCCGTTCGTTATCGCGGATTTTGGCTCTCTGGCTGCAAGACCTTCGGGCACTCGTGCTGCTGTTAGCGATATCCATTTTGCGAGCAATTAGCTGGTCACGAGAGTGCCCATAATTCTCTTGGTTAGGCAGTGGAAATAGTGGGTTAAAAGTGCCTAACTTAGTTGTCCCTGTTCTGGACCCTCACTAATCCCCACTGTGTCCGTTTGTACACTTGTAGTAGTGCAAGAAATGCCCGAGTAACACAACATCGGTGGCTATATATGAAAGCCTGACCAGTCGAACCAGGGCGACAAGGTCACGGTGTAAGTCAGGCACTCGAGGAGTCGACGTCGTTTTTAGAAAGGAGCGAAAGGGAAAGAAGGTGGACGGCCGGGAAGGCGGGCCGTACCGTCCGCTGTACTTGCACCTTATCCTGTCTACATACTGTACTTCTTTGAGTCCGTAGTACTACTTCTCGTAGACAGCGTTGGTAATTAACCACGAGATGCCCCTTGAACTCTCCGGTTTCATCTCAAAGTGATGCTGCGAAGACGAGTTCCCGAAAAGAGAGTTAAGTTCATTATTAAACTAACCAGATCCACTCCAGGCTTTCTCACCGCAATAACTTCCTTACTTCCAGCCTGACATGCCACGTCGAAAACTTACTCTTACCTAATAAAATAGTAAAGCATACAGAGCCTGGGCCAATTGTATGATCATTGACTGTTGTCTTGGCTCACGTGGATGATTAGCATTGATTGGTTGTTCTGTACACGATAATCGTGGTGGGCTTTGTATCGAGTTCTGACGTTTTTGCGTGATGTATTTCTGCATTCATGCTCAGAAGACTTCTCCTAACGTCAGGCTGTTTCGATAAAGGAGCGTTGGTGTGGAGAATGTCCTATGTGCAATGGAATCTGTTTTGGCTCTAGGTCACAAGCAGCGCTGGCCGTGGAAGTGTTCCAAGTCGAGTATCCGTTAAGAAAGAGAGGCATCTAGCGACCATCTGTCATAATCAGTCTTAATCGATACGGCGATGATAGAGCAATGGGTCCTGGCGTCAAGAAAAAAAATCCCGGTTTCATGATTTTTTTTTTAAAAAAAATATATACATTCTCGTTCCACAGTTCAATACCCATTGCCAAATCTCCTTCTGCGATGATCCTGTGATCAGCTGTCACTGTTTGGATTTTGACGGACCGACAGGCTTGAATTATCTCGTCACAAGCAAAACGTAGGTGATTTTCTTTTTCTTGTCTCTCTGCCTCAAATCTCAGTATCAGAGATTCAGATTTGAGGTTGTTGAGACCTGGCCACGTTTTGGTTGTAAAAACAGAGCAGATCCAACCAAGGAAACAAAAAAAACCCCTCGATGCGTTGTACTGTAGATGTCATTGTCCCAGTTAAAAAAGGCCCCCTGTAAAAGATGGCTGAGATGTTGTTATCATAGCCACCAATTACACCGATGCCTTTTCCCCTTGGGACAAAACCAAATAGGACAGACGCCCAGTCCGTAGTCGAAAGATGAAAGCCGAGAAATACAGACAATATAGACAAAACATAGTATCCGCGTGGCATGAAAAAGAGGTAAAGCACCTGAAAATTTACAAGTTTTAGTTTGAACTATTATTGATAGAACCAAACTGAGCTTGCGGTTAGTGACTGCATGGATCCTTTGAAAGCCTGTTACCTCTCATGTTAGACATAAGTACCGATCGCAGCAAAATTGTCTAAAAATGTATTTAGACAATACCCCAGACATCTTCAGCGGCGTGGCAGAATTTGCTGCAAGCCACACTGGCACTAAGACTGTAATTGCTAATACCAATTGCATCGTCCTTGAACTCGTCCGCAAAGTCGTCGCGGCCTTTTGCCATGGCACCGACAAAGACGCAAATGCTTTCCTTGGGGCCAAGTGAGCTGATATAATCGTTGACACGCACGACAGGAGCTTCAAAACTCAGGGTCACTTTGCGGCAATTAGGCGGCAGATGGTCCGTGATTGGGTTCTTAATGACCTTGAGCAACTTTTCTTGTGAGTTGGTGGAGCGGATGGAAAGCCGATGGAGTAGTTGCACCATCAACCCGGCAAATCGTTTAAAGGTACGAGGAATTCGGACCGTGGGGCTGACTTCAATGAGTACACCTTTGGCTGTATGGATGTAGATCTGGAGCCGGCCGGCTTTATTGATAGGCGAGTCGAGCAGAGTGAGCAGACACTACCATGCATTTAAAGTTAGATGAGGCATTTTTCATTTTGAAAAATTTTTGCAACCAGGCTCACCTGATGAGTGATGTCAGGACGGGCATCGCTAATATCCCGGTTCATCTTCCGCATCACTCCAATATGCTCGTCACTGTTGAGGAGAGAATACTTCTCCTCGCGACCGTTGCGGCCACCATGCGACGATCGGTAAGTCTCCAAACTTGCATTCGACAGCACGACAATCAGCCGCTTGGTATCTTTATCGCCAGGAGCAACAGGCGCATGTTGTTCCGCCACGAGTTGGGGGAGCTCAGGAGGAGGACAGGACTGGGTTCCTGCATGCATATTCGGATCAGTAAAATTTAACCAGGACCTCGATGTGTTGAAGCATCCAAGATCCACACAGGCGGACAAAGCCAGACAGCCATGCGCATTGCGCACATAAGATCCAAAAACGGCACAAATAAAAAGAAATGTCGGTGGAATGTAAATTTGACGTGTAAAGGGAAGGAGAAAGGTCGGTCAATGGAAAAGGGAAAGGGACAAAAGTCAAACAGCGTAGATCTGCAAGGGCTCGTCTCGTCTAACTCGAAGGTCAACTGCACTTACTAGGCCGCTTTCTCTTACCGCCATCCTCGGCGCCGCTGTTGCTTGTGTTTGACATGATTATATTTCGTGATTTGCAGGTTATTTGGACCGTTTTTGTCTGAGGATATGGTTTTTTCCTCTTGGCACGTCTCTCAAAGAAATTGTGCGATAACAGCGGATATCAAGCGAATCGAATCGAACCAACTCCCGGATGGCTGTTATTGGCAATGCGCAAAGGAAGCGAACAACGACAAAACGACAGGACAGACGAATCCAGCAGTTTTATGTCCAACAGCGAGTCTCGAAGTTGTCTGCGTGCGATCGAGCCAGAACTGCTTGGAAATAATAGTGGTCGGCAGTGGGGGCTGACTTGCAGCTGAGCAGGGCACGTGATTGGCTGCAGCAGTCAGCAAACGCTCGGACGCTCCGGTTGTCTATTGATCCATTGTGTTCCCTGCCTTTCGGTCAGTATGACTCCAAGGATTGTGCTTGCTATACGCAGGTTAATAGACTAAGATCTTTGCATACACTGTGCAGTGAGCTGCACATCTATCGATTGCAACTCCCCAGCGCAACACATCGAATCGCAGCTTGTTCGTGGCTACAGCCTGTTCTTCCATACTGACTCCTACTGCAACCGTTAAGAGATACTACCGGAGTATCTTTGCATCCTAGCTGGGCGTTCTCTCTTCCTTGCTTTGTGCCATTGTGGTGTAAAGACGCCCCGGCCTCGGAGAATAGGGTCCGAGGCAACGACTACGTTAGTAACCCAACGTGAGAATGGCTGGGTGTACTCAGGGCAATGAATGCTTTTAAGGCTTTAACCGAGCTACCTGCATTTCGGAGGCCGACATTATATTGAGCGGATGTGGCGATTGACTATCGAGTTCAGGAACGAGTTTACCTGATCTACATACAAGCACAATAGGCACGCATGCTTTGATCAGCATTGGCAGGTTGTCCCTCTCATATTCAAATGCATAAAACGATTACTATAATATAACTTGTTGACTACAATACAAAGCTTGGTTAGCTACGCTACCCTGCGTATCTGTCTCTACTGAGTCTTTCACTTTTCCACTGACCGCGATTTATTATTCAGAAACGTTTAGAGTCTGACGTTCATGCCTTTGAGATAGAGGCAGACGCAAGATATCCAGACAGTTGACAAAACTCATTATTTTTGTCCACGCAAATGGTAACGGCTTCGCATAGTTGCGTTGAGGCAAACCATCACCTGTTATCCAGACCAATGGTGAAGAAAGCAACTCGACGCCTCTCAGCGTCTGTACCTTGAGTTCGTGCTGGGTACTACGTAGCTAGGGATGGATCGATAACACTGTACTTCTGTATAACGTTGTCTACCCAGCTGACCTTAGACCTACAGACTCTTCAAATGGACGCCTTGAGAGGACAAAGCAGTCGGACTTGAGAGCAAAATTTTTGAAACACCTAGTAACCACTAACGACTTAGTTAATATCAGGGTATGACTATCTATACGACGTACGGAGCGTGGGGATGCTAACTGAGTGACACCGATGACACTGCCCAGGTACCACCATTTGTAGATTCGCAGCTGACACCACGCTGATCTTGAACTTTAACTTTTAATATCTCCGTGGCATTTCTACTTTCTGTTTGGGGTTTGAAGTCTGACTCTCGTAATAACTCGTAAGTACTAAGGCTTACATTACACTTCCTAAGGCCAAGCTGACCTCAACTCAGCCTCGCTAGTTAGATATCTGTACGAGCCATTCGAATACTACAACGGCGTAGATATACCTATCTAAGGAAACCAGCACTGCCTGTACATCACAAGTCGCAGCTCGCCAATGACTGGAAAGGTATTAAAAAGCGGAGCATGGAGAGGGCGTCTGTCTGACAGAACACATCTGTGCATGACGTGTTTGTACAACATAGAGAGGTGACGAGCGAGTGAACTCTTGAGCAGGCCTGAAAATATGCTGCTAACTGGGGGAAATTGTCTCCGGTCTGGTCTGGGGGGAGTTGCGGTATGAAAGCACGGTATAGTATGAGAGGCGTGCAAGGCTCGCGATGGCTGGGGAGCCACCTTGTTCGGAACAGCCTTCGAATAGAATCCAAAAGAAGACCCCTTCATTTTCGTCACACAAAACTAAAAGTGACCAGTAAGGGGAGGTCGCTGGCCAGTGAGGAGTGGAGATGTGCATGGCAGAAGTGGTAATTTGGTGGTGGCAAACCGCTTAGTTAGGCACGTCGCAGCGCAAAGCCAGCCTGTAAGCATCCGGCATTTAGGCAGTTAATTAACAGGGCTGGCTTAATATAGTGTACCCTGGCTAAACTAGCCAGGGAAGTACGTATGTACGCACTATACTTTAAATTACCAGCCCAGAGTACATGTAACTGGCCGTTAAGTAGGGGGGCGAAGCGCCCAAAATGCCTGCTGGGGATCGCTGCTCCTTGGGGGCCCACGTTAGCTATACCAACCAACCAGCGCTGCAGGAGACATCCTGATACGACGAGGAGAGGCAGAGACGAGACGTGACTCGTGAGACGTGAACGACAGAGTTGACAAAGGCGCAAATGAGATGAAGGAACAGTTATTGCTCTGTCGTTGCTTTGAGTCATAGGGTAGCTAACGGGGACGTTGATTAACTCCCAACTCCCACCACTTCCTTTAGTCATAGCATAGCCAGTCAACTTGCCCTCGTCAGCCTGGTTATACATAAGAGCCGGAGTCTCGCGTTGTGTGTGATCGGGTTGTAGAAACTCGTTTCTTCTCGCCTTCTGTCATACTTCCTCCGTACGGCGTGCTCGGCCTGCTCTTGGATTAGAAAGCGCAATCATAAGCACCATCAACCAGGCAGGCTTCCGGGGAATTCCGGATTTTTACCATCATTCGATCGCGCTCTTCTCCTTTCTAATAATAAAATACATACTCGAATCTTCAACTCTGAACTCTTCGCTGTTTCCCAGGCCAATCCTGTAAGGAGAGAGCTGAAAGGATTTTTTAGCCGGCACGAGGCATTTGGCTAAGCTGGCGGCTTGAATGGGGCTGGGTGAAAAGCATCGCCAGCCAGAGACGCCAGTAACCAGGCAGCAGCAGGAGCAGCTCATATATAGCCGGTACCGGTATTATTGAGTCGAGAACAACAGCATCGCAGCATCGCGACCCAGCAAGGCAAGGCAAAGCAAGGCTCCAGCAAAAAAACACACGGCGCGAATGGCCGATGGGTGACGTTGAGCAAGAGCGACTAATATAGCCCAAAGCGGACTAGCCTGGCGCGTTTTTAATTATTTTGCCCGCTCGCGTTCCTCGTACCTACTTGAAAACAACAATTAGGTACACGCCTCAACTGCTTTCTCCCATGAAGTTTCCAGCCTGTGAATCCGCTAGACCTCAGTGAGATGCCGTGGACGGTCACAAACTCATTTAAAAGGTACGTCGAGTCTGCGTTGCGATGGACGCGCCATCGAAATCTCCACGCCCCCCCTTGACTAGGAGAAATTCAGACAGTCAAAGAAGGGCGATAATAAGGAACAAGTGACATTCTAACTGCAACAGGGGCCTCATGAAAACATACGGGAGACCGGTCCGTCGTAATTACGATGAAGATACATATCGTGCTTCGAAAAAGCGACGCGTGGAAGCAGTCGATGATTCAGACGACGCCGAGTCGAATCTGCAATATGCCATTCGCGAGTCGTCCATCGCCGTGGCCATGTCTAGCCCATCACGGCGCAACTCAGTGATCTTCTCGGAAGCGACACAAGAAGAAATCGACGATCTGTCTACGCCGCCCTCGTCGCCGCCACCTCGACTGACACCCCCTCCCGTTAATGCGCGCAAGCCCACCTTTTCGTTTCTAAAGCGCAAGAAATCATGTGCCACCATCAAAGAAGTCGCAAACGGATCCCCTTTGACCGAAGTCAATTCCAACAGTGTCCGGTCGGGGGCCGATCAGCCCACCAAGAAGAGCCAACAACAACCCCCTGTACTGAAGCAGCTGCAGATCGATGCCGGCATCAATGTGCGACGAAGTTGCAATATGTGTGGCATGGAATACGTTCCGTCTAATGCAGAAGACTCCGATTTGCACGACAAATTCCACTCGATGAATGCTGTTGGCATCGACTTGGGCAAAGCCTTTGTCAAAGCAAACGCGTCGCGTTGGGTTTATGAAGCGGCGCGATGTGATGAAGGTTATGTCGTGATTGTCGACCGGAAAGGTTCACCAGCGGCGAGGAATCAAGCGAAAAAAGTGCTTGATGTTGTTAATAGGGAATTATCGTCGCCAGCGATTGACGAAGCCACTTTATGGAGCCAAGTTGAGCCTCCAAAGCGCCTGCGCAAGAATGGCAAAAAGGAAGAAACCGATCGATACAAGGTTTTCCTTCACATGAAAGATAGCAAATGCATGGGGCTGTGCCTAGCGGAGCGAATATGGGAATCACAGCCCGTCAAGAAAGATGCTGCTACAAATGGCAGCGGGGGTGACGAGCATCGAAGTTCTTCGATCAGCGTAGAGAATACGTTTGATCCAGCGATTGTGGGAGTGTCGCGTATCTGGACATGTGGCTCTGCTCGACGGAGAGGCATTGCCATGGATCTTCTAGACTGTGTCGTCAGCAGTTTCATATATGGGTTGGATATTCCAAAAGAACAGATTGCATTCACGCAACCAACAGAGAGTGGGACACGTTTGGCTGAATGCTTCTATGGTGTCGGCGAGCCCTGGCACGTATATAATGAAAGCCCGAATGTGCTATAACATCCTTAACCCCTCTTTGATATGCAACCCATCTTTTCAAGACATATCTGAGTCTTAAAATTTGTTTTGGGACAAGCTTATATTTCACCCTCTAATTTTCATGGCTTGGTATTCAATTATATCGCAAGCTATGATGGGCATTGTACTATATTTTCGGCATTCTTGTTTGGCTTCAGTGTACACGGGAAATTATATTATATGGATGGGTATGGAGAGTACTATTAGGTATACTTGTTACTATTAAGTCAGTTTGAAAATGTTGACGCTTTGAATTTTCTCTTGATTTTCATTTTATTATTTACAAATTATTCCCCTTAAAAATGGTATTGCCTGGATGGTGGCTTGGGGGAATAATCAACGTGATGAAAGCGGAGCTCCCATGCAGGCTGCCATAAATCAGTCGCCATTGCCTTATCGCCTTAAACCACCACCTCTCACAACCTTCTCTTCTTGACATACACACCACACACACTCTCTCGTTTTCCACTCCCTTCATGCTTGAAGCTACGCAGCTTTATTGCGATGTCTGGATCAAATCCTTTCCGCCGTAGCAAAATCATAACCTCCGATGAAAGCCTTTCGTCGATTCCAAGTGACAAGAATGACGCGATAACGTCCGGCACAACAACACTCTTCGACCGTGAGTTCTCAAGTCTACACAGATCTCTGCATTGCACATTTCTCTTTCAATCGTCATATGATGAGTTATTAATTGAACAATGATAGCACCCTCCAAGCCTCAATCCCCCTCTCATCCTAAGGTAGTGCGCATTGCAACACCTCCCATACCCTCTCCGCCCTCGGATTCGACATCATACTTCCCCGCAGTGTCTTCCACAGGCATCAAAACTACGCACCGCGGTTCTCCGCAACCGGAAAATGACAACAGCAGCGTATCTTCCGATGACTTTGAATTGGATCCGCTTGATCCGCATCCATCCGGTGATGTCGTGAACGAGAGCGATTCAACTTATCACCATCGGCGTCAGCCCATTGCCGAGAGCACGAACCCCACGGATATATCGCCAGCAATGGCCTTGCGATCGTCACCTTCTGGGCGATCCTCTTATAGTCGGTTTGCGACGAGCGACGCAAACCAGTTGGATGGGAAACCGAATAATTATAATAATACGCTTGACGTTGATGCGTTCACGAGATTGCTTTTGACAGGTAGTTCGGAAGCCACCACCAGTTCCACAAGCCAAAGAGCTGTTTCGAATCCAGATACAGCTTCCGATCCGATAACACCTGTCCGGTCAGGAACCCCTGTCGACGGTGGTAGTGCCAATAACAGCATTGAGTCGAAACTTTCGCGACAAGCGATTACGGGCATAAGTAGGGCGTCTACGCTTCCTACTAGAACGGAGTCATCCGATATTGCGAGAGCGTCTAGTCTTAGGAGACCAAAACCACCACCGCCAAAATCCCATCACGGCAAACCTATCAAGTCTGAGGATTCACTGCCTAGCAAGGCAAGCGAGCGTGAGACACCCGACTCGACACCAACGCATTTACAGATGCCAGTTGGTTCCCTCGCGGACCACCGAGAACTACTATCTCCCGTATCAGGCAGGACATCATCACCCACGCCATCAGAAACAAGCACAGTCGATGATGCTTCTTCCCTACATAGGACACCCTCTCACTCGAAAAGACCACCAACGCCGCCTATTGCGCGGCGCCGTAGTCAGATGAAGCCAAATACCAAACAATCCGCTCTAGAAAGGTCTAACCGTTTATCGCTGTCATCCAAAAGTCTCGGCTCGCAACTGCCTGGGCCCCTAAGTCCCGGTGCAGGAAGTAAGACACCTCCTCGACCTCCATCCCGACGCCACGAGAAAAATGTCACTGGTGCCCAAGCAGACTCTGCTTCTTCTCAACTCAGGTCCTCATTATCGCAAGGTGAATCCGCACCTTCAATCAAAGTCTCGACCGATGAACAGAGTTCGGCGGGCTCGACGACGACGATCATGGGTAGTGGGCCGCTTATGCCACCACCTCCGCCGCCTCCCCGGCGTCTTCGGGCTTCTAGCAAGAGCAGCAATAGTAGTGCACAAGCTGCCGCTGTTACTACTGCCGTTCCAGCTGGGAAGACTGAAGTGAATGATAATGAGACTTCATCATCCAACGCGGTGGACATTCTCGCCGACCTCTCGCGACTTCAGCAAGAAGTCGACGATCTCCGCGTTCATTATGAAGGTAGAAAGGTCAGTCACTGACACAATGATGACGGGGAGCATTAAAACGACGCAACTATCAATATCGTGTATATATGCGTATATACGTATTGGGGGATTTCCTTTTCTCGTCCCTACTGGAAAAAATAGTACATTTTACTGCATCAACCTGCGTGTTATATATGATACCATCCATATCTCTTTTGTACATGATTGTCAGACTATGGCGCGAAACAAAGAAGGACGATGGTGGTGATGTCGAAGTATATAGATGACCTTGTACATAACTCTTCCCTGCTAAGTAACATGATTTTGTCTTGCATGATGTATATATTATAAAAGCCTGGCGTTTATGTCAATTGAACAAAGCACCTACCAACCTTGAAATCCTCTATATGTCCTAAATGTCCTAAATGTCCTCAACTATTTATTTTTGCGGGTGCCATCTCTCCCCGAGGACATGACGTCGTATGCTGCAGGCCAGCCGACCAATGAGCGCCCTCGGATTCCTTAGGACGCCAACCCCCACCTCGACTGGGCAAGTACAGTCACTCGCTCTTTTGATCTTTGCCTACTTTCTTTCATCAGATAGTCAGCATTCCAAAATCGACCGAGCTTGAATAGCTGTTGACTGACCGTGCGCTACTTCTCTACGTCGATGTGACCGAACTGGTCAGCCTCAAATCCAGTTGGAACGGCACTATCATATTCTCCTCCCCTCCCCTCTCTTCGACAAATACAGGAACGCATATCCAGCCCACCGCTTCAGATAAACGACTCGAGAATTTTCATTGAAGAACATAGCAAACACCATGACGGAGAACAGAATGTCTACCCCAACTCTCATCAATTTACCTCCTCCGCCATCCGATCCTGTTACTCCGTCTGATATGGGACCGTATGAACTCGTTCCTTTTTATTCTTTCTTGCGCATAAACTTGGGGCAATGGTATACTGACCTGAGAAATGTTAAAATATATAGTGGCACTCCCAACTCTGGTACTACGTCCTTATCCGCGCTTTCCACAACGGCAATCAAGGACGGTCACCAGGGCCATCCTCATCCCTATGCGCGACATACCCATCATTCATCATCGGCATCTGCTACATCAACCTCCACACTGGAAGCAGAACGTGCAGACCGCATTTCGCGCTTGGCTGGATTAGAACGGATAGCGACGGCACGGGCAGGAGGATTGCAACAGGAGAGGGGGGCAGCAGCAGCAGGAGGAGGTCTCCCAAACAGTAACAACAACAATAATAACAACAATGCCTACAATAGTCAAATGTACAACCAAGGATATTTCGATAGTTACCCGCAAATGATTAAGGAGAGAAGCACAGTCGGCAGCGCGAGCGCCACGGGCAGCATTGGAGGACGCACGACATGGGCCAGCGGCAGTGACGCATTCTATGATCCCGATAAAATGAGCGAGGACCATGATAACGACGGCACTTCTAGTCTGGGCGGCCTTAGCGACGAGGGAAATGCAAGTCTGGTTGGCTTTGGCGAAGGTGCCAATAGCACGATTAGCGGGCCTGTTTCGAGTGCTCGATTCCAGACTTCTGCTACCTCTTCTTCTAACAATAACATGATCGGACGAACGCCATCTTTTGGAAGTCCCGGCGCTGGCGTTGGCGTTGGCGGCGGTGCTCCCAATCGCAATACTAGTGGAATACAACCATTATCATCATACTTGCAGCAGCAGCAGCAACAGCAGCAGCAATATTCGCCAGCTGGATCGAATACACCGGAGCCATTTGATGATGCGCGCATGGTGGATGGCATGACGTACGACCCTGATGTTGTCGATACTACAGTGCGCACGCCCCGTCTTGTCGATAGTAACCACGGTCGCGAGGAATCAGAGCAGAATTCTGCTGGCGAAAAATAAAACGGGTGGGCGGTTTTGATGATATAATAAATTGGTACCTTTTGCCTGCTAGTGACATATTCGCAGAGTTATGAGTGATGGGTGATGTATGGGTTTATGGCGTATCTGGAGATGAGCGGGGGTTTTCTAACTGTAACATGGCTGTATTCTTCTTCTTCTTTTCGTCCATATTGTCTCGGAGTCTTTTCGATGCTTGTTTTATATAGCTTTGAATTGCACTTTCTCTTATTAAAAATTTGCCATAGAGTGCTGTACCCAACGCCGCCACCGTTGGGCTAGACTGTGCTAACTGATCTACCCGCGGATTAACCGTGCGCCGCCCGTTTCCCAGGCAAGTTCTAACTAAGCACCGCCCGAAAATAATTAATATCCACACAACAATCTTTTATCTTTTCTCTTTCCTCTCTTCCTCTCTCCGCACCGCCTCTCCAGTCTGCTGCTCTCCCCCTCCTCTTCTTCCCTTGTCACTGCTGGCATTTACTTGTCAAGCATAAATCAAAGAGTGGTTCCAATTTTTTAAAACATCCTGCGACGTCTAATTGCTCTTTTTAAACCGAGTCGAAAAAGATTTTTGACCCGCGTGCTGCTAGCTAGGTACGTTATTCGCATTCAGCCTCGCCCCCCTCTCACCCTTCTACGCTTTGCAATATTGGTGCAAGGCTCGGGAGACTTGAAAAAAGAAAGAGAATATATGTTTCGTACCTCGAGAAATCAAAACAGCTAATTCGTGTGTTACGAATAGAAAGAAAGACATCAGAAAAAAAGACCAGAACGCACACCGTTCTCCCACCGATTCGCCAACAGATAGTGTAAAGCTACACTGTTCCAAATTCGCTTTCTTCTTTCTAGTCACATCTTGCGAAAATAATCTGCCTCGTGAAAAAAATTACCAAAAAGAGAGAGTCAACTATATTTTTGCGTCGAACCTTTCAATTACGGAATCAGTCTTACAAGGATTTTTCTATTTTCCTCCACTCCCCTCTTCGTCTGAGAAGCAAACGGACAGTCAAGCGGCTGTGACTTTGAATAGTTATGGCGGCCCCTCAGCAGATTGCTTGTGAGTTGACTAAAGCTGGGAAAGATGAACCGAAATTTTCTGACTCGACACAGTTCGTACCCTGAAGGGAATTGGTCTTTTGGATGCCTCGCCTCTTTATCAGCCTGTGCAGGGCTTTGAGAGGTATGCAGATTCTTTATAATTTGATTGATGGAGAAGGGTCTAAGAAACTAATTAATCATGATTAGACCGGAAGGAAACCTTCGTTGCAGCGCCTATTCACCCTGCGGACGCTATTTCGCTTGGGCATCTCCGGAGCGGTATGCTTGTTTTCCCTTTGCCATCTACGTGTCTCTACGTGTCCAAAGCCACACGGTCTAACATCTCACTAGCGTCACCATCATTGATCCTTCCGTTGGCCACGTCATCACCACACTCCCTGCCGACAATGTCTTCGAATTGGGCTTCTCCCCACTCGGCACATATGTGATCACTTGGCAACGGTTGTCGAAAGACGAGAACGGCGATGCTGTCAAGAACCTGAAGGTGTGGAGCGTTGAGGTACAAGCGAGGGAGGGAGGAGTTGGCGAGAACGCAGTGGTTGGTCGTTTCGTCCAGAAATCGCAAACCGGTTGGAACTTGCAATATACGTCCGATGAGCGCTACTGCGCTCGCGCTGTGACAAACGAGGTTCAATTTTATAAGAGCCATGATCTCTCCAACGTGTGGAATAAGCTCCGCGTGGAGGGAGTGTCGACCTTTGCCCTGTCTCCTGGAAAGAGCCAGGCAATTGCCGTTTTTGTGCCCGAGCGCAAGGTTAGTAGTCATTGCAACTAGTACACGACGTGTGGTGCGAAATTGTTAATACTAATAGTAATATAGGGACAACCGGCTTCGGTCAAGGTGTTTGTGGTTCCGCAGTTTAACAACCCGGTCTCACAGAAGACCTTTTTCAAGGGCGACAAAGTTCAGCTCAAATGGAACAACTCCGGCACGTCCATCATTGTTTTGGCGCAAACCGACGTCGACAGATCTGGCAAGAGCTACTATGGCGAGACGACCCTTTACTTATTGAGTGCAACTGGAGCCTTTGATTCTAGAATCGATCTCGGTATGTATAAACCGGAGAAAAGACGGAAAGAGCTCTATAACTAACTCAACTGTAGACAGAGAAGGTCCTATTCACGACGTGACGTGGTCTCCCAACTCGAAGGAATTCGGAGTTGTTTATGGTTACATGCCAGCCAAGACCACTATTTTCAATTTCCGTGGTGCTGCAACCCACAGCTATCCTTTGGCGCCGCGAAATACGATTGTCTTCTCGCCACATGGCCGTTTTGTTGTTATAGCGGGATTTGGCAACTTAGCAGGCCAAATGGATATTTATGACCTGGAAAAGAGTCATCAGAAAATCACCACGATCGAAGGCTCAAACGCCACTGTTTGCGAGTGGGCTCCCGATGGAAGACACATTCTGACTGCCACTACTAGTCCCAGACTGAGAGTCGACAACGGTGTGCGTATCTGGCATTTTACCGGCGCTCTTCAGTATAACGAAGACATGAACGAACTCTACCAGGTGTGCTGGCGACCACAAGGAGCGGTGGAAAGCCCGCTAGGCGATCCTTTCCATCCTCTTCCCACACCCCACGCTTCTGCATTGGACTATCTTGCCAAAAGGAAGACTCCATCGAAGCCTGTCGGAGCATACCGACCACCCGGAGCTCGTGGGCAGACAACGTCGCTGGCATTCAAGCGAGAAGATGAAGGTGGAGCCGCCTTCAGCAGGGACGGAGGATCTGCTTTCGGGGCCGCGCCCATCAATGGCTTTGGGAAGCCACGGAGACGTGATATTCCCGGCGCGGAACCAGCTGAGTATGTGCCGCCCGGCGCAGCCCCCGGTGGCGGAGTCGCTCTACCTCCCGGGGCTGAAGTGACCGACGAGAAGCTTTCGAAGTCGGCGGCAAAGAACAAAAAGAAGCGAGAAGCCAAAAAGGCCAAGGAGACCGCGGATAAGGAGGGGGGAAGTTTGGAACCAGCACCACCCACCAACGGATCTCAGCATTTGACCCCGAGCCCTGATCGTCGCGACAGGGGAAGTCACCAGCGACATCGATCAAAGAGTCGCAATCGCAACCGTGCCGAAAGCAACGTTAACAATAACCACCATCCCAATGGTGCAAGCAACAACAAGGCAAAGCAGCAGCACCTGCAAACAACTCCAGCTCCAGCTGTAGCAGTGGTAGCGCCGGAATCGCCCGCAGCCTCAAAAGACAGCTCAACTCAAGACAAGCGAGTTCGCGGACTATTGAAAAAGCTGCGCGCCATTGACGAGTTGAAGATGCGGTTAGCGTCCGGCGAGAAGTTGGAGGATACGCAGATGAAGAAGATTCAGACTGAGGAGTCGGTTCGGAAAGAATTGGATGGGTTGGATTATGCTGGATAGTTTTGAAATTAAATTAAATTGAGTTGGATAGAAAAGAAAGAAAAAATGGAAAACAGAAAAAGGCGAAAAGAAACCTGTATAGTGGGTGGAGAAAGTAGATATAGCACTTATAAAAGAGAGAAAATTCATTGGTATCCATTCACATGAATATATTTGAGCGTCGAGATGACTGTAACTAGCTACGTACCTAAAGGCGTCGAATCCGACTGTCTGAAACTTGAATCTGACCAAGGATGTATGCACCAGCTGGATATCATCGTTCTTACAAATGAGCTACTTGCCTAGACCAAATGTCCCATTCATCACGAGTCAGATCCCACGAAACTAGCTGTCCCTGCCCATCCCATACCACCTATATACATATACGTAGGTATACATATACATCTTGAAATCCCTCACTAAGAACCTAGTCAATCCTACCCACAACTCCAGTTTCCCCAATGACTACTAGTCAAAGATCAAACCCTCTGATGTGAGTGTATATATATAATATATATAAGATCAGACAGAAAGAAATTTCGAAAAAGTAGCATGAGGGAAAAAGGGGCATTTAGCAGGTGCAGACCGACTATGTTCCAAGTATAGCGAAAAGAAATCAAGTTGGTGGCTGAAGGGAAGAAGAAGGGACGTTTCGCGAGACGTGATTTCAATGGGTTCATTTCCAATGGAAATATGATTGATGTATCGCATCGAATACAGAGCTTATTCCAATTTCTTTCCTTTAAAAAAGAAAAGAAGAAAGGAATTTCAAGGCATGGATCTCGCCTTGCACTCCACCTTGCGTCGCGAAGAAAGAAATTCTGCTTTATTGGTAAGAACAAATGATGGGAAACGTTTTTTTCAAAAATAAGAAAGGGGTTTCATGATATCGTATCCAATAATTGCATTTGTTTGGAATAGCTAGCTAGGAAAATATGCGCGTTCGTTTGATAGGACTTTTGAATCCGTTCGGTTGAAGAGCGCCAGACATGCTAGTCAGCACGCGATCCATGCCATCAACATCAAGCTGCCCTTGACTGAGCATGAGTTGATCGTTCTCGGCAGTTGGCTGCATAAGAATGGGGACGTTCTGTGCTGGTCTTTTCGTCGTCGTCGCCGCTGGAAGATCTGACAGGTCGCGCCCAAGAATGATTAAGCGATGTTCAGTAGTGATAAGAATTTCGTAATCTTGCTGGTCGCCATCGCCACCATTTTCTGCTCGAAATGGTGATGGCAGATGAGCGATCCCGTTCAACCTCTCACCTAGTAAGTTAATATTTCCTAGAGGCGAGACACGGCAGCGATTGGATGCATCGAATGTTCCAGCAGCTTTCACGGAATTTCTCCATAACGAAAGAAGGCTCGGGATAGTGGCAATTTGGTTGCCGTGGCGAATCAGAATCGACTCATCGGGCAGAGCGGCTCTTGATGAATTAATCTGAACGACGGAGATCTCGCCGTCAAAAGAGGGCGCAGCCAAGGGTTGAGCCCCTTTGAATAATGTGTCTTCTCGTACGCGCCTTGACGATGGTGTCATGGGCGCAAATTTTCCTCGTTGCTCAGATGAGTCGCTGCTTGCGCCTTGAGATTTGTTTGTCTGCGGACTACCGACAATACGACCGTTAACAGCGTATGTGGTCAAAGAGCCCCCAGTTACGCCGTGTATACTGGACTGGCCCACAAGAGGCCCTGGTTCAGATCCAGGACCAGCTCCTTCAATATCCCAAACGCCCCATTCTCCATCAGAAAGGAGGACCATAACCGCTTTACCAGACAGAACCCAGGCAGCATCGATAATCATCTGCCTTCGGCCTAAAGCACTCGGTGATTGTTGGAACCCAGGATACAGTGTGAGTAGCCATTTTCCTTCTCGCTCGACTTTCTCATCAGCACTGGCACTTTTGCTTTCCTTGTTGGTTGCATGGCATGTTAGGATTTTTACGTAACCATCCGGAAAGGACACTAGGAGGTGGGTGTGGCGAGCTGCAGGGTATGGAGAAGGGTTGAAGGAAATACACGTAGCTGGAGCAGGCAAGTTATACTTCTGCGGCGGTTGCATTTCCTTCGTCCGTAGTATGTAGGAGTCATTAGCAGTTTTGCCGATGGGAATTCGGTACACAAGTAATGTCCCAGACGCTTCGGCAGCATGGGTGGCGACCAACAAGTCCCATTGTCCTGTTGCCACGGCCGAAGGCTGCGAACCTTTTTGTCGCGACCTGGTTCGGCTAAGGTCTTCGTCTTGGTCGCTACTTTCACTGGTAAAAGTAATCGAGACGTCTTTTGGTATTTCGTTTTTTGATACAGTCGCGTCAAGGGCTAGTGTCTGAATGGCCAGGTCGGAAATCTTCGTACTTGGGTGTGGAGGTGCGAGTGGCAAGCTGACGACTCTGAGTTTGGAGTCTGCACAGACTGCCGATATGACGATTGACGCAGTGAGGATTGGAGGCACAGTATACGCCAAAGAACGAGCTTTCTCTGGCAGCAGAGACGGCAGAGCTAGTTTAAGAACTCTTGTGCCCAGTGGAATATCCACATGTCGAATAATAGGCTCGTATGGACGTGACGGGTCCAGCTCAGTCTCTTCGTCCTCGAATATTTCAAACTCTGTATCCTGGGTATTGGACGCGGCTGGTGCAGGCTCTTCGTCGTCAGAATCGATAATCATAATCGAATCGTCTTTATTCTGGACATTGCTGGTGTTTTTCGTCTGGTGTGTATCATGCGTATTCTTTTGTCTGGGAGAAGGAAGGAACGGTTTGCCTCCTCTCCAAACTATCCTTATGCCATTGTCGTAGCCATAGACGATGATTGTCGAGCCGTTCGGAGCGAGCACTGGATAGGGCTTGGATGTGAGGACGCGATGGGGAAGCGTATAGCTGTGGTTATATTAATATTAGGCCGTCATTTGGGCGACAGAGAATTATTACCTGAGCTGTAGGTCATCATCCCTCCTCCGCACTATTGGCGTCTTGAAGGAGCTGGTCATGATGCAGGCTGTGACAATTTTCTTGCGGGCAAGACTCAAAGCATTGCCTTGAGATGTAGACTTCAGATGAAGAACAAGGAATTCAAATCGACGTCGAGCTTAGATCTTGGCGCCGACTCGTATTAGATGGGGTTTGTAAGTGACTTGGAGATGAGACAAAAGCTTTGGGGAAAATACGGTGGTCGCTGGAGCTTCTGCGGGAAGTCGCGTCACGTCCTCCTTCCTCCGCACGGCAGCCGCCAACCAGCCAGCCCAACGACGAAAAACAAATAAATACCTGAGCCCTCCAGGGCCACGCACAACACATCAATGATACAGACCTCAGTTCATTAAGAATGAAACGAAGCCTGCCCATATGGAGTCCGTTCCTTTTGATCTGATATACGGAAATCTCTCACAGCCTCGCCCGCAATGGCATCAGTGCGCTCACTTGGGCTTCACGACCCCCCCGCATTACCTTTCCTCACCAACGAAGGCCTTCTCCCTCTAGAACCGTCAGACGAAGACTACGTATGGTATACGCAACGGGCGGAATCAGACGACGATATTGTATACACTAAAAATTGCGCTGTTTGGTCGCGCGGTGGGGTGGTTGAGCGCGTTTTCAAAATCGAAATCGAAAAGGAGGAGATTAGACATGTTGTTCTCACAAGCTTTCCTTCGATATCTGCTCAATCGAAGAGCCAGGGCCCCGATTTGCAGTCCAATGGTATGACATATCTGGTCTCTACCCACCGTATGAAGACGGACGGTCAAGACGGCACAGCAAAGGCGATCGTGGATGAGCCGACCAAGGGACGTGTTTATCCATACGGAGATCCCTCAAAAGCTCTGGTCGTTGTTCTCAAGACGCAAGCACACATATTCTTTCTCTCTGGAAACACCCATGTTGTGCCTTTGCCATTCGAAGTGGATTCTGTGTTTGCATCTCCTCGAGGCTTAATATTCCAGAGACGACTCCTTGATGAGAACCCGACACCCCTTCCTGGAGCACCCCCAAACTCCTTTATATCGCACCAGACCCATTCAGAACATCGACAGAGCCAGAATTTCAGATCTTCAAGGGGCAGAGAGAGCCGAGTTTCATCTATCCTGGGACCAGCCCAACCGTCTCGACTACCACAGAAAAAGCCTGACGACTCGGATATGCCCCGGACCTTCTCCTTGACCGATCCTCATTCGGAAATGGGCCATGTTGTCGCCAATCAATCTACGCATCCTGCCCATGCCAGGAGGGATTCCTGGGCCTTTGACGGTCTCGATCCCGCAGAGGAAATCGTCTATGTCTCTGCTGTCAACGAACTCTCAAGCGATGATGCCTTCGCTAAAGAATCCCCTTTGGTTCTTGTTGTGACAATAAATACAGTTACCGGCCTCTATACCATCTGGACAGCAAGATTTCGAGCCGAAGTTAGTGGCCAAGAATCCAGAAAACGGAAGAAGCCGCTTCCCAGTGGAGCTCGCTCCAAAAGACGAAGTTCACATTATGGAATGACAACAGGTACTGCAACTCCTATTGCACGCCCTGCTGGAATGAGAGAAAGCATTGGAACAAGTCGAAACATACCTGGGGCTTCGTTTTCACAAAGTTTTCAGGCAGACGACCCTCCAGAACAAACGGACTTTGCGTCTCAAATGGGACAGGAATTCGATGATATTGGTGTCCCGTCCAAAGCGTCACGCCGAGTAAGCTCGTTGCTTGCTAGAACAGACCTCGGCGCTAGCCAAGATAGAATCACCTTCTCAGACCTCGCAACGGGGAACCAAGGAAACGTGACAAACCACGGTAGTCTTCGACAATCAATTGGAGGATACAGTACCCGTGCTAGCTTTGGTGGTCGTAACTTGAGAAACTCTTTTGCAGGAAACGCTTCTGTTTACAGTACTGCCAGCAGTTTCTTAGATGCTCCCGTTGACCGTCTCCTAGACGAATTGAATAATGGCGGTGACTTCGAAGGGTTTGAAAGCATGGACCTTACAGGCCCAATGTCAGGTCTACCTAAGGAAATGATGCTTAGTAAAGTCGAAACCTTTTCGTCGGGATTGTCAACTGGCAGTTTTTCTTTCTCCGAACTGAAACAGAACCGCTCAAAGCCTAAAGCATTTACTTTACGACCCACCGAAAGCATACAGCAGGAAACATCAAGCTCGGCGCACATTGCGCTCTGTCTGCTCGACAGGTCTTCCAAATGTCTCGTGGTTGTGAATCTTAGGATACAGAATGTGAGCCTATCCGACAGGGATAGGGCAGCTTCTCGGAAACATGGAAAATCTCATAAGGCGAATGAGAAGACTACGATTGTTCAAGCCATGGGTATACACCATGCTCCAAATGTAAGGGATGTGTGTAAGGTTGTAGACGGCGAAGTCTCACGAATATTGACTCTCAAGTCTACCATGAATGGCAAAGGCGAGTTAGCCTTACAGTCTCCATGGAGCCCTTCTATTAAAATTGAACTTCCACCTAAGCTTCTATTACACCCACCTCACCGTTTCTCAACCGTTCAGAATCGAGCACAGGATGCAGGCTGGAAGAGAGTTATTGGTGATCGAAATTTGAACCTTGCTGCCTTTGGCCATTCTTTCTCTCGTGGCCAGGTGGATGTGATTGACTCTGAGAAAAGACGTCACCGTATCGAAATTCAACTTCAGCCGAAAAATTCCTTTGTAAAGAAGGCACTGGCTGTCTGCAGATTCGTTCTTCGAGACTCGATTCGAGCTGCCGATGGACTATACACAGCTTGGTGGGAAGTTTTACGGTGGCTCACCTCCCGGAGAGTAGATGAGAATGACCTCGAGTGGACTGCATTGGTTGTTGTACTTTTTACTATGGCAGTTGGATTCATCGACTCGCCACAATCTCGGACACCAGCTGCTAAGAAACAAAGACGCAAGGGAAACTTTTTAAGGTCAAGTAGCGGTAGCCATATTGATCAAGAAAGCTGGGAATCCATGACGGAAAAGATAGCTGGATCGTCTGGGGTTACAGCATCATGGATGATGAGCAGCTCCTGGACGTGGGTGTCGGGCTCCCAAGACGACCACAATGGCAAGCCCTTTCTAGCAGAGCAACAGATCCAGAATGATCAGTTAAAAAACTCTTACCTGCTTCGATGTGTTAGCCTCGCCCGCGATTTCTTTGATAGTCCTCAAGGTGAAGCTGCCTCTGGTTCTGAAGGATATCTACCAACTGCTCTGTGCCAGAGTCAGAACACGCGGCGTACTGCACTGTGTAGTATTCTCGTTGGCCTTCATCTTTTGCGTGAAGAACAAAAGCTTTCAATTTGCGACAGCGAAAGCTCTTATCATGAAAGGGGCATGTTAGCGCCAGTCCTAGCCCAGATCGGCGGATGGGTCGGATGGAAATCATGGACTTGGAAAGAGGACAGCTATTATGGAACAGAAATGGCTACAATGAGTGGTTGGGCCTTCGAAGACAGTCACATATCCGGATTAGAGTTGCCACCAGAGCCTTTCTCGCCTCCTTCGATCTTTAGTCATCTTCAAAGTTCATTCTCATCTCAAACTACGAATGCCTTTGCTACACTACTTGATATCTTCGCAGGTGTGGATCGCGCGTCCGATAAGAATGCCCTCAAAAATGAGGTTATGAGCTTAACACCAAGAACTTTGGCAATCAATGGATTCGTGTCCGAAGTACGTCAAACTTCGAGCACAGCTGATAAAGTTAAACTCTTACTTCGCTGGGGCTTAACAACCAGCGTGATCGAAAGCTTGCCGGAGGGGGTGAATGCCCCCCTATTTGAGCTTATAGTCCGTTGCCAGATAGAACCACCAGCCTCTTGTACCGCGGCTTTGGTAGGACTTATCGACAGGGATGATCTATACATGTCCATGAAGACCGAAGTGACTTCGATACCATCATCTCGGCCACAACTAGGAATGAGCCACGTTTCAACTCGAGACGTTCACCATATAGGAGCTTCAACGCTAGACTTCGAACTTTCGAACTCTTTCGAAGCTTCTGTGGAAGCTGATCGCATGTCCATTACCAGACTGATGTTCCGCGAGGACAGGCGATTCCAGGAAGCTTCCAGGCTTCTTAACCAGTCAAAAGCACCGGTGGCGCAATGTATTCCCGAACCCGAGTGGTCTGATTCGGATCTTCTCGAGGCGCAGAAAGAGGTCGTTCAGCTTGTCACCTTAAGAACACTCTCAGTTCCCGCTGGTCGGGCAATGTTTATGTTCAGTGGTCGCTCGCCCTTGCTAACTGAGAAACTGCCGATACCGTCTTTCTCTCTGCAATGCTTGATGAAGCCGACTAATGTGACTATCAGTGCGGACAGGTCCGCTTTCAACGAAGAGAAAGTATGCTGGGCCTTCTTTCACAACGGGGCTGCCACAGGATTGGCGATATCTAAAGCTTCCAAGGGTATTGACACATCTTGGATCCTTTTTAACAAGCCTCAGGAACTTACAAATCGACATGCCGGATTTCTGCTCGCCCTGGGTCTGAATGGACATCTTAAGAATTTGGCAAAATGGGTGGCATTCAAATACTTGACTCCCAAGCATACAATGACATCAATTGGGCTTCTCTTGGGCCTCTCTGTTTCATACTTGGGAACCATGGACACACTGATCACACGCCTTCTTTCGGTGCATGTTACACGAATGCTGCCCCAAGGTGCAGCCGAGTTGAATCTTTCGCCGCTTACGCAGACGGCCGGTGTTATGGGGATTGGACTGCTATACTGTGACTCCCAGCATCGAAGAATGAGCGAAGTACTACTATCTGAAATCGAAAACGTGGAGCAGGAAGAGGGGGGCATTTCACAGGAGACTCTTCGCGACGAGGGTTACCGACTTGCCGCTGGTTTTGCGCTGGGGTTGATCAATCTTGGTAAAGGCAAAGACCTCCAAGGCCTACGAGATATGCAAGTTGTTGAACGACTTCTAGCCTTGGCTATCGGCACCAAGAATGTCGATCTGGTGCATGTTTTGGACAGGGCCACCGCAGGTGCTACCGTAGCCCTCGCAATTATCTTTATGAAGACGAATGATGCAATGCTTGCTCGTAAAATTGATATCCCAGATACGACAGTGCAATTCGACTACGTTCGACCTGATCTCTTCCTTTTAAGAACACTGGCTCGGCACCTCATCATGTGGGACAGCATTGAACCGAGCTCTGAGTGGCTTCTTCGCAGCATTCCGAAGTCTTATAGGAAGCGACATCGACTCAGTGCCATCCGGCGCCTTTCTAGCGACGATATGCCTTTCTTTAATATCATTGCGGGTCTCTGCTTTGCGATTGGACTACGATATGCGGGCTCAGCTCACGCCGAAGCAAGAGACTTACTAATACGGTATCTCGACCAATTTAAACGGATTGTACGACTTCCTGCTTTGCATTACGACAGCAAACTAGCGCGCAATTCAGTGCGCCACTGTCAAGATATTGTGGCAATTTCAGCCGCAGTGGTCATGGCTGGGACTGGTGATTTGGCCCTTTTCCGACGGCTCCGCTCGCTGCATGGGCGAGTTGATCCAGATACTACTTACGGAAGCCACATGGCGGCGCATATGGCGATTGGCCTACTCTTCTTAGGTGGCGGATGCTACACTCTTGGCACATCTAACCTGGCGATTGCATCGATGCTGTGTGCTTTCTACCCTCTATTCCCTACATCTGTCCTCGATAATAAGTGCCATCTTCAAGCGTTCCGGCACCTGTGGGTGTTGGCTGCGGAACCGCGGTGTCTCATCGCCAGAGACGTCGATAGTCGACGGCCGATATCTGTTCCCGTATCGCTAGAGATGAAGGACGGAACCACAAAACAGGGTACTGCGCCTTGCTTGCTGCCTAATTTAGAGGAAATCGCATCGGTCAAAGCGCACGGGAGAGATCACTGGCCGTTAGTTCTAGACTTTGACCAAAACGAGCAATTGCGCGGCAAGTTCCGGCGGGGCGACCAGTCTATCTATTTACGAAGAAATACCACATACGATCCATCGGGAAGCTCAGTGTTTGCCTCTACGCTGTTAGGGCTGAGCGAAGCCCAAGATATCCTGCCCAGCTCTGCAGTAGGATTGTGGAGGAAACCCATCCCAAATGCAGCTGCGCTCGTAGTTGCTCAAGGACGAAGAAACAAAGCAATAAGGCACGATCTCTGGGACTGGATATTTTCGCTGCGTCCATTACAGAAATTGGATGTTACTGATCGATCGGCTGTTTTGCCACCATCTGCGTTCCAGTTCCGACCACGCTTTGCTCATAGTGCGGTAGCAATTCCTCCATGGCTCCGGTTATCCTCAGTGGACACCCGCCTTGTTCTTGAAAGTACGGTCAACGAGACTGTTGAAGGGGCTTTTGGCGATAGCGGATCGACGGGGCAAGCCTTTGATGAAATCAAAGACCGGCTCTGGCAATTAAGACTCCTTTTTGACTGGGTGGATCGCGAAATGGAGACAGAAAGACAGAGTGCGCGAAAGACAGAAAGTGGGCAGTCTGCAGGGGCCCATAAGCGAGTGGCAGCCGGTGGCATGTGGCTGAATCGTGACGTTATTGAAGAAGCACGGTGGAAAATCTGGGGTATTCAAGCTGGGGACGGTCCCAGTCAGGCAGAATCATCATAGTGTACTCTGTATAGAATTATTTTAATGTATCTCATACGTAATGATATTTAATTATGCATGAATGGAAAATGCACCGTCGAAAATGATGGCTTTTTTCGTGAAACGCCCCCAACACGATACATCCCATGCGGCCTATACGGCATCTGGGGAAAGCATTACATCGTTGGTTGGTGCTCAAACCTTGCACGATTAGTCTCGAGTCTAGAGTACGGACTTGTGCTCCATACGAAGCCCTGGCCATGGAATTGTGGAGCAGATATCTCGTAGAGAGGTGGATACCTGTAGAGGTGCCCACATCGTGCACATGCACAGTCAATACTAAATTAGGCACTGTTCTCCGGACGTAGTTTAGTACGGAGTATTTCTATCAAACATAAAACACCAAGCCAAGACATGTATAGGCGCTGCCAAGAGATAGCCACGACCAGTTCGTCGGAAACTGGAGAACATCCCCTATTTTACCTGACTCGAGTCAACGGGGTGGATCTGACTTGGAACTCTCAGTCTCTTCACATAGTCGGAAGGGGCGGTGTGACGTGGGTCTGAGCATGCAGCATGTATATACTCCGTACATGTGCAGTACTCCGTAGTGAGAATCAATGTGGAAAGCTTCCAAGATTAGGTACTGATAGACTACCGCCACGGTCATACCAACATTCGTACTATGCCTGGAAGATTCCGTATCTACTATCTAGCCCTGCACGTATTTTCAGGGATGAGGTTTCATAAAAGCACGGATAAAAGCACCGGAATACTAGCTGCAACTAGGCTCAAGGTCCAACGTCCTCTTTTCTCATCGATTTTTATTAATATCGAATAGTGTTGTTTGTTAATAATTAAAGAGTTAACTGCATGTAGAGAGATCGTTCCCTGCCATACGTGATGCTAGTAACTAACCGACGTCCAAAACTGGTTTGGTCGCCGGCCTAGCACAAGACTAATATAATAACCCATTCAATTATTATCAAATATTAATAAATAATGAGGCAAATTCAAATTCACTAACCAAAAACAAAAGCCACGGCGGATGGGGCTATATTTATTATTCGCACGCCTTACTAGTTCAAGGGCGTGGGGGGGGCTTAGTACGGAGTATTGCTTACTTAGCAGCTCTAGCCTAGGTCGATAGTCAGCTCTGCACTGCAGTGTAGTTAGAGAATATACGCAGTATTCAACGGAGTCCGTAGGGTCGCAGGCTATTGCTAGCCTTGCACTTCCAAGGTTGATGGATTATTTAAGTATATTTATTATTCAATTACTTCATAGATATAAGCCGGACTGCATCATTGGCTGGACTAGCCTTTCCCCTGTCGGAGATAACTTTATATTATCTAACTTTTCCATGGTATCCAGTCCTGCGAGGGCCTTCAGGGCTACACTTCTTAGGTTCTTGTTGGTTTCACATCGCAACTGCAGCATTTGTCTAATGCGATTGGCCGAGCGCGGGCATTAAGTTGTATTAATAAGCCAGGGATCCGCCTGTCTGGGTTTCGGGCCGGCCGTGCCGCTGTGGAGCCAGGCTACAGCGCTGATTGGCCAGCAGCACAGTGGGTAGCACGGGTACAGCACGGAACCGAAGCATGGGGTAAACGACTAAACGTAGTCTCCTTTTTTTTCCCTCCACCCGACGTGCCCCCTGCCCCCTACTGGCTGCCTACAAGCTGCTAACTATGTTATGGGCAAGTATATCGAGTCTCGGCGTTGAGTCGCCGCCGTGCTCGTGGCTAGCAAAGAACCACACGGGTTTATCCGCCAGATCTTCTTCTTCTTCTTCTTCTTTGTCCTCGTTGAACGGTCTCCACCTTTCTTCAAATTCTAGACATGCCTGTTTGTTGACTCGCCGATTGCTGCTGATCGTTCAGACTATTCACTCTAGTTAGCGCTGAAGCGCATGCGTACGTACCCCGTACGTGCTTTTAAGATAAGAGCCTGTCATCATTCATGACAGACGCGTACGGAGTACGGAGTACATGCGACATACTCTCCGTAAGCACTCTGTATTAATTTGGCGTTACTTCTTTTGTGTTATTGGCCCCTGGTCAGTTAACTAGTCAACTAGCAAGTTATTAAAATGACTCAGCAAAGAATCAGCATCAGGCTGTAGCAAAACTACTTCGTTTATACCAGCTGCTGCTGAGCCCGCTAACCCGATCACTAGCCCCAGGTCAACGATTCAGCTCAGCTTTTTCCACTAACTCCGTGAAGATCTCGATTCGGTCTTCGCTCTCGGCCTTACTGTACATCTTTCATCCGCCCCCCTTCTACTAGTATTCATCTTCCTGCCTGTTTCCACCCAAGTGCATTCGCACTCTAGGCCAGTTATCTCATCCCCCGACTAGCACCCCGCCTTTGTGTTGTACCACCCACAAGGCATACCTCCGTGATCTGACTGATCAATCATCTTTTTGCATCCTGCAAATTCCCCAGCCAATTGTGACTTGTTTTCTGCGAGTTTCGACACTTATTTTACGCTCTGCCCTCGAGGAAGAGACTAGCTAGGTGGGGAGCGATGCCGAGTCGTCAGCGTAAGCAGCCCGAGAATCGACGGAGGACCGGCTGCTTTCAATGCAAAGGTTGTTGTTCTACCTATTTACCTTCTTGCTCAAATAAGATAAAATAAGCAGGACGTTTTGGAAAACTAATTGCCAACCGAGATTATATAGAAAAACACGTCCAGTGTACCGAAGAAAAGCCCAGCTGTAAACGCTGCGAACGCTTAGGTCTGCAATGCGTGCGCGGCATCAAACTCCTCTTCCGTGAGGATGCAATCGAGCGCGGGATTCATTTTGGACGAGAAGGTATGTCATTAGGGAGGAAAAACTGTTTTGTTTCTTTCATGTCAACTAACCGGAGGTCGCCTTCAATAGGCACATGGTCGAAGCGATGCAAACGGATCAAGAAACCGCCGGTTCTTGAATTAGATGACGATTTTACCGAAGTTCCGCTTACCCAGTATATCGGAAAATGGATCTGGTTGAATACGACGTACGATGATTTTGCGGAAGAATCAGATCAGTGGGATGATGAGCCCAGCGAGGATGAGTTATCATCCATCGATAGCGACGAAACGCAACAGGCAGTCTCTCGGAAGCCGAACGCACAAGAAATATACCATCATACCATAGAGCCTCGGCCATTGGGAAACCCTTACAGTTATTATACGCCTGCCGAAGCATACCTACTAGACTACTTCATCAGTGCTATTGGGCCGAATTGCTCGCTCAGCTCCTCGAATAATCCATACATGTCGCTGATACCTCTGCTGTCTCATATGACGTTAAGGAATACCATTCTTACCGTGTCTGCAAAGCAACTTTGTCTACTGGGAAATACAAAATATTCAAGAGAGGCTTGTGTGTATAAACAGAAAGCGTTAAGCGGGCTGAAGCAAGACGTGGAGTCAAGAAAATTGAATTTTGGAGTGGTCGCTTCCGTCCTGATGCTATGTTTTCATGATGTTCGTTCCTCTTCCATTTTTTTTATATTACAACCCAATCCTTGCGAGAGAAAAAACAAAACTGACCAACTGATTTACAGATATCGGACGGCTGCTCCTCTTCATGGCTCACTCATCTCCGTGGGGGTCTGGATATGACCCAGTTTCTTCCGGAAGGTTCCGCGCAGACGGAGTCCTTGAAACGCTTTTTCAACATGTATTTCGTTGCCCACGACATTATGAGCCGGACGGCGCGAGTTGATTGCGACGCTAAATGGGATGAGGACCTTCCGCAGCATAGGTGGCTAGAAAAAGATGATCTAGACGAGGTAGGTTGTTAATTTGGTTCTTCTATTTGATATGAACTCGAGAGGCTCATACTTGTCTCACTCGGCAGATCGATACAACTGTAGGCTGCTCTAGACGTCTGATGTCGCTTCTGAGCCAGACATCAATTTTGGCTCGAAAGAAGCTCAAGGTAAGAGGACTATTAAACCGTCTGACTCCTCCATTATATTTGTTCTGAACAAGTTTCTATAGGCCCGGAATAAGCCTCGTTCCAATCTGAGCAACGAATTTATACAGGAATGCGAAGGTATTGGGATTGCGCTCGAAAATTTACACCAGAAGCTGCCTGCCTACTCTCTTCCGACGGAAAACTTCATTTTGCAAATCGCAGAGATCAAACGTCTCACTGCACTTCTTTATTTCACTGAAAATCTTGGTGATGTATTATCATCACCGCCTCAGTCTCATAGTTCGCCATCATATCACTCCTACTCCGCAACCACCTTCTCGTGTTATCCATCGCCATCCTCTTCTTCATCATCTCCCTCACCACCATCGTCATGTTCTTCTCCACCATTCAAACAACCCACCAAACAGCGTCTAGTCAGCAATATAATCGATCTAATATCAACATTACCAAATCCCAATACAGCATCCGTGATATGGCCGCTATATGTAATCGGACACAGCACCGGCCTTGAAGACGAGGTACAGAGACGATTCGTTCTCGAACGACTTCGAGCTATTCAAGATACCCGGAATTTGGGCCACGTGCGACAAGCCAGGGTGGCTGTCGAGCGTACCTTTCGCACAGCAGATTTGGATTTATCACCATTGTCTTCCCAATATCCTACTGTAAAGAGGAGTAGCAAGGCTCAGGCAAAAGTTATCAGTTTGGCCTAGGTCTCTCTCTCTCTCGTCTCGTTCTACATTTTTGCTTCCTTGGCTTTTACGACATCAATGATGACAGGGATAGAGTCTTGCTGCATTTGTTTATTCTATATTTTCTGGTTTATTGAGCATGCCCTCCTTTTTTATGGATACCCCTAATGTGAAGTTATGTCTATCATTTGCTATACAAAAATTATTGAAATTAATGTAAGTTCCCCAATTTTTCTTGTAAATAGGGGGGGTTGTACTTATTCACATGATTTTATGCAGAAGATAGCATTGTCTGCCGAGAAACAATGAATACGAACATTAATCTTGTATCAGAACGCGAACCCAACGGATATCCATTGCCTGATTACTCTCGTCGTCTAATTATCCTATCTGTAGAATACCATATCCGGGTATATTCTCCGCCTAATCATAGGTCCTCTCACGAACACATGTAGCACGATAAAGATTATAAAGTTTGGGATAAAGAAAGGCCTAGACTGCCGACCCGCCACAATGGGTTGAACTGTGGCGCTCCAAAGTTTAAGATCCATTTTATTCCATGAAGTCGAGACCGTGCGCCGCACCTGGCACCAACTTCCAAGACCTCTGGGCGCTTTGGCTGATTGTGTAGGCCGCCGTGAGTCGTAAGGTTTTTTCGGAAAAAATTGCCCACACAAGCAGAAATACACAATAAACCTGGGGAATATCGCCTGACGATCGCAGATAAAGGACCAGTTGTGTGGTGTCGATGTGAGACAAGGATTAGTTTCTACGTAGTATTTAGCCTACCTTCGTATACGGAGGAGAGGAGTGATACGGACGACTTCGTGCGGCATTATGAAGTCTCACTACCCCGTCAGAGCGCAAGCATTAACTAACTTGAGTAAAATCGGGATTTGTACACTCAGCAAGTCTTAATAATTAGCTTTTTTTCTTGGTAGTCGATGCCTTGATAGTGGACAGCACATGGTAGGTGCTAGGTCCCCAGCGATCTCTACCTCCTCCACTCTATACGAGATTGCATTATCCGTTTACCTGAAACCGCGGCAGTTCATGACAAATACATTAGCTTTTCTTCATAAGATGATTAATAACAACATGAAGAGCTTGGATGACGTCTGTCTGTCACATGCAATCTGCTCGGCAGTTGCATGTAAGGGGCTTTATCCGATACACTTCGATTTAGCATCTTGGCTGATGCACTTGCTAGCAACTGCGCACGGAGTCTTGGAATTGCCACAATAATACCATTTCCACTACGGATTATTAGTTGCAAGTAAATTTGTATAGGAAAATTAAGGTACATGCCACCGCATAGGTTGGATATTACACCCGCAGCTTCTTTCATCCAATTTCGCCCAAAACGGCAAAAACTTAAAATTACCCGTTTTGGCCAGCAGCCCTGGTTGACACTCATGAGTGTCATGTCAAGTCAAAAACGAAGTAGTATAGTATTAGCTATGATTAATGAATTAAGGACATACATTATATGCAAAAAAGTATTCGGAGCCAGTCTCAATCTGTAGAGAAGAAAAGAGAAAGGAAAACACCCGCGTCATGGGTGCATGCAATAAATAACTAAATGATGCCAAGTAAACAAAGCTCTATCAATCTGGTTGTACCTAAGTTGATTAATCCTGTTAATGCAACTATTGTATGTGAAAAATGCAATATGCCATTCTGTGTACTGGGCAATGGAAGGAGAAACCGAAAAATGCGAGGTTCATAAAGTCGTTGGTTGGGCATGGAGACATTGTCTCGTGTCGTCTGATTCGTTCACAATGGCATTCATATTGAAGAACAGGAGAAAGAAAAAGGTTGAAAAGGACATTGCTTTCCTATGTCGTGTATCTGAAATCCTGCTGCTCAAAGTCTGTCGTATCGGAAAATAGGGACTCAGACAGACTTTCCCCATCCGAGGCGTAGTTAGAATTTATAGTTGGTAGCGTATTAAGCTGCGATGACACGACTTCGCGCCGGGAATTGAGAACCGATGCCAGAATCCAGTATACCGCCATCAGTCCGATACAGATGCAGTAGCAAATGAGCATGGCGACGAAGCCGCCTGTGTAGGCGGGTGCCTGGTTTGCGCGGAACGTTTGAGGGCCAATGAGATTTCCTATATCAATTAGAAATTCAAAGCGTTAGAAAATTGAAGTGCCCTGAATCAATAGACAGATGGAGGAGGGTTGTAACGTACCCACAGCATAACCAATGTACATGATTGAATACTGGACGTTCTTCTTCGTATGTCCGGCGGTATTAGCCTGTCCAAGAGATATTCCTGATCAAACCATGTTAGAAATTGTCGACAACTCCTTACTACAAGCGAGAAACTCACCTAAAACATATGGCCCGAAGTATGTGTATAGCTATTCGTGGTTAGTTAGCATGGGACAACGAACAAACATCAATCTCATACAGTTCTGATGCCAAAGCCAATCAGGCCAATGGAATGCAATTGACATACCAAATAAATTCCAACCATCTGCCCGCCAATATTGGTCCTAGGCAGAGAATACACCAACACCGCACCAATAGCTGGAACAAACGCCGCAATCATGGTAACTAGACATCGACGGTTGGTCCACTTGGCAGCAATCCAGGAAAACAAAAAGGCCGACAAGGTGGACATGATGCCTGTGGGCATGTTTAGTAGCGATGTTTGGACGGCGGTGAATCCGAGACTGTCGATGATGATTCCGCTGAAGGTTATGAGGCCTGGTTTGAACATGTTAACAAGCCGAATTCAATTGGATTTCAAAACAGATAGATACGAGCATTGTACTTTGTACTAACCTCCGTTGGGTACGTTGATTGCAATGTTGAAGAGGAAGATAATCCACGTCTTGGGGTCAACGAAGGCTTCGATTGCTTGCTCTCTTTTCCAAGTCTTGTTAACGATCCCGGTCTTGTTTTCGGCTAGCCTGGCTATGGTGTGGTATTTATCCTGGTCATTTAGGAACCATGCATTCATTGGTGTGTCTGGGAGGTATATCAATGCGAAGATGGACCATGTAAGGGAAATTGAGCCTGAATATAAGAGTTAGTTGAACTCTCTCACACACATCCTTTGAATAGTATGATAGGAGGAAAGCCAACCTGTGATAAGAAATAGATACTGCCATTTTGCATGACTTGCAGATGAGGAAATATGGCCCACGGCCCAGGACAAAAAGCCATTAATGACGGAGCTGATGGCTGCAAAGACAATAGCGTTGCGAGGTGGCTGCTCGGCCTTTTTGTAGAAGCCTGCGATGACCAGAGAAATAGAAGGGACAATGATGCCTTCGAGACAGCCTTGAAACAGTAACAATTAAATTAGATTGGAAGACTTTTTTGAAAGGAAAAGAAGAAAACGAAGTCTAACATACCCATCAAAAACCGCAAAACCATCAAATCTGCAAAGTCACGGCAGGCTGGAATCAGTAAGGACAACACAGACCAGCCCAATGAACAGCCTGCCAGGTATTTCGCCGAGGGGACTCGCTGTAGGACATAGGAAGATGGCCACATGCCGACAATGCACTACATAAAAAATAATGAGTAGCTGGAATTAGGGCTTGTCGGGTCACGATACTAACCCCGAAATAGAGAATCGAGCCGGCCCATGAGTACTGATTGCCAGAGAGGTGTAAATCTACATTTGAATATCAATTATAGAATGGTCCACCGAATGGAGAAAAAAAAGTAAGATCGAATGAGGTAAGGAGGAAAAAAACAAAACATACCAGTTCTCAAGCCGTAAATAGCAGCAGTACTAATAGCGACTTTATCGACAGCACCCAAAGTGGCGGTTAAGAGGAGCTGCCAAAATAGTAAATACCCCAAATTTTTCAATATTAGGCTTAGCTTTCTTAATAGAGGGTGACTAAGACATGTAGTTATGCTAGACAAGGACTACGTGCATGTGCAGATGACAGACAACCACAACTGCGGCTGATCTAATGACATACATAACTAGGTTATGTATATATGCACCATGCATGTCATCAAATAGCCTCAGCCTTAAGCCGAGTGGGATGGGAGAACAATAAAATAAAAAGATGTACATACCATGGGAATGAGGGCCCAATCTATTCTTCGTATCAATCTTTTTTCATCAGCAGGCGATAGAGGAGGATATCTCTGTCCAGCCTGTGCGAGGTATTCGGCAGCTTGATCCATGGTTGGTTGGAGTAATGCATAAAAACAGGTATAAACTAAGTTAGCCAGCCAAGCAAAGCTTTGTAATAGATTTGATTGATATGGAAGAAATTGATTATATGAAGAGACGAAGAGATGTGAAAAAAAGTTTTAAAAAAAGGAAAGAAAAAGAAGCAGCATTCGGTCAGTTTATAAGGCAGCCGAATCAACAGAATAGATTCACTGATCTAGTCTTGTTTATGGAACAACCAATACCTATGTATTGAAGTTTGTCCCAATCTGTCCAGGACTACTGGAATGAAACCAAACCAAACAAGCTCTGGCACAGAATACGTTCTATACGGTGAGCTTAGTTGAATCATACATAACCCACTCTTGCTGCGTATAAGCAGGTATTAAGTGATCTTTTTATTAGCTAGTTAATTAGCTGTAAGTACCCCATAAATGAGATTGATGCGATACGCCTCACTTTTTTGCAAGATGCTTTCCATTGATATATTCCTCCAATTGAATGCCATCATTGCTTGCAAAGTGGTTACCTAGGTAGGAGATACATGATAGGGCTGAAAACGTTTCCTTGCTTTTGTGTCTCTTTGTGTTTCTTACTCAACCTTTACCTATCTCTGTCTAGTTTTGAACTCTCTTTTTGTCCCAGTGGCCTCAACGATGGAAAGACCGGCTTTGTTTCCGCTCCTAACAGCTAATCAGCCATACAAATCATACCGACAGAGGGACCAACAAGAATGGCGGGACAAGAAATGTGGCTAGTTGGTGATAGTGCTAAAAATGAAACGAAAAGCCAAGCATTCAGTCAGCATGCATGTTCGGTCATGTGTGCTGGCCTTATTCGATGTCCTGCCCGTCAGATATAAAAAAAGATTCGGGCTTGATATACAGGCAGGCCACGGCCCCAACCCACAGAAGCCGAACCTTGCGCCTTTACGAGCTTGGGCCTAGGTTGGACTAATGCAAGTATTAGGTTAGGGAAATGGTGGTGGGCGTGTCATAGTGGGTTAGAAGCGAGGTTAGCCGGTCCTGTCTAGTGGCTATATGATTCATATTATTTATTGATTATTTACTTATAATTGTTTATCTATAAATATAAACACGTACATAGTCATTATTGAGATGATTATAAAGATAACATTCGCAACTCTTAGGCGGGGTCATCAATTAATATTTGCGTAATTCCCGGATGTGGCTTTACGCAGTGTTTCCTGATAAAGACAGAGGGTATGCTATCTGACGGACCTAGAAAACAGATCTCGGCCCCCAAAAACAGTGTATGGATACATGGATAGTATATCGAAGGCGAATAGAAAGACAAAGAGCAGGCGCTTGCTTACCAAATAGCTGACCAAACTTGATCAAGTGTATCGGCAGGTATACAATGATTGGTGCCCACAAGGATTGGCCATAAACACGGCCATTCATGGATTGACATGGGCACAGTCATCAAGCAGGGTATCGCAACCAATGCTGTTGGTTACTTGACTAGTTACGAACCAGAACAGACGGCACCATACCTAAAACTGTGAAAGAGAAGGCCACGCTCTGTTTTCAAAAGCCGAAATCTTTTATTCTGTTCTATTCCATTCGTATTTTGTCTCCCAAGTGGAGACTGAACGATCAATATAAGGATCCGATAGTTAAGTTACTGGATTAGAAGAGAGAGGGGCAAATAGTCAAGATAGAAGAGCCAGCTCACCAGAATCGGTCGTTCTGAAACGGCCGTCCGAACAGGGCAACAAAGGCGAGTTGTGCCATTTGTTGATTGGATTTTTAGAGCCTTTTTTCAACTGCAAAAGAAAGAACTAGAAATGGCCCAAACACTCGCCAAGCGCAGTGTAGTCAACGCTGATTGCACGGAACCTTCGTAGATTTAGATTTGCGATGCCGGGGGCCGAAATGAAATGAGAGAAGGAGGGGTTCATTCACCGTTTCTACAGTTGTTCTACGTACGTGTATCTCTAGCCCCCCTCTCTTACCCTCTCTTCTCCCCTGTGTACTGTACTGGTAACTGTACAGATTATCTTCATCCATGCTCCATAATAACGGACTGATGGCTTGGAACGGATTTAGCGCTGTTGGCCGTGGTCAGGTGTTGGATGGCCTTGCCTTGCTTAGTATCTGCAATGTACGTACATTTGTGTGCTGATGCCTATATATATTAATCATGAAATATGAAATATTAAATATAAATGAGCCAGGCGTACGCACTTCATATCCATGGCTTACGTCAAGATCCGAGGGCGTGGGATGGGTGTACGGAGTAAGTAAGGTTAGGTTCGGGACGGTGCACAGATACTGTACATAACCGCCCGCTGACGACCCGACCCGCTTTTGTACTCATGTCGCGCAGCAAATCTTAATTCGCAGCCGGCCCCACCCGCTTGCATCTACAGTATACACCTGCAGTCTTGCACTGCCTGCAATGACTCAGTGCGAATGTGCATCTTAACTGTGGCGAAGATCGGAGGAAATACAACACATGATTCATGGAATACGAGTCAAAGAACGACGTATAGAACGGGGCTAGAAAAATGACTAGAAAATTCAGGGAAAAGAGGGGTTTTAGTTTATAGATACGCTTCTTGGCCCAACTACGTAGTATGTAGTGGAATTGATTGCTTTAGCCATACAGATGTAAAGGACGTGCCATGGCCCACAGTTCCAATAGAATGGGATGGATAGTGTCATACGTAGAAAATAATGGCTTGCTGCTAACAGACAAGCGAGTAATGCTATGCAGCACGTGCTCCGCAAATATAGTGCATGCTTTGGCAATACAAGTTCTTGCAAGTTGATTAGTCGATGACTAGACATGCACGTCGCTCTCTTGAGCCGATGTCGTCGACTAGTCATCTTGGAGCTTTGATGCCATGTCCGTCATGGCTTCGTCCGTGCGAGTGGACTCGGTATCTTGTAGATGCATCACATTTAACTACGTATTTCAGCGATAATTAATGGTGATTATAGCGCATATTGCATGACTGCCAAGACAAAACCAGGCAAATTTGAAAATCACTTATCGAACAGTAAAGTCTATACAAGAAAGGTTAAGCCAGCCATGTCGCATAGTGACGAATAACCTACATAATTAGTGCTTACTTGCATGCCTAAAGAAGCTAGGTACATCTGAAATATCTTAACTTTTTTTTGTGGCAAACAAGACATCCCGCCTTGAAATTATGACAACGCCCTGGAGCGAGGCTATGTAGTATGTACTACTCGTACTAACAGAAGACTAGACTGGAAAGCTGCCAGGCTATTGATCAGACCAGAACACATACTTCGTCATCAGATTCATAAATATTGGACGCCTTAAGAGCCCAAATATATTAAACATCTATGTATTCCTGGAAGACCCTGTGATATAAGTTATTCGAGTCAATGCACATTTATGTATATGCATGACATTTGAGTGAATGCATGGGCGTATACAATACTTCCAAATCCCGAATGCGGCACAGGTCCCCGCAACAATGCATGCCTCCTAATGTATTTTATGTGTTTCCTTGCTAGCTGCCCCCAAATAATAAATATGTCCCGAGGTCATTCAACTTTCAAACTAACTAGCTACTCCTAACTAATTAGTGGCAGAAACGGAGCCGTCAGTTGATAGACAATGGGACGGAACGAGGCGGAGCAGGAAACCTCGTACCGGCCGTTGGTTGAAGGAAACGTTTGCAGAGAAACATATCTCATGGCCAGATTGTACATTTCCAACAATTGGGGCCATCTCAGCTAGCATGGCTGCTGAATGATGTTACTACAGCCAATTTAGCACAAAATCACCGAAAAAATCGCCGACAAGCTTAGCTACGTACCTATCACCTCTCATGATCCGGTAAAGTACCACCATCTCTTACAGGACACCAGTGATAACGGGGCATAGCATTCTCAGAAGATCCCACGCCAACTCTTCGTTAGCCTCGAGAGGCTGTCTCGAGGCTGTGGAGGTATCGTCCAAGCCTGCATGATCTTGACCACAGGACCAAAAAGCCAAATGACAGACTGACCAGTCCTTGCACGTTCACATATGCCAACCAACATGTTAGTCTTCGTGAATTTTACATGGTGAGACATTACCAACAGCGTCTTGGAAGGCTCTTTTGTTCATTCCCCCATTTTCCCGAGCAAGAGGTACAGGATCATGCATGATACTCTTTACGAATACGAGATGGCAATAGACCATGCATCATTCCAACGTTTTCGCAACTAAAAAGAGGGGATAAAGTCCTAGATTGTGTTGGTAATTTCCACAAAACGCTTGGAAATACTGGAATTAATGTCAATCAATCCTACCGTAGACATACATAGTTCTCTGTATTGTTCGCCCAGTCAATCTCTCAGTCATGTCTATCTGCATACCCTCAAGGCGTAAAGGAAAACGTGCTGATATTTTCTCTGCTTGTTGCTCATGTTTTAAGGCATGCTAGCTCCATATTATCTCAATAATGGCGAGCAGCAGTGTCTTCCAGATCTCATGATATGTTGCGAGACAGCTAGACAGCCAGGATTACCTAATTTCGTCTCATCTCTATACATTTATATACCTAGGTATATATATATGTATATATAAATGATGGCTAGTAAGGGGAAAGTAAGACTTGGATCTTTTATCATCAATCGTTAATCGTTCTATATACTATATATATCAATGTAAAGGAACAGCCATGGCCCTGGCCTATGCATGATACTAGATAGCCAAAAGCACAATCCACGGTAATATTTATGATATGTACATAACTAGTTTCTTGACAATCAAAGCTTATGGACGTCGACTGACAATACCCCGACTCCCTCCCCCTTTCTGCCACAACCATATACCTTCCACTGCCCACGCTTTGGCGCTTGCATGTTTCCCTATATTCGATTTTGTGACTGGGACTGCCTCTCCCTTCTCCTCTGGACGAGTTTCCTGGCTTGGTCCGCCCTCTGCCTCTTCGAGCATTCGCGGAACTACATCTTCGTGCTCAACGACTTTCCATAGTCCTTCTACCAGGTCACTGCCAGGTGCGCCAAATTCACCCGTGCCTAATCTGAAAAGTATTCGCCCAAAAACCTGCCATGCAATACATCTCTGGGCGGGAACTGTCGATCGACTGAGGATGGAGAGCTCGGAGAGTGTGTATCCGGCGGCCTCAGGGTCGTCTCCATGATGGTGTAGACCAAGTGATGTAGGTATTGATAGCGATTTCGAAGGAGGTAGCATTTCTCCTCGGAAGGAGAAGCGGAGGGCCGAAGGCACGATGTGTGTAGTAGAACTTGACGGGTGATATGCAGACAACGTTGTTGGGTCATTGTCTTCATCGTCTTGAGGTTTCAGCCACGACAGAGTCGAAGAGTCGTGGGGGGTATCTGGGAAGTAGTGTGCTTGCAAATCATCGTAGAAAGAAGGAGATGTAGGGTCGAGGTTCGGCATGGGGTTTTGTCTCGGGGGAGGTGTAGGGAAGTGTATCGGACCCGATGGGAATTCTGATGCAGGTCGTAGATCAGGAGGGTGAACAGCCGGGGGCCTATCATCCAAGTCTCTGACGGTAGCTTCTGCGGTAGCTTCGGAGTCGCGGACATCGACATCGAAGGAAACTGATTTTTTGTTCGAGCTGCCCTGAACAGGTTCATGAACGTTTAGTTCTTCCCTCCTCCTTGCTTCCGGTTTAGAAACGCTTGTTGTCGATGAAGTGGCAGTCTCATCGTCAATATTTGCCCTTCGTAGTAATCTTTCGATCAGCGAAGGGGACAGATTTGCAAGCAAATCAGCCTTTTCGCTCTCGATTTCGGCATCCGACATCGAAGCTATTCGCTGCTTGTTTTCTTCATCTATGATCCTTTTCTCTTCATCCTCGGCCGATATAGGTTGTGACGACGATACCGTGCGAGACGGTTGTGGTGGTTGTGGAGCGGGGGACTGATAGGAAGAGCGGGGTTGTGCGTTAGGCTGGACATTGGCACGTCGCTGCTGCTTGAATGCAGAGCCGGCAAGACGGTTTCTTGATGTTGGAAATCCCTTTGAAGATGTCTTGAGAGCAGGTGCAGTGGGAGGTTTGGGCGTGCGTTCTTTGATTTCTCCGATGAGGTTGGTGAGGCCGGTGGCGGGTTGGGGGTCAACGTCTTCGTCGTCGGACAAATCGAGGACAAAGCGCTCGCCGGGGATCGCCATGTTCAGGCAAAAGAGACTGCAACCAACCTCGTAGGCTGAAGTCGGAGAGGCGTGTGAAAGATGAGATGAGATGCGACGAGGCAGAAGAAAGAGGAAAGAGCGAGGGCGTGCGGCTTAAAAACCTAAAAACAGCTCCATGCAGTCCGCGCTATCCAGGACGGGCCTAGTGTCCCTCGACCGAACGGCGCACGGTCCACATTGAAAGAGCGGGCCAATCAGAGGCGAGATCGAGACAGGAGCTCGATGTAGTATGGCCCATAGCAGGACTTTGTGCTATGTCTGAGTAGATTTCATGGCTAATACTGGGGGAATGAGTCTGAAATTATTGAATTCGCCGCATTGTGTATAAATTACCCCGCCGATGGTTGGACAGCTCGGGCTATGGTTCTCGCTACGGAGTATCCGAGCAAAATCCAAGGAATCTGCAGAGCTTGCCGAGTGCACTTGTGTGAGGTGTAGAAGCAAAAACCAAACATATTACTAAAAGGAAGCAAATATTTTTGAATAATAACATACGGCAATTTTGCTTGTACTAAAACAAATATGACAATTATATTGGAAACGTCCTCTTGCGTGCTGCGCCGAGCTAGTTCATACCCCAGCTTCCTGCCGATCTAGGCGCGATGGGCAAGAGGGTACAATGTCCTATTCTTGACGACAGCCCTCTTCGACCGAAGCACTCGTTAGCTCAGAGAAGAGTTTGGCATGCAAATATTGCATTATGTTTTACAAAACATCGAATATGCAGTAAAGTTGTACTAATAGGACAGTTATTCGTAATAGGGTACGTATATAGATGGACGTGCCAAGAGCAGGCGACTGCCCTATCACGGCCAGAGCATTCTACTCCACAGCATGATTGCTGCCATGGAATATAGGCAAACAATTAGCTAGTTAGATCCCTGACAGGACAGCGCTTTCTCTCTGCTCTGCTCTGCATCTGTGGTTGAGCTAGCAGCAATTCCCGCCCGCTGCTTGCCTGCCCTCCTGCCTGCCTGCCTGAACTCGACCTGTCTTGCGTCGTGGCATTCTTTCTGTTTCTCCTTTCTTAAATAATTTATTTATTCCTTCCTGCCTTTTTTCCCTTTCTTTCTTTTTATTCTTTCTTATCCTCCCCCCGGCTCGTCCTCGATCTGCCATCAATCTCTCCCTCCCTCCATCCATACCTCCATCGACCGAGCCGACCCTGTTTAATTAGCGACGCTACTGTTCCTTTTCTTTCTCATCTGCCGCCTTCTTATTTGATTCTCACTCCCCCATATTCGTCGCCCTATCCTCAACCCCGACCAACGCTGAATATCCCGGACTCATTCATGCAGTCTCGGCCACAACCCAATTTAACGTGCTTTATTTATTCCGTTCTATAATATTTGTCTGTGTCCATGAGAACGATTTTATTTTATTTGTCCATCGTTATTTAATTCACCCCTCTATCGCTACAATTGAATCCATCCATCCATCTATTGTTACGAATATCACAAGACCGATCGCGCAAAAAAAAAGGGTTACGCAAACCGTTAGTCACGGTGCGCAGGTGTAGGTATTTGTTGTTCAGTGAGTTACCTTTCATCAAATGGCCAACGAAGCGCCTATGAATAATGGGCTCGAAAATAAGGAGGAGGTGGAAGCCAAAAAAGAAACAATCGACTCCGAAATGAATCCCCCAGAGCATGGCAGCAGTGAGCAGGCCGGTGTAGACGTGGTGACGACGACCGACAAGGAGAAGGAGACTACTACTGGCAGAGATACCCGCACTCGACGCGCCTCCGCCACTGCCGCTGCTAACGCCGCCTCGAATAACCAGCCTAGCACGCCCGCTACGGCCACTCGTCGCACGCGCCGCAAGAAGGAAGACGCCGACCACGAGAAGGAGAACAAAGACAAGGAAAAAGAAAAGGAGAAAGAGAAGGAAAAGGAAAAGGAAAAAGAGAAGCCAAAGCAAAAGAAATCAAAGTCGAAATCCAAGGATAAGGATAAGGAAAAGGAGAAAGACAAGGAGAAAGACAAGGAGAAAGACAAGGAGAAAGACAAGGAGAAAGACAAGGAGAAAGACAAGGAGAAAGACAAGGAGAAAGACAAGGAGAAAGAAGAGAAAGAGCCTGTTAAAGACAAGGAAAAGCCAGCAAAAGACAACAACTTCAAGTCCAAGGGGAAAGAGTCCAAAAAGGAGAAGGACGAGAAGGAGCCCAAATCACGACGCCGTGCCCGGGAAAAGTCCAATGCCTCATTAACCAACACCCCGCAGAGCTCGCGGAAGAAGCCCAAGCTAGAGCATGCCGACGACAGCAAAAACGATCAGAAGAACAGCAGTAGCAACGAGAAGGAGAACGAGAACCAGAAGACAGAGACACCTGCTGCTCCTACGCCACTGGCGCCTGCCTCGCTACCACCGGCACCCGCTCAGTCTCAGCCAACCGCTGCCGCCCAAAATGGTAATCATGAGGCTGTCTTCGGGGCAAGTGCGCGTCCTTCGCAACCTCCACAAACCCCCGTGCAGCAGCCTGTTCAACCTCCTCCCACAACCATTGCGACCTCGAGCACGACGGTATCCCCAGTGAAGGCTGTAGGGCCCTCTACGTTGGCGCCAACGCCCCTTTCTGCCGCCTCAACTCCCCCCGCAACCATGCACGCTCCAACTTTATCCCGCTCACATTCTTACGAAAACGTGCTTTCGACTCATCACACCCCTGCCTATATGACTCCTACACACGCGCCGCCGCCGCCCCCACCTCAGTCGTCTCCGCCGCGCTCAAGCGGGCGTAATTACGACCCTATTCGTTCTGCATTTGAAGATTCTGCTCCATCATTCCCTCCTCCAGTATCTCACGGGCCTTCATCCTCTCAGCTGGGGACACCTGTCCTGGCTTCTCAGGCACAGTTCAGTCCGCCACCCCATCCTCATTCAGTTTCACCCCGACACGCTTTCAGGGCTAGCGCATCGCCGGCCATTGCTAGTATTATCGACCCCCCCGCTCCTCCTGCACCCGTCCAACAGCAGCTACCCGCACAGCCGCCCGTATACCCCGGCCATGTGCAAAGCTACTCTCCTTATGGCTCTAATGTATCCACGCCAGTACACCACTATGGACAAAGCCCACAAACGCAAGCACCAAGTCTTTCTCAGATAACTCACCCACAACCGCCGCAGCAGCAGCCGGCACGGTTTGTATCTCAACAATTACCTCCGCACCAACCACAGCCAGTTGCATCCCAACCGCAGTATCCTATGCCGCAGCAGGAACGGCTCCATTCGGTTCCCAGCCAGCAGCCAGCAAAACCGGCTGACAGAATGCCTCTACTCCAGCAACCTGTTGCAATGGAGATTGATTCTGAGCCTGTCCCTGTCCCTGTTGCTGTACCTACACCTGTGCCTGCTCCTGAATCTACATCGGCTCCAGCTGCTGCGCCTGCTACTACGAAGACCACAAGGCCGGCCAAGAAGGAGAAAGGCACACCAACAGCAACCCCTTCGAGCGCACCTTCCCCTAAACCGCCTCGCGGAGCCAAAGATGCTGCTCCGCCACCACTGCCTCAAGGCTCTGGTCTAATTACGGGAGCTTTATTCGGGGTAGACGACAGCTCGTCAGCAGCCTCGAAAACTGCACCTAATATCGTCCTCCATGTGCCTCTTTCGGGAGAGAGTAACAAAATTATCAGTTTTGCCCGGTTAGCAGAAGAGAAGTACGGATTTGCAGCGCTGCATCCGCGCATCGCAGCCCAAAAAGAGCGACTTGCGCGCGTTGCTGCAGCAAGCGCTGCGTTGGAAAAGGATGAGAAAGGGGGTTCTGCGCGTGAGAGTGCGGAAGAAGATCTCAGTGTAGACATTGATCGAGATAGCGACCCTGACGGCGATGTTGCAATGGGCGGAACTAGTCTGACCGCGACCGAGGAACAGACGGACGGAAAGAAAAAGCGCCGCAAGAAGAAAATCGAGGATTACGACCGCGACGACCCATTTGTGGATGATAGCGAATTGGTGTGGCAGGAGCAGGCGGCTGCTAGCAAGGACGGCTTCTTTGTGTACAGTGGACCTCTAGTCGCAGAAGGCGAAAAGGTCCAGGTTGAAAGGTTCGTAACCACACCCTCTTCCCTTGTTTCAGAATTTCCATGGACTAACAGTGATGTCTTCTCAGGGCCGATGGAACTATCAAACGTGGTCGTGGTGGTCGCGGTGGGCGTGGTGGTGCAAGGTCTCGCGCGACACAAGGACATGTTCCTATTGCGTCCAACGTGCCTATTTCGGCAGAGACTGGTCTTCCTCTACGCGGACCAGGGTCTCGAGGCGGCAGTATGACTCGAAAACCACGTCCGAGCAAGGCTAAGCAGCAAGGCGAGGATAAGTCTGAACTGCGCGTGGTCGGCGCATCAAAGAGCGGCGGGAACAGTCGCGGCGGTGGCAGTGGAAGTGCTGCTGGCGGTGCTTCTCACGCGGCAGCAAATCGCAACAAAACGTCTTCTGGTGCAGCGAACATGGCGGGAATGGTTGGTCTGGCTCCTGCTCCTGGCCCTACGTCTGTCCCAGGCCCCCAGTTAGCCCCTGCTCCGCCAGTGCCTCAGCCAGGCCAGAGCATGCTTATGCGATAGACTATTTGCTATCAGTCTATCTTTTTCTACTATCTTTTATTTTTCCTTTCTATACCTGCATCAGCCGCTTGCTTGTCGTTTGCTTCGGAGTCAAAATATACATGTACCTACGTAATACGGGTTGTTCGGAGTTCGAGACGGCGTTGCTTATCTGTGTTGTGTTCGCTTGCTTGGCTAGACTTATGTTATTATTCTATGTATTTTATCAAACAATGAATGAATTTGTCGGGGTGTTTATCGGAATGATCAGCTGCCAGCTTAGGAATCTACGCAGTGCGATTGGGCTGGATAAAAATGAAGAGTCGGTGTGTCACCATTACATAAGCGCATACCTGCTGCCTGCCCTCCCCGCCTGCCTTCTTCTCTACTTCTCCCTCTTCTGCTTCTACCTTGTCTTCTTGACAACTACAACCCACGTCTTTTCCCATCGTGTCCTGTCGCAGATATGCACTCGCCTCATCATCGCCCCGCCTTTGTCTGTTACCACCTCACTGTTCCCATAGGATAGTACCTGCAACTGACACTTGCCAACGCATCAAAGCGTTTCTTTTCTTATCGATAACACCTTTCCCCGCGCAATCCTCAATTATTTATCCGTCTGACGGAGTATTTGGGCTTGCTTATACCTCACTCTCCACTGTCTTCTTATACATTTCTATTTTTTTTATCAAAGAGAATTTAAAAGAACATTCATCATCATGCACGACCTCCGCCGTCAAGCCCTTGAAAGCGGCAAGACTATCTCGCGGAAGGCGCTTTCCCGGGAGGCCTCTCGCTCCAACTCGAGAGCTGGCTCTGCCCAAACCTCGCGCCAAAATTCACGCCAGTCGTCGCGCGCTGCGAGCAGGCATCCGTCCGATGACGAGGACAATGGAAATCTGAGCGATGACACTGCTACTTGGAGGTAAGCCAATTCTTACGCTGCTGCCTTTTTTTGTTTTTTATCGGGGAGAAAAAGTTCTGTGGCTGCCTTTCGGGATGATGTCACCGCAAACTATGTCTTACGACGTAACAAGATATGGGCGGTTTGTTTGTTGTTTGCCACACACATCATTAGACCATATACTAAATTTTCATCCTGTATACAGTATCAGCTCATTGGACGACTTGGCAGAAAACCCCGAGTCAGATAATGTCGATTGGCCCGAGGAGCTGGCAGACTGCATCCAGGACATCCTGGATCGGAAGCGCAGCAGCGTGCAAGGCAGAGAGGAGTCTCTAGCTGTGTACTGCCGACTGTCAAAATATCATTATGTCGAAGAAGAGATCAGAAGCCAGGTGCAGGACCTTCTGGCCGCCTTCTCGCGCAGCGTCAAATATGAGACGAGTGTGCGCGAGTCCATTCTGGCCCTGAAGGCACTTGAGTTCTTGGCCGTGACTGCTTACGACGACACAATTTATGACTCGGTAGAGTCCTTGCTCTCTCGCACCATTCGCGACTCGACATCGCCTCTTGTCAAGGTTGCCGCTATCTACTGCCTAGGCACCTGCACTTATTTTGGCGGAACGAGTGACGACGCGAAGATGGACCAGATGAATCTATTCTTGGACATTGTAGCATCGGACGGTCAGTCCATTGACGCATCTGACGATGCCGGCGTCGTCACAGCCGCGCTTCAGCAATGGGGTTTCTTGGCCACGGATATTGAAGATCTGGAAGGAGAAAGCGAGGAAGCCATTGAAATCCTCATTGACCAACTGGGAAGCACAGATCCCAGCGTACAGATTGCCGCTGGCGAGAACATTGCTCTATTATACGAAAAGAGCTATACGCCCCGGGAAGATGATGACGATGAAGAAGAGGATAGCGACAACGAAAACGAGTCAGATGATGACGAAGATGAATATCTATCGGGACCCAAGCTGATCAAGCGATACACAGCATACCACGACACACACCAACTAGAACAAGTCCTCTCGTCGCTAGCCAACGTATCCGGCAAACGAATCAGCAAAAAGGACAAAAAGAGCCTACACACCAACTTTGCATCGATTCTGACCACGATCGAAAACCCGCGAAGGGGACCAATGTTCAGCAAAGCAATTGACCAGAACACGAATCGCAAATACGGCAGCAAACGCCAAGTCAAAATTGGCAGCGAGGGTGTTATGAACATCGACCGCTGGTGGAAATGGTTACGTCTAGCGGGGTTGCGGCGCGTTTTGCAAGGCGGGTTCATGGAGCATTATTTCCAGGGCAATCGCGCTGTGCTGGATGCATTGCCGGTTATGCTGAGGGGTGCGAGTCGTCGCTCACCGCCGATGGATCGGGGTGGATATAAGAAAGCGGCCAAGTTTAGGAATTCTATGAGGAGGATGGTTTTGGAGGAGGATGGGATGTGATTGTTGTTTTTGACCTTCACTTTCACTCACACTTTCCTTGATGTTGATGATAATATGACTTTTCATACACGACACGTGCAGTGGCTCTTTTGTTTCGTCCAAGTCTTGAGATTTCTTTTTTTTCTGCTTGTTCAGTCATGGTGTATATATGAATAATTACGCCGAACATGTCAAGATATCTAATTTATTTACACATCTCATATCACTTCCACATATTGAGAAAATCATGCGACTACGTAATTTAAATAAATTGAGCGGAGACAAACAACGGTTAATTGCTGGTGGAAATAGGGGTATATATAATGTGGATATATATAATGATATATAAAAGATCGAACACCGAAAAGAACAAAAAGAACATAATAGACAGTTTCTTTTCTTCCCATCAGTCTTTTTTCAAATGTGCACACGATACAAGCATGCACACAGAGAGATGCAGCTACAGTTACAGCTTGAAGATAGGAACAACGCCCGGCCATTCCCCTCTCGCTCGCTCCTCCCAATACCCATCCTTGCCCGTCTTTAGTTTCCAGGTAATATGTCCTCCGTCGCTACTAGAGTTGTCGTCAGTGGTCATGACTTGTGTAAACCAGCGCGGCTTGTAAAGTACGCCACTATCTTCAAGTTCACGTCGCCGTTCACGCTGTTTCTCCTCTAGTTGGGCCTTTGTTATTTCGGCCGCATCGAGCTCGTTGTTCTCTAGCGCACGTTGATCGGGACGGAGGCGCGAATCTGTTGCTGGTAACTTACCATTTTCAATGGGCGTTGTCTCGTTCAGACTTGCTGTGAACGTCGGGAATCCGTATCTTTTAGCCGCTTGGTCGACTAGTGCTCCTGCTGACCATATGGTCTTGTTTGTTGCTGAGCCGTGCTCGGTCAGTTGTAAAGAGCCCGTCCATGTGCCCGTGAGACCGAGGGGAAGCTCGTGACCATGCACATCGAATGCTTTCACGATGACCTCTTCGCTCCGCCCGGAGAACATGCCGCCTGCTTTGAAAGTTGAGACCGTTTTCTGACCCGTCGTCTCATTGACCACGATCATCTCACCAGTCGGTTCGACGTATTTTTCGCCCGCGATGATGTTTCGCAGGAAAGAAGTGGCATTTCCCCAGCTGAAATGTTCGCCGCTTGAATGGAGGCTTAGTCGCGTTTTGCCGTCTGTGGTGATTTCAGCCGATTTACCCCAGAATTTCTGCGATGGCTTGGGCGATTGATTTAAGCTCCAGTCTCGGCTGTCGGCCTGGTATGCCAATTGCACCGGCCGGTGTGACACCTTCTCGACAAGTAACCGGAAGCCGCGATCTTCGCGCACCAGTTCAAATGTTTCTCCTAGAAGAGGGTTGAATGGCTTCCGGATAGCCCGCTCCTTTACGCGATTTGATGATAAGTTTGAAAGTGCGAATGCAGTCACATACACCAGTCGTTCCACTCCGTCAGTAGCACTAGCAGCTTTATCTAACAGAGGCGAATACTCCATGCACTCGGCAGCTCGTTGCAGCAGGGACAAGGGCTCGTTGGCTGTCACCGGCATCGACACGGCAGACAGATCCTTGCCCACATTCTTTCGCAGAAACCCAATCAGACTGGGTGGTGGCATTGTCGGAGCTGGAACTGTTTTGCGTCTCTGAACGCCATCCAAGGGCAAGGGAATCATCGATTTGGGCTTTGATGGAAATAACGCCGCCGAACTTTCTTTTCGAATGCCTCTTCGCGTATCACCTTCACTGCAAGATGATAAAGCATCGTCGTCAACGTCTTCATCTTCAGCCTCGATATCGGAATCTTGTTGAATAGTGAGAAGAGGAGATGTTGGCCCCGCCTCAGCATCGAAGAACTCTTGTGAGCCATCTGATTCCATGCTGACTCTAGAACTAATGGCAGAAATTGGTGGATGTCGCCTCTGCTTGCTTTCCACGATCAAATCAGTGAATTCTCCCACAACCCGATCGAGATCACGAAGAATAGCCATTAAATTTTCATGGATCTCATCATCTCGATCCGTATGACTGATAATACTTCTTGGCTTCCGGTCTTCACCCGAAGGAAATGCATCACTTGACGGACTAGGCGTCGCCAAATGCGCTCCGTTTTGGCGCTTGTTGGAGTTGGTGCTACTAGTTTTGCGTTTCCAGAATGGACGCTTTGGTTGGAAATCCAAGTAGTCCTCTCCGTTCACAGGAGAGCCGTCCGCTGGACTTGCTTGTGGACTCGGTGAGCGTCGCCGATCTGGCACTGCTATAGGAGCGGACGAAGAGGTGAGATATTTGGGGTCGGTATCCTTTGCCAGCCGCCGCACTGCATCTCTTGACCCAGAGACTTTACTGACCAGGCTCTCGATTTGTCTCCATTCAACGTCATCAGCAGGATTCGGCAAGGTACGTGATACGGAGCGAGAAGGAATCTGTAGCAGTGGAGATACAGGAGTTATGGCCTTGTCTTCTTTGCTCTGCTTGGAAGCCCGTTCTAGCGCCGTCCGCCATGCAGCGAAGTCTTGCGCATTGTTTGCTCGAAGATGCCAGATCTCCGCTCCAGAGTCGATAGATATTTCTCGTGTAGCATCATTGGCTGCAACAGCCGCCAGGTTAAGCGGTATGGCCCCACGGAGCGCGGATGAGTTTCGATCGTGGTAATAAGAAAGGGTTGAGGATGTGTAATCGAGCGAGAAGAACCGACGGGCCCAGCCCTGATGTCGCTTCCGACGTCTTTTTTGCAGTATACCCGTATGCACCAGTGCTGGAGGGCCGTTGACGGAAGAGACGCTGTTAAGGCGTTTGAGCGACTTGCCGCCGGACATGGAACGTCCTTTTAGGGGATGTGGGTTGTCAATCGAGGCATTCGAGTTATTCGTAGGCCGTAACTTTGGCGATCCACGCTTACCGGGGCCTCCGATGTTGTTAACAGTTCCTAACGCGTGCGGGGGGTTAACTTGATGAACGGACTGCGGCGGCGTAGCTGTCGGGTAGGTCACGAGAACGAAGGTGGCCATCTTGCCGGTCGTCTTGGAGAAAGTATTGTCAAACACCAGCGCGTAATTTCCACCTTCATGCAGGGGGACATCAAAAGTCCCCTGCGAGATCTTGTCAGCTTCACATTTTCCCACCCAGTGTGTCGGTTTCAGGCCGGCGCCTCGGAGCTTTTCGATCACGGCGGATGCTTGGGCATTGTCTGTCGATGATTCGATGCTGTGGGAATCGGCATTGAGGGCTGCTGCGGATGAGCCGGAGGGGGTCGGTTGACCAAGGTGCTTGAAGATGCCAAAATTGAGAGATTTCTTGTGTGGTTGTAGACTCCAGGAGATTGTATGCTCGCCCTTGACGTTCACCCAGCGCACGAGATAGGACTAAGAAATTGCGCAGAGAGATGGTTAGTAAAACTTCTGGCATTCTCGATGCGTTGAGCACGTACTTTACTGTGAATCTCGAGCTCTTCCATTCCCGCCATGCTGAACTAGGAGTCCCCTGTCGTTGATCAACCAGGAGCTACGACAGGAGAGCTGTGCAGAGCATTAACGCTGATCCTTCCCCCCTTCTTCCAAAAAGGCGCCGCGGTCTCAAACCAAGCGCATCAAAAAGGGGACAGCCGTGGATCAGCAGCAAGCAAATGGTTGGAATCGAATAATGGGACGATGCGGTTGAAATAAGGCGAGATGAGGTGATTGCGTGAGGTTGAGGTATGTATGGAAGGTCTGTTCTGACCAAGTTGCAAGAACGACCAAGGAAGGCGTCCGGCTGGTCCGGGAATTAATTAACTACCCGCACGGTCATCAGCCCTTCAGCCCTCTCTCTCTATGTACCTTTGTTTATTCTTGCTTGTTGCTTATGTATTGCTTATTCAGGGCTGGATGAAGAAGGCGTTTATCGATAATATTAGTACTATCGTTATTATTACTATTTTTTGGGCTTTGGATCTCCAGGGCACATCGCAGTTGGTGTGCGCGAGCCATGCCGAGGCATCCCTGAACGCGTCGGCGATCTTCCAGCTTCTCTGCTTTTTCGACTCGCTGGTCAGCCCTCGCTCAGTTCAGCTGAGGGTTCATTCCGCGTGATACGGGGCATCGCCATCATTCGACAGAGTCCCTATGCCATTATAATATACAGCCATGTACCGTGGTCGAAGTATACACTAACTAACGTGCGCAGGCGAGTGACCTTTGATTTTCTCGGGGAGAAGCATCTGCCTCATGTTCTACGCACGTGTTTCTATGACGGTGGTCGGACTTTTATAGTTATTCCACTACTCGTGTTAGTTTGGTCACTTCATCCGTGTTGAACCTCGGGACCAAACACGTGTTGCGAGGAGGAGAAGGATCATAGCAGAAAAGACCCCGCTTACACCATAGGTAGCACCGCCTAGCAGTCACTACAGCCATGGAAGAGGAGGATGATATGCACAGAACACTAGGCTGCAACTGATATATTCCGAATACATATACATATATACACAGTCCAGTTTCCAGCCTTGTTCGCAATCACCTTCCTTGTTGGGAAACATGCGAGCCAATCCGGTATCTCTGTCCTCTATGTTGTTGCAGTGAATGTTGAACAGAGCAGTTTTTCAGGGCAAATAAGAATTGCAAAGAAATATCAGAGCGCCTATAACTATGCAATAGCACCTATCCAGCAAATTCATGCTTGGGCTGGCCACGAGCATCCGACGGTTTGAATCGAAACATATGGCCACCTTCGTCTCCAGGCATCTCCTTTGTCCCTCGCCATTTTCCACTGGCGACATAAATGATATCAAAGTTCTTCCCACCCCATGTCGTGCAAGCAGGGTTGCGAGCCGTGAAAGTGATGTCTTTCAAATGCTGGCCCTCGGGACTGAACACCATGACACGGTTTGAATCGAACATGGCGATCCACAGGTTGCCGTCGGTGCTGTTGATGTTAGATTTCTTCTTGTATTTTGAAGCATCATGTAGAATGAAGTAGAATACTTACTCAACAACCATACCATCTGGCTCGCCAAATGAATCTCGTCGATCAATCAAGAGCCGCTTGTTCGAGATATTACCGCTCTCCAATTCAAAATCATATGCATACACGACCATAGCCACGGAGTCATGAAAGTAGACTTTTCAAATAGTTAGTTTAGTAAACCCCTTATGCTGCAAGTAAGTATCAACTTACAAGTCTTATTATCCGGACTCCAGCCCAAGCCATTCCCGCAAACAACACCCCCATCCAGCATCTCATGCAGACTGCCATCAGGATCATACCTCCACAATTTCCCCTTGGGTGGCCCATATGAAGCAGGCAGTTGATTAGGCCCATAAGCCATGGCCTTCTTATCGATTTCCGCGAGCCAAAAGCGGCCTTTAGCATCAACGCCGCCATCATTAAACCGCAACTCGTCTCTTTTCTCAGTAGGAATAATCTCCTTTAAGATCTCCATCTTTCCCGTTTCCTCGTCTAGAAAGCATACTCCCTGGTAATACGCGGCTATATAGCTGCCGGGCTTGTTCTTGCGGAAGAATTGCACGGTGACACTGTCTTCTAGGTATACGACGCGCGCATCCCCAATTGGGTCACCCGTCTCGGGGTCGACTTTGAGGATGTATAGTTCTGCGGGTTCAGCGAGACAGTCTACCCAGTGCAAGGTGGAATCGCTGGCTCGATAGATGGGTGCTTCTCCCAAAATCATCTGCCCTTTTTGGCAGTAATAGAATGGCTTTCCGCCGTCCAAGACTTGTAGTCCGGTCATTTTGACTCTTTCTTTTCTTCAACAATTTTTTCTCTTTTTTGTTTCTAAGAGTGCTTGATGTCTCGGATGACTTGAGCCTAAAAAGCAATCGATAATTATAGACAGCTTTACTCCAACAGGCCATGTTTCCACAGCCAACATACAATTGGCTGTGATTCGGTATCATATCCCACCCAACAAACGGGGTTCGGCTCTATCGTAGTATCGGCTTACAACCATCCCGCGCAAGGGATACTGATAGCAGAAGAGTCACCGTTTTATCTCTACGCATGACTCGACTGTGAAAGTCAAAGTTAATGGCACAGACCGCAACGTGGTCTGCAAGCTTAATAGCTAACTTATTAGCTAACTAACCATGTTCGTCCCAACCTGACGGAGAAGACGATGTGCGGAGTACCCTCCGATAACCTTGGAGCCCGTCACCTTGGTAATCAAGATATGCACCTGCCTAGCTATAGGAGCTAGATAGATAGGGACGAGGTATATAATTCAACGAAGGACCGCCATATATACCTTAGGTGCCTATAGGTATATCTCCGCACATATCCCGGTGTTCTTCTTACTTATTTGGAGGAACCAACCACCCCACGCATCAACACTCGATAGGCTCGACTCAAATATACAGTGCTTCTCCTCATGGAAGAATACTACGATGGCTCGTCATCATCGCGATGGGCCCGGACCAAGCGTGCGTTTACCTCGTGGCATGCATTCCATGACTCGATCCGGCTGAAGAGTGCTTCTTCTATGCTTGCAAATGAGGATCTGCTGCCCTCGCCACCCGAACGACAGACCTGGACTCTGTGGAATTTCTTTGCTTATTGGTGAGCATCTACCTCATCTCTATACCCATGCATTATCATTAGTAAACTGAATAACAGCTAATTGTATATCTGTTGCAGGTGGAGTGAGTCCTGGGCCGTGTCAACATGGAGCCTGGGCTCATCGCTCATCGCCCTCGGCGCCACGGTGCGAGATGCATTACTCGTCATATTGTTTGCCAATATACTATCGGCCATTGTTATTGTTCTCAATGGCCGTGCCGCTTCGAGATATCATGTCGGATATCCGGTGTTGGCACGGGTGACCTTTGGGATCTATGGGTCTTATTTTTTCGTGATTTTGAGAGCTATCCTGGGTGTTATCTGGGGTGAGTTTGAAGATCCTGCAGTGAATCAAATCAGAAATGCTCTATACTAAACGCTAACATGGGACTAAATGAAAAGGTGGCGTGCAAATGTATTATGAAGGACAATTCATTTCGATTTGCTTAAGATGCATCTTCCCCAGCTGGACAAAGCTCCATAATTCTATACCAGCAGTGAGTATTCTCCCTTGTTTCTCATTTACCTAGGTACCTAGATGGCCAAGTATTGGAAAAAAGGTACGAAAAGAAACTAACACCAACTACAGAGCCAAGAAATTACCACTCAAGTCATGATAGGCTTCTTCCTCGCCTTCATCTTCACTCTACCCCTAATGCTCATCCATACCTCCAAGATCAGACATCTCTTCAGCCTCAAAGCCGTTATTTTCCCTCTTGCTGCCCTCGGCGTCGTATGCTGGGCCACCACGTCCAACGGCGGCGTATCCGCGAACAAGTTGGTAGACACATCTCTCCAATCCACCTCGTCCACGGCCGTATTCGCATGGGGCATAATCAGTCAGTTTAACGCCGTCATGGGCGCCAATTCGGCACTGCTTGTCACAGTCCCCGACCTGGCACGTTACTCCAAGACCAAAAATGCTCAACTATGGGGGCAGCTGTTGGGTCTACCTATTGGTCAGCTACTCTGCGCTGCGTTTGGAGTCATAGCGACCTCTGCCGTAAAGAATATGTGGGGAGAAGAATTTTGGAACCCGTATGATCTTTTGAATTCCATTTTGGATCATTCATATACATCCAAGTCGCGAGCTGGTGTGTTTTTTGCTTCTGCGTCATTCGCATTTGCGACTATGGGCACCTCGGTTGCCTGTAATATAGTCCCGTTTGCTGCCGATGTGACGTGTTTGGCGCCCAAGTATGTCAATATTATTCGTGGGCAGTTTATTTGCTTGATTCTTGCATTTTCTATTGTTCCATGGTATGTTCCTCCCCTTATATTCCTTCCCTTCCCCTTTCTAGCAGCATTGACATGTATACAGGCGCATCGTCGACTCAGCAAACGGCTTCCTCAGCTTCCTTGATGGCTACTCCATCTTCCAAGGCAGCGTAGTCTCTATAATGACAGTCGACTACTTCCTCATCCACCGCGGCAACCTCAATGTCAGCGCCATGTTCACAACCTCACGTCTCGGGAACTACTACTACACATACGGCGTAAACTGGACGGGCATTGCAGCCTTCATAGCCGGTTTCCTACTCCCCTTGCCAGGATTCATTTCCAGTTTCGGCACCGTATCCTTCAGCAGTACCGCAGCAACTGATATGTATGATTTAGGGTGGGTATTGAGTTATTTAGTTGCCGGCGTTTGTTACTACGTTGTCAGCAGATTTGTTACTGCCAGAAAGACGGTTAGATCTAACAGAGATATCTCCTTTGAGGCTAATGTACCGAAATCGATTGAAATGGGGATGCACGGAGATACTTTGGTGATTGATGGTACGGAAATTGCGGTTGGCATCCCAGGTCATGAACATGATGATATGGCCTTTTCTGCTTCTTCGGGTACCTCTGCTGGCCATGTCAAGGGTGCTGGGTTGACTGATAAGGTTTCTGTTTAAAGCGATGTGCTTGTGTTCTGTGGTTATAATTCTAGCTATTAGCAACGATATCGATGCTTCGACATTCTAAGGATATTTCTACCTATGTAGATGTGATACGCAGGCAGATCCAATCCATCTTAGACATCACATTACATAACGTATTACCAGGTGCAAGTCTCTGCTTCAGAACAAACTAAGCCCCGTTATACGATCCTTTTATGACGTTAAAGAAGCAACACTAAATTTGTCAGTAAATTAGAAATTTATGTACTTTGCAGATCAAACACATGCTGAACCCCAAAGGAGTATACATACCTAAGAGCAATCATAATGTATATGCCATGAGCCATACTTCCTTCGATATAATGCGCTTTGCTGTTCAATGTGGTTCAGTAAGGTTTCTTTGCAGGGGAGGTGAGGGTAGAGGTTAAACCGGAGAAAATATACAAGAGAATACATACCCCTTTGATAGCAACACATAGGCGAAAGCAACAGACAAAGACACAACAGTGACCTGGAGCCCGTTAAAGGTCAAATCCATTGTATCCTTGCCGAGAATCCACCCAAGCACAACCATGAGCGGCAGTCTAAAGAGCGGAATTTGTATACTGGAGCCAACAGCAACACCGATAGTCAGATCCATTTGGTTCTTAACCGCAACTTTGATAGCAGTTGCATGTTCAGCCGAATTGCAGACGATAGGTAAAATGATCAGCCCAATGAACGCAGTAGATGCCGTGCGGTGCTTGCCCTCTGTGATGGCGGAGATGGAATCAACCATGAACTCAGCACATAGGGCAATGGTGACCGTCGAGCCTATAAGGAGGCCAAATGCAACCCAGAGACTCAAAGTTGGTTGTTCGTCTTCGTCTTCGTCTTCTGATACTCTATCCTCTGGTAACTGTATGAAAACATAACAGGCGTAGATGAAGATGTAGATAACACATATACATCGGGAGATGGTTGCTGTGGGGTAGTTTTCGATGACAGATTGGCTCAAGATCAAGGGAGTGATGAGACCAGCGACGCTGAGAGCTAGAATAGAGACTGCTGTTTTAGCAGTTGTGGCGTTAAAGTATTGCGTTTTGTGCCAGAGGCCTCCGAAGAAGAAGCACGTTCCTATGACCAGGAGGAGATTGGACAGGATACCACCAATAAGACAATACTTGACAATGACTGTTTCGTCTTTGATAAGGGCAATGACTGAAACGATCAATTCTGTCGCATTTCTACAATAATTAGTATGGTTGTACAAAGGCGTAGTGAGTGAACAAACAATACCCGAAAGTTGCATATACCAAATCCCCAAGAGGCTTATTAACTCGCAGCACAATTTCTTCGATCGCATAGCTGAGTAGTATTGCGAGAGGTACAATGGCAATCAAGTTGGTCACGAAGACCGCAGAAGGTGCCATTGAGGCGAAATGAAGAGAAATTCCCACTGGTGCTGCGAGCAGCAGAATATTAACCCAGGAATTGAACAGCGTATTTTTGATCTGGTTTGCAAATGTAAATCTCATGTGGCTTATCTCTGTTCTCTTTTCTTCCATAGAGACACCGGCCTGAGTTGTAGAGCGATGTTCTGATGACGGAGCAAGGTTGGTATACTTCCCTGGCAATTGGGGAGTCCTGCACAACCAAAATATCATATGGCACAAGAGGGATGCGGCCAAGATCAATATGACAGCAATAAGCGCATATGCTGCGGCATGGGTGTAGGACATGACTTCTTCCAAGTCCGCAACGATTTGCTCTCTACCCTCCAATGTGATTGCTCTGCGCTGAAGGCCCTTGGACAAGGCATCTTTGCAAATGGGTGTATCTTGAATTGACTATGCTGATGTCAATGGCACTACACTAAGCTTCTGGCCATATTCATACTTCGTGGCTATCGCATATATCCCAAAGAGACAACGCGTAACTTTTAGCAGCATAGTTATTGCTATAGTTCATACCGAGCCAGCCACCGATGCCGATACAAACTGCAACCACTAGGCCGAGAACGTTAATAATGAAGCCCGTTGTGTTCAAGATTGATTTTTTTTCATTGTTATCGTGTGTAGGCGAAGACTGATCTTGACTATCGTCTGAATGATGTTGTTCTACTGAAGATTCCGCCGGTGTGCTCTCTTCGGCAACATCTTGGCTGTCTAGTGTCCTTGATGGGACAGGGTTCACAGCAATGGGAGGATTAGTAAAAGAATTCGTCCTTCGAAAGGTGGACTGTCGACGCGCTTCAATATTCGAAGAGACTGCAGTAATTGAAGTGTTGCCATGAGATTCTCCTCTGGTGTCCGACATTGTTATACGCGCTCTGCGTGTTTTTGGTGTGTATGCTTAGCGGCAGGTATAATCAAGAAATATGAACCGATTTATTAGGATTTGAGAAGCTATGTAATGGTTAGATCGAATGGAAAGTGTTGAAGTGAGGCTGAAGAGATGCACCGCCCGCCGGCGCTAGCCAGCACACACTTGCATAAGCCCTAAATGGATTGTTGTATTGTCAAGAAAGGCAAGGCTGTGTTAAAGCAGCTATCACCATAATCAATCATTAAGAAGGTGGGCAATTGTAGTGTTAAAAGGGGGGTTTGTTGCATTTTTGTTATGTAACAAAAGAATAGATAAATAGACAGACTTATGCTAGCTAGCTTGCTCCAATTGAAAGAAAAAGATAAAGAGAATACAGTTGTAGAAATGTAATCAATAGAGAAGAAAAAAGAGAGAAATAATATAGTTCGTCCTGATGCAAAATATCCCTTTCCCCCGACTGTTAAACTAGGATTTGGATCAATTACAAGAATATGCAGAATGAGAAAAGAACACGGGAGAAAATTTTTGAAATAAAAAAGCCGAGCAGGCTGATTTTACCTCCGCGGTATACCCTGACCAACTCGGCCAACTTGCATATTAGTAAATAGCAATTTGAATCCATTGCACAAGGCACGCATGTCAGGGTAAGGGTTTCGTTGAAGCTCGTATCCTTGTGGGATGATCTTGACATTCCAACTTTGTAGTGTTGCATTCTGCCCGGCTTTGAAGCAAAGGAAGAAATAGCCGGGGTATTTGGGATTGATGCAGAAAGCGTAGACGGAGCGTTTCGGGTTGGCCATGGTGTATGTTGTAAGCCATTTTTCTGGTTGGCATGTTAGTCAAGCTGCAACATATGAAAGGACGAAAGAAAGATAGGGTTCAAAAACATACCTGTATCGGCTTTGGTACCAGTTTGGTACTTCTCGTGTGCCATCATCTCATCCACCTTTCTAGCCATTGTCTGAACATGACTGACGATCAATTCGTCCAAATCACTGTATGTATATTTACCGCCGATCTTCAAAATTCGACCGACTGAGTATTCGTTCTCCTTATCCAGCTCCAGGACATCAATATGTTGGTAAACGCCATCGCCCACCTTCCAAGTAACTGTAAGATGATCAGGTCCCTTGGATGAGGGCCTGATGACACAGTCACCTCGGTTCTGTCCGCCCAAGTACTCTTCTGCTTGTTTTGAGTTGTATGCACGGTATAGCGGGTGTTTGATAACACGAACAAAACGGCTTTCGGTTTTCGCTTTCTCTTGCAGAAGATCCCGATCCTCTTGTTCTTGTCGATCATCCCATTCACCACGGTGCTTCTCAATCGGTCGCTGATATCCTTTACTGACCTTATCTTCACGAAGAGTCATGTTGCAGGTGAATGTCTTCTTGTTAAGATATAAAATTTTGCCTTGAACAGATTGGTGCATCTGGAAAAGTGCTCTGGGTGGAATGTCGTGTCGGTCTGTAATATCTGACTCGGAGACTAGCACTTCCACACCGCAGTCAAGTTTTCCTTCAATATGGTCTGGAGCAATCCGCTTGATGGACATTGGCACTACCATGCCGTCTGCCAAAGTTTCATTGGTTTCACCTGTTAGCATGGTGAAGATCTCATCCGTGCTCGGAAAGACGAATTGTTTCCGCAGTTCTTCGTACGGTTGCTGAAGCTCAGCCCTGATTGTCTCTAGCGTGGCTCGTTTACGCTGGTTCAGATTCTTCTCCAACTGTTCGGCATATTCCTCTAAGATCAAGTCATTAACTCGGTCTTGAAGGTCGTCTTTGAGAAGTTTCCGAACGATGGCGCCGGCCCCGGACTCGTCTGTTTCTGCTTTGATGTCTTCCTCATCAAGCTCCAATGCATCAGCGGCCATCTTTCGAGCAATATCGTAGTCTTCAGGATGCACCCGGGTGTTATCCAAAGGATCGGCGTCAGTTTCGACGTTTTCCCAATCGAGGTAAAGGAAACTAGCGCAGTTATTCCACACTTTGACACCCATAGCAGGATACTGGGCCTCGACACCTAGTAACTCGTAACGGTTGTTTACGATACCACCGTTCATGTTGATAATCTTGATCAGATGCGAGGCCTTTCGCGGTCCCAGACCACAGACATACTGAAGAAGATTTTGCGCCGACGTATCACTGACTGCGTCATTGATGTCAACACCACACAGATTGACCATGTCCACTAGCGCGCTCTCCAACTGTTTTGAGACAATGTCTTCAGCTAGGTACCGCTGACCGGGAGTGAATTGAATAGAGACCAAGTCTTTGCCAAGTGCTGCATACTCCTTCAATGGGTTTTGGAGATACCTGGCGATACCACAGCAATAAGATGTGAGCCAACTAGGCTTGACTGGGAAATCGGCAGTGGCTCGCTCGCTGTTGGCGTACAGTTGAGCTGTTTCACCGTTCACCATGATAACCTCCAATCGATCAGTGACTTCTTTTGCTTCTTTGCCTTCGCCAACAGAGTATGGTGCAGCACGAAGATCTTTGCGATCAACAATGTCACAAAGCAGCTTGTAGAGCTTCCGAGTCTCAGGAGATCGGCCTGAGACGGCGATGACGTCCGGAACTCGGCGACGGACTAGCTCAACGAATGGCGCAACATCTTCTCCGTCAGGAATGCCACGTTCCGGATCGCCAATTTGCAATTTCGCAAATTTTCCATTTTCTTGTGGTCGACCCTCTTCCTCAACCCAAACCCAATGAATGAAATGATCGCCATTCACCGGGGCGTCGCCGTTGGAAAATGCGAGCACTCGAGGAACTGTTCCAAGAACCATACCCTTTGGTTTGTAAGGGGATTGATCAAGTTTGTTCGAGAAGACTTCACGGACTTCCTTTGTGACATGATTTTCGCAGTTCTGTCTAATATTTTCCTTGACACTGCGAGTCATCAACTTCAAAAGTCTGGCGAGAGCGGTATCAAGAACCTCCCGTCTCTCCCGGTTCCATGCGTCAGCAACATCACTCTGGCTATCTGATTCAATATGGCTGTATAAACTTTGACGATAGCGCTCAAAATTCTGGAAAGTGACAGTCACGTTTATCAATCCTTCCTCTTCAGCTTTCAGCATGCTTAGGAAGAGCTCTGGTCGGCGAGCAATATCTGTAAGTTGCTGATTGCGCAAATACTTGAATTCGTAGTAAGGATGTTGTTCATCTATACGGCGAAGACCCTTTTCCGTTCGATGACAATCCACAACGCCATTCCTGTAGCACTGCTCACGGATAACCTTCCGCATTCTTGGATTCGTTACCAACTCTTCAACGAACATAGCCTTGGCGGCCCTAAGAGCGCTTGTTGAGTTGGTGTAGTCAGTGTCTAATGTGTCATCTGCAAGTTCTTCTGGTGGTTTCTCAGGGTCCTCGGTGTATTGTCCGCGTCGACTTTGAGAGGCTGCTTGGGCAAATGCGTCGGCAGTAATGCCGAAAGCACGCACGAGGTGATAGACATTACTCTTGCGAATTCTTTCGAAGAAAGTATTAGCACCCGCTTTTCGTCGATTCGTCGTCTGGCCATTAGCCTGTCCATTGGTCTCGCCGTCTGCTTCACCCGAACCGTTTGCTTCGTCGCTGAGTAAAGAAATGTCCTTAATCTGCGGCCCATATTGGAAATGCAAATACTCTTGAACGTCTTGCAGTTCTTCCATGGTAGTAGCAGATGAAAGCATTTCATCTACTATTTCGTCCTGTACACCCATGTCCTGCAACTTTTGATATGTCTTTTGCAATGTGTGTCTTTTGTCAATATAGGCTCGGAATTTCAAGTCGTGCTCGAAAATATCCCACAAATCATTCATGTTCAATAGTTTTTGAGCCCGTACTACAAATTCCGGAGCATCAGGATTGCCGGGGTCTGGAGAAGCTGGAACCTTCGCGGCGTGGATCAGATAGTCTTTTCGGTGCTGAAAAATAAAAGGCACTTCGTAATCATCAGTCACCATGAACTCGAGCACTTTAGCGACCGCACGTTGAAACGGTTCTTGTAAATTATCTTCGATCATGTGTTGCTTCCGCAAGAGCATCAAGTTTGATATCCAAATGGCTTCTTCGCGGAATTCATCGTCGGTGAGTACGACACTCTTGTATGGCTTACGCGCGATTTGGTGACGTTCTGGTTCGTCGGCGAAACGAATTTCGTTGTCCTCATCAGTCAACATCTTCTCGGCAAGTAGTGTAGGCTCAAAAACGTCCTTCAAATCGAGATGCTTCTCCTCTTCTTCCACGCGCTCTTCTTCATCTTCCTCCATTTCAAGAGCAAAAAGATAGTCGGTACCGTCACCAAAAGCCGCACGCATATCCTCAAGGGCGTTTTCGTCGAGACCAGTAGCTTCTGTAATGGCGAGACCCGAGATTCCCTTCCGAACAGGCTGTGCAATTTCTTCATCGTCTTCCAGGCGCTGGCGTTCTTCGTCCGAAAACTCGTCTTCCTCAATAAAATCCTCCATTTCCATTTCATCGCGGCGGCGGTGACCGGTCCTCCCATAATCAGCTTCTTCCTCTTCGTCCCAATTAAAGACATCGGCAGGGCGGTCCGCTTTGTGGCCTCTTTTCAGGCGTTTGAACTTTGACTGATGATTGACAACAGTTAAACCAATATTGACCAGATATATAAGAAAAGCTGAGTACTTACTTCGGCCGTCGGAGGTTGAAATTCTGGGTTCTGTTCGCCAATGAGATCCAGATCTTCCTGGTCGAGATGTACTTCGTCACGTTCACGCTCCTCGCGCCTGCGCTTTCTCCGCTCTCGGCGGCGCTCAGCTCGTTCTTCGATCTCTTCATCCTCGTCGACGATAAATCCCTCTCGAACCTAGACCCCAGAAGGTCGACGTTAGAACCCCCCCTAAGATAGATGTGCGACATGATTCTTACCGCTCGAGCTGCTTCCTCGTCGTCCTCCTCTTCATCATCCTCTTCACTAGAGTCATCGTATGAATGTTTTTGGCCTGTGTTTGGACCTCGAATGGGCTCTCCGGTCTCTTCGTCAAACTCCTCGTCATTCTCGTCGTCGTCCAGAAGCGCCTCGCCCTCGACCAGATCCCTGGTGCTCATGATGGCGGCGGTTGTCAAGGGTGCTGGTAGATGAGAAGGCAAGGCCAACGAAGGACTGGAAAGCTCAGCAATAGGCGATCAAAGCACAAGCGTGTTGGGTGAAGAATTAGTTGTAATTGTAATGTGAGCACACAGCTGGCCAAGAGGGAAGCTGCGGTCTTGCTCTGTCCCAGCACAAAAAAGGCGCGCCAGCTGTGGCGGGTGCGCTATTCCATAAGTGGCTTAGCTGTGGCGCATGAGCCAACCCGAGGCTGGTGAGCCAGGCTTGACGCTGATTGGCCGGTATTTATATCAACAGCGATACAGCGTGCGCTCTCCAGTCCCTCCGCATTTTATTTTGTTTTCTGGATCGCGCTTGTTTTTTTGGATGATTATTCTTATCGTAGTGCCCAAGAACCTCTGAACAAGAACATAGCGACAACCGGGTGACGGCAGAACGGTGGTTTCATTCGCTCTTGCTACGACTCATTACCCCCGCCTCCTGACGCACCAGCGAGGTTTCGGCTCACCAGTCATTGTGCTGTGCTGGGTTCCTGCCCGACTACATCCATATACCGGCCATATATAAACACCAACCGCAGTGATGTCGAGCTTTTAGCCTCTACCCACAAGATTCGATTTCTTTCGCGCCGTCCGCACGCTATACTCACAAGCAGAGCGAATTACCATCGCCTGTGGTAGCGCCCCTGTCGCCGCAACGCCGCCCCAAGCGCGGTGATTGGCCCCGCTGCATCTTCCACTCACTCATCACCTCCAGTCCAACTCCTGAGGTTCGCATCGTCTTTGGCGACGCTGTGACTGCCACTAGAATCCGGCCTTCCCTCGTCGTGGCGGGTATACTTTTCACTGATTATTTCTATGCCTTGGAAGCCAAGACTTTGGTAGTCTACTGCTCCCGAGCAAGCTCCTTCATTAAGGGGAAAAGTAGGTGAAGGTGAAACCCAAACCTGTCCTCTCTATATTGTTCCCCGCAGCGCTCTCAATAGAGAGCTTTCGAAGTGCCTTCTGCTTGTCGGCCTATAAATTTCGACTCGTAACTCGCCAATAGTCCTATTTTTCGCATTCTCAATCGATTCGCCGGCGAGCGGCATACCAGCAGCAACCATGGCGGACCAATTTAAGCCTCGCACGATGAAACGCAAGAATGTGAAGGGTCTTGCCCTCAATTCGACCCCCAAACCAGCCTCCAATCCATCGGAACAGGACGCACAAATTCCAGGAGCCATCGGCAATACAGACAGCAACCGGTCGGATACGCTGGAAATCGGTCTCGAGTTCAAACTCGACTTGCGCAGCGAGGACTTGGTTACATTGAAGGAAGTCGGTGCAGGAAATGGCGGCACAGTCGCCAAAGTCATGCATGCCACAACAAAAGTGGTCATGGCGCGAAAGGTTGGTGGTTCTGGTGTCATAGAAATCATAAATACGCCCCTATCTAACCGTTGAGTCTCCAGATTATCCGTGTCGATGCCAAAGAGAACGTTCGCAAGCAAATCCTTCGAGAACTCCAAGTCGGCCACGATTGCAACTCGCCATACATTGTGACCTTTTACGGTGCGTTTCAGAATGAATCACGCGATATTGTGTTGTGCATGGAGTACATGGACTGCGGGTACGTATACTCAGGATTGCTGCTGGGCTTAGGCTGTCTAGTATACTAACTCTGGATTAGCTCTCTCGACCGCATTTCTAAAGAGTTTGGGCCTGTACGGATTGATGTGCTAGGCAAGATTACCGAATCCATTCTAGCTGGATTGGTTTATTTGTACGAAAACCATCGGATTATGCACCGCGATATCAAACCGTCGAACGTCTTGGTGAATTCCCGCGGAATGATTAAGCTATGCGATTTCGGTGTCGCCACGGAGACGGTCAATTCCCTCGCTGATACATTTGTCGGAACGTCGACTTACATGGCACCGGAACGTATTCAAGGAGGCGCATATACTGTTCGGTCTGATGTGTGGAGTGTTGGATTGACTGTGATGGAGCTCGCTGTCGGACGGTTCCCATTTGACGCAACCGACTCAGCTGCAGGAGATCGTGCTAGTGCTGGACCGATGGGCATTTTGGATCTGCTGCAGCAGATTGTGCATGAGCCTGCGCCGAAATTACCCAAGAGCGATGCTTTCCCTCCTATTCTACATGACTTTGCGGCTAAGTGCTTGGTGAAGAAGCCTGACGAGCGGCCCACACCGCGGGAACTCTACGTAAGTTGATCACTTGACTGATGTTGATTTATTCCTACTAACACTGCAATAGGATAAGGATGCCTTCTTGCAAGCCGCTAAGCGAACTCCGGTTGACTTGGAAAAGTGGGCTCGAAAGATGATGCACGCGCAAGACCGTCACTCCTATCTCGAACCGCCTGCTCCAGCATCTCTTAAGACAGCAACTTCAACGTCTGGGAGTCCGTCCCCTAATATGACGCCTCGCGACACTCCTGCCACTACAGTATCTTCAAATGCCCCGTCCCACCCTACTCCTACGTTTGGAGACATCCCCGTGCGAAACGATGTTCCTTCTGCAGCCTCGGCACACCGACATTATACGCCAAGTATTCCTTCATCTCATCGTGCTGAATATAGCACTCAGCACCAGCATCAGCCGCAGATCCAACAGCATCATGTATCTCACAACTCCAACTCACCGCAGTCGGCTTCACGACAGTCTCCTTTCCTATCCCTCGAACATCTGTCGCTAGAGAGCGAGGAGTCTCGGAATGGAAAAACTCGTTCTCCACGACACTATGCCGGCGAGCCTCGCTCGGCGATAGACCCACCGTCGAGGCCGCATTTCCCTCGGGCGATGAGTTCTACGCACCAGAGCGGGCTACAGACTGCTACCTTGCCCATGGGGGCAGCGCCTCCACCATCAGGTCCCTTGCCTCCTCCCCCGCAGTCTGCCGGAGAATCGTGGCGCAACCAGTACAGAACACGAGAGAATATGACATGAAATGTTTCAACATGATTGCAAGCCGTTATCGTCTATACGCCTTATATAAAGACTCAGTGTCACTCTTATACAAAATACCCGTCCCTACCCTCAGCTGATCAGCCTCTCATGCATCCAGCTCATGACCACGCACGCAATACTCCGAACCTGCATCATATGGCGTCTGTTGCCTGAGCCTCCTGTCATTTACCTCGTACAAGTTTATTTTGTCCCCGTCTTTCTTTTCCTTTTTTCCTTCTGTTCCCCTTTTCCACCTCTCGACAGACCTCATTAGCGATGACCCAATCTACTTGGCGCGAAACTCCTTTCCTCCTGTTTATAGCTAATTTCTATATACGTATCTACACAAAGTTGCCCTTGGCAAAGTCATGTTTGGACAGATTTATATCCTGTATCTACGGCGTTCCCGTGTTTGTAGATGAATGTCTTTCTTCTTCTCTCTTTTGGATTAAATCAAAACTTTGGTTCAGAAATGACTGAATTGGCACTCTTAATAGTAAGTAAATTTGTAAAGATGCTAGAAAAGAAAATGGACTTAATCTACAGCTAACAGGGCCAAAGAAAGAAAGAGCGAGTAAGTTAAAGCGTGCTCTTGACAGCATCCACCAGAAGCGAAATGGCATCTTTCCCAGCGTCCAAAACAGCATCCATGGCCAAAAATGGATGGGGCATTCCTTGCATCACATGCAGTTCCGACTTGACGCCGTTCTCGCCCAACTTGGCCGCATATGCCTCGCCTTCACCTCTCAGCACATCCAACTCACCCACAATAATAACAGCAGGCGGCAACTTCTTCCAATGTCCGTCCTCATTGCCATACAACAACGGCGACGCCTCCGGATTGCTCCATTCCTTCTTGTCCGGCAAGTAATGGTTGCGGTACCACATCATCTTGGGCGCTGGTAGGGCAGGCGTATTCTCGAATTCCTTCCAGGCCCAGTTCGTGGCGATGTCGGCCGTGTTGTCGGTGACGGGCACACTGAGAGCTTGCTTGGAGATGTTGATGAAGGGCTTCTCGAGCAGAGCCTTGTGTGTGAGGATGGCTGCGAGATTGCCGCCAGCTGAGGAACCACCGACAGACAGCTTGTTGACATTGATGTTCAGGTAGCTGATTGTCGAGGCCTCGTGCAGCCATAAGAGGGCTTCCCAGCAGTCATGGACCGCAGCAGGGAAGGGATTCTCTGGTGCCAATCTAGAGGATATGTCAGTTTCCAAGAGTCCTTCATGAGAGAGACTGGGATTTATTTACCTATAATCAACGCTGACAACCACCGCGCCCGCTCTTTTGCATATGTTTGTGCAAACAGTGTTCTCAGTATTGATATTCCCCAGCACCCAGCCGCCACCATGGGCATATAAGAGAACACCCCATCCGCCCTCTGGCGCCGGCGATTCCGAGGAATCTGGTGTGAATACTCGCACCACTACATCCGGTCCTTCGGTCTCGGTACGTTTTATGGATATATCCTCTGTTTTCCCCACGGGGAGTACAGGACCGCCGCCGGGGATGAGTACACCGGATGTGCGCGAGGCAGCAACGGGCTGGTAGTGAACCTGTTGTAGGTTCACGATATATTTGTTGTAGAACTCGGCATATTGAGGGTGGACGCGCGCCTCGACCGAGGGATGTAGGGGGTATGGAGGCTGGGGGGTAGCTTCCGTCGCCATCTTATTCTTTTCTTCTTCTTTTTCTTCTATGTTTAAAAAAGAATATCGCTATGCGGTATAGAATATGGAATGCCGAGGTACTGACAGTAGAGTGATGGAGGTGAGGAGTAAGTAGTAGGGTGATCAGCCCATTTTAAAATGCGAGCAAGTGACAAATTAAAACCGAGAAAGGAAACGCTCTGACTCTTATCTAGTATTTGAATAAGTCTATTTTGCAGGAAATAGCGCGATTTATCTAGTCACTCGTATCGTCCTTTGTAGACGGCCATTCGGACGATAGTCCGAACACCTGCTGCGACTCCGATTCGCAGTACCACTCGTACCTGGATAGAAGATGAGAGAAAGAATGGATCATACCCACCCATTCAGCCTTGCCACGCAAAGAGGTATCCCATTTTCCCCGTCTTCCTGATGAATAATCGGTTGAAACAATATCCATTGAATGGTAACCAACCCCCTCATCGCCACCCACGCGCTGGGTGGGATGCGGACCAAATGCGGGGTGATAAGATCTATCGATCCATGGATGTAATGGCCCGTATCGTCTGTACCACCGACGTGGGATGGCCTGCTTACTGAGGAGCTCCCTTGCATCGGGCCACGGAGAGCCAATAGCATACTCTCGTGATGCTGGAATCGTTGGCAAATGTGGGTTTATTTCCACAGTTGCCTCAAACGGACAGTTACTACTGTGCTTGGTGGAGGGGTAGATAGCCGACCTATGTACCTGAAGCTAAATAGATTGCTCTAGAAAATCTTCCACTTTCTTCTTTTCTTTTCCTCTCTCTACTTTCCTCATCTATTCCTCTACTCCCAGTCACGATCTTCATATTCCAAAAAAGACCGAAATCCAAATATACAAAATGTCCGCCAAAACCGCCGTCCTGACCGACAAGGCTCCCAAGCCTCTGCCAGGCATCTACTCCCAGGCCATCATTGCCAACGGCGTCGTATACTGCTCTGGCTCCATTGGCACAGATCCCGCCACTGGAAAGTTGGTTGAAGGAGACATCAAAGCTCGCACTGTATGCATTTCTTCTCCCCCTCCTCTCCCTTTATTCCATTTTGAAAACTGACCAAAATATTGTTATAGCACCAATGCATTAAGAACTTGACTCAAGTCCTCGAAGCCGCGGGCACTACTATCGATAAGGTCGTCAAGGTCAATGTTTTCATTGACAACATGGATAACTTTGCCGAGATGAATTCCGTTTATACGCAATACTGGGGAGATGTCAAGCCTTGCCGGACGTGAGTTCTCTATCTTCCTATGGATGCTAAACCAATCTAGATTGTTTGTTATTTATTAAAGGCTAATCGGAGGCGTTTGGATATAGTTGCGTTGCCGTCAAGACCCTGCCTCTTAACACCGACGTTGAGATCGAGTGCACTGCTGTTTTGTAGGTATGGTTTACTGCTTTTATTTTTTGTGTCTGCCATTGATCACGCTAACTTGACTGTTTTATAGACCAGAAACCTCTGGCAGCTCTGAAGGGAGATTCGGTAAAGTGAAGTCCTCGATTTGATGATGATATCTCATGATGTACGCACGTCTTCCTGTAGCATGATAAGAAGAAAAGTTATAGAATGAATACAATAATCAGTTTCGGTATGATATGATTTCGATATGAGACGACTGCAACTCAGGTGCTAGTCAGATAGGTATCCATGGATATCTCAACTAAATATAAACACAGATGGTATCAAATAAAATACAAGAAAATGGCAAATATCAGCTTGGCTCATTGGTGATCAACCTGCCTAACGTATCATACGCCTCTTGGAGCAGTTCCCATCGACAGCCCTCAAGACTTTCTCGCACTGCCTGCAGTAGCTCCGAAGTCTCCTGGGCGACAATATCGATATCCGCAGAATCATGCCTTAGCAACATTAGCATGCGCACAAGGTACTCCTCAGCGCTGCACGATACCCGTCTCTCTCGGCCTTGGTGGGTATGGGTCTGTTGGCCTTGGCTCCTTTCACGAGACATTGCGCCATATGCCCACAAGATCAGTGCTGCATGGTATATGGACCACGGGCGGAGCATGATATTGTCCTTGTTTGCCTTGTAGACTTGTCCCGTGAATATGCTCTCTTGTATCAGCAGGAGGCAGTGGTAGAGGGCCTTTTTTGATTCCTGTCTTTCACTCCATGCACGCACTCGTGCTGTCGCCCTAAGTCGGTCGTTGGCCGAAAGTAAACTGCCTAGTAGGGAGGGTGCGCCCCCTAGGACATGGATGTCATTTATTATGTCGGTATAGATGGCCACATAAGCCATGCGATGCAGTGGCCGTGAAGCTTCTAGGGCAAGAGACGAGCTCCGCGATACGAGCGAGAAGGACCATGTATCCATCGCACGTTCCAGTGTCTCTTTCCACGTATCGATTGCATCTAAGCGCGGAGAATTGGCTGTTGATATACGCCCTACACCCAATGTCGCCGAGTCTCTTGCTTTCAAGTGAGCGGTCACGCTGAACAAGCCATGTAGCAGAATGAGGCGAGAGAATGGGCTACAATGCGGCGGTATCGGGGTTCGTGCCAAGAGTCGTTTCAGTACTGGCAAGAACCCTGGTGACTCTGGGGTCTTGCGCATCAGCCGGTCCCAATCTTCGGCTTTGGTGCATTCCCACAAAACATCTGCGCAGGGCAGTGGTAATCGTACGTCATGCACGGAAAGAATGCACGTGTGCCCGAACATGAAGCTATGTTGAGAATCCATGGTAAATCCGAAAAATGCCGTTCGATTTGAGGCCTGCATCTCAATCCACTGATGCCATGATTGCTCTATAGCGTTTGTACCGGGAGTTTGTGTGATGTTCTGGTACGTAACTCCTCGCTTCATCAGTGTGATGATGGCGCCGTGAAAGATGTGAGATAGCTGGTGATGTTTTCTCGTGGAGAACATTTTCTCATGTGCCTGTATAATCAAAAGTGTTTGGACACACCATAGTGATGCAGGAGGGTCGAAGTCGGGGGTCTAAAAGCCAATATGAGTATTTCCCCCAACTATGGTTTTAATGTTGTAGCGAACAATACTTACCCCAAATATGAGATACCGCAACGAATCATGGATCTTGATAGACGTCTCGTAATCTACTGCATCCCCCGAGAGCGTTGCCCCCAGCGTGACTATGGCCGCTACCAGCAAAGGCGACGCTTTCACTGGATTCAAAGTGTGTTTATGTAATATGGGAAAGTGTGGATGGTAGTTCTCGAAATAGAGGTCCCAGAACCCTGCGAGATTATTGGGATAAAAGAAAGACGACATCAGGATGTCAGGGTCTAGAGTACTCAAAGCCTTCAACAAGTTTCCACGAACCTCGGCCCATGGAGAAGTTGCCGATGACTGTGAAGATAGAGGATGGCGAATATGAGCTGGAGATGGTACTGGGAGTACGGGTGGCGATACATCTGTCAGTGAAGCACTGCTGTGCGGTGATGGGTCTGACGGCATGCCTAGGTCGGCAGGGAGATTGTCAAACAGCCATTCAAAATCCAAGGCTGGATCTGGAATGTTGATAGAAGGATCAAAAAATAGAGAAGTAACCTGGTCCTCGGCAAAGTGTTGAATTGCATCGTTCATGTTGTGAGGATCAGGGTAAGATGTGCTGGGATTGCGGAAGTCCATTGGCTCCATGGGTGGAACTCCATGGCTGTAGCTTATGGAATGATTGTCTCTTTCTAGCTGGGCCGCTTGCGCAGCATCCATTTGGTGGTTTTCTTGTCTCCCTGTGTCTTGATAAGGAGGTGTCTTCACCGGGGGTATGTCCGAAGCAGTCATTCGAACATCTTCCTCCTGCTCACGTTCAGTGAACATGGCAGCAGACTCCATTGGCAGGGGAGGCTGGGATTGGACATCGGAGGAGTCATATGAGGAGCTAGAATTGGCAGCTACTAAGCCCCCAACTTTCCGGAACCACATCCCCTTTGCATGGCGGTCTTCATGTCTCCTCAACAGGTCCTTGCGGACGAATCTTTTGGGGCATGATGCGCATTGGAAGATCTGCTTGGGGCTGTCTGGACCAATCTTAGTCGTGCAATTCTTGCAAAATGATTTCCATCCTGAAGAAGGAGAGACAGCTCCTTGGAATCTGGGGATAGATACGTACGGTTTAGCTGGTGTCTGGCCAAATGCTCTGCCCGAAGAAACTTTTTCCCGCACCCGGGCTCGGGGCAGGCATGTTCCCTGGGCATCAGGGTATCTTCAGCGAGAGCGAGAGTCTGTCGGAGTTGGAAGCATCCTCTGGTTGCGAGTGCTACATGGTGCGGTGTAGAATGATTGATTGATGGCAAGAGGCACCCGGGGATACGGGTGCCTTATTAATACGGCACTAAGTATGGGGCTGGCTGTCAGCCACACGGCCTTCTGATTGGCTCGTTGCCTAGCTGATCGGCCAATCAGATGATAGCAGCGAGGTACACCCCGCAGCGCTGACTGTGTAAGACGAAGCTGTGAATAGCATCGTGTCACAGTATCACAGAGAGTGTTTCATTATTTATCTTCAGCCATCTCTCCCTGGTTGCTTCATAGGCTGTGATTCCTCAGCGCAATAATCGTCTCACGGACTGCCTGATGAGGAAGGCGGGTCCCAACGGCCCCATCAGCCAACCAGAGCCCGCTACTGTCGGGATCCGATGGCAAGGACAACACTGCGAGCTGAAACGAGCTTTGTTTGTTTGGCCCTCTTGGCTCATTGAAGCACCCCCCAATTCATATCACAACACAATTGCATGCAAGCAATTGGAAAGTGCATTCTTCCGCCCAGGTAGAGCATCTACATCTCTAGTCGTGGTGCGCTCTACCACAGCATCGCGTCGCACCGCACGCAATGACATCTCCCCGCCGATCTTCGTCTTGGAACATCCAAGAAAGACAAGGCACGTCATCAGCAGCAAGTTCCGTCTTGGAGCTGGGACCTCACAATGGCTGGCAGATGATGTCGACGCGTGGCCAGAATCTGCCGGGGCTGCTAAGGACATATTCATATTCCGAAGATAACAAATACGGCCCTACGGATGATGTTGAATCCAGCTCCCTCGAAGAGGGTGTCGCTGGTAGCTCCGGCAATAGTATTAGGCCTGACTTTGCAAGACATTTTACTGCGTCAGAGGCGAGTGAAAGGCCTCATAGGAGAGGGTCAATTCTTATCGGAGATACAACGTCGGCTTTTCAATGGTATATTTATGATCTCTCATTTTCCCGAGTTTCTTGCTATGCATAAGTTCACATCGGGCTTGACTCGGGGATAATTGAGCTAATTTTGTCATAGGATGGAATATTACACGCCTCCAGCACAATTACCCAAGCTTCGGAAACCAGTGCAAGTACTCCTCGTTCATAACAAAGTGAACATACAATCGCTGACTTGAGCCATGGTCTAGTCGCCAATACTACGAACGAATGAACTATTTGGTTTACCGATATAGTTTTGTGGATCGTTTGTTGAACTCTTCAATTGCTCGTGATCTGATTGAAGACTATGACCTGTTCTCCGCTAGCAACCGGCAGAGCCACCTGCAGACCATTACAGAAGAGCAGCCCGTACCGAACGGAGGCACCACTGCTGCAAATGTTCCCACTGAACTACCAGTTGAGTCCCAGGATACAGGTCGCCCTCGGCGTCTTCTGAATGAAAGAAGCCCGCTTTTACTCTCGCCAGATCAAGAAGACGAAGCAATGGAAATTTCCCAATCGTCGAGGGAACAAGACAACCGTCGAATTATTATGACTGCTGTATACGTTAATCTCATAGCGAACCTGATACTGCTAATTGCCAAGATTGTTGTGACATTAATGACCAGCTCCGTTTCCGTCCTTGCAAGCTTGGTCGATGCAGCATTGGATTTCTTGAGCACGGCTATAGTGTGGAGCACAACGCAGCTGACCGTTCGGCGGGATCGATTTCGATATCCTGTAGGTCGACAGCGTCTGGAACCTTTAGGAGTCCTTTTATTTGCCGTTGTCATGATCACCTCTTTTTTCCAGGTTGCCATTATCTCAGTGCAGCGGCTGGCTGGCGAAGACCACAACCTGGTTGCGTTAACTGTTCCAGCCCTCATTATCATGGCTTCGACTGTGACTATTAAGGGCCTTTGCTGGGCTTGGTGCCGAAGGATTAACAATTCAAATGTTCAAGCGTTAGCTCAGGATGTAAGAATTCATTATTCCTGATTTCTTGTACCGGCAGTTTCTGACTAACACTCTCTAGGCTATGACGGATGTTATTTTTAACATATTCAGCATCATCTTCCCGCTAAGTCAGTCTTCCTTATCCTCTTTATTGCCCTATACGAGCAGGGCCCTCTCAAAAGAAAGGCATATATGACCACGACGTGAGCTAACACAATGAACAGTTGGCACATTCACCAACAGCTGGTTCTTGGACCCCCTCGGCGGTCTCATTCTGTCAATGTACGTAATCGGCAACTGGGCAATCACCGCAAACGAACACATTGCGCACCTCACTGGTGCCGCGGCATCGCCCGCTGACCGAAGTATTCTATTATACTTTGTAATGCGTTTTGCCACCTGTATTCGCTGGATACAGAATCTGGAAGCCTATCATTCTGGAGATAGACTGAATGTAGAGGTCGATATTGTCTTGGACGGGAATACGAGTTTGCATGATAGTCACGATATTGGCGAGAGTTTGCAGTATATGCTCGAGAGTCAGGTGGCGAGCGTTGATAGGGCTTTTGTGCATTTGGATTATGCCGAGTACAACCTTCCAACGCATGTGGATCATACGCATACCTAGGTATGTGCTTCTGGTGTATGTATATACGTGTATTATATAGATGGGGGTTATATATGTGTTGGGAAGAGATGCAGTTATTTATTCATTTTCATATAGTTTCTACATAGACAATCTTTTGACAACTAGTATCCAAACCCAATAAAACCAAGAAAAACAACAAAAACAAAAACAAAATGCACTCTAAATTGCAAAACTTCAAACTCCATAAACAAAAAGAACCACCACATCTACGGAGCGTAGCGATCAGGGGGCTTTCTGGTACGCGTACTTCTGCGCAGGTTTGCTCCAGTCTCTGTAGTTGTCCGCGCTTTCTTCACCTTTCGTTTAACCTGCTTCTTCTTCCTTTTCTGCTGCTGCTGCTGCTGGTGGTTCTCAGATCCACCGGCTCGTCCAGACGGGCCCGACCTTTGCGTTCTGATGCGCGCGCTTCTTCGCACTGGCACGTCCGCATTCTCGCCCTCTCGTTTCTACTTGTTCTTCCACGTCGTGTTCTGGCTCTCTTTGGCGGTCTTGCTTCTTCTTCTTCTTCTTCTTCTTCTTCTTCCTCCTCTTCTTGCTCTGTTGGATCTATATCTTCCCGGCGCCGTCTTCTGGAGCTGTTGGTGCTTGATGGGCTACGCTCTTGTGTCACCACCATCTCCTCTTCCTCTTCCTCTTCCTCTTCCTCTTCCTCTTCCTCTTCCTCTTCCTCTTCCTCATCGCCTTGTGACTGATCTTGTGGCTCGACTTCTGACTCTTCCTGTGGCTCTTCTTGTGGTTGCTCTTGTTGCTGTCCTTGAGATCTATCTTCTGCTTCATCTCCCGGCCGCGTGGGTGATGACGATACCAATTCCGGGAATAGATACTCGCTTGGATCTACATGAATATCTACCGGACTCGGACTCTCCTCCGGACTCTCTTCCTGATCCTCCCACTCGTCCATCCACTCATCAAATGTCAATCCATTATGCCGTATAAGCGCCATCACCCTGTACCTTTCTGGGGTGCATCGACGCCTATGCTGACTGACCCACGGGGCGTGTTCGGCATAATAGTCGAGTCTCAGCTTCTCTAGTCGCTCTTTCCTTAAGAGTGCTTCTTCGAGGATATCTTGAAAATTGTGCTGGGCCAGTTCATATTTGGGTGCACCATAACCGGCGGAGTTTGGTTCTGTCACTGGCTTTGGGGTACCTTCTTCAACGGTATTGTCGTTGCGTGGAGGGGGGGTATGCGGTTTGGCGTTTTCTTTATTTGCCAATTCATCATCATCATCTTCTTCTTCTTGTTTGATAGTAGACATTTCACTGGTAGCGATATCTGTTTCTTGACTGCTAGCTTCGCTAGAAGAGCGCCTGGTAGACGCGGCGAGGGTGGGAGACATTTCTCCTGATGTTGTTGATCCAATCCACCTTTCCATTGTTGAGACTAGTTTGGAACGTAGAGACATATTCTTCTTATATATGATGTTTTTTAAGAATGTTTGATTAGACAGCCAGCTGTTCAGATGACAAACAAGTTGGATAGGAACGTGGAAAAGTCCTCTCATAAATACGGTAGAATAGATCAATGCCACACATACATACACAAAAAATCAAGTAAAAGGGCATTCAAATTTAAAAGAAGTATTGTGTCTCCAAATTCAAGTTGGGTAAAATTGGAATATAACTTGATTGTTACAACTCCTGAACCGGGCACATACATACTTCTTGAACAAAGCGCATAGTTTCTTTTGTGCTTTTCTTCCATACATCTCTTTTTGTCTTTGATCTCCTTTCTCTTGATCACTTGTTCATTCGGTGGCATCTTTGAACACTTTGGGAATTACAAAAAATGTAGATAAGTGAAGCCTGTAAATCAAAGCTAGTGCATTGTTCGGTAGTCTTTTGTAGATAAAATGGGTGAGAAATTTCTTTCAGGCAGCTACCAGCTATATACTGCGACGGACTCCTACCACTGTTGCACAATATTGTATGATACTTTCTTTATTATTTATTAAATACTATAATGCCATTGATACCCGCGTATTGCTAAGAATACATCTACTATTATTGTTGATGACATCAAGATCGGCTTTTTACACGGCATTGGGACCAATTGGACTTGTATAAATTAATGAATGACGGTATATAGCGCAAGGAAAATATTGCAAATTTTACCAATAGGACAGTTAGTAGTTGTAATTAGGGCATCATTCAAAATATCCGGCCGCTGGTTGGCTGTTATTTAGAAAGATGCCTAGGTAACGCATCCATGGTACCGTACAGTTTGCAAAACCATTTTTTAAGCCCTATAAAGGTTATCATGCCGAGTATATTCAAATTCTATAGAGTTTTAGACAGGCTCGTGTGGAAAATCAACTTAATTCATCTCATTCCTTCTTTTGCGAGACATTCAAATCTGATTCCGTACGATTGGATTCCAGTCGAGACATCTTGGAGACAGCCTTCATCATGTCTCTCATGAGTTTGCCGAATGAGCTCTTGATTCATATTGCAAAATCCGGCTGCATGCTCACTACCAGCGGCCTTCTGAAATGCAATCGGCGTCTTTACAATCTGCTCATCACTGATTGGTTCCAACATATTCGGGACTTCCACACTGCCTTTTATGCCCGGGTACGAGACGCAGATGGTGAGGACGTCTTCTGTTCCATGAGAGTTCGGGCGGTGCATTTCCTGCGAGATCTAGAATCTAAGGCTTGGGGCGTCGATGAATCTACGAGGCAGTGTTTTGGTTTTTGGGGTGAAAATAGACACGCAGTCCAAGATTTGGTTGGGCCCAAGACACTTTTAAACCCGCGGTCTTGTCTGTCACTCATTGATGTGGCTGCTGCTGATAATCCTTTGAGGGCGTTGTTATTTCGTCACGATCTGCACAACGCGCAAATGCTTTTAAATTCGTGGTTACACCCAACTTGTCTATTGACCGTGCCCATAGACTGCCTGAAAACCATTACACGTTATAATGGTGCTCCTGACATATTCGAATTCTTAAAAAAGAATGGTGTTCAGGTGGATGCCAGAGCTGATGACCTACGTAAGGCTATCTGTGACCAAGACGAGCCTACGGTCGAGCGTCTGCTCAAACAAGGCGCGGGGCGTACGTTTCCCGATCAATGTACATTTTTTTCACAGGCGATTCCCACAGGAAACGCAAAACTAGTGGAACCACTTTCCAGGTTTGGCGTCAAACTCTGTCCTTTTCAAGACACGCCATTTCAGAAAGCAGTAGGGAATATGCAAATCGTGGAACTTTTGTTAAAGCAAAACGTTCTACCTGACCACTATGATAACGCGCTTCAAATAGCGGTCTCCGCCGAGAATATACCAATGATCAAATTACTTTTCAAGTACAACGTGCGGTCTTTTGGTAACTTGAAAATCAAAAAAATTGAAAATATGGAGCTGTTGAAATTACTTTTGAATAACAATGTCAAGCCTTCTTGCAGCCAGGCAACCTCGGCATTTACCGAAGCACTGCTCGCAGGGAGAAAGGACGTGGTGGAGCTACTGATTAAAAATGATATCAAGCCCCTTATTTATGAGAAGTCATTGGCAGATGCAATTCGCAAGGGAAATAGACAGGCAGGCGAGCTATTCTTTAAGCACGGCGCTCGAGCCTCTCCTAGCGATAAAGCAGTGGCTACGAGATACCAACATATTCGTCCTGATCTGTATCAGATGTTTCAAGAGGAGTACAAGAAACAGAAGGAATTGGAAACCAGGAAAAGCAGCCTGAGTCACAGCAACAAAAGAAGAAGTGCCGGAGACTGGACGGGGTTTTCTAAAAAGAAGAAGGTGGACGTGATTCACTTAGACTGAGAGAATATTATTTAACCATGAAATATTTGCTTTAGATCACTGCTTCCTGTTTCTTTAAACACTACGCTGTTTAGTTTGTTCTAGTATAAGAGGGCGCTTGGCATACACATGATATCGAGATACTCTATCTAATTTCGGAGCCCTCTCTGGCTGGATTATGGCTGGGTAGATATGTTGTCGCAAAGGCTCATCTTCTTACAATATGCCCCGATATATGTTGATTCCCCCCAGAAGGAAAACGGCTAGGGCTTAGGGCTAGGGCTACGCGGGAAGCTCCCTCCCCTAAATATCGTGTTGCATATCAACAATCAATTATGAATGTTTAGAGCCCTTGTCATAGGAATATTATATAGAAATTATGTTTTCTTCATATAAATTACAAGAGGGTTTCAAGGGGGAATGACACATTTGCACACAAGCTATATCTATCTTCCGCCGGCCGCTGCTTTCTCAGCAGTCAAGCCGGAACGACATGTGACTGAGTTCTCTTTTTACACCGAAGGCTGTATGTAGTACAGATCAATAAATGCCTTAAATTTAATATTGGGCTGTCAGTGCATTAGAATAATAAAAGCCTAGACGTCTGCTAGTTTTTCCTATCCATAACGAGCACACAACACACACCGTGGCAGTATGTTGCCTTAATGCAAAATGTTTATGCAAGGTAGCTATAGTAATAGCTCGTACAAGCATCATCAATGGTGCTATCTGCTTGCATTGTGGGAACAACAGTCTGGTTACTTGCATCTTGCCCTGCCAGCAGGAGGAACTCATTACTTGTAGACTTTGACCACCCATTAAGTGCCGGTCCATCCTCTGGGTCCTTCGCAAAAGCCAACCACAGATCCTGCATCTTCACGCTGACGTTAGATTCAAAGGCAGTATCAGCACCATAGAAATCACCAGAAGTACCGAAAATCATCGGTAGTTCCGATGTATGGTATGCACCCAAAAAGGATGCAGGCGAGAGGTTGATGAAATTTCCACGATACTGGTAACGATAGGTAGTCAGGCCAAGTTGTTCACGATAGGCTGTGAGATAGGGCACGGGACATTGGAAACTGGACAAAGTGATCACTTCGGCAACATCGCCGCCGGAACCGCTGAGAATAGTTCCATCGTTCAGATTAGAGCCAAAGATGGTTTGGTACTAAGTTTATTTTCGATAAAGCGTTCAGTGTAGTTGTTGAAAACAATCTCCTCATCAATATATGGAGCAAAGGTCAGATCACGGCCGTTTTCTCCAAGATAAGCAGTAATGTTGGCAGCAGGAATAGCACGCAAGCAGGCTAGTTCCTCAGTTCCATTACCTGAGCACCCAAAGCCGGCGGCCACCGAGCTGAAGTTGGTAGTGCCAGTGGAACGTGTGCCGATGGTCAGAAAGACAGACCCTGAATCCTGGGCAAATCCTTGAACAATAGGATCATCCGGGTAGGCAAAATTCAGGACGTCAACGCTTGCAGCACCAGCGCTCTGGCCCCAGAGCACCATTTGTTCGGGATTGCCTCCGAAAGCAGCAATGTTATCGTATGCCCATTATATAGCGGCACGTTGATCTAGGATTCCCAGGTTCTGCTGGGTGAGGCCTTTGGCCCCGGGGAAGCCAAATATACTGAGTCGATATTGAATACTGATCACTATGTGGTCTTGGGTGCGTTCAATCCATTGTGTGGGGATCCAAGCTGGTGTATCAGTTCCCCCTGAGGTGAACTCGCCCCCATAGATCCAGATAATCACGGGAAGGCCGGTTTTGTTGTTATTCGGGGTCCAAATACTGAGTGTCAAACAGTCTTCGCTTGTACCCCCTGCGATGAGTGTCTCGGGTGCATACTCGGAAAACGGACTCTCGCCTCCCGTGCTTTGGGGACAAGCAGGAGGAAGGGAGTCGGCATTGATGATGCCGTAGTTTGATTGATTTGCTGAGGTGGAAGCCAGCGCAAGTTGCCCACGGGTGACTGAGCAAAGGGGACACCCAAGAATTGGCGAACATTGGGGTAGGTGCTATTGACTAGGCCCTGAGCCAAGCCGCTTGACGTTTGAATCTGGACAGCGCCAGACTGCGTTGCAGTAGTTAATTCTACTACTGCAGTCGCGAAGAAGCTAAGAAAGGTATGAGGTCTCATTTTGGATTGTGCTTTGTTTCTGGTGCGTAGAATGCAAATCCCTTGGGCTCAACGGAAAGTGATCCCCTTATATACCTGAGATCTTGATTAAACATTGTGAGATGCGGAGAAAGACAATGCCGTGCAGCATCTGTATCTTTGAACGAGATGACATTTTGATAGATGCATAAGGTAAATGATTGTTTTCATGAAACGTCGAGGATTCTCCCCGAAGCTCCACCAATAACTGGGGTTTCGGTCCGGCGGCTCCCTGGCTAATATCTGCCACTTGCTGATCATTGCTACATGACACCTGCGGGGGATAAATTGTTAACAAGATCTACAAGACAGGTAGTGTTGGACAGTAGTAGTCCGCATAACCATTTATCCGACACGGGTTGGTATACAGTTAGGGCATTCGCTGGCAGCGCTATCCTGCTCAATTAATATCAAACAATCAGAAATATTGTCATTGCCAGGCATGTGATTTTCATAATTTGGACTGATCGAGCTTAAAACTCAAGTAGGCACTCCATATTTGCGGGGAAATTGTATTGGAAAGTATTAGCATAGCAAAGCAATAATCAGCCATAGCCCTAACTAATCCGTGCGGGGTGTTTGTCCATAGCCTCACCAGCATCATCCATTGTTCGTCGAGTAAAACGAGCTGTAACCTATCTGGCTGGGAATCCAGCTTTCCATCCAAGTGACTGACTTCTGGTGCATCAAACTGATAAAAATCTGGGTCGCCACGGCATGCAAGCAATGAGAGTGAGTGTATGGCGTTCGAAAAAAGATAGTAAGTCCTCTGACATTCTCGGCATTTCTTTCAACCCGATCATTGTTCCGTCCCTCAATATCACAAAATAACACAGCATGTCACTGGCTCCTCATTAGGATACGTGAATCTGACAGCTTGGCTCATTTGCAAATCTCGTTTGAATCTATCAGGAATGACAGTTTGTGGTGTTTTCCCGGTGACAATGTAAGGTCCGCTTAGCAAATTGCCGTTTAAAATGACGGCGAAGGTGGCTAAAAACCGATCGATATCTTCGTTCTCAATGACAAACCAGAAGGTTTCTCGAGGCTTGATGGGCATATTGATTTGGGTTGTAGCTGAAGATAGGGCAACGATCCTAGGATTCTTTCCGATTTTATGAGGGCCACCTTATGGAAGTCAGCTTCCGAGCACTTCTGGAAAAGAGAGACAAACAGTGATTTACCCCAACTTGTTGCAGTCGTGCCATCAACAGTCTTATATGTGTGCGTCCAACCGAAGGCCAGCTCAACACGCCCCGCTGCAAAGCTCCCATAAATGACATTGCCTTGAACAATAAATTGAGACGCAAAATTGTTCGTCACCCCATGATATCATGGCATCGTATTGTCTTCGTTGAGCCACATTAGAGAACTCTTGGAAGGGTATACGGCGATGCGGCATTGTAGGTTCATAAATGTATATACACGTTGACAAATGAACCGTAAATTTGAGCTCGGAGGGACACTTGTAAACCCAGGGTGTTCACAGAACTACGAATAAAGGGTCTAAATATTTATAGCTCCACGAAACAACTTTTGAGAGCCTCGTGCAGAGTAGGTCAACGGCGTAGGCGAGTCTATCAAAGCTTCTCATCTCCTCGCTGTCGAACCAGTGGTGTTTCTTTGATATTTGCGCTCGAGCACAAAAGTTCCTAATTCAGCATGCTCTTGCACACATTCGGTTAAGAAGCACACGTAATGCCTCAGCCTCCCTCTTGTATACATAGAAAGCTTAACGCTGGCACCGCTTGGCAATTATTCCTGCGGCAGAAGCAAGATGGCCAGAGTACACTGTAGACATGATTATTCCCATAGTTAACTTCAAGATAAGTCAAACAAGATGATAATAATCTAGCCAACTCAGCCTTTAAATGGCAGTTCTCCCCAATTTCCTATTCATTGCTTTTTCCGCAATGCGCTAGACTCGGTCTTGAGTGGCTGCTTCTCACACTAAACAATACATATAACATCGACCATTATAATTGAATGAAATTGGTTGGTAAAGAGGCAGCCGTGTCACAAGCCTGTGCCGCGCGCTCTGCCCGATTCGTCTGATCTCAGTGCTGATCGGTGAGTGCCCAGCAATGGCAGTGACGGGAGGATGGTTACCCATGCGACAACCACCACTTGAAGGCTGGAAAGAGTTGAGAGGGAATGGAAGGTATTTCGCACAGTATGCATTTCCAGGGTGCCTATAGCATATTCCACAGAGCATCATATCGAGGAATAACGCCTGAAGGGCATCCGAAGACGTAATATGTAGCATTGGCAATATAGACAGTTAGGGCATTTACTGCCAGCCCTATCCCGTTTCGATTGATATCAAACAACAAGGGACACTGAAGATGCATGGCGTACGTTGTTAGATATATATTCATCATTTGCTATGGTATGCATGGAATAGATGTAGTGCTCTCAATAAATGGAAATGCAAATGTGTAAACGGTTTTGTATGGACATAGTAATACGACTGTGAGGCTTCGTGTACACAGGGTTGATTTGTATGTGAAATTTGTATTAGATAGTCTCTGCCTTGTGAATCCTTAGGACTCGCATGCATTTATGGTGTGGTACGCCAAACCGTTAATCCCGCGTAAGCAAGCAAAGTCAAGTGTAAGCCGTATATGAAGCTATTCACAGATTATATTTGATATTTCGCTGTACAAAATGCAACTCAAATCCAAACACTTGCTTGTAACTCTTGTTCCAGCCTTGAGCAAGAGGTTTTTTTTTAGCCCTTAACCCATGCAAACCCAAACCGATGAACCTTTGCAACAACCAGCAATGCCATACCCAAGGTAATAACACTCCCCATGAACATCTGCATGTACAAATAACCTCCATTATCAGCCTGCACAAGCGCACCAGCAATCGGGTTCCCTGTCAAGGCAGCGAACGAAACGATGGTCATGACTTGTCCCATTCTGGCTCCAATCTTCTTTAGATCGTCGGTCAGCGAGGTTATCCCAACGGGGAACAGGCCCTGGACTCCGGCGGAAGCGATACCGTATATCGCAGCCCAGACATACAGGCCGGGTACGCTGTGGACGCCATTCCAGCCGTATGAGGCAGCAGCAGAGCAGATTGCGTAAGGAATTAGGAGATTTAAAGGCCCCGTCCAAAGATCGGATATGAGACCCGGTAGAATACGGCCCGGAATACCAACGGCGCTCATGACCATGAGGAGATCGGTAGAAGTCGATGTGGAGGCGCCAAGAATATCCTTTGCATAGCTACTCACGTAGAAGAACCCAACATACAAGCCCCAGAAAATGAAAAACATGCCAAATGCAAAACATGAATAAGGAACTTCCTTGAACGCGGACAGCTCTAAAAACGGCCCGCCCGAACGCGGCGGCAGGCGTTGTTTGAGGAAGAGCAGGCTTGGAAGCAGTGTACCCAGAGTGAAAAATCCCATTATACGCAACGTCCATGCAAACCCTACTTTGCCCAAAAGCGCGTTTACCATTGCCGGGATGATCAGTCCACCTGTCGCAGCTCCGGCCGCTGTTGAGGATATGGCGAGTGCCCGTCGTTTCTGAAAGTAGGTGGGAAGCAGAGACATGGTAGGACAGAACATAAGACCGGATCCAAGACCTTGCATAACGCCCTGGGAAAGAAATATCTGCCAGTACTCCGTGCACAACGAAGTCATGAAGAGACTTAGCACTGCAATAAACATGCCACAAGCCCATGTAAACTTGAAGTAACCAGCGTCTGTCGCGCGGCCTGAGAACGTGCCGATGAAAAAAACCAACCATGTTTGCACACTGCCTATCCAGGAGACGTCTGATGGCGATTGATGCAGGGTTTCCGTGTAGTAGGTTTGAAAAAAGCCAAATGCATTGGTGTATCCCCACGTATTGGCAATGACCAAATGGGCGAAAAGGACCTGTGACCATGCCACGAGGTCTCCGTCCGGAAGGGGGGCCGTATTTCGTATAGAACGAGTGCGGACGAGGCTCAGAGCCCTGGCTAGAGCAGTCGTTCGACTTGCAGATCTTGATATGGATGTTATTGATTGGTCATCGTCGTTGTCGTTTTCGTCGTTGTCTGTAATCGTCTCTGGGATTCTCCCTTTCTCCTCGTCATTATTATACGCATTATCTTGGTATGCTTTTGATTTATAGTCAATCGAGGCGTTATGATCATAAGGTACAGAAATCGAGTCTAGGTTTTCTTCATCTCGTCTTTCCTGCTGAAGTTCCTGTTCCGAACAATTTTCTTGCGTCTTCTCGAAGACTATCTCTTTTGAATCGCCCATTATGCTCAATGTTTAGCTTTTTGTTCTTTCGCTATAAAATGCCGTTAAAATGTAGATATGTATGCGGATATGTATCAATTGATCGTCAGTAATGAGAAACCACAGCGTTTTAGATTATTATCTCATTGCTGTGCATCTAAAGTGCTTTTGTGGTTCGAAATGCCAGTGGGAACAGTAATCATTATAAAAGTCGTTAGTAGGAATGAGAAATTATAGATAAGAAATGCACCAGCATTGAAGAAAATGCAAAAAAAGAGAAAACAAAAAAAAATAAATGCAGGTGTTATCTCTTCGCCAAACGACGCACAGTAGTTATTTAGGACCGGGTCAGTTCCACTGACTGGGGCATGCTAAATAAAATAGAGCAGGCTCGCAGAGAAATCCGAGATAGCACGGAAAACTAACCAGCGGCCCGGGGGATGGCCGAACCGAGTCACTTGGATAGTCGTATCAAGTTAGCAGTCTGTGAAGGATGCGCTTGACAACTCATAATAATAATTAATATATTAATTGAGCTGCATGTGATGAATGCTGCGATGTGGTGCAGTCAGCTTCTCGTTTGTTGAATTTTTGGGCATTGGACTGTTGTCCTGCAAGCTCTTGGGATCGTTAGGCACCTCCGCAAGACTAGCAGAAAATCCACCCCATTGTGTCGATGAGCCATTAGAATGGAACGCAAAGATGTCCGACACTCGCTTCCCCCGCAAATAGACCTAAGCTCCATCATGCTATAGATCTAGCCTGTTGTGACGGCTCATGCCTCATTTCGCCGGCCTACATTTATTCGCGTCGCTCTGCTCGACCGTCCCTATCAGCCCGGCTTGCTGATCGCAGTACTGCGCCATTTCAACATCCTTGTCCGTAAGGCCGCGGGGAAAGTGCGTTGTCCAGTGAATATGAACCGAGCCTGATCTCTTAATCCATCATTAGACCCGTCAGCATGCGTTTCCTCTCCAATTGAGCCATATTCACATTCGATGTACCGAATCGTCGACGAGGGGGGTAAACTATCTTACAAGAGTTAGTGTTGAATGGTGGTTCTTCGACTTGCTTCGAATGCCGACGACTTGGGTAAAATCCTGCAATATTCAATCGGCCAGTTAGATACGAAAAAATAAACAAATGGATGCAAGATCAAACGCACCAGGCATTTCGTATAAGTCTTGAAGTAATATGTTTTTGCAACACCCGTACGGTCTTCATCCAGCGCCCATTGTTTTTGCTCAATTAACGATTGAAGCGGCGCCGACAGCTGCTTTCGGTCTACACCGTCAGCAAACACCGGGTCCGCGCGATTTGTCGCGGGCGAAGAACTGGAAAAGCGCTTCCTAGGCCAGGATGGAATAGATCTCGATCGTCGAACTAATCGTGCAGCTGAAGCAGCAGCAGACATGGTGTGCAGTGGTTGTTTGTGGGTGTGTCGTATGGTTGAGCGAGGGAAGGAGGTTTGGTGGCCCGTGATTGAAGCCTCAGGCCTCACGCCAGTCCTTTCCGAAAATGGACAACCCTAAACAGACGACATAAAACAACCACCCAAATCCACAAGAAAGAATATATCAAATTACTGATAAGGAGAGAGAGAAAAAAGGAGTTCGGTGAAATGCTTGAAAAGTAGATACCTTGACTTTAGGCTCAATCTTGGACGAATAGGTATTCTGAAAACATACTAGTTTTCTCATTTGACGTCTTTGATACTGGTATAAGATCAAATTCCCGGGTAAAAGTTCTGGAGACTACATGTCTTGGTTAGAAACGTCTGTTCTGGACAGATCAGTTCGTTCTATATCAAAGCCATTGTAAGCCTACGTAGTGACGAGCTCCACATATTCCGAGTCTACGGCCTTACGGTCCTCCCTGGGGAACCAGCAGCCAACGCAAATGAGATGACACGGAAATATTTCACTCTAAAAACAAAGATAGTTCTTTCAATCAGGGTCAGCTGGAGTGCTTATTTCTTCTTTCTGCTCAATTAACAATCGAAGGGGCTGACAGTTGCCCACAAGCCCTGTCTGCCGAGTCCGCACGATCCGCATGATCCGCGCGATTTTATGACAGCCGAAGAACTAGAAAAAGTGTCTTTTTTTTTTCTAGGGCCTAGGCCAAAGGCAAGGAGAAGACATAGATGTTGATCGTCGAATCAACAACATCAATCTTTCTGGGCAGTGGAACAGGAAATGTGGCTGAAGAAGACGCGTCCTTGTTAACGAGGGATGGGCCCATGACTGAAGCCTCAGACGTCAAGATATCTGCTAGGTCTTCCCCAAAATAGACAATTCAAAACATAGGAAGAAAGGATATAGGGAAAAATCGGCTATGTAGCTTCCATCGGCCCGAACATGTATCGATCGGTTCGGTAGAGCGGATCACTAGGTACTACTACTGTAGGAGGGACGATAATAGTCTATGATGTACGGAGTAGAGCCGGGTGGATAGATCCAACGTATTAGGGCCAGATAGTAGGATTACTATATTATTAGTACATATCGCTTAGCAGAGGATTGCTTGCATTGTGCATGGTTCGAGATGTGGCTGCATTCGGCGAACTGTGTAGTTATCTAATCGAGCTCATGATGTCATCGACATCAGTAGCTTAAATACGTGGTTAACCTAATACTCCGTGGTGACTAGCCAAGTGGTTTTAATTTATTGTGTATTTGCGAAGAAGAGAAGGAAAAAAGACCATTGATGTGTAATAGGTAAAAGTTAAGTCGGTTCTTTATCTACATTGATTAGTTAGCTACGCGTGTCCGTATATAGTATCCTGGATGCTAATATGAAGCTAATGTGCTCCGTAATCACTAATTAATTAGTAATTAATTAGCCTCTACCACCAGATTCTTGATAAATTCTTAGCGAATTAGATAATACACACGCCAATTTTGGGATCCAATTTAGAGTGTCTGAGCGCCTGCTTCATGGTTACACAATATTGATTCATTGTCTGTTTGACTATGTGTCCTAGCTCTGCCCTGGCTCGTCCGCGGTCTCCCTAGCTCATACGCTGACATGTTCGCGGAGACATTTCGTAGTCTACTCGGGGCTTTACCGACTCGTACTCGTACTCGGGGGCATGTTGCCTAGCAGCTTGACACATGCTAATAACTAGTCGTAAGCAATCTTTAATATAAAATTAAAAATTTTGCAAACTCTAAATCGACTAGGAATTTGCTAAGGAATCGCGTGGTGATCGATCGACTACTCAATTGGACAATGCATATCACCATAACAGTTAGCTAGGTGCTCTTGGCGAACCAGATCTCGCAGAACGCGAGGCTGGACCATTCGATTGTATCATCGATTCAAGGATCCATTCCCCTCAATTTTTGTTTCCCGGCACTAGACGTAGACACTCGAAGAAGAACAGCTGGGATAAGAAAAAGAAAATACGACAAACCTGACTGTGAAGACTCAATGGTATATACGTACTGTCCAATACTATATCTACAACTTACGGAGCTGAGCGAGCACTGAGCACTGGCCCAGACGGATCACGGATCACAAATATGCTCAACCAGTTCCAGATTAATGAATTATGCACGCTCTCGGACGAACATTCCGAGCAAGTGCGAGCACATACGAAGGAACGGAACCAATACGTGCCGTACGGAGATCTCCCGCATAAAGCGGCACACCCTCGGACGCCGTAATCTATTAAATCCGTGGGCTCTTGACCAGCGAAAAAAGTACGCACGTATCGGGGCTAGCCCGATACATACAGCAACGACAGAAAGAGAAATTCCTCTAATATTATTAACTCCGTCTGAACATTGGGTGCAGGGCAACTGAGTTTTGTGGCCGGATGTATGAGTCAGCGGGCTTAAGAACTCTGGAATTCAGTTCCGGTCAAGCTCAGGCATTTGTCGAGGTACTATCGATTATTTATTATTTTGCATCACTCCGTAGATGCAGCGATGATTAGTGATTACATTACTGTACAAGGCTAGAAGCATGATGAATAGAGAGCCTTAGGCACGCAGTCCGGAGTTTGCGTATTTCCGGTCACGGTCGATACACCGATACAGTCGCCGGGCGAATAAAATGGCCTGTTGTACGCGTACAGAGATAGTTACCATACTACGTACACTGCAAATACACAGCATGAGCTGCAAAGATGAAAGCCAAGCTCGCCGCCATGAGGGGAGTGATATGATGCCAATGGACCACTTGTATAGCACATGGCATTAAAAGAAGCATAGGGATATAACAGAAGCATAAGGATATAACACAAGTATAAGGATATACGGATGAAATACGGAGGAACAAAAGTCCCTCTAGTGCCCTCGCGGCCGAACTCGCCGAACCGCCGCTTATCCGATCTGGCTAAAGTCGCCTGTCCAAAATATACCTCAATTGGGGGTGGAATTATCCGAATTCCGTGTTGCTGGTCACCTGGCTCTGCGCGAAATTTTCATCAAAAAATCTGATTGACATTGTTTGGGTTGTGCCGTCGGTCGAACAGGCACAGGACAAGCCCCGACGGATACAAGATGCCGAGGGATATGGATCCTGTTTCGTTTTGTTCTGAATGCCTCGTACGTCTGATTTTTGCACTGCAAATACGAAATACGCAGTATGTACTAGATGTAGTATACAGCTCGTTTAATACCCTGTTCGTCACGGTGTTACACCGAATACGACTCGAGACGAAGATCCACCCTGCACAATATCATTCTAACGGTACGCACTAGCCACAAGCATGGATGAGACCCTGGTCGACCAGCTATCCAGCTCTAAAAACCGTTTTGCACGCCCACTTTTTCTGACTAAACCATACCTCTGCTGATTCATGCATCCTTTGTCTGCTGCGTGCAGTATTTTTGATCGCTGAGCTGCTCGCTAGTTCCTGGTTGCCAATCCAGACAAGGACTAGAAGAGCTAGGCCTGACGCCCTTTTTTTTTTAATTCTTATTTCGTCACTGTTACTCATTACTCAGCTCTAACTAGTCCGTAGAAGCTGTAACCAACCAACTAGTACATACACACCAGATATTAAAACAGTCCACGCCCCCCCCCCCCGTCCCCTCCGCGTATTCCTTTTTGCTTCTTGCTTTTTATACCCCTCCACTTGCTTCCTCGATTCGCGTGTCGTGTCGTGTCGGTCTATCCTGTCGAGGTCTATACACCATACATAATACACATATACACCGGCGACATACATACATACGACAGCATCTGAACTTACGCTCCAACCTACCAGCAAACGTGAAACATTGGATCGGCCGTATTTCCAACAACTCTACTTGCATGTCATCGCATCGCTATCAGCTGCACTGCCTGTTTCAATCCTGATTGCTGATGCCATCCTTACCAGCGCCGAGCTTGTTTGATTTGAAATTATTTTCCAATAGTTTGCAACAAGGAATTACCAGGGACCAAGGAGAACAGATTGGGAAGGAAGACTGGTTTGAAAACATATACACCATGACAGCTCGACAATCAACGCCCTCCTCGGAGCATTCAGCTCATTCAGACAACGTGCGCAAGCGAGTGTGTAAGGCGTGCGATCGTTGTCGCCTAAAGAAATCAAAGGTGAGATATTTCATATACGGTCTAGTTAATATTTGCTGTTTACTAATCATCCCAATAGTGTGATGGTGCCAGTCCGTGTGGGAGGTGTCGCGCTGACAATGCCATCTGCGTGTTTGGCGAGCGGAAGAAGGCACATGACAAGGTTTACCCTAAAGGGTGCGTCCATCATTCAACTGCCCGCCATTAAAATAAGCAAAACTAACTTATTACTCCAGATATGTGGAAATGCTCGAGCAACAACAAGTATGGCTGGTAAATGGACTGCAAGAACTATACCGACGGGCCCAAGACGGCGAGGGCTGGGCTGGAGAGCCATTGAAGGCCGAATCCAACGGTCACCCCCTCACACACGACCTGCTCACACGACTGGGTGCGCTGGATCATACCAAAGGCGAGCAATTCGAAGAGAACGTCGACTCGATGCAACAGAAGCTGTGGCAGCAGAATGCCGGATATATGCAACGACAAGAATCGTCAGATGGCAGCTCCGACACTGCGCATTCGCCTATTGCCAGCAGCAACAATCATAATAATAGCCACCACCCCAGTCATCACCATCTTAATAATCACCGCCGTCATCCTTATACTGTCTCAGGGTTTGCCGAAGCTCTTTCGTCGCGACATCAAATGCCCCCGACACCGCCGAGTTATAGTCCATCGTCACAGACAATGCCAACCATTAAGTCTGAACATGCACAACAGCAACAGCCGCAACAACAACCGGCGAATAATTTCACGGCAACAGTCACAGCCACATCCTTACTCCTCTCACAACAAGGGATCAACCCAATGGCTCTCCACAACCTGCAACAACAGCAACAGCAGCAGCAACAACAACCACAAACGCCCTGGGCTGGCAGCAGTGCCAGTGCAAGTGACATGAGTTTCGATGACTTGGACCTTCTCGGAAACCAATACACATTATTCGAAGACTCGACGCCGTCGACTCCGCCTGCAATGTTTGGCGGTGTTCGTCAACAACAGCCACAGACACAGCAGCAGCAATTACCTATAAGCTGTTTGCCGCCGAGTATGTTGTTTGATTCGAATGATGATTTCAGCCAATATTTTAACCCGAATACGGAGATCTCTACTATTTGATTGATTATATCATTTCTCATCTTTGGTGTTTTTTGCTTTTTTCTGATCTTCATTGTTGATATCTAACGACTTATGGCCTGTATATTACTTATTCGATTTTTATTTTATTTTATTTTGCGTCTCTTTTGAGTCAATTCATTCATGTACAGCAATACTTTTGACACTTACCTATTTATTCAACAAAACTGGAGTTAATAATGGACGAAGGGAGAATGAATCTATAGAATATTTCCTGATTTACAATTTTTTTCTTCTGGTAGAAAACTGGTCCACATCATGCTGAATCAATGGTTCTCGAATCATTGAGTCAGAATTACCATTCTCGCAAGATCTTGCCGGAAACGGAAATACGACCTCGGTTTTGGTGGGTAACCTGACAAGCCATGGCATGGCATGTCAATGTCATACACAGCCCAAAAAGTTACTAAACGACGTCTATTATTCATGCTCGGCGCACGCTGATTCAGGCATCACAATTTTCAAACTCAATCGGCGACGTTGGTTATAGGCATAGTGGGGATGTGTGTTATTATTATCCAACCGCCTCACTTGCTTTAAGTTGCTTAGAGGCAGTTTACATTAGAGTATTAGTAAGGTACGTAATGCCAATGGCTGAATTATTAAATAGATTAAGTATACGTGTCGACTGTCGAGTCTACTAAGCATTCTATTGTATTTTCTTGATCCCGACAGATTGATTACTCTATATAGTTAAGCAAGAGGTGCATCGCGCAATTACAAATGCGGAACTTTTTCTGCTTAACTTGTTACAGCAATTCAGCTACGGAGAGCTTATCGACTTATCATCGAATGTGGAAGTCCGCAGAATACGATTACGAGCTCCACTGCTGTCCAAGCCCTAGGGCGGCGCATCCACCACGAAATGGATACTTAACTAGTCCTTATTAGCTGGCATAAGTAAAAGCTTAGTCAGTTTAGTTTACCACATCTAAAATTACTAATCTGCTAGGGCCTTCGCAGCTTGGACTACGCACGTAGACAGCCCAGCGTTGGCGTAATTTATTTTTCTTGGAAATGTTACCGGACCCCGAGCTGTCATTGCTCGACTAGCTAGGACTTAGTTAGGTGTTAGACTTTCTCTTGGAGGAGACAACAACTTAGCCAGAAAAGGGACCGTCTTGAATGTCCGTCCGGCGAACGGAGAGTCCGCGGATTTAATCCTTGAAAGCCGTGACGGAGTTAGGGATTAGTATTTCTCTTAGCATGCAACTCTCTTGCAAAACAAAAACAAATAAGGAAATTACACAAGAAAATAGCGAATAGAAAATCAATAGTACCGCCCTTTTCCTCCTTATTTTCCAACTCTATTCTCCATCGAGGCTCGGATGTCGGGGGCGATTTGCACGGAAGCTGTTAATGCCGACTCCGTGCTTGGTTTTTAGGACTTAGGGCTTACCCTTGGCGAACATTATTTGCTCAGTCATTACAAGTGCCAACTTGGTTGACTAGTAAATGATACCCCGTAGTGATAAGACATGCAATAAGCTCCTTCCAGAAATTCTATTGCGATCGCCAGATGTGTAAGTATTTGGTTAGCCGTTTTAGTGGACGATTCAGCGTTTTGGATGCGATGACTATACGACGGTGATTTGTCTTTGACCAACTATCTAGACTACTCCGAACTTTGTTGTGATTATTGTGGCTGATAAATTGTATGTATACATATTACTAAATTGCGCCATACTCGAGAGACCGATTAGATGTCTATAATGGGACAGCAGTCAACTGTCGATCAATGTTACCCAACCCTCAAATGGTAAGAGAGATGCTACCGGAGAGTTTGCAACTAACTATAATTATAGTAGAATGCGATAATGATCACTAAGCATAGTACTGTAAGCAATAGGGCTAGCCATATCCATGCTTGCTTGAAGATACCCGTCGATCCTGTGGATATGCACCAGACCACACTTTTCATGCAGCAGATTGCCAGATTAGTCTGGAGGTATTCTTGGTATGCACTACAGTATGCAGCCACGGACGATGATCATAAATCCGAGGAACGGACTCCGGACTCCGGAGCACGACAGTCATGACCTGATTTATTTCGCCATGCTGTAAGTTTACTTTCTACTGATTAGGTAGTCACAAGACGTAAATACTAAATACAGCCTCATTCGAACGGCGTATTTTGAGGAGGAGCTTTGACGCATCTCCTGTAAAGCTGGCTACCCGATCATTGTTTGACCGATCAGATCACTAGTCATTGTGCAATTCCATAGCGTATCCCCGTTGCTCTCTTTGTTTACTCGGAATAACCCATGTCTCCGAAAATCTAACTGCTAGTACATCTATCATACGATACAGCAAGACCGTACATTCTATTGGCTCGGCATACTCCATGGATATCAGCTAATATCCGTTTGTTTGTTTGTTGTTGCACGTACTCCGTACGTATTGCAGTGAGACAAAGAACTGCAGACAAGACCCTGCATGCCGTGAATGATTCGAGCTGGAATGCCTGAATTCGCCGTATCATCAAGAGACGTCACCTCATGGGCATATACTCAGGTTCTCATATCGTATGTATGTGTCGCCTATGTGACGACTGCGTCTCTGCGCAGCATACGTCTAGCACTGAGGTTACACGATGCATCTATCTGTCACATACAGCCCAGACCATGTCGTCAATGCATGTCACACAACGCTTTCTTTGCATGCAACAATTTAGAAAACAGGTTGTCAACTTCCCCGCTCGTTCTTGCATATGATACTATCCGAAGTAAACAATCTGTCACAACCTGATCTTGTCCTTTAATTCATGCTTCGCTTCGATCGAGTGAGCATTCATGACCGTTTGATATTATTGATATATATATTAATAATACTAAAACACGTGATATTCATTCCATCTATTTACCCAAAGTTTTCACGTTTTCACTATTTTAGCCTAATTAGGCAGAGATGCCTTTTTTGCCGAGTGTTGCTCGCTTTACTCGCTTGCTCGGCAGCTCGCCATCAGGGCATGGCCCTCACTATCAGACCACAGAAATAGAATAAGAATTGGATGAATATAATTCTGAGTTCTCTCCTGTCAAAAACTTCATTTTCTTCAGTCTTTTGCGTAGAAATTGATGCATCAGTTGAACGCGGGGTAGGTACCAGAACGTCATAGCGGCCCCTCACTGAGTCTCGGCTTTTACCCCATATTTATTTCATTTTCATCTTCAGGACAGATAGACACATTCAGACAAGTTCTCTGTGAATTCGCACTGACAGATACAAGCAAAATGTCGAATCCTGAAGAATCAGCATTTACTTTCCTGCCCCTGGGCGCCATCATTCAGGAGTTCAACGTTGGCGGCACCAACATCGTGCAAGGTTTCAAGACGCAGGAGGACTATGTCAACCATAACAAACCCTTCTTCGGCGCCACAATTGGTCGGATCGCTAATCGTCTGAAAGATGGCATGCTGAAAAACGTCAATGGAAAGGATCATCACTTGGAGATCAACAGCGGACCCAATCAGTGCCACGGCGGCCTCAACGGCTGGGACAAGCGTGTTTTTGATGGTCCCAAGGCTGTCAACCGAAACGGCAAGGAGGGCATCTTCTTCAAGTATCTGAGTAAACACGACGAGGAGGGGTACCCGGGTGCCGTTGAGGTTCGTGTTTGGTACACGGCGAACAAGGAGGATGGCAAGACTGTGCTGGAAACCGAATACGAAGCCGAGCTTGTCGGAGACGAGGCTGAGGAGACCGTCGTGAATATCACCAATCATTCGTGCGTATACCTTACCTGCATCTCCATTAGCTCGTTTCGATATTTCCGCTAACGATCTCATAGATACTTCAACATCTCTGGTGGCGCAGACATTGGCGGCACCGTAGCCAAGCTGGCGACTGATACGTGTATTCCACTTGATGAGACCAGCATACCATACGGCCACGTAGACAAGTTCAAGAAAGTTGCAGTCGCCGAGCCCTTCATCCTCGGCACTCCCCAAACCGAAGTTGATGATTGCTTCCTAATCGAAGCCGATGCGTCCAAAGTACCGCTCGACACGCGGTCGCAGGCTGTGCAATTGCTCGGCGAATTCAGCCACCCTGATACCAAGCTCCACCTGGAGGTGTATAGCACTGAGCCCGCTTTCCAGTTTTATACTGGTAATTTCATCGATGTCCCCGCCGTGAACGGCGTGCCAGCTCGTGGGAAATATGCAGGGTTCTGTGTTGAGCCTAGCCGCTATGTCAACGCACCCAATGTGCCGGAATGGCGACACATGGTGGTGATCAAGAAGGGACAGATCTATGGCTCAAAGATTGTGTACAAGGCGTGGAAGGAGTGAGCGTTGATAGTTAATATTTATGCGTGCATAAATATGTGCACGCATAACTATGTGCGTCATGTATGTAGTCGAGGATTGACATTCCAGCACTGCCATGTACATCTAGGCCTGTCTAGCCATGGCACGATAGCGAATATTTACTCCGATACATACAATGAATGCCAACATCGTAAAATGAAAATATACGTGAGGAGATAACATTATCTCCGACGCCCCGGCGTATACAAGTCATGAATACTTGAGTTACGGGCGTAATTTACACATGATCAGTCGAAACGAGAGTCGCACAGCCTGTCACAAAAAGTTATCAGATCAGCCCCCAAGCAGCACAAGACCTGCCTCTGCATTTGCATCTAGACCAAGCTGTTGGCTGATCAAATCATGAAGCGGAGTTGGCATCGTCATTTCCCCGATCTCCAGTGCATGTACATATGTTTAGACCGGGGGCTATGCTTCAGCCACAACACCTAGCTACATAGCTATGCTTTGTTCTTTGTGGTGAGAAAAAAAAGAGCTGCCTAATTACGGATTTGTTTCAATTGTGTCAATGCAAACCCCGACAATTAAGATGTATGGATGAATATTCCCCGAGTATACAAACTTCAAGGGAGTTTACGTGCGGAGAGCACAGCCACCTTTAAATCCCAACCTACGTAATTCTACTTCTAGGCGTACTGTTTACCGATTTAGGCAACGAGTACGACGTATACGTAGCTTCGAGGGCTGAAGGCTGGGCTGTATTCCTGCAACGATACAGAATCCAATTATTTACGAACCAACCAACCAACATTCACCACGCTACTTTTACTGACTGAATCTGACTCCTCCCTTACGTACATACAACACGCTTGAAAGTTACTCACACGTATTTATGCGAATTCCATTGGCTTATTCGGATCCCGCGTATTTGTAAGATTTTGTATGCTTTGGCCATCGTTTACCCCTATTTCTGTTTCAAGGAGTTAATACGAAACTTGGCTGCCTAAGGGCGCGGGCATCTTTTTTTAGCTCTAAGATGTTTACCTATTTCTAGCCAGTGCAACTCAGCTCTACAGAAAATACATACATGTAATACAATGGAAAAATACTCTTTTCGTTCGGTAATCCATTGAAAACTTTCATTACGGAATTAGAAGGTGGTTACATGACTGATAGGTATGGTAATGGCTAGAAGCGCTGAAATAGCTCTAACCCTAAGAACAACCCTAGGGCAACACTTTACAGTGGGAGGTAAAGAGTGTTTGCAACACTCTTAAATATGTTATTAGAGCACTTTAATATACCTCATCTGCAGTCTATATTGAAAGAATAACAAATACCCAAATACCTTCCAGCACATGCTATATTCTAAGATATGTAAAAGATATGAGCATTTAGGGTACTCCAGCATACACTATCTACCGTGGTGTTCCAAATCACTGCTAAGGACGATGTTCTCCTCGGTGAACAAAGACCTGCTGCTCAACCATAATCTTCCCACTCGTACCCCCTTCACTGCTGAACGCACGATTGTCCAACTCGATACCGGAATTGGTTGATTCCATATCATGCTCAGAATAGTCAAACGCACCTTCTGCAGTGTTATAATGAGCGAGGCTGGTGGTTCTCTCGGAGCTATTCAGGGGGGCACTATGTTCCAACGGAGAAGTCTCTTTTTGTTGCGCTCGCTTGAATCTGTGCCATAAATATCTGACCAGAGGTAAATACGTGCCCAGACACGCAGTAACCAGGTACATTCCAACTTCGGTCAGTGACCACATTATCAGTGATGCAGCTGACCAGGTGTTATCCGCAATGGCATTGGTAGTGGTACTTTGACTGAGGGCAAGGATGCTGGCGATGAGACCACTAACGAAAATTCGGCATTAGTTTTGAGCGGCGGCATCTAAAAGAATAAAGAAAGGTCACATACAGACTCCCAGAAAGAAAAGTGATAATTAGACCAATTTTCAAGCGCCGGTTTAGCCGCAAGAAAAAGACATGCGGAAGAGGGAGAATCAGCATCACCACATCCGAGAATATATTGACAACACGCGAGTATCGAAACCAGGCGTTTATATTGAAGCAATGATGTGCGATATCGCCACCGTTCCAGAGCGTGTCAAGCGGCCTGCAAATCGAAAAGCCTGCACATATATTGGCTACCATGTTGCCAACCATGATGAACCCAGTCACATAACAGATGATACGAGTCAGGCGATGGATGGAAAATAGGTCGAGATACAGACTCAGCACAGCCACTTTTGGTAGGGTCACGGCGACGACATAGATGAAGGCTATCGCAAGCAGATATTTTGCCCAGTTCACCATCATGTGTGGATCGGTGGCCACCACGCGTGCCTGGTGTAAACCAACGCCGGAATATTTCACGTCTCCTGAAATCAGAGGGGGTTAGTACCAGTTTGAAGAAGGAGTTTGTGGGCACAAGTTACCGATTGTAACTCCTACCAAGGCAATCAGGAAAGCCCAGCCTAGCACCATGAGAAAGTCATCCAGGCGCCACCCAACTTTTCCTATCCGACGGGATATGAAGCGTAAGATGACGGTGACGGTGGTTAGAGCGGCGAAGAATATCGCTACTAATAGTAGTTGCGGCCTTCTGTCTTCGGCAAGGTAGGTTTGGGAGTATGTGTCGGCCATGTTCGCCAATTATATGGCATTGAATATAGCTACAGAGATAGCCATATTGAAGGAAAATGTGAGTATAAATAATCAGGTGCCAGGCTCAGACATACAGAGTACGCTCTGTACGTAGTATCAGCACAGTCTGGAGGCATGGCGGTGAGGTGAAAATCATGGGCTGTCTTGTGCTACCTGCTGTACGCACTCTCTCCGAGTGCATTGGAATAGCAACCGATGTAAGACCTCAACCCCTCATTTCGGTTCCTCGTATCCTGGGGTTGATTCATATATCAGCCTTCTCCCTCATACTTTTGCCCGTTGGGGGCCTGACAGAGTTACACGGTCTTGGAGACGTCCCACTTTCAAAAGAAATGCCTCACAAGGTATTCGCATTCGTGATATCACTGACCTAAATAAGCTCTACAAGAAAAATGCATACAGCGCTAACTATACAGCATCTTCCTTCTTTCTGCCGACAACATTGAATCTAGGAAATACTAAATAAGATCCCTCTCGAGTCTCCTTTGCTGCCTGATTTAGTGTGCTCTTTAGCATTGCCACGAGTCCCTCATCGGCGTCTTTATTTCTTGTAAGAACCTCTGTAGCAAGCAACCCGCACTCATGTATTGGCAGAGCCAGATACGGTGGCGGGTCCCTCGCGTCAGTCGTAACTTCAATTAGTCCACCTTCTGAGAACAGTTTTGGTAGAATTGGTGTCCATGCTGGGCGGAGTCTCGCATCCTTTCCTTGGAAAAGTTCCATCAACTTGACCTGCGCATCGGCTTCAATATCCGGCCTGATTTTCTCCAGTCGAAGGGCGTTTAAATCGATATCTGTCCACTGTAGATAACCTCCAGGTTCTGAAGAAATCAGAGACTAGAGCTAGAAATCTACGAATACAATAAAGGACAAGGAGATGGAAACCTACTAAGAAGACGGACAAGACTTTCAATAACTCCCTTCAATTCTGGTTCTTGGAGAACAAAGGCAAAATGGCGAATATTCACAATATCGTAAACTCCCACTAGATGCTCAGGGACATCTTTCTTGACGTCCCAATGGTGCAAGCTCATGTTTGACGGGAGCATCTCCGGCAAAGGGGTTGCCTCAAAGGAGATTTCAAGAGCATCCAAACGAACCGACTTTGGTAGCCTGTCGGCTAAGTCCGTAAGCCATATCCTGCTGTTATTAGCCAACTGTGATGATTAAATAAATACTACTTAGCTCTGTGCTAAGCCTACCCGGTTCCTGTGCCGACATCTGCAATTCGCAGGTCTGCATTCTCGATAGGAATAGAGGGGTGGATGTGATAGCCGAACAGTTGCACACAGAGATAATGCTGGAGATTGATGCTGTTGATAGAGGTAGTTAGTCAAAATTTGAAACAGGGTGTCTCTTCGTTGGGAATGAGGCTACCGGTTGTTGTCCAAGTAGTCTCTGGTGAAGACGTAGTCGCCCGAAGAGCCCATCTTTGCTTTTTGCAAGTTACGGAAGATTTTGGTGATGAGAGATGTTTGAGATGAGAGAGAGAAATACAGGATATAACTCGAACAAAGAAGTCCTCATCGATCCCCTGTTAGATTAACTATGTATAGAGCGTTTCACTGCAGCCAATATGCTGTGGAAAAAACCAACAGCTGTCAGCCTGTGATGTCATTGCAGCGCTGATCATTTCGGGTTCGGGTTTGGGAGTTACTATTATTATTTTCACCTCTACAACTGCCAAAATTATATCTATGAATTATCCTCGAAATTTAGGGCCCTGACACAGTGTCATATGCGATATAAGACATGAGATCAGCGCACGAACTTGCATGCGTCTCCGGCCTTGACTCAGGCTTTACTATTTGCCCGGGTAGATACCCATTCAGCTTCCTGCTGTCAATCTCTGTCTTGTGTAACCGAAGCGTATTATTCGGCAGCGTGCGTAGATAGCCGCCCAGCTTATCCTAAAAAGGAGCTTTGTGCGACGTTTCTGTCAGAGACATCGGGGCCAGGGTTACGGCCGTATGAGGGCTTTTCAAATGAACATGAGCCTCGGAATCCATTAAACACTCCCAATGTATACTGGCCGATGGGGCTCAAAGATCGTCTATTTAAGGTACGTATATACCATTTGAGAATTGTTCCTGAGAATATTGATGCTGGGGCTGAGACACTGCAAGCACCTTGCATATTGCATTGATCATGTAATTAGCCCCCGGGGATCGATGCTGTTCGCCGGTCTCAGTTGATGATTTGCTTTACATCTTGATTGCATACTTAGGTAGGGAGTGATGGACACCCAAGTAAATAATTGGAAAATTAAACTAAGCGTTTACATCCTGGCAGCGAACCATATCTGGAAAGTATCAAGCATAGAGGCTATTACTATAAAGCCCCATAAGAGGTACCTTTTTGGCGGCGATGTGGTTAACTTTCCGTTGTCAGGCCCTTCATTTCATCAAGTAGTTATTTCCAGTATATTATATACCAAATATGTAAAGGATAATAAGCATGTAGGTACTCCAGCATGCACTAGGGCGTTCACCACTCATTGTGCATTAAAGATTGATTCCTCATGAGCCAACTTGCCCAACTGTCCAATGACACTTTCCAGTTCTGCTGAAAAAGGCCACCTTGATGCGACTGTCTTCATAGTCAGCCGCAAAAAGTTTATTTCATTCAACAAATTAACTGTTTTGCTGGGCTGCGTTCCACTCGCGTCAAGATGTTGGAGGACATCATTCAAAGTCGGCTGCTGCCTTTCATCATTGTGAGTATGTGATAGGGGTTGTTCTTCCTGGTTCAAGATAGTCGACCAAGCATCCTGCCATCGAAAATGTGTTGGGAGCTTGATTGTAAAGATATGGGAGAGACACATCACTGAGAATACAACGGCAGATGCGAATATCGCATTGGGAATATGGGGAGCCAGGGCCTGCGCCAACGGAATGTCACGAAAAAGCTGCTTAATGGCAATTGCGTGAAGTAAGGATCGCATTGCAGCTCCACTCTTAGACCAGGCATTCAAGTCCATCATCTTACGTGGGTCACAATTCATGGAGTTGGAGTTGCGGCCAGGGTATCTCAGCTGCCTATGTGTGGAGCAGATGCTTTGGAAAAGAGCCGTAGATGGGCTGCTGACCTCCAAACAAACCGCATGCCACCTTAGTAAAAGAGCCACAGAGTCAGATGTTGAATATAGGCCCACTGATATGATGTTGCCCTCGTATAAGTTAATCAGTGCCAGGATGATTTCTCGTCGAGACACAACCCCGATAGCGGGCGTGCTTGCTTCGCTCAGTTCCGATACCAGAGACTGCAAACCCTCCAAAACAACACAGGTAGAGAATGCACTCAAAGGGATTGGAGTCGAGGCGTATTCTGGTGACATGAGTGATTTGTAAACAGCAGACATTGGTTGTTCTACCGTAAGTGAGTTCTGCATTTCAATGATCCAGTCTTCGACGGTTTGTGCGGAAAATGCAGTGTCTCTACATGCTGTCCCAACCGAGTTGATGAGGTGTCGAGCACTAGGAGGAGAGCCTGACGATCTGGCAATAAGCCCATCCAGAATATAGTGGCCAAGAATGGCTCGTCGTTGAGTTTCTCTTGCCACCCATGATTTCCATCGACATACTTTCTCTTCTCCTAAGACGTCTTCAGTCGGGATATCTTCCAGTGGGAAAGACCAGCTATTATACATCCCTGACGTTCGGGCCCAGAAAAATCCCAAGCCGTGGAAGACGAAGGCTGTATTTCGAATGCTAGGATTATTGGACAGTATTGCGTATGTCTGGCCAAGGAGGGCGGTCAGTACCAACTGTACGCCATGGCATGAATCATACGGCCCTTTATGGGCCATGAATGAGTGCCAAGATGTCGCTACTGCTGTGTGTGCCAGCCGCCATAAAATATCTCCTTGGTTATTAGAGCCTGGTAGTGTGACAAACAGGGAGCCCAATGCAAATATATTGAGTAAAAGAGGAGGGATGCAGTCGTGAGCTTGAAATGTCGGGGCATGAAGCACAGGAAAGCAGGGCGATATTCGTTCAAAGTACTCATGTACGCAGGCATTGAAAAAGGCCGATGTGACACCCGTTGTCTCGGCTTCGGAGTTTAGACTTGTACAAAGATCATCAATTAAAGTAGATATCTGGCGGACGGCCGTCTTGCTTGCTTCGTATGCGCTATCGCCTCTCTGGTCAGCACTTTGTCCTGGACTATGGCCGCTCACGATTTGCATCGAAGAAAGTATTGAAAAGTCTGTGAGCGGAAAGGGCACTGATGATGAATTGAGCAGGTCAGGCATAAGCCACTCCATGAAATTCTCAGGATCAACAGGGGGCACGTCAGTATTTGTTGGTATCTGAGACCTTGTCGTCTCTTCCCCAGCCACCGCCTCTTCGTCTGGAGCTTTTCTTGCTAGTACGCTAGTAGGCGTATCTGGTGATCCGAAGGATTGCTCATTATCTGGCTCTGGTATTGATGGAGCATCGCAATCGGACGACGGAGCATGCAGTTTGACGTGTCGCTTCAAGACATCTTGACGACCAAACCTCCTGCCGCAGATATCACATGAGAACGGTTTTAAATCGTAATCTATGGATCAGAATCAATTATATGAGCATCCTTTAAGATAGCTCCCCGCTATCATACTTACGGGTTCTCTGATGTCTCTGTTTTTGCCATGTCAGGATTTGTGCATAAACGGGTGGGATTTGACACCACTTACGCTGAGATGTTCTTGTTTTGTATAGACTTTGCTGCAGTGAGGACAGCTGAAACGCTTTTGACTAGATTGCATGTTTTCGATTCGTTGCAATAGTAATTGGGCTAGAATCAAATGCAGAATAGATTTCTTGCAGTCGGAGGTTACCCCGGATGTCGTTGAAGTGGGGAAATACGCTTCCCAACGGTCATGTTCGGCAAGTCCGAGCACCCTCAGGCAAAATTTGTCTGGTCGAGGCAGGCATTTATTTTCTGCCATTTTCATCACAGTCTATAATATGTGAGATTATTTCATTTTTAATCAGAAGCCTATAGATACGGGTCTTGGAGAAATTAGGGCAAACGAGGGCACCATCGCAAATATATATTTAGGGTTCCAAGTTTAGGGTTAGGACCTGGACATTCTTTCATTATTTACTACCTAGAGATACACATGTTACCACTTCAAATGTCCTTCCAATGCTTTCAAAATATCTAATGGCTCGACATTTTTGTCAAATACTGACAGTACATGCTGATCAGGCCGCACCAAGATGGAATGGCCCTCAGGTAACCGTGTCAGATCAAACCACTTTTCCTGTCCTTGTTGGAGTGTAAAATCAACTCCCTGGACGACCAGTTGCAAAGGCAGGTTTGAAAGGACCTGTTGTGGTAGCTGCTCAAGTGCATTTTTGACAGCAGACTTGACGTGAGCAGAGTTGCTCTCATCAACAATCAGAGTAAACGAGTCATAGCGGCACAAGTCCAGGGTTGAGAAACTCTTCGTTGATGCCTGCTCAGCCGAGAATTCACGGACATATGATGAATCGATAGCAGGCAGTCGCACTATTTCAGGTTTGGCTAGATGAATCCAGGCATGTGGGAGACGAGCCCCGATAGCACAGACCGGCTCAAAAACAGACGCGTTAGCAGGAATACGTTTGTCTCCATATACGTAGCCAATATGCAATCCAAGGTTATCAAAATGCTCTCGCTGTCCCTCAATCCCTTCGTCCGGATCAGCAATAAGCTTGGGGTTTTGAATATTAGTGTGCAGATTGGAACGAGCAATCTCAAGGTCCGCATGTGTGGCTCCAAAAGCCTTGAGCAAGCGGAAGATTTTCTTCCCGTTCTTAAGACTCTGTTGAGAATTTACCTGGGCTACCTGGTGGCGGTCTTCGTGGTAGGAATCCAGTAATCCATTACCTCCCCAGCCATGATGCACAGCGGCGAGTTTGTATGCTAGATTGTGAACATCACCAAGTCCAGAATTAAGGCCTAATCCACCAGTCGGAGGAAAGGCATGAGCTGCATCGCCGGCGCTAGAAAGACATAATGAGTATTTTGGGTTTGGAACATCTTCCCGTAAGAAATACGTACAGAAACACACGGCCAACGCGGTATGAATTAGCCACTTTGCGACTAAGAATCCATGGACGAAAGCTCAGGACATCATATTTCACCTGAGTTCCTATGGCTGCATCAAGGACATCGCGGCAGTGTTGCGTGTTCCAGGAATCCACTGGATATTCCTCGGACTGTAGTCTCAGGGTAGTCAGTGCTCGATGAATAATAAGATATCAATCAATATGCGAAGAAAACTTGCATCAAAATTACAGATCAGTACTTGATTTCCGGAGAGATCGTAACTGATTATAAAACCAGATACCAATGGATCCATGATCCAATGAAGCATTCCGACATTTTCCTTGACGACAGGACGAAGGTCCGCATTAAAGTGGATTGTCATCATTGTCTCGTCTGCGCAATCTCATTAGCAAGAAACATTTACAAGAAAAGTTTGATAAAATAAAACGGTAGATAGCACATACAGAAATCCTCTCCGTCCATCTCAACGTCCAAGTACTTCCGAACCGAGCTTTTGGCACCGTCACAGGCGACCACGTGTTTGGATTTAACTTTGTACAGTTGTTTGTTACTGCGATCTTCGATTGTAGTGATGACATAGTCGTCGAACTGAAAGAGTAAGCAATTTGTTTATTGAATCAGCCATATGATAGTCACCTGTTGAACACTAACGAAAGAGTGATTCTTTCGAATTTCGGCATTCCTGCTCTTGGATAACCTCTTCGCAATGAACTCTTCAAAGCTGGGTTGGGGGATATTGTGGATCATCTGTAACAGGGGTGAACAGGCTAGATACATCAATGCTATAGGGGATAAACATACTGCAGGTGTATATTCGAGAACTTCGGGATCCATTCTTTCATACGGCAGCCTGCCGCCATGGATGCCTGCCAAATTGGTAACAAAATTAACCCAAAAGGCATCATCACGACAAGATCCGAGTTTACGGATTTCATTGATATCTACTCCAAACTGACGAGATAGTTCGAGAGAGCGAGGCGAGAGTGCATGCGCTTTGGGCGCTGCTAGTCTGGTTGGGTATCTTTCTGCAATCAATGACTGGACTATTTTTTTTATTTGTCTTTAGCTTGTACACATCGCAGACACTTGGTGGCACTTACTACCGAGCTGGTCGAGCATGAAGGCCAATAGTAGACCGCAAGGACCGCCTCCAATAATTAGAACCGGCACCTCCTCATCGTAGGTATCGCTGGGGTGTGGCATGCTGTCGGTTTTGATTTGGTAGAATCAATAGTGATCTTAAGTGATGTATTGATTCCAAAGAAATTAGCTTGTGCCGTGAATGAAACGGTATAAATAGGAGGTAGGTGGGTGATCGGCGTGGCAGTGTTTGCCCTACGCAAGGGTTAGGGTTATCCCACCTTCCCACTTTCTTTCCCACTTAGACACCGAGCTTTCCCACCCCCAAAAGCCAAAGCTAAACTAGTTATGCTTTTGCGGGGATGAGATACCAATGTCAATTCTTCTATGTTCCATTTTGTAGCCTGGTAGTGGGACAGGTGGGATAACCAACACTTACAGCTTGTTCGAACTTCGAGCGGATTCAACTTGCCAGTTTGCTCATTCAAATTCCAGATAATTTGCTCATATTCTAGCTGAATGATTGATTCATAGTTCTGCGCATTATTTAACATCAATTATCTACCGCTTCAAATATTCTTCCAACAGAAACACAATGTCGAAGTTTCTAAATACCCCGAATGCGGTCTATCGCAAATCCATCCACCCCCAGAAAGTCTTACCTCCATTGACGCCCGCGCCCCCTCTAGCACACGAAACACGCACACTCGATGGTGACAAGGTCATCTTAGAGAAAGATGTAGCAATTCCGATGCGCGATGGCATTATACTCTATGCGGACGTTTACCGGCCGGTATCGTCTATCGTTGAAAAGACGCCTTCAATCATATTTTTTGCGCCATTTGGGAAACACGGTGCCGTGCCGCGAGAGAAGTTCAAGAACATGGGTGTCGATTTTGGTAGTTTGAGCAAGTATACTTATTGGGAGCTTCCGGACCCCATCAGATGGTGTGGCGAGTTTGGGTACTCGTTCGTTTCGGTCGATCCACGAGGGACTTGGTGGTCCGAAGGAGGAAAGGCACATTACTTTTCTCCAGAGGAAGGGAGAGACGGGTATGATGTGGTCGAATGGGTGGCACAACAGCCATGGTATGTCAATATACAGAGCCTTTTCCCCTTTCTCTCATGAAATATGAGATTATTTGAGGGCTATTGCTAACATATTGTATTCTAGGTCGACGGGGAATATAGGATGGGGTGCCGTTTCCTACTATGCAATGTCGGTTTATCAAACAGCAGTGCTAAAGCCGCCACACTTGAAGGCTATTATGCCCTGGGAAGGAATCTCGGACATCTACCGCGAAGTAAACCTCCCCGGAGGTATCCCCAATGTGGCATTTCAGCAAATGTGGATGAATATGACAGGCAACGGGCTCGGAGAGTGTGAAGATCATGCAGTGGCAGCATTCGAACACCCGCTCTTTGATGAATGGTGGCAGTCGAAAGTGGCCGATTGGGAACTTATCGATATTCCTGCGTTCTCAGTGACTGGTTGGTCATCTTTGGGGTTGCATCTACGTGGAACTATTGCTGCATGGAAAAAGTTCTCGTCCGCAAATAAGTATCTGCTGGTTCACGTATGTTCTCACTTAACTATGGACTGATTTATGTGAGCTAATTGAATATTTCATATATAGGGTGGTCGTGAGTGGAGCGAGTATTACAAGGAAGCTCACATCCAAAAGCAGCTACAATTTTGGGATCGGTTTTTGAAGGGAATACCCAATGAGCTAGACACATGGCCAAAGGTTGAGCTTGATATTCGTCGGTCTGCGAGCGACAGTGTTCGACGGACAGAAACAGATTTCCCTCCAGCCTCACAATTAAGAAGCTACCAGCTTTCTACCGGGAACAGGTTGATAGAGCCAACAGGCACTAGCAATGCAGCGCAGTATGTTTCGTTCCAGGCCCACGATCCAAAATCTGTCGCGAACTTCGACTATAGTCTGGACAGAGAGACAGAAATTACCGGATACTCATCGGTCAAATTATTCATCCAGTGCATGAGCTTTCCCGATGTAGATCTCTTTGTCGCTTTGCAAAAGATAGATAAAGATGGAAACGAAGTTATGTTCTTCAACTCGACACAGCAAGTCGAAGCATCTGCCTCCTTCGGCTGGCTCCGCGCCTCGCACAGGGAGCTCGATACACAAGCCAGTCTCCCAGAGCGACCCGTGCATACTCACCAGAAACGACAATGGCTTACACCTTCTGATATTGTCGAAGTCCAAATCGAATTGTGGCCCAGCAGTACCATATGGGAGGCAGGAAGTACATTGAGACTAGCGGTAAAAGGGCACCCGTTTACAGATACCGGCAACCTGACTCAATTCAAGAGCCCTTCTCATGGGTTTGGGGAAGTTAGAGTCTGGTCCGGAGGGGAATATGATAGCAGACTCCTCGTTCCTGTAGTTTAAACGTTATGTTTCAAGTTGTTGATGTTACCTAGATAGATGACTAGAACTATAGACAATTGCATCGGTCATATATTGTCGTCTGAAGTTATAATAAATAGAGTATATGCCTGGCAGCTAAGTACGTACAGCGGAATTCCCGGGCAGTCCCCACGCGTAGCTTCCCCACCCCCACAGCTTCCCCACAGACGCTTGATGTTTTCAGGAGAAGTACGTATGCGCTTCCCCGGATTCTGCATGGTCTGAACCTAGCCACTTATTTTATAAAAACTCCCCAGCCTCTTCACTAGAGTAATGTATGTACGCTGGCTCCTGTCACTCAATTCCGGCACTCACCAAGTCCCCCTTCGCAACGATGACAGACAAAGCTGACAACCACCCCGAACACCTTGAACTTGCAGAAGTTGGCCATGAAGCCTTCTACGAAGCCAATGATGTCGATGTGGAATACAGACTCTCGAAACACACGTACCTGACCCTTTTCTTTATGGGAATTACCTGGGGCACATGCACTCTCGTCAATGTTGGTCCTTCGAGCACTTATAGCTATTCCGTTGCGGAACTCGGGGGTGCCTCGATCGAGTCGTGGATTCCCAATGCTGCGTTGATTCCTCTGATAGGTCTGCAGCCGGTTTGGGTTTGTTGCTCTCATCTTTCAGCTTATTTTTGTACTTGTATTTTACTAACTATTCTTTGAAGGGCGGTTTAGCTGATCGATTCGGAAAAAAATGGTTTGTTGTGGCTGGAGGGCTGGCTGGACTCGTCGGGAACTTGGTAGCAGCCACTGCCAAAATCACTCAAGTGCTTATCTTTGGGCAAGCATTAAGTGGTGTTGGTTCGTCTTTGTTCGTAAGTGTATTCTCCTATGTCGCTAGAAAGCACAAGGGCTGAATTGAAGCTGTCTTGCAGTTGCTTGTCATTCCCGCATCCATGGAAATCGTCCCAGCCAAGTACCGAAGCTTTGCACAAGGAGGGATGGGTCTTATTAATGGGCTAATGTCCATTATTGGCCTGATAGCGGGTATGATCCTTGTCCTTTTGAATTATACAAGACTCTTAAATCTAATGCCGACTTTCTTTTCTAGCTGGAGGGTTTGCTAAAATGTCCCTCTCCGGATGGCGTTGGGTATACTATTTCAATGCCATTTTCTTTGGTATTTCCGGAATCGCCATGAGCTACCTGTACAGACCACCTCCAACGAAACTGCGTCGCGAGAACGAGACCGTTACACAGCTAATGTCGATCGACTATATCGGTATTTCGTTACTGCTAGTTGGGGTTATCGGTATCATTACATCCCTGACCTGGGGAGGTAATGCCTATACATGGAACAGTCCGCAAGTTCTTTCCTTGTTAGTCATTGGGGTGGTCTTCATTGGTTTATTTGGAGTCTACGGTACGCTCCTCTGTTGCTTCTGCAAATAGTTGTCCATATTGACATCCCTCTCTAGAAACCTGGTTTCGGACAGATGGCCTCCTAGACCACCGCTTCTTTAAATCGAGAAACTATGCACTTGTCATGTCAGTTGCTCTAATTGACGGTATGATTTTATACGGTGTGAATTCGTTTCTGGCTATCGAAGCATCAGAGCTGTTCACAAGCAATCCCATCAAAGTCAATCTGTATCTGGTAAGCACAAATCCGATATAGTGTTAGTAGTCATGATTACAGAAATGCTAAATATGACCTTAGCTACCCCTGAACATCTTGGTTTTAGTCGGCATCTTCGTTTCGTCCTATGTACTCGGCATAAACCAGCGATATCGAATCCTACTCTCCGGATCAGTATTTTTGATCGCCCTTTTCTGTGGTCTCTCTGCTCTGGTGACTGCCAGTCGTGTGGTTATGCTACTTGTCTTTACGGGACTTGTTGGCTTAGGGGTTGGGGTAACGACAGTTATCCCAGTTGTCATCGTGTCATATGCGGTGCCGTCGCATTTGCTGTAAGACCTTCTTCTACATCTCTGAAAGCAGCTGAGCAGCTAACACTACATAACAAGAGGCACGGCGGGTACACTCTTCGCTTCGGTCAGAGCATTGGGCGGCGCCATAGGGATCACAGCCTTCACAGTCATCTACAGCAATTCTATGTCAGGTATAATGATCACTCTCCCCGTCATTCGCTTTCAAAACATGCAGCTGATTTGGTGTCTATAGCACATCTCGCCTCTGGAGTAGTGCGAGCCGCCATAAAGGCAGGCCTTCCAGCCTCAGAAGCAGCACAGTTTGCAGTGGCATTTATCGATGGAAACACCAGCGAACTCGCAACCATGCAAGGAGTCACTTCGGCCATTACAGCGGCAGCTGAAGCTGCGGAGAAAAGCGTAGTTGCACAGTCATTTCGGTTTGTGTGGGTGGCCCTGGCGATCTTTGGAGCCTGTGCCGGCATATGTAAGTTAATTCTCTTGTCTCTAATTCGAGAGATTCTTATACTGACTTGAACGATAGTGACCGTGTTCCTTGAGCCTGTGAAGGATAGGATGACGGTGCATGTCGAGAGTGCCTTGGAGGACGGGAAATTAAGGCAGACACAGATGACATCGTGAGGGCAGCAAGCTCCTAGTTGGTAGCCATTCAAGTGTATAATAGGCATATATATATATAAAGATATATAAAGACGAGCAGTTATTAGGATGAGTGTAAGGTGTAGTTATTCTGTAGCTATAGCATAGCAAAGAATACTATTAGGAACATGCGGTCTCCGATTGGCTGGCGGCGGCGACCCTCGAGCGGAAAGTGGGTCCCAGACAAGAGGGGCATCTGGAGGGGTCTTGCCATTTTGCAGGGTCTTTTCCCTTCATATCACGCTCAGTGACTCATCCTCGACGCTCTGTCTCTCAGATCTGTGAGAACAGTAACACCGCCATAGCTTCCTCTTCTCGACTTGCTATTTTTGCAGTACTCAGCATTCAAGAACCAGAAAACAAAGCTGCCGCAGCGCTTTCGTCCCGCCCGATCGCACGACAAAGGATTCAGCTGAGACTTGCTGGCCTTGGTTGAAACTCCGTGAGTTCTTTATCTTGCTTCTTTCTATATTTCCTTTATATTTAAACCTGTGCTAACTCACCCTGTGCTTGCAAAAGCAGATACTACCCGTTCCTCCTTCCTGTACGCTTAGCTAGCTCAGCTCTCGAACATACCAATGGCGCCCCGAGGCAGAGGTGGAAAGTTCTCCAAACCTACTAGAGGAGGTGCGTTATTCTTCGCTATATTCAAACGGGCGCGCATACACGAATACCATGGCTTACTTTGCTGGCACAGGTGGCAAACATTTCAGCCGCGATGTACAACCCCTCGACAAAGATGGCAACCCACTAGGCATGTGGAGGGTAAGAAATTTGGACACTTAAACACGCTCATATAAGGAAGGATTGTAGCTGATTTTACGCCACGAGTTGAAAGGACCCTGAAGATGAATCATCGTCCGAGGAAGAAGAGGACGAGGACGAGTCCTCTGAGGAGGAGTCCGATGACAACGAAGCAGGACCATCGCAAGTGGCACCCGAAGAAATGACTCGCGAGCAGCGCAAAGCTGCCGCTAAAGCCAAAAAGGAGGCTGCCATTAGAAAGAAGAACCAAGCTGTCGCTCAACCCGGCGATTTGCCGCCCTCAGACTCGGAAGAGGAAGAGGAGGACGATGAAGACTTGCCAGCCAACCCGAATCATTCCGCCAAATCTCGTTCCCAAACTTTACCGCCTCGCGAAGAGGAAGTTGAAGCACCAAAGAAGGAGAGCGGCAATCGCGAATTGTCTCGACGCGAACGTGAGGCTCTCGAAGCCCAGCAGGCTCGCGAACGGTACATGAAATTGCACATGGAGGGCAAAACGGACGAGGCTCGCGCTGACCTTGAGCGTTTGAAACTCGTCCGTGAACGTCGTGAGGCGGAGAAGGCACGCAGAGACGCCGAGAAGGAGGAGAGAGATGCTCAGCAGAAGGAACGTCAAGACGAGATTAGCGAGCGCGAGAAGAAGCTCCGCGAAGCAGCGCTTGGCAAGCCTCGTGGTGGCAGGAAGAGCTCCAAGAAATGAAATGCTTCTGTTCAGGGAGGACGACGAAACGATAAATATAATGATTTGTTTCGACTTTGGTCGTCGATCGATCGAGGATATTACTTTCTACAATACAAATTCAACAAAGCAAATAATTGTCAAATACATTCGCTTTATAACACGCTTAATGCGAAGAACCTTGGAAACCGGATAGTCCTGAAGAAAACTGAAGACACATACACACACATAATAAACCAAACGCCCAATCTGATGCAGAACAAGTCTTAGTAGAGCATGTCTGTAGAAAACTCCTGAATCGACAATAAAGCGGAAAATTTGCCCTTTCTTTTTGATTTTTTTCTCCCCGATTCCCCGCTCCCGACCCGGCTCAGAAAAAAAACAATAGAAAATATGACATTACGATGATGTGCATAGATAAAATGAATGCTATGTATATATGAATTATTATACCCCCCAAAACAAACCCTCAACGCCACGACCTTGGGTAATAACGTTCCATCCCGCAATCAGGCTTACCAACCACAGGATAGACAAAACGAGGATCGGAAGCAAGAGTAACTCCGTATTGTGCAAGAACGGCAAGGCGTTGTATCCGAGGAAAGTGATGTATGTATAGTAAAGTAATGCCGATAGATAAAGAGTGTTGCCAAGGAATGTGGTAAGGAAATTCGGCGGGTTCCGCGTAAGGAGTGGCAGTAATAGGAATTGGAGGACGTAGAGATGTAGATATAGAGGGAAGAAAGCTCTATTCGAGACCTAGAAGTAATCATCAAGAGTCAATGATTTTTTGTGATTATTGTCTCGACTTCTTAAAACATTCCGATGTTTTCTTTCTTGGTGGTTCCTCCTCGTGCGGCATCATGGACAAAACTTACATCAAAACAATACCCAAACTCAATTTGTTCCTTCTCTCCAGGCTGAGCAAACAGTCCCTGCGCAGCGCCTCGTCTCGGCGTCCTCGATCCTCTAAACCCGTTCAGCCTCGCCGCAGCGCCATTGGGGCCGAATATGCGACCGATGAGGAGATATGCTATGGTCGAGATGATCAACGATGTGCCGATGAAGTGCACGAAAATAAATAATATCGACAAGCGGAATATTGATCCGAAACTAGGGGAGTATGCGAGGCCCCAGGCCAATGCCGTTAAGAGAAGGAAGAACGAAAGGAGGTATGTAAATGAAGGGTCGGGTCGGTGCCATGTATTCTTCGTTTCTTTAATTCGGAAGTCAATGCATGTCAGTAAGGCAAAAAAATAATATTCGTCGGTTGGGTAGGGCTATAAATACGTTTCTGTTTTGGGTGGCATTCAAAGTCAGCGACTTTATCCCGCGTCAAGTCTTGCTTTTCAACAAAGAAGGGAGAAAGGTTCTTACATGATAATACATCGATTTGAAAACTTTCTTGGGAGCAATCAAAAGCGACGTCATCTCCCAAATGGCCATCTCAAAGTCCATCTGTGGGAACTTGAATAACCTAAACAGTGATTGATCGCAACTTGTGAGTGTCGGGCCAAACCATGTTGAGGAATCGACAGGTTAATACCTCTTGAAAAAGCGCGGCATCTTAACGGATCCTCCTCGTCCAGCTGACCCAGCGCCAGAGCTGCTGCCAAAGCTAGAGGGCACGCTGTGTTGTCGCGGTACAGAGATGTGTGGATTCATTGTGAATTGGTTTATCGAATTAATCGCAGGTGCCCGGGAAGGGGGGAGTAGTCTCCTAGCGAATGGAATGAGAATGCGCAAGCTTTTCCGAGTCGGTTATAGAGCTTTCATTCAATAAGGAGCGGTGTCTTTCGCTTGTCTGTGTTTGCGAAACGTGAAACGATGAAAGCTCATGTCTGATTGAAGTCCGGCCGGAGGACAGATGACGATGCGCCTTTGTAGCCTTAGGCTGGCGTTTGTCTCTTTGCGGTTAGCCTGCCACGGGGCGTGTCGGCGTCGCGAGTCAACCTATCAAAGTCGAGTATTCAAGACTTCACTTCAAGTCATTATTCTTTGCATCGAAATTGTTATCGTTGTATCGAGGTTTTATAATCATGATACTCAAATATTGTCGTGTTTTTCCACTATGCGCTGCCCATTAAGGTTATCCACACCCGGACACTTTGGAATATCAAAACAAGGCAAGCCCTAAACGCCAAGCCAAGACAGAAAGAAACAAGTCACTTCTGACATATTGGCAATCTGTAAAAATCAAATAATCGTGGTGAAACAAACTCAATGGGTGGTTTAAACCATGTGGACATTCACCTTGCATCCTTGAATAGAGCCAGATCGTTCGTTATGCAAATATTTTTGGATTAGTCGCTAGTTCATTCAAGCATAAAGGGGGCGTCGAAAAGAACTATATGCTTATTGGAATCAGTGCAGGACTTCTATATTCTGTGAGTTGCTATTGACTTGAAGCGAGCGGTGTAAATGCCGAGAAAATAACATTAAGTTCTGGCATCACAATAGCGAGAAATGAAAATTCATACTTGGAATAAAATTAGGGGAGGTCTTTCATACTTTGGAAGCGATTTGGCTTTTCACTTTTGACGCGAGGAGACAGGAGTCATGGCTAACACGCATGTTTCTTCTGCGAAAAAATAAAGCTGCCCCCATGAGGTCACACCGGACAAAGGGATTGAAGAGGCATCAATTTATGTAGCAAAATCATGGGGGCGGCTCTCGATATACCTCAGATGACCAATAAATTAGGCCTGCATTGCTCATAATATTACAGTAAAGGCTTTATTACTTATGAGAGATAGGATTATACCTAGGTACTTTATACGGCTCCGCAGGTGGAACCTTAGGTTCTTTGTTCATATTCTCGACCTTCAGTATAGAGATCTATTTAACTTGCATTTACAATGCCTTGACTCATTGTCGGCGCTTCTTCCAGACACTTCCTGACGCAATATTCAATTAGGAGCTGAGTTCGAGCCACCCTGTAACATTCCCTTTCCTCTTTGTGTCGTACTTCATATGAAACATCTGCGGTCTAGAAGGCAGACTCTGGGGCTCTTCGATTCCAAATTCTTCATCTCATACGAACACAGGTAGTCGCCGACCGGTTCCTCAAATAGGTAGTCTATCTCTCAAGCAATTTTATCTACGTCATTGATTGTACAGTCATCAAGAAGATACGACTAAATTCATTGTTGCTTTCTTGAAATGACTACATAGAGTCATTCCCCTTTGTGTCACGAAGATATCATTTCCACAGTATCCTTTGTAATATAGGACCTAGGTAGATATTTGAGTCAATTCAACAAGATTGCCAACATAAATAAGAAATCATTTGTCTCTTTCTTACCCTCCGCTTGATGAGATTTGGCATATCACTATAGTTCTTTGTTTCTTATGAGTAATTTATGGTGACTCCTTTCGATTGAAGGATGTCTGCTCAGGTAATGCGCATAGCTATAAAAGGGAAGCTTGTCGATTGAAATTTCCATTCAGAACCAACAACTTCAACCACTTTCCTGAGCATTATAACAAGCCTTGATCAACTTAACTCAAGATGTCATCCAATTTCATCGACAACGCCCAGATTGCACAGAGTCTTGCACCCCCACGTTCCTGGGCTGTGACTAGAATCGCTGGGTTTCCCATCGGGAGTCACCCTGGCTTCACCTACGAGACAGGACCTGGGGAAATAATTGTCACCCTCGAACTTCGTGACGAGAATGGACATGCGTTGGATTTCAACGAGATTGACGCGCGCGCCCCAGAAAAGCTATCATGTGTTATTACCAAACATGGGAACAAAACTCATCTTCACAACGGTAATGTCACCGTGCATTGGAAGAAGGATCCAGTTCATGTGAAGCTTGATATCGCTGATGCTGGGACGTATGAGCTCTCTTTGAACGGTGTCATGTACAATCTATCCGTGAAGGAAGAGCTTGAAAAGCCCATGAAAGCCCACATGAAAGATTCCAAGAGGAGTCAACTTGCTGGAGATGGGCGTTCGCAGTAGGGATACAGCAATCACGCCCAATTCTTTTCCTTCTTGTCGTGCTTAGCCTCAAGCGACTGGTTGCTGGCTAGATTGAACTCGCAGCCTCAAGTCTATGATTACTGGTCAGCTTGTTGGTACTTAGCTAGGTCTTGGCCTCAATACACTCTTTTGATCCAATCTCACATAAATATCCTCTGGTATATCTCCGCTTAGGATATAAAACTGTAATATAAAGCAACACTATCATCTGTTAGGGTGTAAGCCTCTCATGTAGAAACACCAAGTTCACTTCTAGCAACATCGCGTATATTCAGGTCTAACTAGTTATAGGGCTACGCGTTTTTTCTCCCATTCCTCCTCATTGGAGAAACTTTATGAAAAAACGAAATTCTCTCGGTGCTAATAATAAAGTATACAATGCTTTTTATTTTCATATAAAAGCCAAAGCTGTCTTGTTCGTTTAAAAATGCCAGCCAAAGCAAGCCCTAAGCCTGGTGAGTCTAAGGCCTAGACTCTCATAGCCAATTAATATACTATTCATACTTTTTTGAGCGTTGAAAGTTGTAACATGGCCCTATATATATTCACAACTAAATCTAATCTGTAGATAACGTCTTGAATTGTACGTAAAGAATGATTCCATGCTCCCACTTATACCTGGGTGCGTCTGGGGGCATGTGATCGAATACACGATTTGCCTGTTCGTCCTAGCAAAAATGCTACGTACTGTGTACACTGTACACGCTCTATTGCACGACGATATATTTTGAGCCAACAGGCCCCTGCCTCTGATTGGCCACAAATCGTCCTACTGCATACCTTTTCTGGCGTTGGCTTGGGGCTCTCCTAGTTACATTTTAGGGATAAGATGAACATTATATGTTGGTTGTTTATTATGCAGAAAAACTAATGGTCGTGCTGGCGGGGTGTGGCTCCATCCTATCCCAAGATTTAATTAAATGATGATGGTTAATCCAACACAAACTGTTGGTTGGTGGCAGGGAACGTCATAGTGGGATGGATTGCAGCGTGATGAGTATGAAGTCGGGGTAGAGTATTTTTTTTAAAGAAAGAAAAGACTAAAGAAATACTTTTCCAATTACCTGCAGTTTATTTTCACTGATGAATTGAGCTTTGAATATACCGCCGAGATGTTGAATGGAATCCTCGCTGGTGTTTTTCTGGCATCGACGGGGTATGTAGTTTACAGCGTGATCTGCCTATATGTCAACTATCGCGCCGCCAGGAAAATCGACATTCCGGTTCTCGTTCTGCCGGTGAGCCAGATAAATCCTTTTTGGCTTGTGTTTGAGCCGATTATTTTCTTCTTTATCGACCTGCTGCCGTTCAGTCTGGGCGCAGTCAACTACTATGGCCGGCGAGGATGGCATTTCCCAGATAAATGCAAGTCTCATCTCGAATTAGGGGATGCCTTTGCTATTGTGACACCGCGTGAAATTCAAGTAAATCTGTGTGATGCCGCTGCCATCCATAATGTCTTTGCTCGTCGGCAGGACTTCATTCGTCCGACCCAGTTTTATCGTGAGCATTCTCCTTTCTTTTATTGGAGCTATATTTCCTAGTGATGTTGATAGCTGATGTCAAAATAAGAAATGCTCGCAGTTTTCGGTCCCAATGTCTTCACGGTAGGTACTATTGTTCTCATGGTTTTTAGTGATATTGATGGCCTGGAATAGGTGGAGCGGCCCGACTGGCAGCGACAGCGCAAAATCGTCGCCTCCCCTTTCAATGAAAACATAAACCACCTCGTCTGGAAGGAAACCCTAAGTCAAGCCAGTGATATGATTACTGCGTGGACCAAATGTGGTGATTCAGGTGCCACTGGCCTCGGAAAAGATACTCGCACTCTAGCCCTTAATGTTCTCTCCATGACAGGATTTAAACAGTCCCACAAATTCCGGAGTTCTATGGAACCAATCGAAGATGAGGTTCAAACACATCGCGAATCTTTAGCTACAGTGTTGGATAATTCTCTTTTCATTATGCTCTTTCCGCCAAATATTCTCAATCTTCCCTTTGTCCCAAAGTCATGGAAACGAGTTGGTCAGGCAGTGGACGATTTCAAGTCATATATGATGGAAATGCTGACTAACGAAACTAAACTGCTTAATCAAGGTCATCCTGGAACAGGAAACCTAATGTCTTCTCTCGTTCGGGGGTCAAATCTTAGCGAGAAGCAGAATGGACGAGGCTTGACTGTCAAAGAAATTTTGGGTAATATCTACGTGATTAACTTTGCTGGTCATGACACGACAGCGGCTAGCTTGTCTTATGCTATTCTCTTGCTAGCTGCCTATCCCGATGTGCAAGAATGGATTGCGGAGGAAATTAGACAAGTTCTTCCACTCGCAGATCGAGCCAAGTGGAATTATAACGACGTTTTTCCTAACTTCAAACGCTGCTACTCTCTTATAGTAAGCTTTATGCTTTTGCTTCTAGACGAGCTTCTCTGTTCTGTACTGATTCATTTGACACACAGCTTGAAACAACCCGTCTGTTCCCACCGGTTTTGGCTTTGGCTAAATATACGAACCAGTCATTTCAAACTTTGAGATTGGAAGAGACCAAAAAGGATTTACATTTACCCCCAAATACAATGATAGTCCCTAGTCTGTTGGCAGCCCATACTCACCCTAAATACTGGTCTGATGATTCTCTGGAATGGCGTCCGCAGAGATGGATCTCAAACCCATCTTCACTAGATACCTCTGCTGGTCTATCCTCTCAGCTTTCCTCGGAGACAGTTTATGAGCCCCCTGCGGGCACTTATCTCCCCTGGTCAGATGGGCCCCAGTCTTGCCCGGGAAAGAAATTTTCACACGTCGAGTTTGTTGGAGTCATAGCATGTCTCTTCCGTGAGCATCGAGTCCGAATTCAACTCAAAGCAGGCGAAGACTTTGAGAAGGCCCAGGCGCGGATTCTTGCGTTGACGGAGGACTGCTCGCAAATTTTGCTTTTGCAAATGCGTGACGCAGACAGTACATGCCTGGTTTGGGAAAACGTTGCGTCGTAGTATATTTGAAGGTCCTCGACTACGAGAGAGAGGGACAGCAGTGAGAAATAATACGGTCAGCAGGGTACATGAGTCTGGCATTCTACCAAATACAAACACATTCTATATAGATACGACATATAATTATTCAGGTGCTTACCCGATCAAGGTACCTTTTGCTCTCCTCTGGGCTCCGGAAGTATGAGGAAGGACTTCACTTGATCTTGTATCCCTTACCTAGGTGTGAAGTGTAAATTCTTCTAATAATTTCATAAGTATAGATGTCTAATAATAGAACTGCTCAGCGCGCGCCTCGTCCCGTCCCGCTATGGGTCGTACCAGGAAATGGAAGAGAACTTAGAAAAGACATCAGATGAAATCGTTGCCATTTCCTCGTGATACAATATCCTCTACAACTCATCCATTTATATCAATAATACTAAATAACTCGGTGTGTTTACGGTAGGTGTATGTGGAGTCTTCCTGTGTTGCCAACACTTCTCCGTACACAAAGGTTCTGCACTACTCCGCCCAAAACATACAAGGACCAAAAAATATGGGGCATATACGGAGTAGATGATTGACATAAATTACTTGGATATGATTGCTATATGGTAACTATGGAGTAGACGAGTTGATTACTCCATATGGGTGCAGGTAGTAACAACTGACCAAGTGCATCGGATCCCGCCAGTTTATCTAATCACCTTTCAAAGCGCTTGGATGTCTTACCAAAGTGCCGGGACGCCGTTCTCGTTACGTATTAAGTTCATACCGCCATCTGCTTCTGGATACCTCCGTATGTGTGGAGCAAACTTGGTTGTTTAGACTTTAGCGTACACATATGCACGTCCTTCGCAAGTTAGCTAGAAGTAAACTACTAACTAGTTGCTACTAGTAACCAACACTCATGACTCATGACTCACGAGGCATTGGTTGGGAACTTGGATAGTCTTCATCCAAGGATTTAGGTGGGATGACGGTGTAGCTAGTTTGTCAAACCAACTTGCCTAAACTCGGGGCATTTCGCACTTGGGTTACCTGTCTAGGTAATGTGCCTGCAAATCGGAAACATGTGATTGATTCTAGAAAAGTCTGTTTATTTTTGCTTTTTCCTTCTCTAAATTGCAGGCCAGTTAAGGCCAGGTGAATATCACATACATGACAGGTACCCAATTGATGTAACGCAAGCGAGTGACTTACCCAGCGAGCCGGGATTCATTATCGTCCACTCCTATTGCTGCCCAACCAATGCAGGAAACTCTTTTTAAAACATGCGAATGCAGTAGTATGTCAATGGAATACTACCGCGCTAATGTATGTATGTTTACTAGAGTTGCAACGGTCTAGGCACTGGTGGTCCAACCGACGTATTGATAGAACAGCAAATAAAAGTATTCAATTCAAGCCGAATAAAAGAAATTCGTTAACCATGTAAATGCATTCGTGTACCAAAGACAGAAACAGGACAAAAAGTGGGCATTTTTCTAAAACAAAGTAGTCAGACATCCTTCCCAATGTAAAAATAATCAGATATCCTCTCCTCAGCCAAATGTTAAATGTTCTTTTGGTGTACGCATAAAAATGCAGCATCAGTTTGCCGTTCGTACCCCATAAAGTTTTAGTATAAACAGTCGAAATAGAAATAAGATCATAAGGTTCACTTTGCCCACCCCATACGTCATATCATTGACTACTGGCCGGTTTTCGGCCATAGGTAAAGTGAATATTCACGTATAAGTGGTTCCGCGCAGACGATATCTCTCCCTTGACACGATCCATTAAGTCACGCATCTCCTCCTTTGACCAACCTAGGACACGGGTGAACGGGGCCAGTGTGAACGCCTCTAATGCTTCCAACGCTTGGAATAGTGCCATGTATCCTATTTCTTTCAATCGGCGGTCTTTAGGCCATGGGCCTACGGGTAGCTGGATCGTGAATATTGGTTAATGTCGAGATTCCAACATGTATCAATCACTACAACTGGGCACGTCATGCCGAGCAGACAAACATACCTTATATATATCATCTCGCACGTCCACAAAACCCGCCTTTTCTAACATCCCTTTCATCTCCTTTGCACAATTCATCGCTTGACCAACCCTAGTTCTCTGGTTAGCAAAACAGTCCGGTGGTTCGTTGGGTATCAAATTATGGGTTGAATTTCGGGCCCTACATTTCAGTTGCCTCGTTCAGATGGCGCTGCCACACCGGAATCGCCTTTGTACGACTGAGCGTATCGTCATCCGAAGAATATACCGCCTCAAATTCCTGTATTTCGATCACGCCACCTTCGTTCAAATTCTCAAAGGCCTGTTGAAGCAACGCTGACCAATCCTTGATTGACCCGGCCATTTGCCGGCCATGTATAAAATCGAATTTTGAGTCAAAAGTCCACGGAGACTCGATATCGTCAACAAAGAAACGGCAGTTGGGCGGGATATTGCTGGGTTGGATGGGCGACAGGTCAATTCCTACAACCGTACTTTCCGGGTTCACATCGGCAAAGTCGATTGCCCACGACCCCGTGCCGGTGCCAAAATCGAGCACGTTGCGCGGGGGGCTGTCGAATACCGCCCGATGCAAACGCCCTCGTGCGAGCATCTGCATCATATAATGTGCCTGATCTAGACGCTCCTGCTCCCTCTCGTCGTTGGGGATCATATACGAGCCATCGCGGTATGCGTGATATCGACGGCCATTTTCGAAATTATAGTTTTGCAGCGACGTGGGGGCATAACCTTGATTCAGTTTCAGTATGAGGTGGCCTTTTTGTTCATGAAAAGAAAAAAAGACAAGAAAATCATCGCAAATAGAGATAAATACTTACGGCTTTCTGCGTCGCTGCTCAGGATTGAATCCGCATTATACAGCTCCGCGCTCTAATGATAAAGTCAGCGAGTTATTCGGCCGACTGATCAGAGCGATATTGTTGTATAATGCTCGCGTGACCAGTGCTCGCAAGACGGAAAAAACTCACATCAACCTCGAGCGTGACATTTCCACTCATTATTTAATTTTAATTGCTTTCTTCCAAGCTTGCTTGCAATGGATTGACTGTGCTGGTCGCGGGGCTGGCGGCGCTGGCGGCGCTTCGGGGAGCTCGACAGCTATGTACCGAGAGAGCAGAGGGGGAAAACTTGGCCGGAGAGGGACAATCAGTCTAGCCGGGGTATTTTATATCAGCCGATTCAAATAATGGGCGAGTTTTCATCGGCATCGATTCATCGAATTCAAAAAAAAAAAAAAAAAAAAAGAGATATTAAAACGGAGTCAAAGTCATATGACGGGAGAAGGAATATTTTTGTTGGGTGCTTTTCGTCGATGGATTATAAAGTTCGTTAGGGCGATAGTTGCGTTGGTTAATAAGCTGCGCAAAAAGGTGGATTCTCCAGTGCTCCTGCGAGAGAAACTTGCAAAGGAGAAAAAGATAAGAGAGATAAAAAGAATAGAGTCAACAAATATGTAGATAGAACCCCGTGATGCTGCCCAAATCCCGGCGCACAGAATGCGTGCAACGTCTGGGCGAGCTGAATGGGCGATGATGATTTAAACCTCGTTGATTGCGCCTGCGGGGAAGCTTAGTACGTCGCAGTGAACCAGAGTCTTGGGTTTGCCGCTGTTTGCAAACGGCGAAGGTCGTATTTTTGGGTTTGACCCGTATTTTAGATTTTCTAACCTGTCCACATTGCTGGGTTCTTTCCAGTGAATGGGCCAATGCAACGGCCCTTACGTACTTGGAGCCCTACCGGTGCTGACAAGGTTGACTGATAATTCATAAAATAAATAAATAAAACGCCTGTCAGTGCCAGGTCCACGGATTACACGGGCCCGGATCCTTTGATGATCCGGCGTCACTTCCCTTCCCCGCGGCACCTGGGCGTTCCGTCCTCTTTGAATTCGTATCTCAAGGTCAGTGCGGAAAAGAGGTATGACTCGGCATATTCATTCCTCTTATGTGCCCCATTTAACAATAGACAGTACATATTATGCGTTTATTCTAAAATAATTCTTGGTTTCGGAGGCATCCTGAAGCCTACCACCCCTACCAAGCCTCGGCATAGTGGCAAGAGATTATTAATGTAAGAGCCTGGGTTTACTTACGAAATGCCCTAGCTATACGAGAACAGTTACCGATACTGATAAAGGCAAAAGGCCAAGCACCGGTCGCCTTATCGCGTGGCCCCAGAAATAGAAGACCGTACTCCGTATATTGCAGTATCGGCACTATACAAAAGCGAAACCTCGAGCAGCCATGCAGAGCAATATTTCACTGTATCGATAGATTCTTCAGGTCAAAATAATCTACATATAAGATAATATAATATAATATAACATATTAAATATAATTCTTCATGAATCGATCGCATGCAAGGTGGGGCGCCATACGGAGCTTATGTCCGTTTAGCATGTGATCCTTCGACGTCTTTTGTTTCTTCAGTGTTCACACTGCAGAGCTAGACAACGCACGACTCAAGGTGCAGACGGAGAATTTCTTTGGCGCCTTGGTGCTGCATACTGCATAAAAGGATCGCCCGTTATTCACCTGCCTGCTGTATGGAGTATCCACAGCGGCAGTTGGCATTAGCCGTGGATTTTGAGTTACGCTGGCCTGTTCATCGTTTCTAGACCTGAATTCTTTAAATGGGTCGACACTGACTAGACAGGGCGGAGTCACGGCCTAGCCGTGAGAGGCAATGTGTCGGCGACGAATCCTCACCGCTCAATCATTACTCCGTACAGGAGCTAACATATGACCTCTTTCTCCACCATTGAATCCAAGGGAAAATGAAACTGATATCCAAGCTCTCTGATCTCTTGCCGTCGTATCCTGTGGATGCAACATATTGTCGAAAATTGAAACAACCTTTCGTTTGCTTCTAGTTTCTTGGTACCCCGTACAATATACCCGTACATTCTGCATTCTACAGGACGATAATAGTGTGGTATCTAGTCCATGTCGATGCAGACAAACTTCCACGTCACAAGTGAGATCCACCGTCTTGATGCATGTCGCGTATCTACGTATCCAACGGGTCCTTCCGCTGCCGCTCAGGCAGGCATTGTTGCGTATACCGGTCTTTTGTTGGCAACACTAGCTGATTCGTGGGCCGAAAAAGTAAAAGAGGCATAGAATATTAGAAGTTTGTTTTGGCGAGATGTGAACCAACAGTTTTCAAAGAATGCATTTCTGGGGTTGATACAAAGGCTAATTTAAGGAACAGCTAAAGCATGACAAGTCATTACAACTTGCTCTCAAACTGCCGATCAACTTGTTTCACCCGAGTCAGGATCTGACCAGCAGCAGCATCCACGTCTATCGATTCACTCTTCGCTCCTAGCCAGCGTCGCAAAACCTCCTCACCTCCTTGGCCAGGCCTTAGTTCCGGAATAGACGATGCAGCTTCTGATAAATTTGTTGGCAGGGATGGGGTACGGCTCAAGTGTACCAATGGTTGGTTCACATCGACACCAGCATCATCGGCATCTAATACGGGGCTGACTAAAGCCAACCCATCATCGAATATCTTCCTCCAGTGATCTTGAGTCTCAGAGGCAAACCTTTTAGCCAAGATGTCTTTGATCTTAGGCCAATTGCGGCGGTCACCTCGGTCGGGGGTCGCGGTAGGATCTAAACCCAGTCCACGTATCATCCGATCATAGAATATGTCCTCAACACTGCAGAGCATCATATACTTTCGGTCAGAGGTGCGGTAAACATCTGTCCATGGCGCATCATTGGCTGGCAGCGAAGGCTCGCTTGCAGGTTGACCGTTTCTCCTCTGTAGTGGGAATGTTGCTAAGTAAGCAGCGCCCTGCTGGACGCTTGCATCGACAATCTGACCCTTTCCAGAAGCAGTGCGGTGGATAGCAGCTGCAAGAATGCCCACCACACATGCCATACTCCCACCGCCAATGTCGGCTAAATAATTGGTAGTCATTCTGGACACCTGTTTACTGCCACTCCCAGCCTCGGAGTGCATATGCTGCAAAGCCGGCAAGGCGCCAGATACCGCCATGAAGTTGTTCTCATGACCCGATGCGCGAGCATATCGTTTGTCGTAGCGTGAATACCCCGTCACACGAGCATATATTAATCGTGGATATCGTTGAAACAGTTCATCTACGCTCATGCCAACCATACGATCAAACGTCCCTGGTCGATAAGGATCGATCAGTATATCCGCGACCTCTAATAGGTCTAGGAAGGCGTCTCGTGATTTGGGCGAGCGAAAGTCGACAACAATAGAGCTTTTATACCGACATATCGAATCCTTCCATGCCTTCTCTTGAGTGCGACGGCTTGCGGGAGGGTCAATTCTGACCACGTCGCAACCAAAATCAGCAAGTATCATGCCTGCGAAGGGTGCAATTACGGTACTGGCGAGTTCAAGCACTATACGTTCAGTAGACTGGTCAGCCTTATCTTCATTAACGGTATTTGATAACCCTCATGTTGCCTTCGAGGTCGTTGTTTTCTCTTCTGTGGTCGGTTGCGACTAACCCTTCAAACCTGCCAAAGGCGGTTTACCAACACCCTCGTCACCAGTCATTTTTTTAATGTTAAAAATAAAATGTTGCATTCGATTAATAGTTAAAAAAAGGCGTAGGGACGCAGATTCGACGAAAGGCGTTCGGAGGCTGGCCTGAGTTTATTAGGGATGTTGATTTCCTGAACAATGAGAAAAAAGGTTGTCCGAAAAAAACGCATCGTGGAATTTTCTTTTCTTTTTTTTCTACGCAATCGATTCAGCCTATCTAGATGCTCATGTGCGTTTTCAATCTTCAGGTTCGCCATCTTCTTTGTATTCGACCTTGAATGGACCAAAGTAGACATTATTTCCGAAGGTCCCGAACGATGCAGCTAATAGTCGTCTTTAGCAACCGATAGTGCGATCGCTAGTTAGGCGAGCAAAAACCGAACATGCATGAACAGGTGTTTGATCATTGAGAAAAAGAAACGTGCACTCTATCGCGGGGTATAGTCGACTTGTCACATCAAGTATGCCTAACACGGGATAAAGGCATACGTAGGCATTCCCAATTGACGCGCATAATGGCTTCATTTTAATTTGAAAGGCTAACCTTATATTAGGCAAAGCAAAACCAGCATATTGGTTATAACTGCTGTAAATCAGTATAACTAACTAACGGCCCTTTTGTGAAGTAACCTAAAGGTGCATTAGTCCTGCTCCTGCATGAACTTCCAGGTACCTATGCCTTGGTATACCTAAAAAACGGCATCTCCAAGCGACACACTAAAGATACTTATTATTTCCACCCAGCTCAGTTAGCGGGAATAGCATCCTTAAGCTCACCGCATTCATAACCTTCAGGTGGTATCCGTGCGCCTACTACTTAGGTTTACAGCCCTAACTATGTACCTCTCACTCGACGTTCCAATAGGACGAAATGATTAACCCTCATATATCATGATCGTGCTGATTCGCCACAGTGGGAATGAACTCGAAATAAAAAGAGGTAGTATCAATCAAGGCAAAGGCAGTTACATCTGCATCCTATTTAAACTAATCTTAAATCCCCTTTCACCTCGGGGTCCCTGGGGTCTTTTCTAAACTAGCGACTTTGGTGCATTATTACTCGCACTACGAGAATAAACATTCTATATATAGGCAAGAGTCTAAACCCACCTATCCCTGTTTCAACTACTCCATAATCCTCACAGCCTCGACCGAATACTTACACCGCGACCTAATAGCAGCCCCGTAGCTATAGAACAGAAATGGGAGAGGCACACCTGCCAAAGCCAGGAATGCCGCAACGCTAGACGCCCAATACACGCCGAGGTTATTGTACATTTGTGTCGTGAATAGAGGAAATACAACGCCAAAAAGTGACCACAGAACAGCGTTAGCTGAGGGCGCAGATGCTGCGAAGACTGTGTAGGTGGTCAGAGGGCCAGAGACACGCGGGTGGTGATGACCCATTTTCGAGCGTTGGAGAAGAGCATGGGATCCAGAAGGTCATCCGAACTACTTCTCTCCCGACTGGCGACAACGCATTGAAGAACTGGCGGCTCATCGTGGTGAGTATAGGAGGTATAACTACTTTCTTCGTCCCAGTTGGGGCTTGTTCGACGCTTCCGTTTACGGCCTAGTCGCAGTTGACGACTTGGGTAGTAGCGAAGCAAAACGACAACCCTGACATTCAGCTAACGTACTAACACTGCCTTCATTCTATTAGTCTGTCCATGACAGGGAGTGGTAGTAATATAAACGGCTTTTTTGTAGCAGCGGTCAAATTCACACCGTGATGTTCGCACGTAGAAATGTCCAGGAGCCAACCTAGCCCATCCTCGACGCAAAGGTGTGACCAACCTCATTTGGTGAACAAGAAGAACATCATTGAGCTCATAGCTTTGTTAAGGACAAGGCCGGTCGACTGTAGTTATTTTAAGCTTAAATTTAAGTGTTGTTGAATTAAGCTTATTTGGACGAACTACTATTATTCTGGAAAGGCAACGGTGATAGGTACGCACCTGCCTCGTGAACGAAGACCGGCGAAGCTTAGTCAGATGGCTAGCCCTAGCCCTAACTCCCAGTCTGCGATAGAAAGACAAGAGACATAGTTGTAAATACAGTCTTGACAAAAAACTATATTCACGAATAATCAATCTAATGCACGCAATCTATAGCAGTGTACTCTATTCTACTTTCCAAATAGCCATCGATGCTCGCCACCTGGGCGACTCATCATCGGACCTTTGCCGGCACCTTCACAAAAATATAGCTTTCTAATTTTTCCTGGAGATCTTTCTTCCCATCCGCAACCTCTGTAACTAGGCCTAGCATCTGAAGCTCCGGGCCGCTAATCGAACGTGCAGGCGATGCAAAGTCCTGGGGGGAGAGCGCTTCGTCCCATTCGCGAGTAACATAACGGGAGGCAATGTCTGAAAAGATGCCTCGCTTTGTCTGGTCCAGGTTAATGGTCGCGTTTTGCACCATGATCCGCTCATCACAAGCAAAAGCTAGAGCCACACCGAGACCGCAGGCGTGTCCGTTAAGACATGCGACGACTGGATTCGGGGACTGGTCGATTGCTTCGAATAGCTGCATCATAAGATCAAAAAAGGTCACTTCGTCCTTGTTGTCTTTCGGTATGTCGACGCCTGCACAGAAATATTCGCCAGTTCCCGTAATAATGATACGAGAAATTAAAGAATTGCTCTTCGATGCTTCCAAGCACTTGATCAATCCGACAATCATGGATCTAGTGAGAGCATTCCCCTTATTCGGCCGATTCAATATGATCTTGAGGTCACTTCCGGTCTGTATAATTCGCAGCTGTTCGGAATGCCTGACTCGTTTTATGGACGCTTTCGCGTACGTGATAGGACTGAATGTACGAGGTCGCAGCTCCTTCGCTCGGGGTTTTGATTGTAGCACGTCCATGTCCAGGGTGTACCTGCTCAAAGAGGATGAAGATGACGACGAGGACACGGGCGAGGAGGAACCTCTGACATGTTGATTGATCCAATTCCCAGTGGCAGCTAGGTCGGCCAAGTTAACTCCCGTATAGATACCTGCGTTTTGGAACATTAAAACCAGATGTTCGGTCGTAACATTTCCCTTAGCCCCTGGAGCAAACGGACATCCTCCGAGACCACCCACACTAGCATCAAACACTCTAATACCATATAGGTAGGCCTGCAGTACATTTCCCACTGCTTGGCCATAGGTATCGTGGAAATGTCCGGCAAGGAGATGCAGCGGGACGCCATTTTTCTCCAAATATCGAATCAGCGTAGCCACCTTTGCTGGAGTGCCAGCTCCTGTGGTATCACCCAAGCTGACCTCATAGCACCCCATGTTTAACAGCTCCTGCACACAGTGCAAGACACGCGATGGATCGGTTGGGCCAGCATATGGATCCACAAAGATGCAGGATACATAACTGTGTAGGGTATAGCACGCACGTTAGACAATTCAATTCACAGATGTATATAGAGCAGACTCACCCTCTCACTGCAACCCCAGCATCTATAGCCTTTTCTGCCACAGCTCGAGCATTTGCAATTGCCTGCTCAACAGTACAATTTGTATTTGCCTTGCTAAAAGGCTCCGTGGCGCTGACAAAGACAGCTATTTCTTTGACGCCATGCGACAAGGCTATATCGAGTCCTTTGAGATTTGGTGTTAGGACTGGCAGCCGAAGTCCACTGTCATCGATAGATGATGTCAACAGCTCTCTAATGGCAGGGTCTGCAAGAACCTGCTGGCAGTCTGCTAGCTGGGGCACCCTGCGCGGGGAGACAACCGAGGTAAGCTCGATGCTTCGGAGACCAGCTCGTCGAAGTCGTTGGATTAGTTCGATTTTTATTTCAGTCGGGATGGCTTCTTGGACACTTTGCAGTCCGTCTCTAGGGCCGACTTCGACGATGCGTACTTCCGGGACCAACCGAGGCATCTTTCTGGCTCTCTCGCTCTTCTATTATATTAAAAAAAAATGATTGTCAGTGATTCTAGTCACTAGCATACTCGATTTTCTTTTCGTTTAAGCAGTCCACATCAGTAGCAAAAGCTGAAAAAGCATGACTAATGAATGCACTGAATCAATCAAAGAGCTGACGCCGCCAGGGGGCTAAAAAGGCCGAGCGGGAGCTGAGTCTCGTAGGCAAGCATATTCTTTATAAATAAATCAACCATATCGGCACACAAGTCATTGACATCAAACTCGCTCGTCCAATGCAACATAGCAGGCAACCCTGCATACGCCATAACAGGCAAATCGAGCAGCGGGCGTTGTCCAATAAACATGACGTATCGATCTGTCTGTTTGCGGTCATCTACTCGGAGCGTATATATGATATGTGGGCCCGATAAGAAACTCCGGCCCCAGCACTAAATAATGCGATCTAATGTCCCGATTTTTTCAATGAAAATTATTTATTCTTTTTATTTCCATCTCCTAGATAGATTATTTGCACATGATTTGCACGCTCTGAGACATTAGCGCCGGGGCCGCTTTACTATACATACTGCAAATGTGGAATTCCCCCGGATTTTCCACTTCTCTCCCAATCTCCACACGTCTTTCTGTAGTCATTTGACTTGACAGATAAAATAAAAAGAAGGCGTAACAGCCCGATTCAATTATTCATTATTCATCCGCCATATCCAGGCAAATAAGTAAATCAATTGCCCTGTCTGTGCCCGCGCGCCCTTTTCAGCCCCCATCGCGAGCAACGTCAGCTGCCGCCCAAGCCATTTTCGTATTCGCTTTGCCACAGAGGTTGAGTCGATCGTTTTTATTTTTGCTCCTATTGAATTGCATGCTTCGTTTATTTTTTGTCTAAAATGGCTTGTCCTTTAGTGGCGATGATTCCATGGGTATTCCATCTACCTCGGCCAGATGTTAGGGTTAGAATTATAGCCGAGCTAATCCGCGCCAACCCTAAATCGTTGAGAGGGAGAGACCTAGGCAAATGGAGAGATTCATACAGAGGAAGATATTTTCATGTAATTCATAGTTAATGCATTAGGGTATCGAGCCTAACTAGATTATCTCATATAATCATGAATTTAACATGGTAATAGTAATAAATTAAGAAGTTGATTTGATTCCCGTATAGAATATTAATCAATCACGTATACCCAACTAACTGATCAGACAATAAAGAGGTGGAAGATGTTTTCTCCCTTTTTACTCTTCGTGAGCAGCAGGCTTCTCCTCAACCTTCAGGTCAGCGACCTCAGTGGCATAAGCCAAGCCCAACTCCTCGTAGATGCGTTGCATACGCTCACGGTCACGGGCGGCAATACTGTCCATGTCACCACCGAAGAAGACGTCGAGTTCCTCGAGGGTCTTGTCCTTGGTCTCAGGGAAGAACTTCCAGATGAAGAAACCACCGGCACCGGAGAAGAAGGCGAAGAAGATGTAAGTACCGTACTGCATGGAGTCAAGCATGTCCTTGGTGGTAAGACCAATGATGAAGTTGAACATCCAGTTGGTCGAGGCGGTAATGGCGACACCGCGAGAACGCATGCTGGCAGGGTAGATCTCCTGCGCAAGCACCCATGCGACGGGACCCCAGGAGTAGGCGAAGTTGACGGCAAAGAGCCAAATGAAAACGATGGCAACCCAGCCTTGGCCAACGTCGAGATGCTCGCCCAAGTCCCACTTGGGTTTATACACACCCTCGACGGCAGCGACGATGATGTGACAGATGCACATACCAACGGCACCGACAATGAGGAAGGTCTTACGACCGAATTTGTCCAAATAGAAGACGGCGGGCAGGGTGAAGGTAATTTGCAGGATACCAGTCACACCAGTAGCGAGCAGGTCTGTCTTAGTGGAACTGAAACCGAAAGACTCGAAGATTTGAGGAGCATAGTAGAGCACTGCGTTGATACCAGTGAATTGCTGGAACACCATCATAGCGCTTCCCAGGAAAACACGGTAAATCATGTTAGGAGCGAACAAGGCCTTGTATGGGGCCAGGAACTTGCTACCGTTGCCGACCAATTCCTCTGTGGTCTGCTCGTCGAACATAACGGCAGCCTTGATTTCCAGGAATTCGGCTTGCAAGAGAGGGTCGTGGGGGTCGAGACGACGGAGCTTGCTGAGAGAAGCACGAGCCTCGTCTTCGCGGTGCTTCAACATCAACCAACGAGGGGAGAATGGGAAGAAGAACAATCCGAAGAACACTGTGAAATTAAGAGACGGGAGTCAGAATCATCACTTAGATAAACTTTTTTTTTATTTCAGAGGGAAGTAAAACTTACAGGTCCAGGCAGGAATCAATTGCAAGGCCAAAGGCACACGCCAGGCAACGGCCTTCTGGCCAGTGCAACGATGGCCGTGGCCGAGCTCGTAGTTGTAAGACTTGTCGGCGTTGTAAGGATTGGCGATACCCTCGGGGTTGCACTTGTCGCCGCCAATGAAGGAGAAGCCGTAGTCGAGCCAGAAGGCGATGGTGGTACCGATGGTGATGGAAAGTTGCTGGAGCGAGACCAGGGATCCACGAAGCTCAGGAGGGGCAACTTCGGCCTGGTACAATGGAATGACCATGGAGAACATACCAATACCGAAACCACCGATGATACGGCCGGCAAACAAGTATGCAGGTGATTGCGCACCAGCCTGCAAACCGGTACCGAGAGTGAAGACGATGACAGCAAACATCATACTGTACTTACGCGAGATGGCGTCGGACAAGTAACCGTTGAAGAGAGCACCAGCCCAAGCACCCAGCTCCAGGGCAGAGACAAGCCATCCCTGGATGGTCGAGCTCATCAAACCCGGGTAGGTGTTCTCGAAGTTCTCCATAACCAGAATGGGCGACATGACACCCTGGTCATAACCGTACATCATACAACCCAATGACACGAAGACACAAGTCAATGCCACATAAGGGTTTTTGATCATACCAGCAATACCATGGGCTTTGGCGGCATTTTGGCGACCAACCAGAGACTGGGAGACCTTTGCCTCTTTGGCACCTGATGTAAAGAAACCAGGCATCTTGTGTTGTTGTCTTGCTCACAGCTTCAGCGAACAGAAGAAGGGGAAAGAGGAGGGACGACGACGAGCAACAAGAATTCGGTCCGTGAACACGGGGAGTTGGCCCTGTTTTATAAACATCCGGGGGCGAACCCCAGACCAACGCGACTGTAGCTTCTGTATTTTTTTTCCTTTCATTTTTTCCTCTAGGCTCTAGCTCTATGTCCACGTTACATGGTAGCTCCACTCAATCCTTTCCTTCCCCAAGTGGAGGACTCCATACGTACTCCGTAGTCCGGGAAAGAAAGAAAAAATACTAGTCCGGTGCGGAGGACCCCTGCTTGCCGTCAAACCCCATGTCCTGTGACAGTCCGCTGGTACGCTTGTTACAGGCGATGGCCGTTTTTTTTCTTTCTTCTCATTTCGTTTCTTTCTCGGACCGACCAGTTAGAGTGTATGAGAGTATAGATGGGCTCTTGGCGCCCATCTTGCCTTCCTTTGATACGCTTTGTTTGAGGTATGCAGCGCTGATTGGTTTATCTATACTTAGTCGATGTGACTCGATGCCACGAGCGGCTCGTGCAGTTGATTGCCCTAACCAACCACCTCACGGGAGTACTGTCGTGTCTATGAAAACTGCTCGGTCATTTGAAGTGTCTTCAACCGTGTTTCCGTGCAATGGCTGCCGACTATTGGAACAGGATTGGGTGCGTATTGCTACCCAGACTGACTCGTTTTATTACTTTTAGCTGGCCAGACCTGTCAGCCACTAATCTTGCTGCAGCAACACGCGACCCCGCGACATATCCGTGGGAATTTCCGAAAAATCTGGAAGGGCAGGGGCCAACGGAGCAGAATCCTCGGTTTTGATTCGTCTCTTCCATACGGCCTTGCCGCTTCTCAGGAACTAAGCACAGGTCTTACGTGGACAAAGGGCTTGTTACCACGGTTTATTGTCGGAGATTGGTTGATGGTTGGGTGAGAGCAACTAGAATGCGTCTCGAAACCACTGCGTTACGGCCATTCCGAAGTCAGTTAATCCTGTGTATTGTACAGGCCGAGCCGACGATGCACATGCATCCGAATGCTGATTTGCCGCCGGCGCGATTTTAAGTGTCTTATTAATGGCACTACCAGTTGAGCCTACTGAGGGCCGAGACCTACTATACCCAGCACGGCGTAGTCCGGACTCACTAAAAGACTAGCTTGCAGCTTAGTAGCATATGGGGCTATATACGATGTAGCACTACGGACTACGCGTGCAAAGTCGGCTTGGCCAAGCCCATCTTGCCAGTCAGATCCTTTGCCAAGACACAACAAGGTCAGAAGCTGACTAGTCCCCGATCCTCTTCGCTTGTAATTTAATCTATTTTAGCAAGCATTCAGCCATTCCCGGGGCTGTAGGCGCCCGTGGCTTCAGTGGCTGTCACTGTAGACACAGGGTCTCAGCGCTGGCATGTCGACGTTGCACCAGGTTTGACGCCGAGGTTGCAGCAGACACGAATTGCGGGATGCCATTTCCAGCCCCTGCTTGCCATCGGTTTCACCCTGAATGCTTCAACTTGCAAGATTTTCTCGCAGGGGACAGAAACCAGCCCTAAGTCGCCGGGTTGCGTAATACAGGAACAGGAATACACGAATACAATACTTGGATACAGAGCAGTCCATAAAACTCAATCCTAAAAGGAAGCTCTGCGTATGAGATGGGGCGGGCTAAATAATTTGCCGCCAAACAAGGCAAGCGTCGCCGCATCGGGACATGACCTCCGCGTTTTGAATTTTCAATACCGGCTGTCCTGTAATTTTTGACTAAGACTTCTAAGGTTCTAATTCTATATCGATTCTGGCAGGTGGAATGAACATCACGTTGTAGACTAGTACGGTGGACGGATTATGGAACGGAGTCTCCAGGTGGCAGGTGGAGAGATATTTTTACGTACTTGGCAAATTGCTTGACTTGAGATGACCCATGGTTTTTTGCTTCCTGCCCTTTTCTTTTCACGTGGCAACCAGATCGGATTGATAGATCATTTCCTGCAGATCAAATTGGGCCACATGATTGGCTTCAGCCCAGCCATCAGCCATCCTTGGGGGATGCAAACCATGGCAACATTAGCTAGCAACACAAAAAAACGTGGGCTTTTGCCACGTTTGCGGATATGGCGTCGCGTACTCCGTATACAACAGCAGTATTTTAGATTTTTAGGTACGGAATATCATACAAAAGAAGGATTTTTTTTAGAGTTCTCATTTCTCCACGTCTTGTTTCATTACCTGGCTGATACCGATGGACGGGGAGGGGGGCCCAGCTATGGAGCCACAGACCCTATAAAGCCTATACTAAGTCCATATGGAGTTTGCGATTAATGGTTCTTGGCGAGGCTACGTTCGGCGAAACGACATTTCCCCTCTCTGTTGCAGTCATTCCATGCAATTCTCCGCACAGAGTTTAGAGCCTTTACCTACCCCGGCTCCCGGTAAGAAAACTCCAGAGGAGTCAGCCAGGCAGATGTACGGTTCTACGGGGTCCCCGTACTCTAGGATCATGCATGGTGTTCAGATATAACGCCACCTTGATACATATGGACAATGAATAATAGAAAATGATAGGTCTAGACGGAAAATGAACGGACCACTTTCCCACTAAGTTGTAGTACGTACTTACATGAGAAGCACCTGCCAGCAAGGTATCCAGTCTCAGCAGCTAGAGTCTGACCACAAACCCTAGCTAAGTCCCCGTCAATGGCTGGATTGGTAAGCCTTACCAAACCTTGACGAGTTATTTTTCCCCGGCCAACCTTTTTTTTTACTTTTTTTTCTGCAAATCACGTGTGGATCCAACGTGAGTCAGTCAGGCTACTGAAAGAAAACGCCCGTTTTTTTTATGTTTATCCGCTCAACCATGAATGTCCCGGAATCCCGAGGTGACTTGCCGAGTGCCGGGAAAGTTCTATCGGCGACGTACGCACACATGGAAATAATAACACGGAAGATTCCAGGGGCTCTCGGGATCTAGATGCCCTGGAGGCTTGTATGACCACGAATTGGTGCGTACGGAGGACGCCGTACGGACAACTGTGGAGTTAGCTGTACAAGAGTAATTTGCAGGGATGCTGAGATGAGAAGTTGATGCTATTTGCCGATAGTCGGACCGAATGCCCGTCGGCAAGAGAGTTCATATGAATGCGCTTTTTTTTCTTCCTCATCTGTATACACTGTTGTAGTTAGCGAAGAGGTCGGTTACAGCCTCAGTCTCAGCCTCTGTTTTTTTTTTTTTTTTTTTTTTTCACTTTTTCTTCAAAGTCGGACCGAGTGAAGCCCGTCGGCAAGAGAGTTCAACGAAAACCCGGTTTTTTCTCTCTTTCTCGTGTGCATAGTACATACAGTCCTAGCCTGTTTTTTTTTTTTTTTTTTTAACTTGTTAGAAAGCCAAGCATCTCCAAAACATAGCTTGTGTTTGTTTTCCACGCCGAGCCAATCTTGCTCAATACTTTCCCAACTTCCGAGAGACTTGCTCAATTAGTGCGCGAGACGAGGCGGATTATGCCGCTTATACTTTTCCCCCCTCTTTTCTGCAGCGCCCTTCCGGGGTACTCATAAGTTCCGACGCGTTGGCGTCTAGCCTAGTTCAATGTCAGCTTGCGAGACCAAGTCACGCGGTTCTGGCATGTAAGAATGGCGAATTTGGTGTTGGAGTCAGGTCATGCAAATAAATGACTCGCTGTGACTCGCTCTGACTCACTGCTTGGATTTTATTGAATCTCCAGCATTTCCCCAGAAATTTTGCTGGATTAATAATCAATCCTAACTCGGTCCGAGTTGTCCTGTCAGGCGAGAATGTGGGGAATCAACCCTAGGGTTGTTGCTTAGGGTTAGTCGTTAGGGTTAGAAGTTGGGGTTAGCCATCCGTAGTGTTAGGGTTACGTCGTATAGCAACAAGCCCAACATGCCATTGCCATTTTCCACTTCATGCGAGAGCAAGTTGTGTTTCACTTTCATTCTCCTCATTGTGCCTCATTACAGAGCTTGCACTGGTATCAGGATCTGGAGGTGGTGCATGACCAGCGAAACCACTGACAACAACGCTCGCTAACTTTTAAGAATCCGTTGAGATTGCGAAAAGAGAAATTAAAAGAAGAAACACTGCAATCAAGGTGCTGCCAGTGAACAGGATGATAGGTACGGAGTACTGTGCTTGAAAGGTGCTTGCTAGTGGAGTAAGGTTGCCCAGATACTATTTAAACATACATCGCTACTCCCCAGGAATCAGTTTCTATGACTCCATGAAGGAAGATTGTACATGTCTCCAAGAGTAGTTCAAGAGTTCCACAATAGGGATTACCTGCATGATCACGTCGCAGCGCTACGGACCAAGGGATATTCTAACTTGCTCTGGACTCGGGACGTAGGGCTACACTGCTGGTCACCCGTAGCACTCGGATGCTCGCCAAAAGATCCTAAGGAGCAAGAAGATGTATGCATTGGTGTGGGACTTGGTCTAGATCAAAGTTCCTCAGCTAGATGCATCCGATTATTGTTTATTGACGGAGTATTTGATTAATCTCACAGATTTTATTTAATCTCACAGACGCAAGGCTAGCTAGCCCTACCCGCAGATGGATCTTGATGGATCGACAGCCCACGCACTTATGTTACTAAACATGTCCTCTCATTGATTGATCACCGCGAACTGCTCCGTAGTCATATTCTACGGTTACATGACGAATGGTCATAGGATCGTCAATTCGAGATCGCCGAACTGGAGATCATCTCATGGCCAGCCCTCCTTCTAGGCTCTCTGACTATTTAATTTTAATGCACCATCTTGGCCCGGCCCGCCCGTCAGCCCGCCCGCTTCTTGGGGAAGTTTCCGACAGCCAATCCAAGCATCGAGTGCTCGTCAAGGCCCGTATTTACAACAACGCAGTGACTTTGCCAAGCTGCAGAATTCCAATAGATATGCTGGAATAAGTAAAAGCTACTCCACTGGAGCTGTAGCTGAGTGTTGTCTTTGCATGGCATTATGGAGTCTGCTTTTGCTTTTTTTTCCGGTGCTCTTTTTTATTTTTTCTTCGCTCGTTCCTATCTTCGGTTTGTTTACTTTTTCAATTTTTTCGTCTTACAGGTGTTACGTGGTACTACGCATTAAATGATATTCCCATGACTCACTGTGTGCAGCGGCACGCAGTATAATCCATCCATCTCTCGCCGAAATTATATATAATTAATCGCAACAGAAGAGTTGCAAACGACTTCAATCAAAAATGACTTCTTCACTCCGCCAGCGTCGGGTGGAGGACGACGACGAAATAACCCCGACATTCTCCCAAGACATTCTCCCCCAACACAACGAGAAAAATGGCATGGAAATGACAATCCACAGAAAAAAGACCATCCTCGGCCTCTTTCGAGTGCAATCAACCGGCGAAAGCGGGAGACATGGATTCCACCCCTGGCAATTCCTCAAAATCTGTTTTCGGAGCACCTGCACGCTCTCCATGATAGTCAACGTCCTCTGGCCCTTTGTCCCCGCCGCCATCGTGATGCGCTTTGCTCGTCCGGACTGGCACGTCTGGGTCTTTTCGCTCAATTACATCGCCATGGTGCCCACGGCAAATCTGCTGGGATTCGCGGGCGGCGAACTCGCACGCAAGCTGCCGCGGGTGTATGGCGTCCTGTTCGAGACGTCGCTCACCTCGGTTGTTGAAATCATCCTGTTCATGGTTCTGATCAAAACGGATAGCGGCGACGAGTTGATCTCGGTTATTCAAGCAGCCATCCTGGGCTCGATTCTAGCCAATCTGCTTCTCTGTTTGGGCCTGTGTTTCTTCTTCGGCGGTATGCGACGAGACGAGCAGGTCCTGCACGAAGCTGTTAGCGAGGTTGGATCGGGATTGTTGCTGGTTGCTGGCTTTGGGCTTTTGATCCCTAGTGCTTTCTACGCGACCCTGTCGGGGACAGAGGCAGGCGCCGACTTGACGCCGGAGAAATTGAATCACGATACTAAAGTTATTAGTCGAGCGACTTCCATCATCCTGCTTTTTGCTTATCTCATGTATGCTAAACTACCCACTCACTCACTCACTCACTCACTCCGATTGTTATTTCTTTGACGTGCAAGATATTGATATGGGATACTCTCTAGGTTCTTATACTACAACCTCCGCTCTCACAATGGTATATTCGATGAAGTGCTCGAAAACGATGAAAATGAAAACGAGGACCACCACAAAGAGCGTAATCGACCCAAACTGACGCTTATGGAGGCGCTCTTTGCCATCACTCTTGCCATTGCGTGCGTCTCTCTCTCGGCCGTGTTCCTGGTCAACGAGATCAAGTATATTGTTGCTCGAGGAGTGCCCGATAATTTCATGGGTTTGATTCTTGTGCCGCTGGTTGAGAAGGCGGCTGAGCATTTGACGGCGATTGACGAAGCTTGGTATGTCTTTCTTCATATATCTATTGTATGCTCATGTATATGCTAACATTTTCAGGGATAACCAAATCAACTTTGCCCTGTTCCACTGTCTCGGCCCTTCAATCCAGACTGCTCTACTCAACGCGCCGCTGGTTGTCCTTGTCGGCTGGGGATTGGGCAAGAACATGGACCTCAACTTTGAGATCTTCATGGTTGTTTTACTGGTGCTTTCTATACTGGTGGTAGGCAACTTCCTGCGTGATGGCAAGTCTAATTATATGGAGGGAGGATTATGTGTGCTTGTGTATGTGATTATTGCCGTGACGACTTGGTTTTATCCGTGATTCCTACCTGGCATATTGAGGTATGGTCCAACATGTGTAGACATTGGATGTCATCGAAGTGCTAGTTAGAATACTCAAGTAGTGCAATAAAATATATAATACCCATCATACCGGTGTCGAAGATATTGAAAAAGATGAGTAGGTTATGGCATATAAATAAAGAAGCCCTTGTTGAATAGTTATATACAAACTGTGAATTTATCTCAAATGAAATACACGTACAATCATAAAGTCATTTGTATACACATTCATAGAAAGAGAGTAGAATCCGATCCAGTCTGATCAATTCTTGGCTTGTGGTGCAGTCATCAGGCTGGAGTTGAGGAATCAGGAGAGAAAGAATTACTCGTTAGGTTGTGATCCGTTCGACCCTGGGTCTGGATAACTAGATCTTCCCAGCTCACTCCAAAATATTTCTCAATCTTCGCCATCCCCTTGAGCTTCGTGATGCCTGCTTGAGCGTTGGGATCAGCGCCATTTTGCAGTAGGAGCTTGACAACTTCTGCGTGGCGATTGGTGCCCCTTTGGACACACTCATACAAGGCTGTCCGGGCTGATTTTCTGCGAGAGACTGCAGCATTTGCACTTCCCCCGCAGTCAAGGCAACCTTGTACCATTATTATAGAGCCTGTATCTGCAGCCCAATAAACGGCATTTGTGAATGCCTCTGGCCATAGGACGTACTTTTTCATCGAGCGCAGCCGGCGCACTTTCTCAGTATCATCTCTCTTAGATCTTACAAGCTCTCCGAAAAGATTGTTTGGACAGGTTGATGGAAGTTCCGTCCTACCATCATTGATTAAAATGTCCATGATATCGGCATTACCCGTTTTGAATGCGCAAGAAACTCGGCTTGTGGATATTTCTTTCCTTCTGGACGTACCGAAGTTCTTCTGCGACATTATCTGGTCGGCCTTGATGACCAGATATTGCAGTGCTAGCATATTTTCACCACGTATGGCAGTCAATACCCCGTCTTCAATGTCCAATTCCTTATCAATCTTCTGCGCCTGGTATAGTATGCACCTGACCATGTTTCCAGATGCATGTGTTGCCGCAAGTCGTTGCAAACTAGGGTACTCGTAGGACGAATAATTGAAATTTTGCAAAAGATACGATACAGCATCAGTTTCATCACGACGGACTGCGTCTTCGATAAGTGCCTTCATGTCATTCCCTGAAACTTGTTTGATCAATTCAGCGCTGACCATCGGGCTTTCAATGCGACTTTGAGGTGGGTGTGCTTGTTCACAATGTCTTGTAAGTTCTGGTGCTGATTTAAAACCAAGTTCAGTGAAGGGACACTCTGCATTTGGACATAGATACGGTCTACTATGAACCTTGAGATGCTCGTCTCTTTTACTGCGCTTCGCAAACCCAGTGCTGTAGAATTGACAGAATTGTCTATCACAACGGTAAAGGTTCGTCCCATATAGGTCTTGGATCTTTTCGCAGGAGCAGTTTGGGAGGTGATAGTCGCCTGGGCAAAGTAGAGCCTCGATTTGGCCTCTTAATTGGACGAGCGCAGCGGAGCTTTTGGTCGGGTCCCTGTCCATCCAAGTGCTCTCCTTGTCTGTTTTGATGTGGTCAGTTGGGAGGTTCAGCTTTTGGTCATATGGGCTTTAAATACCGTCAGTGTACAGATACCCTATCTCAAGCCTATATTGAAAGTCCTGCACAAGAGCCAAGAATCTTTGTACCAAAGGCCATTGGCTAAACGATACAAAATCAATGTATGCTGATCGCTGAGGCATAACAGAGGTCGACCGTTGGTTTCCTCGGAGCGAATCAAAGTAGGTAATGATTCCACTCAACGATTGAAGATAGTCTGGCTTGGTCTCTCTTGCGCATTCCCTTACATGATGTATCCATTGGGTTGCCGCGTAATGGAAAATGATAAAATTGCCCTCGAGAATCTTTTGTCCTGCTTTTTCATCATTGATATCTTGACAGTATAAGTCATTGAGTGATTCAAAGCACAGATATTTGAGACAAGTCGACGCAATTAACCAATGTGTGTCTGGGATACGGATGAAATTTTTGCTCTGACCCCCAAACAGATACCTGGATAGTAGCAGATTAACAATTGTAGCTTATTTAGAAGAGGATCTGACTTACTCTCTTGCTGTAAAATGCACAAAGCGAACTACTTCTTTCTCAGTTTCAATAAACGGGCCACACGTTTCTTGAATATTACGAAAAACCCAACGACCTTTCGAGAAATTATCTGAGCCGTGCTGTATAGCCAAAATCTGGAGCAGCTCCTGTACTCTGAGCGGATGTGTTGCACAACCAATCCATTGTAGAATGGTGATAGCTGCAAGTCTGTCATGTATTTCTCTCTTCTCGATTCCCTGCAAAATTCGGCCGTATCTGGATCACCGTGAGCTTCATCATTGCCTCGCAGACCGATCAGAATTTCGGAGACATACGCTTGCTCAAGGCCACTCGGAAGATTCTCCGTCTCCTTTCGAATATCTTCGAGATTGTCTTGGGTTTTCACAATATGCATTACGAGTTTGGCGTAGAGGAACATTCCTAATTGTAAAGAAGTCAGCGCAGTTATGACTATGTAGCCAGGTCCATTACCATTTGCCTTTTTCTTGAGACCTCCTAATGCGATTTTTATTTGAGAGGATGTGCTTTCACTGGCCCCGAAACCTGTAAGACGGGGTAGCCATCCATCTACTTCATGGTCGACATATGTCTCAATATCTCCCGCATTCCTGTGATCAACGCGAATTGAGAATGCTCTTTTCTCCAGGTCCCTAGCTATATCTGTCTCCACACGAGAGCTGATGAGCAACTTGATATTTTTGCATGATTCTTTGACTTTGATGAGTGATTTTAACAACCACTCCCTCTGCATCTGATCAACTTCATCTACTCCATCCATAATAATGAAGGTGTGTCCTGCATCTCTCAAAAGCTCTATGAAAAGATCTTCAAGGTATGGCCGGCTGCTTTTCAATTTGCCGGCATCCATGATGTACCTCTCATGGAGGATTGGCCACATGTGAGAGTTTCTGTTAGTCAGTTGACACATAAGGGATTGCAGTACCTTCACTGCATGGTCTTGCTCTTTATCATCAAAGGTTAAAAATGCAAACAATAGTTGCGCCTCCGCGTGCCGCATTCGAATGATACTATTTGCAGCCAACACTGTTTTCCCTGGGAATACCATCAGTACTCGAAAAAATGCACGCATTAGATAAAATTTATTTATGGTGATTACCTGCGCCAGGGATTCCCTGAAGCCACAAAGTCCGCATTGTCAAGTCATCTGTATCAAGCCACCTTTTAAAATCATCGTTCTCATGCAGCCAATTTCCAGACTCCAGGTTAATCCCCCTATGGAACTTCTCAAGCTCTTCCTCGTAGAAACGCGGTGCGATGTAGTTTCTCGCTGTTTCGTAATCCTTGTCGTCGTTCGTCTTGTCTTCATTATGCCTTGCCTCATATGCTAATTGGCGAGCATCATATTCTTGAGTAATCTGGTCTGTGGTGACATTCTCATTCAACAAGTTCTTGTATCGGCCCATGTTTTCTTTGAAAAACTTGATCATTTCTTTTGTTCTCGGCCAGTATGACTGAAATATCAATTTTGTATCTGAGAGAATGCGTAGGTTAGAGCAGGAATGAAAAGATGATAACTTGATCAAACGTACTTTTCTTCTTATATGTCCTTAGAATAACCAGATGAAGATCCAGGATTTCCCGATAAATCAGACCCAGAACAGATTTTGCGTCTTCGCTTCTTTCCAACAGTCCAATATGTTCCTTGAACTGAGGAAGCTCGTGCCCAATATCTGCGAGAGCGTATACTATGTTCTTAAAGGCATATTCCATTAAGCTAAAGACCTATAAAATAAAGTTCAGCTAGGTTTTATGGGGCCAGCGTCATTTGTTTTACCTGAAGAAGAAGTTTGAGAGTATCCTAAAAAAAGAAGTGAGGGATATCAGTGACCAGACTACGTTAAACAATTGTTGAAAAATTTTTGAGAATTTTCTTACCCAGATAATCGACACTCTGTCTTTGCTTATACTGGTTAAAGTCCCAATTACTTCCACAAATTCATGAACATTCTTGATGTAGAGATCAATTCTTCCAAGTGCGCATAATCCTTCATGATTGGCCTGCAGCACTTGTATCTCATTTGATACAGCATATATATCATGAACAGATTGACAATCAATGGAATCGTCTATTTCGTTATCCCTCGATATTACTAAAAGATTTGCTTTTGCGGACTTGAAACATTCCTCAATCCAATTCTGCATCGTCGCCCTAGGTGTCAGTTAACAGAAAACATACGCTTTAATAATGAGACCATTTGACGTACCGATAGAGACGAAATTTTGAGCAAATTAATTGGCGGGATACCGATCAACAAGTCTTTAGCAAACGCCGCTGCCACTGCTGCTGCATATGGTTGCCACCTATCGTTCTTGTGGGAATCTGCATAGTCGGCAATTCCTCGTATGACCAGACAATCAAAATTATTCATCAGGCCTGCTGCTTCCATTTCAAAACACAGAACTCTACCAGGCTCGTTGCTCAAAATATCTCTCGTCCGTGCATTCTTCATAACCTGATTGCCGGATGCTATCGTTCCATAATGCACAACAACCTCGTTATCATCTCGTGGTTCTCGGGGCTTTATTTTTGACTTGTCACAGTTCTCGCAGCCTCTCGCGTCTTGGTCATGATCATAGGTTGACTCGAAGAGAGTATCGGACTCGGGAGGCGGTCTTTTGAAATTTTTTTTCTGTTCGAAGATAGCGAGATAGCTGGGCATGTTACTTTCTTCGCACATGTGCCGAGCCTGAAGATTCGCAAGTGCTTGGCGAAGTATCTGGGGAGGAGCATTGAGGAAGCCAGTCCGCACAAATCCACGTGGTGTGGCACATCCCATATCATATTGTACCACCGAGGGACTATTGTCCACAGGCTGACTGACCACAACATCTCCCAGGCGCACGTCAGTTTTGGTCGGAACTCCGCCTCCAACACCAACCATCAGGCCAAACTGCATATTAGGAAACCGCCCTCGCATCCGCGTTGCGACCGCAGCGGCGACTCCTATCCCTGTCTCTCCTGCTGGAAGCCATCCGATGACAACATTATGGCTTCCAATAGTTCCGAGCGTGTATTGCATCCCGTCAGTGGGGTCAGCCCAGTGTCCTTCGTGTATTCGATCGAGGACGAGTCGTGAGGCTGCAAGTTCAACTGGTAAGGCACACAGCCAGCCAACCGTATATTTGCGAACGTCGTGCTGATGAGCAGCCATTGTTGAAGAAAACGAGATAGTCATCGGCCGGGCAGCAGGTATTCAACAACTTGACCGGAAGGGATGCAGTTAACCATGTGGGAAAAGTCTGGTGGAAGAAAGAGATGGAAAAGGGGAAGAGGAAGTTTGACTGCCCAGCTGACAACAAAAGCAAAGACAGCCTGATCAGATGGCGGGGTTGAGAGATACTGGGATTGTACAAGGCTATCTATCCTAACAAACAAAAGCAGCTTTCAATGCCTTTTTTCTCCCATACTCTTCTTTTCTTCTTTTCTTTTTAGCTTGAAATCATATTTGAATATGGAGTATTATTGGTACTTTTATTCTCATCAGGGAATAAATCTAAGTAAGGCTACTTTCAACGTATGGCTGTGACACAGCCTTGTTTACACCGCAAGTTCGAAAATCCCCCTTTTTTTCCCTGTCCAATGTCCATTCCATACTGCCAGAGGAACCATTGCATTATTTCACCCGGGTTATTTCCGGAAGATCCATTACTACGTCACTTGGAACTGCGCCGCATTTTGTCATTTGCCACTTCAGGGGCTTTGCAATTTGTACGTGCAGTGACCGCTGTATGTAGACCATGACACCGGAGTTTGAAGATTTTAGGCCCAGCAGGGAAGTGTTATACAATTTCAGATTCGTATTGACGTTTTTCTAAAAGATCTTTCGTCTTTTTTTTTATCCGGTTATGTTTTCTTTTGCCTGTTTCATTCTACCTCCCCCGAGAATTCGGAAACTTTTCGAGACGAGGACTGCCCTGTATTACACGCCTCACTTACATGTACTGCGCCGTGCAGGAAGCTAAGCCCCGTCCAAAACGTTAAATTTTGTTGGGATTCTGCCTCCCTCGCTACGCCATACAGCACCTGATCACATTTGCTGGCCAGATACACAACCCCTAGATCCACTAGGATGTTAACATCTTTTTGGTCTAGAGGGAAAAGTACAACAAATTTCCTTACGCTCTTGTCTTTGAAAGGATTTTTTTCGTCCAGTATAGCCAGCATACAATTCTTCTGCCAACCACTGCTGCATGCGTAATGCAGGTCCGTTAGAGATCTCGCATTAAATGCATCGAGTAAAAGGGCATGGAGCAGCACCAGCCAATAGCCTGCTCCAATACTGGCTTTGCAGATACACCAAAAAGAAATTTGCCGCACAATGATCAACAATATGACTTCGGAAACCCTTCGAAACGTGCCCGTACCCTTGGATCCGATATTGGGAGTCCACGTGCTGATCCCGCGGAACATGCTTCTGGCGAACTCGATCAATGTGATGAGTCGATTGCTATCAATCATGGAATGCTAGATTCACTAAACTACGACATGAGCATTGATTATGGGAGTTTCCCGGGGTACCCGATGAGCGGATGGCCGTTTGAAGACAACTCCGACAACGGTTTCTTTCTGTTTGACCAGTCTCTTGCAAACAATGCTGCCGGGTTCGATGCAATTACTGGACATCTTGCTGGGGCTACGTCTGAGATTGTTGACTTCACTTTACCAGATGCTGAAGGTTTCGATGGAGCGACATCTTGCAGCGACCTTGAGCAGCCTTCTAACAATTTTACTTCCACCCACAATTCTCCCGATACACCTTTATTAACGCCCGATGAAGGAATATGCGATGACAAACGCAGTGGAACAATCCATGATACCTGTTTTGGATACGCAAGTCCCACTCATAATAGTTACATGATATTTTACTCATACGAGTCGACAGATCCACATCCGCGAATACGTCATTAGACAGAGCCTTGAAAAGGATAAAAGTACGCGAGATTTATACTTTGATGTATGCGGAAATATCGTGATCATTCGCGATGCCGAATCAAAAGAATACGCCGGTTATCTGAATAGAGAAGCAGCCCAGCTGACCGTCACCTTGTCTCACTCATACAAAACGAAGCTTTCCGCCAAATTCCACCCTCGAGGCAGTATTTCAGTCATGGTATATGGCATGCGCGATGAAGCCGACATGGTTGGTGATTTCCTGGGCGACAATGGCCATTTTCTTCAACAACCGTATGATTTCGATGAGTCGACAACATACTACAACCCACAATATCTGATACCCCCGGGATCTGAATTCCAGGCGTCATGGCAAAAGAATGGTCTTGAATTGACTCAATCGTCCCAGTTGAATGAGAAAGCCAAATCGCAAGCCTCTCAGGTAATGGATTCCGCATCAGGCCCAACCGTATTCTCGGAGGTACAGGTGAGCCGTAGGATCAAGACCGATCTCTTGAAGTATGTTTTCCACACGATCTTTGCTTCACTAGATGCTAATAGTTTCGTCAGACACCAGAAAAAAGCTTTAGCCATGATGGTTGAGAAGGAGTCTGGTCGGATTGTCGGATGTGAATTCCCATCTCTTTGGTCAGAAGGTGTTGAGGAAGGGGAACGCGGGATGAAAATGTATGCACCCCTCGAGAGCCTTGACTTTCAACTATAGACTGACGACCCCTCTATCTCAGATACCGCAATTCTGTCACTGGGAATGTTCAACTAAAGGAACCAGAATTGTGCATGGGAGGTCTTCTTGCCGATGTGAGTGGTATTTCCAATCGATATTGCGTATCCTCTGACCAGTAAACAGGATATGGGTCTTGGGAAAACACTTTCTATGCTGGCTTTAATAGCTGGTTCATTGAATGAAACACAAGAGGGTCAAGAACAAGCAAAACAATCTACCTTGATTGTTTCACCACTATCGAGTATGTCTTGGTTTTATAGCTTTTGTTGGACACAGAACATTTACTGACGGATGATAGCCCTCTCTAACTGGGAGAACCAAATAGAAGAGTATTCACCAATCCCCCGTACACTTATTGTGCCCTAGCTCACATGTGGCTCTAGGCACTTCAAAGAGGGATCACTAAGTTACACCGTTTATCATGGACCAACTCGAACAAGAGATGCTAGCGCTTTAGCTCAACATTCCATCATTCTGACAACATATGACACACTCAAGGTGGACTTTAACGAGAAATATAAAAGCGACGGTATCTTGCGCAAGGTTGACTGGCATAGGATTGTTTTGGATGAAGGTATGAATACTGACTTGCAGAATAAACTAAACTAGACTGATACTTCTTTATCAAGCACATGTTATTCGTACCCCATCCTCTCAGGTCTTCAAGGCTGTGTACAATCTCTCTGCAAAGCACCGCTGGTGTATAACAGCGACTCCGATACAGAACTGGGTGCAGGAACTTGGAGCTCTTGTTAAATTCCTCCGTGTATCGCCGTTTGACGACGGGATATCTTTCAGGGACACGTTCATTTCTCCGATAGAGCGTGGGAGTGAACGTGGCTGGGAAAGGCTCAGATGCCTCGTCCAAGCCATATCACTTCGACGAATAAAGGAGGCCCTTGATATACAACTCTCTCTACGAGAGGAAATTATACAGCCAGTGGAGCTGAACATGGAGGAAAGAAAGATGTACAAGCTGTTCACCAAATCATGTGTTTCTGCTATTGAAACTCGCGGGATGGCACGAAGCTCTTTTCAAAATATTCTCAGGCTTCGACAAATATGCAACCATGGTCGCGAGTTACTTCCTTCTACGACGCAGCAATGGCTGGACAGCGTTATGTCTTTTGATGAGAATCCCACCACTCCACCTCCAACCTGCGAACATTGCGATGATCCCATGGTTGACTCTGAAGAGAACATGGATGATCTAATTGCCTGTATGCATCAGGTATGCAAAGCCTGTCTTAGAGGTGTCCAAGAGGGCGATAGCCCTAGTGAGCCCGTCTGCCCCATATGCTCCGAGTCAGGGTGTGAGAAGAAGGAAGTTCAAGGCACAGATGAAATGGAGGTTGAAACACAATACCATCCATCCTCCAAAGTCAAAGCTTTGTTGGAAAATCTTCAAAAGGCCAGGTGTCAATCTCAACACCCAGAAGAGATGCCTATCAAGAGGTAATAATCAATTCTCTCATATGATATCCACCTCAAGTAATATTACTAACAATACTGACCAGTGTTATCTTTTCCACTTGGACAAAAATGCTCGACCTGGTGGAGAAAGCTCTCGATGGCACTGGACTCCAATTTCAGAGGATTGACGGCAGCAAAAGCTCTTCGCAGCGCAAACAGGCACTCCGTATCTTTAACAAAAGTCCGTCATGCACTATATTCCTTGCCACTTTGGGCAGTGCTGGAGTTGGGTACGTTTTCATTCTTAAAGGACTTCGTATTAAATCATTGCTTACGGACAAATATTATTTAGCATCGATCTTACAGCTGCTAGCCAAGTCCACCTTCTTGAGCCGGGCTGGAATCCCATGTTAGAGCGACAGGCACTAGACCGTGTCCATAGAATTGGACAGAAAAGAAATGTCCTGGCAATCCGCTATATCGTGACAGGCGCCACATCAATTGAAGAGGTGAGTCCCACTTTTCAAGGCAAATTGGTTTTGATTAACCATTTCTGGAAAACGCAGTATATCCGACGCAGACAGGAATGGAAATTGAGTCTAATATCGACTTCTCTAAGTGATACCAATGGTGGGCGAGCTACAGGAGTGAAAGATATGCTCGAGGTTGGTCATTCTACAAACGGATTTATGGCACTGGGCTTTCGACTAATCTATCATAGGATCTGAAATATACACTCAGTCAATAATGATTATCATGTACAATTTATGCTGGGATGAGATAGCGTTGCATAGATCACTTGGTTTGCATTATTTTTTGTTTGTTAATATCTATTTATCATGTATACTATCTTAAAAATACCCTGACTAGATGTCATGTATGTGTAATGTGTGAGGGACAGGTATAGAATACTAGAATAGCTGGGATTTATGACTGCTATCAAATACAATGCCAAGTAGATAGATAGGACATCAAGACAAATTATAAATGATCATTGATACTCGTAGAGGAGAAGTCGTTAGTGGTGATCCAGTAGAAGTGCCAGCTCCATAAAGGTATAATGTGCTCAGTAAGCAATTTAGACTGCTCAGCTTCATACCCGTGAGCTTATGTAGGACTCACTGATCTAATCACGGCGCTCAGGGGCGTGCTCAGTTCTTCTCAGTGAGCACATAAAATCGGCGAGGGAGTGAGCCCTAAAACGGAAAGGGAAAGCCACGGCGCGTCAGGGAAAATCCGGTACATAGATAGGTACCTAGTAAATATATCGCACCTACTCAAGTAATGCAATAAAAATATGAATACCTATCATACTAGCGATCAAAAATATTGAAAGGAATGAGCAGCTTATAGCATATAAATAGAGAAACCCTTGTTGAATAGTTACACAAGCTTCAAATTTATCTCAAATGAAATACACGTACAATCATAAAGTCATTTGTATACACATTCATAGAAAGAGAATAGAATCCGATCCAGCCCGATCCAAAGAATTTCTTCTTTTCTTGTTTTTTGTTTGTTCCTTTTGTACTCGCCGATTGACAACAGCTAACAAGCAGTAAATATATCACACCTGCTGATGCGGCGGAAGAGGCTCGCCCTTTTCATCTGATCTATTTCAAACAAACCTCACTTAGCAATCCATCATCCATAGTTTAATAGCAGTGGCATTCCGCTGACTTACTGCTGTGGCAGCGTTGACTGCTGCTCATAACCATACTCACAGTAGTGACCATAATTCCCATACGGCGACTGCTGCTCATAATAATCCGTCTGATCATCATATGTCGCCGAGTAGTTCACTCTCGCCCCATCCTTGTCCGGCTGGAAATTCTGAATTGGCTGCCCATGGCTATTCCTCCGTGGAGGACCAACTGCTGCAGCCATGGGAGTTGTCGTCCCCGTTACACCATTGCCTGTATTCGACCAGACCTGCGACGTACGAGTGGTGGTCGCGCCGTCGCCGCCGCCAGCACTACCATAGAAAGACTCGGCGTAGGCGTATTGGTGTGTTCTTAGTCGTACTTCTCGCATGTATGCTCCTTGCTCGTGCGATACTGTTTCTCGCGCTTCGGCCATTGTGTTGCTTTGTGAGTAGTAGCCGCTGAAGGACCAGAGGATGGCTACTAGGAGGCCGGAAACCACCACGACGATGACGATGATGGCTGATGTGGAGAGGGTGGTCATTTTGTCTCTCTCTTTTTCTCTTTATTGATATGGGGGTTCTTTTTAGTCTGCCTGGGCGAGGATGCGGGGAACGACAGCCTGAGGCCGAAGCCCGCAATTACACTCCTTAGCCCTAACGATATGACTGAATTCGACCGTCAAATAAATGTAGTAGGCGCTTCTGCGACGAGATATATTCCCTTGATTCCTGAGTTATGTTGATGCGACACTGTCCGATTCGGCGACCCGGAGCTCCGGTCGATATATATAGATCGATAGATGTGCGTATAGGTATAGATGTATTCATGCACTAGATCGGTGCTGCTGGCTGCAAATATACTACCCCACTTATCGAAATGCGTCTTCACACATCGACTCCCAAGGAGCACGACCAGTTATAAGCGTCGACCATCAAATGCCGTTTATGTGTTGTGAGAGGGAAGAGGGGAAAGAAAAAAAAGTCCGGGAGAAGCAGGAATAAAGGCAAAGGATCAAAAAAGAAAGAAAGAAGAGCAGAAAAATCCGGCGGCCTGGCTCGGCCATTGTTGCCAACGTATGCACGTTACTCAGTTCCTTTTCTGCTGCTTCCTGACATATCCATCGAATCGGGTCCCTTGGGAAGGAATAAATACTCGATACGGAGGTAACTAAATACGTGTACTCGTACCGATCGTCTACTTTTCATACAGTGGGCGTATCCACAATACGTGCTAGGCAAACATACAGCCAATAGAGTCGTGAAAAGGGCGATCCTCCGGTGGGCCGGAAAAGCTTGTCTTGTCCTGTCTTTGTTTTTTGCGTTTTTCGAGCCGATGGCTAAGCCTTAATTACGGGGCTGATACGGGTCGATTTGGTCGATGTGAGCCGACAGGAAGGGATGTTATCAGTCACATTGAATAGAATATAAGTCACATACAGAATACGTAGATACACGCACACAATCTATATATATATCCAATAATCTATATATATGACCATGTTCCATGGTGCCGATATCAGGCCCGTTTATAGGAACCGTGGAAGTGGCATGTCTCACTCGTAAATTACCACCAGTCTATGCCACCAACATGTGACCCTGCTTATTCCCTTTAATGGCATTGGATACAATATATATTTCAATATATATATATATATATATACACAAACGGCTATATATTAAAACGCCGATTCAATAATTCTTTCTCGATGCGTGCCGCTTTGAGCCCTTTGGATAGGCCGCGACGCAATGACGACAGTGGTATCACGTCGATCCAGTCTCCCCGCCCCGCAACATTACGAATGCCGTTGCTATGCGAGGGATATGCTGCGTGTAAGGATGATAGGACTATCAATGGGAATAATGAATATTCTCCTGCTGTAGGACGCTTATTGTAATAATACATCGATGTGGGTATCTTAGGCAAATCTATAAATCTATATGCATATCACTGAGCAATCATCGCAAGGATCCGCTGCGCCTTTTGCCCGCCCAAATAATCCTGTCCCTCACTGCCATCCACGTCCTTCTCATCGACCTCCAGATCAGCTTCCAAACTGGCGTTATACGCACGCATCACCGTCTCTTCGTCCACCCTAATGCCGCCTTCCACCAACACCCGAATGCATCCTTGCAGCCGCGCGATTTCGCGTCTAGTCTGCCGCGGAATCTCGTCGTTCTGACTGGAATAGATTGAGCTGGTGGCCATCTCCTCCAACCGCGTAATGGAGACATGCTCCGTGGTAGATGACGCGGCCGCCGCGCCGTCGGCATGTTTGGAGATCCAAATGTACCCGTTCACCCCGAGAATGACATCAACTTCACCACCGCCGTTAGAAGTGTTTACTGTCCACTGCTGCCGTCGCGATCGGACAACGCCTCCAACCGACGTTGACGGCGCGGCTACATTGGAAGACCCTCCTTTTGTTGTGGCTGACCGGCCTGCTGTGGCGCCACTCCCACCAGTCCCTGTCACCGCCATGAAGACTCCATTGCGGAGTTTGCCATATTTCAAAGACCGCGTATGCAGCGTCGCAGATCCATCTTGATGAACGCTCTGCACCTCGGCAATCACCAGGTCTCCTTCCACAAAAAAATTTCGCATCTGCAATTCATCGGCACTGGTTCGTCGACGGAGAATACCGCCTGGCAAATTGATTGCTGATAAGGGCAGCTGTGCTAGCAATGGTGCGGCAACGTCGACTTTCCATCTTCGTGCTTGAACCTCGACAATGCGTCCGACGACGAGATCGCCGATCTCCGGGATATAGCGGGCTCGCAGGGGGTGGACGGAGAGGAGCTTGTTTGTTTTTTGCACTGTGCCCGCGACTGTGGCGATGATTGATGCTGAGTATGGGGTGGTGAATGTTCCGTGGCCTCTGTTTTATACCATTAAATTAGTGACCTGGAAGGGGCAAAAAGTAGAGGTAAAAGACTCACCTCATCCATTGCGGATCGTTAGTTACCATCTCTCCAGGAACCACTGTGCTGGTACTAATGTCCAGACGAGCCCGCTTCGACGGCAGTCTGTCCATGTCGACATCGCCATCTGAGTCGTGGCCTGCGATGTCTCGAAGTGAGGCGCTGGCATCTTCCACTAGGGGGGAGAGGATAGTAATTCCCATGGCAATGACTGGCTGATTAAACTCAGATCCCAGGGAAAAGAAAAACGTTGGGATGAGGCTGTAGAATTGTAGATCGTGAATCTGAGCATCAGCTAGCGCAAATAATTCGATATTTTTGAAGCTTGGCACGGCGGCTCGTGCAAACAAGGGTGCAAACAGCACATCACGTGACTTGTCGACATCTCCATCTCGGAAGTCGGGAGTCAAGAGCCCACTGATTCACCGACAGAACATGCTTGACTGTTCAACGACTCCCAACCGCCAATGCCTCTGTAAATCCGATCGGCACCATAGCGCATGAATAAGACTACACGATCAACACACCGCAGAATCAGGAACGTGATGCCTACGCACCGCCTTCAACGTCTTTGGCGCCCGGGCCGCGCCGTCTGTCAGTGCTTCTTGGAATTTGTCACAGATATTTGATTTTACAGGTTCAGACACGACTATTTTCTGACATGTCATGCAGCGCAAATTCTGGCCAATTTGATTGCGTATGCAGTCAGTCACACGATGCAGCGAATAAGCGAGCCAGCAGTGCAGACTTAACAGTAAGGCTAAGTCAGCACTAATAGTAAGCATTAAGGATGAAGCCAGGCTACTCTAAAAAAATACAACAATGCCGTTGTCGCGAGCACGACTCATTATTTACTAGTTAGGTAGCACTCGGCCTCTACTAATGCACTGAATTGCATGGTCGGCGACTACTCAGGCGCGGGGCCATTGACGAGTTTGACTCGTGAAAATGGCCCTTTTTTGGGCTCCTCGGTGCCTCGGAGGAGAAATAGAAAGAAGGTTTTGACTAAAGCTCGGGACGTTGTAAAGGATTGGGGCATGATCTTCAGCAATTCGGTAGTCGCTGTTGATGACTATTTAATGGGAATCGTCAGCGCACGGAAGCAGGCAGCCGACAGTTCTGACGATTCCGAACGGACCAGCGAACGGTGCATGCACACCGCACGCACTGCACGTTGATGGTCCAAGCAGTGCATATTTATTGCTGCAAAACAAAAAAGAAAATATTATTTGAGATGCGTCAGAATACGAGAGGCAGCGAGGCACGTCCAAAGCACCGACCGAATGGCGCGTAGGTAAATTGCTGCTGATCATGCATGAGCAGGCCCATCACGAAAGTACGGAGAGACTGCTACAAGTAGAGCGCAGACTAGAGTCGAGTTGGGCGGTTAGGCTGCCCACCGTAGTAGCTACGTACGTCTGGCTGATCCGCCATGTCAGAAGTTAGAACGTGCTGTCGGCAGATTGCATGCCGCAGTTGACTACGTACACTAGAAAATCATATGTGATATGGCGACCTCTCTGACTCTCTAAGTCGAATCGAGTATGCACTCAGTGCACCCTTATCCAGATACAGAGTTCATGGATCTGACCCAGGACAATGGGAAGCCCCGATGAAGACGATACATAAATGAGGATCATGCTTTCGGGTTCGTGTGAAACGAGGCCATCCCGGCCTGCCGCGGGCCTGCCATTGGCTAGAATACCCAGCGCCTGACCAATTCAAGGCTCCCCGCAGCGGGAGACAAAGACCCAAAAGTTGTAAAGTGCCGTGATTGGCGCGCACCGAGTCCTGTGCAACGCGCCATTGGCCCAGCACTCCAATGCGAGTGGGCGCTAATGCAGCAAAAATGGCCTGGGCTCCCCATAACCCGTGCTTCCGCTACCAATCAGACGGCCCATCCCGCCACTGAGTGGGTGCTTGGCACTCAAAGGGGGCAGGAAACTGGGCTTGATCGCCCATTGTAACGCTTTTTCAGGCTGTTCTTGCTGCGTAACTGCGGACTATCTATCCGTCGTCGAGGATTTAGGGCAGTCGGCAGAGAGAGCGCGAGCAGTGAGTGACATTGCCACGGGGGGGGGGAGGAGAAGCGCTGGTCTAGATAGTGAAGGATCTGGCGGAACCGACGTAGCCCACCCAGACTAACTAAGGTTTGCTGCTCTTTGCGACGGCCCGCGGTACCAGTCCCACCCAGCAGACTGGGCTGGTGGCTTGTCCTCCCAGCTTTTCGTCTTTTGTCTTTTGCTCGATTATCCTCCTCCTCCTCCATCACCGACCTCCCTTCTCAACACCATCCGCTCTGTCAATACACACATACACCAGGAATCGAGTATCGTCGGTTGGAATGCGCCCAATGTCTTATGCGGATTGCGGCCGCCATTGATTCGCGCCCGGGTCTTGACGATATCTGAGCGTTCTCCGGAGAACGCCTAGGCTCGCACAGCCTGCACAACGGCCGTTCCACACATATACTACACACGTACATATTATACTGTATACAACATATTATAACCAAGATGGCTTGCTTCATTCAACTTCGCGATAGTGTGCCATCCTGGATCTCCGATGTCAATCAACTGTCCGTCCATGTTCACAATAAGCGAGCCGACTTTGCTGCCGAAGCCGCCAAAGCCGCCGCCATATCCTCCCCGCCTCGCAGAAGAAAATCCGTCAGCAGCAGTCTAGCATCAAACCGCACTGATAAATCCCTTTTACAACCGCCGTCCACTAGTCACCGTCTCAAGCGGTTTCTGTCTAGAGAATCATTGAGAATCGATGGCTCGAAGAAACGGAGAGCCGCTTCGCCTCAGCCGACGGAGGAACCACCGTCAACGGCCAATTCGGAGGTAGTCTCACCTAGCAAGAGAATGCCAAAGCACCTCATCTCCTACGATGGCCACACACAGAAAGTCCTTGAGAAGATGGTGCGAGACATCTGGACGGCCAAGAGTAGCATCCGCTCCTCTCGCATCCAGTCCACCATGCGAACCGCGTTTAGCGACCGCATGAGGATGCAAATACCGACTCAGAAATTTTCGAACGAGAGCCTGATGAGCCCAGAAAAGGACAAAACAGATACAGATGGGAAAGCGGATATAGAGATTGATCAATCGGTGGATGAAAGCGATGTGATGGAGGATAACTTGAACATGCGCCTGTTTATGATGAAAGAGCGACAGCGTCGATATATGCCGTCTACACGTTTATCGCCGCCGGTGCAACAACAACAGCAGCAAGCCACACAAACTCGCCCCAAACCATGTCCATTTGACTTTATTGAAGGGCAACTTGATAACGCACAGAATTTGTGCGAAAACGCCGCTTACCGATTCCTGCGCCATGGAAACTGCCTCGAAGAAATAGAGGGCATTCTACGTGCTTACGAATTCATTCTCGAGGCGTCGACTTCTATGGCAGAGAAGGAAGAGAAAGAGCAAGCAGAAGCTGCGGCTGCCACCGCCGAGAAGAAGAAAGAAGCCAGAAAAGAGAATGCACCTGTGACGTCAGACAATGACACGTTATCCATCGAGGTGGATGATGAGCTAGAGGTGGATGACGAAGAAGAGGCAGTTGATACCCCCGCCATGTTTGTCGCCGCTACCCTGAAGAACAAAGACAGCGACCTCGAAGACTCGAACGGTGGCATATTGGAAGTCGATGACCGGTCGGATACCTCGGAGGTGTCTATTGATATTACTGCGTTTCGAATGACGCGGTACGGTCAACGAACCATGCATCCTTTCACAGTCAACCGAGTACGATAGTCCTGTCACCAACACCATTACCATCGAGCATATTATGAGCGCTTTCTTGCATTAATATCAAAAGTCTGTCCTATCGATCAGTCTTTCGACCATGTCAATATATATATCCAACACACATACATATTATACGGCCTGGCCTTGCAGCCATCTGGACCTCGTCGACAACCCCACGACTTGGATCATCTATACATACATACACCACTACCTACCATACCCAAGTATCCAACACATATATGCCTCGCCAAACCGGTTTTCCTTACTCATGTCTCGTCGTCTACGCACGACAACCACACTCATTAATACTACCTGGCCACTACCATGCATGCACATCGTCATGCAAATGAATTGAATATACTACTATCGCTTGATCTTTCCTAGAACTTTTTTACAGACGGACTTATTTGTTACGGCTTTTTGCTATGGGATATATTACCTACGGCGTTTTTGTTGTTAAAAGGGTGGTAAGATGTCACTTATGCGTCGCAATGATTATTCGTTTTAGCCCAGCCTACTTACTTTGGCATCACTCTTTTTTAACTATATATCAACAAGTACAGCAGTGCTGCTACATCCTTTCTCATGTTCTTTCATCTTGTTTCTTCTTTATTATTGTGGATTGTTTCTTTTTTGAGAGTTTATAAATAAATTGTCTGGTCTGAGAAAGCTGATTGAGGTCCACTGTTTATATATGTCGCTTGTACATACTTGCCTGAATTTTTTTTCTTCTACAGGCGTCTTTTTTATTTTTTCACTTTTTTTCAACTGTTCAATTTTTGTGATTGTTGTATTTATGTTAATTATGCAATCCGAAGATTCATTCTACTTGAATTCTTTCACTCCATTGACGTGACTTCCAACTGGACGTATGTTTTAAACACTGGGGATAGATTAGGCAATGCTAGTGTTGCAATTACATTCACCTATGTATGTAAATATGATAAATGTCTCCAACATTTCATTCTTCCCAAATGCTACCTAATCCATGTAGCCTTCCAAATCAAATATCGAACCCCCAAACCTGTGGGCGTCGTTAACCATAAAACAAATGAATCAATGAATGTTAAAATACAAACAAAAAAGCTAAGTGTCGACAAAAAGGTATCATTCATAACAATCATACATTAAAATTTCAGAAGAAGAAAATAAAGGAAAGCCCCGTTTTTGAGATGGTATATCAATCACCGCACATTCACCAGCCTGACAGCTGCTTTTTGCATGAATGCGCCTCGAGGATATGCAATTTTCTGGGTGACTGCGTCGTGGATTTCGACTTCTTCTTCTTCCTCTTCTTCCTCTTCATCGTCGTCGCCAAAGTCTGTGTCCATGTCGACATCCATATCGTCGACGCCGCTTTGGCGGTTACTGTTGTTACCTCGTATGATACCATTGGCAGTTGCGTAGTCCTTATAGTCCTTAATCGTGGCAGTAGAAGTGCGGTATTGCGAAATTTCCTTTTTGGGGAAATTCCATTCTCGCATGTCTTTGACGGTGGTGGAAGTAGCAGGAGCAGGAGTGTTTGTGGAAATCGCGTGCACGGCAGGGTCATCCATGTACTCTTGCATAAAGTCGTCTCGCGCTTGATACTCGTGATCGTCAACGTCAACATCATCGTCGCCATCGTCGTGGTCCATATCGCTGTCGTCGAGCAGGAAGTTGAGCGGCGCATGCATTGAATCAGAAGTGCTTGTTCCTCTCTCCATCTTAGATGTATGTTTCGCGTCCGCATTCCTATCAAAACTAGCTGCAGCAGTGGCGAATCCGCTATCATCATCAGGAGCAGCATCGTCAGTAGTAGCAACACTTGCGCTTAGTGTCGAAGACGAAGGCGATAATAGTCCTGAAGACGAAGTCACCGCTGCCCCAGTTGGAGACGCCCCAGAAGCAGTGCCAAACGAAGTTCCAAACGACGACCCTGTTGAAGTCGTCGGCCTCAGATGCGGATAGAAATTAATCGTTCCAATACCATCGCCAACAATAACCCCCTCGCGATCCAGCTGGCAGCGTGCGCGGATAAAAGGGTCGAGTTTCCAGAAATTCACCCTCAATTCCTCGATGAGTTCAGCACGTTTGTCCTGTTGGACCGCTGTGCCGATGCTATCGCGCATTGCGTTGGTCTGCAGCCACAGCCGCGTAGCTTCTAGAAACTCCTCGGCGATGCGTTGGCGCTGATTGAGTAGAAAATTGCGTGTTGGTGAGTGGTTGTCGAGTGGGAGGTTTTCGGCTAGGTCGTTGACATCGGGCTCGATGTAGTGATATCTGTATTTGTCGTCGGAGCCGCCGAGGTCTGGGGGGATGTTTTGTCGGGGGATATACACTTCAAGATCGGAGAGGGTTTTGGTGAACGTAACCTTGGAGACGAGGGAGTCGTTCATCCAGGTTTTGATCATTTTCCAGATGCCTGTATGCTGTCAGCAATGCCTTTCTATTACGGAAGAAGCACCCAGGGATAGCTGGTAACTAAACGCACCTGTGAAAAACCACGGCGCTTTGTGGAGGATGATTCGCGCAAGAGACTCGGGATAAAAGTTCTCCAAACACTTGATGATGAATTTCACCGGTGTGTAGTCCATATTGGCCATTGAAAAGTCCGTCATGTCAAAGATGAGAACCTAATAAAAGTCAGCCATATCCCAAAGACATGAGAGAAGAGAAAGACATACGGCAGTCTCAACCAAAGGCGGCCGCAATAACATCCTCACACTCTCAATCGTGTGCACTATATACCGCTCCAGCACATCATCACTCTGGTCCTCGGCGCGATGTAAACGAACCCGGATATCGATAATCGGCCGTCCAGCCCGATCAACTCCATGAAGGATATTCTTGCCCATACGCAACTGTTTCATAAACTCCCAGCCTTTCCTCTGTTCTTTCGGGTTCAAGTTCAGACTCCTGCTTTGCTGTAACGCAAACAGCTCTCCGCGCGGCAAGATGTCGTCTTCGATGTGCATCTTCTTAACTCGCCATGCCACCGCAGCCACCAGCATGACAAACGCTTTACCGACATCCCATTTCTTTGCGCGCAAGAATCGCAGCAGCATCGAGTCCGGGTGGTCTTGTTTCAGCGATGCGAGCAATCCTTGTCGCAGCTCGTCCGGCCCGAGTTTGTACGATGACATGACACGCAGCATCACTTTGGCATTTTGCGGACTGGGCCGTAAGCCGACGCCGCCCATGGATTGCGTCTGGAAAGTGTGCGAGCGTTTGTGTGTCGACGATCTGCGTGGCATTGTAGCCGCGGCCGCCGTCGTTGCGGCTGGTGACATGGGCTGGTCGGCTGCATTGCTGAGGGAAATGCGTCGACGAAGTCTTCGCAGAGACCGTTGATGTTGCGGCTGCTTGTGTGTATTTGTTTCTGATAATCCTGTCGGTGAGATGGGAGAAATTGGCGTTGTCGGACTAGGCGGTACAATTGGGATGTTGTTGCTGGATAGACTGCGACGACCGCTGGAATAGGTCGTATTAAAGCTGGCCGGAGACAGCGGAGGCTCATCCAGACTATTTGAGCGCGGAACGACCGGTGTTGAAAAGGCGATATCGTACGGATTAATGCCCTCGAAAGCGTTCAGTAAGAACATCCAGAGCTGCTGTAGACGGGCTTCCTGGTCGGCCGTCAGGCTGCCCAGCACGCCCGTTTGGGGGTCCATCTTTATTATCCTGTGATTGTATTCGGATAATATGTATGTAGTGTGTTAAAATTGTGACCAGATGGATGGATCAAGGGAGCAAGCAAAAACAGTCAAGCATAATATGATCGATCGAAAGAATTCAATGACCGAAAGGGCGCAAAAACATGTAAGGGGAAGTGGAGGACTGCATGCACATAATCATCTAGTACGTAGTACATGAAACACATACATGCACAGCTTTAATTAATTATATCGGAATAGTGTGGCAAATCATATGCAGAGCAGAAAAAAGAAAGAGAGTTCAAATTCCTGTGTGTTGTCGCTCTGTCAGGAGAGGAAGAACACAGCCCAATACATTCACGTTCGCTGCTTGATGATCTCATCACCTCGGCCAACTGGTATCAATCCTGCGTGTTTTACTGCGTATCTGGATTTCCAAGTTCTCCGGCTCGTCCGGGGGCACTACGCAGAGATCGTTTCTTCAAATGACAAAACAAGAGGGCCTCGGCTGAACGCCAGACTGACTGGAAGAGGGAAAGCCAGAGCGACGATGAGGGGCGGTTCGCTAGACTAAATCGTTAGTAGCATCGCACTAACAACTCCACAGCCAGATCAGAACTGACAGGATGGATCAGAAAGAGGGGTAGACTACTCAGCATGATTCAATCGTATTGCTCTCGATCCGCTGTTGGTGCTTTGCAATTGATCACCATGGGGCACTTCCCGCTGTGTGATTTAGGGCTTGTTGATGTGTTTCTCTGTTTCGGCAAAAACACATGCTGCTCCATGATCCCACCTGGTCATCACGGACGATCTTTCTTGACTCCTTATTGAGATTAATCTAGGGTTAATTTAACCAGTGTTACACAGTCTGCAGCCCATCAGCCCACCTCGTTTGTTCTTTGTAGTCTTGGTTTTTCTTGGGAAAGCAGCCTCATTTCATTTACGTATAAATTGAATGAAGAAACACTACCCAAAGGACCAACACGCAACATTCTCCGGGGTAAACACCGAAACAGATTGGTTGGCCTCTAGACAAAACACGCGACCGAATTAAAGACTGCATCATTCACCGCCACGTTACCGGCTGGGCCCATGCGCTGAGCCAATGGATCTATGCCAGACCGTAGTGGTAATAATACGCGGAGTATGTACTCCATACATCCATGAAAATCTGGGCATCCTGTTTAATTGGATATGGCCACTTGATCAATCTTGGTTTTTTGCGATGTTGTGCATTGACTCTGGCCAGTAGGGGAGAGTCTCATGGATCAAGAGTGCGGCGCAACTAGGCGAGGATAAGGCATGAATATCCAGGCACCCCAGTAGGGTAGTAGTACTACTAGCTTATAAACCCCTGCATTTTATTCCCAACCGGTGAGAGTCTGCGATTCCCAGCCACGTGAAACGGGATGTTCCTGATCGAAGTCTGACAGAGACGTTTGGTCCATGGATTAGGGTTTATGAGAGAGGCAGCACCAATAATGCGTACAGTACGTAGTCAAATATGCAGAGGTCCATTTTGAGCAATAATATTAGAAATAAGAGTACTCCGTAAATTGTCTCCTTTCTAAAGAAACTTTTCATAGATCAATGTGTTCGTTTATCTGGGGAATCATGAGCGCAAGCTTGTTGCGGGAACGGCCGGGGGGCCCAGTCCCCACGGATTTAGGGAAGGGCGCCCTGACGATCGCTGGAAAGCCGCTAAAGAGTTAAAGAGTTAGGGGCGCATTCCAGAAGGTCTGGTTAGGCATTCTTTGCACTAAACAAGATCCGGCATGGTTTGCGGTGGATTACTAATCCGGCCGAGGCTGGCTAGACGAACCCGAGCATCAATTAACCTCTTTTCGTTCCAACGACCACTCCTTCAGTCTCTAGCCAATAGTAGTTCGTGTTGGAATAAATGTCATCAATTTTATCCGTTTGGGAAGTTGCATGAAATTGTAATCCGATTCCTCCCTCTGGGCAGTTCTTTTGCATCTGAACCAGTACTCCGTCGTCGGCCGACATGGCCTCTCGCGAAGAAGCGCCGGCAATTCGAAAGAGGAGGAGACCCGCGCTGGCCTGTGAGCAATGTCGTCGACGCAAGGTCAAGTAAGGCTGTCGTATCAGATATATAAAATCCGAGCTTCAACTAACAGTAATGCCGTCAGATGTGATCGAGCCAAGCCCTGCGAACATTGCAGGACGTCTCGAATAGATTGCACTTATCATCCACAAGAAAATGTGCAAATGGCTCAATATATGACGTCTGTCTTTAGCCTTCATAAATCCACACCAAATGTAGCTGTGGACCAGCATCAGACGACACCAAAGAGCAGGCAACAAGGCGACTATACCTTCCCTTCTCCACCCCAGACCAATAACGATGACAACTTCTCCTATATTCAGCAAGGAGAACTGAAAGGCGTCTTCTCCAAAAATCGATACTTTGGTCAGAGCCATTGGATGACTTCCGTTTCTACACTTAGGCTCACCACAAAACTGTTTTTGCAACAAGAGTCAAATCCAAATTCGGAAATTCACCGTATATGCCGGAAATGCAAGGCAGTAAGCAGGAAGCTCAAAACGCAGGATAAGATTATTTCAAATATTGCTGAGCATCCGAGTGAATATGTCCCGCCACGGGACATAGCAGACAAGCTTGTGCGGTCATATTTGCAGAACTTTGAGTCTATCTACCGCATTATCCATATCCCCTACTTTCAAGAACAATACGAAGCTTACTGGGTGAATCCCAGAATGAGCTGTCAAAGCATGGTTACGCAGTTGTTGCTCATCATGGCCATTGGCGCAGTCTTTCAACCTCAACCGTGCGCCACTTTGCTTCATACATCGGCTTTGCAATGGATCAATGTAGCTCAGACATGGGTCAGCACACCCTTTGACAAGTATCGACTAACTGTCGAGGGGCTGCAACTACAATGTCTTCTTATTTTTGCTAGACTTGTGCACGATGTTGATGGGGATTTGTTGAGGCTTTTGGCTGGATCACTTCTGCAGACCGCCATGCAGATAGGTATCCATATTGATGCCGAAGTGCACTCTTTCCAAGATTTATCTGCTCAAAACATTCAGCTGAGACGGAAGCTTTGGACTACAGTCCTAGAAATCGTGGTCCAGACTAGCGTTGACTCTGGCGGTGTACCCTTGATTCGTCCCGCAGATTATGACAGCAGACCTCCGCTGAATATCGATGATGATACAGAAGTGGAACGAGGATCTACCGAATTTTCTTCTTCTGTTAAACCAGGTGATAAATTCACACAGTCTTCTTTACAGATCATGCTATCGGAGTCTCTTCCCCTGCGACTAGAAATCACAGCCTTTGTTAACGACTTCCGCCTCGACTCTACAACATATGAAAAGGCAATGAGTTTAAGTGAACGGCTGTTAAAGTTCTGTGCCTCTAATTCAACCCTATTCCAATATTTTAAGGGTTCTTCACACGGTCCCACCGATTTTCAGATTTATATGATCGAGTTACTCACCCACCAATACCTCTTTGCTCTCCATTTCCCCTACGCCACCAAAGCCAAGTCGGACCACAGGTTCTACTATTCTAGGAAAGTCTGCCTGGACACTGCTCGACTGTTCCTTCCATATAGTTCGCAAATGACGGACCATGCATACACTCATCTTCGACTCTGGGGTGGCGGTCTTTTCCGAGCCCTTCCTCTCCAGGCTGCAGGTTACATTGCGGAAGAGCTACTATTCCAGATCGAGACGGAAACAGTGTCTTTCAGCAAGGATACAGGGCTTTTGAACAGGAGAAATGAACTTCGCAAATACGTCGAAGAATATGCAGAGTCCGCAATAGACCGAATACGGCATGGGCATACCAATGTCCGATCATACGTCATCATGTCAGCGTTAATGGCTCACATTGATGCACTGACCAATGGATATCAAGTAGAAAAGGCCATTTTGGCGACTCTCAAAAGTAGTCTTGAGACCTGTTATGAAGTGCTTTGCGGGCTGTTGCACGAATCGCCGCCGTCGACTGAGTCAGTTGGAAGCGACGTACAAGATGAAATGAGGTCGAATAGTGTAGCTTCTTTCCAAGAAGATTTCATTGTAAGTGAAAAATGCTCTTTTTCTAACTGATCTGGAGCTAATATCTTTCTCAGACTCAGGATGGCTTATTGAATGATGACGATCAACTGGCGAGCCTGGATTGGTGGCTCTGCTCCGGCGATATGGACAATATTTCATAAACCGGCAACTACTAATCAACGGAATGACTCAGAAATAGTGACTCAGAAAGAAAGAAATACGATATCTGTCAGACCACAGCCTCAGGAGCTTTCTGATATTGATCGCTGACTAAGCGGATGATTTCCGTATTTGGAAAACACCGAGCATCGCGGGTTTTCTGTTGATTCGCGATTTTGCGGCCGAGTAGCCGAATCAGGCAATTCAACAGAATTCGCTGAATACTTTAGCGTAAACATGTCCCTCGAAGAAGAGATATAAAGGCGTGGGCAGGACGAGTGTCAAGATGAATCCCTACTCAGACAAATAATCTTTTCCTTACAGACATACAAGCGATATCGTATCTTTCTCTCTTGAAGATATCTCCGTTGAAAACAAAGCGATTCAAGCAATCTACCAGTCATGGAACCGTCGTCAGAAAACAATCAAAAGCCAATGGAACCTGGACAGGGGCTACAAAATGAGAGTCAAGCTCTCAATAGTCTTAGCGATGTCGATCAAGCCGAAACGGCTGGTGTCAAGGACATGGCAGACGATTTCCCCGATGGGGGACCAAGAGCCTGGTCTGTTGCAATCAGTGCCTCTTGCGTTGTGTTTTGCACTTTGGGATATACCAATTCCTTTGGGTATGTTGTTCTGTTTCTGGAGAAGCCTGTTTTACCTTTCTCTTTTTCTAACAACTTGATCAGGGTATTTCAAACTTATTACGAAGAAACCTTGTTGAAGACAACAAGTCCATCCGCGATTTCCTGGATCGGGTCTCTACAAGCTTTCTCTTTGTTTGTGGGGATTTTCTTTGGAGGGCCATTGTTCGATAGATATGGAGCAAAGGTGCAAATTTCCTACGAATCACCTTCAATAAAAATCCCCCTTTCTAACATGCTAAATAGGCGAACCCCAGAATTGGTTTACATCTTCTCCATAATGATGAACAGTTTATGCAAGACCCTGTGGCAACTCATCCTCGCGCAAGGAATATTCGGGGGCATTTCAGCCGGCATGGCATTCTCACCCAGTGTCGCAGCTGTTGGTCATTATTTCAACAAGAAAAGAGGCGTCGCCATGGGCCTCACTGTTGCAGGTTCTTCCCTAGGAGGCGTCGTACTACCTATTGCCTTGAGCGAATTGCTGCATACCAGCCTCGGCTTTGCCTGGGCAGTCCGCATCGTTGGGTTCATAGCCATGGCATTCCTCCTGCCATCTAGCATGTTCATCAAGGCACGCCTCCCTCCTCGCAAGGCTTCTTTTTTGCTGCCCTCGGCTTTCAAGGAACCGAGATACGTAATCCTGGTTGCTGCATGCTTCTTTGCTACTCTGGGAATGTATCCGCCGCTGTTCTACATTCCTACAGATGCCGTTTCGCTCGGTATGAACTCCAAGCTGGCTTTTTACCTCGTTGCCATCCTCAACGCAGCCTCGTTTCCCGGACGAGTGCTCACAGGCATTGTGGCTGATAGATGGGGCCGTCTCAACATGCTATTCTTCGCCTCGTTCACCAGCGGAATTCTAGCCCTCTGCTGGCAAGCTTGTCACACCAATGCCTCTATCATTGTGATCACCGCACTCTTCGGCTTTTGCTCCGGCGCGATTATCTCTGGGATACCTATTGCTGTAATGTCTGTCCCTAAAGATCCACGAGATATCGGTACGTATCTAGGGATGGGGTTTGGTGTTACGGCATTTGCGACTTTGATAGGTCCGCCTGTCAGTGGTGCGATGGTGGGCCGTTACCATGTTTTCACTCAGGTGTCTGTTTTCAGTGGTGTGTGTTGTCTGGTGGGAGCGGCGCTGATTATTCCGGCTAAGTTGGTTGCTGGTCATGCTGTTTTTTCGAGAAGTTAGAAATGCAGACCAGGATATTATTAATCAAGAAATCATGGTGGACAGAAATGGGAGAAAGCGACTCATGTGCAAGAGATGTTTACCATGAGGGTGTACTGTACTATACGCGAATTTATATGTGATGAACGGGAGTGTTCATGCACTACAGAGAAGATGACATTGTCGTCGCTTGTCATATTTAGTGATGTCTACAAAATATTAATAATATTCTAGAATGCTCCGGGTATGGAAAACAATCATACAGCTAGAACTAGGTAGTAAGAAATAAGGCTGACGCTAATAATCTGCTGATATCCAATCGATACACCATCTACATATGATGCCCAGTTCACCGTGGAGAATCTATGAAAAACTTCGTTCCCAACTTCTGATTCTCCTATCACTCACGTGCTTCCTCTTCTTTGGTCCCTCAACTCGATCTTCATCTTGATCTCGCGGCCTTTTCGAGGTTATTGGGAACATGTCACGGAGCTTCTTTTGGAGTATGTGCGATGGAAGCTGGGAATCATTTGCGTGTTTTAGAAAAGTCGAGATAGCTCTCGATAGCATATGGCCTTGGTGATGGCTGCGACTCGTCTTCCTGCATTCTAACTCGTCTTGGGTATTTAAAATCATCCATAGTAACTTCATCATGGACGTTCGAGACGGCTCTTTAAAAATCCCAAGCGCACTCCCCATGGAGACCTTTTGAGCTGGTTTTCGTGGTTTTCGTTTGAAGGAAGCTTGAACAATATTTTGAATTCCTTCCGCCGGAGCCTCAAAGTTGGCTTTTGACAACATCTTATCCAGTACGTGTATGAATTTGTCAGTGTACTTATCGATATTTGTTATAAGAAACGCTGAGAGCATATATCTCGCCCAGATTGGTATGCCTTCTATAGTAGCATTGGGGTCGGTGTTAAATTTCAAAAGTATATCGAATATACCTTTATCTAGGGATTCGATGAAGTCTCTAGATTTTCTACATCCGGGACTCCGTGTTGCATAGTCGAATGGTTCAGCTGGGCTCACGGAAGAGAGATTGTTATATGTAGGTGGGATTGTCATTCGTTCTACAAAATATGACCATGGGGTCTTCGGATAAGAGTAAACTTGGTTTGGATCGTAGCCTTCTGCCAGCAGATAATGCAGGAGCTCCAATCGATTCAACGACCAGGCTTGATTGCCATCCAAGGTGTTGTGAAATGCCAAGACGTATTGCAGTGGTGACCACTTGAGTTCCTTCAGGTACTCTCCATCAAGATCCATTTTTTGTCTTATATACTGGTCAAGGCCAGAACGGAGAGCACATCTTCGAAATAATTCATATGATTCACGCTCTGTGGGGTCGTCGACGTTCATTCCCTTAAAACGAGCGTTCACCAGTAGTGAGCGGCTGATTTCTTCAACTGCCAATTCCAGTCCATCGAGTAAGTCTTCGGCGTTAAATCCCGGCTTTGATGAGCTGTTAATATCTAGTCGTTGGGCATATAGCAAAGCTGTGTCCAAAATAGCCACTAAACGCAGCAAGCCAGGCATCACGGAAGAGTCCGTAATATGCACCATCTCCAAGTGGCTATGCTTGATCCATGCGTCGTAGGCTTGAAAGATGGACATACGAGGATCAAAATTACCACGCGTTTTGGTCGTTATAAAAGCCTCAATCTCGCTACTTCGCAGGAAATCACTGGCAGTCCGGTGGAGAAACTCCACGTTATCACCGCGGATTTCCAAGAGCCCTTTGCATCTAGAGCTAAGCCGGTGAGCGAGAGGTTCATTGAAGGTGTTGATTGTTTCTTGGTCCCATGCGTCAACTAGTTCGTAGATAGCATATGACTCGTTCTCGTATTCCATGTCGTGAAAGCTGTAGATGGTAAGGGGAAGTGGTTTCTGGGCAGCCGTCGCAATGAGGAGCGTCCCTGCCATCTTCTCATGATAGAAAGGCTCAACAGAGTTAAGACTATGTTTGAAAAAGCTCTCGAGGTCAGAAGGCAATGACTCGAGCCTTTTCCAAAGATCAGTGATGCTGTCGTAGTTTGTGAGGCCTTCCCGGAGTAGCTTTGTTACTAGATGTACCCACAGGAAGACCCCCTGGGCTCGATTTGTGACTTCTTCAATGAATTGATTTATGCCAGTCGTCTTCAAGCCGAGAGGATTCCATCTGGGATGCCCACATAAGTTTTCTTCAACGTAATCTCGAATATCATCCCGCGTGAGTTCGTGGATGTAGAGCTTATTTCCAGGGTCGTCGCCTAAATTCTCCTCGAACACGTTCCACGGCCGACTAGATATGCACGCTTTTATACTGGGAGAACGACATAAAGTTTTGATTGTTTGGCAGACTTCGAAATGATCGCCGTCGAATTCGTCAAGACCGTCAATGAAAAAGCAAAACTTTGCAGGTAGATCACTTGTAGCCGCGATTTGTGACATGGCGTTTTGAAGCTCAGTCAGTGTCCATGGAATAGTATCGTCAAAAAAATGGCTTGTTCCTCCTCCCCTAGAGTGCTCCCAGCGCTCAGGGAACAAAGCGGAGTTAGGGTTATGGCAACAATTCCCAAAAGGGCAACCAATACGGTCGAGGTCAAAATGTTGCTCGGGGGGGGGGGGGGGGGGGGTTGGAAAAGGCTGAGACTAACCCACATTTTGATATGGACCAATATGACCTGCGAAAATAGTAGCTGCATTAGTTGGAGGCGCATGTGGCTGTGCCGTGTCAGTACGTAGTAGTGGCCTCGATATCACAAACATGTCTCTCCCATGAGCCACCACCACTGATTCTTTCACGTCGAGGTGTCATTGATGTTGGGCAGGAAGGGCGTGCCAGGTTATTGGAGCTAGTAGGGGGGCAGATGGTTCTGTAATGCACTTTCCATCCATATCTGCCATTGAAAGCGGAGTTAGGGTTATGGCAACAATTCCCAGAAGGGCAACCAATACGGCCAGTTTGCAGTGTTTGCTTTTTGTGATGCTGACAAACTTAGCCAACTTAGTCATTGCTAGCATGTTTTGTCCATATTTCGATACTATTCTCTTTTTTCTTCTTTTTCATTTCATCACTGAGCCGACGTATCATCTTTCTGCACTGCAAAGGAATGAGACAGGTGAGTGAATCGTTGCGTGTTAGTGGGAGATCCCCCGGTTTATGGCTAGACCAACGAGCGATAAGATAAGCAAGCAGCTGCAGAACTTCTTCTCCTCCGGAACAGTCGGCTGTGACAGGCATAGACCTCATCTTATACGCTGGTGGGAATTCACATATAATCACTCTTCCCCGAGGAAATGGCATTTATCTGATGGATAACAATCAATTGAACCAGAGGTCACTCCACACACCTTCGATCGACACTCGCACTGCCACATGAGGCTGAACATTCCGAGCTCGGCCACTGCTTGTTTCAACTTCCAACCTCCAACCGAAGATTTTCTTCTTCCTGCATCGCAATTGAAGAGAAATCATGCCTAGCGACAGCACCGGAAGCAAGTGGACGAACTGGCTGAAACCGAAAAAGTCGCGGCAGACGCTGCGGAAACGAGGAGCCGGTACTCTCACATCCGCCAGTACCACGACTCTAGCTAGTACTAGCACTCGATACTCATACGAAAGGTTTTACGAGAATAAAGACAACATTCCCGATGTGCCACCTATACCGTCGAATCTCGCGCCGCTGCAAGCCCATCGCGAGAAATACAAACACCTAAATGCCGGTCTGGACACGCAATTGGGCGAGAACCTCGATTATACCACGATAATACATTCGTTGAGTTTACAGGAACAATTCGATTCGGACGAGGCTTGGAAAAAGGAAGACGATAACCGGCCTCGCGGCGAACCATCGATTGCGAGTCTCAGCCCAGAGCTATGGACACAGATTGCGAGTTACCTCGATCCGAAAACCGCCGTCTGTCTAGCAATTACTAGCAGAACCCTCTACACCCGGCTGGGGAATGCGCCATTCGTCGCGCTCAACACTCAGGCTGAGAATTACGAAGATAAATTTGCTTTCCTCGCCCTACTCGATCGGTTCTTCCCTTATCACTTACTCTGCGTCCCCTGCGCGCAATACCATCGTCGGACACAGATAGGCCAGGAAAAACTACAGCCAACATCCGTGCTAAATCCGCTTTTCAAATGTCCCAATGAACGCAATAACCTCAATCCACCACCACGCCACAGAATCTCGCATGGCCGTACTCTACCTTTCACATTCGTGCAACTAGCGACGCGCGCACACCGTCTCGGCGTCCCCTTTTATGGCATCACGACCGAGTCGCTAGCTCGGCGCTGGAAGAGAGACGAATGGACGTTCTCAACCCGCTACTACATCCACGAAGGCAGACTGCTGATGCGAGTGATCAGCCAGGGCTTTGCAACACCGGGACTAACACCCAGTGGCAAACGGCTCTTGCTCTACTCGCGCGAAGACTACTGGCCGTTTTTCTCTGCGTGTCCGCACTGGCGCGATGGCGAATTGATGGATGTATGCAAATGCGCGCTTGACCACCTGCCTGTCCCCCGCAACACGGCCGGGTTCCAAGGCATGGAAAGTAAAGTCAGAGACAGGCTGCATGGACGCATCTATGATCCGCACGCGCTGCCGAGACAGTGCTCCAAATGCCAGCCGATGCGACGCTGTCCGCTGTGTCCAACGGAGTACTTGATCGAACTCAAACTGACCGAAGACAAGTCATCCAAAGACCCCTACGACAGTCTGACAAGCGGCATTAGTAATATCCACAACGAATCCCTCAAAAGCCGGCAGGCGACACTACACACTAAATTCCGATATGCCATTGTAATCACGCGGTGGAGCGATTTGGGCGACGGCACAAATCCATTTCCACCATCTTCAACAACATCAAACTTATCCTCGGCGCCCATAGAATGGGCTGCCTGCAACGGCTTAACAGAAGGCTACGATTCGTTCAAGCGGCTTGGTCGCCGGGGCATATCGGGGATTTTCGAGTCGGCGTTTACGCATGATACCGTTCCGGGCAGGAGGATTCTGTCGATGAATCCGGATAAGAAGAGCGGCGGGGAAAAGAGGAATGATTGGTATTAAACAACCCAAATTTAGAGGCTTGGTGAACTAAATTGATAGACTGGTTGGTTTTGGGATGTTCGATCGGGTTTAATTTGGATGGTGTTTGGGTCTAAAGGTATATAAAAGGAAGGTTATGATGATATGAAATTGGCCTAGTTCTTGATTGATTAAATGGCTAATAACTGCTACTGATGAGAGCAATATGAATCTACACTCTCTCCTACTAGCTTATGAAGAGTGATACAAAAAGAAATTGTCATTTGCAAATCCATAGCTTACACAACACGTAAATAACAGCAGCATGGAAATAAACGCATAAAGAGTGAAGAACGCCATGAATGGGCCTAGTAAGTAGATTGTGGGTAAAAGTATTAGGTCGTTAAGCAACTACCGCACGAAACATTTAGTCGAAAGAAAATGGATTCAACATTACGTAGAAGTAATGATGGTTTAAATCTGCTTTCCACCGAATGATTCCTGGTCGCTGGCATCGAGAATGTCGTATTCTTCATCGGTGAACCATCCGGCGTCGTCCGACTCGACGTCTTCCAGAGTCAGGCTCTCCACATCTTCGAGGATTCCCTGCTCGTCCGTACTCGACACTGGAGCGGTGAATGATGGAGAGTGAGTCTCTGTGAGTGCTTCGTGAGTGCTGGACACTGGGGACTCTTTCTCGAGCTTAGGGAAGACCATGTTACTGCCAGCCAAAGGAGTCTCGCTCTCGACTTCGGATTTCTCGACTTCGGGTTTGGCTGGTTCATCGACAACCTTGATGTCACACCACAACTTGTGACCAAAAGGAGTGCCGTTGGGCAGCTTCAATCGCCAGTAGGAGATGGATGTTCCCGTGCGCTGGGTGCTCTTGAGAGTGACTGAGAACTCGGCTGACTCGGATGGTCCAACAGGGTGTGTCAATTCATTGCTCGACATGGCCTCGGCGAGAGCAACGGTGCTGGATGGGTGCTCAGTGTTTACATTGAACATTGCGTCGCCGCCAACGTAACGCACGCTAGTGCCTACAGGCCATGTCGATGGTCCAGGGTTGTAAAGTGTCCAGGTCTGTGTGAAAACATGCGACGGTGCCATGTTAGTGCCATCGGAAATGCTGTCCCGAATGAAGTAGGCGGAGTAAGGCAAATTGGCAGTTGACGAGCTGGGGGAAGCAGGCTTGGCGACAGGGATCACGGGGAGAACATCCTCCTTGACTGTCTCCTTAATTTCCACCTTCTCCACGACCGATGGTGCTTCAACAACGGTGGAAGAGGAGCTGTTAGTGGATGGAATCTTTACGAAACCGGGCACAGCTGGAGTAGAGCGGTCGCCCAAGACAACCGGTTGGCCACCGAAGCCATTGTCGCCTATAGTACTGACACTGGCACTACGAACTGGAGTGCGGAACTTGATCAATGGGTGGGTGCGGTTGTGGGAAGCGGTTGGTAGAGCTTCGCAAGCTGCACAAAAGTCGGTATCGTGGCAGATAGCGCACTTGTATCGCACACCACTGATGTAGGTAGCGGATGGCTTGCTTCGGCACAAGGGTCCGTCGCAGTAAATGCCATAGTGGACCTCTTGGTCATATGCAGGCTCGGAGATGGACCCATAGATCGGAACAAACCGATGATGGGGGTGAGACAGGTCCGCAGTCTCCATGCATGACCAGCAATAATCCCAGTCGGGACAGGTCATGCACTTGTGTCGAACGCCAACAATACGCTATATCAATGGTTAGCTGTAAAGATCAGACATTAACAATGAGGAGCCTTGGACTTGCCTTTTCACATCCATCACAGACTGCGGCATGATGGTAGTGTCGACCTGGGCGACAACGAGAGAGCACCAGGTTCCTCAAGCAGAATTGGTTGTCATGGAGGACCGAGAATTCATGGGCAGGATGGTGGCCATGGCTGTCCTTCAAAAGGCATGTCACGCACAAGTCGTAGTCGTCACAATCATTGCAGGTGACCATCGAGGTTTCAGCGAACTCTGTTCACAATAATTTGTTAGCCATGGTATTCAATAACCAAGAGATGGAAAGTGCAACTCACCACGGAAGCATGCGTTGCAGGTGCGTTCGTTGACTAGTGGTTCTGGCTTCTCTTCAACGACGTTTTGTGTGCTGTTGATGACAGTTTCTTTCTCCATAATCGGTTTCTCCTCAACCTTCTCTGTCGGAACGGCGTTGTCTGTCGGTACCTGAACAACAACAGGGAGACGCTTGGGTGCGATAGTCTCAGTAGTGCTGCTGACAATAACTCCATTCAGAACCGCACGCTTGAGCAGCCAGTGATCTTGGCCAGCGCAGGAGACACCGGCGTCAACACAGGCAGGGCACAGATCGTAGTCACCATCGTCACAGATGCTACAATGGTAGTGCTCGCCAGGAATGCTACGTCCGCAGTTATTGCAGTCGATGCAGAACATACTGCTGGGGTGGTCGCTGGTCGACAATCGGAGGGGGTAAGCGCGCTGCTTCTCCTCAGGCATGGACATGGCTGGATGTTGAACCGGTCGTGACGTCATCGTCTGAGTGGGCTGAGAATCGGTTTTTGGACCAACGTCGTCGTTAGAGACGGCGGCCGGGGCTGGAGGGCTCAGAACAGTGTCCAAATAACGGTAAGGCTGGGGAGCAGACTCCTGAGATTCAGGCTTCTCTGGTTCGTCGGTGACGGATGGCACAGTAAGTACCTGGGGTGTGGTGGTGACCTTGATGCGAAGCTTGAGCTTAGCCTTGGCTGCACGGTAGAGTTGTTTGTAAACAGCTGGGTTCTCGCTGTCCAGGACGACGTAGTTGGCAAGGCTGTCCGAGTAGCGCTCAAGTACTAGCGTATCAGTCGAGGGGATGGCTAGAAATTGGCGGATCTATCCGACCCGGTAAGCAGCTGCAAAATAAACGTGCTGTTGGTTGCTCCAAAATAAACAAAATAAAAGTCAAGTGAAAAACAGTGGCAATTGAACAGTCTGTTGGCAAAGACTGTTTACAATTTACCAAGATCATTGGCCGTGCACAAAGTCTTGCATGAGCCACAAGCAGGTAGAAAGGCAGGGGAGAGAGGAAGAGAAGTGGTGCTGATGACGGGTACTGGTTCCGAGATAGGCTAAACTGGGGGGAAAGTGAAACCGCAAACGCGTGTGAAAGCGGTCAGGCAGGTCACGTGCAGAGACATGTATTACGTACCTTCTGGGGAAACACACGGGCGCCCAGCTCGCGGAGGGGCACCTTGACACGACGGTTGATGGTACCATTCTGCTGGATTTTGATGGTAATGAAGGTGTCTGGGCCGACGAGTGCTGGAGGGCCAGCAGCTGCAGACGTGGCTGGCATATAGGATGGCGGGACGAGGTCGCTCATCGGGCTGGCTATGATGATAGATAGCTTAGGCTATCTATCGAATTCGATCGAACAGGATGGGGCCTGGGCAAGCTTGGGCCGGGTATGCTGGGGCGGAAACCAATATTCACAATATGGTGGATGGTAGATGGATGAATATGATAGTTGTAGAGAGAGGAGGGATGGAGGGGGGATGAAGAGTACGAAGGGAGAGAGATGGAAGAGAGAGAGTTCACGGCAGGCAGCCGCGGAGGGAGAGCCCAGGCGTTAGTTATATTACTGCGACGCCAACGGGAGGAAGGACGAAGGGGGAAGCCCAGAGACGGAGCTAAACCTAAGAAGTGTCCGGGAGGGGTAAATTACAGTATTAAATTGCTGTATCGTACTGTACCGTGTGCCCGATTAGCATGGTTTGCGGCGTCATTTGGCTGACTACGGGTTACACGGCGGGTATTAATACTTACAAGCTGCAGCCTTGCTAAGGCGGGGAGAGCTCTTCACTAATCAGAGGCCGCCACCGCCGAAAGCTGCCTGGATGCCTTCTCCGCAGATGACCTCGATGACTGAGCTTGTACGACAGTAACCATACCGCTGTTACCCAGCGATATGATGTATGTATTTAGCTTTTTACTATGTCCACCACGACGACACGTATAGTTTAATAGCACGTACTGTACCATGCTCACCGACTCGCAGCGATCAACGGGCATTGTTGTATAAATTTTAAATATGTAGGCTTTTACATAGTTATGCTGCTTCATGCAAGTCTGATCTAAGCCACGCTCGATTTTCGCGGGTTTTACTCTACACGAGTTCGTCACTAGGTAGCTCGCGACCTGCAAAGCACGAGGCCGAGCAATCTCGCACGGGAGACCGAGCTATCTATAATTCTCTATTATACTTTTGTATAAAAGTATAATATATATCGTATCATTGCAGATACTACTGTATACAACTACGCTGTATACAACTACGTACGGAGTACGCCCCGTAGACCTAGACTAAGCGGAACCACAGGCCCGGACCAGTCCTCCTTCGGAATTGGCTCATACTGTAGTAACGTAGCAAAAAGAAAAAATATACGTATACGTAGATGCAACTTTCTCAACCCACCCGATTGGACCAACAATACGCCCGTTGTCAATTTATTATGCCCGTTGTCGATCAATCACAAACCAGAGAAAAAAAGAAAAGAGCGAGCGCGCGATGGATGGCTGATGGTCAGACAGATAGGTGATCCGTGCTTGTGCTTGCTAAGGTAGTTACATGCCATGAGCCTAGTCCCGGCTTATCTTGTCTAGGTTAAGAGCAGGCTACGCCCAGGTATCGCCTCATCCTTGGAAGTTGGAACTTTCAAGTCTTGATTATAATTTTCATGTCTATAATAAGTTCGGTCTCGGTCGATATCTTGAGTAAAGCCGATGCGACGATGACGTCTACCAGAGGCTGAGCGGTGACGCTGTTCCAGTAACATACCATACCGAGCACAGGCATCGGATTTAGGTATATGATCGATCCATGCACAAAGTCAGACTGATGAATGAAAACGTTTAATTATTAAGCATGAATAAAATAAATATCTGGTTTTGAGTCATCGCCACTGTTCTCCACTGTCAAGTCGATGGCGATCGTTTGTTTAAGTTTCAATACTGACTGCCTGCCAACTGCCATAGCCGCCACCAGCTAATACAGCTGCCTATCTGGTGCTACGTACACATTCATATTTATCTATATTTTATATGATACCAATGTATGTACTGCTGCACACGTACAACATGCACAGCCTCAAGTTATAGGACAGCCAGCATACACAACTTAATAATGTTTGTGCATAAACGATGAATATCCAGGCGGTACGCGCGCAGCTGGTAGATCATTTGACGCTTGGAATTTTCTTTTCTTTTTTTGCATTGCAATGCAATACGATGCAATGAAATATACTCAATCCTGAATATTAATTTTCGGTGTATACATACATTGAAGAGTGTCTAATACCGAAGAAAGAAGAAAGAAAGAAAAACATGACGAAGTATGCCGGTAAACTACCCGAAAGAGAAAAAAATAAGCCGAGCAGGTTGCATAACCTAGGTAACGTGCCTAGGTAAGTACATGGCACTAAAAAGAAACAGAGAGATAGGAGAAATCGGTAGTTGAATGTGTAGGATGAAGGGTCTAGAGTTAAAATAAATCAATCGTTGATTGGGGAATGGAAAGAAAAAGTATACTATAAAATAGATATGAAATAGAAAATAAATAAAAAAAAAATAACTTCCCGAATATCATAGATTAAGAAAGAAAAGATAAAATAAAATAAAATAAAAATGAATAAATCAGCAGGGCTAGCTATGCGAATTAATCAACTAATAATGAATCTGAAGGATGTCGAATAGATGGATTATGATGGATTAGACAGGTCGCTCATCATGACAAGAGAAGAAGTACAGGAAAGGAGTAAAAAAATAAGACAAGCATTGGAATAGAAAAAAGACAGACAAAAAACACGAACAGACAGACAGGATCGCTATGAGATTCGTGACAAGCAGAACAGACAGAAACTTTTTGAACCAATCAATCAATCATCACTGAGTTGTATAATAAACCGGCCCTGAAGACTGTGGATAATAATAGGTTGTGCCTGGTGGCGTCATCATGCCTCCCATTCCAACCACGCCCCCAGACGCTTGATACGGTGCTTGGGGTTGGTACAAATCCTGCGCATCATAGAAATAAACCGTCCCGTTGGCTTCGTGGGCCACTGTACCCGTCGTATGTGTCTCTCCGGCAGTGTGTGGGGGAGGAGCTGCAGCGGGCGGCGGCGGTTGTTGATGAAGGACGTATGGCTGTCCTCCCGAAGCATGCGGAGCATGCCCAGGGCCAGGACCAGGAGGAGGCGGAGGAGGAACGAAAGTAGCGGCTGGTGGCGTATAATGTGGATATTCGGCGGGATAGTACACAGCTGCTCCTGGAGGATAACCACCGGCAAAGTATGCCGGTTGCGCAGGTACCCCGTACGGTTGGAAAGGTGGTGCATGAATGGCACGTTCGGGAATATGCGAAAGAGGTGTGCCCGACGGCTGGCTGGGGTGGGACGGATGGCGTCCATGTAGATAGGGTCCATCTGGACCATAGCCTGGAGCTGCGACAATCCCAGGAACCTGCTGGTGGAATGGCTGCTCTTGTTGTGGCTGGGGCGGGTTGAAGTTGAAGCTTGCCGGACTCTCGATATCAGCCATAGATATGGTCTTCTGCGGTCGAGGCTGGTGCATGGTGATCGGTCCACCACGGCTTTCTCGATATGCTGTGTTGGGTACCGGCGTTGGTAAAATAGGCATCGCTGGGAGACCCGGAACCATAGCACCGGGTATGGGCTGATGTGGAGGACCAGGTGGGAGCACTGCCGGTGGAAGACGAACGATTGGCTTCTTATCACCAGTCACCATGGTGTGTCGCGAGAGTACCGAGCCCGCTGGCGAATGCATGCCTTCCCGGACTGATGATCTGCGACTCATGGTTACGCTGGGCGAGTAAGCTGAGCCTGGATAAAGGCTAGGTCTTCGGCCAGCATAGTATCCTCCACCACGTCCCCGTCCTCTATAAGACTGTTGGTTCGGCCGTAGAGCCCGGGGTATGAAGATGAATGACCGCTCGGGTGCAGGTAAGACGTATTTAGGAGCTGCGTCTGGCAAAGAAATCCGCACGGGCTTATCCCGTCGTAGCGGAGGGCGGTGTTGCGGCAAACGAGTATGTTGACGCTTAGGAACAGCAGCAAACGGGATGGGAGCCTCCATACCCGGCAGGAACACTCGAACGGGCACATTTCCGATTAACAGCGTGGTTGAAAATGAGCGATTTGGTGGAGAAGATCGAGGAGCAAGAGAGACAGCGGCTGACCCGTTTGTAAACCCTGCATTATTATTATTATAATGAGGATAAGACGGAGGTGTAAAGTTCTGGCTAAGCGGCCTATCATCGCGGACGACCGTTTCGTGTAGATCGTGCGTCCATTGTCCATCGCTGGCTTCGGGCTTTTGGCGCCTATTCACGTAGTTGTTAGATTACTCGGTTTACAGGCAAAAGACATGTTCCAAGAACTCACCTTCCAACGTTGCCATCCACGATCAGCCCATACGGCCGCGACTTCGGCTTGTTGATATGAGACCGATGCCCATTTGATGCCACATCTGTAGACCTCTTGTCATGCAAGAAAAACCCTCCACGTGTGGGAACAAATGCAGGATCTTCCTCCCGAGCTCGCATATATTCCTCCTGCTCTCGCTTTTTTCGTTCCGCAAAGGTTTCCCGCCTCGTTTCAGGCGGAGGTGCCGACGGGGTCCTCCCAATTTTATCTTCTGTCTTACTCAGTTGATCAAACTGTATCTCTTCCGTCACCTCTCCCGCCGATTCCGACACTTTCAGCCCGTTCAGCATGGCTTCTGTATCGGACACAGTCGCCGTCAGTGTCGGCTTAAACGGAACATTCAGTTTGCCAGCCTTCTCTTCTCCATGGCCACCAGTGTGCTTGTGGCCATTCCTCCTGTCAACATGTGATTCTCCGTCTTCGCTAGGGTCACTGCCCTCGCCATCGGCATCGTCATCGTCGCCCAAATGGCTCGGCAACGAGCCCTCACTCATCGAATCATCATCATGGCCCACATCTCCAGCTGCAGAACCCTCGTCTTCGCCATCATCTTCTCTTCTTCGCCGGCTAGCTCCGATTCTGTGTCTCTGACGCCGAGCGGGAGCCATTTGTTGAAAAGAGACAGGCGGGCCTGCGGTAGGAACCGTAGCGGCTCGGGTACCGAACGGAGACGCGTGCGAAGGCTGCGTCGCTAGAGAGACGTATTTTTGTCAGTATATGCAACTCGCGCGAGATGGCAGAGAGCAAGCTGGTGTTACCGGTGGAAGCCTGTCGAAGGACTGTTCCGGTAGAGTCAGTCAGCGGGGAAGATGGCGGAAACTTGTTTTGGCTTGGGCCACTACGGATGAGAGGTGTGGCCTGGGCCGTGGCCGAAGGAGAGCAGGCAGTAGTTGGTCGTGAATAGAAAGAAGGAACACCGAAGGGCTAGGGAGCAAGGGATGCACGGCAGATGGGGGTGGGAGGGCGAGGAAGGGATGGTGGTGTTGTTGATGGTTGACGGCGGTGTTTGTTGGAAGACTCTGTCAAAAATAGGCGCAGCAGCAATTCAGCCATGACATCTGAACGGCGGCCCGAGCATGGCGGCCGGCCTAGATTGGGCCTAGCGCACATCCCCCAGGCGCGGCTGGCCGCCCTTAATCAATTCTCCGCGCTTAACACTCTACGCTCTATACCTACACTCTAACTACGTATATCTATTTGTCGGTAAAACACATTGCCATAACAGATAGATCTCAGATTTATGTACACTCCTGTTCTATCAAACTAGTCAAAAGTAACTTTTTGCCCCTTCGCCTCGACAATCGCACCAGTCAGTCGCTGCACTGTGTCCTGCGAATAGCGCGATGACTGCGTCTCTTTCCTGGGTCGGCGCTCGCCTCGACTGCGTGTCTCTCCGTTCGCATCGTCATTCTCATCTCTCTTGCTGTCTTTGCCAAAGCGCTTTTTGTAGCGAGTGGCTGCATCCTCAGCAAACTCCATCCTCAGTTGTCGGCCCAGCAGCCGATTGACCCAGATCTTCTTCATCTGCGGTTTTTTCTTATTTGCGCTCTTTTTCTTTTGACTCTTCTTGCTCTTCTTGGCCTTCTCCTCGCCAGACTCGTCACTGTCTGATGAAGAGGAAGACTCGTCGCTGTCATCTGCTTCTTCCTCCTCCTCTTCCTCCTCTTCTTCTGCCACCTTGATAAACCCATTCACAGCATGCTGAGCCGCCTCTATAGTCTCAAACTCGACCCACCCGTAGCCTTTACATTTTCCTGAATCTTCAAACGTTGCCAGATGTACGTTGGTAATCGTTCCACAAGGCGTAAAATGTTCCTCCACCGCTTCCTTGGTAGCATCGAATCCCAGGTTCCCAACAAAGATCCGTCGGGAAGGAGGATGGGCACTTGACTTGCTGGCAGCAGGCTTCGATGAACCTGCTTGTTGATGCTCTTCGGGTCGACCCTCGAAACTTTGCGCGCCCTTAATCAGCACACGACGGCCTGCAATAAACTTCTCACTCAGCGCGATGGCTTCGTCCATGGCCTTTTTGTTGGCAAAATCGACATATGCGAAACCCTTATTTTGAACTATGCCGTTCGCCCTGGAAGGTCCCAGCGGCAGGTGAATTCGTGTAATGGTTGCATCTGTGAAGGTGCAGCCGCTCGTAAAGAACTTGCGGACGTCCTCTTTTGTTGCGTTGAAGGGCATGTTCCCTATCCAAACGCCAAATTCGGAGCGTTTGTTTGACTCCTTCTTGGAAGTGTCGCTCTTGTCAGTGGCCGTCTGAGGCTCGACGCCTTTCTTTTTGGCCTGACGGAGGGCCTTCTTTGAGGGAGGCTCGGGGGCAGAGACGTCAATCTCGATTTCGGGAGCATCTTCGAGCTTTCGTTTTTTGTTCATTGTGGAGTCGTCTTCTTTGAGACCCGGCATTTTGATTCAATACAATTAATTGAACAATCAAAGTTTAACCTATAAAATCGTTGTGGTAGCGTCGAGTATTATTTTTTGTTGTTGGATGCAACTTTTTTTTTAGAGCGACAAAAAGAGCGGATAAGCGGGCTCCGCACTGGCCCACCCTGGCTGGCTGGAGAGAGCTGGTCAGGTCATCCACGGCAAAAGCGCGACTTGTTCAGTCTCTGCGGGATTGACTGATCATTGCTTTGGGGTCCAATAACAACATCGCCCTTGACGTCTACGAATGCTGCATCTGTCGTTCTCTAAATAATTACTGTCTTGCCTGGAAGCTGCAGCCTTTGTGATAATTCTACGGTCGCGCAAGTATGCCTTCAGATCAGGAAGATACGCAGTCCACGGCGGGCGAGCTGCCTGATGCGCCAGCTCCCACCAACAAGCAGCCGTGCCATTCATTCAAGTACGTATTATCAACAGTCCATTCGGTCGGATTTCTATCTCATGGTGGAATTATATAGGAAAAAATTCGCCAAGTTAAAGGTCAAATTCGAGTTGGAAATGCGCCAGAGCGAGGACCTCATCAAGGAGCAGCTGCGGATAGAGGACGTCTCTCAGAAATTACAAGAGACGAATGAGTTGAGAAACCCCGCCCTTTTGGTTATTGGAATGTCTGCTAATGATGCAATTAATTGATAAAAATAGCCAACTGCTCGAAGTACTCATGGAATTCAACGAGAGCCTCTACGTCCCACCGAACCTGCGTTACAACCTAGCTTTGCCCGGAGAGACATCACCCCCTCTGACGTCGGAAGACGAGGACGTTACTCCATCTACCTATACCACCACTGCCGCCAAGTCCGCTTTGAAGGAGGCCAGGGCAGAGCTAGATTCTGGCGAGATTACATCTGAAACATATCGCCGTTTAGAGAAGGGAGTGAAACACAGTACCGCCTTTCAACCGGCCATACAATATGCTTCTCTGCGAGACCTTGGACAGCGCGGCGGATTTTCCTCGATCGAAGGACACGATGAGGACCCTTCATTCTTACTTGGTATGAACTACATGACCCCCGATCACGAGCATGAATACCTCCTCGCAGTTGATGCGAAAATGGGCGACTCGAAAGCCGAAGTGCAACTGAAACAACTCCCCGAGAAGCCAACAGTTGCTGATCGGGAGCGCGAGGCAAACTTACAAAATCCGAACTCGGTGTACAACTGGCTTCGTCGTAATACCCCACAAGTTTTTCTTCAAGATAACGAGAATGCGTCGGAGAAGGGAAACAGCCAGCAGCGTCCTGCCAACGTGCGCTCGTCAAAGCGGGCTTCACAGGCGGCTCGCCATACGGCCAAGGAAGAAGATATGTATGATGAGGACGGCATTGCTCTAGAAGCACCCGCGGCATCGGCGACCAAGGGCAAGCGCAAGCGAGAGGAAGATTCGGGGTACCGGCCGAAGGGAGGCCGGAGTAGTACCAGTCGTAAGAAAAAAGAGCCCGATACAAACTACTCTGGTCGTCGTGCGTCGAAGCGTTCATCAGGAGTGGGTTCTTGACGTTCTCCTTCTAACTATGCATTATGCATTACTGGTGTTGTTCGGCGTTAAAACCAAACAAACGACGGTTTATTGTACTACAACAATTTCATATATTTCGCATCATCAGCATCATCACCACCAACGCCGTGTCACCGGGCCCATAGCATCCTATCTGACCGATATGCATACGGCAACACCAACACTCGCTTCCACAAAAACCATACAATACATTACACAATATTAATAATCGGCATTACAATGGGGATACCCGAAGGGATTTGGGATTCTGGACTGGTTCACTCGATTTCTGGGGCGTCTGGGTTGGATTTCTTATTTTTTCCCCGCTTCTCAGATGTATTCATATTTTCTTTTATTTTTTTCATTTTATGCTTATTATCGGGATTTGAACTGTCAGATTATATAGAAATATTAATTTCTCTGTACTCTGTGAAAATTGAATAAAAAAATGCTCCTACGTAGTCACATGCGGCACCTGACGGAAGCTGTGCGACACCGATGGATTCTAGTGTTATAGTTATGCAGGGTCGAGGCTTATAGACTTGCACCCCGTAGTGTTTGGCGAGGAACTAGCTGCATAGCTAAGTAGGTACTAGGTGCATATACACTGTAACATTTCTCCAATTACCAGCTTTTCTAGGATAAATATTCTATACATCAAACGATCGGCCGGCTTGGGGTTGTATGTGTCAATTTGATTTATGTTGGTTGCATAGCTGCACCAGTGCATACTGCATGTATGTTGCACGTACGGAGTAGGGTCTATACTCGTAGTGGGCAATACATGTAACTTTTGATCAGACAAGGCACACGTCTAATGCAGAAGAGTGACAGATCGACTCTGTGTGTGACGGAACAAAAATTGAGATCTCGAGATCGATCATCGCCCTAGATGGCTAGCAGAGCAATAGTCTTTCAGCGCGCCAAGATGCCAGCTCACGATACATCAGTCTGTTTGCCTCCTCGAGTAACTACGTACATAGTAAACGCGGAGGAATACGGAGCGTCAGTCACAAGGAGGAATAATGCAAGAACTTCTGTGCATATGGCGCCCTGACTCAGGGTCAAGGGACTCAAAATATGCTCCGTCGTACGACCACAATAGCATTCACTGTTCAGGGACGCTCGCTGGATGTTAACAACTAAACACTCACTGTAACCATGCCAAGGAGACTTCAAATGACTTCGTAAATAAGAATTGAGACAAATTCAATAGCGCGTTTTGTGAAAAGATAGGAGAGGATGGGATAGGATAGGGGTCGCTGGTGAGGGTCGATGTGGCGCTGACAACGTGGACGGGCGGGCTAACCCCTTGCGTGGGCTGACGGCCACTGAAACTTCGCCCATCCCCAACTAGTGCAGAGTCAAGACTCCCGCAACTCCACATTTTTTGGTTTGGCATGAAGTTCTGCTCTGCTCTGGGTCTCTCTCTGTGCCTCTGCGTCCGAGAGCCTCTCGTCGTCTCGTCCCATCATCTCACGTCGGGCTTGCACTGAATTGTTCCTCCCTCGCTGCTTTCTGCCCAATGCAGCTGCCCTGTCCTCTCGATTGACTCGCTCCGCATTCAATTGATGCCCCTGTCCCTGTTGACAACGCAGCCGCGAGCCCGATCAATTGTCGACTGGTCATTGCGACGAATACCAGATCATAAAAACAAAATATTGCCTCGCCCGGTTGATTACACAATCCGGACAGCTCTCTCAATACAATGAACTGCTGGCAACCTCGCTCCCAGTAACTGACTGACTTGATCAATATCCGTCGATCACAACAACCACCAGCACCCCTCGACCACGCTTACTTTGACATCGTGGTTCACCGAGACCATCCCTTGCCGTTGCCGTTACCTTCTCGAACAAAGCAGAGAAAGCAGCTTACCAGCTAGTCGGTATGGGCTTGGACGAGTTTCCTCGACCACCGACCCATCGAGGGGGGACCGGCTCGAGTCAGTACCAGTCTCGTCGTCATGATCGAACCTACTCTCCACCCTCGACACCTCCATCCGGTGGCAGAAAGCAACAGTGGTCGACCCAATCTCGTACATTGAATACCGGTATAGCATATCCGGCAACGTTTCTCGATGATACCACGCCAGTCGAGCAGCAGCCTGGCCGGGCGAGCGAATCTGGGGATGAGCCGGATCCGCACGACTTGGCTCTGTCACCGAAGCACGTTACGAGGACGTCGGTGGTGGATAACATGCTTCTCTCTTTAGACCAGTTTGCTCCTGGATCACCATTGTTCAGTGATAATCGTTTCTTCAGTAACTCCCCTGAGCCTGATCCCTATATTTATTCCAACAACATCAACAACCATCGATTCTCCCCTTCCCAACAAGCACGCTTCAGAAGTCACACATTGTCCTCATCTATTTCCTCCGATGTTGGTCCCGTTTCCTATACCGATGACCCCCTCGAGTATTCCCATATTCCCCGTTCAAGCGGCCGCAGAAGCAATGGCAGCTCCTCGCTTCAGCCCTCACATCGGCGGTATGATACTGCCCGTAGTAGGGAAAGTGCTGGCTCTGCTCCGTATCCGTCCAGGAATTACGACCTTGATGACGAAGAAAGAACACCACCTCATGTTTATTCGAGATATTCTGCACGTCACGGAAGCAAAGATAGTGCAGATACTGCCGACTATGATGACCCGACCTATGATGAGCCCTACATGACCAACAACCATAGGCGCTCTATGAGTCTGGATTACGGCTCTAGACCGACGTTTCTTTCGAACCCTCTGCACGGTTCAGAATTGATACTGGATGATTTGGAGGCGGCCCCTACTCCTACCGTTCCACCTGGTCCTCGACGGGATCTTTCCAGTGGAATTCCTGGTGGCCTTCCTCAACCGCGTGCTCCGGCCTTGTCTCGCAGGAACAGCAACAGATCAGCTAGGAGTACAATAACGCGCAAGGGGCGCCCAGAAACACTGGGAACTTCTACCATAAAATATAATGACGATACACCCCGACCTCCTCTTCCTTCCTCCTTCATCGATCCCTCCGCCCCGAGTCCCACCATTTCGTATCAAAAACCTATACTCCCACATGTTGATTCGACCCCGGCAAAGGAAAAGCCTGGCTTCTTCAGACGCGTCTTTGGGTCTGCGAAGGTGTCTTCGGAACAATCAACTCCTGAGCACACCAAGGCGTCGACACCAAAGTCGGAGAATATGGCAACACCTAACCAGCCTAGCCAGCCTCGCGCGGAGAATGTGCACCCGGTAGTATCTAAAAAGGCGTCTTCTTTCTTTCGCAGGCGAAAGAAGTCCGTTGTCGACAGCATTCCGCCACCGTTGAATCTGGTGCCCAATGCTTCAAGGACTCTAGATATAAACGCAGAGCCGAGCCCTGCGAGCAGTCTTCGACAAGTCATGGATCCTTATCTGTCGAGCGCGACTCCTTCGTCTCGAAAACTCACGAAAGATCGTCCGGAAGAAAATCCAACAGAGAACAGTGCTCGAGTAGCTGAACTTGGAACCGATCAGACGTTCCTCGATGATAGCACACCACGCCCTGCCACGCGACAGACTCGCACTGCCGATGGTTCAAATAAAACCATGCGAAAAAATAAGTATGGCCTCGATCTCCAGATAATTATCAGTAATAACATGCTAACCATTGATAGAAACGAGAATGAGAACACAAGCAGCAACCAACGCGCGTATAGGCCTCAGACAAGCCCAGTCGCTCCTCGTGGTAACCTTGCGTCCCCAGTTTCTCAACCAGAAAAGAAATTACAAATCAACACATCGAACAACAATCTACTTCCTCCATTGGACGTTCAGAACGGCAGCTTTTTCCATCCTGGGCCTTCTCCTAGCTCCCCTCATGGCTCTTTAAGACATGAATCTTCCACCGCATCAAACCTATCCAGTTCAGATGCTTCCCAATACCACACTGCTTCGAATTCACCCATGATAGACACCTCAATTACAACGCCAAAAACACCAAAAGTCAATGAGGAGGAATCCGAGGATGGCTCTGCAGAGACAGCAACCAACACCCCTGCTGCTGAAGACAAAGAAAATGCGCGCAAATTATTTGACAATCCCGAGGAAGTCGTTGGCAACGAGCCCACAGCAGCTTGGCTGGGAGATATTGACCGTTCTATGGTTCGAAAGGCGTACATGGATCTGTTCAATTGGACAAACATGGACATTCTAGCGGCTTTACGCAGCCTATGCACGAAGATGGCGTTGAAAGGAGAGACACAGCAAGTTGACCGTGTTTTGGATGCATTATCTAACCGGTGGTGTGAATGCAATCCAAATCACGGGTTCAAGGCTGTTGGTAAGTTGCTTGCCTCAGCATATCGTTGATTGTATGTACATTATTTACTAATTTCTTTTCTAGATGTGGTCCACACTATTTGCTACTCGCTGCTTCTGTTGAACACTGATTTGCATTTGGCGGACATTGATCAAAAAATGACCAGAACTCAATTCGTGCGCAACACGTTACCCACAATTAACAGAGTTGCTAGTGATGCTGCACCTGATGGGTTCGAGACCATTCGACCGACTGGGAAATCACGTCCTCAGTTGAACACAGCTATCAGGTCTCCCACTATTCCTCAGGGAGAATTCACTCTCCCAGCTCCCGAAGGAGATTCAAAGGCCAGGAGAAGTTCAGTCATTGTGGACGGTGCTCATTCTTACGGACCATTAATTACCACGCCGTTCCAGGGTACAATTAAAGCATGGGAGGCGCAGATTGAGTTTGTGCTCAAAGACTTTTACAACTCTATCCAAAAGCAGCGTCTTCCTTTGTATAATGCACCTGCAGAGCCCGAAGGCCTCGCTCCCCCGACAACGGCAACGGGCAACATCCTGCGTCGCAGTCCAAGCGTACTGAGCAAAGCTGGATCGGACATTATTCCACGAGGTCGATCTGCCGATTCTAGGATGACTACGGGTAGATGGTCTTCCAAGCCACGATCACGGGCTCGATTGTACCCTGCATCCACCCTTGGCTCGAGCCGTACAAGTCTTGACGACCAATCTTCAGTATGGAGTCCGTCGGGATCGAGTACTTGGAGCAAGTACTCACTCGGCAAAACCATGACTTCCATGTCAGTTGATTCGCTCGGATCTGAATACCATCGTGGCGGGTATCAGCAGTCGATCGGTTTTGCGAATGCTCTAAGTCACGCCATCATTCGAGAAGACTCGGCTCATTCAATTTCGAGCTTCGAGGACCCAGGCGCTGCCAACCCACTCCTAGAAGACGAGACCCTGGAACTCCTGGGTGCACCGTGGGCCAAGGAAGGTAGTCTCAAGCACAAGCAGCATCTGGAAGCTGTCGACAAGAAAGCCAAAGACCGCAATTGGAACGAGTGTTTCGCTGTTATTCAACGCGGATGGCTGCGGCTGTTCTCATTCAATGCCACTACGAAATCGATGCGGCTAAAATCTAAACAGCGCCAATTAGGGGGTGGAGGTGCCGTTGTGGGAGGAGGCAATTGGATGGAAAATGCAGAGGAAGTCTGGAAATTCCTCCTTCGTCAAACCATCGCAAGTGCACTGCCTTCTCCGGGCTACTCCAAATCTCGTCCGCATGTCTGGGCCCTCAGCCTGCCGACGGGAGCTGTGCATCTTTTCCAAGTCGGCACGGCCGAAATTGTCCGCGAATTCGTTACCACGGCTAATTACTGGAGTGCCCGGCTATCCAAGCAACCTCTCGTCGGAGGTATAAGCAACATGGAGTACGGCTGGAGTGACGCCGTTATTAACAGTGCCCTTATCCATGCGGACTACGGTCATCGGTCGCCACCGAATTCATCCGGAGCCGCCTCTGCACCTGCTCCACGGCCCAGTTTCCAAAGTTCTATCCGCAGTTCTCTCGACCAACAGGGTGGTGTTCGTGCAAAGCTTCCCGCTGATCGAGTACACCTCAGCGACTGGACGCCTCCGCAACAAAGCATGAACGCCTCGAACCTGACCGAAGCAGAGCAGCTTACCGCACTGCAAAACTATGTGAAAAACGTAGAGGACGATTTGCAGAAACACAACGAACTCCGTCCTGCAGTGTTACTGGCATTTTCGCCTCGACACCCGAACGCAACTAAAGCCATGTCGAACTGGGAACGGAAGAGTTCTTACTTGTTAAGAGAGATTGTCAAGTTCCGCACGTATATTGATTGCTTGGTTGCGGCCAAGGCCCAGAGGGACAAGATTTATGCTTCGAGAGAGGAAGAAAATAACGAAATTGATAGCAATGATGCGACTGAAGATGCCGTCGTATCCACGTCTGACTCTGTTGCCGTTTAACTTGATTTGCCTGATTCATTCGACATGTACATATTGATAATTTGTTTTTCACTTTCTTCTCCCACTTTACTCTGCCTTTCATTTCTCTTGTTATACTAACGATACATCTCGGGAGTCAGTCTGTTTTTTTTTTCTCACACGAACCTACAATATCACGAATTTCCTTGCTTTATCTTCTCTATCTTTCTTCTCTTATACCACTCCTTGCCAAGGTGTTTTTCAGCCACAAAAGTTGCCAACCCTTCGCATGCCATGCATGTCTCCGACCGTAACGAATGCATTAACTCGCTTCTCTTCTCGGCTCACGTTTAATGTCATCATCACTGTTGTACTGGTATACTTGTCTTTTGATATTTGTTTTGGATATATAATATATATATACCTAAATTCGGGGCCCGGAATGTATGCTTTTGTTATATAACGTGTATTTAACAGACTAAAAGAATTCATCAGCTTCAACCATACCTAGGTACCCAAGAGAAGAAAATAAAGGGAGGACTTACTCCCAATAACCCCATTAACCGGAATATCAATCGAAGTGGTATAACTCGCCGCATCGCTCAGCAAATAAACATACGCACCCCCCAATTCCTGCACTTCTGCCAACCTCGGAAACCCACCATAATATTTCAATTGCTGTTCCCAATCTGGCTGCTGCGGAACCCAGTATGTCATTGCAGTTTGTACAAGCCCTGGGGAGACACTATTGACTCGAATGCCGTATTGGGCCCATTCCATGGCTAGGGTGTGCGTCATGTTGCGGACGCCGGCTTTGGAGGCGCCGTAGGGGGTTGATGGGACTCTCTTTATATTTTCCATTAGATCATGCTTTTGTTTATGAAGCGAAGGGGGCGGGAGATACCTTATTCGGTCTATATGAAGCCATCGACGCCGTAAAAACAATCGACCCCTTAATGCCCAATTTGATAAACGCGCGCGCTGCCGCGCGAGCAGTGAAAAAGCTACCAAACAGATTCACACTAAACAACGTCTCGATCTCTTCCTTGGTGAAATCGAGTGCGGCCTTGTGGTGCGTACGACCCGCATTGACGACCATGCCATGTATAGCACCAGCCTCGGCCACGATTTGGTCGACGGCTGCTGCAATGCTTTCCTCCTGCGTAACGTCGGCTTTGATGGCGAATAGTTTGTCGGGGAAGCGTTGGGAGAGGGCTGTGAAGTCGTCGCCGGTCTCGCCAATGTCGATTGAGTATACGCGCGAGGCGCCGTTGGTGAGGCAGCTTTCGGCGATGCCGAGTCCGATACCGCGGTTTGCGCCGGTGACTGTTGAGATATGTTGGGTGGATGCATAAAGGAGAAGAAGAGAAAACTCACTGGCGATTACTTTCGACGACAGACTGATCTGAGTCTGTGGTGTGACTTTTTGCTCTGCAGCGGTGGACGACATGTTGCGATGTCAGTTTGGGTCTGGATGGGATAAAAAACAGAATGGAACGGATTTCAATTTTCACTATAGACGTCAAGACTTTATAACAGAAAAACAATGAAATGCTCGCATCCTCATGACTAGAGACGAGGATGATGGTGTGGGGGGAGTGTCTCGAGACGAGGGCATACCTAGTGATGTGCCACCGCATTGTGTACGCTTCGTCATCGTACTTACAACTGCGTGACCTGTCTTGCCGTCTGAGCGTACACTGAATACTATTCGTCTTACTGCCTGGCCAATTGCACGCGTCCTGCCTGAATAGGTAGACTTCTGCAGGCATCTTGGATGTTAGGGCTAATCGGCAAGCCCCGCACCTTCCCCGTGCTCGCAGAGAACCGCGCCTGCAGGTAGCAACTCCTCGAGACGACAAGACTGTATGGCTACATGGCTCGTTGCTTTTGAACATGGCTGGTGATCCACCGTCGTCGCCTCCGAGACTATCTCGGAATCGCAGGTCTCGCGGCCGAGGTTTGCGGACGACTTCTGGATGGTATGTCTTCCTTCGTCTTCTTCCTGGTCATTGCTCATTTTGACCTTTGGTATCAGTACAACATGCCGCAAGCGACATTTGAAATGCGACGAGGTCAAGCCAACCTGCAGCCAATGCAAAAAGGCAAAGAAACAATGCTCCTATCCGCAGCAAAGCTCTTCATCTGCTGTGTCTCGAGCTCAACAAGAGGAGCGCATAGAGCGCGCACCTCATGAAAATGGACATGCCAGGTGCACTCCGTCGCAGTTACATGACAACGTCCATCAGCAACAGTTTGATGGGGACTGCGATGACTTAACTCAAACACCATCCCCACACCATCGTCAACCCCAATACGAGACTCCCAGTGTGATCTTGTCATGGGGCGACGATAATGAGAATACTGGCGGCGATGTCTTGCAACAGCAATCGCTAGACCAATTATCTGCCATTGTGGCAGCAGACCGTGATGATTCATCAAATTCATCGCCTTTACAACATAAGAGCCAATTCTCTGCGCAGAATACTACAACTCACACACTCAGTGCTTCTAGCTCCATTGCCTCTCCTGGACCAACAGTCAACGCTGCGACAACCCGTTGGTTCGGTCTGCTCGCTCATGACGCTGCACGAAGCACCCATGGGGTCTCATCTGTGTTCGACGGTACTGCTAATAGTAGCATTGAAGATGATAATATCAGAACAATATTCACAATATCAGACGAAGAGAATTTAGACTCCTCGCGCTTATCACCTTTACAACGAGCAACAAGGATTGTGGATCAACAGCAACCCCTCGGAGTAGGACTAGGAGCTGAAGGCGAGCACAATAGCGTGCACCTGCATCTGCATCCATTTGAAGAGCAGCTATGGCAGTCGCAAAGGCCGATTCAGCTGCTGCCAAGGGAGTATCTTCTTTTCGAGCATTTTGTGCGGAGGGTTAGTCAATGGGTATGTCAAATTACGTTGTGGTAATTGATATTAATATTCTAACTCGTTCATAGATTGATCTTTTTGATCTAACATGCAAGTTTGCGTCTTTTGTTCCGCATTTGGCTGTAAGTGATTTTCACTTTGACACCTTGTATGGAAGTTTTATTCTGACTACTTCAAAGAAGCGAAATGCCGGTCTGCTAAATGCTATTCTCGCTCTCTCATGCCGCCACATCTCCCTAAATTCCAGCCTTGCGCTCAACCCTGAAATAATAGCCAACGGCGACGACCGATCATACCGAGACCTAGCGCTGCAATATTACTACCAAACACTGCACTACGTACAAAAGGCAATGCAATATTCAAGCTACAAGACAAGCCCCGAGCTGCTTGCAACAACACTCATCATCTCTACGTACGAAATGCTAAACGACTCATCCAAGGACTGGGAGCGGCATTTGGAAGGTGTATTTCTCATCCAGCGCTCACAAGTGATTCATGGAGAGTCTGGAGGTATCAAAAGCGCGGTCTGGTGGGCATGGCTCCGGCAGGATATATGGGCCGCCTTCCGCGAAAAGAGGAAGACGTGGACATTTTGGACGCCCAAGAAACCATACGCGAATCTGACGCCATTTGAGCTTGCTGCTAGATCGGTTTATATCACTGCCAAAGTGATTGATTATTGCTCGCAAGAGGCTATGAGCAGTATGAATCTTCAGGCGAGAGCAGATCAGGCGACTCATTTGCGCAAGACATTGGATGAATGGGAACACCATTTGACGGTTGAATTCTCGCCGCTGCCAACGATGGCTCATCGTGATAGCTCTTCGGTATTTTCGCCAATATGGATCTGCGCTCCTGCTTTTGGTGTGTCTCCTATCCTTTCCATTTTCTGTCCATTATAAGCTAATTGATAAAAGCCGTCACAATACAGGTCCACTGCATCGGACAAATTCTCCTTTGGATACATGAGCCCTGCATGGGAGGATCAAGTGAGTTCATTAAGCGTCAGTCAGCTGTCAAACACTGCATAGAAATCATATGCGGCATCTCTATGACTCTCAACGATGATGCTTCTAGTCTAATGTCTTCGCAATGTTTATACATCGGTATGTCTATCTCATGCTCTTTCCGTCGAAATATAATAAACTAAGACAAACTTTATCTAGCCGGAATGTTCGCCCAAGACATTCATGAACGCAACTGCATCTTGGACCTGCTCGATACGCGACGAAAGCGCACGGGTTGGCCTGTTAATCCATTGAGTGATGAATTGAGACAATTATGGCTGGCGAACTCGCTTTCCGCCAGTGAGAATGATTCTAATTTTTAATTCTTCCTTCTTACTTCCGTATCTCTGGGGATTACGGATGGTTCCATGTTCGTAGAGAATTAGGGCTCATACTACGATGTCATAATGACCCAGACCCTCACATAATGTTATATGACAGCTCCAAACCTTCCAAAGTTCTACACTCACGCCCTGAGAATATATCTTGGAGCATATATAGATACTTAAATTTTTCTCCAGCTGAAACTGGGACAATGGCGTCGAGCACGCCCAGCCACGCTCTCTTCGGACTCAGAGACGACACGCCTCAATATGAATTCGAAGGACCAGAACATTGTTCTCAGATCCTGAGTCGCCATTATGATCTGTTTGACTTAAGTCCAGTAGAGCAAAGCCAATGCATAATTATCTCCAAAGTCGACCGACAAGCCATTGATCACTACTTTGGCGAAAATGGTTACGGTATTCTCGCTCTGGCTGGCTACAACTACCTTATTAAACAACAGCTTCTGCTGATCAAGACGATCACCAGAGCGCACAAGAACGCCAGTTTTTTTTTTCACCAATTGCTAATGGACAGACTAAGTGAGATGGGCATCTCGCGGCGCAACCTGTATTCGTTTGGGGCAGCTGGAACCACTACAGACACTCGCCTCAAAAGGCCGGATGACTCGTACAGTCCGAAGGGACCTCCCTCTAGGAAATGGCCTACTGTTGTTTTAGAAGCGGGATATGTCCAATCACAGGGAAAGCTTGACCAAGATGCTCGCTGGTGGCTACAAGAGTTCCAGGGAGACGTAAAAATAGTCTTGACAATCTCCTTTTGGCCCGATAGAAGAATTTCTACTATACAGAAATGGAATCTTGTTGATCGTCCAACGGCAAATGTCCCTCAGAGACAAGTCCCGGAAGTTGTATATGGGATTGATATATCGCAGTCGGCAGCAAAGCAACCGGTTCAGGCCTCGCACACCGAGCCCTTGATACTTCCATTTGCGGATATTTTTCTTCGACAGCCTAGTGAAAAGGATAACCAAAGAGATGTTTTGATGAGTGTGGAGGATCTCCAGGAACTCGCCGAGGATGTGTGGGAAGTTCAGTTTGATTTTCCATATGACAATGACGATGGCGATGATGATGATGATGCCGACTGAGGTTTTGGCCGCAGAGATGATGATGTTAGCAAACATGTATTTGAGAACAATTTTAGAGACACTTCTTATAATACCATTAACCTTTCGAAGATGCGTTATCGAACTACATAATAGACGCTTGCCCTCGAGCCGAGGACATGTCTCGTGTCGAGAACCATATACAGCCCCGCATACATACATGACATACAAAAGGTATAGAAGGAGCCGACTAATAGACTGTTGATTTTCTCTGATGACTTTTATTTTCCTTCCAAGATTCTGCACGAATAATGTCAACAGCCTGGAAAGACAACAACATCCACAACCGCATCCTGCGTGATGCCGAAAACAGGGGATACGGCGTCATCGCCGCAATCGCATACAATATCGAACAAATCCTCGGTCTCGTAAAAGCAGCCACCATAGCTCGCTCACCACTCATCATCCAATTCTTCCCCTGGGCCATTCAAGTCTCCGATGGCCTGCTCATCCGCACCGCGGCCGAGGCGGCCAAACGTGCAACAGGCATCCCCATCTCTATACATCTAGACCACGCGCAATCAGAAGAGATGATCAAACGCGCCACGGAATTACCCTTTGACAGCATCATGGTAGACATGTCCCATTACGAGAAGGAGGTCAATCTGGCCAAGACCAAGGAACTGGTTGAGTACTGTAACCAGAGACAGATTGCTACAGAGGCTGAACCTGGCCGTATTGAAGGGGGTGAGGATGGGGTTATGGATACGGCTGGATTGGAGGCTTGTATGACTACACCCGAAGAGATAGAGCAGTTTGTGGCTACGGGGGTTGATGCGCTTGCTCCTGCGTTTGGGAATGTGCATGGTGAATGTGGTCCTGTAGGGCCGCGGTTGGATTTCGAAAGGTGTGACACCACACTATATACATATATGAGTTGAACTAAAAGATGATCGATGACTAACATGCAAGCAACTTGAAAAATCTAGATTTACCCAAATCCGAAATAACGTGGATAAACGAGTCCGACTAGTCCTGCACGGCACAAACGGATTCAAACCGGAATTAATGAAGCAATGCGTGCAAGCCGGCGTGAGCAAGATCAACGTCAATCGGCTGGTACTGGACGATTACTATGAGCATTTACACGCGAATGTCGGGAAAATGCCACATACGCAGCTGATCGAAGAAGGGATTGAGAAGGTTGCTGATTTGACTGTTAGATGGATGAAGATCTGCGGGTCTGCTGGGAAGGTAGAAGCAATGATGATTGAATGAATCCCAATAGCCAATAGAAATATTGTTAGGGAGTAAGATACGCTGCTAAGAGAGAAATGGGTTACACATGGATGTACGTGCTTGATATTCTGTCGATCTTCTGCCTGCGCATTGACAGACGCATCAGGCCTCGTCTCGTGGGCAGAAACGAGGGTCGTATGTGGGCTGACGTAGGTACGTAGCACTTTCTTTGTTGATTGAGCAATATTAATCCATAGATGACGATGTAGTACAGTATCCACCGTCTACTGCCAAAATTATTGAGACACCCAAGATCTGCACCGCCGGTTTTGTACCCCATGGGGACTCCCGCGCTTCAAGCCGAACGTCACGCGAAGGAAGGGGTACTTATATGCCACCGTTCAGGACCACCATCTGTTTATTTTTTGAGATGAATAGAGATATATATCTTCCTTCATGGAGCTTTCCATGAATCTAAAAATTATCACCCCTCTCCCTTCCAATTTACCCCATTTTCAACCATCCTGCAGCCATGTCCTTCTTCAGGCCGAAGAATGCCTACTTCGGTCTAAGAGGAGGATGGCTCATTTTCTGGATCACGCTGACATGCGGCGTCGAAATGACTCTGTACGGTTATGATCAGGTAAGTCAATACGCATGTTTGCGCATCAGCGTAACTCACACAAAACAGGGCGTCTTCAGCGGCGTGATCATCTCATCCAACTTCCTGCAAGTGCACAACCTAGTAGGCCCGTCCAAAACAACCCTGCTCAGCACCATCACCGCCATCTACGATGTTGGCTGTTTCCTCGGCTCAATCGCCGCATCCTGGATCGGCGAAAGACTCGGTCGCAAGAAAACCATCCTCATGGGCACGTCAATCATGATGATCGGCGCCATATTGCAGACCTCATCGTACAGCGTCGGCCAGATGATGACTGCTCGTATCATATCAGGTATTGGCAACGGGTTTAACAGTTCCACCGCGCCCGTGTGGCAGACGGAGACTGCTACGGCGAGTCTGAGAGGGAAGCTGGTCATTCTTGAGAATGTTCTTTTGCTGGTTGGGTTCTCGTTGGCGAACTGGTTTAATTATGGGTTTTCTTTCGTCGACGGTCCGGTTTCCTGGAGATTTCCACTTGCGGTGCAGTTGTTGTTTATTGTAGCTCTTTTCTTCCTTGTTCCGTGGCTGCCAGAGTCGCCTAGGTGAGTCTCTTCTTATCGCAAGGCCATACTAATTCTCTTCTCGAGTTGCTTTATTAGATACCAAACGGCTGACGTCTTTGATACAGATGGCTCGTCATCGTAAAACGCAACGAAAAAGCCTTACAGATTCTTTCTGACCTCGAGAACAAATCCCTCGACGATCCCACCCTCCTAGCCCAAATGCAACACATCCAAAACACAGTTGAATACGAGCTCGCCAACGCCGTCAGCTGGCGCGACATTTTGCGAGGCCGTGCCAACAAGAAAGCAGGCACTAAGACCATTCGCCGGCTCATACTTGGCATGGGCGCGCAATCCATGCAGCAATTCTCCGGCATCAATGTCACGTCGTACTACCTGCCCACCGTGCTGACGGAGTCTGTAGGACTCAGTAAAAGCCTAGCCAGGTTGCTCACGGCTTGCAATAGTGTGCAGTATTTGTGTTTCGCGGTAATCGGTATTCGGCAGATTGATCGATGGGGGCGTCGCAATTTGATGATTTTTGGCGCTGTTGGCCAGTGCTTTTGTTACATTATTATCACGGCTTTGCTGCGGTTCAATGAGATGCCTTCGTATCCTAACCGGGAACATGTGGCATCTGCGTCGGTGGCTTTTTTCTTTCTGTACTATGTCTTCTTCGGCATTGGGATGCAGGGTGTGCCGTGGCGTACGTTACCTCCTAATCTCTCTTGATATTTTCTATAGCTGACGTTATGAACAGTGTATCCCACTGAAATCAACTCTCTAACCATGCGCACAAAAGGCGCCGCCATCGGAGCCGCCACAAACTGGATTCTCAATTTCATGGTCGTCGAAATCACTCCTATTGGCATTCAGAACCTAAAATGGCGTTTCTATATAATCTGGATTGTGCTCAACGCCGCCATGGTGCCAGCTATGTATCTATTTTACCCAGAAACGACGGGTCGTACACTGGAAGACATAGATGAGTATTATCGGACGAATCCGCCTCTGTTGGTCTTCCGGGACAAGGAAGCAATATCGACGAAGCGGCCGGAAAGGTTCAGGGTTATTGAAGAGGAGGGTATTATGAAGGATGTTATTAGCAGAGGAGGGGTGCATGAAAAGGACAGGGATGAGCCTGTTCATTGTGAGAATACTTAGATAGTCTACTCCATTTACATGGATGGCATACAGATAGATCTTCCCTCGTCTCGAGGCAGTGGGTCAGTTCCCCACTTCTCCGCATCGGATGGACTCCGACCTTTGGACCTGCGGGGTATTTCTATGGCATAAAGAACCTCTCTATTGAGCATCAAATTAAGTACGCAATCGCTATGTAAGTAATAACAACAACAACAACAAACCCGCCGATGAAACTCACTCGCTCACAACTCAATTCGCCTTGTCCAAATCAGTAGCTGTAGAAGAAATAAACAACCCGCACCCGTTCTTCGGCACAAGCATCCAGTCTAGCTAGCAAAAAGAAAGAAAGAAAAAACTTCGGTCTAGTTCCCTTTTTTTCTTGTTTCATTATTCTGTCGTTTGTTCGTTTCGTTTCGTCTTTTCCACGTCGTGTACTGTGTGCGTGCGTATAGTATATGTATATATTCATATTTCATGGGACCGGTGGCGTACAATAATGCCGTCTTCTGGGATATCTGCTCCCTCTTTCTATAAATGATAGAAGAATGAAAACTCCTTTTCCCTTGCTCACGAGTACTCGGAATTACCGTTCAACATCCCCAATATTGCTATAACGTCTGCTGGCTCGAGAAGATGCCAACTCGCGAGTGTTTGCTTGGAGCTGGCGCCCACAGTAACCGAGAACACGTGCCCAGGAGGGAGGTCAGAGGTCCGTAAGGCGCGGAACATGTCTGGTAGTCATATCTGATTAGCCAAAAGAACGAGACGAGAAACATGGGAAAAGTTTTACCTTCATCTGTAAAATCATCTCCACTACAAAAAGTGAATTCTGGTGCCTCGCCAGGTCCCGTGCCATACTCGTTTAATAACCGCGTCACAATGAACCCCTTGTTCACAAAGGTAGGGCGGACTTCGAGATTAGCTTTTCCCGACATAACTTCAACATCATACACTTTCATGACTGTTTCCTCTAGATGTTTCCGGCACTCCTTTGCCTGGAAGGCCCCGTACTCGGGATCTGCCCGTCGGTAATGCCAAGTGAGTGCCACTCGTTTGCGCTCAATAAACGCTCCCTGAGTGCGCTCCGTGTAGTGATTAAACACATCCATGACATCTTTTTGCCATGCCATGTCGAATTTAGCTGCTAGATTTTCCCAGTCATCACTGTGAGGCTTCCGAATGAAACATCCGTGTTCTGCGCTCAGTCCGAGTTCTGGGATATGGCCCATCCATTCATCCAAAAATGCCTGGTCGCGACCACTAATAATCCAAACTGCATTTTTCGGATCAGCAGCTAAGCTCTTGAGATTCCGTAGGACGCGGTCAGATGGAATGGCAGCCTGTGGATCTTTCACGATCGGGGTCAATGTCCCGTCGTAATCGAACAAGAAGAGTCGTCTCTTGGCCTTCCGATATTGCTTCAATAATTGTGCCCGATCCAAAGCCGGCGTGGCAATTGACTGGTCGAAGGAAGATAAGTTGGTGAGCAGACGGTGGAGATAATGTTGGGACCACATCGAAACCGTATTTGACGTAACATGCCTGTAGAGCTTGCGATGTTGGTCAACTCTATCTTCCTCGTTCATACTGAGCGCCTGGTCGATCGCTGCAGCCACGCCACTCGTATCCCATGGATTGATGTGTATTGCACTTGGAAGCATTGCGGCTGTCCCAGAGAACTCAGACAGAATGAGGGGACCGTGGTTGCCCTGCTGACAAAGCACGTACTCAAGACTGGTCGTATTCATGCCATCACGGACACTGGTAATCAGACCGACATCTGCAACACGTAAAAGACTGAAATACTCCTGTGGGGAGATGTATTGAGGGTAGTATTGCACAGGCGTGAAACTAAGGGACCCAAATCGACCGTTGATAGTAGACACTAGGCTAGAGACTTGGCTTCCAATCTTGTTCTCTGGGTCCTCCTTTTGTTCTTCCATGCTGGTTGGGCTTGTAACTTGTATCAGCACGACCTTGTCGCGCCAGTGAGGATATCTTTCCAGGAACATTTCAAAGGCTTGCAGCTTCTGTGCCACACCACGAACGCTGTCTAATCGATCTCTGCCAACAATTATCTTTTTACCGGCATAAAGCTTCTTAATGTTCATGACAATCTGCTCCGTATCTGCTGAACCAAATGCCGCCTTTTGTACATTCTGCACATCTATTCCTGTTGGGAAAACATCCACTGCGACGTGAGCACCATAAGCGTCGACACCTGCGGAATTGGAGTCGAACCCGAGAACACGGGTACAGCAGGATGAAAAGTGTCTGGAATATGAATACGTCTGGAATCCAATCATGTTTGCTCCGAGAACTCCTGTCAACACTTCCTTCCTTTTAGCTAGACAGCGCATGTATTCGCTACTAGGAAAAGGGGAGTGGAGGAAAAATCCGATAAAGATATTGGGAATCCGCTGTCGCAAAAGATTTGGCAGTAGGAACAGATGATAGTCGTGAATCCATACTATATCACCAGCCTGGTATACCTCGGCAATACGATCGGCGAACAGCCGATTTAATCGCATGTAGTCTGCCCACCATTTGCGTTCTGAACGTCCATCCGATGGTCCATTTTGCTTGTAGTGTAGAAGCGGATACAACTCTTGTTCCGCATATCTCCTCCAACGAGACTGGTCGATTAACAAGGTCTCGTCCTGAGGCTCATCGGATTCGGCTGTAGCCCAGACCGGGAGAATCTTGCCATATTTGCTGTGATGCAGTTGCTTCTCCAACCGTTCTCTGTCGGCGGCTGTCAGAGTGATGCCCTCCACTGGAGTCTGTGTCTGCGGGTTCTGCGATGCGTTCACAGGAACGGGTGCAGATGCTTTATTCACGGGGAGAGTTGTAGAAGGAACAGCTGCTACGCCGTTCCCTGCAACGGGTTGTAATGGCGACCGCTTGCTGACGATCTCTTCCACTTCTCCAGTCCAACCTACAAGTGTGTGATTCCATGGCGATTTGTCGGATGCGAGGTAAGCAAAGGAGTCGAACAAGGCGGACGTGCCTGGTCGGGGTTTCAATTCCTATTCATGCGGAAGGCGCACGTTAGCATAGAATTCAGTTTGTGAGTATGTTTGAGTGTTTATTGTGCTCACCCAGTCGAATCCCGCCTGATGCGACACTTTGTACGGAATACAAAGAGCTGCACTAATAAGTCGCCCGGTCAAATGTAGCCCTGGGTGGTCCGCCCGCGGATCTGTCACAGGAGTTGCCGGGGTGAGATGAGCTCCGCCCACCAGACTCAGACGTCGAAGCAATTCAGGTCCCGACGTGACACCTGAAGCGGCATCGGAGGGACTCAGGGGAAATTTTGCGTAGGCATCTTTCGCGGCGGTCGCCGTACCGGGAACTTTGGAGAAGTAAGAGGCGGCGGATTCCTCTTTCTGGGGCTCTCGGGGCTTTTCTTGACTGGAGATACCTGGAGTCACGATCGAGGCCTGCACATACGCGCCTTCGCCTAGCGCAGACAATCCCGGTCCGACAATGACGGGGTTCGGCTGGTTCGGTGGGATCTTGTCGGGTGCTCCTTGCTCGTAGGCCATTGTAAGTGAGATGTGGGTGAAAGCTTGAGCTAGCCAAGCCGGAGTCAACGAAAACGCTCAAATGAAATTAGACAAAGCAGCGACGGGGGAGACTGGTGTATTAGTTAGTTAGTGCATATCTCAGGGCCTGGAGCAGTGACAATTGCTGACCATGCCGGTAAACGTGGGCGGACAGGGCATGGGGAGGAAGCAGGGCGGAGTGGAGGGGCACGTACTGCTCGGAGGACTGTTGGGCGGGAAGTTATCTGCTTGCCGCCGGGCCTGGCCTGGGGCTACAGCGGTAAAGGCGCAAGCAAAAACACACCGATGCGGACGTATTCTTAATGGGAGAGTTGAGGCTGCACTATTGATTTTATCGAATTTATTTTATTCCTCTATTGGCTTCTTTGCAGACAGAAATGTGCTGTTGCGTCTGCGGGGCTCGCGATAGTTCCTGGCCTGGACGCTCAACCTCACATGCCAGACGCTGACTATTGCACGTTCACGAGGCGGTGAATGGCTGGTTGCTGGGAGAACAGACCGAGTGGAATTGTTCGGGGCGAGGCCTTTGAAGCCATATAGGCAAGCTGCTCGAGCAGTTCCGGTCCAATCGCCTAGTTTGCCCCCGGGTCTCCAGTCTCCGTTCACCGACGGAACTGGCCTAGCTTTATGGCTCTGCAGTGGAACTGGACTAGAATTGGTTTCTGCCCCGAACACTGAACAGATACTGTACTCTCACTCGACGGCAAAGAATTCGCTTTGAGCCATGAAGCCGGCGAGGGACGACAAAAGATCAGCAACTGCAGCGATCACTGCGTCATCCCACCATCCCGTAAGAGCCAGGCCTTAGGGCTTAGGGCAGTCCCAGAAGTGGACTAGCGGCACATGGGTAGCTCCTTCCCTGCCAATGATCAATCGCAGATCCCGTGCCAAGTCTGCCCCGACTCATCACGTGACTTTCTCCGATCGATCGCTGGAAAAACAACAAGAACGATCACATGCAGCTCTATCAGAGATGTTGAGTTTATGGCACTACACCAGCGTACGTCAACAGAAGTGTCCTGCATGAAACCAACAGTAGCGTCCTCATCGATATCATATGCGCTTTGGGCAGCTACCTACTTCATCACAATGCCTCGCATTGGGTGATTCTCGGTTGCTCCTCTGCGGCCGAGGAAAAAGACCATCATCATCATCGTCATCGTTATCGCCAACAACCTTACCCGCGGGTGAGCTGGCAAGCCTACGTCGATCCTATCACAAGATAGTCCCTCTGGACACCGGACGGCCGCGGTATCCGGTGATCAAAAACAGTCTGACGAAGACGCTCGAAGCGCAAAGGGCTGCCAACCGCGAGAGAGTGATCCGCAAGGTCTACAATGATCCACTCGGCTTGGATACGGACACCCCGTTGATTAGTCGAGAGGAGCAGATAGACCATGGTACAAAACTTCAAAATACATCTGATGGTTTAGCAGAAGTCGAGCCCTCCGAGCCATCCCAATCGAAGCGATCATCAACAAGAAAACCAAAGCCTGAACGACTCACCAATAGCTCACTGCAGATTCCGTGGGTAGCGAAGGGAGATGGTGCTATAAAACATCCTTGGCTTGACTTGGTTGAAGCTGAGAATGAGCAGAGAGATGCCAGCTCAGCCCTGGGTAACGAGATTTTGGCCCTTGCCGAATTCCTTAAGCCCTCAGCTACAGAGCGATTGGTTGTAAACGGCGTACTCGATGACATTTCGAAGAGGCTCCAAGGAGTAGTATCAAGCTTACCGCGGCTTGTCGGCTCACGGTCCACGCAAATCGCATCCAGTAACTCAATCATTGACGTGATGATCCCCATGACCGATGCCGATGATCTCTTGCGGAAATCACATAATAAGCCAAGGCGAACGAATCCCCGAGTAACCAAAAGCTTTACCGATATCATAAAAAGGGTCGAACTTGAAATGAAGAGCAGCGGAGATTTTGATGAATGCCGTGTCATCTATGGCAAAAGTCCATCACTTGTCATGTCTCACAAGGCAACAGGTCTATCAACCAAGATTTTTTGCAGTAGTTATATACCAAGGTCGGGTGGTTTCATGCGCCACTCTCTTTCTCGTTTCCCGTCTTTGCAACCATTGTACATGGTTCTCAGAGTCCTTCTTGAAAGCAAGGCCATGTTCGGATGGGAAGCGGCCTCGGTACACTCCTACGCTTTGTTCCTACTCACCACAGCCTTTTTGAAGCAACACAACAGTCCGAAGAGAACAGGTCTAGGAGAGCAACTTCTAGCAATACTGAATACATACGGCTCCGAAATAGACCTGAGCACGACGGGTGTTTCTGTTGACCCAGCTGGCTTTTTCAATATCTCAAGCATCCGTGAACATCTCCAGCCTGATGACAACAACGACAGCAACCAGAGTCAAAAGGTATACCCGGCATATCTAGTCGGACAACGCGCACTCATGCGATACAAAATCAACGCCGGCATCAAAGGCAACCTACCCACCGCGAAGCATTTATGCATTCAAGATCCCACAAACTACCTGGCTGATGCTGGTCGGCGCTGTCTTCGTACGGCAGAGCTGCAGGTGACGCTTTCACAACTACATGGTGACCTCCAGTCGGCCATGCAGAGGTGGAATGACGGCGATCGAGGCAGTGGTAGTATTCTCGGCCAGGCATTGTTACATACCAACTTTGACGATTTGTTGCGAAGGAGAAAGATGTTGAGTGGATGATGGTCTCATGTCTTTAACTTTATTCTGTTCTATTCTATGTATATATAAATATCCTCTCTCGGTTCACTCTCCTGTACTATATAACTATGTCGCCAGCGCGGCGTCGATGCATTTCGTTCCTTGAGAAATTAGGGCTAGGGCTAGGGCTTGGATCTCTACCCCCATATAAACCCGGCTTGGTACCTATATCAGCGATTTCCTAGCGATTGACTAGCGCGTTTCTGATAGCCCTTACTTTCCTTTAATAAATATTTTTGTGCTATAAACAACTGATTTGAAGGATTTATGCATAGAGGGAGTCGTGGTAGAGAAATTCACCGCTAAGAAGTAACGAATGACAAGGCCGACCTCGCCATGATGAGACCAAATATGTTGCGAATGGTGATGCTAGGATCAAGGTATATGGACAGTAAAGACTATGATTGGGTCTATTCTAAGTATCTACAAAAAATGCTATTGTTACATTCTAAAATTACAACCATCGATCGTATATGCTAGGTTATTTTCCTTCGAGCCAACCACTCGCTCAGCCATCGACGCTCCTCGTGCTCAATTCTGTTTGAAACAATGCCAACACCACCACGCTCATCAATGGCAATACGGACTTCGTCCGCACTCATAGCGCGCACCCCACCATGGCTGACAATCAATCTATCATCGAGATCCAGATACTCCGCCCACCGCTGCAGCCTCCGCCGATAGACCAACGGGACCAAGAACGAGGGCCGCTCGTGCGATTTCGTCAATCCAAAAGTTGCGCACGCACGCAGCACCTGTTCAGCTGAAGCAGTCGATGCGAATTCGATTGTTCCGAATTGTTCGGCTAGCCATGCCATTTCTTCGGCTGAGCCGGGAGGGATGGGCGTCACAGATCCAAGTCCACCTTGTGCAGCTAGCATGGCGGAGCGCTTTCGTTGCGCGCGTTTGAATCGCGTCTTCTCGACTTGTCGCGGTATGCGGCAGGTAAAAGGCGTCACGGCATCGCCGGCTACAGCGACTATTAAAGGGGTGAATTCGCCGCAGATAATGAGTAGGAGTCCGAATGGGACCATGCGCCGAACATCGTATGCAGCGCGACGCACGAGCTGGAAATCTGCTCGTGTTACTTTGAGAGTGTCAATGGCTGTCTTGAACGAAGTGGCCCTTCCTGAAGGAGGCGGCGAAGTAGGTAGATAGGAGGGAAGGCCGAGGGCGCGTCGTATGGGTAAGGAAGCTTTGTAGTTGTGGTATACATTCTTCAGACCGGTTTTGTAGAAGGTCAGGTAGGCTCGACCGAATGCGACGAAGCGTGAGAATTTCTTGGGCAGGGTCTCGGTGCTCGACGGAGGTGGCGATGGAGGGATATTGAGCTCTGCTGGGAGTGTGCTCAAGGGAGCGTTTACGGCTGGCGTCAGCGAGGACGATGATTTCTGTGAATTCGAAGATGATGACGAGATTGTATTCTTCTTGTTCGAGGCTGAGGACGTTGCATGACGTCGAGCGATGGTAGTCTGGATTAATGACGGTTTTTGATAATGCGAGTTTGGCGTCCTCGTCAAGAAACGGCGTGCAAACAGGGCATCATCGGCAGGCAGCCGGCCTCGTAAATGCAATGCAGTGGCGGCACAACGGCCGCAGATGGTGGAAGACATTCCAAAGTGAATTGGTTGGAATTGAGACAGTTGATGATTCTTCGATGATTGATATGGCAGAAACCCACGCCACGTATTTTCACCAACTGTTATTGGCTGATACAGTCTCACCGCCCTTATATGTTGAAGCTACGTACAATACTTGCTTAAAAAGGGACCAAGGGTAGGTAGCCTATGGCCCTATACCCTAAATGGTCTACTTGCTAATATAAATAGCCTAATCGCTTGTTTGATCATCATATAAACAAACATACACTGTGCTTTGAAACTCTAGTCCCTATCATCTTCTCTTTACCAGAAAGAATCCCTGGGTTTCTTACAGCGGATTTCTAACATTTCTCTCTGTGTCCTCTACAACGTGGAAAAGAACGTAACCCCTCCCTGGCATACGCTGCGTGGACACATTGCAACCGCCACCTCTCTACAGTATCGGCCTGTTCAAATCAAGCTCGAAAAACAAAGATACTCAGTTAAACGTGCATGTTTCCGACAAACATTTTAAAATCGATCTCTTTGCTGCCAATTTTGAAAGCTCTCCAGACTTACTGCAAGAGTATCTTCGCCACGTTGAACGCCAGGAACCAGAATACATCCCCGAGGAGTTGGACGAGGATGGAGATTTTGAGGACTCGCTCGACGAGATGCATGATTGGGTGTTGAAGCCATTCCTGCCAATTTTCCGTGATATTCCTCCTCTTGATCTAAACCATAGATACACACTCGAGAACTGTTTATATGCGGACGAGTTACACTATACTGTTAAAAATAGAAGGTGACTTGGTCCCAGTTTTCCTTGGGAAAACTGATACAAAGAAGAATGATCTTCTCGGGGCTCAAATTCCCACCTCTGCACATGTCGATTACTCGATGTTTCCTGTCTACCATCCCAGAGAAATTCAGGTTCCACTCAACAATTCGACCTCATTACCAGCCATACCTCAGAAGGTATATATCCAGGGACGGTCAGAGCCCAGCTTCTTGAAGATAGTCCATGGGTGCGATCAACGCATTACTCTAAGAGAGCTCCACGCATACTCAAAAATACATACAGCCAAGTTCGACAATAACCTTGCTGTTCTCACGTCACGATTTCACGGTTTGGTGCAGGATGATGATGGGTATGTTATGGGTCTGCTTTTATCATATATCAATTGCGGTGGAGCTACACTAAATTGTGTTGATGGACGCAATCCTAAGTATGCTAAACTTCGAACAAAATGGCTTGAACAGATTTCTCAGACGCTAAAACATCTTCATTCGCATGATATTTTCTGGGAAGACGCAAAGGCTGCTAATGTACTAATTGATATGAATGATGACGCATATCTGATTGATTTTGGAGGAGGTTATACTGAAGGTTGGGTTACAAAGGAGATTTCCAACTCGATTAAGGGAGATATTGAAGGTCCTGAAAGCATTAGACAATATCTCTTTGATTAACCCTGAGACTATAGGCAAGGGACATGACGTCTATTAGGGTTAACAGTATGACCTGCAAAGCATGTTTTGAGTATGAAGAACAAAGTGTAAGAATTATTGATTACTCTGCAATTAATGAATTCTATCTGTATTTAATCACGGTGTATTTTTTAGATATATAGAAGCCCTAATATAGGCCTTGCGTAAATGCGGGATTCAGCGATTGGACTAAAGTGACACTACCAGAATCGATATTGATGCTTCCTTGTCTTCGAGTCCATAAAAGAATTTGCATTTATAATCATAAAAATACTTGGTTTCTCAGCAAAGTAGTATTTGATCCGACATATAACCAACACATATGTTGAGGCTATGACTCACCTGACTGACTAATCCTTTTAATGCTCACAACTCCAGAATAAATTTCAAACACCATCATCCCACCAGAATCGAGTTACAAACACAAAAAAATACACAAGCAAAATGCAGCCTCTATCCTTCACCCAGCCCACGGCTCTGGTGTTAATCGACAATCAGGTCGGTTTCCAGCATCCAACCCACTGGGGCCCATCACGCTCCAATCCATCGTACGAAGCAAACGCAGCTGCATTGCTCGAAGCATTTCGCACAGCACGTCAGCGCGCTTCTTCAACTTCAGCGCCCATCTACATTGTGCACATTTTCCACTCCTCGCTCTCTCCCGACTCTGTCTTGCACCCATCCAACGCAGACCAAATCCAACCGCTCGACTTCGCTACCCCCGCAGCAGATGGATCGGAGCCCGTGTTCTGGAAAAGCGTCAATTCATCTTTTATTGGCACCGGGTTAGAGGCCTTTCTGCGCGAGAATGGGGTGCGACAGGTCTTCTTCGCCGGTCTGACTACGGATCATTGCGTATCGACCACGACGCGCATGGCTGCGAATCTCGGGGTGGTTGACAACGTTTCATATTCTTCTGGCGAAGTACAACCGCGAGTTACGGTCAACTCGGATGGATCGCATCCGGAGAATCTCGTCAGCATCGATCACGGTCGTGTTGTGCTTGTGGCTGATGCGACGGCTACTTTTGCCAAGGGGGGATTTGATGCTGAAACAATCCACGCAACGGCCGTCGCAAGTCTATCAGGGGAGTTTGCAGACGTTTTCAGTACGCAGGATGTTGTCGAGGCATTGGGTGGCATATGATGGTGAGTTAGTAAATAGTAATGTATAATCCTGCATCGATAGCATTCATATCATATATCAAATTGTATAAATACACAATCCAAGCACTCCCTTTGTTAACACTGTCTCATAATCTATATCTATAGAATATGAGTATAATCAATCGGTAGAATAATGGTCGAGCGATAGAAAATGTAGAGTTTACCCCGCAGAACCAAACAAATAAATTGTCCCGCGAATCTCCGATTGCCGACACCGGACGACTTCAACGTCAGACTTATAAGCAAGACTTGTCCATTTCAAGAACTAGAGAAGTACCTGAGGAAAACATAAAATAAAATGGCATCAGCACACGGAAACCTGGGCCATCTCCTGCCCGTCAACTACAAACGCCTCATCGCGGACTGGCTGGAGGAGGACTGCCCCAGTTTTGATTATGGCGGTTTTGTCGTTGGTGAATCTGAGGGCGAAGCCAGACTGTTAGGGAAGAGCAAGGTTTGTTTGTCCGAGTCTCTCTCTGATTACCAATATACTAATGACGAGTGACAGGGCGTGGTGGCTGGAATCCCATTCTTCAACGAAGTCTTCTCGCAGTTAGGATGCACGTGAGTGTTCCCCTCTTTCTATCTATAAAGGCACAACGCTTATCTGAATTTCCAGCGTGGAATGGCACGTCCAAGAAGGCGAGACCATCGAGCCCATCAAGCAATGCGCCACAGTCCGAGGCCCCATTCGCAAAATCCTGCTCGGCGAAAGAGTAGCCCTGAATATACTTGCTCGCTGTTCAGGGATAGCCACCAAGTACGCATATATCAACCCCCTATTCCTGTAGTTCGTTGAAACTGACATCGAAATAGGACATCCTCCCTGGTCCAGACACTCCGCTCACACGGCTGGAATGGCACTCTAGCCGGCACACGCAAGACAACACCAGGCTTCCGTCTCGTTGAGAAGTACGGCATTTTAGTCGGCGGTGCTGATCCCCATCGCCACGATCTCAGCTCTATGATCATGCTGAAAGACAATCATGTCTGGGCATGCGCCAATAACAACGCCAGAAGCGGCCTCGCTTCTAGTGGAAAAGAAGATGAATCAATCGCAGCCGCAATCCCCGCAGCTGTCCAGGCCGCCAAAGCTGCAGGCGGATTCTCGACCAAAGTCGAAGTCGAAGTGCGCAGCATCGAAGAGGCGAATGCGGCTATTGGCGCAGGCGCCGATGTGATTATGCTTGACAACTTTACACCGGATGAGGTGCGGACTGCTGCAAGTTTGCTCAAGACTGAGTGGACAGCGAAAAACAAGCCGCCGGGCTCGTTTCTGATTGAAGTTAGTGGTGGGTTGACGCCGGACAATGCATCCAAATATGTTTGTGAGCATGTGGATATTTTGTCGACGAGTTCGATTCATCAGGGTACGGGCATTGTGGATTTTTCGTTGAAGGTTTCTTTACGGTGATCTTCATCTTCATCTTTATCATTGCTAAGCCGAGAATCTCGGCAAAATCGACGAACAGAGAATGAGAATGATGTATGATAATATTATAGAAACCCTGATATCAAAAGTAATAAATCATATGTTACAACACAACATGCTCATGCTTGATCAAACCGGAAAAACTCCACCCATATCCTATATTCATCGTGCATTCGTGTCCGTATACATTTCATAAAAAAAATACAACCAATAAATCAATCCCGAAAGAATGGCCAAATGTATCGATCATATCAGAGGTCGATAGTCCTTTATAAGGAAGAAGGAATAAACTCGATTACATCTCAATGTCCACTGTAATACCCTCGTCATATGAACTATGAGCATCGGTATCGTCGCTACCAGACGTGCGCTTATCGTCTTCTCCAGAGGTCGGCCTCGACTCGATAGCTGCCCTATGGCTATTAGCTCTACCAAGTGAGCCTGCCTCGACGCTCCGCGTGCTCCGGCGCATGCGCTCTCGCTCAAGTTCTGCTCGAAGCTCCTCATTCTCCGCATCTCGCTCTTCCAGACGTTTCCGAGCCCCGTCGCGATCAGCCAGTCTTGCTGACCGTTCTGATTTCAATCTGCGTTCGAGTTCTCGTAGCCGTTGAATCATGATCTTATCCTGCTCAGAGTCTCCAGAGTTTTGGACGGATGATGACGTCGACAACGTTTCTACCATAGCAGAAGACGACTGCGGCATGGCAGATGCGCTGCGGGTGAGCCCTGGTTTCTTACTTCGCGAATCCGAGCGGACGAGTGTCGTCGATGCTGTGCGGGCGATAGGTGAGCCCAGTGCCGAACGGTCTAGATCTGGGTCTGCACCATGGCTAGCACCAGAACCAGAATGTCGATTCCTAGGGTTGGATTGCATCAAGTTGAGTTCGGCTTTCAACAGCCGATTCTCACCGCGCAACCTAGTGACCTCCGGCGAGACACCAGCAGTTCGTTGTTGGCTGCGGATATTCCGAACAGCCTCTTCGAGACGTTCAAGCTTTTTGACCCGAATGCCATAGTTGTGTTCGAGGGATTGGTATTCTTTAGTCAGGTCGCGTTCTACAGCTCTGATGCGAGTTTTGAAGCCGGAGAGCATGTTTTCCACGGTCTTTACTGCAAGAAGAAGATTGCGACTAAATCCCGGCCAGAAAAGTATGTTGCCAATGACTTCTAAGCTTGGAAGGTTGCCATTAATAAGGCTATTGGAGTGAGCCCAGTCAGGTCCACACATCGACGACAGCCTCTTCCACAATGTCAAGTACAGTGCGTTGCGCTCACTGAGCTGGTCTTTGAGTTGCTGCTCAAGATTCGCGTACCGTTTCCGGTCTTGACTTCTGGCATTTTCTAGATCGGTGATGCGAGAATTATGCTGGGTGATCGTCCTCGATGCCTGTTGCTGTGATTTCAGAGACTGGTCGAAGGAATGCTTGTCCGCTCGGCGAGCCTGTCTTTCTCGGTCTAAGAGATCCGAAAGCTTGCGGGACTCAAGACCGTGGCTTTCCAGCAAGGCCTCGCGACTTTGCAAGAGCGATTCCTTCTCATCGAGCTTGGACCGCGTGCTTTCCAAGTCAAGAGACTTTGATTCAAGCTCTTTCTGTAGCTTGATAATGGAGTTCAACAGGCTAGATCGGGTACCGTTCAGATCTCCAAGGGCTTCTCGCAACCCGTTTTCTAATTCCATGAGGCGATCTTTCCATGTTGTAGCCTCAATTTCGCGCACAGACAGGGTCTTTTTCAGCCTTCGGACATCATCCCTAGCTGATGATGCTTCCCGATTGAGTTCATTCACGATACGCTGCACTTCTTGTTTTTCTTTGCTGCCAACCACTTCCCGTTGATGTCTTTCCTCTGCAAGTCGTGTTTCCAACTCCTTCGCCCTTTCCTTTTCAACCTGCAGGCTCATTCGATACGTTTTCAGCTCTGAGTCGAGCTCACTGATTCGAATTTTATCCGCATCTTGCTCTTCGCGCAAAAACGTTATCTCACCCTGGCTTAACTCAATTTGGACGGTCAATCTTTGAACCTTTCCGTTCGCCTCGAAGAGATTCTTCTCCAAAGACTCAATCTCTCTATTCGAGTCATCTAGCTCTTGTTGCACTGCCTTGAATTTTCGAAGATTGCTCTGGGCGTCTTCTTCGAGTCTCAGAATTCCCTCGCTGGCAGATCGCATTTCAGCCTGTAAGGTCCTGAGGTTTTCTTCTTGAGCCCTAAGCGTCATTTCAAGCTGGTGACATTCTTCGGCTTTCTGATCAAGCTCATCCCCAACTTGATCAATCTCTTCCTGGGCTTCGTTCTTCAAGTCTTGTAATGAAGCTTCGCGCTCTTCGGCAACTTGTAGAGCCTGATCTCGCTCCTGTTGGAGAATTTGTAGCTCTTCCTCGGCTTGATCCACATCTGCCTGATATGCTTTGTCGAGTGCATCATAATTGGCATTGGACTCGTCAAGCTGGGTGCGTAGACCTTGGTTTTCAATTTTCAGACTTGAAACTTGATCGCGTAGCTCACCATTGCGTACTTCCATGTTATCCCGTTCGGCATCACTAAGGCGGGACTCTCGCGTGCCATTACTTGCTCGTGATGAAGAACGAGCATGAGCTCGCGAAGCTGAGCGTTCAAAGATGCTGTCTCCAGCAACAGACCTTCCATTTCGTTGGATCTTTAGATCTTCGATTTCTTGGTACAAACGCTCCTTCTCTCTATTACGAGATGTCAGCATCGACGTTTGCACGCTGACTTCCCTGCGCAATTCGGCATTCTCCTTCTTCAGCAAGTCGATTTCTACAAGGGTGTTGCTTGTGGAACTTGGGACTGTGAGACGGCGTTCATGGTCTCGTTCAGATGCTGTGGAATATGATACGAAAGAGCCTCTTCGACCGCTTCGGCCATACCTGCCAGCTTCTGAGCCGGTGTTGACTTCGGCTTTAACGCGCAGTATTTCATCGCGAAGCTTGCGATTTTCCTCCTCAGCCTGCTCACGAGCAGCTGTTTCGGCATCAAGCATATCTTTCCACATCTCCTGTGCACCATTATTAGTATGATATAGTATACCAAATATAGAGATACACGGTGAAACTCACTCTCTCCTCTCTTGCACCAGCGTCCGAATCAATTGGCCGAGTGTCTCCCATGGATTTGACAACTTCTGCTAGTCGGCGCTTTTCGCTTTCCCTCACTATGCTCTCAGATCGGAGTCTTTCGATTTCCACCTCATAAGTTTCAATTCTCTCTCTGAGAAAAATCAATTCCTCCTCTTCAACCTCATTTCGTCTCTCTTCATCGTTTGTCTCGGTCTCTTGGTCGGTGCCTGTGTCCTTGCTAGATTGACTGTCTTTGAGTTGCTTTTCCAGGCTGCGAATAGTCCGCTTCATTCCTTGATTTTCCTTCTGCAGTTTCATCTTGTCTGATTTCAATTCGACGTTCTCCGAGATCATCTCCTTGATACCCTCTTCCGACCGCTTATTCAATGCTTCATTCAGAAAGTGAATTCTCATTTTCAGGTCAAAATTCTCTTTTGAAAGACGATCAATTGTACTGCTTTGCTCCTTCAGTGTCATGCTCTTGCCACTCCGTCCAAAACCTGGCGTCGGTGCTCCAGCCCTCTTATCAGGAGACATATTAGTCGAGAACTTTGCCTGAAACTCTCGGGCATAAGTGCCAGGCACCTGTATATCCTGAATACGCTGCGTAACCACCGTGTCAGTCGGCAGATCGATATCCCGGGAACCCGCCCTTGGAGTTTCTGGTGCATTGTCATCAAAGCCCCTAGAATGGGCTATGGAGCCGGTGTCTTCTTCGTCTAACGTATGTAGCCCGCCATCAGTGGCGCCACTAAGAACACGTCTGTCGAGGACGTTCTCTTCACTCAGAGCCGAGACTCCCGAGGCCATGCTCCCTAGGCTGATGGTTCGGGACAGATCCCTATTACCTGCGTTTGCTCTGATAGATACTGCACCTCCTGACTGTAGCGCAAAGTCGGCACCTAATGTGGCCTCACTAGCCGTCGTGTCTGTATTAGTGCTAGTGATTGATGAGGTAGAAAAACGATGAGATGATTGGCGACTGGTCAAGTATTTGGGACGAGAGCGCTTTGATTGAGAATTTGAGAACTTGCTGTCATCCTCGTTATCCATAAATGCCTCACGCGATCGCCTTGAATCAGAGAGGGCGGGGGACAAGTTGCGCCGACTCTTTCGCGGGGTGAGGCTACGATAAAATTCGGCAGAAGCACCCCCATCTTGTGTATTTTTAGATGTATTAGACAAAGCGCGAGAAACCGTTCTCTCTGCGGCCGCTGCCGTAGGCGATGAAGTCAACGTCTCTAGCGCTGATGTATTGATATCTGACTCCCGATTCGTGGCCGGTGTTGTCGTAAAATCCTCTGGAGCATGATAATTCTCTTCCTCGGTCACGATGCGAGGTATTTCCCCAATATAGCTCTCTTCCTCTATTTGTGATATTTCTGGATTGTAAGCATCTTCATGTCTGCTTCGCTCGGGTACTCCCACCAGGTAGGTATCATCGGCGCCGGCGTGATCGTCTGGAGGGGTTATTTCGATAGTTGAAGGCTCTGGTAAAAAGCTTGATTCCATATCCAGCAATTTCCTTTGCATCTCTTTTTCGTCCAGGATTGTCTGGTTATTTTGTCGATGAGCGTCGTCATATTCCATGTCAATCGAGTGCTGCAGCACGCTGCTGTCATCTATCGGATCTTGAAAATTGCGGTCGTCCATTGACGGCAAGGCGGCTGCAGAGTCGTCATGTGTATGAGTAGAGTCGTCGACATCGTCTGGTAGTGTGTTGTGCAGGTAAGGTTCGTTGTGTTCTTGTGTCGCCGTTGACTCGTCGTGGTGATCTTCAGCCCTTGGTTCCTCCATTCTCGCGTCCCCTATCCCCGACGCCGGTGGAACGATTTCTTTTTGCCTGTCTCGTTGGCCGGTCGGTCAGTCAGATGTTTCTTGAGCGATCGCGTTGCTGCCGTTGTTTACAATCCAAATTCCAGCGGGATAGACGAGCAACAGTCATGGTCCTGAAGACAGACATACGTAAATAATAATTATTGTTGTTTGTTTTCTCCACACGGCAGGTGGCCCACTTCTGGCCGTCACCGTTGGCCTGGCCGCGCTCCTGCCGCACCAATCAACCCGGCTGCTCCTGCAGGAACAACACATTTAATCTTTTTTGTTATCTACGCACGTACTCAAGAAATCGGAGTCACTCTACAGTTCTCTCTGGAATAGGTGTCCACAAAAATTGACATGAGCAACACTAAAAGAAAAGGCATTGTGACTATACATGATCCAGGATATCAGGAAAGCAGATGTTGTACAGACTGGTATCGTTTTACGCAAACTTGGATAAAAGAAAGATTGACATATCAGCAGAAAGGGGTATTCCAAATGGACAAACAAGGCATCAAGTGATTGGTCGTATTGATTATAGGCAGAGAAGACTCCTGCAAAACCCCTGAGATTCCTTTTCATTCCCACCATTATGCGACGGTTTCGCCTCTTGGTCATGCTCGCTGGGTCCTTTTTCTTCCACATTTACGAATGACACCCGTTTGGAGGCATCTTTCTTGAAGAGGGAGAATCCTACGTTTCGTCGTGCTGGGTTTTTCGAGTGCTGTTGATCACTGGCATTTCTTTCGCTGACAGTTAGTGCTGGTGTGCGAGCGGTAGAGGTCCCCATTCGGGCATCAAGTTGTTGGGATTGGTAATGTTGTCTTCGCGCCTCAACCACGCGGCGGACAATCACTGTAATGAAGCATCAGTCGGTACTCAAAAAGAAGGGATCCTCTAGACGTTCTTCCCAAGAGGCGAATTATTGTTTCACATGAGTTGGTGGCACATACACGCAAATGTTTCCTCAATATTAACTATTTCCCTGGCACTGGTCTCCATAAAACCACACCCATGCTTGCGGGCATATTCAAGGCCATCTCGAGCCGAAATTGTTCTAGCATCTTTCAAATCGCACTTATTGCCGGCGACAATCTTCACTGGCGGTGGCAATCCCACCTGGAGATTGCGAGCATCCCGCCCGAGATCTTTCAAAAGTCGCTGGTTGTCCTCTAGTCTCTGCTCAGTTTCAATGTCAATCATATCCATAAAATAATCGAGGGCCTCCAGACTTGGCTGGTGGGTGATATCGTAGACGAGCAAAAATGCGTCTGATTTGAGATTGGAAGCTGCCCAGAGTCCTCGATATTCTTCTTGTCCAGCTGTATCGGTGATTGATAAAAAGTAATCGGTGCCATCGATGTTTCGTGTCACTGAATATGAGTCCTCTGAATGATCGACAGATTTAGCGTGGTAGTCGGATGAATTCGATTCTTGCGTGTAAAAGCATACCTATTGTTGGATCATATCTAGGATAATCAACCAGATGTCAATTGACCTTTCCTTGCGTGTTGTGGGAGTTACCAGTAAAACTTACTCATGCATCCATTGACTGCGAACAAGGCGCAATGTTATTGACGATTTTCCTATATAGCCATTGGCAAGTTGATTAGAAAATCATTTGGCACAGCTTCGTCGTTGACAGGAATAGTCCCAACTGATCCCATGCGCAGCCAGATACCTAAAAACAAGCCGCGAATGTCTCAGTTCGGCGAGAAGAAAACGTACCACATCCACCATCCCCGCATATTGTTATTGAAATCTTATCAGCCATGACCTTGTCGTCCGAAGCAGCACGACCTGTTGTTTGTATGCAAATACAAGGACAACCCGGGTTGGGATTCTTTTTGTTTTTTGCGACCCGATTGCGCGAGCGGGATGTAGGCAGACTCGGTTATATTTGAGCAAACACGCGTTGGGGAATGATTCGCTGGGTCATGTAGGAGTAACTAGCAGACTAGTTACACGAAGAATTGGGGAGGAGGTATATTGTGAGAGGCCAATGGTTGTTCTTGGTGTGTTCGATATCGGATTGCGGTGTCTCTGCCCAAACTATTCGCTTGCGCGAGTCCAGATTGAAATTTCGACGGAGGTGCGCGCTTCGTATTTCAACAGACGAGGATATAAGAGAATACGTAGTATATCGTTCTTCCAGGGGCGTGTGATTCAATGAGTCATATACAGTGACCTCGCAGTAGTGTTAACACCCCCGATTATGTATTAGCGCTCCCGCGCCACACCGCCTTCCTAATTAAGATTCAATAAAGCTTGGCAAACCTCCAAAAAGCCCTAATACTTCGTATACCAGCCATCCGCAGCCAATACGGCCTGCACTCTATGAGGCATGGTATCGCTCAACGACCTTAATACGCGCTCCTCTATCGAATCCCATGCGTCAATGGCAGCCTGTACTAATACGTACAGTGTTTCATCATTATCAGGTGCATTTAATAGCTCAGGATGGTTCTCCCATATAATTGTTTTCATAATTGCCCATAGATTCTCGATAGGATTAAGATCCGGCGAGTATGGCGGCCACCTCATCACCTCCACGTCCATTTCTTGCAGTAAATCTCGTACAATATAAGCCGTATGAACTGGCGCATTATCGTGCATAAAGATATTTCCATCTCGAAGTACTCTGGGAAGCTGATCTCTATAAGTTTGCCTGATAACAGTTGCAGTAATACCTCCTCCGGAAGAGGAGCCATCGGGCGTCAATGGAATCAACTGCGTACATTGATTAAATCGAAAGGCCGCCTAAAACATCTTTTTGACGCTTTTCCCAGTGCGAAGCTCATGCACGTCGTGCTCAATTAACTGCTTTTTAGGGCTGTTCCACGTCCAAATCAACTGGCCTCCTTTGCCTCGCTCTACTGTAGATTCGTCACTCCATATGACTCGCCGCCAATCCTCAGCAGTATAATGAGCATACCTCTGTGCCCATTCAAGCCTCTTCTCTGCATTCTGAACGAGGATTTCTGGTCGTTTCCTCTGCAGCCACTTCCTCATATGGACAGTTCGGAACACTCGACGGATAGTATCTTTAGAACAGCGCATATCCACAGATTCCTGGAGCTCATATAGTTTAATATGAGGATTTTCCTTTGCCAGTTGAATTAAGTTCTCCTTTTCCTGCACTGAGAGCTTGCTAGGCTGTCCAGAACGAGGTTTTGAGCGCTGATTGATCCGCTCATTCTCCTTCTTGATAGTATAGCGGATAGTTGACATGGGGATCTCAGGATGCACTTTATGAATCCGTTTATAACCCCAGCGTGCGCTTGTATGAAGTTCACATATACGTGCCCTCATACAAGCGTCTAATTCTTTGCGTTCAGTACGACGTTGAGGAGCCATAATAATATAGAAAATATAGGTTCTCATAGAAATTAGTATAGAGCGCGATGTTTACGCGATTTTACGTGTTCCGAGGTTTCTGCCGGCAATATATTTTGGCGGTAAGAAAGGGGTGCTAACACTACTGCACCCCCACTGTAAGCTTGTTAGTTAGTGACTTGAAACTTCAAGTCAAGCGTTTCTCCTTTGGCCCTTGGGTGAAAAGCGCCGAGCGGTGGTTATTTTGGTTTAACGCTTACTGGTTAGCGCCAAACGTGAGCCACCGAGCTAACCCACCTTCGGCCCTAGTCGGTAAACCCCTTTTAAGTTTTTGAATTTCACGTGTATAAAGAAGCTCTTAAGTTTTCATGATCTACAGCCGATAACTTAGACTTGATAATTCATTGTCAACTCTCCTAGTCAATGGCATTCTTCCTTCTTCTCTTTTGCTAGCTGATCCATCCTCTCGATTTCAATGTCTTCAAACGAGTGCTGCAAGACATCAACCAAAGTCTTTGTTGGAAACAAAAGCGGTTTATCGTCGCACAAGACATATCCATCCGGCATGAGATGTTTTAATCTCAAAGGAATGTCTTGAATGGTTGATAGATCGACCAAGTGGCCCGGTGAAAATGTGATCTTTTTTAGGACGATCTGCCTATCACCATCGCTATAACACAAATGAACAGATAGCATAAAGCGGCCAACTAGATGAATTCCCCTGTTCCGATACCATTGAGAGATGTGGCCGCTAAGGGCTTGAAGGCTCATTTTCCGGCAATCTGCTGGAGATAGCTGCCACCTGGCGCGTTTCGTATCCCGACAGTCTTCCTCATGAATATCAACAAGCACAACAAGCTTGGTATTGCCATCACTACCGTCGAACCAGGGTCGGGCCTCTTTGTAGAACCGGGTTTTATCCATGACCTCGCTGAGACCACCAACTTACAAGAACCACAAGAGGCCATCCGGCTTGGTCTTTGGTCACGGAGGCATTTGCATGTTTCGTAGATGCCGTAAAGAAGCCTTGAAGGGGCAAGGCTAGAAGCAGGGTTAGATTCTTTATGCAATCACTATATAAAAACGTATCCAATGACAAACTCACTTTTTTCACCGCCCAAAAAATAGCGGAAGCCAGTAGCAGCACTCAACGCGTCTCGTAATTTGTCATAGAATGGATAGATGACGCCAATGGCAGCTTCTTGCATCCATTCCGACTTCCCTTTGATATTAAGGCATAATCTCTGAGCATCGAATTCCACGCCACGAACCCCCCTGCCACCATTTTTCAGCCATGCACAGTAATCCGTTACAGAGTAGCGGTCGAGCACAGTAGATTGGCCAGAGACTCGTCTTATCTCGTCAGACGTCGAGTCGTCCAGGGAGCGAATTTTGCCAAGAACGCTGTAGAGTTTCTTCGATTTCTGGGTCTCCATCGCAATGAGTGAAAATGGGAGTATATTGTGCTAAAAGAGGTCCTCTGCTGGCAATCGGGGGGGCTTCAGCGTGGTCTTAAATGCAAAGAGAAGCTGCAGCAACGTTGCACAGGCTCTTTGGGGGGCATCAAAGGATCAAGAAAGTGTTGGTGCTTCATTGTTTGCATTGTCTGTGAAAAAAATGCCCAGACCTAATTTTACAGTTGGTTGCAATCTTTTTTTGTATAGCAACTTCGAGTGCAGCTTCTGTTGTCTCTGTGTTGTTTGCTTTTTTTTTTTGTCTTGACTGTTTACATGTGACATGACATCACGTGTCTCGATCTGCGCTAGCCCAGTCTTAGACTAGCTCACTTGCGGATGTATGGCTGTGTGATCCGCACGGTATGATACGGTATGAGAGTCTGGAGCCCGCACTAGACGCGATCAGCCTCGATTTATCGACGCCACAGCAGCGCTAGACGTCACTCACCACTGACAGCTCCGGAGCAGCTCCTTCCTCCTGTTGCTCTTTCCTCAAGTCAGATCCCGGCGGAGACGGGGGGTTCTCACTAATCAGCTCTCGTCCAGCTCTCTCTCCCTGTGGTGTATCAACCACCCTATCTTGATCCTGGTATTTTGGGGTTCTGCATTGTACTGCCTGCTACGAGCGTCAATGGCAGTAGTACACTCCTTAATGCACTTTCTATGATCATCTCCTCCAGCCACAATTCCCGCCTTTCTCTCCTTTCTACGCGTTGATCCCTTCCCCTCTTTGCCACGCGACCAGTCACAACCCGCGCTACTTAGAACCTGGTGGTATTCTTTATTATTATGATGGATATGGATCGATCACAAAAAAACTATCAGTCACATTAGCTTATTTCTCTGCCGTGTTCTACAAAATTTCGCCAGCCTCGCGCCACCTCTCTTCTTTGCATTCTTTGTCAATCCGTACTGCTATCCGTCGGCAAAAGTTTGTACGGATGCTTGTCTTCAACTTCGCCAACCTATCAATGTGAAAGTCCCACCGATGCCACCAGGATAGGGCAGAAGACAATACAAAAGGTCAGTGGCCTAGCGTGCGCATCAACCTGCTCTAGCCCTCCGTGTCTACTCATACTCGGCCACGTCTTAGAGGAGAGATCGCAATCCTCTTCCGCTTGCAATCGCCCGTGTTTTGACGTCCACAATGAACCCGAATGACTCTGATCAATATGCCGCCGGTCAAGTCCCACGCCAGCATCAGACTCGGAGGGAACCGTATCCTCCACAGATAGCAGAAGAGTTGCATACAGGGCACGGAAATCATGATATTAGCATGAGATTCAACACGGCGTCAAACCAGTCGCCTCAGTCAGGCCAAGTTGATCAACCAACGTCCATGGCATTCGATGCCGCAGGAGGGAATACCATGGGAACGTACCAGTTCAATCCGTCACACACCCAGGGCAGCGATCCCGCATCGTCGACTGTTCTTTACACGACAAATGACACAATACCAATGCAACAGTTTCCACACAACCGAGGCTTGTATCACAATGGGGAGCGCTTTAACATGGGCACAACCTATGACCCTTCCTCATTTGCCTCCCCAGTAGACCCGATGACCGCCTTCCAACAAAACTACCCTGGTGCGGTTAATTTTCAGGGATCTGATATGGCCTTCGCATTAGCATACCAAGCTTCGGCTGCTGCGCAGTCGCAGTCTATGGGCATTTTATTCTCGGATTCTGCATACGTTCCACTTTCACAATCGTCGATGCAGCCTACATCCACAGCTGGGCAGCTGGGAGCACTTGGCCCACAACAAGACTGGGTGGACATGTCAAATTTTAATTTATCACTTTCTGGACAAAATTTACACGATGTGCCTGCAGTTGGAGATCATTCATCAGAGAATTCGTTCGCCGCATTGCCACAGAGCACCGGTAGTACTAGAACTCAGTCTGCCTCATCCTACATAGCACCTCAAACTTCGACGTCGACAGCCATTCAACCGAATTTTCGTATCCCTTTCATTCCGCCTGGTAAATTTATTTCTTTGATGATCAAATTGGACATTAATAAAGAACAGTATAGTGCTGATACTGAGTGATTTTCCCAGAGATTGCAGCGTCAACGACACCCAAGCCCGGAGCAGGCAAAGTCGCATCTCAATATCTGAATGCTTACTCAAGTAGTGGGTTTGACATGTTTGGAATATTGGTAAGTCGCTTCAACACAAATACAGTCATAGATTTTTTCTAGGTAACCACGCTGAAACTTGGACTGTTCAGGCAAAAATTGCAAACCGGCCCAACCCACAGATAGATATCGGCGCTGTCGATATGTCATGTGCATTTATCCTTTGTGATGTGACATCTCATGACGATCCCATCGTATACGTCTCTGATGCTTTTGAACGTCTTACCGGCTATACGAAGTACGAGATTCTTGGAAGAAACTGCCGTTTCTTGCAATCTCCTGAAGGCAAAGTCGATCCAGGGACAAAAAGGACATATGTAGACGACCAGACAGTTTATCAGCTGAAAGAAAAGATTGTTGCCCGCATGGAGGTTCAGGTCAGCATGCTCAACTACAGAAAAGGCGGCCAGTCCTTTGTGAACCTATTGACCATGATACCAATCCAATGGGGAGACTCAGACAGCTACAAGTTTTACGTTGGCTTTCAAGTTGATATTGTTGAACAGCCTAACGCGGCTACTAAGCGGAATACAGGTACGTCTCAAACTTTGGCATACTTTTTGCCCCTTCTGACAGTTAGTGAAACAGACGGCTCCTATACAATTAATTACCAGCGGGACCAGCTTTCTCGGTATGTCTTGCATGCGCCTGAGGCACGCCGAGCCCAAAAGAAGATTTCAAACAATATTAGTCACGACGAAGCTAGTTCTGCCTTGAGAACGATTAGCTCGGGAATTAAAGATGTCCGAGCTCTAGATCGAGTTCTACTCGAGAATTCCGACGACGTAATTCACGTCCTATCATTGAAGGGGCTTTTTCTCTATCTGTCACAATCTAGTTCCAGGCTTCTTGAGTATGATCCAAACGAGCTTGTGGGAAGGTCAATATCATCCGTCTGCCATCCTAGTGATATTGCCCCAGTCACCCGTGAACTGAAGCAAAGCACAACCGGCACGCCTGTTAGCGTCGTCTACCGATTCCGACGTAAAAACAGCGGCTATATCTGGGTTGAAAGCTATGGAGCGCTACACATCGAACCTGGGAAAGGACGCAAGTGTCTGATACTCGTCAGCCGCGAGCGCCCTGTATATGCGTTAGAGCGATCCAGTATTCTCGAATCGGGGGGCATAGGAGAAAACGATCTGTGGACGAAGATGTCCTTGTCAGGCATGTTCCTATTTGTGTCCTCTAATGCGCGTGCCCTCCTCGACAGGATGCCGGCTGAAATGGTGGGAAAAGGCATACAAGAGTTCATGCGAAACGACTCCCGGGGTGAGTTGGGTAAAGCCTTGGAAGTCGCGCGTACCGGACACCAAACCACATTCAAGCATGAAGTCCGACACAAGCGTGGTCATGTGCTACAGGCACAGACGACATTGTTTCCAGGGGACGCAAATCCCGGAAGTAAACCCTCCTTTCTCATTGCTCGAATATATCTATTGAAGAGTTCGCGCTCTACCTACCTCCAGCAACGAAATAACCCCACCGTCACTTCCTCTTCTATTACCGGCGTAAATGGTTCGGGACCCATCTCAACAGCTCTATCTCTTTCTCAGCTTTCACAAGTCAACTCTAGTGCCCATTCGGTACATGAACAAAAGCCCGTCGCAGCTCCGACAGAGGCAGGATCACACGGTTTGCCTCTGGGCACTCAAGACGAGGCCATTTTGTCAGTTAATAATATATTTGAGGAACTGAAGACTGTTCGAAGCACCAGCTGGCAGTTTGAATTGAGGCAACTGGAGAGGAATAACCGATTGCTCGCCGAGGAGCTACAGGGACTATTGAGTCGTCGGAAGAAGCGCAAGAGGAAGAAGGGGACAGGGCCGTTGGAAAAAGCGTGCGCAAACTGCGGGACGCGCAACACACCTGAATGGAGACGTGGGCCAAGTGGGCATCGTGATCTGTGTAACAGTTGCGGATTACGCTGGGCTAAGCAAGTGAGTATCTATCTGTTTTCTTTTCTCAGAGCTTTTCTCGCAGGTAATCTTTTCAAACGAGCCAAATCTAATTGAGTCATTCTACAGAATGGCCGCATATCACCAAGAAAACAGACCGATCAAACCGACAAAAGCAGCCCTGGGTCGGCAAAGGCTTCGCCAGCCAGTCAAGCGGATGAGAAGCCGCAAGATAAATGATATATAACAAAATAACACAGTTAATAATCAATACCCGCCGTGAAACTAGACAATGTTTTTAACAAACATGAACGAATTTACGATCGAGAGAACAAACATATTCCATGTACATATCACTAATTAAATACAAGTGCCTGTCTCCTACTTGCATGGGATAGGACTGGCTGATTTACTGCCAATATTATATACCTAGCTATGAAATAAAAAAGGGTTCTTATTTTCTTTATTTTCCATATCGGCACTTGCAGGTGCATATCTATGGGCGGCCTATAATAGAATAGAGCATGGCGAGTGAATAAATGAATGAATGAAACGAAGGGATATAGATCATACCCCCAATTTTGATTAGGCAGTTCCTATGATAACATAATATAATAAAAATATAAGCAAGTGTAGTATATGCCAATAACGCTAGAAACGTGCAGGACGTAGATAGATAACATATGTAGAATTTGAAAGAAATGTATGAAAGAGTAAAAATAATACAAGGCAAAGAAAACAGCGAGAGAATGCAAACCACAGAGCAATACTGATTAAATAAAAAGTACGATGTTTAGCTAGACTAGCTAGCTATGTCTATCTTGAACATGCACAACAAAAGTGAGGCAAAGAAAAGAAAGAGGCCATGCTCCAATAATGAAGAGAAGGAAAGCTATTAATTAATTACTAGAAAGGTTGACGTTAGTATGTTTATCTCATCAGAATCAGAGGTTGCACAGAACTTACTATATTTCAATCGGCGAGATCTGGTCAAGCGTATACAGCCAATTGCCACCTTGTTCTTCCTTTTCGAGCCTTTCGAAGAAGAAAAATACATGTTAGTACTAATATAAAAGCATTGAAAAAACGGGAGATGAAAGGCCTTACCAATCATACGGCCAACTGATGAGATGACCCTGAACCATATTCAGTAATTCGCCGGCATGGCGCAAATCAATCACTCCATCAGAAGCATGGAATTCTCTCCTGGAGCCTCGAGTCATGGTTCGACGACGTCGCTGATAGGCTCCTCCGCCTGATTGCGATTGCGATTGAGTCATGTTCAGAGCACCCGAGTATCCGATTGATAGTGAGCTGGATCTATCCTTTTCGTTTCCGCCGCTGGTGATGGTTGAAGGAACGGTTTCGGAAATTTCTGGCCCTGGGCCATCTACTGTTAGATGTTGATCAGGATTGTTGCTGTCCATTTCCTTCAGAGCGGCCTTCTCATCCTCAGACGTCCGACTCTCGGATGATTCATTGTTGTTGGGCTTGTCAGCCGTTGTCTTTTCCGCATCTTGTGCGTCGCTGTTCGTGGCATTGTTGTTGTTATTGTAGCTGTTATTGACTGCAGTAGAGGAATTGGTATTCTGTGACTTCCAAGCCTCTGTCTGCTGATTTTGCGCCTCCACAAATTTCTCGCCATATGCATTGTATTCTTTGTATTCCTTCCATGACTTGACTTCACTGTCTGGCATACATCTGAACACAGTCCTGTAGATCTTTGTGTTGTTCTCGGCAATTCTCTGCCATGTGTCATAGTAGAATATCTCGTTCACTGGATCCTTCATGCAGTTCTCATCGACAAACGGATGTGTCATACTGGCTGCCAGAGGATGATTGCTTCCGGCAGGTCCAGTTTGGTCTTTCGAGGATAACGACGGCCCGCCGATATCGACATCGCTCGTTGATGGTAAAGGTTGTAGACGAGAGAACGGAGATTCTAGGTTATCAGATGGTGGATCTATCTGACTAGGAGTTGGCGGTATGATTGATTCTTTGGCATTTTCATTCTGAATCCTTTCCTTTTCAGGGTCTGCCTGCTTCTTCCTCGGATTGCTCAGTGTACCTTTGCCCTCGGAGGCGATATCGTTCACGAGCACTTCAGTCGTGTCACGTAGGACTGCAGAATCCCGGCCCAGCCCATGGCCGGCTTCCAGATTCATATCCATGCGGTCAGCACCATGGCCAGCAACTTCGTTCCGATGTTCGGTATTCTCCGTCACTCTCGGGTCCGCAGTGAGCTTTCTGCTAGATTTCAAGTTGGGGTTGCTGCCTTGCTCCCAGTCGACATCATGGTTGAAACTATGCATGTCTTCAGACCGAGTCAAAAACTCGTCCTGAATTCGGTGTCGCCGCTCGAGCATTTCGCGTTTGTCTTGTTTCTCACGTTCCGCTACATGCTCGTCAACTCCGTTGGCCTGGCTATCCACAGACACGGCGTCACTTTCGCTGTCCCGTCTATTGCGCACCGCACCTTCCGCAGACAGATTGTGATCGAGGATCTCGTCTACGTCGATACCAAGATGTTCCCTCATCAAACGCATTCGCAAGGTGTGTGGGAATCTTCCAACAAGGTAAGGCTTGCCGTCCATTGTCGACCAGATCATTTCAGTGTCCCTCACGACGGCAGCACATTCTGAGTCGCGAGAACCCAGCATAGATCGCTCGTTGATATTTGCAGACCCAATTATGGCTGCTCGATCGTCCACTATCATGCATTTCGCATGGATGTAGAGTTGCTCGGTCACTAGCTGCTTGTTGGGTCCAATCCTACCCCATGTTCGCAGACTGAAGAATTGTATATAATCCTCAGGTTCAATGCCCTCGGCGCGGAGGCGTCCAAAGATTGAAGTCTCGCCACGACAGATACTGCGGTATTGGCACTGCATGATCAAACGAACGCTAGTACCGCCTTCAGAATCGACGGTATTTTGAAATCCGGGCATCAGAGGAATAACAATGACAGCACGCCACGTCTCTCCATTGCGCGCCGCTCTTATGACTCTTTCTACCAATGCGTCTCCAATCAGATTCTCAATCTTCTTACCATCAATCTCACATGTACTGATGAAAAACTGATTCTCGATATACACGAAATGTTCTGATTGTTCAATTAGCTTGACGTAGGCATTCATGATACTGTGTTCAGTGACGTCTGGGGTTCCCAATGACCACATGCTACTTGAGCGCAGAATCTGAACTTCACATGTACCATCAAGGCCGAGAGCTTCGAGGTCTGCAGGGTTGAAATCTGGAGGAGGGAGCAGGAATGGCGTTGGTCTAGTGGGTTTTCGTTGACGCAAGATATAGTTCCATCTCTGGACGAAGTGTCTTGTGAGATCTCGGGCGGGCTGGCCTACTACATGCATAGATATGTCATGCCAAGGCATCCTGGGAATGACATTACGGTCGTACATCTCCTCATAAGGCTTGTCCAAGTCGTAGAAGTCCTGAACACGAGGGTTAGAGTAGTCCTTTCCTGGCCAGAGCTGGCAGTGGTCGGAATCCTTTGGAGCATCGGATGACTCAAAACCAGTGGGTTTATCATCAGTGAGCAGATGCTGGGGGGTATCCCATCTTCCAAAGCAAAGGTCAATTCCTCCGACGAATGCGAGTGTATGATCGACAATGCATAATTTTTCGTGGTGGGCCCAGAAAAACGTGTTCTGTCGGAACTGGTTGGGGGATCTTTGCACAAAGATGTTGGGGTGAAGGTCAAGGAGGGAAAATTTTGAGTATTCCGAATCGATCGGGATAGCTGAGTTGATGTTCCGGTACATAATGATAAAGACTTTGACGCCTTCTTGAGCCTTTCTTTGAAGCAGTCTATCAAGTCTCCACTTCTGGCTAATCGCAGCTGGACGCCTCAGATACAGCTCGGGACTCAGCCACCAGTCATGAATGTAGATCACATCCTTCGCCTGATTGATTGCTCGCGACACGAGCCACATATGGTCACGGCCATCTACTAGCCATTGGGCAAAGCAAGCCTTTCGCACCGGGGCAAAGCTATCAAATCGATTTGGTTTTGACCACGGGGTATTCTCAACCATGAATCGGATTGAATCTTCGAATTGATGCAATTGCCTTTCATTTCGGGCAAGCAAGCGGAGCTTCCGCTCTGAGTTCTCCAGCCTGAGTGTGTGGTGCTGAGGATGAGCTGCCGAGTCCTTGGCTGAGCGCGCAATTTCTTTCGCCTTCTGATCTCTCAACCTAACTTTCTGTGACTGCAGCTTGAAATAAGGATCCACCAAAAAGACATCGTAGATGTTCATCTCTTCAGGTGAATCGACGCAGACAACATAGCTGTGGCGTACGAGGAACCACTTGGGTGAGTGCCGCCTCTTGATCAAAGCCGGTGTCAAAGCCTTTCGGAAATCAAGGCCCTTCGCCGATTGTATGATCAAAAAGCCCTCTTTCCCGTGATAACTGCCTTCTGCCGCCAAACGAACTCCTAAAGCGGACAGTTCAAGAAATTTGCATAGCCGATTGCTATCCGGTCGGAATATCAAAAACCGTATCATTTTCTGCAAATAATTTTCAAGCTTCTTCCGCTGCCGTTCGCTGTAGGACCTCCTCTCGCCTGTCGCGGTCGCTGCCCCTTCACCAGCAGTAGCATCAGCGTCTAGTTGGCCTCCTACACTGGAGCGACGGCGGGCTATGGCAAATGAAGGGCGTCGTTTCTTCGTTTTGCGGCGAGCCTCGTTCGCACTGGTCGCATCCGCGCCGGTTTCATAGCCAGCGCCATCTTCTTCGTCCTCTTCTCGCTCGCTATCAAGGCCTCGGACACCTCGTAGGTATGGAAATGCACTTCTGGGGAAACGGGGAAGATAATGCCCGCTGTCCTGGCTTTTCAATTGGATGTACTTCTGAGTACCAATCTGTAGCTTATACTTTAGATGCAAATTGGCGAAGTCTCTGAGAGTGCGATGTATAATCCATTTCATGCGGGTCATCCCGCTTCCATATTCCAGCTCGATGCGAAAGACGAGATGTCGGTCTCCAGAATGTGAGTCAATCCGGCTGTCTGTGATTTGCACCTTGAGCTGTTCAAGTAGGATTGGAATGCGTCTACTTCCATGCTCATCGCGTTGAAACATGCTAGCAAGAATCAAAGCAGCGGGGATACCTGAGGTCAGTTCGGCCAAGAGCTCTGCGGATTTGGCATGATCTACAGTATTGTCTGCTTTGCGCCTTTGCCCGATCAATTTCAACCCTGCTTTGATTTGGCGCCATCTCTGTGCACTTAGGCTAGAGCCTCTCTCGGCTTTGTGCCGTCTCCAAGTTTCTTTGAATCCTTCCTGGTCGGCAGTTGGAGTACCAAAAGCGGTCAATCTCCTCAGATTGATAGGCCTCCTCTCCTCGTTATTATTGTTGTTGCTGTTCTGGGTATCTTGACGCCCACTATACGTCAATCCGCGGGCACTAGATAGCCATGCATTGCTTCTTTTTCTCCACTGAGAGTCCATATTAAGCCTATCCCGGCCTTCATCTTCCGATACTCCATCGCGAAGCTGACTAGATAAGTCGGTGGTAGCTCTCCGTTGGAGTATACTGGGCCTCAGGTTTTCCGAATTATGGTAGAACGAATTGAACGAGAAGAGTCCTGGGCTGGGAGCAGTAGGCCTAGGAGTGGTCGGAGCAGACGCGTTTGCATCTTTCGCGGATGGTCGCGGTCGTTGAGTCTTTCTCTTCCTGCGCAATCGCAATCGTTGTTCGCCAGCGCTCTCCTCCGCATCCGCATCACCTTCACTTCCGGCGTCTGATCCTTCAGGATAAGTGAATTGCCCCCTTTCAGACCCAGGCGTATGTACTTCATTGATATTGCTATTCTCGTTGCCTCCTCCTGACGCTCCTACGGGAACCGTAGCCACACTTGCAGACCGAGAATGCGAAGGGAAAGACGAGGTTGCCGCAAAAGCTCTTAATTTGGTGAAAAGGGACTGTTTCCGGTCCTTGGACGATTCCTCTTGGCCAGCCAAAGAGGACGAGGACGAAGCGGAGGAGGATCGTGTTCGCTGAGGCACTTCGTGATCTGATGATGCTCCTTGAGTGAATTGCACGTTTCGAGTACCCGTGGGTGTTGACGCTCCGGGCGAAACGGTACCATCAGGAACCTCTGAATTATTATAAGTATTTTGATTGACGTTTACTACATCGCCATTATGGGTGTCGTCGTCGTCATTGGTTTCTCCCTCCTCCTCCAATATCGGCTCGTCCACGACGTGACCTCCCGGTAGAGCTGTAGCAGGGAACTTTGCTGTCCCTGGCCCTTTGTGTGAGAAAAAGTCCCCATTTTCTACCACATCGTTGGTCACAGGAGCAAAAGATGAGGATCCATTGGCTGGAGAAGCAGGTTGTTGACGTAGGAATTTCTTGGAGTTTGTTCTGGGACTGTTGTTGACGTGCGAAGCGGACTCGGTGAGGTCGGCCATTATCAGGGGGGCAATTACGGATTGTTATATCTGTCGAGCAGGTCTTTTCTTTCCTCGGTCCTAGAAAACGCAAGATCAATTGTCACTATTATACCATTGCATTTTTATTTCTAGGGGTGAGCAAGACGTGAAACACTTACTGATCACAGGCCCCTCACGACGACACCAACATGCCGAAGACAAAGCGGGTTGATTGCGTAGGCGCGAGCATTCGTCAGAAGAGGGTCGGCCGGAGCTTTTCGGAAGTAGAGACTTGTTTCTCAAGGACTGTATCTGTGCAGAAGAATGAAAAACAGACGAAACGAATATATTAACACGCTCACATAACGTTAATCCTTGCTGAGGTTATATTATGCAGTGCTTACACTTAGGAGTTGCCCAGCCCGCTAACCCCTGCTGGGCCACGTGTGGGTGCCCGTCCGGTCGTCATGCTCCGAGTCTCCGCCGCCGCAGCCTTTAAGTACGGCGTGATACACCAATTGTTTTTCTTTGTGCTGCTGCTACAGTCATCATAATTGTACATTGATTTTGAGCCAGGACAGCCAATCAGGTCCTATACGCTTTTGTACAAATTAGTCCTCATACACCTCTCAGGCCATTGCAGACTTTTTATATAAAAGGAGCAAAAAACAATTTTAACCGAGGCAAATCGGCCCAAGAAATACCGAAGCTCTTGAGTCAACTTGTAGAAGGAAAACAGCATATTCGAGCAACAAGCATTGATTACAACTCGGCTTCATTCATTCTCTGGTTTTGCTGGTGCTGGTGCTGAAAATTTGAAAAGAAAGGCAAAATGCCATCTTCAATCTCTCCGCTGAATAGCTACAAACCACCGCCAACCACGCCTCTGTCCACAAAGACATACCATATCGCCGGCATACTCACCACAGTCTTTGGTCTCGCCGAAATCCCTCCCGATGCATCAGAGGTCGTGTGTCTATGGCTGCTGCATCCCCGCTTAGACTCGCAAAAGGACATGGCGGGGTTGGCGACGGTTATTGTTCGTGATTACTATGATAGAAAGAAGAACAGTTCAAAGCAGAAAAAGGGATTTATAGCTGTTACTTTTGATGCTAGGAATCACGGTTCGCGGGAGATTAATCCCCTGGCCAATCAGGCATGGAAGCAAGGGAATGAAAATCATGCTCCTGATATGTTCTCAATATATTGTAAGTCTATGCATACGCCGCAGTCTGGTTATTTGGGGTTGAGCAAGTTATCTTGTTATATGCTGACACTTAACTTCCTAGCTGGTACCGCACAGGATACCTCCACATTGATTGATTTTCTCCCTGCATATATTTTCCCGAACTCTGAGCGCTCCATCTCAGGCCATTTTGCGCTAGGCGTCTCTCTGGGGGGACATTCCACCTGGCTGTGTTTGCTGCATGAGCCGCGCATTACCGCCGGCGTAGTAGTTGTCGGCGCGCCTGACTTCGTATCCCTCATGGCAGATCGAGCACGTCTCTCGAAGCTGCCCTCCTGGCTTCAAGGTGCTGATGACAATAGTGCTCCGGGCAGCCGTTTCTTAGGGTCCCAGCACTTCCCGACTGGACTTTTGGAGACAGTTCAAAAGAGAGATCCTGCTGGTGTTCTGTCTGGCCAGGTGGATGTCTCGAAGAAGATTGAATTTATCAGAACCGGCACTTATGCACATCCGGCGAATGACGAAGGAAGCAAGGAGCGAATCCGGTCTATCTTGGATCGTCATCTGCGTGGCAAAAGAATTCTATGCCTGTCTGGAGCGACTGATAAGCTGGTTCCGTATCGTCTCTTTGAACCTTTTATGACATGGCTAAAGAAGGTCGTGGCACCTGGTAGTTGGTATGCTGGCGGCAAAGAAATATGTCTAGAGGATCTCGTTTTCGAAAATACCGCCCATGAGCTTACTGAGACAATGATGCAAGAAGTCCTGCGCTTCATTGACGATTCAGTGTCGGCCCTTGATAAACCAAATGATGTGAAAGTAGCCAAAATATAACTTAATTTGACGCTGTGCACGTGGAACATTTGGAGCTTCCTATATTATCATAGTGTATTCTTTTCTATTGGTGTGTCTTAAAAAAAGACGTAAGATCTTGCTGGAGCACAGAAGAAGCTTTCGTGTCAGAAACAAGACTCTGTCGGATCCAGGCCGGAAGCTTCCCTTGAATACGCTGAGTCTCGTATCTCCTATCAATCATGACGATAGCTGCATAATCATTTCGGTGCCGAATAGCTCTCCCAATGCATTGATTCACAGCTCTCATACATGAATTCTCAAAAAAGTCTCTTCCAGCTGCTTTTGCAGCCGCTCGTCTGGCTGATTCAGATTCGTCTACGCGTTTTGCATATGTTTGTTTCTCAATATGACCAATCTTCGCTTTCCAGACAGCAGAATGGATATTTGGAAACGGAAGCCCGATGATAAGGACCCCTCTGCCTAGCTTGTCAGAGAAGTTGATGCCCTCAGACAAACGGCCACCGACGACCGAGAGTAGTAGTGCCCCGGATCCGGATTCTATCTTTTTCGAGTATTCGAAGAGAATGTCGTCTGCGGTGCTCTCTTTTTTCTGATTTTCATAGAGTATTGGCTTGTATTTCTCGATCATAGAGTAGACTGTCGCTCCTCCGCTTTTTGAGGGTTTTTTCCAAGCATTGAGCACCTGGGTTAAATATTCATAACTTGGAAAGAAAGCCACAACACCGTCTGGTATTACCGCACAAAGATTGGCTACAGTCTGCCCCAGATCTGTGATCTATACAACAAGTTAAAACTCGACCAGATCTCGATAAAGGAGAGGAGGAGATTCTTACCATGGAATCTGAATTTCGTTGGTCAAATGTGAAATTGAAATCGGAACCGAGAACACCCTTGGACAGGATACGAGCTGTCAGATTCCTTGATGGGATAACATGCCCAAAACTGAAGGTATCCAACTTATCCGGCGAAACGTATGAGAATAGATGATCGGCATAGTCCGACATCTAGTTACTGTTATTAGACTCTTGTTTTGGCTCTAAAGGCACCCCTGATACTCACCGGCGACATGGTACCTCCTGCCAAAATGACTGCCCGCGCTTCATCTACAATGTCTCTAAAATGGTTTGTCGGATCCAATAGCATGTATCTCAGAGTTGTCTCGTCGCCCGTTCTGTTAAGGAACAGTTGGCCCTCGTCAGAGGGGTTCATCAATGTTAGAATGAAGCTCTGAACTTGGAAGAGAACCGGCACTGTCATCTTTATTGGTTTCTCTGCGCCTTTTGACTGGTTGCTGTGTTCGACGTATCCATCGACTTTTCTTGCGAGTTTACTTTCCTGCAAGTACCGAGAGAGCTTATAGGTATTAATTTGGTCTACACCTTTGCCTGATACGAGATCCGAGTATTGAATGATCACTTCCGATGATTTATTCTTCTGGGCAAGGGACTGAAGGTTCTCTGCAAGCGAACTGACGAGTCTGATGACTTGAGTGACGTACACCCGATTTTTGCCCTTGAGCCGTGTCTGGAACTTCCGCGCGTACGTGGTTAGCTGAAAGAGGGAAGTCCGAAGTTGATCCAGCGTGACAGAAACCGAGTGGATGTTGGAAATAGCATCCATCAAATTGTGTGCTTCATCTATGACAATAACGTGGTCTCGAAGCGACAAATCCAGAGCTTCTCTAGAAGACCGTTGAAGTAGTAAAGGATATGGAAGAGTGACGATCTGTACTCGTTAGAACAAAGTTGCATGCAATCCCATCGTTCTAGCTCACCTCGCTCTGATTAATGGCCGTTCTCGCCGCATAATAAGGACAGATGGCGAGCTGCTTGCCAACCTGTCCTATGTCCTCTATATCTTGAACAGTGGACAGCACACGATCGCGAAAGTCCGATACAACATCCTCGGACTCTTTAGTTGGTAAGTACGAACACTTTTTGTCCGCAGCGACTCCTGACTGTTGAAGTTCCATACATCGCTCGTTGATTGCTGTAGGGTTTCCTAGACTTGAAACTTTAGGGTTAATGCAAAGCTGTTTTCGAGAGCCTAGCGTCAAGTGTTTGATTATCTCTTCCAACTCGGCATGTTCTTGAGTTGACCCGTCCCCTGAGGGCGGCGAGGGAAGACTTGACGGAAGGTTCACCTTTCGAAGCTCTTGGGCAAATTGCGACAGTTGAGAATGAGTGCGTGAACAGTAATAAATCTTGGTTTGATCTTCAAGTTCGGTCTCATCTTCCTTGCGGCCTGCGGCTTTACCTCTGAAGCGATCAAGTAATGCCACGGTACTAGCAGACAAGCCTTCTATGTCACCGAGCCCAGGAATTGAAGCATTCTTTCCTGTCTCTGCATCACTCTCATATTCGTCTAGCTCAAAGAAGCTTTCATCGGCCGCGGTACTTTGAGCGGCAACATCCGTTTTCTAGTACCATAAGCAGGGGAACCATATTAAGGTTCGTTCTGAGCTCATACCTGTTTTTTACTCGGTCTCTGAGAGGTTTGTGATAATTTTTTCTTCCTCTCTTCCTCCTTTCTGATTTTGGCCAGTCGTTCTTCGAGTTCTCGCCATTTCTGCGTCAAAGCCTGGGTTTTTTCTTTTTTAGAGTACTCGAGCATCCAGTCTGGCTCATCATCATCCACTAGTATCGTGTCAGTTCTGGTTTCGTAAATTAGATATATCAAGGTTGCACATTTTCTTACCAGAAATGTCCTCTAACGACTTGAGAAATGTCTTGCGCTTGTGATCTCGAAGCCATGTCAGGGCGCCGCATATCAGGCTCAACGATTTACCCTTTCCATGATCTAGTCAGCCGAGTGTTTCGAGGTTTCATGCTCCTGTCATCTGCGCAGGAGAGAAAAGGAAGACAGTCCAAACATACAGTTCCTAGATAACGAGGTCTTTAGAAAAGATGGATCATAAAATTCACTAGGAATTATCATGGCAAGCCTTGGCACGGACCTGTAGGAGACTCGAAGATACCGACTTTGCCAGCTTCAATGCAGTCGTACAAGGAGCTCATAAACTGCAGTTGGATGTCGTAGGGCGAATACGGATGGTAGAATTTCTCTCGTGATTCGACAGCAGCCATGGTTGGGGGCCTAGCAGCAGCGTTCCCAGCATGTTTGCCAGGGGTCGTTGTGTTGTGTTGAAGAGCAAACGCGGAAAGAACAATTTCCACGGCCGACGAGACAGCCCGACTTGGTTAGGGACGGACCTTTGTTTTACTTTTACAGCCACGGCTGAAGATATTTTTACAATGCACTATTTCACTTAGCTATGTGTATATAGGATCATCATCTGGCAGACATTTTATTTATATCCATTATCCGCTGCCCAGCCATGATACGAAATGCTAGAAGGAAAAGGGGCTCCGTCTGAGCTACCATTGGCGACTAGCCGGCTGTTGGCTCCTCAGCCGGCATACAAATGGTACACAAGCACGATGACATAGCCCCAATGTTACCGTGGAAGCCTTCAGTTGATCCATAGCTATGAACCCTAGTTACTCGACAGCGTAGAGACATCTCAGCTGATCCAGCGGTTCTCAGCAGGACTAAACCATGACAGCAACTAAGCAGTAAACCCTAGTTGGTTCCTATATAGTGCCCACGTATCCGTATCCATATCTTTTCTTTCACAGATCCTTACATACCCGGGGTGCTCAGGTGGTGTATAGGAGGCGACCGTGTTTAAAAATCAACACTGGATTAATTTTTATTTGCGATCTCCATACGCCTTTCCAGCTGATTTCTACAATAGTTATCTGATACCTGCCGCTGCTCTGTTGAGCAATAATACATGGTCATCAACCAGAGCCGCCCCGCGATCCCTTCCCAGCGATAATAAAAATAATTTCGTCCAGCTTTTCCCCCTCCCGACATAACTCATCGATCGATAGCATTCTTTGCGCCCCAATTCTCCAGTGCGAGCGTGCACATCGGTATCTTGATCTGGCAGCTTCTGATGTAAGAATCGCACCGTCTGCATTCTTTCTCTCGCTGTACAGTCCTCCTAGCCGAGCCCGCCGAGAAGCCAGCCAGCAGCACGTTGGGTAGTCAACCCCTCCTCCTGGCGTCCTGGCCGAACCGGGGCGTTTCAAGCCACCCCAGCAAATAATCTAGCACATACCGTGATTGTGTTGTTCGCTGCATTGCATTGCACAGCGACTATCTGTCCTAAGTCCGCGCGCATCCCACGGAGACCATGTCCAGGCCGCCGCAGGGCTTTGGTCAGCCAAGGGTAGGTGCCACTTTTTATCCTGGTGGTACGGATGATTACTATGTTCCAGAAGTCATCTCCCCTTCTCCTCAAAGGTGAGAAAAACAAGCCAGCTGCTCGCTGTTCTCCCCTCGTTGCTTTCTTTTCATTTTCTTTCTTTCTTTTTTTTTTTTCAAATGAATTCTGCCGTGTTCTTGTTTTCCTCCACCCCGCGCTGACAAGCCCCCCTTCCCCAGAGTAATGCCCGAAGTCCCTGAAAACATGCAGGATAATATTGCCCATCTCGAACACGAGGCTCGCGGTCCACCACGGTCTTATACCGCTCAGCAGCAATCGTCGCCTTACGAACGGCCCCAGTTTCCTGACCGTTCTTCTTCCATGCCTTCGCCAGGTTACAATAACAATAATCAAGACAACTATTACAATGGCGCCAACCCCGGTAACAATTCCTACAACCAGTCGTCCGTCTACGATGGCATGGATCACCCGAACTTCTCTCCTTTCCCGGTGCTGCGCAACCCTCCTCCCAATGTCCCGCCGACCGACGAACAGAAAGAGGCCAATCTGGAAAAGGGGCGCGTCGCAGTTCTGTCGTCTAATGATCCGGAGATGCAACTGGCTTGGGCTCAGGATGCCCTCTCATACGTGGAGATAGCCATGCAGAACGAGGCGCGGACGTCACAAAACGGGCCTGCGCGGCCACACACACCTCAGATTGAACATCAGTTAAAGGTCGATGCTATAAACATTGTGAGTTTTCTCTCGGAACAGCGCCACCCGCATGCCGAGTTCATCAAAGGCATGTGGTTGGAGTTTGGAAAATTCGGTTATCGCGTCGACAAGAAGGAGGCTTTCCGCTCTTATTCTCGCGCAGCAGAGAAGGGATATGCGCGTGCAGAGTACAGAATGGGCATGCAGTTCGAGAGCTCCAATGAGCCTGCTAAGGCTATCAGACATTATGAAAAGGGTGTTTCTCTGCGAGATTCCGCCTCATACTATGTGAGTACTTACTAATTATAGAATTCGCATAATCATTATATATTTTTCGTCGCTAATTCTGAATGAAAAGCGTCTTGGTATGATGATTCTCCTTGGCCAGCACGGACAACGACAGGATTATGAGAGGGGTCTAGAATATATTCGCCAGGCTGCACAAACTTGTGATGAGAATGCGCCCCAAGGCGCCTACGTAAGTAGAGTCTGAAAACTCATTGGAGGATCCGTTCACCTGCTAAATCGAGTATGCTTTAATTAGGTCTACGGAATGTTACTCTCCCGAGAACTTCCTCAAGTCGTAGTACCCGACCCATATTTGGCAATTGATATCAATGGCGCTCGAACGAACATTGAGAAGGCGGCATATCATGGATTTGCTAAAGCTCAGGTCAAGATGGGAGCCGCGTACGAATTAGGTCAACTAGGATGTGACTTCAATCCCGCATTGTCTTTGCACTACAACGCTCTAGCTGCTAGGCAAGGTGAACCAGAGGCCGAAATGGCGATCAGCAAGTGGTTCCTTTGTGGACACGAAGGACTTTTCGAAAAGAACGACGAGATCGCTTTTACATACGCTCAACGCGCAGCCCAAAGTGGGTTGCCTACCGCAGAGTTCGCACTGGGCTACTTTTACGAAGTCGGAATTCATGCGCCCGTCGACATCCAGGAGGCCCGAAGATGGTACGCAAAGGCAGCTGCCAGTGGTAATAAGGATGCTGCCGGTCGAATCGACAGCATATCGCGATCCAAGACCCTTTCTCGCAAGGACCACGAGCAGGTCGCTATTGCTCGGATTAAATCCCAGTATGGATCAGCCCGACCGAGTCGTTATGGGGGAGCAGCGCAAGCTACCACTATGGCGCCTCCTCAGGAAAACTTGGAGATGCCCGATCCCTCGCGGATGCGTATATCCGATGACGGATACGGCGCACCGAATGCGCCGTATGGAGCTAACGGACAGGGTTATGGACAGCCTGGACAGGGCTACGGACGTGGCTCGTATGGAGGTCCTCAACAACTTGGCGAAATTCGCCCCAGTTCTGCGTTTGGAATCAACCCTAATATCAGCTCACAACAAGGCTATGGTCCCGGTGGTCCTACTAGCCCTGTCGGCCCAGGCCCGGGTCCAGGGTACGGCCGTATTCCTTCTGGAGGTCCCGGGGGTCCCGGAGGTCCTGGTGGTCCTATGGGTTATCGCCAAGGTGGCTCAGGTCCCAACTCTCCTAAGATGCCACCGCCCGGCGATCCACAGGGTGGCCCCAGACCAGACATTGGCTATTCTGCACCTCTCGACGCGGACCGCCGAAGAAGACTCCAACGACCTGATAACCAGGCAATGCGTCGGCCTTCTCCGGGCGACAACCGTCCTGGCAACAGCAGACAATCATCCGGTGCTTACCCTCCTCGAAACCAGTCAATGACTCCGAGCTCAATGCCACCAGGTGGACCTGGACGTCCTTCCCCAGCCACCACTCCTCGACCACCTGTTGGTCCAGGGAATCAGATGGGTGCTCCTTCAATGGGTACTCCTCCTATGGGTGCTCCTTCTAACCCGGCTTCGAAACCGAGTACTCCCGCAGCCAAGCCTCCTGCTAAAGGACCGAAGACGTTTGAGGAAATGGGTGTCCCTCAAGGAAAACACGACAGTGAATGCGTGAGTCTCCTCTCTTTCTTTCTCTTCTTTATTTGACTTGTGGACACTAATGAACGAACAGATTTTGATGTGATACCCTGCAATCCGTCCCCCCTTTTTCTTTTCCATACATCCGAAATGTAAATTTCTTTGTTTCTCCTTTGATTTTTTCCTGTGCACAGCGCCTGGCAGTATTGAATTGAAAATAAAGAGTTGAGAGTTTATAAAATGATGTGATTTATCTTTCGAAGCAGTTTTTTGTTCCGGTTTATACTGCTGCTACTGCTGTTAAGCATTTAGGAAGCGAAGATATCTTGAGGTTCAACTTGAAGATTCGCGATATGACTTTGAGAATAGCAAAAAGCAAGTTATTCCATTTTGGTTCCTGCTGCATCTGTCTGGTTCCTAAGGCTTACCGCACGTGATGTGCGTGGCCAGCTCCTTCCTTGTGTACCTCTTCCCTTCCCATTTGAGTAGGCATTCTTCTTCTGCCATACAACACGAGTCGTCTTACATCTAACTACACTTAACTGAAGTCGTTCTTGGGATCCAATCCGCTTCGTACTGAGTCAGTAGTTTAACCTTTGTTAGACTTGACTCGATGGCCCCCAGGAAGAAGAAAGACGAGAAAGAAACGCCAGCCAGTGGTGAGTTGAGTGACCGCATGCGCAATCTTTCTTCGTCCTATACAGCGTTTCACTCATAGTAATTCATTCATGCTACAAGGCTCGGCACTTATTCTGGAATATCTAAGTGAGTTTCAAGACCTAGGCTTGAAGTAACTGTCCCTGTGCTCACGACTGTGTGTGTGGGTATGCAGAGAAACAGAAGTACGCTGAAAAAGGATGCAAAGGATTGGTTTATGACAGTTACTAATATATCATCTATTTCTATTAGTCGTCCTTACTCTGTCCGTGATGTCTTCCCCTTCCTCTTAGCCAATGTAGGATGGTATTTTTGACTTACTAGGCGTGGCAGGCTCTTGATATTTCCACCAACCTTCACGGGAAGGTCACCAAAGGTGGTTTTACATATCCCCAAACTTGACGTACACCGACGCTCATCTTTTTATAGCATTCGCTGCCAAGGCTTTGAAGGAGATGCACGAACGCAAGGAGGTCGAGGGACGGGCCGCAGGTGCTCTTTTCCGGTGATACTTGGCTTGCATGCGTGATCTAACTCTGTATCCCCCTATCAGGCAAACAACTTGTCTATCATGCCATCCAAGAAGTCGAGGCGGATGATAATGTCACTTCTCCAGATGGTAATAGCCACGGTCAGTCAAATGAAGACCTGCAGGAGCAAATATCCGCGTTGAAAAATCGCGAAAAGGAACTTCGTGAGAAACTGGGTGTGTTGAATTCGGTTGTACCTATCGCGACGCTTCGTGAACAGATAGCCAGTCTCGAAGAAGCCAAGGCATCGTTGGTCCTTGAAATCTCCAACCTTTCGGCAGCAGCATCATCAGACGAGGCCAGCCGTATCTGTAAGGAGGATCTTGATCGAATTGATCAGGAATGGGGGAAATGGAGACACCAGGTTATGTCTCGCAAGCGAATTTTCTTAGAATTCTGGTCCCGATGCACGGAAGTATTGCCGCCTGATACGACTCAGGCAGAGCTCAAGGTGTGTCCATGCATGATTATTCTAATTCTAGATGCCTGGTCTAACCCTAATGCAGGAGATACTCGGAGTGGAGGGCTCCTTTTAAACACATTCATGATAATGATTGCACTACCCGACTGAAATACGGGAGATAACGGGGACAGGTCAGGAAGATTACCTTGATCAAGACTTCATTCTCTCCGGTCACCAGATCTGGCAAGCGTGTCAAATGATTTTCATTTTCATGGACGGGAATTGATGTGGTCACATGTACGGAGTACAAAGTGGAGGAATTACTACAAGAAGCAAAGCAACAAGGGACGCTCTCTTATATTTCGGATTAAACAATGCATTGAACGGATTGCTAAGCTTGTCGACAAAGAAGACAACCCGACAAATCAGAGTTATCTATCACGTATCACGATATGAGCACTGTCCTAAGCACGATTAGACTAGCTAGCTAATCTATTGACTAGTTGCATGGCCAACCTTGTTAGAGTCTTAGTGACTTGATTACAAGTGCATAGGCATATCATATCAGTAACACAGTCAGTAAAGATTCGTAGGACTGGTAGATTTGATTGAGGCTAGAGCTGGTTTTTGGGTCTTTGTTGTATCAGGACGTTATCGACAGAGTCAAAAATAGAGCCATAGCCAAGCTTCTTATGGACATGCAGAAGCACTCGTGCCCCGGAGGAAAAGCAATCAGCCAATTTTGCCTCATTGGTCCGTCTGATTGCATTATTCGAGCGATCCGATTGCTCTGAGCGCCGGAGCCTCGCGACTGCGGGAAAGCCTTGTCTCAACTACCCCAAGTCACTCACTGCGCCTGCTACCTTAGGTACCTACCTAGTCACTGGTGACTGACACTGACTGATCTATTAATTACATAAATCCAGCCACCTCCATAATATTCCTCTTTTATCACCATAGACAGACACAGAGCGAGTTCTATGTTTCTTCACTTTTTTTTCTGGCTCTCGAGAAATCATCTCCACTCTTAACCAACCCAGTTAGGTATTTTTTTGCCCCTCGCCTTTTTGATCTCCACCCGAACTTCTTTTCCCTCTTTCGCTTTTCCTCAATGAGCCAATCTCACCACCACCAATACTCCACGCAGTCTCATCGCTTCGAAGAAGAACAAGAACGTCCTCACTCAAATGGGCTGCTAGCTCCTTCGCACAACTATTACCATAATACCTCTTCCGGCGGACCTGGTGAGATGAGAACGCGCAATGCTGCAGCTGCCGCTGCAGTTGGCCAGAACCATACCACAGCTACTCCTACTCCCACTTCTCCCAACGGCCATGGCCATGGCCGCAACCCATCAGGAGCTGCGCCGTTTGAGATGACTGCTCGCAGTCCTCCGAACAGCAGCGCTGCTACAAAGAGTGCGTATCTAACAAGGCGTCGATATATCTACTATATCGACCGTCTTCTCTTAATGCTTTCCTTATCTGCTCGCTGGGCTCAACTGACCTGTCGTTTCCTGTAGACACGAAGCATGTGCCGTGCAAATTCTTCCGACAAGGTGCTTGTCAAGCTGGCCCTGCCTGTCCGTTTCTTCACTCCACCGATGCCACCATCGACTCCGCTCCATGTAAATACTTCACAAAGGTATTGCCATCTTGATTATCCCTGTTCCTCAGCATGGATTGTGGATTTTGTAACTAACTGGGACCACCTCTATTAATAGGGAAATTGCAAATTCGGCGCCAAATGCGCATTGGCACATATACTTCCGGACGGTCGCCGCGTGAACCGACCAAACTACGGCCCAGGAGGAGGGGGCGGCAGTCATTTGAACCTGGGTGGTCGTGTGAACCCCCAGGCTTTTCAAAGCCAGGACTCGGCGCTCACAAACTCGGTATTGTCGCAGCAACGCCTGAATGGGCAGGATGCTCGATACGCTTATCAATACGCTGGAGGCCAAGATGACTTATTGGGAGTTCCGCCTCACCATCAACAACAGCAGGCATTGGATGGACTCGGATTGTCTACCTCGGAAAATCCCCTGGTTTCGGATTCGAAATATGGTTCCCCCGTGGACGACGGCCGATTGCAAACTTCACCTCCCGCAGCGTTGACTCTCCGCGATGTACAACTCCCGGCCTCGTTTGATAGTCAAGGCATATCCCATGTGGCACGATACGGCCCGGTGGCCGCCTCGGTACCTTCACAATTTGGTCTAGACCTAGCTTCGCCGCCGACGCAGAGAGCGCCCTCTGACGCTTTGAGGAATCTTCGTGATACCGCGTTTGGATCCGATGTACGGAAACCAATATCAAATTTCGGCTCTTCCCCGCCTGCAATTCTCGAGGACTCGATTGGATCCCGCTTTCTTCATTCTCAGCGAATGGTGCCTCGCTCAAAAGTGCTGTCAGCCAGTGTTCCCCGTCCGAGCACCCTAGATGACTGGGACGACAATTTCGCCATGGAAGAGGACTATCTCCCAGGCAACCTTCACGACGACGTTCTCACACCGCAGGAGAAAATGAGGAGGCTTTCCCGAACAGAGCATGAATTGAGCAGCAGCCAAAGAGACTTCAGTGGGTTTGGGATGACAGGCACAAGTGCGACCAAAGTTGGGTCACCTCTAGCATCCAGTCCGTCAAGGTTTGGCGCATTATTTGCACGACAACGGCAGAAGAAGGAAGAGGAAGCCCTAGGTGGTGGTGGCACTGCAGCTTCATCTCTGAACCACCATGTTGGATCACCACTGCGCGAGTCGTCGCTACATTTCATGTCGAGTCCGAGTCTGCGGCCAATTGGCAGTCGACCGGCGTCAGGAGATATTTCGCCATTCGTGTCTAGCCCTTCGAACCGTCAGTCTTCGATGTCTATGATTTCGCAGCAACTTCACAACATGTCGCTTCACCCGACGACGGCAAAACAGCAACCTTCATCTTCTGTTACTTCCGTTCCTAGCAATGGAGGTGCCAGTAATAACTACTTCTCATCGACCAACACCAACACGAATAGCAATACTCGATTCACTGCATCATCGCCCATGACCTACACCACAAGCCGCATTGACGAAGAACAGAGCGATCTCGTATTCTCCATGGAAGAGGAAGAAAGCAACAAACGGAACAGCGTCATCTGGAATAATCATTCTGCATCCAACCATAATAATCATAATAATATCAACAACAGCAACGACAAGGCTACATTATCATCGTCCTCGTCGACTACCACTGAAGAAACGCGTATTACATCAACGACAGCCCTTGAATATCAATCATAGCCTTTTGTTCATTTATTTCTTTTGCTCCTTAAATTGCCCACGCAAAAAAAGACAAAGGGAAAAATATCATACAAAGCAGAAATGGTATTCCTTTTACTCCCCACGGCGTTTGCCTTATTTTTTTCTTATAAACTGTTTTGCTTTTTGTCGTGTTGTTGTTTTCTTGTTCCCTTCTTGTTGAATAATGAACGACCCCGGTCTCCTTTTCTTATTATAAGGCGCAAATCGGATTGGAAAGAAGACTTTTTTTTCTTATGATTTTCTTTGATAAAAAAAAGATTGGAAAAATTGGAGGCTCTATATTTTTTTCCCTTGTCATTTTATTTGATTGAATGATTGATTGATTATTGAGTGAGTTGGTTCATAGTGCAAATACCTCACCTAGGTTCCCTAGATAGATAGGTAGGTAATGTACATACACATGCATATGATGTATATCATTTTTTCTTGTCTCTTTTACATCTGGTAATTGAAATAATTTCTTCCATTAAATAAATATATAAAACAAAAACACCTCGTTCCTAAACCAACGAAGACCAGCCTGTTATGATTTCATCCGTTCCTTCGCCAAATACCGATTGATTAAAAGACAGTGAGATATATTTTTTTGTTGTTACATAAGAAGAAAGGGAGAAAGGTTAATTAACGTCCTCCAAATACACGCCTCCACGCTTGAGATCAGTAACCCTCGGCGCCGACTCGTCAATTGTCTGTGAATTTATTTCGTCGACCACCCTTTGAGTGAGTAGATGCGCTTGAATGCTGTGTTCGTGTTGTTTGCGATCTGCTTCTTGGATCTGCGTTGCGAGTTCTTTGTCTCCTCCGTAAATCGACTTGTAGAGTCCATCGGTGCCGGTGGAAATGTCATTGGCGATGAGGGCGAGTGTCCTTTCGACTAGTTTGTGTACTCGCGAAGGGTCAATTTCCTCTTTTTCTTCCTCTAGACGAGCGCGTTTGGTTGCTTTTTGTTGTTCATCATCGATATCTAACATGTGCTGGTCGTTCTCTGCTTCTTCTTGTCGTCGCTTTCGTTGCTCTTCTTTCGCTGCTTTTGCGGCCAAATACTTCAGGGAATGGCCCAGCTGCTTATTGGATGAAGATACCATGTCCATTGGCGGAGTCGAGAAGAATAGGACCCGTCCACGGTCGTCGCAATGGAACTGAGACCGCACTTCCGTCGGAATTGCAGCATTCGCAATGTCGCTCAGATGGAATACTTCGACAGGCCGTGGTGCGTTGGGATTGTATGGAGGTGCTGGTGGCAGATTAGGTGGAAAGCGGCTCGCCGCTGCGTACGGCGAGGCTGGCGTTGTCACAGGATAAGCAGGCTGCGGTGCCTGTACGGGAGTAGGCTGATATGGGCTTGGATGTGCTGTCGGGGTAGAATAGCTGCCAGCGCGTGCTTGTAGAGGTTGATAATAACCCGCAGGGCTGGGTACTGGCTGCGTTTGATATGGCTGCGGCGGAATACTGTTAGGCATGTGTGGAGCCGTCGGAAGCGCTGCCGGTGACCTCACAGGCAAACCGTTGCTGCCAGCCCCCAATGTACTCTCACCGACGCTGTCTTGTCGAGTTGGAGGGCGTGGTATCGAGGGCTGGGCAGCAGAAAGGCTTGGCTGGTGCATAGATTGCGGAGGCGGAGATGGAGTGGGCTCCGGAGGTGGAGATTCCTAGGCAAAGTCAGCTATTTTTCATTCCTTATACAATTTCAGAACTGCAACTTACATTTTCATCTCGTGGACGCCGGTGCACAGCACCTACCAAGGGAGGCGCTTTCTCTGCCCCCCACGTCGGTTTAGGGACATCGTCCGTTTCTCTGGCATCGGCAGGTAGTAGATGCTTGATGGGACTCGGTATTTTCTTGATGCGCCGCGGTGTATCATATAGGTCCATCTCGTAATCCTTCTCGCGCACTTCGTCTGGCAAGCAGCTAGCCCACGTTTTGATCTTGTTTAACTTGTGTTTTTCTTCGTTATAACGCGCTTCGCACACATATACGTCTTTTTCAGGCGGGAAGCCTCGTGGTCGACCTCGATTGTACCGAGTGAAGAACATGACGAAGCAGCGGTCGACCACCTCGTCAATGCGGTGGTCACGATATTGACCTGTCTTCATAACCTCGTTGGGGAAGAAATGCTTTTCAAAATGATGAACTGTTTGTTCTGGTCGATAGTACCAGCAAGCGTTCACCCACTTTTCGCCCTCAGAATCTTGCCATGTTCGGTAAATTTGAGCCACGATGGGCTTTGTCACATCGTTCGGGTTCTGGATGTGAACCCAATCGCCGACCTTCCAGAGCTCTCCGTTGTGTTCGATGCCCGCCGGCAAAGGCAACCTACCATCCTCCATCAGGTATTCACTGTCAGGCTTCCTTTTCTCTTGATCGGCTAATTTGTGCGCCTCCACTTGGAGATCTTCGGCGTCGCTGAAGATTTGACTGTTTGGCTGATTGTATGATTTTGCATTGTTGAACATCAAATCAACATCTCGCATAAAGTGATCCACTGAGTGGTACTTCTTTCGTTTTGACTTCCTCTTGATAAGATCGATTGCCATTGGCTCTCTGATTTCCATAAAATAATCGGGATACATGGCCTTATCTGGTAACCTCTCAAAGTGGCGCACTTTGAGTTGACCGCTAGGATCCTTGAATTTACGAAGTCCCTTTACGACTGCCTTGATTCTGGCCTCCATCGGTGTGTCAACACGAGGAGGTCGGCCTCTCTTTTTCTGAGGATAAAAATCGTTCTGCTGCGAATCGTCTTTCCTTCGTGGCCCACGTCTGCGTCTTCGCCGGCCGTCGTCAGAATCGTCATCGTCCTCATCTTCATCGTCCTCTTCATCGTCGTCGTCCTCGTCTTCAAAGGGCAAAGGATCGGCCTCCGGTATTTCACCTAGATCTGGCATCTCCGCTGTTTCGGCGGTGATGACACCGCTATCGACTAATTTCCTGAATTCCGAAATGAACACATCCTAAGTAAGCAGACCAAGTCAGCTTTGTTTTACATATCAAGGAAGCCTTGCAAATAAAATTACCTTGATCACAAGGGCATCCTTGTAAGCCAGTGATTCGGGTCTGTTGTAAGTCTGCGCATTGTGTGTGATCTAATTCGGAATGTCAGTAGAGTTGGCAATATTTGACCTGCCAAATAAGTTGCGCTTACCAGGGCACAGTCTCGGACAAACTGCTCAAAGTTGGAGTATTCGCGCTTATTGATTTTTTGTTTCAGAATACTGAGTGCCATGGGCTCTTTGATGATGTCGTAATAGTCGGGGACATGTCGTTTGTTGACACTGCGATGGAACAGTTTCGACGGATCATGGCCACTGCAAAAAATATAGTTAGCATATGCGAAGACAAATATCAAAGTGATTGTATCCCAAGTAGGGCACGGACTCTTCTTCACGGAAATCATAAATCACCATGACGACGTCCATCATGGACCTCCATTGCTCGTCGGTCACATTGCTGGAGACAGGTGCTTGAGTAGCTGCTGCTGTCGGCGTTGCCATGGCATTTGTATCCTTTCCATCGCCCTCGTTTCCATTGCTGTCTTTATCGTCGCCATCCTGTTCGATCGATTGGACAGGCTCCTCGGCTTCGGGCTGAGCAGAGCCAGTTCTTGAAGGGTCCGCCTCGCGCGCCTCTCCCGACATGATCGCAATCACTTTGTACACCAGTTCAGAAAATCACGCGGAGTCGAATATTGTAGGCGACGCCGAAATGAAACTCTGCGCGAGCAAGTAGTTCACCAGGAAGTGAGGGAGCGGCCTCAGGCTCGACGCGACGGAAGGAATTTAGCGCCGCGATTCAAGCTTTGTTCCCAAAGGGGGATAGCGCATCTTTCAACTCCCAGTTGCAATGCTGAGAAAGCAACCTCCTTCGGTCTATCCTACACTACCTCTTTGTTCTGTTGCATTCATGAAACACGGCGTTGGATATATATAATCCTATACAGACCACTATTCCATTTCTGCTTGCTTTAGTCGAATGGTTTTATTCTGATTTACGAGACAGCACCGGCGGCTCTGATGTAATCACGAAGCCCTGCCCCTCCAGCTTTTAGAACACCAGACACCAGATCTTACAAATCAGCTCACTCTATTGACTCACTCACGGAATACTTGGAGATACCTTTGCCTACAACTAGACCTCTCGATCTTATAGTCCTACAAGCAATCTGCCATCTTTCATCTTGATCGGAAAATGAGAGTGAGAGTCCGGGGCCCCGCCGGACAGAGCACTATCACGCTTGACCAAAGCACAACTGTGGCTGGTTTTATCGACCTCATCAAAGATACCACCGGACTTGTGGCTTTTGAGATTAGATATGGCTATCCAAATTTGCAGCTGCTTCGAATCGAGGAATACGATCCCGCACAGAAGATTACCGATATAGGCGTGAATCTGAACGGGGAACAGCTGATTGTCAATAGCAAACAACAACATGGCGAATCTGTGGGGGAGATTGCCGCTACTGCGCAACCGTCAGAATCTTCGCAAGGCCAGCCAAAAGGTCCTGCTTCAGCAGCTTCACAAACGCAATCAAGCGCTGCCCCGTTACACGGTGCGAAGACCGACCCCGCTGCAGATAGTGAACCTCCCGAGGTAGCATCCCCTGAACACGCGGGGACTGTGGTGTTGCGCATCATGGCGGATGATAATTCGTGCCTATTTCGAGCGGTTGGCGCCGCTGTCATCGGAGGAATGGACACAATGACGGAATTGCGCTCAATTGTGGCTCAGACCATTCAGGCACAACCTGATGTCTACAGCGATGTAGTGCTTGAGAAGAAGGCCGATGATTATTGCCGATGGATTCAGAGTGAGGATGCCTGGGGCGGCGCTATAGAACTCAATATCCTCAGCAAGCACTTTGGGGTTGAAATCTGTTCGATCGACGTGCAGACGTTGAGGGTGGATCATTTCAATGAAGGCCAGGCCACTCGGTGTTTTGTGGTGTACTCTGGAATACATTACGATATGATTGCCTTGTCCCCATCTGATCCTCCATTCGCACGTGCATATGCGCCCCCTGACTTTGACACTCGAATATTCGACGCAGCGGATCCCGTCATCCTCGAAAAGGCGCTGGAGCTATGCCGCACCCTCCAGAAAAGACACTACTACACGAACACGGCCACTTTCCAGATCCGCTGCAACACGTGCGGTGGGTTGTTCATTGGCGAGAAAGGCGCAACGGAGCATGCGTCGAAGACGGGACATTACGACTTTGGCGAGGCGAACTGAGCGTGTGTGGTGTTACGGCGGGCTGTAGTCCATGCGCGGGTCGTTCTGCATTACTGTACATAGAGGTATATCAGGTGTTAGCACGCATTATATAATAGCATCATTGCGGTGATTGTAGCAGATGTAGCAGGTAAAATCATCAATGAGATCAGCCATCGTCCCTCGTGCAAAGCTGATTGGGCTGTGTCGACGCCGGCGCTTATCGGCGGGCTGTCCGCCACCTGCCAAGTTCCAATCTTCGCTCTCTGCGCTGCTCCCTTAGTCAGGTTGGCAAGGCAGGCAGGCGGGCAGGCGGGCAGGCATCGGCCAGCTTCAATATTGTTCATGGCATCACCATTTCACAGCGCTTCCCTTCCAGGGCCTTTACCAATTCGCTTGCGTCTGTCTCTCGTTTGACCTGAAACGTGCGGAAACCGTTGTCGATCGACTGTGCTCGACCCGCAGCTCCTCCCATATTAATATCTCCGGGGCGAAGGCGAGCGCAACTTCACTTCACCGCTCACCCTCCACAAAGCCCATTTATTCCACGAGTCTCCTTTGTTGATTGTACACATCGTCTGCTTTGTTGATGTTCCAGGGACTTATCGACCTTGTAAGCTGTTCTCTAATCAGTTCTTTCTACCTGTCCTTGTCCCGCTATTGACATCATTATCGCTATCGCTTATCGCTACATACTGTATAGCCATCATACTAACCTTTACGAACTTGATCCAGTCCAGCTATCCTCCGTTCTCGAACCGAATGCATTGAGCTTTACACCGTTTTTCTTGACGATTTCTTTATTGTGCGAACAAGCTGCAAAGGTGGCTTGAAAGACCGCCAGCATGAGTGGCAATCTGGACACCAAAGTTGTTGTCGAAAAGAGCCAGGATGATTCTTCCAAGCTGAAGACATTCCTCTCTATACTTCGCAAGTACGACTGCCTACCCAGAATCTAATACTCAAAAAACGCGCATCGTCATTTCACCATATATTATACAAAAAGCCAACCTGACAATTATGGGTAGATTCGTTGGAGTTGCGGACATAGCTTCAGTGCGATTTTCGCTCCCAGCACAGCTCTTAGAGCCAACTCCGAACTTAGGTACGGACTTGTGTGTTGCCATACTTTGTGAATAATTGCGTTGTTGCTGACCATATCAATAGAGTTCTGGAACTACTTGGACCGGCCTGACGCCTTTGCAAGGTAAATTGTCGATCTATTCTGAATAAGGAAATCTAATTCTGTGCTAACAAATGATCGTTTTTAATTTTAGTATTGGCACATCTGATGACGACCTCGGCCGAATGTTGGAAGTCGTAAGGTTCTGGTTCACAAAAGATTTGGTATGTTTACGCCTCTACATTGGTGGTCATCTCGAGCGGTTCACTTGCTAATATATAAATGTATAGAAATATATCAAAGGCAAGCCGTGTAAACCGTACAATTCGACTCTCGGGGAGTTTTTCAGAGTATGTATTCCCTATTATATGAAGTTACCCTCTCCAACTGACGGGCTTGCAACAGGCCTACTGGGAAGTTGACAGTGCGCCAACACCAGTACTACCCTCTTCTAAAAGCACGAATGGAACTGCTATCTCAACGAACGACGATAATGGTCCAGCCAAAGTCTGCTTCCTTACCGAACAAACGTCACATCACCCCCCAGTATCTGCTTTCTATATCGACTGTCCACAGCGCGGAGTCTCAGCCCGAGGATTCGACCAGATAAGTGCCAAATTCACAGGAACAAGCATCCGTGTCGGCCCAGGCCAGCACAACCTCGGAATCTTCGTGACGCTTGCAAAACGGGACAATGAAGAGTATCAGCTCACACATCCATCGGCTCATCTAAGTGGTCTATTGCGCGGTTCCCTTTACGTCTCAGTGTCAGATTGCTGCTATATAACATGTCCCAAGACTCGGATTAAGGTTATATTGCAGTATCTAGAAGATGGCTGGGTGGGACGGGCACAAAGCCGCGTTGACGGGGTTGTATTCAGATACGACCCGGACAATGATAACAAGACGAAAGTCAAAGATGTACCTTCAAGCGATGTGCTGGCTCGCATCAGTGGTTGTTGGCGTGAACAGGTCTACTATACTCTATCCAGCCCCGTCGCTGGCTCTGGTTCCAGTACCAACTCCAGCACCAGCTCGCAAGATAAACAACAGCAAAAACAACTTCTAATCGACCTAATCCCCCTATTCCCCGCGGACAAAGTCGTACCCCCCGAAGAAATCCAACTAAGCAATGAATCCCGCAAATTCTGGTCCGGTGTAACCCGCTCCATCCTCGAAAAACAATACAGCCAAGCCACAAAACTGAAACAGGAGATTGAAGAACGCCAACGAGCCAAAGCGGCGAGTAGAGAAGCGGCAAAGGAGGAATGGAAACCGAGGTTTTTCACCGGCGCAACTACCCCCTTGGGTAAACCGGCTTTGACAGAGGATGGGAAACAGGCAATGGAGACGCTTCATGGAGGGGATTTTACTGGCTTAGAGGAGAGTAAAGTCTTTGGTGCATAGGATACTTTCTTTTTCTTTTTCCTTTAATTGAGTTAGACATCAACATCAACATCAACATCAACATTGACATTCGACATTCGACATTCGACATTCGACATTCGACATTCGACATTCGACATTCGACATTCGACATTCGACATTCGACATCATCGACACGATATATGCTATTGTTTTGTTCAGATTGGACGGTTGTTTCTTCCTTTTCTTTAGAGAGAGAGGTCAGGAACCTCTCACATTTGTTCTTGCCCTGCAGTTTTTTGTGTTTTGATCATTGTCATATACACTATACCTATCATCAATTTTTCTTCTTTTTTCTTCATCTTCAAGTCATACCTATCCATATTTTCAATATAGGAGAAGAATCTTAGCTAGCAGGCATGGAATTGATGCGGCGCAGGAAATCCATAAATATAAACCCATGGCATTGGAATAATTAAAAGGAAGAATAATTCAGTTAATCAAAAACAGCACTAATAACACCAATCCATCCACCCGTACACACGATGCAGGTACCCTGCCTGTCCTGGAACACCCAAATTGACCAAATTATATACGTGAAGGGAAGAATGCAAAAAAAGAAAGAAAAGCCATCTTATGCACTCGCCGTGACAACTCGGAAACCAGCTCCAACTGTCTTTGTGATTTCTTCGTTTTTATGTTGCAGCAATGACAATGCATATGCCACATCGTTCCATTGTCGCTCCGTCTCGCAGCGTCCAAGACGTGCTGCAAGCTTTTCGGCGAGTTGTTTGGCATGTTTTTCCTGTTAGTTGTTAGTATCATATCATACATGTTATATACGCAAAGAATAGAGAGGAGGGGAAATACCTTTTCAACAAAGCCGGCAAGGAACTTAATGATCCGTCTCAGTGAGCCTTCTTCAATATTCTTCTCCGAGCTCAAGAGACTGAAAATATCAACGAAATGATTATAAACGGCGTTATCCTTAGTCGCCAACTCGGTGAAGAACATGCGTGCCAGATCCGCAATCCGCTTATCATCGTCCTCAAGACATTTGGCCATCTCGCCCAACTGTCCTTTAACCTTGACTTGTCCTGCCAAGATCAAGAAAGTCAATGTCATCAGACATGTCCTCTTTACTGAGGCTTCGCCATCGTTTAGACGTCGGTAGAGGAAGTCGGTGTTTTCGTCGATTAGATGATTGAAGGATACTGCCATGTCTCCCAAGGCAATGACCGCGTTGCTGCGAACAATAGGATCCTCGGAACGCTCCATGATGGTGATGAGAAGTGGCAGGTTCTTCTCGCAGTACTCGGCAGAGACGCACATAAGTTTCCCCATGCATAGTGTTGCAGCAGCCTGTAGATTTGGGTCGGGATAAGCATTGTTGTTGGCACAGATTTCAGTCACTAAAGGTCCAAAATTGGTCAACAGGGAGCTTTCCCCGTAAAGAAGTTCTCGCTCTCGAATGTGAGCCATAGCTTCTGTGAAATCATCTTCCGTTGTCCCACCAATTAGATCTAGCTCATTGTCGTCTGTTTGGTCTTTCTGCTGCGCATCCGCGTTGGCAGTCTTGTTTTTCTCCTGCTCCGCCTTTCTCCGCTTAAAGTCAAGCTCGCATAGTTCCAGGTGGACTATCTGCTTGATAGCAATATGGCCGACAATAAAGAGTAATTGAGATAGTCCTGAGGACGTGGATTTGGCATGAGCCGATGAAGCTTGGCTATTTGCGGTGGAAGGTCGTTGATCTTCATTTTCGAGCATTGTTTGACTGGGGGATTGGCGTGCGCTGGATTGAAACACGACTCGTGTCTTCCGCCGAACGATATCGGAACAGAGGACATCTGGGTGCTTTGAAAGCGCGTAGATAGCACTGATTGCTTGTTCCGCTACTCCGTACCATTCTTTGCTGTCAGACGAGATTTCGGTAATGGCCGCCAGTTTGATCAATACAGGATGGTCATTAGGCAGCTTGGCAATGCCGCTTTCCTTGCTCTTTGCTTGACGGCCAGGAGCCATTCGCCTCAAGGCAACACAGGTATACCGTGCAAGGACTAGATCAGACCGTCCAAGCTCCCCAAGGCCAATGCGCAACATTGCCTCTGTTTCCCTCACGACAATCTCCGGATCAGCCAGTGAAAGCATTCCGAGTACAATAATCGATCCTCGTCGCTGCGCCTTAGAAATTTCTCTTTTTTGTACACTGTATACCTGCCATAGCTTTGCAACGACAGCTTCTGAAATGTGGCCGGATTTCATCATCGTACTCAGCAGTTGTTCGAGCGAGGTAAGCTCTGCCTGAGTAGAACCAAAAGTTAAACTGATCATATTCCGAGCAATGTAATTTGCAGCATCGTTCGCGCTGAAACTGCCGGGTGCATCAAAAAAGAGTCCCTTGTAGCAGTCAATCAAGTGTGTCTGGACACCCTTTCCTTCGTCACTATTTCCTTTGGTCCAGATGAGACGTAACATGCGTCTAATTCCAATTCGCGCGGTCTCCACCTTGTATGCATCAATGACCACGAAAAAGTCCATGGCTTCGATAACCTCACTCTTGTTGCGGGCCGACAGGAGCTGACATACATTCTGTGAAGCTGAGTGTAAAACCTGGATGAAACGGATGGCTTCCAAATAGTATTTCCGAGTCAACTGCAGCCTCGCGAGCAGTTCCGAAGTTGCAGCTTCCTCGGCAGCTTTTTGAACGGCTGCAGCTTTCTCATCCTCAGTCATCCTTGGTGCTTTCGAAGGAGAATCATCCGGCAGCTGCGTAGCATCATCCAAAAGCTCACTATCTATATGGGTTTCGCCCAGACCTGGTGTTTCCGGAGGAGGTTCGAGAGCATTTAATTCGGTCTCGACAGCCTCTAAACGAGCGTCCCATTCCTTGTGTGAGAGCTGGCCGCCATGCATGACGCTGAAAGGATGCGTAGAGACAAGTCGCGCTAGTAATTTGATCGCGTTCCTTCGGACGTTGCTACTCTTATCCTCGAGACTTCGAGCCGCCAATTCAGCAGCGGTTTGCCGTCGTTTGGGAAACTTTTGATCCAGGTCACAGAGTCGCATATAAACTTGTATTGCGCGGCAACGACAGTAGGGGTTGATGTCTAGGAAGCGCTCTTCGAGAACATCAAAAAATGCGTTGATCTGGGATTTAGAGCTTTCGCCCCTTTCTTCTTCTTTGCTAAGGTCGGCGATCAAGTTACCACACACTTCGACAATAGCACAGCGTAGTGTATATGACTAAAAATGTCAATGGTAAGCGACTGCAATATTGGAATTCAAATAGGATATTTTCATACCTCGCTATCCAGCTGTTTGGCTAAAAGAGTCATCTGTTTTATAACTACCCTGGGAGCCAGCTCTGACAGCTTCACTATGAAAGCAGAGACTGATTTCGGGCCTCTCGTATCATTACTATTGAATTCCTTATTCGCAAGCTCCCTGTTGCACATGTTAGCATAAATTCAAACTTCATGAACAGTATTGTATACCTCAAAATTTCATCCCCTAATTGTCCGTAATCGTATTGCTCTGAAAGGATGTGAAGAAACTCTGCCATTGGCTCGGACAAGTGTTCGAAGTAAGTTAAGCTTTGTACAATCGATGTTTGGGCACCTGTATATCCGTTAGAAACCGCAAAATTGTTCACCGGTAGAGCATAGCGTACCAAAGGCATGGCCGTGGTGCTTCACAGCAATACATAAAACCTTGAAAGCGTGCATCCGAATAGCCATGTTCTTCACTCGTTGTTCATTTTCAAAAAGCAGATATACCGACCGAGTGAAGAGATTGACGAATGTGTCTCGGTCCGAGGTTGTCAGAAAAATCTTTCCCAATTTTAATTTCAGCACTTTGCACATAATCTCCAAGGAAATCTGTATTTGCGATGTCCAATCCCAGACACCTTCTTTACTTTGTTTTCCTTTGCCTGATTTTCCAGTACGGCGAGCAGGGGCCGCATTCGCAGGCTTCTCGGCAGCTTTCACTTCCACGGCAGAGAGAGCCCATTGTAGCAGAAACCCATACATCTCTAGCAGTTGTTTATGCTGTTGGACAGCTTCCTGCTCGTCTGCCTCCAAGTCGGCATGGATGACATCGGCTTCGACGGCAAGGCCCGACACAATTAGATCGAGTATCTTGCTCAAGCTCTTCGCTGGTAGCACGGTGCAGGATCTGTCATTTACACACAACATCAGTGGAGTTCTTCGCATTGGAAGCTAAACGAGGCGATGCCTTGGGAAGGATTATGCGCACTTGAGAAGAACCTGTAGCGAGTCAAAGAAATTAGGTCGCATCAATGCTTCGGGGTTTGCAGCGACACCATCGACAATCGGGTCGATGACTCCATCGATCAGGGAGGTTGAAAGCAGTTCGGTCTCATTTTCGCAATCGTATAATTCGGGCTCGGCGTCAGGCGTGGGCACCGATGCCGGGTCGCTCAGGTAGTATTTGAGGGAATCGTTAATGTTGAAATCTATTCTGTCCTCCATTTTGGCTCTCGGGGCGATGCGATAGAGCCTACAGAGGGCGGTTGTGTTGCGATGGAAAAGTTGGTGATCGGGAGATGTTGACTTGCGGAAGGTGGGGAGTCGCTGTTGTTGCTCTGTTTGTGTTTTGCCCTTTCGAGCCGGGCTAGCCGAGACGGGGAAGGCGGCTTGGCCGAGGCTGACTTTACGCGCTTCAAAGACAAACACTGGACATCCAACTAGCATAGGATCACTATTAACAGAGCATGTATCGACACTATGTATGTATTGGCGAATAAGGTGCCTGAAGTGCAGTAACTACGATGTGCGTTGCTGCTTAATTGGTGGAGGGCTTGGTGAAATATAGGCTTCTCAAATCGTTGCTTTCGTATTATCTAGATCTTTTAATATGATGATTAGAACCATTGAATAGTCATGTTCATGAATCCATCATTCTGAGTACTGTAACTCCTTGGAACGTGCTGACCGCCTGGACGGCGGTTGTTTTTGTTGTTGTTATTGTTGTCATGTCCGTCGCTGTGGAGTTCATCTGATAAACAACTTATCCGTGTCGGTTCATATTTGATGCGTCACAAGCGCGCGTCAACTGCTCTCCAACACCCAAATTCTTATTACGGATCACCGCCTCTCAAACACCCGTGTTCTCACTGGCTGGCCATAGAATGAATTTATTGTGAACCACGCCCATATTCCCTCATACGATCGTATCGAAAGATGTACGGGGAACCGCTTACGCAGGCCAGCGTCCGCCCCGCGGAGTCACTCTCTCAGTCCCTCGAGGATCCAGACTACATCTTCAGATTCAGAGATGGTACACCGGAAAACGAAACCGAGGAAGAAAAGGCCAAGTTTATGAAGCAATGGCACGTTTTCAATCCAGTCACGCAGGCCGACATTCGCCCCGCCGAAAAATTCCCTCACCCTCTGGAGGACCCAGCCCACATTAAACACGATGATGATACCGCCCACGAACCTGACCGCGAAGAGAACGAGAACATGGACGATGAGGATGAGAAGGTTGACGCGTCGGTCAGGGAGGATATGAACAGGCTTGAGAATACTTTTAAAGGGATATCAAAAAGATACCGTTTAATCAATCGAATTGGAGAGGGTAAATTGCCTTTGAAAAACAAAGATGACATTCACGCGATGTACATGGAGCTAAAAAGTACCTCAAGGGACGTTTTCAACCGTGTATAAAGCGGAAGACTTGTTATACGATCATTACCAGAACGATTGGAATTCCGACGATGACCTTGACGAGAATAACTGGGAAGTCCCTCCGACCAAGAAGCGCCGCCTAGGTGACAATCCGAAGGAATCAGCACCGAGCAATGGGGGAAAAAAGAAACGATACGTCGCACTCAAAAAGATATACGTGACCAGCAGTCCACTCCGTATCCAAAATGAATTGGAATTGCTACATGACCTACGAGGATCTAAATCCGTCTGTCCGCTTATCACAGCATTCAGGCATCAGGATCAAGTCGTGGCAGTCCTTCCCTATTTTCGACATACAGATTTTCGCATCCAGTATCGCACATTTTTGGTTCGCGACATGCGTCACTACTTTCGATCCTTGTTTACAGCGCTGGCGTTTGTTCATAAACATTTCATCTTGCATCGCGACATCAAACCAACGTAAGAAGACCATTTTACTCTACATATTTCTGCATACTAACAATGTCCTTCAGAAATTTTCTTTATGATCCTGAGCGGCGACGGGGAGTGCTAGTAGATTTTGGCCTAGCAGAGGTATGCAAATCTACTTTTCGGATGGGAAAGTGGTATACGGTGAACTGATTATAAATCTACAGCGTCAAGGATCTGATTATGCCGGCCCTTGCTTCTGCACAAACACTCCGTCAGTCCGCCGGAATATGATCCACCGCAGTTACTATACAACCCAGTCTATGCACAACCAAAACGGCTACCCCAAAAATGATCCTCGGCCTGCTCGGAGAGCGAACAGAGCTGGAACGCGTGGATTCCGAGCACCAGAAGTGTTGTTCAAGTGCACATCACAAACCACCAAGATAGACATGTGGTCTGCCGGAGTCATCCTGCTCACATTGCTGGGCCGTCGGTTCCCGTTCTTCAACTCCGCTGACGATGTTGATGCCCTGGTTGAGATGGCGAGTATATTCGGTAATCGACGCATGAAACATGCAGCATCTATGCATGGGCAGATCTTCGAGACCAATATTCCTACGATTGGAGAGAAGGGCCACAGCTGGGAGAAATTAGTTATTTGGTCGAGCTGTGTGGAAGATCTGACTGAAAGCGAAAAGCAGGCGATCCGTCTGCTCTCGGGACTCATGGAGCTGGATCCTAGTAAGAGACTCAGCGCGAAAGAGGCATTGCAGCATGAATTCTTCGAAAACCCTATTGATCATGACATCGAATGGGGCGGAGAGGCGGATAGCCTCGACGAGGGCGGCGATTCCACAGGGGAGGATGGACCACAGGATGGAAATAAAGACGAGGTGGACATGCTTTGATTGATACATATACCATCAAGGAGGTTTTTTGATCACAAACCACATAACGCGTTACTAGAAGTCGCACAGACATCAGCATTCGATGACAGCCTTAGCTATAGAGCAGCTATCAACCATGAAATTCATTGTTAAATTAATCCACTGTCCAGTCATTATTCCGAGGCGTAGCTAACCTGGCGTCATAGAAGCTGATGGTGGCAGAATTACTTAATGATGAGGAAGCCGTTTCGCCGCAGCGACTCTTATCTTATCCAGCAAAGACCCCACCCGCCTTCCTTCTTTCGAGAGCTACCTCATACCTCCTCTCTATCAAAGCAAGAAAAAAGAATACTGTTGAGAACTCTCAGTCCCTGAGCTTATGCTTCGCTGATATACAAAACACTCTTGTACTTACGATTCACTGTGGCTTTCGGTCGGTTCTTCAAGAGGCACTTCAGCATGGCTTGGTTCTGTTCAGGCACGACCAACACCGAGCTCATCGAGAACCTGTGGAGGGAAGGCCTCATCAAGAATGCACGAGTGAAAGAGGCAATGCTTGGTGTGAGCTTCACCAGAACCCATGCTGCATTCAATTTAGCTTTTGCGCTGAGCAAGCAACTCTATCATGACTTGCTACTTGGCCGTTCTCTACCCAGTTAATAGCAGGCCATATATTTGTTTTATTGACTCAGGCCTGCTGTTTTAATGATGATGTTCGTCATGCTAACTGACAGGAATTTTAATCGTCTCGTTGCCAAGGTTGATCGAGATCATTATGCTCCCTCAAGTCCATACTCGGATTCACCACAAGCCATCGGCTATGGCGCAACCATTTCCGCACCTCACATGCACGGCCACGCCTGCGAATACCTGATTGATTTCCTGCATCCAGGCTCGCGCGTGTTAGATATTGGATCTGGGTCTGGTTACTTGACGCACGTCATAGCTAACCTAATAACAGACCCGTCTTCGCCGCCTACCGATGCTGACGGGCACATAATCGGCATTGAGCATATACAAGAACTTGTTGATTTAGCTCGCAAGAACATGAGTAAGTCAGAAGATGGGCGCGGCTTTTTGAATTCGGGCAAAGTGCAATTCATCACTGGAGATGGTCGACTGGGCTGGAAGGAGGGCGGGCCATACGATGCTATCCATGTAGGAGCTGCGGCGGCAGAACTGCATTCAACTCTCATTGACCAATTACGAGCACCCGGCCGCATGTTTATTCCTGTTGAATCTGAGTCCCCTGAAGGTGGATTGGGTCGGATGGGAATGGGTCATGGCCAGTTTATATGGGTCGTGGATAAGAAAGCTGATGGGTCAGTTCAGAAGGAGAAGATCTTTGCTGTTAGCTATGTACCGCTCACGGATGCGCCGCCAAAGTAATAGGATGCTTCAATTAAAGCATCAAAAGATTAGAATGTGGCATATCAATATGAATTGAATTTGACTGTCTCATCAATAATATCAACTAGGATACAGGAACTATGTAACGTGCTCAATAATTGGCAATCGTTTGTGAAGTTGTCTAAATGACTATCTACTAAAATGGAAAATTAAACTGCTGGCCTGAGAATTTGAATTGGGGTCCGCCCCCGCCGCCTCCACCCTGTTGGAAGAAGAATTGCTGGCCTCCTCCCCCTCGTCCTGCACCAAATGGATGTCCCTGGAAGGGACCACCTCTTTGAGATTCGGGATCATTCGGGTCGTCGCCATTATCATATCGAGTTCTCAGCTCCGGATCCGAAAGGACCTCATATGCTTCGTTGATTGCTGCCATCTTCTTCTCGGCGTCTTCCTTGGTCACACCCTGCGACATTGATTTGTCGGGATGATGGAGCTTCGTAAGCTGTCGGTATGCTCGTTTTATGGTTCGATCGTCTGCATCTCGACTGACTTGGAGAACTTTGTAGTAGTCCTTCTGCTTCGACCTCTTGAGTAGTGTATGGGCCTTTTGTAGCATTTCTTGCACGTCTCTTGAGCCTCCGTGGTGCTCTTTGGCGACATTTAGAGTTTGAATCGCCTGTTCAAACTCGTCTTCGTCAAGTTGAGACTGAGCTTGGTGCAAGAGTCCGTGAAGAGAGTTTGGGTTGATTCGTAGTATATGAGCACAGTATGTCTTTGCTTTTTTGGAGTTCATCTGCGTAGGGCTCTAGTTAGCGGGGGTATCAGTTGCAGGCTGGGTCATGGATTGCACTTACGGCTCTATAGACTTCACATGTGGTCTCTACTAGAGATGTGTACAGCTCATCAGGCGCATTAGGATGAATGTATCCCGCTTCCCGAGCCTCTTTGACGTCTTCCTCGACGTCAGTAATCATCCCACTCTCGTCCTCGGTTCCAACTAATAGATTCGCGGCATTGGTGTACTTTCGTTTCTCCATGAACTCTTTCAGTCGATCGAGGCTCTTAACGAGTTGCTTTTCTTTGCGGAATAGTCGGCTACACGATTTGGAATCGGGATCTGAGTGAAGGCATTTCCGAATCTGCGCAATGGCACGTTCGCTGTCGCCTAACGAGTAGAATAATGTTGATGATATTTGTAAATGAGGCTCGACAGACCCAGGAGAAAGCTGTAGTATATGCGCTAGATCACCAAGAGCTTCCTGGATGTCGCCCTTCTCGAATCGACAATGTGAACGAAGTCGTCGAAGACTGAGTGCTGCATTCGCCTTCATAATGGCCACATTGGCCTGCGAGACACATGTTTCCCAGTCACCTTTTGCCTCTGCTTGATGTGCCACTTTTTCGGCAGCTTGCGCCTCGTCAAGCTCTGTGTAATCCGGGGAAGATTGCTTGCCGGCTTTGGCAAGGTCATCTTTCGCTCCACTCCAATCCGCAGTCCTGGCTTTTATTCTAGAGCGCTGCAACAGGGCGCCGTCAAAGTCTGGTTTCAGTTCCAACACCCGGTTGAAGTCGTCGATGGCCTGGGAGTCCCTCCCCAGGGATAGATGTGTAGCGCCTCGTTGGAATATAGTAAGATAATTTGTTGGGTCTCTAGCGACCGCGGCGTCGAAATAGGCGAGGGCATCACGAGGAGAGCCAGTCGCAAGATGAGATTTCGCAGAAGATATCAGCGATGCCACCGGTAAATCTGCGGGAATGTCTGCTTGCAAGGAAGAACCGACGGCAGCGCATGCCAGCAGAATGGCGAACTTCTTCGTAGGCAGAAACATGTTGTAATTCCTGTTCGTATTTGCGCTTTGAGTAGTTCAGAGGTGGCGATCAGTCGGGCCTCTTGCGAACCCACTGTTCACATCATCAAAGTCCTCGCAGCAAGGTGAGAGGAGCAAAGGACAACTTGTTGTAACCCTCGAGGCAACGGGTGTGTCTGGCCTTTACGGATTCGGTATTTGATACGTGTAATTATCTGTACCGCCGCGTATTATTGGCCGGCGATAAGATAAGATGGAGAGCGAAAACAGAGAAACAGCGCCGTTCCAGTAATAAGATACGAAGCGAAAGAGAGTGCAGGCACAAAGATTTGACTCGGGTGAGTGAGCAAGTGAAGGATAAGAGCGAAAGTCGAGAGAAGTGAGTGGATGAAGTGAGGTGTTGAGGAAGTGAGCGCGGTCGTAATGGTTCAAGGAAACCTCACTTTTTGACTGCATGTGATTGGCAGGGCGGCAAGGTGGGTCTGTTTTCTCTAAAGACGGCAGTCGAGGCTTTGAGTATAGAATCCAACGCTCGAACCTTGACGAATTGTCGCAGCATGTTTTTCAGAAACATTGCTTTATGTACAAGATGTCTGCGGAACTCAGTTGCGCTGCTGGGAGAGCACTCTCCAGTGCTGCAAAAGAGGTTTCAATCCTCAGGTATTTATTCGAAGTAGCTTTTAAAAGCGCCTTGCAAAGGCTGACACCTTCTTTTTGAACCACTGTAGCTCCTGATCTATCCAATGCGCTGCTCAGCAAAGCACGATCGATTGCGAAAGAGCATGACAAACTCAGTCAGCTCCTCGGGGAAACCTTCGATTCCAAAATCGCAAAGCGCATGGGCGAACTGGCGCCCGTCGCCCAAGCACTCAAAGACTGGGACAAAACACAAGAAGTGGGTTGCGGCTTATGACAATAAGAAATGAAGAGGATGGAGCTGACTTTTTTGATTTTTGGGTGCGCAGAGCATCACAGAATTAAAGTCATTAATTGGCGATCCCGAGACTGACTCCGAATTGAGATCTCTTGCTGTCGAAGACCTGGAGCAGACCCAAACGCAGATTCCAAATGTATCCGAACGGCTCAAATCTTCCTTGATTCCACGGCATCCTTTTGCGGCTCTCCCGTGTCTTCTGGAAATTAGACCTGGCGCGGGTGGTGATGAAGCTGGACTATTCGCCTACGAGCTGTTGAGGATGTATCTGTCTTTCTGCTCACGGCGGGGACTGCGCGCATCGATCGTGAAGCAAGATATGGAAGAGACCACGGCAAATGATCGTATCACGGAAGCAGTGGTGGAAATTGAAACACCAGGCAGTTATGATATTTTACGAACTGAAATTGGCGTGCACAGGGTTCAAAGGGTACCTGCTACAGAGACCAAGGGGCGCACACACACCAGCGCAGTCAGTGTGATGATATTACCCAGTTTTCCTGAATCAGGAGGAGGGGGCGACGATCACTTGAATTTCGAAGATCCGAATAGCGACTACTACATCAATCCGCAAGAAGTGAAGTCAGAGAAGATGCGTGCCAGCGGCGCTGGTGGTCAACACGTCAACAAAACCGAGTCCGCAATTCGATTAACCCACATCCCCACGGGACTCACAGTTTCCATGCAAGACTCGAGGTCTCAGCATGCAAATCGCAAAAAGGCATGGCAGCTCTTGCGCGCGAAGCTCGCGGAAAGGAGACGAGAGGCCCGTGAAGAAGAAATGGTCAAACTTCGAAGAGGCGCCATGGGCGGTGTTGCAAGGATGGGTCGCGGCGATAAAGTCCGCACTTACAATTTCAGTCAGAGTCGATGTACAGATCATCGAAGCGGCACTACCCTACATGACCTTGATAGCGTCCTTGATGGCGGGTACGGACTGGAAACTGTCATGGACAGCGTCCGAACATGGCTCGTGGATCGCGATATAGAGCTTATGATGGTGGATCAAGTAGAAAAGGAATAATACCGCTACTTGAGAAGATGGACAATACCATGATCCTCTCTTTGTATATTAGATGTACAATACATTCTATTTCTAGTGATTTTGTCCCGGTAGCGGAAAGACCAACAGATAAAGGCATATAGGCGTCAAAATTTTGTATAGGTACTGCTTATTAAAGGTATTTTCTTTCGGGGTCGAACATATCCAAACCTTCCATTGTTTTCTCGTACCTTTGTTTAGGTCAGTATCATTAGTATTTGATAAGTCATATATCATGGGTAAGATCAACACGAACATAGTAAAAACAATTCCTCCACTAAGAATAAGTCGCGCAAGACGTGGCAGCGCTCCAGACCAGAGAGTGAATACTCCCTCGTTCTTGACTATGCTTACACCACAGGCGAAGCTGTTTTTATAGTTTTTGCTTGCCTCTAGAGATTGCATTCTATTGTGCTGTGTCAGCACAACCGATGAATTTATGAGTGAAGTCGGCGTGTAGTTTGACATACCTTGTCTTGACCGTGTCAAGCGGCTGTGTAGCATACCTATTCATATACATAAGTGACTGAAACTCCAAAGGTCCACCAGGACATCTGAAGGGACGCAATATTGGCCTGCTTACACTGTGATCAACCCGGCAACACCACCAATCGCAAAGGTGCTAGCGGTACCCAGCTTCTCGCCAGGCGCAACATATCCCTGCGCAAATTGCTTCAATGTGGTATAACTCGAGAACCTGACAGCTGAATTCGCAGCCTGCCGTGCGGTAGTAGGAACAAGTCCCTGGAAAAATCCCCGTATACCGCGCTCTTGGGCAATGATTTTACTTCCGTGGAGGAAGCCACGCATGCGAGGGTTTGCAGATTTGCGGTCGTCGATACTATTTTGTAGTGTGTGGTTAGCCAGGAAGTGCACGCGTGCGCAAGAAAAGTATCATCCTCACAGCTGAGTTTTTATGCTCTCAAACGGCGTCACGGCGAGGATAGACTCGGTGAATCCAGCGCCGAAGCCCGCGATGACGGTTCTGGGTCCAGAGATGTGTCCATTTTCATCCTGAAGCAGTGTCTTGTACTTATCAAATGCGACAAAACCTATTAAAAAAGTTAGGTCTCTGAGAGCGCCTCGAATCCCAAAGGTCCGCACAACCACGCCTACTTACGTATTCCAGCCTTCAAGGAGTTCCCAATAATCAATGTCGTACATCCAGCATACCACTGTGCGCCAAACGGCGGCCAAGGAAGCTTCTTGCCATCGCCTAATCGGCGGTTAAGTTGGGTCCGTGTCTTTGCAACTGGTGTTGTCTTGTAATCAGTATCATCATCCACGCTATTCTATCGGGTCGATTTCGTTTAGGTTTGGGTATAGGAAGAGGAGGGTTTCTTTTGCGCACATTCTGCAGGATATGTTATTGCTATATACAGCGTTAGCAAAATTCCAAATCAATCAATATCTCGTGTGTGCGCGCGCTGGTTGAGAGCAGCTCTCATATGGTGGACGACATACCAACTTCGATAGCTCCGGCGGTCGAGCCCGCAATGATTGACCGCAAACTGCTCGGCTGTGAGAATTCTGTTAGCGACGGCTTGCGAGAGCAATTGACAGAATTTAAATGAAGAAAAAATACCTTGGGCCGCTGGTCTTGTTCTTTAGAAGCCATTGGGACAGGGTGTAGAGCGCATGTCCGAATGTCGTGTTTTCCGTCCGGCGGCAGGGACAAAGTCAAAACTACGTAACCGAGAAATGCTAACCGCCGTGCATCGTCTCTGGCTAGAAACCATTCAATAATCTAGAAATTTATGAACGAAATTCTCACACACACTCTACTCAAACGAAGAAGAAACGAATATTTGGAGGGAAAGCTTGTCATTTCTAGATTTCTAAGTACATCATAACCCTAATGGGTTTGCATCTAGAACTCCTCCTATTTTATGATTTTTTCTGTAGTATTGGGTATTTTGGGGCAGTGTGTCGTGTTGTAATACACAACATGAGTTGTGAGACCGAAAGACCGGGTCTAGTTCGCAGAAGCGAGGAAATATTCCCTCATCTGTGCTGAACAGGCTCGACTCGGCCGGCGGTGATAACGTAGGAGATGAAAGGGATGCATGGATTTTTTGATAACAAAACCGTCCAATGCATGTAAAGAGTAGGCTGAGGTGTCGGTAATCCCCGAAGTAAGGAATATGGGTTCTTCCAGGAGAGGGAATAATGGCCGGAAATCAGAAAAGAATAATGAAGTAAACGCCAACGCCGGAGAACACCCGACCAGACAGAACCACGATACCAACCCATTACCGTCAACCCGAACGCCATCTCCAAAGAATGGATAAAGGAAAGGAATAGCATGATAAAAGAGGGGGGTGTCTCAATGGTGAACGATCAATATCTGAATAACCCCAGAGTATCGATCGAAGCGAGCCGTAATAGAGAGAAATAAACATCTACACATATGGTACAGACATGATAGCATAATTCATCACGTGGCGCCATAAAAACTTCAACGTAAAAAAAGTTCTCTGGAGGGAACCTAGACTTTGAATGTTGAATCGCGAGAGAACGTTTGTAGGAGATTTTGTAAATTAGGAAGCTGGCGTCGGTTGTGGTTTGGTACCGTCATGAGCAACAGGCCTGTGGTTGTCGTGATGTCCACCGCCACGTCGTTGGCCTTGACCCCGACCCCGGTAACCTCCTCTTCCACGACCTGGGTTATTGTAACGGCCACCAGGTTGGTGACGGAATTGCTGCTCACCACCGCGGTGATGGCCTTCTGATTGAGTCAGGGGCCCAGAGGCTATCGGACGTGGAATTGACTCGGGCGAATCGTAGACATAAAGTTTCTTGTCAATAGATTGAGGTATAGGCTGAATTTCGGTGCCAAGTTCTTGCTCGATCTTGTAGAGGTTGAATCTATCTTCCCAGTTGATCAGATTGATTGCCAGACCCAGGTGTCCAAAACGTCCGGAACGGCCAATACGGTGGAGATATGTCTCGGCGTTTTTAGGGAAGTCGAAGTTGATCACAACGTTCACCGCCTGGATATCGATACCACGAGTCAAAAGATCAGAACAGACAAGATTGCGGCAAACACCGTTACGGAAGTCATGAAAAACACGGTTTCGGTTGTGCTGAAGCATTCGAGCGTGGGAATAGAAGCAGGAATAGCCAAGCTCAGTAATCTTCTTTGCCAGCAACTCAACTCGATTCGTTGAATTGCAGAAGATGATGGACTGGTTGATTTGGAGTTTCGAGAAGAGTGTGTTGAGACAGTGAACCTTTTGTTTTTCTTCCACAAAGGCGTAGTATTGTGTGATACCTCGGAGAGTAAGTTCGTCCATCAGATTGATCTCATAAGGGTTGCGCATGTGTTTATCCTATATAGTCTCGTTAGAGCGGAAATTTACGGTTTAGAAATGTGAACCTACCTTAAAGGACTTCACGATCATAGGGAAGGTAGCACTGAACAACATGACCTGACGATCCTTGGGGTGGAACGAGAGAAGTTGTTCAATGACCGGTGTAAATTCAGGAGAGAGGAGCTTGTCGGCTTCATCCATAACAAAGGTTGGGCATTCTGACAGATCAGCGACACCTTTGCTTGCCAAGTCGAGCACTCTGCCAGGTGTTCCGACAATGATATGCACTGCATCATTCAAACGAATGATATCGTCCATTAAACCGGTACCACCGGTGGTGACCATAACGTTAATACCGAGATGTTTGCCAAGAGTCTTGCAAACTTGTGAGGTTTGGAGAGCAAGTTCTCTGGTGGGCACGAGGATAAGAGCCTGTGTTTTGGTGCTCTTTGGGTTTATGCGTTCCAAAGTAGGGATAATGAATGCTGCTGTTTTTCCAGTACCGTTCTTCGCTCGTGCAAGGATATCGCGCCCCGTAAGCGCAACGGGTATCGTTTCTTCTTGAATAGGAGATGGCTTCTCAAACCCAGCCTCGAAAATTCCCATCATCAACTCCCGCTTGATATAAAAATCTTCGAATTCGAGGCCTTTCGTCGCGGTAACATCCTATTAAAAGCGACACGAGAAAATCAGCACTGTCACACACAGAGCCTTCTTGCGAGAATTTCAAAAACGAACCTCAGTCTGTGTTCGGTTGTCCTTTGCAGGGACCTTTAATTGGTCTTTCCATGATCCATCCGTTTCCCTAAAAAGAAAGTTGCTAATTGAGCGAGTGAAGAATGAAAAGTAGCAGGCGTGTCAGATCATACCCTAGCTTTGTATTGCTAAGTTGTGATGTAACGGCGTCAACCATTGTGATGGTGATGCTGATAAATGCACGGTGAGAAAAGAGTCAAAAGTTGCGTAGAAATCGAGTCTTGATGAAACAAGGAGTTCAGCAGGACCTGGGAGACACTCTTCAATGATCCAGGGGTGAAGTAATAAAAGGTTTCGAGTTCCTGCAACAAGCCTCGTGTTAGAAGGAAATTTCCGTATGATATAGACTCATTGGAAAATAAGGTGGTAGGTGGGGGAGATCAATGTGAGATGTCGCACAACTCAGATCTATCGACAACTTACGATAAATCGCTTGTAGTATGTACGCGAGTAAATTCGCAATGTGTCAAGCACCTAAGGCCTTGAGAAAGACTTGTTTTTGGATTGAATATCGATTTCCGACTCGAATGGATTAGCACACAAAGGCTCGAGGGATATGGGTCGAGTGAAAAAGAAGATGGTAGTTGGTGCGCGGTCGAGTTCAAGGCGTTGCGTGGATGGTTTTGTTTCTGCAGTAGAGAATCGAGTCACGGCTAGAGATGGTTTGCCGAGATCAAATAGTTGTTCTGGTTTTGCTGGTGCGATGTGAATGAGCGAAGACTCAGTATGAATATTGTTGTCGAGGTCCGAATAATGGGAAAAGAATGGAATGATGGAGAAAGCTCACGATGGCATTCACCAATCACCGCCCGCGGCCGTAGGCGGGGAGGGCGCTATTGCCGCTTCGGGCCTAGTTCCTTTCCTGGCTCTGAGTCTAAGCGTCTTCGCTGACGACGATATCTCCTAGTCTATATTCATTCTTTTGTGTAAGCTCCTTTCAGATCGGGCGTGTTCTACAGTTACTTAGAGAGCATACTCGTCTCACGGTGTAGCGAGCTTGAATTCGGGAAAACTATAATATGTACAAATAAGTCATGATGGTAGATATACTGGCTGTTAAGATCCGCTCTTCCCAAGCATCTCTGGCAAAGCAACATAATTATTATTAAGTCGGTCGGAATGTCAGCGTGCTTTGTCCTCTCTCCGGTTCGGCAAGTCTATAAATAATTAGCAATCGTTGTGTCGGGCAGAAAGGAAGAAAGAAACGGTGAAAAGACATACTCTTTTACGCGGACGTCTGGGGCAAGACTAATGTCTGCCCTCGATCCTGGAGTTATAAGAATAAATTGACGGCCTATTGACCTTCGTGCAGCCATCATCTGGAAATAACTTTGTTAGTACTCAACAGAACGTAGGTGCAATTTTCCGCATCAAACTTACCAGCATGTCTATTGATGACTTCCGATTGACTTGGTCCATATAAACGTCACTTGATGGCAAATGTCAGTTCATACCACACTCTTGTTCTCCTATAAAACTTACAACTCATCGAGACAGCGAATGGGCGATCCCATGGCTTCCCAAAGTGATAAGAGAAGACAGATTTGCGAGAAAGATTTCTCGCCACCGGACAACGTCTTTGCACCACGGCCTGAACTGTTTTTGGTGATATCCGGCTCGACCTAGGTCATATATCGTCAGGAAGATTGAAAGGGAAAGCCTGGGTAGATAGTATCTTACCTGCAAATCTAACAATTTACTGTCGTGATCTGTGAGAAGCCGGCCACGGAAGCTTCTTTCACTAAGCAAATATGTAAACTGAGCTTTGGCTCGAGACGATATATGAGCCCTGAAGTTCTTCCATCGCTCGCGTCGATAGTTAATTGTATGTTTGAAAATCTGTCATTGGAATCAAAATTAGCATGGTCAATATTAAAAGGATGTGTAAAAGATGCAAAGATTCCCACCTGCTCGAGCTTCTCAAGCTCGTTAAACTGTTTTTCAGCATCCGCTAAGGCTTTTCCTGCCTCGAGCAATTCGGCTGCGATTTCTTCTCGTGAAGCGCCCACCCTATTATTCCAGTTAGACCAATTTGAAAATAATGGAAGAAGAATCGCAAAACTAACTGTTGATCAAAATGTTCCAAATCTTTATGCAACTTTTCCAACTTCTTATCGAGACTGTCGGCCGTTTCGCCTTGGTCAACGGGAATTCGGGAAGACACGATGCTGGCTTGCTCGCAATAGCTGAGAATCCTCTCGCTGATTGCTTCTTTATCCGAAACTCTCGCATCTCGTTCTTGATTCAAATCTTTGACGCGGTCGTATGCGTTGTTTTTCTCGTTCAGGATTGTTCGTCTCCGATTTTCAACGTTGGTGCGCTCATTTTCGGCAATTTTAACTTCTTCCTCGAGAGGCTTGAGATTGTCTTGCTTGGTGCGTAGTTCTCGTTTGATGGCTTTAAGATTATCCTTGATTTCTGCCAATGCAGCCATTGAATCGTCGTAAGAATTTTCGCTGAGTTTTTTCTCTGCTTCGGCTTCTTCCAGACTGTTTTTCAATGAGTCTAGGTGCCCGTCTTCGACGCGGTCCTTTTCAATCTCGTCTTCAAGCGCATCGCCACGATCGTCAAGTCGTTGTGCCTCAACTTTGAGGTTTTCCTCTATTCTTTTGTGCTGTAATTCTGCGTTCTTGCATCGTTGTAATTCGGTGCGGAGCGTAACCACCCTTGATTCCATATCGACCAATTGGCTCTTGAGTGCTTGTACGTTTTCTTGTTGAAGCCTGTGATATGGTTAGGGGGCTTCCTCTAGATAGTACTGCAGGTTTACATACCTTATTTGAGAGTCAATGTCCGATTTCATACGCGGCCTTCCGTTGAATGCGGCTATAGGGCCTTGGCTAGGCTCTCCTGAGCGTCCATAAGAGACAGTGACACCTCGGCGCCGATCTCTTGGGTCGATACATAAGCAACGTTTCACATTCCTTAATCGCGGCCCTTCAAAAAGAGTCCGCGAGGCCTCTTCCACGTTCGCAATCAACACTATTTGCTCAATGGCATGATTAATGATCAGTTGCCGACGGACCAGGCTGTTATCGATCTAGATCATGTGTCAGCGTCGTCTCAGCGGGAATAATTTAGAGACTTTATACCTCAAGAACTTTTAGAATAGTTTCAAAACGTTGATCGGGCTCCTTAGCTGATGTATCTGTCGGGGCGTCCTTGCCAATGAGGATAGGGCAAACACTGATGGATTGTTAGAGAAAGAAAAGACAGCAAAAAAGTGGAAGTAGCAACTGTACCAATTCACTCTCTGCATGAGTCTAGAGAGTATGTTCATATCTCGTTTCGAGGTGACAATGAAACTGTTGAGTGAGCTGTTCAGAGACTGCTCTATAACTGAAGACCATTCAGGCTTCGTGAGCGTAACGTGACGGGCGACTGGTCCAATGGGACGGTCGGTGAATGAATTTTCCCGAGAAATTGCAGTCAGAAGCTGAGGCATCTTGTCAGAGAATCCCGAGTTAGACTGTCCTCGATCTTTGGAAAGGGTCCTGAGTAATCTTTCTGCTTGATCTATTTCGTTTTTCTGTTTGTTCACAGGTGCGATATTCTGTTTCAATTTTTCTTCCGCCTTATGAGTTGCTTCCTTCAATACACTTGCACCTGATTGATGTTGCGCGTGCCTTTCCCACGCTTCTGTAGCTTCAGCCCTATATTGTGCGAGCTGTTCGTGTCTCTGATTACCACCGTCAACATCTGCCAGTCGTCTGTTCTCTTCAGCTATCTCCCCTTGGAGTTTCGCTACATGTGTCTCGGCAGTTTTGACATGTTCACGAATTCCCCGTTGCTCCGCCTAAATACATAATCAGAAACGTATGTCATCTAGTAGGATAAAGAAAACCTTACCATCATGTCGTGATGATCGCTCATTTTCTTGTCAAATTGGGACTGTATTTCTGCACTCTCCTCTTTTGCTCGGTCTAATGATTCTTTTGTATCATTCAATACTCCAGTTGCAGTACTATATTCTTGCTGCATTTCTTCGAACCGGACCTCGAGGTTTCTGACCACAGTCTCCTCTGAAGCAATCTTGGCTTCAATTTCCACGATATTCTCATCGATCATATCCCGAATCTAAACGAAGTAAGCTTCGAATCTCTTAATAGATCAAGATTACTCACTCTCTCCTGCTCCTCAACCTGCGCCCAAGCCATCTGTCCTCGTAGATTTTTAACGCGCTGTCGCAGGGAGTTTCGCTGGTCGGAAAGCTCTAATCTTTGCTGCGCTTTTAACTTGTTGTCTCTGAGAGCTTTGAGGTCTTCTCTCCTAGACTCGAGCTTTTCTTTGATCTGATCTACAGATTCTTCAATCAAGCGATAGTCATGGTCCAGCTGTTCGAGTTGAACACCTTTCACGAAGAACTTATACTTCTCCGCGGGACTCGAGGAGCTTAGAAACTGGCGGGCCATATCTTGTGAAAGAACATTCATAGGGTTGTCGATTTGGAGATTGAAGAAATCCGTAATAGCGTCAAGGTCGGCTCTTTTAGTCGAAATTGTTTTGCCCGCTTCGTTCTTGATCTTAAACCCAGACGTCCCGCTCTTTGTGAACGCCCTTTCCACGATGATGGACTTGCCGTATTCATTAGGCATATAGGCGCCATCCCCTTGATTCTTGATCCGGACTATAATAGTCGCTGACCTGCAAAGCATCTAAGCCAATGTTCCTCGTAATTCTCTCCACCGCAAAAGTCAAGGTAGATCATATGCTAAGATGCGACTTACTCCTGTCCTTCCTTGATAAAGCTCTTTAGGCTCTGACCTCTGTTAGTTACAGACGCTTTTCCTCCTAAGCATATTGTGAGAGCGGTCAGAATCGCGCTCTTCCCACTTCCGTTCTTGCCAACAATAAAATTGATGAGAGGACTGAGTTCGACGGAGAAGTGCTTGTGGCACATGAAATTGTAGCAATCCACGCGCTCGATAATTCCATGATCAGAAGGGACGTTTGTTTCATTCCCATGGTATCTTTCTATGATGGCTTGCGTCGCCTGTTGTTCCAGTTTATCTTCGTCTTCGTCTTCAGCCTCGAAGTCCTCGAGGGTCTCTAACGGCATGTAGGATTGCTCTCGATCCCTTCCATCGCTTCCGTCGCTTCCCTGACTAGATGCGGAACTGGAGACACTTTCCGATGTGCGACGTCGCTTATTCTATAAAAGAAGGGAATTTTCTGTCAGCATTTGTGTGAGACGGATTATGAGCGCGGAGGAAGAGTTACGGAATTCGTATCTGAACTGCTGGTCGAATCATCCTCATCAACGCTTGCTTGCGCTCGCTTCAGAGGTGCCATACTTCAAACACTGGCATGACCTGGCGATATATCCGATTTGTTTGCTTTGGACAAACCGATCGTCAGTTGTCGCAAAGATGAGGCCCAGTCGGCGTTTAGCGCGCGCTCGTCGCGTGTCACGAGATCACGTGCAACAAAACTTTATTGACCGCGAATATCATAACAGAGTACAATATACGGAATATTCCAGGAGAGGAAATATGATTTCAGGAGCCAATCAGAACGATTAGAGGTTTTTTAATCGCAAGCTACAGTACTCTGCAGAGCGAAGCTCGGCAGATAGTCCTCCAGAAGCATGATCGTGAGGATATCTCAACGCACTGCTACTGCATACTTTCTCGGGGAGTCAATAGTACAATAGGGCCATGATATGAAGTAACAAGGCACACATCCGCTTCACCTTCAATCGAGAGACAAATACGCAAGTCATATATTTTGTTATTCTTGGCAGTTTTCGAGGGAAATGATGTTGTATAGCTGGTGCTTTCTGATTGGCTCCAGCGCCCGTTATAGAAGGACCCCTCTTTCACGACAAACACCACATTTTTAGTCTTACCTGGACTTTGCTCAGTCTATTGACTTGAATTTGATACAATGCCCTTTTCTATCGACGACCCGCTCACATGGCGAGTAACGGCCGAAAGTCCCATCCGTGAGATGGAGGGCATGGACTGGGAACGTTGTGCAGCTCTACATAACCTGATCGTTCGGTTGGGCTGGACAGGTATGGGCAACTCAGACCTAGATATGCCAACTACAACGTGGTGGCAGGCAAACATCACGCATGAACCGCTCGAAGCAGAGTGGTCCAGACGGTTGTCGCCATCCCTGAAGCTGTTTCTGCAAACGGCCTACGAGACACCCCATGAGAATTTCTTCTACTACGCCAGCGGCATGAATGGACCGCGTAACTTCTTTGTTGGAGTGAACGAGCAAGAAGACTCGATTTTGCGGTTGTATCAGATGACTAATCTGAATCTCAGTAGCCATCGAGACGGCTTGAAGTAACTCGAAACACTTCCGAACTTCCTGTAGACCAGCAGGGCTGACCTTTGTCCAGCTTCAACCAAAAAACGTCCAGGGCAATATTTTGCAGCGATATCTTGGACTCGCTTTCCACAATCAATGACCGCATAGAATGGGATCCTCTCGAGGTTGTCTTAAGTGCCTGGCTGGACATGATTGACACAGGCAAGGTGGTTGCTAGAGCCAAAGGCACAAGCGCCAGAGGGCCATTTGAATGCACACCCTGGGAGCTGCTGCCATACAGTGAACACGAATTAGCCCATTCCATCAACTCTTTCAACAATCTAATTACGAGAATCGAATGTCTGCTTGAAGATCCATCTCTTCGGCCACTGGACAACCTGGATGATCAACTCAGGCTTCTCGATGCCTGCACAGCAAAGCTCAACCAGCCCGTCCCACAAGAGCTGTCTGGTCTCGTCTCTCGGGAGGTTTTAGACAGTCTTGCCATCCCAGACGGGTTCATTCGAAGATTCCTCCTCCAAGTCCGTCGACCAAAGAATATCCGTTACATAGCACCTGGCCTACGTCTCCCTACTGCAAGCGATTTCGCGTCCTATCCATTCCAGAACTTCCAAATACCTGGTTCGATGGAGTACGATAATCCCGTTCTTCCCATGGCTCTCTTCGTCTCAGATATCAAGTCCTCAACGCCACTTCTGGGTTATCCTTTCCACGAACCCTCTAAGTTAAACCATGGGCTCTGGATGGAGTACTGTAACCGAGACGCTCATCATACTTTCGAAGACACCTGTCGTCTATACCTACCATTTGAGATTGGTGCAAATGGATTCGCTCGCCTTACCGATGATTCTTTGGTGGGCGAGAATCAAGAAGATCATTCCATGGCAAGACCAAATGGCCGAAAGAACGAGTTATACCAGCCAGGATATTGTCATTTCATTCCTTGGCATGGGCCACAGCTTGGAAATGTGCTGGAGCTGTGGTCGAATCTGGTGGGATTGGGGGAATGGGTAGTAGGTGAAGAGGGGGTTCTGGGTGGTATAGAGAAGTTCAGGGAGGCGGACACAGAGGAACATTCGCACAAGTATCAGATCTTTACCAACTGGTGAAACCAATCCTCCAATGTAGCTAGCGCTGCATATCAGAAACGACAAGAAGCACTTGCGAGTCTCCAAGGTCAATACATTGGATCAGAAGTCGATTGCGAGAAATGCGACGTGTTCATCGATAAATCCGGGAGACAGCTCTATCATCCTCATTGGCATGGTCAGCATAGGGATACTACTACGACTGCTGCTGTGCACGAGGGAACAAATGTCGCTGTCAAGGCAGAAAGTCCGCCTATGAACAAGTCCCCAAGAGAGACCAGTTCTGTGCACATCAAAGTAGGTAAGCTCTCTGTAGGGCCCTAATCAGTCAAACGTGCTATGGACGGTTATTCTCTCGAGCTAGCGTCTTCCGTTGGTGTTAATTCCTGGTGAAAACCTGATATCTGCTTGTCCAGCCTGTGCTATGTAGTTTGCGCCTGCGCCGGTTAGGGCTAGGGCTAGGGCTTCGGGCTACAACGAGCTTTGGGCATGTGAACTCTTATAATCCGAGCAAAACCACTTAGATGTTTAAACCAGCAGGTTAATTTCCACCCCGATGTCCGCTGAATCCATCCCACTGATGTAGCTCTTTCGTCTGCGACTATGTGCGCGAATATCCTTCAAAAGCAAAAAACTACGGTATATTCTAGGACAGAAAACATGATTGCGTCCTATGAAATTGATTTCAATCTTACATATAAAACTCAGGCATATCGTCCATTCATTGAATCTTGTCCACATCTAAAAAAGTGACCATTGCAGAAGTTCCGAATGTATCCACCCTAATTTGCAAGGAAATCGATGCAACACCCTTGCAGATGAGAAAGACTTCAGACAAGTACGGGAAAGGTCAGGTTCCCTTTGGGGACCAATGAGGCAGCAAAAAAAAAATGCAGCAGTCTATCCTTCAAATACACTTCAAGCATTAATCGGCTCCTCTGCAACGTAGTGCAGATAAGCACCCAGCAACTTGGTACCTTGAATATAGTTACCCTTGTCGAGCTTTTCGTTAATGGAATGAGCGGCATCCGTGGAGCTTCCCATTGGCAGCAAGAGAACGTTCTTGCCGGTGGCTTGCTCAAATGTCAATGTAACTGGGATACTATTGCCATCATTGCAAAGTTAGAGACAAGATACCCAGAAAATGTCAGTTTTGTTAAAAAGAGTTACGTACCTGCCACCCTCACGGGTCATATCTGGCTCAACGCCAAAGACTTGCTCAACTGCTTTGCTTGCAGCGGTAAAATTCCAGTGCTTAGGGCTAGCCACCCACCATTTGCCGTCGTGCATCAGTGACACCTCCAATTTGTTCTTGCTGTTGAGTTTAGCAAACTCGCTGTTGATATAATCCGTTACTAGCCTCGTCACATCCTCGCTTTCCATGTTGGGAACGGTTCTGATGGAGAATTTTCCAATGACCTTTGCTGGAATCACGGTCTTGGCACCAGGGGCAGAAAAGGCGCCTTCGACACCGTGGACGGAGAGAGATGGGTAACGCCATCTTGCCATGAGGGTCCTCTCCTTGGTTGCGTGTATGCTCGTTTCACTGCCCAGAGACTCGTGGAGGTCGTTCATGGTGTAGCTAATTCCGGGATATAGCTTCTCCTCCTCTTCAGTGACAGGTGCCACGAGATCCATCAATCCAGGTACCTGAATGTTACCCTGCGAATCTACAAGCTTCGACAGGACTGTAACCAAGTCGGTCATGGGTTCATGGGCAGAACCACCAAACACTCCACTGTGCAGATCTTGGCCTGGTCCAGAAACTGTGATGGCGTAGTAGTTGCAGCCTCTTAGTCCGTAGGTAAGACAAGGCTTCTCGGTTCCCAGCCAGTAGTTATCGGAAATGCAAACTGCATCGGCGTCTTTGAAGAAAGCCTTGGCTTCGGCTTTGATGAAATCGTCCAGTCCCTCAGAGCCGTACTCCTCCATACCCTCGAAACAGCAGAGCAAGTTGACTGGGAACTCAACACCAGCCTTCTGGTGAGCCTCAATCACATTGAGCCACCCAAGAACAGGGCCCTTATCGTCTGTGCTTCCTCGTCCATACATTCTGCCTTTCTCGTCGATGGTCAGTTCGAAAGGTTCCGTGGCCCAGCCATCCTCTTTCAATGCTGGCTGAACGTCATAGTGTCCGTATACCAAGATCGTCCGTTTGTTGGGGTCATTGCCGTAGCGAGCAATGACTACGGGGGGCAATTCAAGATGCTCTTTTCCTGGCTGCTTGCCGAGGGGGCGTTGCTGAACCTCAGCGCCGAGTTTTTCCAGTTCGGTTGCCAGGAATTGTCCCATCTAAAAGGCTTCTGTCACTATCTCTGTCGCCAAATATTCTCGATAAATATTTGCCCTGCTCACGTACCTTGACAACATCTGGACGACGTTCATCATCGGCAGACACGGAAGGAATGGCGACCGCTTTTCTAAGGCCTTTTTCATTGAATAGTTAGTTAGTATCGCTTACGCGCAAGCTTCGACAGATCAACGTACGGTCAATGAATGAATCCGAAAGGTCATCGACCCTAAAAGTTTATCGAATCAGTAAAAAATGGCCCAGGAGCAGATTTGCATGAGCAGGGCATCACGGACTGTTTGAAAAAAGGCTCCAATTGAGGCGCCATTTGGGTATCGCTAATGTGACCGTAGTAGAAACGATGGCCAAGACGAGGTCGCAGTGGTAGATGAGAAGTCAAGGAGCCTGATCGATACTGGAGCAAGGATGTTGTCCTGCTGCTGAAGGAAGAAGCTGTCGTTGACCTGAGAAGAGCCTTGAGGGGCAGAGCGGGGGGCATGTTACCTTCTCTGGTACAATTCGCATGCTGCCACTGGGAGCGGCCAGCGTCGGCTTAGCTATTATTAATTACTGTAACGGCGCCGCGTGGATAAGTTACTTATTCTAGCCCTCGTGACCCATTGCCTGTTATTTATGTTATTTATTTTATTCTTAAACCTATGCTTATTTTTGTGTATAATTGTTATACCACCAGATCCATTTCTATAGGTCAATGTGCTGCTTACAATTCCTTGAGCTTGGAGTGAAAACGAAAATTTTTGTAGTTTATCAAATAATATAGTTACACTGAAATTTCTATGATAATACAGGACTATTGGAACAAAACTCCAGACAATATCTTGCTCGATAAGAGGTACAAACAAGAAATTGGGAGTATATCTTCTCAAGTGTTGTGCTTCCCCAATCAATCATTCATCTCTGGCCCAAGCCTGCTTTCTGAGGTGTCGGTCCTCCCTCGCCATGCGCCGCACAGTACCCCATTTCGACCTGACATGTTCCGTGACCTGTCGCTGTATCTCGTACTGCACCTTCTGCGGAATGGCTTCGCACACATGCGCAACAAAGCGAGCGGAGCAGTCAAAGCGTCTCGCGAGCTTCCATCTGGTCCACGTGGTGGGATCTTCAACACGTAGCTTCCGTATTTCCTTAACCTCCTCGGCTGTTAAATGATTTTTTATATGGCTTCTCTGGTGTTTTGGGGTCTTGGTAGCCGAGGGTAGCTCCTCTGGTGATCCGGCTTCTAGGATTCCAGTAGTCAGGTCGGCGGAAAAAGACTTTCGCAGGTCAGTCTTTGGAAGGAATATAGATGGTGTGTGAAAGACATTCGGAGCAGCTGAAGGGGGGTTGAATATGATGTTATCGGTTTGCTCTTTTGATGGCTGGAAGGAAGCATCCGGCTTGACACGAAGTCGTTGTTTTGTTCGTCGATAGGTAGATTGATAACGTCTTCCTGATACTGTAGCCAGTTCGCACCAAGACGGCAGCAAGAAAGGGAGGGAAACGAAGGATTGCCGAGCGGCAATCATCGAAGACTGCATTTTGTTTGATTTTTAATTGATTAATTCGACGAAGGGGAACTCCAATTGCGACGTCGTAGAAGGAGTGAATGATGGTGAATTTTGTCCTCGGGAGAATCAACGACGGAGGCTTGCCATTCGTCGCAAGAAAAAAGGTTCAATTAAAATAAAACAATGGAAAAAGAAGTGAATATCGAGACTAAATAAAGAAATTAACGAAGCAAGCTTGTGGTATTGTGTTGAATGGACCTGTCGATACCACTGGCCTGATGAAATCCCCTTCTGTACGGACGGAGATTCAAAAAAACCCGGCTGGCGCGTAGCCGCTAAATTCTCACGTGACCTTTCCCCTTAATAGTCCGCGACTCTACAAATCTACAAGAATTGCAACAACAAACTTCATATTTGACAATCAATATGTGGAAAATGAATATTTTAATTCGCTTATGGATTTGCTATATATGAGCAAAAGGTGTCTCTGTTGGACTTATATTTGACTCCTTGATCTTGTTTCTTTTTTATGGACCGAGTTGAGCTTCCATATTTAACAAGTGCTTTTGATGGTCGTTTGAGATTGCTGATTTTCTCTTTGAGGGTCCCCGAAATTCGATAGGAATATAGTAGGGCGCCACTTAGAGCCTCATCATTAGACGGCGATGTGAGGCAAATGGTGCAATTCGCGGATTATTCGGTATTCAAGTGCATCTGGGCAGTGTGCCTATCCTTCTTGCTGCCACGATACCTAGATGGATAAGATGTCGTTGTCACAATGGCAATGGAATTTAAGCAGAATTCTGCTTGACCGCATCCAACGCGCGCCGGAAGCGGTTGCCGAGTTCTTCAGGATCTTCCAATCCTACAGTGACTCGGATCAAGTCAAAAGGAACATTGAAAGAGGCAGCCTAAGCAAGAATCAGTCAGCACACATGGTCTAAATTCATCCTGCTTATTTAGAGGTATCACTCACCCAATCACCTTCAGAGTAGTGGGCTAGTAGTGTGTACGGACAGCTGCAACCTCATCATCAGTATACATTCAACGCTATGCGGATTGACAGGACATACCCCAATGTGAAATTCGTTCCAAGACTCGGTCCCTTCAATATTTCAAGAGCATCAAAGAATGTCATGGCATCTTGAATTGAATGCAATGTCACCGAAAATAGGCCACCGTAACCACCATCGGTTGAATGGCAGCATGCTTCATAAAATGGTCTCGTTGGACTATATTTGGGGTAATAAACTTGCTTGACTATAAATTCCGTATCAGTGATACCATTTTCAACCGAAAATAGAGATGAAGATTCAAATCTCACGCACCTAATGGGGATGACTTGAGAATTTCGGTAATGTATTCTGCCGTCGTGTTGATCTTCTCGATTCTGGATATGAAGTCACGGCTGTTTCTCTCAAGAAAGACTGCGTCCTCGGCCCAAACATTATCTTCATACTCTGTCGTGAATAAGGGCTTCAAGACCTGGTAATGACGTCCCTGCGGGTTGAGCACAGCACTGCCTCCCATGACATTACTATCGCCGCTAAAGATCTTTGATAAACTGCTGACCACTACGTCGGCGTGCGGTAAGACATTCACATTGATAAAGTTGCCAATAGTCTCATCTACCACGATGAAGAAGCCATATTTCTTTGCCAATTCATTGATTCGCTTAAGATCCGGTGACTTCAAGAGTGGATTTGATGGAAATTCTGTGAATAGTGCCAGGAACCTCTCTCCTTGCTCCAAACGTGATTCCAAATCATCAAGGTCCTCTGAGGAGCCATGGCCGTAGAATAAACAGCCGGGGCCCCATTTTTGCAGGATCTTCAGTGTGTCTGTGTAAGGAAATCCAAAACATATACTTTTCAAGGAAGGATTGGAAGTTAAGAGTATCCGGTGTGTATTGAAAATAGAGCTCATTCCTGTGGGATAGAGGAAAACATCTTCTTCTGTCAAACCTGCAATCCTACCGCTCGTGATTTCACTTTCCAGGGCTTCATGGAGGTCAACATTTGCGGTTAGAGAACCAGCGATTCGTCTTCGCATTGCTCTTTTGGCATTCTTTGCCAGGGTGGGGCTGAGATTGCGACCAAATCGTTCTTCCACAAATTCCGAGTATTCACGTCCATCAGAGGATTCGACTGTCTTAGATCCGTGATCGGGCTCCTTGGGTGCGGAGGTTCGCTGCTGGTAGCGCTTCGGGCCTTTGGAAAATATTAAAGGTTTACCGTCGGCTGCTGCAGAGGTATCCTCAACGAGATAGCCATCTTGCAGAGCATTGGAGCAGAATTCGCTGCGCCGACTTGAGATACCGTCTCCAGAATGCTGCCACACCTGTTTTGCAACACGAGCATGTGCTTTAGGGTATATCACACAGAACAGCTTCGAAGTGACATTGGAACTTGTATCGGAGGCGGCTTTCGAAGATGGCACGAAATTGACAACTCGAACTTTTGAAGCGTCTTCGGAGGGTATCCTTTCCACGACAAATTTGCGGCATATCTCTGCAGTTTTCGCGGAGGGGAAAATCGTTGTAGCTTCGAGCTCTGGGTTACCGCAAAGACGCAGAACCTCCTTAGCGAGCGATTGGATCAAAGGATGCACGTAAAATCTTGGATAGCCGCATTGCATGCGGCTCATAACCCAGTCTTGTTCCTCCTCGTATCCGACATTGCTCTTCCATGTTGGGAGAGAGACACTGATAGCCTGGGTTCACATGTTAGTACGCAGCCGGGGAGAAAAATAGAGGGGTTCAACATACATGGTCAGTGTTGGGAGGCACGGTGCCTCCTAATGCCTGGAGCATGGTGTGTTGATCAGGGATAGTTCAAAGTCTCCTGGGCCTTGTGCTTCATAGTGAATTAAGTCAAGTCAACATCAGCAATGCAAGCTGGAAGGTCTTCGTGAGGAGTCATCGCATGGAGGGGCGCCGGTCGCCGAAGTCGGCATAGCGGGCAGGAACGACTCTCTCTCTGTTTACATAGTACGCAACTGCCCATTGACCGGTAGTCTAGTTTCTACTATTTACTCCATAACTTACAGGAGAAGTTGAAATCTACAATTGAAATCTAATATTCTTGAAAGGATCATGGCAAAGGATCGCAATGCTCGCAGACTGCCGGGGTCCAAACAGACGACTCTCCGCCGAAGCAGGCCCACATAGTATCGCCGCGGGCGGTGTGATACTGCACATAGATTTTTTTTTTTTTGAGCTTGTTGCATCAGGAAAACAATTTGGTGAAGCCAATACTCCTATAAACCTTGCGCATCAGTATGGAAAGGAATTCTTGAACGCTCTATTGTGGAGCATTGATCACACAGCATTCTTTCAATTTTTCCAGAATGTCAGACCCTTCCACGAAGAGGCGGCGTCTCAATGGCCCAGCCGCTGCTCATCGAAGACATGATGATATGAGTTCGGGCGATTCAAGTGCAGACAGCGACCAAGACGCGAACGATTCGAGCGAGGTGCAGACGAAGGGCCACCCTGCTTCCAATTCGTCCAAACAAGGAAGAAACCAGAATAGGGCAAACCGTTTTGCGGAAGTGGGCAGAGCAGGCCTGTCCAAATCCAGCCTCTTCAAGCTTCAGACGGATGAGTTGCTTGTCGGGCTGAGGCCGGATTACGGCAAGCTTGTTTCTGATGTCCAAACTACTCTGCGCCGGATCAAAGATATTTTGCATCAGATTCCTGAGCGCGAGTCGAAGAGAGGTGATCTGGCTGTGAAGGAATTGCGGGACAAATATCGCACCTCAGTACCATTTCCATGCCACTCTTCTGATGACCTTGCAAAATCCCACGTTTCGTTCCAATCTCCCACCAGCGTTGATCTTGTCGGCAGTCTCTACTTGCAAGCCGGGTTACAAGCAACAGAAACGTTCAACGTGGACGTGGCTGTGACCATGCCAAAGTCACTTTTCCAACCGAAAGACTATCGAAATTACAAGTACTTTCAAAAACGCGCTTTTTATGTAGCATGCGTCGCCGCTGCCCTGCGGGAAGCGAAATTACCTCTCTCGCTACGGTACAGCTACCACGACGGGGACCTTCTACGTCCTATCATTGTCATGGAAACGACAGAAAAGCCCACCGAATCCTCCGTTCAACAACCCGTCTGCATCCGTATCTTGACTGCTGTCGAAGATGATCTATTTCCCGTCGCGCGAACCCTTCCAAACAAGAACAATGTGCAGGCTGCGGACCAGGAACAAACTAGCGATGAGGACAAGTCAAGTCCTTTCTACAATGCGGCGTTGCGCTTGGAAATGACGATTATTCAATATCAAAAGTGGCTTCAAAGTTCTCTAAAGAAGTATGCATCCATGAGAGATGCCTGTCTTCTTGGACAAACCTGGCTCCGACAGCGGGGGTTTGCGTCTTCCATAGAAAACGGAGGGTTCGGTAGCTTTGAGTGGATGTCACTCCTGGGTCTTCTTTTCGAAGGTGGCGGTGCAAACGGCAAGCCTATTTTGTTGCCATCCTATAGCAGCTATCAAATTTTCAAGGCTGCTATACAGTTCCTGGCCGCGCGAGACCTGATTCAACCTCTGGCTCTGTTTGCTAACGATGTTGAATTTCCTACGGGGGGTCCGGTCTTATATGACGGGAAACGAGGATTGAACATACTGTTTAAAATGACCACCGGGTCTTACAAGCTCCTTCGTCACGAATGCAACCTAACCGTCTCGCTGTTAAATGAGACCCGCTTCGAGAATTTTGATAAAGTATTCATATTTCAAAACAACGATCCGATGCTCAAATTTGATCGACTGGTGTCTTTCACTCCACAACAAGTTTTTGAACCTCTACATTCCGTCTATTATCAAAATCACATCTACAACGTGTTGGAGAAATCGCTCGGAGACAGGGCAAAAGTAATCAGCTTGTGGACTGAACCTATATCTCCATGGTCGGTTGGACGGAAAGCATCAAAAGAATCACCGCAACAACAGATTTCGATAGGGTTAATATTGGACGCTGAAAACTCGAAGCGTTTGGTTGATCATGGCCCTTCGGCGGAAATGCAACAGGAGGCTGCGGATTTCCGCGCATTCTGGGGTGAGAAAGCAGAACTAAGACGATTCAGAGATGGAAGTATCCTCGAAAGTTTGGTGTGGTCGGAGCAAGGGTCGGTAGTCGATCAGATATTAGTGTACAGCCTAAGTCGTCATTTGAAAGTTCCCAAGGAATCAATCAAATGTCTTGGGGACGAGTTCGATGAGACGTTGCAACGTCTTTGCGGTTCAGAAAAGCAGAGCCTTGCGGTATTCCAAGGCATTCGCGAGGCATTCCAGTCTCTGCAATCGTCATTTCAGAATATGGACGATGTTCCTCTTCAGATCAGACAACTTCAGCCTGCCAGTCCATATCTAAGGAGTACTGCTATCAAGTCAAACCCTAAAGACATCCTGCGCACCCCTGTGGATATCAACCTTCAACTTGAGAGTTCTGCCAAGTGGCCAGATGATTTGGATGCAATTCAGATGACTAAAGTCGCATTCCTTTTGAGGATTGGTGAGGCTCTGCAAGATAGCGGGGTGATTAATTCCTTCAGAGTTGGCCTAGAAAACGAGGACCGACTATTTGTCAATCGAGCCTTCCTAGACATTATACATACAACTGGGACTCTTTTCCGATTGAGAATTCATCATGAACGCGAAGCAACATTGCTCGAAAGAAAGCTGAAGGAAAGCGGTCTTAGTCCACACTACAAAGAGGACATCGGGGCTGCACTCTTCGAATACAAAAAGACCTTCATCCATACTCCTCGAATCACCCAAGTGATCCAAAAGCTTTCCAACCGCTATCCTCTTCTATCCCCTACGGTGCGCCTGATGAAACACTGGTTCGGTTCTCAGCTTCTCCTCTCCCACGTCACTGAAGAATTTGTGGAACTGCTCACCGTCAATGCCTTTGTCTCGACCCAATCGTGGGACCTACCGTCTAGCTTGATGAGCGGGTTTTGTCGAACGCTCGCATTGCTAGCCAAATGGAACTGGCAGCAGGAGCCTCTCATACTAGATCTGGGAGCGCTTACAGCGGAGGATGTCAAGGTCATTGAGACGCGTTTCTTGGCCTGGCGCAACATCGACCCTGCAATGAAGAAGGTCGTCATGATCGTCGCGTCTGACCTGGATCAAGATGGTGTTACGTGGACACTCAACGAAAAACCTCCCAAGGTTATAGCCGGCCACATGTCGCGGTTAGCAAAAGCGGCAGTCGATGCACTCAAGAAGGAGGAGCAGGCGGAAGAAGAGGCAGAAAACACATCCATCGAAAGCCTCTTCAAGCCCTCTTTGTCGCCCTATGATTTCTTGATCTATCTCAATCAAGCCGAGAACAAGAAAAAGAAGAATCAGCACCAGTTCGCAAACCTGAAGAATGTCGGAGCGGCAGAGACTGACGATGGGGGCGACAGAACAAAGGTCTATCTTAACGAAGTCCAATCTTTGTTTGGGAATTGCGCTTTTTTCTTCCACGGTCACGACGAGAACGTCATCGCAGGCCTGTGGAAACCAACATCGACAACCCTCAAGCCATTCAACCTAAAGACTGGCTACTCTACACGTCCGGGAGGAAGCAATGATGACGACGATGATGCATCTCATGTAACGGTCAATAAAAAATCAATTTTGAACGAAATAGCTAGACTAGGCGGTGGTCTAGTTCACAGCATCGAGGACAAAAATGTATGACATTAGGTATATTTGTATAGTTAGTGGTCACCGCAATGCATAAAAAAGATTAATTTATATCAAAGAAGAAAAACTGTGTAGGCCCAAAAAACAAACATTCATTTTTCCTACATAGTTCTGAAAAAGGTTTAATAATCGTGACTGTATGCTGAAAAAAAAAGGTATCTCTTTCTTTTTTTGTTTTCAATTTTTTATTTGAGCCTTCGCCTGCTTCGCCGTCTTCCCGGTTGATTTCTGCGTCGAAAACGAGCAATATTTGTCCTTGATGGCAACCACCTCATAAGTACCTTCATCGGACGTCTTGACCGTCTTTTTGTGTTCATAAGAGATATCATGCTTTATGTCGAGAATCTCGGCCTGTTTTCCTTTCCTAGGGTTCGAGCTTCGTGTATATCTGAATAGAAAAAGATGAGAGATTAGCATATACTGGAACTGCAAAGAAGAAAAAAGACAAAAAAGACATACGTAAATTCAAACGGCGGAGTTCCTCCAAACTCGAAATTAATCTCCGCCTCTCCACCTTCATGGATATCAACAATGCTGTTTTGTCCTCTGCTGATTCGCACACTAGGCATCTCATGGATGACCTTGGTGATGTTTTTGTGGGCTTGACAGCGACCACTGGCACCGTCGCTGACGGCCGTGATGGTGAATTGGCCGGGCTTCTCGGCGATGCGTCGGAAAGTGGTTGTGTGAGAGACGGCTCTTCTTTGGACGCCTTCAAAGTCATAAAATACCTCGAATGGAGCATGTCCAGAAAGTGAGAATGACAGTCGCTCTCCTACACAGTAGTCCATTTGGGACTCCAGAGGAATGATCGTTGGAACATCAGACACCGCGACACGCACGGATGACAAGTCCTTTTCAAATGTCCGCTGGCATCCAAGAGAATCGCCGACTCTGTGAATACTAACAACGTGCTGGCCAAGTTCCAAGTGTCGACGGGGAATTGGAAGTTTATGCTTGTGGCTATGGATGGGACCAATGGGAACCACTTCTGGCTTCGAGCTTGAGTGATGTTTGATGGATATGTCGAGGTAAAACGGAGGTTGACCTTCGAGTACGATAGGGATCAACTCATCTCCGTCACTATCTTCCTTACAAAATGCGTAGATGTGCCCTGGTGAATCAAACCGAGCAGACGGCAACCCATGTACTGTCTGGGAGATGCTGAATGAACTCTGAGCCTTCGGGTCGGCATCATAAAGCCCATCGGAGATGCCAGTAAACTTGTAAACGTGATTACCAGGTTTTGAAGTATCGAGATCCAATGAAGCCACATTTGAAGTGCTCTTCAAACTGCGCGCTTTGACTTGAGGAGCCCCATGATCACCGCTCCGATGATGTTCATATTTGACATTGAAGGGAGGCTTGCCTTCCATTCTAAGCTCTAATATGTCGTCCTCGCCTTGGCAAACACTGCGTTTGGACACATTCTCACCAACACCTGTCCTTCCTGGAACAGATACTGCGGGTCGAGGAAGCCATTCAATTTCGAAAGTGTTTGCGGATTCATCAATGTTTCCTGGACAAGTAGCATCAAAGACTTCAACGAGTTCATAGCGTCCATTCTGAGATGCAGATATGGCTCCGTTTTCGTCCCAAATTTTCTTTTCGATCAGACGAGAGGGGTTTGCGTCCAAGTTGCGGTATTTGACAAGCCAGGGAGACTGGCCGCTCAGTCTAAGCGGTAACGACACTGAAGCATCTTCCAATGCCTGTGTACTTCTCTTCTCCTCAATCAAACCGAAGGCAGCTTGTGGCTTCTTGGGGCGGACTTGAACGACCGTACTATCTTTCAGAGTACGCTTGCAATTCAAGCGGTCGGTCACACCTGTTAACGAAATGATGTGCTCTCCGCCGCTGAACAACGGGTCCGTCACAATTGTTGCCACGGAGTCGGAGCTCTGTATTTCGTGTTTGGTTTTTTTGCCGTTGTGAACGACTTCATATTGAAGAACCCAAGGGGCCTCCCCTATGAAGGAGACACCAACACTAGCCGACTCGCCGAAACATGCTTTCTGCGCTTGCTGCATGCCCAAGAACTGGGCCGATGCTTGCGGCTTGACATTCTGCTCCAAAATCGGCACTTTGTCTTTCAATGACCTTGGGCCGTAGATACTGTCGGCAACGTCCAGAAAGCGATATCGATATCGGCCGGCTTCGGTAGGTGTAAAGTCAAGTTGCCCTCGTAGCCCATTGACGACCTCCGAATATGTTTCGGTGCCTTTGTCACTCTCAATAACATACCTTACGCGAAATGGGGGCGATCCAATCATGTCCAAGTCAACCAGCAGACCAACAGAATTATTAGCACACTTATCAAAGAGCTTCTCGTGCCGTAGAGAAACCTCAGGTTCCGGGGGATTATGCAGCAGGCAGGAGGATGGCTCCAAGATTTCACCTCGGCAGAAGCGGCTTGAAGCAGATTCAAGAGAGTACCATCCTGGCTCTTTGATCTTTGGTCGATTTTCGGAGGATTTCAAAGACACCTGGCTAATTTTGGAGACTTCATTTTGCCCGTCGGTGTCTGCAGGGTTTGAATACGAGTAGGTTATTTGGAAAGGAGAATCGCCGCTGTAGTCTCTTCCTGTAGAGTGGAAGTGCAATGGAAACTCCGTCGTTTCTCCTTTCGCAATCTGGATGAATTTCTGAGCGTTGCAGCCGACAAGTGAAAGTCTTGGCCGCTCATGAACCGAGAGCTGATTCCACTGCAACGTGCCTTTGGCTGATGCACGATCTGTTTCATCTATATGGGCTGAGTAGTTGGCAACGTTTCCGTGTGCATCATGAACTTCTTCGACAGTATAAATCCACTCGCCACCAGTATCCAATGTCTCATTGAGCGATATGCGCAAATTCTTGGTCTGGGCCCAGGTAGGAGGGCCTGGTACTTTGGGATCAACGAGAACCCCAGACGGTTTCCGACCAATGGTTTGGACGAGTGAACCTTCAGCGTGCACATTTTGGAACGAAAATCCGCCATCAAATCCGTTTATTTTGCGACTGTATTTCACTTTGAGTGGCGGTACCCCTTCCACCTCAAGAGTGATATCGGACAAGTCACCTTTGCACTTGTCGGCGTGCGTGTTTTTCGGAATTGCCCTTGGACAGACCGCAACCAACGTGTCAGACGCCTTTGTTTGCACTTCAAGGTTGGACTCGTCCAGGACTCGAGCCAAGCGGTAAATTCCCGGTTTCTTTAAAGGGAAACGAAGATCGATATGTTCATCAGAGTATTGGTCGCCAGCTTGCTTTTTCATCTGTTTGAGTTGTTTGTTCGATATGTTGATCGTTTCGTTACTTCCGCTGGATAAGTCATAGCGTAGAAGTTCGATGAGTATCGGAGATGACTGGTTAATGCGTATTGGGAGAGAAACAGAGGTTTGTTGAGAGCCGAGACACAACGGCGTCCCATCGGGGTTCAAAGTGGCGGATCTACAGTAGACGTCAGTGACATCATTCAAATAGTGAGAAATAAATGAGAAAAATAAGCAGCGTATCACTCACCCTTCAGGAAGTATATGAATAGTCGTTTTGCCCAAGATCAATGAAGAATTATGAATAATGTCGCCAGGTTTGACGCTGCGCTCGGATATGGACAATTCTCGGTCGTAGAAGGTTTTGAACAAGATGGTGCCCCACGCCCCAAGAGGTAACTATATCAAATAAGCGTCACTTGTAAAAAAGTATGCCATGGAAGGGGATGCTTACTGGTATGCGAAACATCAGAAACACATTGGCGGCTGCGTGGAGCAGGAAGATTGCGAGGAAGGTTGGGAACGTCCATTCTAACCAAGGCACTCTCAGAGCCTGGATGCCAAAGAGGAAAACGCCGTCTATAAAGTTCCATTTAAGAAATAGCCACGTTGAGTCGAGTTCGTTTGAAGCCCCAATAGAGTCGTATAGTCGCCATGCCCCGAGCGCAATGTAAATCGCAGCGACATACAAGCGTTGTGAGGGCGCATCGACAACTTGAGTAGGAATGAGCGGGCCCTGCACCCCGTCTCGAGCCGGCTGTGAGCCCGCCACGCTCACATTTTGAGGCTTTGTGATGGCCGGAGAAGCAGTGCGTCTCCGTCTATCACCTTGTTGTGGAGTTTGAGGGAAGGCGGAACGAAGTCGGGGAGTGCCGTTCATCGCATCTCGATGTACCTTTTGAATTCCCGGTTATTGATCGGAGGCCAGAGTGCTGCAAGGACTGAAGTCAGTCAGGATCCCAAGAAATAATCGCAGTGTATGCCCCGCTCCTAACAGTGAAGGGCCATGAAAATACAAGAGAGCGCGGAAGGGATTTCTCACTGGCGCTGGGAAAGGAGTCAAATCATGTACTCGCGTGGCCCAGGTTGAGTCAGAGGGATGGAGGCTCGACTTCTGGGATTATGCGATCGTGGAGCGTGCTGGTTGGTGGTGCAGACTTGGAATGACAAAAAATCGCAGACTTCGCGTTTTTTGAATCTCTCGGCCAGTCGCGTCAGAAGGGCAAGCTTTGGCCAATCAGAGCGTCGCCGGGCGGGATCTTCGTCGCAGCCTCAGGCGGGCGTAGATTGAGGCAACGAGGCAACAAACAATTTGGGTACAAACGACCATTGACAATTTGATTGACATTCTGCTGCTCTGCCGAATCTTTACTTAACTTGACTTTACTCTCAAAAAAAAGCACGCCGATTCTCCCCTTCACCCACTGTTTACAACACAGCGCATGCCGCCAATATGAGGGACCGTACTAAGCGGAGACGCCTCAACGACAACGGAGCTACCTCTGATCTTTCAGAGATGCCTGATAAGAATTCGTGGAATGGATTTTGTGAAATCGAGTCTGAACCAGTAGGTGAGCTACTCATCAAATAACATGACCATGAATGACTCCGTACTAACGTCTACCTGGCTTTCTTCAATGTCATGCTTCGCGAATTCGGCGTCGAGGGCGTCAGGATTCAAGAAGTGGTGTCGTTGGACAAGGAAATGATGGATACGCTACCGCATGTATTCGAGGCCCAACAACCGTTGAAAGACAGTCTTTCTGACCTGGAGGAACCTATACAGCAAACCAGTTTATGGCGTGATATTTCTCTTTCGCTGGCATGAGGACCATTCTAGCAACCAGGAAGCAACCTGCCCTGAAGGCTTATGGTTTGCCAATCAGGTACGCTTGCTGTGGTAATAGATGGCCTGCGATTTTTCAACTCACATCATCCTAGACTGCCGACAACGCTTGCGCGAGCGTGGCTCTCTTGAACATAGTCAATAATATCGACGGCATCACGCTAGGAGACACTCTTTCCAATTTCAAGGAATTCACAATGCCTTTTACGCCTGCTCTGAGGGGGGATGCCATAGCCAATTTCGATTTCATCAAGCGGATACACAATTCCTTTGCACGGTGGGTACGCTTGCTACACTTTCGTGTTACGGTTCTAATCATTCTACAGTACCATGGATATTCTGAATTCAGACCTGCATCTCAAAAATGAAGCCACTGCTAGCAGCAAATCCAGGCGTCAACGCGATCAGAGCACTGGCTCAGATGATGCAGCTTTTCACTTCATCGCCTTTGTGCCAGCGCTAGGTCGGGTGTGGAAGTTTGATGGCTTGGAGCGTCAGCCCCAGGATCTTGGTAAGTTTTCTAATGTCTTGAAAAGGTAATCTAGTCGGTAGTATCGAACATAGTTGACATTGGTGAAGCGCCCTGTTCTGATGGCGACTGGCTCGAAGAAGTCAGGTCTCACCTTATTTGTAAAATGACCGAGTATGAAGAGGACCAGATAGAGTTCTCAGTTCTCAGCCTGGTACGAGATCCTCTCTCGGACTATATTGAAAAACTGGCTCGGAACGTGAAGGGGTTGCAGAATATACGAGATCGACTTTCCGCTTCCCAGCTTGAAGACTTAAAAGCGGTTTTGGACACTGAGACAGATCATGAAGCCTTAATTTTAGGCCCAAGTACGCCTTTTGGGCTCACTGAAGAGATGCTGAACGCTGCCGAGGCTTTGGACCGAGAAGAGTGTAGCACTGATGAGCTCCCCCAGGAGTATGTTCGTCTCGCCAATGATCAACCGATCATTCGAGTGTCAATCAAAGAAGAAATGGACCTTCGTGAGTCGGACGCTGCATTTGCAGATGGAAAGCGACATGATTATTCGTCTGCTACGGAATTTTGGGCTCGGGCATTGGCGCGGAAGGGGGTTTTTCAGGAGATGCTTAGTTGAGGTGTCTATTCATACAATAAAAATACCCCTACTTTGTTCATTTCCATAAATTAGACTCGAAGTGTAGTTTATTTTGTAATTTGACGTAAATGATCATATTCAGTGCATTTTTGGTGGTCGTGGTGTTGCGTCCTGACTGCGCAGGCCACCACCGGACTATATATATATCCACGGGAATATAAAACTTCACCTGCACGACATGAAAAACAAAAAACGCGCACGCGTTTGTTGTCGCATCACCATAAAACAAAAAGACAACACACCCTCGTAAATCGACCAGCACCTAGATACTAGAATTGACAATACTCGCCCATGACACCCATCTACATCAATCCATCACAAAATATTCACCATGGACTCAAAGACGGAGTTTGACACCGATGTCATGATACTGGACTACACGTGCTGCAAAGCAATCCACGAACTTCTCCTCAGGCGCATCTCAGAGCTCGGTGACAAACCACCACGCGAAGAAACTGATCTGTTATTAATGTTCAATAGTATGTTTCGCGCATTTCCCCCTTTTTTCCCCTCCCCTTGCCTGTATTTTGACAGAAATTCTAACGCCGCCCAACAGCATGGAAAAACCTCATATCACACAAGCATGCCACGCGCAAACTGTCGCGCGACCTGCAGGCAAAGCTGCAGCTCATTTCATTCACAGCCCTCTTTTTCTTTAGAGCGCGACAATCGAAATGGAGTATCACTACTGTCTCTACTGCACGCCAACAAGTCCCACGCACATTCTCAGACACAGACTATAAGACAATGCTGGGAATACTGAATATACCGAGAAACGACCGCCTCCAAGACAGGTTTGAGATCATGTCATTAATGGATTTATTCCCGGATTTCGTGTCTCTTTGCTCAGCCATGTCCGCGGCCAGAGTGACAACATCATCATCCTTATCACCATCGGCCGGGGATCTTGTGGGCAAGTATCTCCTCCAGTCTGCCCTGGAGCAGTACACGTTATTCGGCAAAGCAGCATCCGATGCCAAAACGGATGTACTGGAAATAGCAGCAACGACAATGACAGCCCAAGGATCAGAATATGAAGAATGCTCGCAATACTTCAGCCTCCTATCACCACCGCCGCAATCATCACTAGAAGCCCATTTCAACCAGCTCGCTCTACAGTTTCCGGCTTTTGACTTTGAGTCTATGATTATCATGCAACTCCAAGATTTCCTGTTCAAGCTGGACACGCCGGTGCTCGTCAAGCTCGAGACGGGGGAATTGGAGACCGTCTGATATCGACCAATGCGATGCAAGTCAACGAAATTAATTCCAACTCGCAGACATGATATGATGCGACGCGACAGAACCGAAAAATTGTCTACTTTGAATACACATGTCACAAAATTACGCCTTATAAATGCTTAAATTGTGCACAACTATAGCTCAAGGAATCGGTCAACAAATACAGAGACATAAGAAAATATGGTCGCGGCACGCAAAACAAATTAATCTACAAGTCAAAACGATGACTATACTACTCCGGATACACACTTCGAAGCGTTCTTTCTATATTTTTTTTCTCCCCCACGAATTATGTATGAGCATCTTCTCCTCCGAGTCTTCCCCTCCCACTGGCGAGAGCGACGCAGTCAATATGGGATGAAGGTATACGGCATTTCAGGTGTCGTTTAACCCAAGAGCATGCGGCGAGGATCTTCGATGTATTCCTTGACCTAGTAAGAGTTAGTCACTGATTCCTCCCTGAGATCGATCAATCATGGACAAACCTTGACAAGGAAGGTGACGGCTTCCCGGCCATCGAGCAGACGGTGGTCGTAGGTAAGAGCAAGGTACATCATCTGGATGAATATGTCAATACACACACGCAAACAAAGGGGAGGGGATAGATCTATTGCACGTACGGGACGGATTTCGACTTTGCCGTTGATTGCAACTGGCTTCTCCTTAATGGCATGCAGACCGAGGACGGCTGTTTGTGGCAAGTTGATGATAGGCGTGCCCATCAGAGATCCGAAAACACCACCCTATTATGCACGGATAAGCAGGTGGAAAATCAATATCAGTTTGAATACGATCACTTACGTTGCTGATTGTGAATGTGCCACCGGCCATGTCTTCAATGGTCAACTTGTTGTCTCGGGCCTGGCGAGAAATTAGAATAGTTCTTAATAGATGTGCTCCCAAAAATTCCAGGGGAATATTACCTTCTTTCCAAGATCGGCAATGGCCTTCTCAATACCGACAAGATCCAGAGCCTCGGTGTTTCGGACAACGGGGGTAACAAGACCCTTCTCTGTAGCAACAGCAACGCTGATATCGACGTAGTCGCGGTAGACAATAGTGTCACCTCCGTTAGGACCCTCAATGGATGCATTGACGGCGGGCAGGTCCTTCATGGCCAAGACACAAGCACGAGAGAACGCGCTCATGAATCCGAGCTTCACTCCAGTCTTCTTCAAGACGTCGTCCTTGTACAACTTGCGGAATTCCATGAGCGAAGACATGTCGACTTCGTTGAATGTGGTGAGAGAAGCAGCGGTGTTTTGCGATTGCTTGAGTCGTTCAGCAATGCGTAGTCGCATGCGGTTCATTTTGACCTAATTCTCGTCAGCTACCAACCCCCATCATTGTAGTAAACTGTGCATTGACATACACGTCGCTCTTCACGTGTGCCAGCCTTTGCGGGGGCGGCTGGTTCAGGCTGTGTTTTCTTGGCCTCTGTGGGTTTCGGTTGAGGCTTCTCGGCTTGCTTTGGCTGAGGTGCTGGTTCCTTCGTCTCAGCCTTGGGAGGAGCCGCTTCAGTCTTCTTCTCCTCAGTCTTCTCTGGAGCAGCTTCTTCCTTGGGCTTCTCAGCAGCCGCACCACCTCCCGTGCCTGGTTCGAGCTTCACAAGCTCTTGCCCAACAACAACAGTATCTTCTTCGTTAACGAGCAGCTCCTTGATGGTTCCGGACTCAGGCGCGTTCACGGAGACATCGATCTACAGCGGAAGGAAACTGTTAGATGCGCAAAACAACAGCATAAGTGTATATGACTGGGATTCAGGTACCTTATCGGTTTCGATTGTCGCAATTTCTTCATCACGTTCCACGAAATCGCCAACCTCTTGATAGAATCCATTAGAACACCAGAACCAAACAGCCGAGTAGAGATACCATACGTTTCGTAAACTGCTTCAGAGTACCCTCCGTGATCGACTCGGCCATCTCTGGCACCTTGACGATTGTGTCGGCTATCAAAAAGTTAATGGTTAGATAGGCAGTATTCGGACGAACGGGGAGACGGCAACAAACCATAAGTACGAATTTGTTGACTGCCTAGAAAGCTCAATTTTAATTCTGAAGATTGTGCTCTGGAATACCACGTTAGTCATATGAATCGGGGTGCAATAATCAATTGCTGCTGTAGATGGGGAGGTTCTGTACCCAGCGAAGCGCAATGGCTTTTGAGGGCGCACGAGGGTTCTCTGCGAAGCCGAAGCAAGAGCTGAATAGGCGCGTGAAGACACAGCAGGCCTGTGCAGATTTTGGGCAGATCTCAAGAGAGTCTGCTTCGTCAAGCGAGACATATTCGTTCGGCTAGCCATGGTTGGTTGACACGAGGTCTTTTAAAGGGTGTATATACTGAAGAGAGATGATGTCAAAACGACGATCAAACAACGCCGAATATTAAAACGAGACGCAATGTCCGTTGATCAATTTTAATAGCGAGGGTCGCAGTCGGAAAAAAGACACGACAAAATGCAAAAAGGCGTAGAGTATGAGAACAAAGCAGACGAAGACTGAAAGTCGTAGTGTAACGCGGCCGGAATTTTCCACTGAGGTGCCAGCAATTACATAGCCGGCAAACCGGCCAACTGACGCAGCCGCCAACCCGAAAGCGCCAATTCTTTCCGAACAACCACGGAGCGCTGCTTCTCCACAACTTCACGATCTCGAATATCGCTCAAGCTGCACCGCGCCTGTGAACGACGCGCGAGACCTGTTCTGTGTACAATTGATTTGGTATGCTGTCGTCGATGAATATTTTTTCATGCTTGAGAGCTAACACACTGGACAGATCGAACTTTTCCCCCCGGCGTGCAAGATGCCTCTCAAACCTGCAGCGTAAGCTTCATCGCATCGAATCGCCCCGCAGAAAATCGAATTGAGATAATCTGATTCTTCATAGATCATTGTATCGCCGCTGCTTGAAGCTCTCCCTCGACTGGGCTGTACACAGGCATATCTGGAGAGGACAGGCCGTCTATATCCGATCGCTGTTTGACGCCAACCGCGAGGTCCGAGATCCTCGACAGCAGAAGGTGTGTGATTACGGAGCCAAATCCAGATTATTTTCGTGGTTTCAAACGCAATGGCTTTCATGGGACTAATAAGGAGTGATGTACGACTAGATATTGCTACGAGAGACAGAGAAGCTCCTCGAGAGCTGGAAGCACCCCGATCCTTATAAGGCACCCACAGCACCAGGAGGTACGATTGAGCAAATTGTCTGATATGGAATTCAGCATCGTGGTCTAACATGACATTTCTAGGCTCCAAATACGAGAGAAACCTTCCACCGCGCGACCTACCCTGTGAGTTTGACCCAGACGATTTGATACTGCTATCTAGTATGCATTATTTGCTGACTTACGGTCGCGTTACAGATGCCGATGCACCCGGTGCACATTAATTATACCACGTACGAGTATGGAGTAGCTAGATAACATGGGAAAATAGAAATTTCAGCAAATGGCACGTTCAAGACCACTGGATTCCTTGTAGCGATGTAGTTACAGATGTAGACTCAAGATGGCCATTATTTCAAGTCTCATTCACGAATATGTATTTCGCAGAGCTGGAGAACGTGAATGCACGGTCGGAACGAAGTGCAATGATGTCGCGGCTCGCGATGTTATGATCTACGAACTAGAATAGAAAACTGCGGAGAATCGGAGAAAGTGAAAGGCTAAAGAATTTAGTATTCTAAAGAGCTAATCTGATATCGAACCTCATATGGATCCGAATGATGGATACCTTTCGCAAGCTGCCAGTAAAAACCATGTCCGTAGACATAATGTACAACCATGTAAAAAATCAAAAGAGCCATGAATGTGCCCAGTCCATAACCCCATTACCTCATCAATAATTGAACCAAACCACGCCGAAACGAAAAACAGCAAAGAAAACCAGAAATGACTAGAAAACCGTTTACAATTCCTGAGAAGCGTTCTTTCCGCTCTTGGGGGTCTTCTTTGGGAGGAGGTCTGGAGAGATAATGTTAGACGCGTCATTTCGTGGAGAAACGCGAAAAGGAAGAATGAAAACTTACTCTGGTGAATGTTGGGGAGGACACCACCTTGGGCGATGGTGACGTGACCGAGGAGCTTGTTCAATTCCTCATCGTTACGGATGGCGAGCTGGAGGTGACGAGGGATGATACGGGTCTTCTTGTTGTCACGAGCGGCGTTACCAGCCAACTCGAGGATTTCAGCAGCCAAGTACTCAAGGACGGCAGCCAAGTAGACGGGAGCACCTGAATGGATGAGTTAGTACTGATATGACGCGTAAACTTGAAAAGTTGGATAATCAAAACATACCAGCACCGACACGCTGGGCGTAGTTTCCCTTGCGGAGAAGACGGTGAACACGACCGACGGGGAAAGCAAGACCCGCCTTGGAAGAACGGCTGTGAAAGGAGTCAGTAAGTGAGACGCGAAACCCGAAAGGCAGAACCAAACACGTACGATTGAGAGTTCTTGCTGCCGCTGGCCTTGCCGCCGGATTTGCCTCCAGTCATTTTGAATGTGTTTGGTTTTTGAGATTGACTCGAAAAAAGAAGTTGGAGTTGAGCGTTGGTGATGGATGAGACCGGTAGAGCGTGAAAGATGGATGAGAGCAAGAGAAAGTTGAAAAGAGCGAAGCGTGGTGGTGCCGGGGACGACGAGACATTTATAAGAATGCGCTGGGGGTGACGTCCGCTACGGGAGCCGCTGTCCAGATCACGCTCTCGCTTAGATAACACGGCCAATCATCGGGCGGCCAGAGCGCGTCAACGCGTATCAGCTTCAAATCAAAGCAATGTGGACTGGGAGCCAATCACGGGCCGCGTTGTGCGGCGGGTGCTGCGCCCGAACAGGGCAAGTGCGGTACGGGACAGCCCTTACCGCTCGTTACAGCGCCCTCGGCGGGGCATCCCGCTTTCTGCCAGCCAAATACACTCCCGACCGCTGCGATCATACAGATCATACCAAACTGTTACCGTATCGAAATTCCTGCTCTGAAGGCCACACCGAATCACCCAGTCTTTCGCGGCGGCAGTATAAGAGCGCGGCCTCCCCCAACAACACCTCGACCTGAACTCTCCTCTGCATTTTCATCCTCACGCCCACGCTCCTCGACACTTTACTCCATCCATTTTCTGTCTTTGACACTCTTCGATTTTTTAAATCAACCCATTTTTCACACTCAATCAACAATGCCTCCCAAAGCCGCTGAGAAGAAGCCCAGCACTGGTGGCAAGGCCCCAGCTGGCAAGGCTCCTGCTGAGAAGAAGGAAGCCGGCAAGAAGACTGCCACCGCTGCCTCTGGCGAGAAGAAGAAGCGTGGCAAGACCCGAAAGGAGACCTACTCTTCCTACATCTACAAGGGTGAGCATCTTTTCGACGCGTCTTATTTTCGTGACTCCAAACTAACGCGTCTTTTCTAGTCCTCAAGCAGGTCCACCCTGACACCGGTATCTCTACTCGTGCCATGTCCATCCTCAACTCCTTTGTCAACGGTACGTGATCTTGGTTCCAATTTGTTTTCGATTTCACAAACTAATTTCCCATCCAGATATCTTCGAGCGCGTTGCCACTGAGGCCTCCAAGCTTGCTTCATACAACAAGAAATCCACAATCTCTTCCCGAGAGATCCAGACTTCGTATGTTACCACCATGACACGTCGATCATCGCGACTTTCTTTGCTAACCACTTTTCCTACAGAGTCCGTCTGATCCTCCCTGGTGAATTGGCCAAGCACGCCGTTTCCGAAGGAACCAAGGCTGTCACCAAGTACTCTTCTTCCGCCAAATAAGCATGTCACTATTTGTTCTTCCTTTTTCTATTTTTTCTGCTTTTTGATTTTGCTGCTTCGCGCTCTGGCAAATTGGAGGCGGCGGGTTACCGGGTGTTCGCGGGTTTCTAATGTGTCATGGGATGGTCTGATTTTTTTATTTCTCGTTTCCTGAATACCTTGGGCCGAAATGATTTTACGGTTGCGATCTTTCTAGTTCGCGAAAGGGGTGTAACATAACGCTGAATTTGGGTTTGTTCTCAAGCATTCCCACCCTTACTACTAGATCTTGAATCAAGCTTTAGTGCATTCAATATTACTTTTGCTTGCGCATCTGCATTTTCTTATCTTTTATAAATTGATCGTACGATTCGCAATGGTATCTGGTTTTCTATTCTGAGTCACTGTCGTCGAGAGCCTCGACTTCATCCAACGCTCCTTCTCTTTCGCCCGTCGTTGTCGGAATCGTCTGTGAGTTAACAATATGAACAATAGGTTTTCCATCCTTTGCCAGCGACATGATACGTTGTTTCCAGTCGATCCAGTCCTCTTCGTCTCTGATCAAAAATCCAACAAGCATGCTTGGATCCATGTCGTCAATATGCAGTCTTCGAAGCCGGCGTGTATGGCAACTGTCGAGTTCCTCCTGCGTGTACGTTACATCTTTTTCTTTATACGGCAGTGCTGGACGAGTATGGTGAGGATCGAGGTAGAAGAACGAGGAATTCTGAACTCCGACGAAATAGTGTGATGCAGAGGGTCGGCCACTGTATCAACGATTGTGTATGTTAGTTACCTGACAGATGGAGGAATCCTTTGCAGGTAGACTCACCCTGCAATGCCGAGTGACTGCGGCAGTTTGAGAAGCGACTCCAAGCCTTTTCGATATACCGGCGTAACACGATCGATCCCTAATCTCGTCCCTAGAAGGATCAGTGTAGGCCGCATGTGCTCTGACTGGCCGCAGGCCACTGCTCTGAATTTCTCCTCGTGCACATCGGGGCTATCGCTAGTCACGTAGACGTTCATGCCAGTGTCTTTATATTCATCCGCAAGTGCCCTGCAGTTGCATGAGTCATGACTCGTCGTTCAAAGTATACTTCTATAGAGGCATCACGTACTGTATGCATGTAGCAGTTGCAGAAGGTCCAAACCACTCCCCGGGGTGTTTACCGCAGAAGAGTGCACCATGTCGGACAAAGCGATGGATCGAAAAAGGCGCGGCGGGATCGTCTGCAAATAGCGAAAGTAACTTGGTTTCGTCCGTCGGATTATTGCTTCGGCGCCAGTCTATGCATCATCGGAGTATGGCAGTTAGCTCTGTATCTGTGTAGATGCGGTAGATCATACCTCGGCCAAGTGTTGATATGAGTAGAGCATTAGCTAGAAGACTCTGTCCGGACCGGATCATGCAGCCCCAGCCAGTGTCAGATGTGAACCCCTCCGATAGCTGGCTTCTTAGACGCACTTTGAGCGTCATTGTCTGCGATGCATTCGCATCTTCCGACTTTGCGATGGGTGAGAAGTTGGACCTATACGTCATCCAGATCCTTGACTCAAAGTCGTCCAGAAAGGCTTTGGGCCAGCCAAGGCCTTTCGCTTCTGATGTCGGCTCAAGGTTTGCGGACTTGTCTTCGGAGTTGGATTCATTATTTTCTCCCTTATTAGGCTTGTCTGTTTCTTCGTTGCTTGTCGTTATTGCTGGGGTGCTGCTGTTGTCGTCGGTGTTGCTGCCTGTGGGGCATTCCTCCGTCACGTATTCCCTGCCCAAACACCATATTTGTGATCCTGGGTCTTCTTCATTTTTGGGTTCGGCGTCCCAGAAGTACTGTATAATACGTTTGTAGCGACCCAGATCAATATTATTCATGGCTGTGGTTGGTGGTTGTAGAAGAGAGAGATGTTGCGAGCTTGTGTGGGGTGTTGGGTGCGGAGATATATACAATCGATGATATATATTTGCTGCAGGCTACCTTGCACTGGGTATGCAGTGCACATCACTTGATAATCATGACAAACAGATGACCATAAGCATGTCAACGTCAACTACACATGTACACACCAAGATACAACCATAAAAACATACAATTAGAACCAAAACCCAAGCGATAGGCCTAGACATCCAATATATCAACGAGAAACACCGTAGGACATGCTGGAGAACCTCGCCGTGCCTGTTGGCAAAACACTCGCGGCACGCGTATATTAGTTTGCTACGGACTACAAGCAAATGGCGTAGTAACAAAATCTTGGCCAGAATAGTCAGAAGCTCGATATGTACAGCGAGAAGGGCACTCAGTGTCAAATCACGCATGCTATAGTGACACTTTTCCGAGAAAGAAAGAAAACCAGTGACTGGAAAGTACCGGCATACCGACAACCCAATAAAATCTCATACGAAAGACCAACCCGCAGTCTACCAGTAAATACTTGCTCCCTTCATCGACCGGAAAACATCGCCGTTTGGTTGCCCATCAATGTACATTGTACCTGTAGTACAAACAGCAAACGCGTCAAATTACATGCCCGCCAACCCACCTACGACAGTCAAACGGAGAAGACGCCCTGGTTTTGTTTACTTATTTGTACTTTTGTTCCCTCTTGACCTCCAAAATTCCAATTATTACAACGCGAGAGAAAGACACGTCAAAACATGCACAGAAACATGAACAAGGCCTGAGTGAATCGTCGGGCGGTCGGTCGGTCCTCGCCACTGCTGCCCCATATCAACGCCCGCTCTTTCTCCACGTGCGCCAAAGTCGACTTCGAAGCAGCTCAGAACCAACTGACTCCAAGCAATTCCTCCCTTTAAAAAAGAGTCATCGCAGATTGAAGATTACGTGAGTTGAATATTTCTACGAAAGACCCTCCACCGAAAGTGCCGAGTCTGACCGACATGTTACCCGCCAGTTACAGCCCTGCCACACCCGAAATTTCTACATAGCGGAGATACGAAAAAATCAGAGCCAGCCAGTATGGCTGGCCATGAGGTGACTCATGATGCGGCACTCGCAGAGAACCCATTCTTCTTCTATGATACACACGGCGACCGACCGAACCACGACGCGCCAGTGATCAACAATGCCCCAGTGAATACTGGCGTGCTGAGTGAACTGGATAGCAGCGAAGATGAGGTTATCTTCAGCGGAAGGCAAACCACCAGAAACGATGTCGCGTTTTCTCGTGTTCGCGCACAAGTGGAAGCCCCGCCAGTGGTCGTCAACGTGGTGGAAGATGATATACAGTTTCTTTCACCAGCAAATACAGATAAAGCGCTAGAGTCCGAATGGAACGGGACAATACAAGACTCGTTCATCAACTTGACGACGAAGGAACCAAAGAAAAATCAACGCTTGAGAAACAGGAATAAAAGGTCTACGCGCAACGACGAAGACGCTATTATCGCCGACTACGTACGAAACGTGAATCGGCAAGACGACTCCTCTAGTGGTGATGAGGCACCCGAAGACGACGAACTGGGCCTGTCTAGCAAGGACAAAGCTAAATTTCGCGCATTATCGACACTCGAAACGATCGAAATCTCAGGGCAGGCCAGTAACGATGTCTCCGACGAAGCCTCTGATAGCGATTCCGACGACTCAGACGATTCCTCTTCGCTGGAAGAGCTGTTATCCCACATCCGCCGCGGGGCATCGTTCACCAAGCTGGAAGATAGTTGGGCATCTCCTGATGTATCCATGGACATCCTCGACATTATAGACAATCAACGAGACGGACCGTTAAAAAAGAAAAAGAAGAAAGGAAGGCGCCAGATGGATTTTGGCCTGAGCGACAGCGACCTTGAGCTTCAACTAGAAACGACCTTCGAGAAGGATCGAGACAAGAAGAGGGCAAAGAAGAAAGAACGAGAACAACTCCGCGCGCAGGGCCTACTCGGGAAAAAGAATAAGAAATCCGACCGCAGATTCAAGGATGGATTCAGCATTGAGAGTCTGAAAGATGAGCTGAAGAGATTCCTTCAGTCGGATTCGGAAAGGTATTTATTCATTTATAGCCTAGCCTACTCATTCTAGACATGTCACTAACAACTCGACTAGCCTCGATCTGCCACCCATGGAGAAGTACCAGAGGAGACTGGTACATGAAATATCCAATTCTCTTGGGCTCAAATCCAACTCTAGAGGCCATGGCAATGCAAGATTCCCTGTATTGTACAAAACAGGCCGGACACCCAATTTCAACGGCAAACACAGCGTTAAGCTGGATAAGATATTTGCTCAACCACGATTCCATCAGCGTCAAAACGGTCGCATGAAGCCCAGCGTCCGAGAACACGTCCGAGAACAGCAGCCTAAGAACAACCGCCAACGTCCTAACATGGCGGCAGGTTATCTCGAAGGCGAGGTAGTCGGAGCTTCTGCACCTGAAATTGGAGCGAACAACAAGGGCAGAGCGATGTTGGAGAAGATGGGTTGGAGCACCGGAACAGCACTGGGTGCTCTCAACAACAAGGGTATTCTGCAACCCGTGTCTCAAGTTGTGAAGAATACACGTGCTGGGTTGGGTTAGTAATGTCATAGAATCGAGTGTACGTCAAGTGCCCGAGAGTGATAGAGAGACTTGTGGTAGACACCATTGTGATTCTCTCGCGCGTGCTTGTTTAGACATAGATAGACGAGACCATTGTTATGATCATGAATTACTTTTTAGACTTTCCTTTCTTCTTTTGCTTTGACTCTGCTGCTGCCGGGACTGGTTGAGCATGTCGGGTTTCTCTCAAGTGCGCGAACAGTTGTGACCGCGAAGTAAATGTAGTGTGGCAATATGCACATTTGAGCTGGGTATCTGATGATGTTGCCTGCGCTGCTAGTTTCTTCGCCCTCTTTTGCTTGGCTTTTCCTAGCTTTGCAGTCGTTGCTTTGATATCGCTGTCATCGTCGGCGGGGGAGGGTGCATCCTGGTCGTCCAACTGTGCGTCTTCTTTGACGTCGCGCTCTCGATCGGCATAATCTTCATCTTCTTCTGCCTCTGAAGCAGACGGGGATGGAGATCGGGATGTCGAAGTAGACTTCACTGGTATGCTCTCCTGAGTAGGACCTTCCTCGTCATCTCCTGTCTCTGCAACAGTGGCAGATCCATTCTCAGCAGCCGTGGGTATATTGGATATGTTTTCTTCTTCTTGTTCCTCCTCTTCTTCAGGTTTCTGCCCTATCTCCGAATCATCGGCAAGATTCAGTTCATCATCTTCAATCAGCATCTCTCTACGGAGCTGCTTGACGGCTTTGATATGCTTCTTGCTGCGCTCATGCGCCTCAAACTGTTTATCACTCTTAAATGTCTTATTGCAAACAACACATTCAAAGTGTTCCACCTCAGATTCTTCCGAACTGCTAAAAATCGGCCCATCTTCTCCTTGACCTCCCTCTCCTACTGTTGTTCTAGCCCATTCCGGTATGACATGGTCCTGCATCTTCGCCTGATTTGCAGCGCGAGATCGAGCAGCCTGCGCAGCCGCAGATTCTCGAAGCATGCGTTGCCGTTCAGCCTCAGTTTGAATATTCGACTTGTATCGCGGATCCCGCTTTTTCACAAAAGCCACCAAAGAGCGAACAGCGTCATTGTATTCTCGGATGCCGTCCTCTCTCATCTTCTTGTTTTCCTTTTCCATCAGCCGACGGATTCGGCGATCGGGGGCCTCACTGTATTTATATTTATCCTTCCATGAGAAAGATTTTTTCGTAGAGAAACTCGTCCATACTGCATAAAACGGGCGCACTACTTCGTCATAGGGGTCGTCCTTGCTACCAAAGCTTGGATAATCCACAGGTTCAGAGCCATCATACCGACACGCTATTCCTTCATCCAGCGCAATCTGATCAAAGACATCCTTGAGACCACCGAAGAAGCCGCTTGGAGAATCCGAGAATTCCATGTTATGAGGGTTGAAATTGAATACTAGCGAAAGGACCTGGGAGGCCGTCATTTTAAAGCCCCCTGTAGCCGGCTGCTGTTCACCCGGCCCATCATCGGAAACTTCTGCATATTGGTGCGTGTCGTACCATGCCCTCTCTTGAGGATCTGAGAGTACTTCGTATGCGCATTGCACATCGGTAAACAGTTTCGTCGCAGCCTCTACTTGGCCATAATTTCTATCGGGATGTAATTCCAAGGCCTTTCTCCTGTAGGCCTTTTTTATACTAGTGAAAATGTTAGATTGTTTAAGACTTTAATATATATATATATATATATATCAATATGAGAAGAAAAAACCTACTCTTCATCAGATGCATCTCGTTCCACCCCAAGAAGCTCATAATAGTCGGCACGACGATCGCTCCCGTTTTCAAGACCGGCGTCATCTTGCCCGTTTGAGCCTGTCGACTGGCTCTGCCCCATCGCGAAGGAAATAAAATAATATTGCTATGATTAGATGTGTTTCGTAGTGAGCGAGCCCCTCCAAAAACACAGGTTGGTGTTTTGTGGGGGGAAACTTTTCAGTCTTATCTTATCGGGGTTGTTCCTTGACTATACAACAGCAACTAAACCCGTCATAGTGTGCCTAACTGCGATCCTAACCGACGTCGTTGCATAAATGCGTCAGCTGTGGAATTTCTCATCCGAATTATCTCATAGGAGCGTTATCGAGTGGACTGACAGTTTCACAGGAAATCCGGTATAAGAATAACACATCGATTACCTCTGATCCCTTGCGACCGGACCATGCAGTTCGAAGTGAATCACTATTACTAACTCTGACTGTTCGAAAACCCGCCCCGCCTGTATACCACGCTGTATACCTACACAATATGCCTGATAATGGCGGCGGTAACTTGGTCAGCCTCCCCGATGAAATCCTACACCAGATATTGCGATACAGCGAACCGCCTGGGCAGTGCTTAGCGCTCGAGCGGACCTCTCGCCGATTTCGAAACGTCACAAACGCGCCCTTGTTATGGCGCCACTATTGCTCGATTTCGTTTCGCTACTGGGACAAGAGACATGGAATTGATGAAAAATTGAAACAGCCGCCCGCGACTGTCGAGTGGAAGCAGCTGTTCGCTCAGAGATATGTCACCGATAGAGAGACAACTCGGGCCTTGAATGATATACTCTCGAGCCAGACAGGTCGTATCAGAAAGGCCCAGGCTATTATAAATCGGGGTTACGATGTGAAGGATACTCTTCTGCGTCATTCGCTCGCTGGTTCGGATTTGGATGATTACCTAGCTAGAAGGTGTGTAAATCAAGCCTCCAAGAAGTATGTTTATACGGACTATGCCCTAACGGACAATTTTTTTGGCTTCAAAGATACTTCAGTAATGCTATAATAGGATGCCTTCAACGAAACATAGCCATACCCGAGTGGGCTAAGTTGAGGGAGAGTGAGGATGCTGTGTCACTGGACCGTGCTTTGGGATCCTTTGATCTCTTTGTTCCTCAGTGCGAAATAGATTCTCTAGACGATGTATTTTCTCTCTCTCTTCTAGTATGATCTACTACATATTTTCAGATTGCTTACTGGTGCTTGTTATGACAGATTAGTGACATGCTGAATGTCATAGCAGAGAATCTCTCGCGCGAGAACCCTAACATAGTAGATTCAACACCGCGCGAAAAGGCACTGATTATCGCATCTTACCTGCTCTCAAATAACTACACTGGTATTCAAGCCGGAAGAGAGTATCATAGCCTCGAACACAATTTTCTAGGACTGGCTCTTCGGGACCCTCACCACAACTCGTTACCTTTGATATCGGCGGCAATCTTCTGCTATGTGGCACAAAAGTTTGGCCTCAACGCCCAGCCATGCGGATTCCCATTTCATGTACACGTCATTATTTCACCTCTTGCCGGGTTTGATATGAATGGGCATGCTTTGACCGATGACAGCGGCGATAACGCGCCAATGTATATGGATCCATTTCGGGCTAAAGATGAAGTCCCTGTGGCCGAGTTACAGCATCAATTAAACCTTTTCGAGTCTTCAACGGCGGCGCGCTCAATGTTTCTGGGGCGATCGCCAATATCAGAGATTGTCGTGAGATGTGGCAGAAACATATTGAATTCGTTGCAAGTTCCCCCCGAAAATGCGGTGGATTTTGTGTCTAGAAGCCTGGATACCGACAGCGCTAGATATGCAGGTCTCTGGTCATTGATGCTGAGCGCACCACAGGCCCGGTTAATGGATATTAGGCGATATTTGCCATGGTTTATGGAGCTCTTCTTTAAAGAGTTCCCATGGGATATTTCTCTGGTCGAACGGTATATTCTAACAATGTTTCAAGGATTGGTCGAGTATGAGCATGTCGCGGAGGGGCTGCGTGTTACACGTGCTGTGGACGAAATGCCGAAACAGTTACGCAAGCGCGAGGCCGAGCACAAGAACGTCAAGTACCGCGTAGGAGAGGTTTTTCACCATCGACGGTACAACTACCAGGCAATCATCACGGGATGGGATTCAGAATGTGGAGCCGGCGAAGAATGGATGAGGAGAATGGGCATAGACCAGTTACAGGCTGGACGGAAGCAAAGTTTCTATCACGCGCTGTCAGTTGATTATTTAGTTCCCTTTGCTGGAGACATCTGTGCTGATTTGATTATAGGGTTGAGGATAGAAGCGTTCGATATGTTGCGGAGGAGAACATCCAGATCATTCGGCCGACCATGTCGGAGCTCCCAGCCCAGCTATTGGGCATCGCTGGGAAGCACTTTAAGAGATGGAGCGAGGGGGAGCGGAAGTTTGTGAGCAACGTGCGCGACGAATACCCGGACGATTAGGTTGTTGTTTTTGCATCACATGTATGATAATATTATAATAATGATAGTAATAACGAGTGATGACAATGGCCTGACTGGGAAGAGACGATCCGTAACTCGAAAATAGCAAGTCAGCCCACCCACGTACTTCATCATACGATGCAAAGGCAGACCCTTTGTTTGTATGGTCTCAGCTGATTCGGAGCTGGCAGGCCCGGCCGGATCAGCAATTAATCCATATGTAGTGGCCTGAGATTACAGGCAGCAAGGCGGCAAGGCAAGTCGCACCACCCGGAAAGAAGTCAAGAACAGACCACATGCAGGGGCCGCAGCCAATCCGAGGCCCGCGATTACTCCACTGACCCCAACGCGCGTTCTCCTTTTCTTAAAAGATTTGCCTCTAGGTCGACATATTTTAACCCTGGATTCTACCATCTTTCTCTCGACTGTCGCATTGCGCCTATACAGTCATCCCAGACCTTCAAGATGTATGCTCCAAAGCCGTCCCTGTCAATTGTCAGACCCCCCAGAACTAATCCCTCGACAGGAATAGCACCCTCTTTTCTGCGACTCCCGAGACCTACTGGGGCACCTTCGAGGAGGTCTCCAAGTACAATGTCCACCTCAATGTGTTTGAAAGGCTATGGGAAGCCTGGTATGCCTATATGCAAAATGATGTCCTGGCAACGGGCATCATGTCTTTTCTGATGCACGAACTCGTCTATTTCGGTCGCTCTCTTCCGTGGGTCATTATCGATAGCCTCGGACTTTTCAGAAAATACAAGATTCAAGGTGTAAGCTACCCTGCAATTCATCTACCTCGGCTCGAATCAATTGCTGATTTGAATTTCTCTACAGAACAAGATTCCCTCGGCGAAGGAACAATGGGATTGCGCCAAGCTTGTGCTTCTCAGTCATTTCACCGTCGAACTCCCCCAGATTTGGTAAGTTTTTTTGTACTCTTTACTTGGTTGAAAGATTGAAACTTATGCGTGTGCGTACTCTCAGGCTATTCCACCCCATGGCTCAATACTTCGGTCTCTCTACCACCACACCTTTCCCATCGCTTTTAACCATGGCATACCAGATCGCTATCTTCTTCGTTATGGAGGATACATGGCACTACTGGTTACACCGAGCTCTTCACTGGGGACCATTGTACAAAGGCATTCATAAGATTCACCACCAATATTCCGCTCCTTTCGGCTTGGCAGCAGAATACGCTTCTCCTATCGAAGTCATGTTACTCGGATTTGGCACCGTTAGCTGCCCAATTATCTGGTGTGCCTTTACCGGAGACTTGCACATTTTGACCATGTATTTCTGGATTGTTTTCCGCTTGTTCCAGGCCATCGATGCGCATAGCGGTTATGAGTTCCCATGGAGCTTGCATCATTTCCTGCCATTCTGGGCCGGCGCAGACCACCATGACCTTCACCACGAGAAATTTGTTGGTAACTTTTCGAGCAGCTTCCGCTGGTGGGACTATGTGCTCGACACCGAGTACACTCCTGAGTCGGTGAAACGGTGGCGCGAGAAGAAGCAAGCAAAGAAGGCTAACTAAACGGCTTTGTCTTTACACTTTTTTGAATAGGCGAGGTACTATTCGAACTCCGTCTTATATTGATTGGCTACTGCCATTTCATGTAAGACGAAAATCAGTGTCAGTTGCTGGCGCTGTTTCACGAATGGCAAGAATTGCATTCTACCTTGATTAATAATTTTAATGTCTGTTTTCGTGTGTATATACTATACATTCTGGGCCATGGAGTTTTATGATTTTATTGTTTAGACTATAAAGTTATATAGACTTTATGAAGTTAATATCACCAAATTCTTATGCATATACGCAACTGTTTAGTCATAAGCTGGAGATTTGCGAGAAGTATTATAAACCGTGAATGCCTTTTATTTTGTCTTGATCAAACATGTCCATAAGAATCATTGAACTATCCCTCCCTAACGCCACAAATGCAATGCGCAACGCAATTGTCGAAGCTATAAACAAAATTTCAGATAAACAGTAATAACTATCGAAAATAGGTATCACTTTTCTGGCGCATCGGGAAGACGCTCAATCGTATACTTCCCCCGAGCAACGTTCATGATGGGGACACCGGGAATTTTGCTGTAGACAACAAAGCATGAGTAAAATGTCATAAAAAAAATAAGGGCAGGGGTTGTCTTACCGAACTCTTCTCTTCAAGTCTCGATCATTTGTTGCCACAATATAGATCCTGTGTTTGATCACACGGTCCACCAAACAGTCATCTGCATAGGTACCCTTATGGTCGCATTTTATCCGCTCAAATCGAGGATCTTTCGCAATGCGCAACGCCAGTCGATATTTCTGACCCAGCTTTTCCAATTCTGCCAGCACGCAGTCCGTGATGATTGGGATGCACTTGGCGTAGAGACAGTCCATCATAGTTGGTATCACTTCCAGTTTATGTTGTACGCTGTGAGAGAGGAAATTGGTATCGACCAGGACCGAGTATGGCGGTGTCAAGGCTGTGTTGTATTGGAAGAAAAGAGAGGAGGAAACTTGGGGTCTGTATGCGACGTTTATTAGTATGCACATTTTTTTCTTCTCTAGCTCTGGCTATTTCTCACATCTCTCGAACCACGCCATCGTCCTTTTTCGCGTCCTTTTGCTCCTCTTGGGGTTTTCTAGAAAACTCTGGTTAATTGAAGACGAGAGAGGGGGGACCTGTTGGATAGACTCACAATCGACTGTCCCTCAAGGTAATAGCACGCTTGACCTGGGCAAACTTGCGGACCTTCTTTTTGACACCCATATTGAATAGTTACCGAATAGAAAAATATGTGATGCCTCCTTATCCTTGTGTGGTCTGTCAAGAGGAGAACAAGAAGCAAGTACGTCGAGGTAAATGATTTTCTGCTCCAAGTCAAAATCTTATCTATCGCCGATAGGAAATTTTGCGTACTGCAATTACAGTTCCGCATTTACTGGCCAATAGGAAATGTTTATACTGCCCCACATCTTACTATTTGGTATGTAACGACGTATTGGCCGGTATTCACTCTCCGCGTCTCTTCCCTTCAATTTTGCCCTCGTCGACAAGAGACAAATAACGAAAGGAGCTGAGGTGCAGGCTCTAAGATGTGTTACTCGCACTGTTTATCGGGTCTTTGATAATTTGAAGCCTTTTGCGAGCTGTCCGCAGGTCAGGAAAAGGACTGTTGGATCCGGCATGGGCATTCCTCATTTGACACGACATCTTGCTTCCCTCTCGGAGTCGATTCTCCTGGGAAAGAGCTATAACGCGTCATACAAGACGGTGGGATCTGTCGTAGTCGATGGACCAGGTCTTGTGCACCATTTGCACGCGGTATTGTTGTCGCAGGCCGGCTCGTATACCAGCCCAATCGAACGGCAACCCAGCTGCGATGAAGTCAGTGTGGCAGTCATGACTTACCTTGTGTTATTACAGACATCGGGTGTGAATATGTATGTTGGATACTTGAAGCCTTAAAAGTATACGCCATTGAAAGTAATTACAAACTCCTCCGTTACATATACTAAACTCCCAGTTGTATCTAGTTCCAAGATCTATTTCGACGGTGCCCTTCCTTTGAATAAACGTGATACTAGGTTATCAAGGCTGGAAACTTCCAGGAAACAACTGGAGACTTTCTGTCTAAGCCAGCGATATGGATTCAAGCTATCTTCCATTGAACATCCTCCAAGAACATTGCACCCCAGCAGACTATTGCGGAGCCATAGATCTCCCAACAAGCGCACCCAGCTGCCGGGAAACCCGTTCATGGTGGCTGCTGTAACTGAAGATTTGAGGACACGCTGGACAGACTCTGAAATAAAGTCAACTTTGCCAAAAAGCCTGGCTAGCGTATATGAGAGCAATGTCGATTGTGGCTTGTCGGATATCACCGAGATTGTCCCGGGAGAAGCTGATGTGTTTTGCGCAGCCCTGGCGGCTCACAACCCAGGCACATTTATACTAACAAGCGATTCTGATCTGTTCCTGTTTGAGCTCGGATCTGACAGCTCTGTTATCCTTTTCGATTCAATATATGCGGAAAACTGGGACGATGAAGACCCAACGCAGTCCACGATCAAAGCTATGCGATTTTGTTCGGCCTCCATTTCAGATCGATTGGGCATACCTGCACTATCCTACCTTGGCCATGAATTGGAGCTCGATTCTCACTTAACGTTTTCCGAGCTTGTTCGTCGCGCTAAAAATGCCTCTCAGTCAAGCCAGAAGACGCCCGCTTATGTCACGTTCTTGAAAGAATATGATCTCACAAACTTCCAGTACGACTCGTCAAAGGGGCGTGCACTCCAAAAATTTGACACGAGACTCTCCGAGTTATTTGCGCAATGCTTCTGGAGCGCCGAGTTCCAGGACCAGGCGCCTCGGATATATCTCCCCTTCTTGGTAGAAGATCACTCTAGAAGATGCGCCTGGGCCGAGGCCGCTCGTATTAGGAGACTTGCATATTCCCTGATTAACTTGAACAGTTCTCTCAAAGAGAAACACTCCACCATTACCGAATGCGTACGGCGAGGTAGGAGATTCTGCTTTGACGGCGTGGATTTATATAGCAGTGAAGAAGAAATTGAAGCGGAATCCACGCGTCTTTTAGACGCATTCGAATTCATACAGAAAAAGAAGAAGAACCAGAGTTCGCCGCTCTTCTGGCGGATATACGCATTATATGAGATACACACGGATTGGTTTACAAGCAACAATATCCCTGCTCGAGATTATCCCAATGGATTGAGAGCATTCCTTGGCCTGGACAGCAGTAGTAGCAGCAGCCAGGATGAGACGATTGACTGGGATAATCTCCATGCCTTCGCTCAGTTACAGGCAGTGCTGTATTCGCTGCGTATGGTTTTCCAGATCATTCAGGACCTGGAACTGAGTGGTGAAGGACCAGTTCAGAAACTCCGCGAGGTTTTGTCGGGGCTTCCTCCTCTTCATGTTTTGATGAGGTCATATCAGGAAGTGAGACGAGAGCTGCGTGATGGATGATGATTCTCCAGCTAGCCTTTGGCCCGTTATTCGATTCTTAGTACATATTTGGTGATTGAATACAGCTGTCTTGGCAAACAAGCCAATGATGAGTTTATTTGTAGTATATATACAAAAACATAATTTTTTTCTCTAACGAGATGACCTAAGGAATCCAACAATTCCTCGGCAATATCCCATCAACTCAGACAAACGTTTAGCCTCACTCTCCTGCTCCTTTTTCCAAGCCAGGAGAGCATTGCGCAAAGCACTCGCAATATCTGCTTCTGCTTCTGCATCATAAGAGACTACACTCTCACCACCAGATATCAGGTCACTGTGAACCCTCAGGAAAACGGCCATCCATGCATTCACAAGTTCAAAGTCCTTCTTCGCGCGAAGTCTTTCTGCCAACGCGTCAACAAAGCTTACTAGCTCACAGTATCCGCCTGCCAACAATTGGACATTTAAAGAGCGTATTTCCAAGTCGACTTTGCCAGGGGAAAGTGATTTGAAATAATCGATGAAAGGGGTAAAATTGCTGCTGCTTGCCCCTGATTTCAATAATTTGCTGACTGGTGAGTCTTGCTGTGATAGACTTAGGAGACTTTTGGAGACTGGAGTTGGCGCAGCAACCTCTTTCGGGTCTTCGAATCCGGTGATGGGAGTCGTTGACTGATTATCCTGCAACGAAGGCAGGAAAAAGGGTGCCTTTTCAGGAGCTTTGGGAGCTTCCTTGGGTTTGTTACGCGCCTATTGCCTGTTTAGCTCTGACCTCGGACAGGAGAAAGGGGGTTAGTTCATTTGGTTGACTTACTTTGACAGTGTCTAGGTTGATTAGTGTTTGCCAAGATGCTCGTGGAACAATGCTCAAAGTCATCATGTCCTGATCAAGCTGTTCGAAAGAGGTAGTCGATCTGTCTTGACCTTCGTCATCGCCAACTTCCTGGTTAAAGGCGGCATCAACCATGCCTGTTTCCGAATCAATGGATGCCACAGAAGCCATATTGGACTCTAGTGCACTCTCATCAATGTGGTTAGGCCGGAAATTGGAGAAGAGGCTCTTGTTGTTCCAGATGTGCACACCAACCTCGTCTGCATGCGCAGTCGCGAGATATTCACCGGTGCCTGAGAAGGCAAGAGCCGTGCATGTAGTTGGTACTCGGAAGATATCGACCAAATGGCCAGTGGGCAAGTCCCAGACTCTGATGATAGAGTCCATAGAGGCTGCTATGATCCATCTACCATCATTAGAAAAGACAAAGTCATTAATCTGTCCACGACAACCCCAGAACTCTCGGACGACTTTCTTTGTCTCCAGGTCTACTACGCGAATAGACAAATCATCGCAACTCAGGGCTGCGAGCTCATTGATAGCACTAAAACGGAGCCCGGTGATAGAGGCCATAGGTGCCCAATCCAGCTCGGCGAGCATATTTCCAGAGTTGAAGTCCCAAAACTAGTTATATTAGCATAGAACTGAATCCTAAGGAGACATGCTACATACCTTCAATTTCCCATCTAATCCACAACTCACAACATTTCGATTTAAACTATCGATTGCGACACCAGTAACAGCTTTAGTGTGCCCTGAAGATGCGATGCCCTTGGTGGTTTTGTTGGGTTTTGACGGTGGGAATTGTTGTCTACGCAACCCAGACTGTAGATTGTACATATCGATTTTACCGCCTGACGAACCTATCAAAGCAAACGTGCCACAGGTTGATACTGCCACACTCTGTTTGGACTTAGCATCTGCTTCATGAATAAAGAAAAAAAGGTTGAAATACACACCTTTACTTCTGTCTTATCACTTGTCTCAAGCGCCCAGCGACCGGCCTTTTTCCGTCCCCAATACCAAGTCCGCGCGTACTTGTCGCCTCGGTGTGCCGTGACAACACTTTCCCACCCATTTTCTCCTTGCGGGTTCTTCTTGGAATCCCTCGTGTTTGTCCAGACTTGTTGGCTGCTAGATCCCATCCCTGGGTCGCGATTGAGCGAGCAAGCAATCGCAGTGATCTCGGGGGCTTTTAGCTCTTCAGCTGCATCAGCTGCACTCGATAAGCCTTTCTTCTTCGCGATCGCCTTTACTTTACCCTGAGATAGCTCGGAATTTTGACTATCTTTCCGCAGACTAAAAGCCCAAAAAGAACGGTCTCTAGATGCGCTTAGGAGCCACTTTCCAATAGAGTCACTACCGTCCGAAGCCGAAGGTAGGAATCTAAGCGAACAGATCGCCGCGGCGTGACCACCCCGACTATGCAAAGGTCTTGGAATTGGTGAAAATGGCGACTCATCAAAGATCCAGGTCTTCAAAGCGTTGTCCCTTCCTGACGATACTAGGACTGGCTGGCCGTCTAAGAATTCAATCTTACTAACACCGCTGTCAGAACTGTCGGCGGACATGTCATGTGCGCTTCTTAGGACACCGGTTTTTTTGCCCCCGTTATTAAGATCCCATAAGGTTATATCGCCGCTGTATACTGTCGCCGTAGCCATGACTCCCGCTTCCCTGCCCTCGTTACCAGCACCCAAGCCATCAGTTCGGAAGGAAATTGAGCTTATAGGGTTCGATTTGGATGCTGAAGCATTCAATGACAGAAGTATTTCATCCGAGTCGACATTTCGAATAACGAGCGTCCCACTCCTATAAGCAATAGCAATGAGTGAAAGGGCAGGTGTAGCTTTGATCGCAGTGACCGCATCTTCCTTGGTAGTTGGAGGCAAGAACCTGTGCAGAAGCTTGCCGCTACTGATATTCCACAGCTCAACAGTTCCATCATATCTTCCCAGAAAAATCTTGTTCAAATAGGTGGGCATGTTACAAACATGACCGGTGAAGACTGGTAGATCCGAGGGTCCGCGGGAAATTTCAGGGACTAGTGTTGTATAATGCTCATAAGACGTAGTCCTCCATACTTGCACACTTCTCTCGCAACATCCAATGATCCAGGAGCCAAAGACCACAAGTCGGATAATCGGACCGGTGGCATGAGGTGCGGCTTCTAGGGAAGCAATTTTCTTTCCTCGTTGGAAAACCCACACTCCAGATTCTTCACCGGGCCGCTGCCCTCCCCAAGCGGCGAAGACATATTGTTTCCAGGCAAACGTCGCAGTGATAGTCGCTGGGGTTCGAGGCTGGCTGGCGAATACCAAACTCAATCCTCGCTTGAGGTCATAGGTCTGCAGAACTCTCCCCACGGATGTTGTGATCTGATATGTTGATTTTCCTAGGCGCGTCGAGGTGAACGGGACTGCGGTCGGTGATACTAAGCCAAGGGTCTTCCACAGAGTCAGTAAGCTAAGCTCTAGTATTCACATCTCATTCGTAATCATCACCAGGTACCACCTACCCTGAAATGAGAAAAGATTCGCGATTGGGATTCGTCCTTCTTTTTTGCCAGCGCTTGGGGCAATACTCTCTGGCGTTTTGCCGAGGGAAGATCAAAGTCTTCTCCAGCTATGGAAGGCATTGTGCCTTTTTGATATACCAAGTGGTTGTAGTTTTGCGCATGCCTCGTAGATTTGGAGAGTTTGCGGAGAGAGCAAAAAAAATATTTGGTAATAAAACAGTGTATTATACACGTAACAGACAGGAGCTGGTGAATTACGGGCCAATGATTGTTCGCAGATAGCGGCCCCACTTGCTACAAGCTCTCCATCGCCCAATCAAAACACGCCTTTCTCGGACTTTTTGGCGGTGTAATCAGTGAATACGCCCATACAATACTTGAAGTGGTGGTTTCTGGCACAATTAATCGCAACGACGTCTAAAGACGAGACGGCGAATTATTTCCCAACATTATGCTTATGCACAGGGTCTGATGATCTGCACATTCTTATCTGTCTCTCTTTTTTGGGAAAAATTCTACATACCGCCACTGATTATCCTATCGGAGCTCGTGGCTGGCTGGCAGGGAGGGGCTGTTGGTGGCGGCTCGGCCTGTTTCTTAGCAGATGATTCAATCATTGCTATCGATTGGCATTGCACCGTCTAGATTGGATTCCACTCGCAGCTGCGTTGGGCCTGAAAGATGAAATACTAGCGGTCGTCGTAGGTACGTTCAGCGCTGTGCTTCAGGCTTGGACGTAGGTAGCCTGTGTGGGCCTGGCTGAAAACGATAGTAGTGGATGGGCCGACCCAAATTATTTACTGTTCTAGAAAAATGTCAATTCCGACCTCACTCGAGATGATTAGCGGTGCCACCATGGTATGAATCCATCTTTTTTTTTTTTGCTCATGCCACTGTTTGCCCTCGTACAACTGGGGACAAAGAAGAAATAAAAAAAGGCAAGGGCTCCTGCATTAGGGCACGAGCCGACGACCATGTCGGAAAATACTAGCGTTTCTAGTGGTCAAAGCCAACATTTAGCGACGACCGATGCAGTATCACCTCAAGCCTCGAACGCTGCACCGCCAGGCATAAATAATAAGCGCGAGACCGACGAACCATGCAACCCCGACATATCAGACCGAATGAAATCCTCCTCTTCTACCTCCGTCAACGAGCTCGGCGTAGGTGACCATGCATCGCAAGGTCCCACAAGCCACCCTTCCAGTCAACTGGAATCGAAGCGCATGTCTTTTGCTTCACTCCGCTCCCTGGGCTCCGTAAGCATTGCCGGCTCCGTCACCACCTCTCACGAACCTGAAGAGTCTCTCAAGACAACGAACCCTGGGCAATACAACCGGACCTCGGTCTCATCCGCCGACTACCCCGCCGCATTGCGATCGGGCCATCATGTCTCCAATCTGAACCACGGGCTACAATCCGCAAGAAATGAAGTATCTTCGGAAGGACGACGGTTATCACGCCCGACACGTTCGTCGAGCAGAGCACGAAGGAGGTTAAGCGGCAGTACGGCCGCAAGCTCTGCCAGTGACGCAGAGCCGAGGCCACCACTTATAGGAAGAATCGGTGTTTGTGCTCTCGATGTGAAAGCTCGCAGCAAACCAAGTCAAAACATCTTGACTCGACTTCAATCAAAGGGCGATTTGGAGGTAATTGTTTTTGGTGACAAAGTGATATTAGATGAGGCAGTCGAGAATTGGCCTATATGCGACTTCTTGATCTCGTTCTTTTCCGATGGCTTCCCACTGGACAAAGCAGTTGCGTATGCCAAATTACGGAAGCCCTTCTGTGTTAACGATCTGTCGATGCAGAAGATACTATGGGACCGCAGGCTTTGTCTCAAAGTATTGGATCAAATGGGTATTCCTACACCATCGAGACTTGAAGTCAATCGAGATGGAGGTCCTGTGTTGCAGTCACCCGAGCTTGCTCAACATCTTCACGACCTGACAGGTGTGGTACTCGAAGGCCCGGAGGCTGGTGTTGGCGGCGGAGCTCCCAAAACCCAGTCGGTATCACTGTCCGAGGATGGAGAGACGCTTATTGTTGATGGCCGGACGATTCGAAAGCCTTTTGTCGAGAAACCCGTTAGTGGAGAGGATCACAACATTCACATATACTTTCCCAAGGACAACCAGTACGGAGGAGGGGGCAGACGTCTCTTTCGAAAAGTTGGAAACAAAAGCTCGGAATACGACCCGAACCTTGTGGTGCCTAGGTCCATTACGGAGAAAGATACTAGTTATCTCTACGAACAGTTTCTGCGGGTTGATAATGCCGAAGACGTCAAAGCTTATACGGTCGGACCAGATTTCTGCCATGCTGAGACTCGCAAGTCTCCAGTGGTAGACGGTGTCGTGCGGCGTAATACACATGGCAAAGAACTGCGTTATATCACAAATCTCACCAAAGAAGAGGCTGCTATGGCGGCCAAGATTTCTAATGGGTTTGGCCAACGGATATGTGGTTTTGACATGCTCCGTGTTGGAGACCGAAGCTATGTCATAGACGTGAATGGGTGGAGTTTCGTCAAGGACAATAATGATTATTACGATAAGTCCTCGAAGATACTGAGGGAAATGTTCTTGAATGAAAGACGTCGGCGAGACAGAACGTTTGAGCAATCTGAGCCCCCCTCTCCAGATACCATGTCCTCTAGAAGGGCTGGCTCAACCTCACATCGCAGTGCCCTCAAGACCGTCTTGAAGTCGCCGAGTATGACTAGGCTACAACAGAGTCTACCTAGAGATCATCTAATATCTCCAGACGGCCCAAGCAATCCGACATCGTTTCCCGCCGAACTGGGGAAAGCAGCGATGTCTCAGTCCCGAGAAGAATTGTCAATGCCAGTCAGTGCCAATGCCTCGACTACCGACTCTCCAGCTCTGTCAATCTCAAACGAGGAAGAAGCTGTACCACCCCCGGCATCTAAACATTCCTGGAAACTAAAGGGAATGGTTGCCGTAATCCGCCACGCTGATCGAACTCCGAAACAGAAGTTCAAATTCACGTTTCATAGCCAACCTTTTATTGACCTTCTAAGAGGGCATCAGGAAGAAGTCGTCATCAAAGGCGAGGCTGCTCTTGCTAGTGTGTCTGACGCCGTCCGGGTAGCCATGGAACAGGAGTTGGAAGATATGGAAAAACTCAAACTTCTCAAGTTATCTTTGGAAAAGAAAGGTTCTTGGCAGGGCACAAAAGTCCAGATCAAACCAATGTTCAGGAAACGAAACCCAGAGGAAATGTCTGAAGCGATGAATGGAATCAAGCGGGCGACCTCTCCTCAACTCAAGAATGTGTCTTTAGAGGATCCGCCTACGCCCTCGCTAGATGCGTCTTTGGACGGTGAAAACCTTAGCCGGTCGCAAACCCGAAGTGACTCCATCTCCGGGCCTACGTTTTCTCGATTTTCTGCAGTCGAAAACGATCTAATTCTAGATAAGCTCCAGCTTGTCATCAAGTGGGGAGGAGAACCTACACATGCTGCTCGATATCAAGCTCAAGACCTAGGGACGACGATGAGGGATGATTTGAAGCTCATGAACAAAGAAGCTCTGAACGACGTTCGTATCTTCACGAGTTCAGAGCCTCGGGTTAGCACAAGTGGTAAGTTTAATTCATTCCAGTCGTTTTCAAAGAGCCTTTGTCTAATTTATTGAAGCGCAAATCTGGGCCTGCTCATTTTTGGATGAAAAGGAACTCCCAGAGGACTACATTCAAGTCCGAAAGGACCTCTTAGATGACTCGAATGCTGCCAAGGATGTTATGGACAAGGTCAAAAAGAAACTGAAACTGCTTCTTCGAGAAGGATCCGCACCTTCTCAATTCACCTGGCCGAAAGATGGCTTTGCTGAGCCATCCATCGTCCTTGCGACAGTGGTAGAGTTGATGAAATTCCACCGAGACGTCATGCGACACAACTTTCGCCGGCTATCACGCTCTGAGAATAACCACAGCAGCAACAATAACAACAACAACAACAATCATAATGGTTCGTCTCAGACAAAACCAGTTGACCCTCCCGGTTATCCTCCCAAAAACCCTGAGAATCCATCCGTGGGTTCTATACAAGGTCGTTGGTGTACCGGCGAAGACCCAGCACTATTCAAAGAGCGATGGGAAAAGCTTTTTGCCGAGTTCTGTGATACTGAAAAGGTTGACCCCAGCAAGATCTCTGAGCTATACGACAGCATGAAATTTGATGCCCTTCATAATCGCCAATTCTTAGAGTGGGTTTTCACACCCCCTGATGATTTCAACGTTGTCAAGAACGAGCAGCAGACCGGAAACAGTGAAGGTGATAAAACCGCAGAAAGGGTTGACAGCGGCACTATAGCCCAGAGGATTGGACTCAAGAAAAGAGTTTTAACTGTTGTAGAGTCCACGCGCCAATTTGGACGATTAGAAGACACTTACGACCACTACTTCAAATTGCATACAGGTCCGAGCTCCAAAAGCAAGAAGTCTAACGAGCGACTTGTCAAGCTCCGCGAACTATACAAATTAGCGAAGGTCCTATTCGACTATATCACGCCTCAAGAATATGGAATCAAAGATAGCGAGAAGCTGGAAATCGGGCTTCTTACTTCGTTACCATTACTTCAAGAAATCGTACGGGATCTCGAAGAAGTCCAGGCGTCGCCGGATGCGAAGTCTTTCTTCTATTTCACCAAGGAGTCCCACATCTACACGCTATTGAACTGCATTTTGGAAGGCGGTATTCAGACCAAGATTGCGCGCAGTGCCATCCCCGAGCTCGATTATCTATCCCAGATCTGTTTCGAGCTGTACGAGGCCAAGGACAGCGACACAGACACATTCTCATACTCGATTCGAATTTCCATCAGCCCTGGATGCCATACCGTTGATCCGCTGGATGTCCAACTGGATTCACGCCACGCGATTGGATGTGCTCCTCGCCGGAGTCTGACGGCACATCAGAACTGGAAAGAAGTGATTGAGACTCTCAAAGCAAAGTTTGACACGTAAGTCTGCATATATTCTGATATAATCTTCAAGCTGACTGACTCGGATTTCTATAGGGTGCGGCTGCCAAAGAGTTTTATTGCGGTGAATCTGAGCGACAAGCACGCTGACAAGGTGGAAAGAGGCATGGATCTGAGTGAAGCTGGCTCTGTATGATAGATGCGAACATGCTTGAGCTGTTGTAGATATAAATATAAGTACCTGAGTTCTGAATAACAAGTATAGACCGTAGTCTACTGTCCGACTGTATGGAATCACGCGTAGATATTTCTCTCGGCACGGAAGAGGAAGGAAGGGTCGGAAGCGGCAGGTCGGGCCGCCGAGGCTAGAACTTTGGCAGTCCGCGTGGGACAACAACAAGCTGCAGCAGATGATCTCATCGGGGGGCTGTGAACAACATCTTATCTGATCTGTCTTTGCTTCTCTTTCTTCAAAACGAGAGAATAAGAAATAACACTCTTCTGGCATTAACGCCTCGTTTATAACCACACCAGCATCTCTACATACAAGGCGATGTACGCTCTGCGGAATGCGCGATCCATGCATATCATGCCTGTTTCTGTCTGATACGAAGACCTTGCTGCTACACAGCACATCTCAATAACACCAACAATATACTGCATGCCAGAAAGGACGAACTGACTAACCAGATAGCCAGCATCCTCCATGCTCATCACCCCGCGAACCTATCAACTCGCCCAACAAGATAGAACAGACCGATGGAATCGTTCATCCGATAGCATCCATCTCTCAGCAAAATTCCATACCCTCACAGGCTGGCATGCCGATAAAGCCGAGGCGGAAAGAGCATATAAGATGTTACTAGTGCATCAATCAGGCTATGTCCGTGTTGGCGAGGTTGTTAGGTTCGTTCGTCTCGTCTAATGTTTTTTTTTTCCATCCAAAAAGTATTCGCTGACGAATTATACTGCAGATACACGTTAACGTACACCCCTGATCTAGACCAAATCCTGCCAACGCCGTCTGAGCTTCATGTCAAAGTGAAGAATACATCCGCTATTCCTCTGCGAGCCGCATACCTTCACGGACCTTACACGCTTTATACCGCATGCTATCCTGAGAATTTCGATGCCAACCACCCATGCCATGATGGCATTCCTCAATACGAACCTTATCTAAAGGCCGGCGGAAGCTGGACTGCGACAATCCCTGTACCCGAGGAAGTGCGATCTAGAGTGCCGCCGGCAAAGAACGACAATGGCTCAGATATTGAACGAAGAAGTATAACATGGGTTATTGAGATCTCCTCTCAGGTGATATTTTCTTCTTCGGCAGTGGTTCATTATGAATTGTTAGTTGGCCGAGACCGAAAATCACTCGAGTTCGGCATCAATGGCTCCTTGTCCTCTTCTGGTATGCCTCCACCAACCCACATGTATGATCACCAGAGCTTGAGAAAGGGGATCGACGTTCCAGTTATCGCTACCAAGGGAGTCTTTTCCAAATCAGTCAACTTGGTGTTTAACGACACAAAAAGTCTTTGGAACACTCCGAACTGTCCATTTCTTAAAGAACGAGAGCAGAAGAACAATTCAGAAATCATCGGAAAGGCGCCTGCTCAAACCAGCAGCAATGGAAATAACCCTCCGGCTCCAGTGGAGAATAACGCCGCAAAACAAAAGAAAAAGCGTGTCCACCTTGTGATATTGACTCACGGTCTGCATAGTAATTTGGGGGCTGACATGCTATATCTGAAAGAGAGCATTGATTCTGCTGCAGCCGCGGCAAAGAAGGCGAAAAATGATCCGGAAAATGGGTTCTCTGAAACTCGGTCTTCAAACGACGAAGACACAAATACAGAGGCTTCTGCAGAGGAAGGGGAAGAAGAGGACGAGGAGGTCATTGTTCGAGGCTTTCCCGGAAACGTCACTCGTACAGAGCGCGGAATCCAATACCTTGGAAAACGGCTCGCAAAATACGTTCTACTTCTGACATATCCAGATCAACCTTATCTGCCAATTAAGAAGAAGAAACAAAAGAGAAATGCGAATGCAAGTCCTGACACCTCAGCCGATCCCGATCCTCTTTTAGGCGAGGGGTCTGAATATCAGGTTACCAGCATAAGTTTCGTTGGGCACTCACTAGGAGGTCTCATACAGACTTATGCTATTGCTTACATCCAGAAGCATTCACCTGAATTCTTCGAACGTATCCAACCGACCAGTTTCGTCGCACTAGCTACCCCTTTTCTTGGGCTCAGCAATGAAAATCCCGTCTACGTTCGGTTTGCCCTGGATCTTGGGTTAGTCGGTAAAACTGGACAGGATCTCGGGCTCAGTTGGACGTCTCCCAGGGTTCGCAGTAGGTGGGATGCCGTGATCAGTAAATTTGCAGGTACCTCCAAGTCAGCGCGTGAGGAATCTGCGCCGGCTTCCAAACCATTGCTGCGAATATTGCCTGCAGGCCCAGCACACCAAGTCCTGCAGAAATTTAGGAACCGGACAGTTTACTCAAATGTCGTGAATGACGGTATTGTTCCTCTACGGACTTCATGCTTGCTCTTCCTTGATTGGAGAGGCCTGGATCGGGTTCAAAAAGCCCGGAGAGGGAATGGCCTTGTAGGTACAGTGGCAGAATGGGGGTGGGCCGAACTTACTGGAGCCAATTCACCTTCGCCAAACCAAGGACACTTCCCACCGAGTACGTCTGCAGTGAATAAAACACAGACACAACAGCAGAATCACATAACCGAGAGAACGTCAATGCCAAAGTCGAACGACGAAAGCTATTTCACATCATCACCACCAACCGAGGGCCAGTTTCTTGGGGACACCGTTCATGAGGAGCCCGAGTCTATATCGCCTGTAATGTCGAGGTCCCTTTCCAGAGAAAATTCGTCGTCACCCAACCCGTTCAATCATTTTTTGACCATGTTTCAATCCAAGCACTCTAGAAGTTCTTCATCTAGCAAAAAGAGCACCAAAATCCTCCAGAGGAGTCAAACACTTGCGCAATCTAGTGACTCGGCCGAAATATTTGAGCCGATAAATTCTCATCAGCAACCCCAAATGGTCAGGGGCAGCTCTTTGTACGATGAGCAAGACCTTAGTGTTCCTCCCCGAACCACAATTTTTGAATCTGCAGGCGATGTACTCAGACCTCCGCTACCTCCAACGGAATTCATCATAGACCCGGCATCAAGACCGCGGACTATTTTCCACGACCGTATATACCATCCAGATGATATACCACCTCCTGTCCTAAAGAAACGAGGCACCATATTCACTGGATCGCGAAGTTCGCACAATAACAACATATCAGATGCCGAGAATCTAGAACAAGCGGCCGCCCGTGGGTTTTCAGGAAGTGGCCTACGAGTTGAGGAGAAAATCGCCAGGGCGTATCATCACGAACTTTCCTGGCGCAAGGTTCTAGTGCGACTCGAGCCCGACGCACACAACAACATTATCGTTCGACGCATGTTTGCGAATGCCTATGGTTGGCCAGTGGTGAAACATCTTGTGGACAACCATTTTGGCGATTCCTATTCCGCAAGAACAGACGATGCGCTGGAATCGAATATGGAGAGAGCGAAGCCACTGGATTTCAGGGTGACTGATTCGGGAGAGGAGATTATTGATCAAGCCGATATTTCTTCTTCTTCGCAACAACAACAACAACATAGACAGCTCCCACATCGATCTGCATCCAATCTGTCTCAACATGTTGACCAGCAGGGGAAAACAGATGACGATGCAACCTTGGAGCGCCATAGCCATAGCCAGAACCATAGTCCAGACAGACAGTCACTGAGATCAACTGTTTCAAAGGCTGACTCTGCGAAGTGGACTGACCGCTACTTTTCTGGATCTGACGCACAGAGCGACCATGAAGACGATGGAGAAGAAGAATAACGATCTGCCGGGGGGGGGGGGGGGTTTCATTTTGACCATTGGTTTGTTAATTATGATATATTATTTGAAGATTGATGACCTGTAGACGAATATGTATCTATGTATATATTATGTTATACCTTGGCGCACATATAGAATAGGATATTATGTTAATTAGTGTTGGAGTCGATTCTGAATCAGAAATGTGAATAGCATGCAGGGAGTGACTTCTCCAGTACTTAGACCCGCGTCTACCCCACGGTCCCCAGTACGTCATTCAAGCCCCTCTTCAAATCTTATCAACAACATCCCCAACAATGCCGGACTCAAAAGAAACTCCCAATCTGGAGGAAATCCATGATTTCCTCGTCAATCTGGCCGCCGAGGCCGGCAAGGTGATTACAAGCAGCTTGCCTACCATCAATTCGACGGATTCCAAGAAAAACAGTAAGCAGCAAAAACCGATAGTGAAATTCATGCCCCCTAACAAACGTCTAGGCTCCGACTTGGTCACTGAATATGACAAGGCTGTGGAGAGTATGGTCTCGCAGAGACTGAAAGCGCAGTACCCTGCTTATGAGTAAGATGACGATGGTTTTTGTCGCACACACTCCCTCTGACGCATTTGTTATATGACAGCTTCCACGGCGAAGAAACATACTCCCCCGACCACCCGCTCACAGACCAACCCACCTTTATCGTCGACCCCATTGACGGCACCGTCAACTTCGTGCACGGCTTCCCCAGCTCATGCATCTCGCTCGGCTTCGCCATCAACCGCAAGCCCGTGGTCGGCGTGATCTACAACCCGTTCACCTCCACACTCTACTCGGCCATCCGGGGCCGCGGCGCATTCCTCAACCGGACTACCCCTCTACCTCTGAAGAGAGGCGAGCAACTAGAACTCGAGGCTCTGAACGGTCTAGACAAAGCCCTGATTGCGCTGGAATGGGGCTCGGAGCGCAGCGGGAATAATTGGGAGGTCAAACTGCAGACGTTTGCGAGTCTGGGGAAAACGCGCGAGGCTGGAGGCGCTATGGTTCATTCGATTCGAAGTCTGGGATCGGCAGCCCTAAATATTTGTGCTGTGGCGTCGGGGACGCTTGATTTGTACTGGGAAGGTGGGTGCTGGGCATGGGATGTATGCGCCGCGTGGGTTGTGCTGGAGGAGGCCGGAGGGATAATGGTTGGAGGCAACAAGGGCGAGTGGGATCCTGCTATTGATGGACGAGTATATCTGGCTGTTCGTCCGTCGCCTGGTGGTCAGGGACAAAAGGAGATTGTTGAGGAGCTTTGGAGTCATGTACATGGCCGCTTGGAGTATTAGCTAGAAGGGTTGAGGGTAGATGATTTGAAGTACACAAAATAGATAGACGGGTATTTAAAATGTATATAGCTGAGCTTTTCTCACGGCCTGAAATAATCAATCCTGTTGAATACTGTTGGAAATTCGACACAGTCTCGATGTATATGCGTATGCAAGAGCTGATTGGTCCGCGAGAGGGTAGGTATAAAAAGACAGAACAGGTTAGAAAAGCTCCCATGAATCAATAATATGCTTCTCGGGAGATATGCAGGCATTTATTTCCTCCCTCGAACTACGTAGACATGTAGATCCCAGAAAGGTGTCGGTGCTAGATGATGCGTTGTTAGCTGCATCCAGCTGGCTGTCGGTGCCTAACCAGATGCCCGCCACAACCGCCGATTTTGTAACACAGAACAGCTTATCTAGAATATCTATCGCATCTGATATTATTTCTGACAGCTCGAAGAAGAAGAGTTGTTGAACTTATTATTAAAGGGAACGAGGTGTTTTGCTGATTAGTATTCCAATATGTCCTCCAAAACCCACACCGGTAGTCGCAGGCCGTCTACAAGAGGAGTCCATGGAGGGACCCTGGAGCACATGCTCTTGAACGATTTTCATCAAAGACTGGGAGCGAGACGGCCAGCAGTCTCCCCCCAACGAGATGAAATAGGAGATACACGCCAGGAAAGACGAGATCACTCTCCTCGAAGAGCAAGCAAAAGAACAGAGCCGCAGACAAACCACCGGGCAGCCTTACGTGCGAGTCAACCGGTTTGGAATAGCTATAACCATAGCCATCGCCACCATAATCATTCTGTTTCCCGGTATGTTCAACAGAGCGGATCTCTTGAATTTATGCTTACGCGGGACGTGAAGACACAATTCTAGCCAGGCCAAGGATTCTAATACTCACCCAACACCTGCACCACGAAACGCGAACCCATCAGAGAGGAGAAGAAGTCTGGCAGAACCTACCACGAGTAATACGCGTGATGCTCTGCAAAAAAAACGCCGGAGAGCACCCAGCCTCTTTTCGCTGTTTTTCAGCCCTTCCGCCCCGAACCCGTCACGAGGTAAACAAATGCCACTGATTGTTAAGAGAATAACATGCTGATTGTCAACGGACAGAGTGACCTGCATCAGTTGCTTATCGGATGATATACCAGCCTCAAAGACTGCGAAATTAGCCTGCTCTCATCGCATGTGTTTCACATGCCTCCGGCGTATCTTCACTTTATCCATTACAGACCCGCAGCACATGCCGCCACGATGTTGCACCCAGGACCAAATCCCTACCAGATATGTGGCGTTGCTGTTTGATCAGAAATTCAAGGCGAAATGGGACCAGAAATACAAGGAATACACAACTAAGAACAGATACTACTGTCCGTCTAAACATTGCGGAGAGTGGATCAAACCTAGCCATATCTTCAAGGATCGCGAAAGTGGCCGCAAGTACGGGGAGTGCTCCCGATGCAAAACCAAGGTATGCTGCGTGTGTCATGGGAAGTGGCACGGAAGCAAGAAGGAATGCCCAAAGGACGAGAACGTCCAAAGACTGGAGGAAATGGCCAAAGAAAAGGGCTGGCAGCGATGCTATAGCTGTTCTTCGCTGGTGGAATTGAATGAAGGATGCAACCATATGACCTGCCGATGCACTGCTCAGTTCTGTATGCTGTGCGGCTTGAAATGGAAGACGTGCGACTGTCCATGGTTCAATTACAATAATACTGCCGGAAGAGAAGGGGATCAACTTCGCGATGATGCCAATGACAATGATGGTGATGATGACGACGACGAGGAAAGGAATCCAGCTCCTGAAGTTGCACCCTGGCATCCGCCCAGATTCATTGTCCATGAATTCTTGATTGGTCGTCCTCGGTATCAGGATGAGCTGCAGACGAGAAGAGACCAGGAACAGAACGATCATGACCTGGCTCAACATCTGCAGTGGCTTGAAATGGAGGGCTGAATGATTGATTAGTAGAGGCTGACATTCTGAAGATTGAAGTCAACGCTTGGAATTGAGATGTGAATATAGACTGAAAAATCACGACAGCAACATATCAATATAGCCATTTGACGTGCATTCTGTAGATGTGACATAAAATCAATGAGGTTCATCGTGGTCGTAGACCTTCAAGTTGCAGACAAGGGAAAGAGAGAGGGAGCATCTCCACCAGGTGAATGCGCCGCCAATCACAATGCGAGAATCTTCCCCACCATAAAAATGTCATCACAAATCTATATCCATCAAACCACCACGACTATTTTCAGACATACATGCGACAGGGACGATAAGCCTCTTTGTTTCACTTCTGACGCATAATATAACTGCAGAAATTTTGCTGGAAAAAGAAGAACCGCTCAGAGCGTGGAAGGCGCATCAAAATGCCCACTGAATTGGAGGAAGTAAGTTTCTTACCATTGCCTATTTCATGATCATTTCCCCCCTGTTGAAGTATTTGAGTAACAATGGATTTTCTTCTAGTTGGTGGACTTTCTTGGTCATGAAAATATTCAAATAAGACAGATCGGTAGGTATTCAACAAACAAGACACAATATGAAAGGCAACTAATGAAATGCAGCTGCTGCGAATCTTACCGTCTACTCTTCCAGCCAGCCATCACTCTTCAAAAAGCAGGATTTGCAGCCAATACGAGTTCTGAAGGTTCTCGTTCGAGACCATCCGGTCAGTTGCCACTCTTCTTTGAAGTTCTTTCTGATTCATATAACTAACCATATGACGGAGAAACCAGGCCATTGCCAAAGATGCACTTACCATGTTGATCAATCTATCATCTGATGGCCAGATTTTGAGATGTCTCGCAGATGACGACGCCTTCTTAGAGGTTTTGATGGGCAAGATCACTGTTGGCCCCCTATTTTCTGACTTTGCAATGCAAAAGCCTAGTCGATGAAATGCTAACCTTACTGTAGAATCCAAATGAGCCAAACGCAGATGATATTGCAATGCTACTCGCAAATCTTGCCAAAGCGGAGAGTTTTGACCGAATCGTCTCTCTCTCAAGAAATGCAGTGGACCAGGTTTCCACCTCGAAATATGCGCTGGATCAGCTGATGGACTGTTTTGTAAAAGGTGCGGAGGGCACATTAAACGAGGCAGCAAACTACGACTACCTGGCGTATCTCTTTGCAGATATTTCCAACACAGAACAAGGCCGAAAATATTTCACCACAAAGCAAGATTATGATTCCGTTGTTCCTGTCACCAAGCTTCTCGTTTTCACCGAACACTCGAGTGATATTCGCCGCCGGGGAGTAGCATTCACTATTAAAAACGTCTGTTTCGACGTACCATTACACCCCATGCTCTTGTCTGACGACGAGGATACCGGTGCGAATTTGCTGCCTTATATCTTGCTTCCACTCATGGGACCCGAAGAATATCCCGATGACGAAACATCGGAAATGCTACCAGATTTGCAACTACTACCGCCGGACAAAAAGCGAGAGTCAGATAATGAAATCATTCTTCCACATTTAGAGACTCTCCTGTTGTTAACTACAACACGGGAAGGCCGCGATAAGATGAGAGAGGTACAAGTTTACCCTATTATCCGCGAGTGCCATCGTTCCGTTGAGAACGAGGAAGTCTGTGAGGGATGTGACCGGTTGGTTCAAGTGTTGATGCGGGGAGAGGAAGGAGAAGAGAATGAGGCTGATAAGGCCGCTATGGCTCGTGCTCTGGCGCTCAGTGGTGGTCCACCGCGGTCGATTTTGGAGACTGAGGAAGAGAGTGATGGAGAGGATGAGAAGATAGTGGACATTTTGGACTGAGCCTGGCCTCTCAACAGAGAGCGATTTTTACCTAGTTTTTGTGACAATAGACAACTGTGAGGTAACTGAATGCGAGCTATTCAATTGAAACTAGCAGTTGAGTGCCATAAATTCGAATGATTGCAATTATGTAGCCTGGGTGTAAATATGTAGTCTGTAGTTCTGTGTTGTAAGGTCCAAAAGAAGAGAGCGACTAATTTGGAAGTCGATAAACCGATGACGCTTATTGATGCCTGAGGCACAAACATGTGCCGCGGCGCCTTTGAGCGGACCTCTCTCTGACCCGACGACTAACTAGCATTGTCGCGTTACACTCGACAAACACCCAACACCCCGACGCTGCGAGACAGATATCCCGTATATCTGAGAGCTCATGGATATTCCTTTCTATTTCCACTGACTCGGAAGTGAGACGTCGGTTGCTAATCTGACCAGTTGGCAAATCCACCACCTACATCTTGTCTGCAGGGCCGGCTTGCTTTGAATCGCGACATCCCATCCTCATTGCAAAGATACCGGCTCACTCGTTGTAGCCCGCCAACATGGCTACGCCTACAGATCCCAAAGCTATTCGGACTCCAACTGGCGGTGCTCCAATGATGAAAATCCGCCGCCCAAGGGCAGCAGATCCCCTAGTACGACCTAAGAGGAGACCGCCGCCTGGAAGAACTGCTGGTGCTAATCCTGCAGCAAACGGAGCGCCAGCCTCGAGACCCGCTATACCAGCTCAGACAGGGATCAAGAATGCAACGGAGCCCCAGCCGATTCGACTTCCACGCCCTAATATACGACAAGACGCGACTGTGAATGGGTTTAGTGGTTCGCCACTCTCCGCTTCCGTAACAGATTATCCGCTGGTTACTACGAAACGCGCACTGCGAGAAGGCCTGAAACATCATGTTGCCAAATTTATTTCAAAGAAAACAATCGATCCTAGAAATGAGGCGGAATTTACTAGGCCAGTTCGACTACAGCGTCGTGATCCTCGAGCAAGACCCGCGGAACCAGACGCCCTTAAACAGGAGAATGCAAGACAGGCTTTTGGAACTGCCAATATGGACGAGGCCGAACGAGAAGAGTTTGAAGCAAAGAAAGCTGCGAGAGAAAAAGAACGGGAAGAGAACCTTGCTCAAATTGCACCGTCAGCAGCCACAGCGCAGAAGAAGACCAACTTCCAGAAGCCGAAAACTCAGCAGGTCATGAAGGCAGACATGACTGCAGAGGAAATTGCCAAGGCACGGATCAAGTATGAAGAGGCACTGCCGTGGCACTTGGAAGATTTCGACAACAGAAACGCCTGGGTAGGAAATTACGAGGCTGCTCTCTCCGAGACGTATGCGATGTTCGTGCTTGAACCGACTGGAAAGATGAGGATGGTCCCTATCGACAAATGGTATCGATTCAATGCAAGAACCGCATTCAAAACATTAACGATTGAGGAAGCCGAAAAATTCATGTCGAAGAAAGTCAAAGATCCTCGATGGTTCATGGAAAAGCAGCAGGAAACGTTACGACAAAAGGAATTGGATGCTTACGCTAAGCAGAGTAAAGTCTACCGAGGAAAAAAGGTTGATACCGCAGGGTTGGACGGCGACGACATGGATTTCGAAGAGGATAGGTTTGCGGACGACGAAGAAGTCGACGCTGGTTTGTTCGAAGAGGATGAGGACACTAAAGCTGCTGAGAGGCGTATCAAGCAAGATCAGCTGAAGGCAAATGTTTTCAGTCTGAAGGAAGAGAAAGATTATGACGAAGAGGAACTGAGGGAGAAAAAGGAAAAAGAGGCTCGCAAAGTGCTTGGAAAGAAGGTGCGGAAGGCACTACAGCGACGAGAGAAGAACTTCGATTACAGTAGTGGTTCAGACGTGAACCCATATTCTGATGATGAGGTACGTCTACACCACATGAGTTTGACCTTTTTTTTAAGCCATACTCCTACTAACACGACCCCCAGAGTTCCGATGAAGACAGCGATGCCGAAAACGTCAAAGAAGAGGACAAGAAAACAGAGGACGAAAAAGCCATCGCGAAGGAAAAGGAGAAAGAATCCGGTGCATCGACAAAGGGCACGAGTACACCATCCGGTCGTCCTAAGCATACGGATCCATTGAAAAAGGTCAGCGGTATTGGTCGTAAGCGTATTGGGTCTCCCAACCTCTCCGATGCCAGTGGAACAGATACATCTCGGAAGAAGCCTAAACATGCAGCAACTGGCCAGGCTATTCCTTCCCCCAATTCGGCGCTAGCTGTAAGATACCCAGTTGCACCAAATCTCTTTCCATCCATTCGCACATGTCTAACGATATATGATTATTCTAGGCTAGCAAGAAGAGAATCCGAGTCGGTGGCCCAGGTTCCGGAAGTGACCTCGAAGGAGGTGTCACCTCAGGCGCAGATCTTAGCGATACCGGCAAGGCGAAGAAGCTCAAACTCAATCTATCTAGAGCTGGCACTCCTCTTGGCTCACGCTCTGGTAGTCCAGCGCCTCTACGTGCCGGAACTCCAGATGGAGGCCACTCAGCTCTGAAGGGTATGCAGATCTACTTACCCCATCGGAAGAATCAATAACTAACAATCATCCTACCATCAGGTCCACTGCGAGTTTCCACACCCAGACCAAGTCAACAGCCTCAAACCTTCCCAACCCCCGCCGAAATCCATGCGGCCATCCCCGCGTCTGGAATTGCCAGTCGCGATCTGCTGAAAATCTTCCATTCGCGCATTGGCGAGTCCAAAGAAAATCATCGACGCTTCATTGCTATCGTGAGAGATGTCGGCGTCTACGGGAAAGAGGATCGCTTGTTGCGGCCTGGCGTTTTAAAGGAGACTTGAGAGACTTGAACAAAGTTGGCTCTTTGAATTGGGAGTACCCTTGGTTTGGCAAGGTAGAGAGAGAGGGAGAGAAAACAAGGCAATTAGGTTAGGGTTCTTTTTTAATTACAGGATCTTTCTACACCCGGTGTTACGAATGGAGTAGTTTTAGTTGATTCTTCACACACAAAGGTGGACGGAAGTAGTTTATCGAGTACATAACACAACAGGATAACTAGTACAGAACAGGATAGCAGAAAGAGATCTACTACCAATTAATTGATGAATAGAAAATTGCTATTTGCAAGGGAAGAGCTTGAGTTAAATAAACTATATCCTCAATCTAGCTGGTACTAGCAGTGCGTGTTAGTAGGGTATTCAAATTAGATCGTCTATGATCCCAAGTTAATAAAGGACAACCATGGAAATTTTATTTTATGCGTATAGTCATATTTTAAACCGCTCAATTAAGTATCTATATCATACTACCTACTTCGTCAAAAAGAATATTGATATGATGCGCCATAAACATCAATAAACATGACAACAACAACCGGCCTATTCTAGTAAAATTCACAAAACTGATATGATATGTATAGGGGTGAAGAAATTCATTCATGCATGACATCAAAAAATAACAATACGAAAAAAAATCAAACAGCATTAAAAAAAGAAATATAAACCCGTTACTTTCTTTTAAGTCCCATTTTTAAATCAGGATAGAGCAGCAGCGGTAGCGCTGCCATCCTTGGAATCTTCATATTTGTCCCAGTTAGCCAACACATTGGCAATACGAGGGGAGCCAGTTAGCTTGTAGACTTCCTCGAAATATTCCTTCGTGATCTCGAATGGACGAGCAGTCACGTTGGGAATGTATTTTCCAACCAACTTGCTTGGGTCGATCGTGGTCTTGTTGATCTTCTTGAGCAGGAAAGATCGGAAAGGCTTGACACCAGAGCGCAAGAAAGTACTGTGGAAAGGCACGTCGATTCCACGCAGAGGAATTGTTGCAAACCCACGCTCCAAGACGATTGGCTTGGGTTTGGCCTCGGTTTGCTTGACGCACTCCTCGATGATTTGTACCAAGTGTTCCTTGACATCTTCAAGGGACATGGTCTGCATAAGCGCTTCGATATCGATCTTCTGCACTTTGAGCACGTTCAACAGGTTTGTCAGGGTGTCAAGTGCACGCAACTAGAAAAAAAAATTATGTTAGTAAATGTATGAGATTCAAATATAAAAAAAGAGTGTTTGCTTACGTCTCCAGCAGCCACATATTGCATGTTGGCCACGTTGTAGTTGACAATTTCCAACAACCATCCTGTAACTTCCGCGATGTTCTCAACAACATACTGCAAAGCTTGCTCGGTGAAGGTCTTGGAGATACGGCTAGGATTGACGGCGCACATGGAGTAGTTAGAGCGGCCCTGTTCGTCACGCTCCACAGCAACTTGCATAGTTAAGCCACGGTAGAACACAACTGATACCAAACTTTCAATAGGCATAACCTCAGCCAGAGCAGCGAGTGCAGAGTATTCACCAAGCGAGTGTCCAGCAAAGGTGCTGTCTCTTTGGACGAGACCCTTGGAACGCATATCCTCGAAGCTGGCTTTCTCCATCAACGTCAAAGCGGGCTGCGTGAATTGTGTTGCAGACAAGAGACCCGATGGAGATCGGTAGGTGTAAGAAGTGGTGTTCTCATCGACTTCCTTGAAAATCTTCTCAGACTTGATAGATCCATCTGCGTTGACGGTCTCAAAGGTCATCGATGTGTAGTTCTGGCGGATGGCCTTTCCACGGGGACCACCAAAGTGAACGGTCAGTTCCTTGGGGTTGTTCTTCACGATATCAATGATAGAAAAGCCATAGTTTTCCAAAAAGTGCTTGTCAGCACGGTCCCAAACGTCCTTTGCCACTTCGCTGCTGCCATAAAGATCCATACCCATTCCTTGCTCCTGAGAACCTTGTCCAGTGAAAACGTAGGCAGACACGGGCTGTTCAACCTCTGCTTCACCTTGCAGCACGCTCTCATCAGTGTCCTTATTGCGGACTTCGACCTTGATGATCTTCCGACCGGCAATCATACCGATGTGCTCAAGCTTGACAGCAATCGCATCGTTAGGTAGTACCATTCCAACAAGGTTAACATGGAAGCTGCGGACACGACCAATGTTGTTTTCGGCAGCCCAAGTCTCGACCAAGCTTCGAACAGCAGCACTTGAATACATTCCATGAGTAATAGTACCGGGAAGCTTTGCATAGCTTGAGAACACACGAGAAACGTGGATCGGATTGTAATCTCCGGAGACTCGAGCATAGTTCTCGTTGGAAGCAGGAGCACGCAGCTCAAGCGGCGTCTTTCCGCTGAGAGGGATAGGGTTCTCAAAGTTCACTGGCTGTTCAATGGAGGAGCCATTGCGCTCGAGGTAATCAATGACTGGGTTTCCATGAGATAGACCGGCCTCGTAGTCAACAGAGGCTACCTGGATGATTTCCTTTGTCGGCAATTCGAGGAGTACCTGTCCAATAGTTTGGACACTGCTGAAGACGGTCTTGTTCTTAAAGCGAACAAGACTCTGAAGCCTGAAGGTAAGAGTCTGTCCGAGGAGCTCCACATCAGATTCATCCATACGGAACCACTCCTTTGATCGCAGAACAGCGACATCCTTTGTTGATGAAAGGTGCACTTGCATGGGAACCTCATCTTTGCGTTGGAAGGTGTTCTCGAAATCGTCGTAGGTGCCTCTATACAAGAACTGACTAGTGACATGCATGATGGGTTTGCCATCACGCTTGATAGTGCCGCAGACTTCAACCATCTTGCCCGAGTCCTGGTTGATGACCGCATTGATCTGTGCAGTTGTGTCAAGTACATCTCCAACCTTGAGGGGTTGGGCACCAGGGACCATCCTGAAACCATTAGACAAATGGACTAGCTTGAGCAAGTCACCATCAATTCTCCGAGGGAAAATTGGCTTGGTGATAGCCTTCCATCCCACCACAATGGCAAAGTCCATGGGGGCGTATGTGTCTTGACCTGGTCGGTTGACGAAAGCTTCACCAGTATTGCCAACAGCATGTACGAAGTCAGCAACGGCTTGTGCTGTGACAGTTTCGCGTCCTCCGTCGAAGATTGCAGTAATGGGGGTATCAAAGGGAACGTTCTTGTTTCCAAACCACGCACGGTAGTAAAATTCCTTGATCCGATCGTTGCGGCTTTCCATGATTTCACGGATAGGAGCATATCCGGTCTCTGGGTGGTAAGTGAAGCGGAAGGTCAGAGGAACCACGCCTCCTTCAGCTGTTCGGCCCTCGAATAATGTGAGAGCAATCTCTTTTTGGCCCACGAGCTTGATCTCCACTGTTTTGACCAGCTTGGATGACGGACTAGGCTCTCGCACACTTATAACGGTCTTTTCAGGATTTTCAGGAGACGCTATCTCGACGTACAAGCCTCTTGTTGGTGCGAGCAATCTTCTAAGTGGGTTCGTCTCAAAGCGTTGTCCTTGAACAAACACTTCTGTAGTGAAAAGGGCATGACGCCACGAGTATGCATTACCGGCAAGAAGCTGCAGCCAGGTTTCCACATCGGGAAGGGCTGCAGATGGAGAAGGAGAGAGTCGGTAGGATGTCTTGTCGCCATCCTGGGATATGGTAAGACCGTCGATTTCAGGCTCCTCAATATCTTGCAGGCGCTCGCCACCGAAGTACTCAATGACAGGGAGATCGGCTTCCTTACCCGCGTATGCATCACGGATCAAGAATTTGATGTGGTCGTTGTGAATATTTTCAAGGATGTCCTTAACAGGCTCATCAATTGTGTTGACATATTTCACAGCCATGGGGCCCTGCAAAATGCAAGTTCTGCCAACATCTTGACCATAGACAGCTTCCAGATCCTCTGATTGCCACAGAGAGTCTTTCTTGAACCAAAATTCAAAATTCTCGTCAAGAGAGGGAACGAAGGGTACAGGCTTCTGGCCACGTCGCTGGCAAAGCAAGAGGAAGTGCTGCACATCTTGAGCGTTGATCAATTGGGTGGCGGCTTCAGGGTAAGCGGACAGGATCTTGTCTACAGTGGGATATGGCTGGTTGAGCTCTGAATAATTCTGGAGAAGCGAGGCCTGGCCTTCCGAAGAAGTGAAACGTTCCTCGACACGGCGAATGAAGTCTCCAGTGAGTTTTTTGAGACTCTCGTCAATCCAGCGTGATTCGTGTCTGACATACATCAGCTCGACCATACGGTGGACGACTTCAGTGTATGTCATATCTTCTAAATCAACGCTTACACCTGCAGAATTGCGACCGAACCAGACTTTCTGGAAATCATCGTTCAATTTCTTAATGATCCAGTCTCTGTTCTTCTTCAACTCAACCAGACGCTTAGCCTTGTCGAGACTGAAAATCTTCTTGTCCAACTCGCTCCAGAAGAGAACACCACGGGTGGCCAGTTTGTGGATTGGTTCGCCCATTTCAGACAAGACTGTAAGGATACCGCCGGTAGGTCGTTGGTAGGTGTTTTCCCACTCATCATCACCAACACCAGGGGCTGCAGCAATAGCCTTCTTGGCGTTGGTGGAAGTGTGCGCTTCTTTCGCCGTCATCATGCGACTACCGAACATGCAGCCATCAAACGGCATTGGGGGATAACCAAACTTAGATGACCATGTTCCGGTGAGATATGGATATGTATCTTCAGAGCCACCAAATCCACTGCCAGCGACAAGCACAATGTTGCTAAATTTACGGATACGACCATACATCTGCAAAATAGGCTGGTGGAAATCTTCGAAGGAATGGTGACCACCACCACGACCACCGGTCCATTGAAGGATGATGGGGAATGAAGGGTTAGCCTTGGCGATGTTGATGACTTGCTGAATAGCGTCCCCAGAGCCTGGCTTGAAGGAAATGTGTTTGATACCCAAAGTCTCGATGTACTCATTTGCTACCTCAATAGAGGGCACACCAGCGCCAATTGTAAGACCTTCGATAGGTACACCATCAGCACGGAGTTTCCCAATGAGAGGGATTTGCCAGCCCATGGCACGAGGATTGACGTAAATCAAGTTTATGGTGATACCGCGGCCGGGAGGAATGGCTTTTTCGATCTTGTTGAGAGCCGCTGTCATTGTTTTGGCATTGTAATAACCGCCGCCAGCCAATTCAATGTGATAACCGGCGTTCATAGTAGCAGCGACGAAGTCCCATGGGACAGTGGTAGGAGTCATACCGGCAATCATCACCGGAGGGACACCCAGAAGTCTGCTCATCTTAGTGTCAACATATGTTTGACCGACAGATGTTTTGACGAGGCGAGGCGCATGTTCGCGAACCCAGTCTACGGCAAATTTCACCGAGTGCTCGTCGCGATCAAATAATTCTGGTTTATAGCCAATTTCTGCATTCGTGCCTTCAATTGAGCCACCGAGGATCACACGGACTCCGGTACCTTCCTTATTTCTGTTGGTGAGAACACCCAAGCCGGAAATACCGCCGGGTCCGAAATCGATGATGTGAGTACATCCAGGGAAGATAGTGGCCTGTTCCCAGTTCACAGCGTCCCGAGTGATCATGCGCACCAACTCTGGAACAACGTCCTTGTCGCCAAATGTTCTGAGATCATCACCACTCTTGGTGTCATAAACAGGGACGACCAGGGACTTGGCCGGTATTTCAATTCCTTCAACATCTTCCAATATTTGGTCATAAGCAGAGGCCAAATAAGGGCTGTGGAATGGGGCGGTGATTGGAAGAAAGCGGTTCACAAATCTGGTCTTCCGTTGCGTGAAGGGTACCCTGTTTTGGTCCAAACCTGTTGGGGCTTTGACTTTGCGCAGACGCAAGTTCAATCCATACAAAGAGATAGGAGGTCCTGTGACAACAAAATTCCGAGCACTGTTTACTAGAGAAATCGCAATGTGCCTGTCTTCAGGTAAATGTTGATTGGTAGCATCAATATGCTCTTGTACAACTTGGCGATTGAGGTCACGAATAGACAACATGGGAGTCGGAGCACCTTCTCCATTCTCAATGGAATCTTGCAGTGTGGAAGGGGCAAGAGAGGTTCGCGGATATGCTTGCTGGCTGCGAAGACCAATCCAGAAGAGGAGGGTCACAGCGTCCTTGGCGGCTTTCGCATATTCTTCCCAAGTCTTTGCGACAGCAATTGCAGCAGATGTGACAACTCCCTGAGAGTGACCCGTAGTTCCGCTGATGCGCTCTAGAACGTCACCTGGTTGCTTGCCTAGAGACTTGCAGGTCACCATGTAGTGTGCCAGTTGCACCAACCCAATGAGCGGTAAGCTGACTGGGGCCGACACCAGGTAGTCGGTGTCGGGTTGTGAATCACGGTCATGTAGCCACTGAAGAATATCCAATCCCTTGGGGTAGAGCTTGACGGCCTCGGGGTCCCGGGAGAGGGATTGGAGAAGCTCTGCTGTGGACGAGATCAAATCCTCAACGAACGAGGGGTAGGTGGTATAGATCTCTCGCAGTTCGTCAAAGTACTCTTCAATGTTACCCTGGCCACCGAAAACTGTGTAGATGCCAGCTGTCTTATCAGCGGCAGCGCGGAACAAGGCAGAGTCATAGGGTTTCGTCGAGCGACCTGCTGCTGCGCGTGCGGCATAATATGATTTGACAACGGCAATCTTCTTTTCGGGGATGCCGGTTAATGTGGCTGCGATGGCATGAACATCGTTTCCTCTCATAAACGCACGTTCGAATTCATTTAAAACGACTTTCAAGACTTCAAGGTTGCTCGGGTGGGAGTCTTGATCGCCCTCGTCGACTTCTTGAGCGACATGGCCGACGTATAGCGCTACCAGCTCGAGCACCGAAGATGGCTCGTCATCTTGAGCCAAGTCATCTGTAGGCGGAGGTAACGATGCATTGAATGAATCCTTCAACTGTGCTGCTTGGAAGTGCAGCGACGTCGGCACTAGGAAAGAAAATTCGAGAGAGCCATGTGTGAGGATGAGCGGGCGAAGCGATTGAGAGGAGCGAGGAGTATTAATGCCCGTCTGAGGGCCGGTTGATGTTCCGTACATTGTTCTATACAATGGTTATAAAAAAAAGAGTTGAATAGTTGAAGACGAAAATAAGATAGCAAGCAAAAGGACTCGACCGCTGCCGATTGTCTAGTTAGATAGGGAAGAGCTATTGAGGAGGGGAGAACGGCAAACACACCTGCCCAATTCAGATCTTCACAGAAAACTCCGTCAGCGTCCGCCAAAGCCGATGGAGTAGACTGGTGTCTGTGAATATGAATCGATTTGATTCTTGTGATAATTAAATAAATTAGTATGGTGGATGCGGAGGGTGAGCAGCGGAGGAAGGAGGGAGGAAAAGTTTAAGGAAGCAACAGCCAAAGAGCGGCACGGGAGGAAGTTGCTTACCAGGAAACGACGCTGGATGAACAGCCTGACAGATGAGACCGCTAGGCAGAGTGGCGTAACCAATGGGAGTGAGGGATTCCGGGCCAAAGGAGTGAGCGTCTGCTGTGCGTTGTTCGTTCTTTCCTTGGCCTTCTGCTGCAGTCTTTTTCCCTCTGGTTGAGAAATTATTTTGGAGCTGGTTGAACACCCGCTGGCCCGATGCGGCCTAGCGCTTTCCGGCAGCCCCAAAGGCCAAAACGGTTGGGCGGACCCGGCTCCCCATCAGCTCGGTGATTGGCTGAGCTGCGGCGCCGTCCACATGGTTCGCCTAGTGCCAATCTCTCCTGGGCTGCGTCTGCCGTACGATGCCGTACGCCTGTCATGTATTTTATTTTTTTTTGCCTCCGCTAGACAGGATGTTTCGGATGGCAGTGTTGCAATTGCAATCAGATAATATAGCCTTGTCACTGGCCAATGGTATCCTGGAGGTAGAAGTCTGGCTTTGGCGATATACTCGCATCAATCTATCGACTGATACCAGCAGCAAGGAGGCGGCGTGGAATTGATGGATATGTATGATATGTAATCCTCATACCATCTCGACAGATTATGCAGTCGCCCTTACCCAGTTTAGGCTAGCCCGGCGGATCGCAGCTCTGACAAAGCACCCTCGGCCAATGGAATCTATTGTATTAGCACGCTAATCCCTGGTGAGTGACTAGCGCATCCGGTAATGCTGGGTAAGTCGGTGGGCCCGCTAGTACTAGCCTGCACGGCCCACAGCAGCAGCGATACTTGTCAAGCAACTTTTCAACCCCAACAGTTGGCCTGGACCCTAGCACTCGGGCTTGTCTCGGCAATTCGTCTTGCTTCGCTCCCATCAGAAAAAAAATTAGTGAGACCGGAAGGAACCTCAACCAAGCAGCGACATTTCTGTTGTCTTGTCTGGGCACGCCAGAGACTCCCCTACGTCGCAAATTAACTTCCCGAGCCTTCTTTGGCTGTTTAATTGAGATTCTTTCCTTTGCTTGCTCTGGTTTATCCAGCCTCCATCCGTGGTTCCAGCTGCAGCTCGACTCCATAACCTAACCGCGTCTTAATTCCTTTTTCCTTCGCCTTTCTGGACACTCCAACTCCTCGTCGAGAAATTCATTCGCCTGAATCGACAGAGTGTTCCTTCGCTATCTTCGGCAGACCGTCGTCGCCCTGTCGTTTGGGACAGCTCTGCTGCGATTGATGTTTGCATTTTCAGTTTATTTATACTACGATTTAATATAATTGCGAAACGTCACGATGCGTCCCGAAATCGAGCAAGAGCTCGCCCATACACTCTTGGTAGAGCTTCTGGCATACCAATTTGCGTCGCCCGTCAGATGGATTGAGACACAAGATGTCATTCTAGCAGAGAAACGGACGGAGCGGATAGTGGAAATCGGTCCAGCAGACACCCTCGGTGGCATGGCAAAGCGGACATTGGCCTCGAAATATGAAGCTTACGATGCAGCTACATCCTTGCAGCGACAGATTTTGTGCTATAACAAAGACGCCAAAGAGATCTACTATGATGTCGACCCAGTCGAAGATGAGCCAGAACCAACCGCAGCTCCCACTGAGTCTGGCTCTTCTGCCCCCGCGCCAGCTGCCGCTGCTCCAGTTGCTGCTGCAGCTCCCAGTGCTGGTCCTGCCGCATTGCTCGAAGACGCCCCCGTTTCAGCTGTTGATATTGTTAGAACCTTGGTTGCACAGAAGTTGAAGAAGGGATTAACAGACATCCCCGTTAACAAGGCTATAAAAGATCTAGTGGGCGGTAAGTGGTGATTTCCAGCAAATGAAACCTCTAATGCGAAACTAACAACCTCCTTTTGTTCCCAACAGGAAAATCCACTTTGCAAAATGAAATTCTCGGTGATTTGGGCAAGGAATTCGGTTCCACTCCAGAAAAGCCAGAAGATACCCCGCTCGACGAATTGGGTGCCTCCATGCAGGCTACTTTCAACGGACAGCTCGGCAAGCAATCCTCGTCGTTGGTGGCTCGTTTGGTATCCTCGAAAATGCCTGGAGGTTTCAATATAACGGCAGTGAGGAAATACTTGGAGACTCGATGGGGTTTGGGACCTGGTAGACAAGATGGCGCTCTGTTGCTTGCTTTGACTTCCGAACCACCGTCTCGTCTTGGGTCTGATGCCGATGCAAAGGCTTACCTTGATGGCATTGCGAACAAGTATGCAGCACATGCTGGTATTAGTCTTTCGTCACCTTCCGCTGGTGGTGACAGCGGTGGCAGTGGTGGCGGTATGATGATGGACCCAGCTGCCATCGACGCCCTGACCAAAGATCAACGTGCCTTGTTCAAGCAACAATTGGAGGCCATTGCTCGTTACCTGAAGATGGATCTGCGCGCCGGTGACAAGGCTTTCTTACAATCTGTCGAGAGTCAAAAAGCTCTGCAAGCTCAACTGGATCTCTGGCAAGTTGAACATGGTGAGGTTTATGCGTCCGGTATAGCGCCTTCATTCGACTCGTTAAAGGCACGTATCTACGATTCTTCCTGGAATTGGGCCCGACAAGATGCATTGAGCATGTATTATGACATCATCTTTGGAAAACTCCGAGTTATCGACCGCGAAATTGTCAGCCAGTGTATTCGCATCATGAATCGTTCCAACCCTCTCCTCCTTGATTTTATGCAGTACCACATTGACAACTGCCCCACCGAGAGAGGAGCAACCTACGAGTTGGCAAAGGAATTGGGTGAACAACTCATTGAGAACTGCAAGGAAGTTCTCAACCACCCCCCAGTTTACAAGGATGTTGCTGTTCCAACTGGTCCGCAGACGACTATCGATTCTCGTGGTAACATCTCGTACGAAGAAGTTCCTCGGGCAAGTGCTCGCAAGCTGGAGCATTACGTGAAACAAATGGCCGAAGGTGGTCCCATCTCGGAGTACAGCAATCGAACAAAGGTTCAAAATGACCTCAAGAGCGTTTACAAACTCATTCGCAGGCAACATAGACTATCAAAATCTTCACAACTGCAGTTCAATGCCCTCTACAAGGATGTCTTGCGCGCTTTGAATATGAATGAAAACCAAATTATGCCTCAGGAGAATGGACATTCAAAGAAACCCGGTCATCACGGAAAGACCAACGGAACACTACGTCCAGGAAAAGTCGAGACCATTCCTTTCCTCCATCTCAAAAAGAAGGACGAACACGGCTGGGACTACAGCAAGAAACTGACCGGCATCTATCTGGATGGTCTGGAGTCCGCCGCGCAACAAGGTCTAACTTTCCAAGGAAAGAATGCTCTCATGACTGGTGCTGGCGCCGGATCCATCGGAGCTGATGTTCTGCAAGGCCTGATCAGCGGTGGTGCTAAGGTTGTGGTTACCACTAGCCGCTTCTCTCGTGAAGTGACGGAATACTATCAGAGCATGTACGCAAGATTCGGTGCTAGGGGATCCCAGCTTGTTGTCGTTCCCTTTAACCAAGGCAGCAAACAAGACGTCGAGGCTCTCATTGACTACATTTACGATCCTAAAGACGGCCTTGGCTGGGATCTTGACTACATTGTGCCATTTGCTGCCATTCCAGAAAATGGTCGTGAAATTGACAGCATCGACTCCAAGTCTGAACTCGCTCACCGCATTATGCTCACGAATTTGTTGCGACTCCTCGGTTGCATCAAGACTCAGAAGTCAGAGCGTGGCTTTGAAACACGACCTGCACAGGTGATTCTGCCCCTTTCTCCTAATCACGGTACTTTCGGAAATGACGGTCTCTATTCGGAGTCTAAATTGGCTCTGGAGACTTTGTTCAACCGATGGCACTCTGAGAGCTGGGCTAGCTACCTCACCATCTGCGGTGCTGTCATCGGCTGGACTCGTGGAACTGGTCTCATGAGCGCCAACAACATGGTTGCCGATGGTGTTGAGAAGTTGGGCGTCCGTACCTTCTCGCAACAAGAAATGGCATTCAACCTTCTAGGTCTTATGGCTCCCGCGATTGTCAACCTTTGCCAGTCAGAGCCAGTTTTTGCAGACCTCAATGGCGGTCTTCAATTCATCCCGGATCTCAAGAATCTCATGCAGAAACTGCGCAGCGATATCATGGAAACCAGCGCAGTTCGCCAAGCTGTTATTAAGGAAAATGCTATTGAGAACAAGGTTGTCAATGGTGAAGATAGCGAGGCCCTTTACAAGAAGGTGGTTACCGAACCTCGTGCCAATCTCAAATACCCGTTCCCTGAGCTACCTAGCTGGGACGACGAAATCAAGCCCCTTCATGAACAACTCAAGGGCATGGTTAATCTCGACAAAGTCGTCGTTGTCACTGGTTTTGCCGAGGTTGGCCCATGGGGAAATTCTCGAACCCGATGGGAAATGGAAGCCTACGGCAAGTTCTCTCTGGAGGGATGCATTGAAATGGCTTGGATGATGGGCTTGATCAAAAATCACAACGGGCCCATCAAGGGCAAACCTTACTCTGGGTGGGTTGATTCCAAGACCGGCGAACCAGTCGACGACAAGGACGTCAAAGGCAAATACGAGAAGTTCGTCCTTGAACACTCTGGTATTCGTCTTATTGAGCCCGAGCTTTTCAAGGGTTACAATCCCAACAAGAAACAGCTTCTTCAGGAAGTTGTTATCGAAGAGGACTTGGAACCCTTTGAGTCCTCCAAAGAGACCGCCGAAGAATTCAAGCGCGAGCATGGCGACAAGGTTGAGATCTTCGAAATTCCCGAGTCTGGCGAATATACAGTCCGCCTCAAGAAGGGCGCAAATCTAATGATACCTAAAGCCCTTCAATTCGATCGTCTGGTGGCCGGTCAAGTACCTACTGGTTGGGATGCCAAGAGATACGGTGTTCCGGACGATATCATTGACCAGGTGGACCCTGTAACGCTTTATGTCCTTGTCTGCACTGCGGAATCATTACTCTCATCGGGTATCACCGATCCCTACGAGTTCTACAAATATGTGCATTTGTCTGAAGTTGGTAACTGTATTGGTTCCGGTGTCGGTGGTACTACTGCTCTGAGGGGTATGTACAAGGACCGTTACCTTGACAAGCCAGTCCAGAAAGATATTCTGCAAGAATCATTCGTCAACACCATGGCTGCTTGGGTTAACATGCTTCTTCTGTCGTCCACGGGTCCTATCAAGAGTCCTGTCGGTGCATGTGCTACGTCTGTCGAATCGTTGGATATTGGTTATGACACTATTGTCGAAGGCAAGGCCCGCGTGGTCTTGGTTGGTGGTTTTGATGATTTCCAAGAAGAAGGTTCTTACGAATTCGCCAATATGGGAGCAACCAGCAACGCCAAGGAGGAATTCAAGCGCGGACGTACTCCTCAGGACATGTCGCGCCCGACATCGACCACCCGAAATGGATTCATGGAATCTCAAGGTTGCGGTATCCAAGTTCTTATGACAGCTCAGCTGGCTCTAGATATGGGTGTGCCTATTTATGGTATTATTGCCATTTCCAGCACCGCTACTGATAAGATTGGACGATCTGTCCCTGCTCCTGGCCAGGGTGTGCTTACGGTGGCTCGCGAGAATCCTGGAAATTTCCCCTCGCCCTTGCTTGATATCAAGTATCGTCGCCGTCAGCTAGAATTGCGCCGTCAGCAAATTCAGCAGTGGCAAGAATCCGAGCTGCTCTATCTCCAGGAGGAGGTTCAGGCACTAAAGGCCCAGAGCACGGAGTCATTCAAGGAATCCGACTACCTACAAGAACGGACTGAGCATATTCACCGGGAGGTCATTCGCCAAGAAAGAGAAGCCCAGAGCAGCCTAGGCAATGACTTCTGGCGCCGCGACCCTCGTATTGCTCCACTACGTGGTTCATTGGCTACATGGGGTCTTACGATTGATGATCTTGGTGTTGCCTCCTTCCACGGAACGTCGACTGTGGCCAATGACAAGAACGAATCTGATGTTATTTGCCAGCAGTTGAAGCATTTGGGCCGCAAGAAGGGCAATGCTGTGATGGGTATTTTCCAGAAGTACTTGACAGGTCACCCCAAGGGTGCTGCTGGTGCATGGATGATGAACGGCTGTCTCCAGGTGCTCAACAGTGGTCTTGTTCCAGGGAATCGCAATGCCGATAACGTTGACAAGGTCATGGAGAAATTCGACTACATTGTGTACCCAAGCCGCACAATCAAGACAGATGGTATCAAAGCCTTCTCTGTCACCTCGTTCGGTTTCGGTCAAAAGGGTGCCCAGGCTATTGGCGTTCATCCCAAATACCTTTTCGCCACATTGGACAAGGCCGTGTTTGATTCATACAAGAAGAAGGTAGAATCCCGTCAAAAGAAGGCTTACCGCTACTTCCACAACGGCATGATCAACAACACCCTCTTCCGTGCCAAGGACAAGGCTCCATACGAAGATAAACAGCAGAGCCAGGTGTTCCTCAACCCAGACCACCGAGTCACATTGAACGCGAAGACAGCAGAATTCTCCTATCCCTCGGTTGCCCCCAAAACAACCACTATTGCAGCTACTTCTTCAACCGATGAAGCTGAGAAGACACGCAAGATCGTCGAGACATTAGCTGCTGCTACAGCGGGTCCAAATTCGCAAGTCGGTGTTGATGTTGAAGATGTCGAGGCCATCAATATCGAGAATGATACATTCATCGAGCGCAATTTCACTGAGCGTGAACAGACATACTGCCGCAAAGCGCCAGCACCACAGGCCTCGTTTGCTGGAAAATGGAGCGCAAAAGAAGCTGTCTTCAAGTCATTCGGAGTTCAATCCAAGGGTGCGGGAGCTCCATTGAAGGATATTGAAATTATTAACGATGCCCATGGGGTTCCAGTTGTTCATGTAAGCCTTCTCTCTTTACTCTTCGAGGAAATTTATTTACTAACAATATTTCACAGCTTCACGGAGCCGCTGCCGAAGCAGCCAAACTCGCTGGTATTAAATCGGTTAATGTGAGCATCAGCCACAGTGATTCACAAGCAATTGCAGTAGCTGTGTCGAAACTATAATAATTCTCACATTTTCCTTTTATTCTGTTTGTTTTTGTGTCTAATGAGCGATGACCTTTCTTCCCCCTTTCCTCCCCATATTATTTGTCGTTCGAAAGCATGAATCAATTCAAATTTACACATGTACAATCCGATGAACCGAGCGAGTGAGTGCCCTGTGTCAAACCAAAAACTATTTAATTATTTATGTTGTCGTCTTTTCTTTTTCTCGACTTGGTTAATGCATTTCTTTCCATACATACCTGTTGTGTTAGATGTTAGATGTTAGATATTTAATTGTTTGTGTGATTGGTCAGACCAGCAATAAGATAGAAATTATAATTATAACGAGTTATCTTTCATCTCGTGTGTGAATTAATGTAGTCTGTTGATACATCATGTAGGCTTTTATATCTCGTATAATATTGACTTTTCAAGTTTCAAAATATTGTACACATATCTATCTCCTTATTCCCTTCGTACCGGTCTGTCGGAAATATACATACAGTGGAACACTCATTCTCTTCATCAAGAGGAGCAAAAAAAGTATAGGGATAAATCAACGCCCAGTCGCACGACGAATAGGCCCCCAATTCTCCTCCGGGTTCAGCGGATACCGAGCCACCTGCCGGGAAGACGAAGCAGTTGTGAAATTCTTACCGAGAGCTTCGTCAAAGACTATATTTAGGGTGCTTGGGTGCGGTTTTTCTTCTGCTGCTGCTTTGGTTTCTTCAGTTTCCTTTGCTGCCTTTGCTGCTGCCCTGGCTGCTGCCTTGGTTGGTTTGGTTGGCCTGGTTGGTTTGGTTTCATGATGATCCTCGGCATCTTTGGAATCTTTGGCATCCTTGGATCCAAATGACGAAAAAATGGCAGTGGTGGTGATAGTGGCAGTAGTATCAGCAGCAGCAGCAGGAGGAGGAGGAGGAGTAATAGTAGTAGCAGCAGATCCCCTCCGATATAAAGCAGCCTCAATCTTCGTCGTAAGATCAGCCATATCCGCGCCCGTCTCCAGCGCCTCGCCAATCTCCTTACGCAGGACTACCAACGGGTTGGTCATATCATAGTTAAATCTCTCCTTTTTCATAATGCCGGCACCCGGTGTGCCTGGCTTCAGCGTGCCAGGTTTCACCGGACGCTTCTGGCGGACCCATTCCCGCATAATTTCCCAGATAACGTCCCAGGGTGCATCGGTGCGCACGCTATTGTGTTTGGTGTGACTGCGGGTTGTGCGATATCCTAGACCGTGCAGAGCGCCGCGGAAGGAGTTCATGTCTATGGTTTCGACGTGGAGGACTTTTGATATCGAGCTGAGACTGACGAAGAAGGGGTGTTTTTCTTGTAGGTGTACTGGGACACGGGGTATTAAGGGGGAAGAGTCCTCTGTCTCTGCCTCTGCTGCTGGCGCTGGTTCGTCTGGTTTAGATTCTTCTTGGTTTGCTGCTGCGGGAGAATCCCCCAAATCCAAATCCTCCTCCAAAGCAGACGTCAGCATGCCCTCAATCCGGGCCAACGTGTGATATGTCTCCCGATCCAAACTAGGTAGCAACCTCAAGATTTTCTGTATAAAGTGAGGATTATGTAGAGGACCTCCCCACATAGGACCGGCAAGGTGAGTCCTAAATCCACAATGTTCACAAGACTGTGATGCTGTGGGCGCTTGTGCCAGAGAATAATGCCAGAACGTACCACCCTTCTTATCAGCGCGTAATCTAGGGGTGGTCAAATGTTGTGTTGTCCACGCACCGCAACCGGAGTCGCAGTTATATGCCAGCATTGTATTGCTAGACAAGAATTTCACATCGGCCGGTGACCTGTAAACGCGCACAAAGACTCGCGCATAGTAGTCGATGGAGAGGGAAAGTAAAGGCTCAACAGCCAAGGAGTATTTTGCCGCCGTAGTCGCAATCGCATTGATAATCAAACGCAATCCAACTTCATGTCCATGCGGTAATCGCACTGGTATACCACCATACAAAGAAAATGCCTTTTCGGGATACCCAGTCGACGCGAAGACACCTGCGTCCGTGCAAGTCACACATAGGAGACCTCCATCACTCAATCCTTGGATGGAGGCATCGATGAAAGGGCCCGCAGTTCCATAAGGGTCGAGATCAATGACATCAAATTTTCCAATTTTTTCATCGCCGCTTTGATTCCTATTCTCTCCGTGAAGACTATATAAGTAGGCACGTGCGTCTCCGACGTTAGGCCGAACAATGCTTTCCACTTCGTTGTACTTGATGTTGACTTTGATAGCTTCGATAGCCGACTCGGATAAATCATTCGAGACGATTCGAGTTGCAGCTGGAATTTCTTTCGCATATCGCAATGCGCGTAGGCCCGTCGCCGATAAAGCATCAAGTATCTTAAAATTGACTCGCTTCTCCTCGCCATTCGCATGATTAACCGTATTCGTATTCGATACTTGGAGAGTAGCAGTCACATCTTGACCCTCTGTCACCTGTTTTTCTCCCTCGTGTTTCTTAGACGCATCTCTTTCGTCACCATCACCATCGCCGTCCTCCCTCTTCCTCTTCTGCCCGTTCCCTTTCGCTTTCTTGCCTCGTCGTCGCGCGTTGGAACTCGTAGATCGCTGCGCCACAAGATGCTCGGAAAAGACCTTGATAGCAAGAACGCTCAGATCGCGGTTAAATTGCTGAATAGGGTTGTAAAAGACAGTCTCTGGTTGCTCAAAGCCGTTGCCGCGGCGTTTCGGTGTTGCGCCAGCGTCCGTGTTCACTGGTTTCAGGATATGGGCTAGTCCTTCCTTGACGGGTTCGTATTGCTTGCCGTTTAGCTCTACTATGTTAGAAGTAGCTGCTTTTACCTCCTCTTTAGGTGAAGCCATGGTTGCGGTTGTAGAAATCGACGTTGCGTGATGGTGGGGAGATCTCTGGGTGTGCGCGTGGGTTGCGAGCAGTTCAATTGTTGACAATCTGGTACGAGGCTTCCATTGCAGTGCTGACACAAAATTTAGTAGATATCCTGGCCTCATTTAGTGCATTTTTACTGCTCGTGTTGACTTGGGTCCAAAGTCGTGGTTCGTCGTGGGCGGAACAAATAATTTTTGACGCACGGGCCACCCTGCCGATAATCTGTTTTGTTGCATGTGGAAGGAGCATTTCCTTATCTACGCTGGACTCTACCAGGAAGACTCAACTATTATTGCTTCATTAGTAGAATTACATATTATTTTAATCTCTTATACAACGACATGCCACGTCTCATCATAAGCAGCAACATAAGAACATCATTTCTCACAGCCAATCCCCAATAACGGGAACGCTCGCATAGAGATTATTCCAGCTCGTGAGCTCCCAGCTTGAACCAGAGCCTCCTCGTCCTACAATGCCCAGGCCGCCTGCAAGCCAGATGGCCGTGACGAGTGCCGCGATACCATGAACAAGCCATCTATTTTTCCTCCTTCTTTGTTCCTCGTCCCTGCTTTCACCCAGAATCCCAGTAAGCTTGGACAAAGATTGACCTCTTTCCGTACGGATTGTTGTGACCCTGATACCCATCCATGTCGCCAGGCCACCAACTAAATGCCAAACACTGGTCGCGACGAAGAGGATGTAGAAAAGGTTCCAGAATATAGGACTTCGCGCAAACCCATGCGCTACATAGCCCAGACCAACGCTCGAGCTTCCTCCGTCAATTTCTAGAGGAATTGCACGGTTGACGCCCACGTGCAGACCCAACAGGGGGATCATGGCATACCCCAGCTTCGCCTGCAAGCTTGGCACCGGCCAAGATCTGATAAGATGCCTCTGACTCCGTGATTCGGCACCGTAAAGCTTTGCTCGCCTGCGCCCCCGAATACTGCGCAATGCTATGCCTGAGGCGATGTGTGCGACGATGGGCAGTGCTAGCATTACGGGCTCTAGGGAGGGCGATTGGTAGATAGGCCGCGTGAGCAATAAGAACGAGTCACTATAGGGGACGGAGCGCGTGGCGAGAGGAATGAGAGACGTGTTGACGGCATGCAGGGCAAAGAATACAGTGGGCGGATAGGTTGAGTATCGTTGGATCGCCGAAACTAGCACTGCGCGTTAGAAAATGCAAGGGGAGAATGGCATAAAAGCGGGTTCAAACGTACGCCAATAATCCCAGTTATGGGACTTCAGTCCTAATCGCGATACGCTAAATGAACGAGGCTCTTCCATCCTGACCACATTCACGGGTTCGGGAAAATAATCCCCAGTCTCAATATCAGGCGGATCATCGTCTACTGGCGAAGGGTCGAGTTCTTGCATTGACAGCATTGACCGAGTTTCAACGACGGAGAGTACGCTATCGGACCTTGTTCTCGCCATGGTGACCAGGCCGGGTTTATATGTCGGACTTTCAAATGATGCACAGGACGGAAACGTCAGACGGAATGCCGTGTGACGCTGGTTGCGCTCTCGGATCGGATCAAGAAAGGAATAAAGCAATTAAAATTGGAATTGAAATCGGAATTAGGAGATTAGAATAATATTCATAAAAGCTCGTGATCACATCAATGAAGCAGACTTTTTTTTTTATTTTTTCGCGGGGATACAGATCAAAAGATGAGAGGAGAGAAGGAAAGCAGGGAAGCTGGTCAGGGGAGCGCTTGCCCGAAGAGGCATGGTTGCGTAAGCCAACAACAGGCTCTCTGATTGGCCGTTCCCCCTCTCCCCGTAGACATTTGTTGGGATACGTACTGCCACGATACTTCTAACATCTACCAATACACAACACCACATACATTACGCCTTAGGCCCCGAGATGGATGTATTGCGCCCACAAATGCGGCTGGTTGAGGTTTTGAGTACGAACATCCGCAACTGCAGTATGCAACGCAGCCGCCACTCCCCAGTTTCCCCTCCAGTAATCCCCCATTCACGAGAAGCTCATGATAGAAGATGCTCGCTACTTGCGCGCAGATGTCGTCGTTGGATGGCCACATTTACGCCACTGTATGTCCAAAGCCTGCTGCTTGGAAGCCACTTGGGCTCTTCACCTGCCAAGTCTGAATTTTGATTTTCAGCTGTTGAGCACGCCGATAGATATGCAAGCCAGGCACTCCCCAAATAGGACCCTGAGATATTCTGTGCCGTGAGTGGATCAGGATCAGAGCCTGACTTTAATGCCAGGTAGCTTTTAGAGGGATTCTTTATATCAGACGATCCATGGCATGCAAAATGCGCAATACTGCAAATTTTGAGTGCTTGGAGGACCGCCTCCGCACTGGGTTGAGTTAATGATTACATGATATATGGTTCATGGATAGATTCCTGGATAGCCTTGGTCTCTACTTCCACACTGGGGAGATCGCTTGCTCCAGGGGTTTCGGACATAGTCACTAGCAAGAGTGACTGTGTAGAGGGCTTGATTGCTGCACGATCTCTGGCGTACCGCGATGTCTTAATGGATGGTGTATAGGAGGAAATAGCACAACGAAAAGTATTTTCAGTCGAGCCCAGCCCCGTACATAAGTACCAACCCGCCAAATCCGAGGAAGCTTCACACCATACGCAGGCCGGATAAAACTTAGACAAAGCCCAGTTGAGCCCGGAATATATAAGACGATAGATACATGCTTATATATACAAGCGACGCCGGAAAGCATTGAATCAACTGAAGCCTAGATGTGCACATATGTGATACAGGCTCTTCCTATATCCTTTCTTCTTTTGTTCATCGTATTGTGGTAATTCCAGTTTCATGAGGTCCTTGCTGTGGTTTACTGATGGTGGCAGCTCCTCTCCTGCTGTAGGAGGCCGAAGCCCGATCCAACCATCGGCAGTGCACACCAGCTCGGAAAGCTCTACAAGGCCGGCCGGCATCATGTTTTTCTGTTTCTACATGTTCTTGACCAGCAATTAATCAATTATCTTTGCCAAATATATTGTTTTTGTTATGCGCTTCGATCCTCGCTAGTTCCGACATAGGCCGGTTCAACTACTCTGGTTACAGCTCAAAATTTCGAACGAATTTTTCAACCAACTGGTGAGATGGCCGAGCGGGTTAGTGCGATCCCTTCTGTATCTTGGAAAATTTAATACTAACTATTCATAGTCTAAGGCGCTAGCTTAAGGTAGTTACGTCAGTAACTGAGTCGCTAGTCCGAAAGGGCGTGGGTTCGAATCCCACTCTCATCAATTTTTTTGCTCTCTTACCTTGTTTTTGAGTCACCTTCCATTGTTATCAAGGAGCATTTAGTGTTCGTAGACTTTGTGCTGCTTGATGTCCGGAACTTAAATTTCATTTTTGGTTGTGCATCTAGGGCTCGGAAAATATCCTGCAATGGCCATTGTCTCTACGGAGTATTAAATCACCGGTTCAACGTATAAAGTAGCCCAATTTTCAATACCGGATTATTATTCGCCATAAACATGATTATTTGTTAGTAGTATTGCCAATGCACCTAAGCATGTCGTTAGAACAATCGATTGTGGTTTTCATACAATTTCCGGACCGCGCTAGTCCTGTCTCGGTATAGTCAGTTTGATATCGGATGATCTCAGATCAGATCAGCTCGAAGCTCCATCATCTACGACAACTCGACTCCTTGCAAAGCACAATGGCTCCCGTAAGTGTTTAAAATCTAGTACACAGGGAAAAGAAAGAACGAAGAAAAACTAACAGGACTAATCCCAGCGCGGCTTCACAAACCCCGCTCCAAAGGTAGCTTTCTCTTTCATGCAGCAGAAACGCAAGAGCACCGCTAACAGTCATCGATCTACCTATCCAGACAGACTCTGCGCGCTCCGCCCTAAGCTCATTCACATGCACACTATGCAACAAATCCTACTCGCGACACCCCGAATACGAAGCCCACATCGGCTCGTACGACCACCAACATCGCAAACGCCTGCAGGACCTCAAACAGCTTTCGCGCGACCCCAACGCGGCCGAACGAGCACGGAAAGCGGCGCGGAAAGCAGACGCAGAAGCGGGGTTGGTGAGAGTGGATAATAATACCGCTGCCACATCGTCTAATAATGCGACGACGAGTAGTGGCGGTGGTGGAGGAGGTGGTGGGTTTAAGAAAGGAGGATTCAAAAGCTCGTTTACGACCGTTAAAGGCGCAGCGGCAGCAGGGACAACGTCAGTTAAGAAGAATGTCCTAGGAGATGATGACGATGACGAGGGTAACGATGGCGCACTTAATACTACATCAGGTCAGCCATCAACAAGCACAGGGACGACGGCGACGAATCTGCAACAAAAAGACACTCGACTCAATGATGGCGAGAGTGATACGGACGATGATTATCAGAATGACGTTAATTCGGGAGAGGCATATTACAATCCGTTGAAACCGACGGGTTGTTATTCTGGGTGTGCTGGTGCGAAGGCTGTGCCTGCTACATGACGACGTTAATATTGATTGACGACGGTTATGATTATTCTTGTACATATTACTAGACTTTTTACCCTACACGTGGCAACGATCTGCAGGTTGATATGCTTTACATTACATTCAACTACTATACCCAGAAATCAGGAAGAGACATTCAAAAAACATAGTCGTACAGTTCTAGTATTGGCTCAAAATAATGACAGGTATGACAGATCAAAAGAAGAGAGAGATAAAAGTGCAGTCAGTCCGCAATAATCTAAGGATATGTGACACATGACAAAATTGGGTGTTTAAAAATAATTCCCTGTGACATTTTTTTCTTTCTCTCCTTGTCTGGGTCGCATGAAATTAAAGAAATAAAATGACGGCTGGAGGTGTTGTTTTTTTTATAGTCGGAGGAGCTTGGCGGCTTGGCCGACAATGGTATCAGGCTGAGGGAAGCTCAAGTCCTCAAGTCCGAGAGCATAAGGAGTTGGGACATCGGCACCAGTAACACGGACACCGGGGGCAGTCAAGTAGTCGAATCCGTATTCCATGGCAACGGCGAGAAGCTCGGAACCAACACCGTACATGGGGAAGCCAGACTCAACGGCCATGAAGCGGCCGGTCTTCTTGAGGGACTTGATGATGGTCTCAACGTCGAGGGGCTTGACGGATCGCAGGTTGATAACCTCAGCTTCAACTCCGTATTTCTCCTTGAGCGTGGCGGCGGCCTTGAGGGAGAGACCGACGCAGCGAGACAGTGTAACAATGGTCAAATCTTTACCGGGGCGCTCAATCTTGGCCTTTCCGATGGGCAGAACGAAATCGCTCTTGCGGGCCTCCTCGCTCATTGGGAAGCTCTCACCATAGAGCAACCTAATAGAATGTTTAGAATTTCGCCAAAACAATTGCCAGACTCATTTATTTCTGATGGAAAAACATACTCGTTTTCAAGGAAGACCACAGGGTTGGGGTCGCGGATCGATGCCTTGAGCAGACCCTTGGCGTCTTCTGCGCTCCAGGGAGCAACAACCTTCAGACCGGGGATAGCTCCGTACCAGGCAGAGTAATCTTGCGAGTGCTGAGCAGCAACACCAGAAGCGAAACCATTGGGTCCACGGAAAGTGATATTGCAGGGCTGGATACCTCCGGACATGTAATGCGTCTTAGCGGCCGAGTTGATAATCTGGTCGATAGCTTGCATGGCGAAGTTGAAAGTCATAAATTCACACTGAATAGAAAAGATAGGATCAGCATCATAATCGGTTAGACTTTAACGGATCAGACTTACGACAGGGTGCAAACCAGCCAAAGCAGCACCAACTGCCAAACCGGCGAAACCAGCCTCAGTAATGGGAGTATCGATGACACGCTTTGGTCCAAAACGGTCAAGGAGACCTCGTGTCACCTTGTATCTGTAATTTCAATGTTAGCTCTAGCATTGAGACCGAAGGTGATGCGTAAACGTACGCTCCATTGTATTGCGCAACTTCCTCTCCGAGAACGAACACCTTATTGTTGCTCTCCAATTCCTCTGCAAGCGCCTCGTTCAAGGCATCTCTGACAGTCACCTCCTTCGAAGCCTCCGAAGCATATGTACGTCGAGATGAAATGAACTGAGGAGCAGCAGCTGGCAGGCGGAAAGCTGGACGAGAAATCGGCGAGGAAATTCGGGATTGCAGCAGGCGACCAGCTGGTCGGACAAACCGGGGAGCAACCATTATCGAGGTATGTGTGAGCGTGCGAGAAAGGAAAAAAGAGATCAATTAAAGAGAAGCAACTAAAACACACACGTTAGAAGATGGATAACGGGCAATGCACCCTGAACTGAAGTGATGGGATGGGTTTGAAGACGGGAAACTAACTCGGGCCGGAGCGATGAGCGAAAGATTTTGGTGAGATAACTTACCTTCCTGAGATGTAGTGGTAATACCATTACCGTACCGGACGTGCTGTTGTTGGGTTGGGAAAGCTCTGCGCGCGGACTAGACGGCGGCGGACACACCGGCTCTCATTTCGGTGTAGTTGCGTTCGTAACGGCCAATACCGCAAAAATACGTGGATTGCGGCTTCCGTTTATTTTTCTTGACAAAAGCTCATTATTGACGATGCTCAGATATTAATTTCTGATAAGACAGCATAGACAAAAGAAGAGGCACATTCACAGGTTTTCCTGCGTCTTGCGCCTTTTCCCAATACTAAAGCAACCTCCATTGGCCTATTATGGCTCTGAGTTCCTGGATCCTCTGCTTGAATCCACAGCAGTAAACCGGGCTTTGATAGAGCTTGGCTTCTAGCAAGAAGCATCCAGATTTCACTACTGTATATAACGCCGCGTTTGGCCGCAGCGCACAGAGACTGGTTGCCTCAGGCTGGTGACTCGATCAGCCGCTATCTCCTTCGCGCTAGCGAATCATGTGCCTTCCACGCCAGCTCCCAAGGTGCTCCAGCAACAACAACAACAACAGCTCTCTATCCTCCTTATTTCTATCTTCTCTCTTCTTCTATAGCCGATAGCATCGCTGCACCCATAATCGATTAATTTCCCCCTCCATTTAAATCTTTGTTCGCCTGATGATAGCTCCTATCAATATATAGACATCAACACGCCAACCAGACTGGCTGGCGGCTCAAGATGATCTCGGGCGGTCTCCTAGGAGCTCTTTTGGCCTTTTCGCCTCATGTGCTCGCCGCCCAGCCTGGATCTGCAAGTCCTATACCAGCCAAACTTAGAGATATACAATGGGGCAAACTGAACTTTCTGCACACAACCGACACCCATGGGTGGCTAGCCGGTCATTTACAAGAGTAGGCATTGTTGATGATGCATCCCCAAAGAGATAACTAGACTGACAGCCTCTATTATTGTCATTCAGACCCTCATATAGTGCTGACTGGGGCGACTATGTCTCCCTTGCAACACGTATGCGCGAGAAGGCCGAATCGCAAGGATGGGATCTTCTGGTCATTGATACTGGAGACCGTGTTGAAGGCAACGGGCTCTACGATTCATCAGACCCCAAAGGCAAATATCTTTATGATATCCTAAAGCAACAGCATATTGATCTCCTGTCGTCTGGAAATCACGAGCTCTACAAACAAAATACCTCCGAGGCAGAGTTCCTCACGAATGTTCCCAATTTCGCGGACAGTTATATCGCATCTAACATTGATATAATTGACCCGAATTCGGGAAAGCTGGTTCCACTAGGCCCAAGATACAAAAAGTTCACTACTAAAATGCAAGGGTATCGCATCATGGCTTTCGGCTTCTTATTTGACTTTACTGGCAACTACAATAATACCAAAGTTCAACGGGTCGAGGACACTGTCAAAGAAACTTGGTTCCAGGAGGCTATCCGTGACGATGACATCGACTTGTTTATTGTGTTGGGACATGTACCTGTTCGGTCTGAGGAATACGAGGCGGTTCACAAGGAAATACGTATTGCCAGAGGCAACATCCCTATACAATATTTCGGCGGCCATTTTCACGTGCGTGACTATGCAAGATATGATACGCATTCCTCATGCCTAGCTAGTGGTCGTTTTATGGAGACAATTGGGTTTTTGTCCATCGACGATGTGAAAAGCACTGCCCCTAATTTTAACAGAAGGTATATCGACAACAATTTGTTCTCCTTCTATCATCATACCGGCCTCAATGAAACCAGCTTTCCAACGGATCATGGCAAGAACGTGTCACACATGATACAGCATGCCAGACATGAACTTGACCTGGATTATGTCCATGGTTGCGCGCCAAAAGATCTCTGGGTGGACCGTACTCCGTATCCTAGCAACAGCAGTATCTATACATGGTTAGAAACGGAGGTTCTTCCAGAGTCAATCAAAAATCCTCTACGAGAAGGAATACCAGCTCTTGCGGTTGTCAACACCGGAGCAATCAGATTTGACATTTTCAAGGGGCCATTCACCCAAGACTCGACATTCATCGTGTCTCCCTTCACAAGCGGCTTCAAGTATATCAAGGATGTCCCATTTGCCACAGCAAAAAGGATTGTTGCCCTTTTGAACGGACAGACAAAGATATTCACGACTTCTGCAGAGCAAGTCCATAACTCTTATTGTCCATTGGCCCCTCCCGAGCAGTGCGCTTATCAGTCTGGAAATATGGCTACAATAGACAGATCAGCTGCATATATTCAACGAACGAGTCAGCAGCACGGCCAAGCCATCATCTCGCCTGAGACAGATCCGGACCCACAAGTGTTTCCAGGATATACGACAGTTGACGACGCAGGTACCGATGGCGACGACACGGTCCACTCTCCCATTTCATTCTACCAGGTGCCAAATGTTATCCAAACATTGATTCACCCACACCGTAATACTCAAATCAAGGGAGAAAATCTCGATGCGTCTGCAGAGCCCTCGACGGTGGATTTGGTCTATGTAGACTTTATTGAGCCGTATATAGCTCTGGCAGCTAAATTTTCTGGGCTGCATATCGACCTTCCACAAGACTCTGATGTTTATATGGGCGAGACAACGCTGACGGAGTTGATACAGGCTTGGATTAAAGAGAATTGGAAGTGTGATTAAATAGCTTTATAGATAGAACATACCCACGAGGTGATTCCTTGAGGAATTGATTTAAATAGCATTCTTACAGCCGTCTCCTATTAATATAATACCTCCAGATTGCCAACATAATATGTATAACAGTAGAAAAGGGGTTATAGGTACAGTTGCGAAAAAATTAGTCATCACCTTCATACACAAGGATCGATTTACCACTTCTGAATCCTGAAAGCGTGTCTTGGACTGCGTTCACAAGCTCCTTTTGCTCGCTGTCATCTGTCCACTTCACTTGCTGCACCGGAATATCCTTAAACTTGCCCGAGCGCGTCAATTCGAAGACATCCCGAATCGTATTCTCTTTCAATTCCGGGTTCTTATCCCCCCATCTACTAACCCAGAACCCATCGAAGACTAGGTTTTTGAAAATCAAGAGTCCTGAAGGCAAAGCCACGGGTTTCCTGGACATGGCGCCATAAGTAACCAAATGGGAGTCTGGTGCAAGCACTTTTGCAATGGCAGAGGCATTGTCGCCCCCGACGCAGTTGAGTCCCAGACGAATGGGCTGTTTGCCGTTGTTGGTGAGGTCTTTGACGATAGTCCTGAATTCTTTAGAGAGTAGTTCGGCCTCTGTTATGACTGCCGTAGCACCTAGATCAAGTAGATCCTTTTTAAGAGCCTCAGTCTCCTCGGGGTTCTCCCTCTGGCGGATGATATTGAGAGTCTTTATGCCCCATACGTGCGCAAGTTGAATGGCTGCACGACCAACGCCGCTATTGGCACCATTCTGGATCAACCATTCTTCTCCACTGCGCATCCAATCCCACTCGCAAAAGTCTTTGATCATGCGATACGCCGTGACCGGGTTGACACTGACGGTACCAACCTGCAAAGCAGTTAGGCCTTCCTTGTCGACTTTGATCAATTGAGATTCCTCCAATTGGGCATGTGTTCGCCATGTACCCTGTCCCGTGCGCTTCATGACGACCCAGTCGCCCTTTGCGAGGTTTTGGACATCTGGTCCAGTGGAGATGACTTCGAATGCGCCTTCATTTCCGGCAACTGCTGCGGGCTCAGAGGTTCCCAGAATGTTATCAAAGGTAGGTTTCGAAGGGTAGACGCCCTGAATCTGATTGATGTCTGCTGGATTCAAGGGAGTTGCTAGAAGACGGAGGTTCACTTGTGTTCCACCCGGTGGTCCAATAGAATGTTTATGTATTCTGTAATTGATTGCTCAATTAGTTTGTATTCCGTATATAATTGTTGATGTCGCTTACTGTAAGACATCCTTGGGCTCTCCATATTTCGGATAGACCAGCACTTTGGCCTGTGAATAGCCATAGGCAGACATGAATCGTTGAGCTGCAACCCCCGATTGTGGGCAGTTTGGCCGGATGAAGGGAGCTCTAGTGGTAGCAGCAGCAGTAGAACGGTACAAGCTCGTTGCTTGACGAATGCCGGGAGCAGACGGCCTCAAAGCTCGTGGAGCAAACATTGTGTGTCTCTGTGTTTGTCGTTAATTGCGAGACAAGACATGAACAAAAATGTTGCAGATTTTATGTCTGGTCCAGAAATATGACGTACTGGTGAGCACCTCGGAAGAAAGAACGAATGCGGGCGGAAGCTGCACGGACTAACGGACCTCACCCGACAGAAAATAAACAACTTCTACATCAACACACTCATGACCACGCAGCACCAGTGTGACAGCATCGTCGCACTGCGCAGAGCCGTCAATGTCACTGCTCCGCGAAGCTGAAAAATGTATCGCTAACCAGAAGCTCTTCGCCGAGCTCAATGCTTTCATCACGCCTCTCCACAGCTTATCAACAGCCTATGCGGACCGCATTCGCGAGGCCGATGCTCGCAAGGAGAATGGTATGTCTTGCTCATGCAGAAAAGCGCTTATTTATGATGGCAATTGGCTAATAGCATTGTTGTGTTTGCCAAACAGGCTCCCTCAAATCTCCCCTCGACGGCCGATTGATCGCCATCAAAGATAACATCTGCACTCGTTCCATGCCGACGACATGCGCCTCCCGTATGCTGGAGAAATTTTCTAGCCCTTTCGATGCAACAGTAATCAAGACCCTGGAAGGTGCTGGTGCGATAATTGGCGGGAAAACGAACCTGGATGAGTTTGGCATGGGCTCTCATTCAACCCATTCTCGTTTCGGGCCTGTTAAGAACAGCTTTTTCGGTCAGGGGGAGGAGGCGGAGGAATCGCTCGTTGCTGGCGGTAGCTCTGGCGGAAGTGCGGTTGCTGTTGCTACTGATCAGTGCTATGCGTATGTTTTTTCTTTTTCGTTTCTTTTCAAAACGGGATGCTAATTGAGGAATTGTAGTGCACTGGGTACCGATACGGGAGGGTCTGTGAGATTGCCTGCGGCATATACAGGAGTCGTCGGACTTAAACCTTCATATGGTCTGATATCGCGCTGGGGAGTCATTGCATATGCCAATTCTTTGGACACTGTTGGTATCATTGCGAGAAGAACATCGATTGTTCGCGAAGTTTTTGGTATGGAAAGCCCTCGGCGTGTCATGCGTAATTTATTTAACAACTAATTGCCTGCCAGATATTCTAAACCATCATGACGAACGAGATCCTACGAGTCTTTCCACATTCACTCGCTCTCGAATCGCCCAAGCTCTGTCCCAACCCCAGCTTTCAAACCGCCTATCATCTCGGCCGTTGCGAATCGGAGTGCCTCTCGAATATAACCTGACGGAAATGACACCAACTGTCCGCGAAGCCTGGCTTTCAGCACTTCGCAGCCTTGAGAGACAAGGTCATGCCCTGCACCCAATCTCCCTACCATCAACAAAACATGCTTTGTCGGCGTACTACATTCTAGCTCCCGCAGAAGCATCCTCCAACCTCGCCAAATACGATGGCGTAAGATATGGTACTCGGGCAGATGGTCCCGACAAAAAAGGAGACATCGGTGATCCGAATGACTACCTATACTCCAAGACTCGCGGCGAAGGTTTCGGTGACGAAGTACGAAGACGTATTTTACTGGGCTCGTTCAGCCTCAGCGCTGAAGCGATGGACAATTATTTCATACAAGCGCAGCGAATCCGTCGACTTGTGCAGTCGGATTTTAATAATGTCTTTGCCTTGAATAATCCACTAGGCGATGAGAATTCTACTGAGAGTTCAAGAACACCAAAAGTGGACATTATTATAGGACCAACAGCGTCCTCCCTACCCCCGACTCTTTCGTCTATTACCAAAGACGAAGAATCTTCTTCTGTGTCTGGTCCGTTACATTCATATGTCACAGATGTATGCACTGTACCTGCTAGTCTAGCAGGATTACCGGCAATATCGGTGCCCTTTTCTGTCGTGCCTACTACTGGCGATGTTGGACCGACGAATGAAGGGTTCGACAAGGTGGGAATTCAGATTATCGGGCAGTATGGTGATGACGAGCTTGTCTTGAGGGCTGCTGAGGTGCTGGAGCAAGCTGAGAATTCTAGATCGTGATCAGTTGCAAGATCAACGTCGAAGAAGAGATGAGCTGTTTTGTATAATAAGCCAAGTTATAAAACTGGCATGTAAGAGTATGTTGATTACGAGATACCAAAGATTCATAAACATTTTCATTTCATTGAATTCTGTATTCTTAGTATTTGGATGACGAGGTAATTTATCTTCTTTCATAAGCCCAAGACTAGACAACTCAGGTTGTCATCTCAACATCTCCATCTTGTTCTTTATTATTATTCTGGTTGACCTCCCCTGTCGTCACTGCTTCCGAGGGCGTCACACCAGTCGCCGACAACACAGCCCCAACACCCTGCTGGACAACGTCCGCACTTCCAGCAGTAGTAGCCACGATGGCAGATGACGAGTCATTGACGAATTCAGTACTAATCACCGCTGGGGCAGCAGCAGCAGGACGAGGTTGCTTCGCGTTTTGTTTCGTGTTAGTCGTGGTAGTGGCATTGCTATTCGCATTTTTCGTGCTACTACCACCAGGAGCATCTGTATTTTCACCACCCCATAGGACCATTGCCTCTATTTCGTCCACTATATCAGCCACGATATCCTCCACGATTTGATCGTTGAATCGCTCGCCGAACGGTTTGACGATGGTATGTGCAGATGAAGGTTCATCTTCCTCTACCTTCATCTTATCTTCATCCTTAGTGTCATCATCGACAGAAGAAACAAATGGTGGTGGACCAAACCACCATGGAGGTTCAAATCTGCATTCAACAGCCCCGCCACCATAACAGCTAACCGTTGGGAAGTATCCAATCATGCCATCATCTGCGTTTTCTCGCTCGCCGATACCCAAATTATTAGTCCCGTTTGTGAGACGACTTGCAGGCGGCAAGAATGCAAACAGTTCTTTGAATGGTGTTCCCATCTTTACACCATTCTTGAATATGGTAATGCTCGAACCGGGCAAGGTACGAAGAGATGCGTCTTCGCTGTTGAATGGAGATGGGGGGCCGAATGTAGGTGTTTCCTTCAAGTTGAATGCATAGTCGCGGAGTTGTTTTGATGGGTAGATGTTGGACTGTTGCCAACAAAAGTCGGATTTTAGGTGGAAAGGAACTCGGTCCCGAATGAAGTTTGTCACTGTAGTCCCTTTTGTAGGCTTTTCCGCAGAAGCGTCGTATGTTCCCTCAACAACCTTTTTATGCACAGATAGGGGAGGCAGTGTGATGAGCAACCCAATAACATCTCCCTCGGCAATATTCTCGCCTTTGTCGAAAAAGTGTTCGCAGCGCATTCGATTGATTACCTCGCCGTTCACATCTCGTATGCCATATCCATAACAGTCCACCCCGACATTGACATCTAGCTCAGCCTCTCGTCGCGCAAATCCAAGCCGGACATGGCCCCTTGAAGGGGAAGGAGTAGAGGCATTGGTGTCACTGGCATTGGACGGTGGGTCTCTAACAATGCCACTAATAACCTTCGCTTCATAGTAATATGACCCCTCTCGCGCGCAAACATTTGCCCGAGCAGAGTGCCAGGCGTCATTTGTAGTTACTGCCAGGCCATCCTTGGTAAACGCAATTGCGGCTGGCGAATCTTCAAAGCTGAATCGAGCGCGATAAGGAGCTACATCTGTTTGTCGATATTTCAAATTTGTGAAATTGGGGTCAGAAATCGCATAGCTATATCGAAATCCGTTTTTGTTGGAAAGCTTGTCAACGACCTCGTAAAAATCCCAACTTTGACCCAACACACTCGACTCTTTGCGGTACAAATAATTGACTTGTCTCTGTTGCGGTGGGTATAAATCTGATGTTCGAGGTTCGGCGAGCAGGGCTGGTCTGAGCATGGACAGCAAAGTAGACGGACGCCCCGAGGCGGCTGCTGCTGCTGCTGCCTTCTTCCTGGGCGGCGGGGCAGCACTGTCTGTATCTAGCCCCTTAGCCTCGCGCTTTTTGCGACTGTCTTTTTTGGTTCTTTTCGACCGTTCGCCGGTAGTTGTTGGGACGCTGGGCGCGGGCGAAGCTTTGGCAGCTTGCGAATCGTTCAGGTTCGAAGCAGGAGCAGGGGCTGCTGGGACAGGCGAATTGACGCCGGAAGAGGCCGCCGAGGAGTTGACGGCATGCTGAGCAGATGCCATCGTCTGAGATTGGGAAGTATGAGTCGAGTACACAATCTAGATGGGGTTAACTGCGCTGACAGTTCAATCGGTAAGTCGCGTCGCTGGCAACAAGTGCCCACCGCCGACGTGTGACGTATATCGTAATATAAGCGCGTCGTAATATAGATTGTTAATTCCGCATGCTCAATTCAGTTCCGCAAGAATTGACTCGAATGAAAGCTGAATTTAGGTACTGTTTGGTCGTTTTGGAGGCTGGATTTCGCACGAACAACTTCCCCGGGCGGTGACGAAATGCCGGAAGAATGTTGCTTGACAAGGCGGTGAGAATCGTCGCTTTTATTTACAATGGCCAATCAGAGTGAGCTAAGAGAGTGTGTTCATTGTTCAAAGAGATCTATTCGGAACTCAAATGAGCCCAGGACAGAGTAGTTTACTTTGTTTTTTCAGTACTGGCTGTGTTTGAATGTGATTTGGATATATCGAGCGAACGAGGTCTAAACGAGCCTCTTGCAGCCAAAGGAATTGTGCGGTTTCTCTCTTCAAGCAGGTTTATTTTATAGTTTGCTAACAGATATAAACATTAAGTGACCTTTGTTGTTGCAGATTTTATGGCATTTATCTCTCCTAGCTTGCTGTTTGCTGTATCGTAGGCAATATTCAAGCAAGCCTCGACATCGGGACTTAATGGATGTCGACAGCAACGATTTTAATCGGAAACATTGAAAATTCCATTTATAGCCAATGTAAGAATGAAGTATTTGAGTTAGTAGCGCATTAATCCATTAACATTAATTCATTCAAGTATCCAAGTCGAAGTCTTCGATGTAAGCAACGAAGCGCTAAGCGGGGATCCGATAAGGCTTATCGCACAGACACCGCCACACGGCAGAAAAAAAAAAGCGGCATCAACGTCGAAACTACAACAGAAAATTTCGAAATACTCGATCCAGAACCTAATGATGGGAAGGTGAAGCGGGCAATATCTTTATAATCGATACTATTTCAATCCATCAAAATGCCCAAAGCTACAACACCATCTCGAACTGCCGCGCGCAGGCACAACCCCCTCGCAGAAGATATTCTTTCCGCCGGTCATTTACGAACAACTTCCAAGTCTGGAAAGAGGAAATCTCGCAGCGGTGACGATGACGGACTAGACGCAGAAAACGGTGGCGCAGGTGAAAGATTCATCGATGCGAAAGCGTCGCGCAAAATTTTACAGATTGGGCAAGATCTTGCCGAAGAAGAGGCGGCCGAGCAGAAGGCTTTGCAGCAGAGTGCAGGCCCACAGCACAATAAGGCATTTGATTTTTCCACACGGTTCGGCGAAGACGATGAATATATATCGGACGATGAAGAAAAATTCGGAGAAGAGGATTGGGATGACGAGAATGTTGACAAAGGGGTATGTTGTTATTATTTCAGCATAACGAAATCACGATCAAACCGCTCATGAATATTTTAGGAGGTCGACCCAAATGATCTTGATATGTTCAATAAGTTTATTCCTGCAGGCGATCAAGATCCCATTTTTGACCCCCGACCAACCGAAGGAGACGAAGAAGATTCCGGTACCAACCTTGCGGATCTCATTCTCGAAAAGATTGCCGCATATGAAGCAGGTCAATCCGGGGACGGGCAACAAGTTATTAAAGGAGGAGGTATCCCAGAGGATGCTGTTCAAATACCCGCAAAAGCATTGGAAGTTTATGAGAAGTATGTATTCATTTATGTCGTTTTTTGTTCGTCCCTCTGGTTTGCCTGAGCACCGTGCTTATTATATTCCTCACCAGAGTTGGCATGATTCTCTCCCGATACAAATCAGGACCGCTCCCGAAGCCTTTCAAAATTCTACCTACTCTGCCGCAGTGGCCTACGCTGCTTGATATCACACGCCCTGATTCATGGACTGCGAATGCTGTCTACGCCGGAATGCGGATATTTATCTCCTCCAAACCAGCCATCGCACAAGAATTCATCAACATCGTGTTGCTCGAACGGGTACGCGACGAAATCCACGAAACTCGCAAGCTCAACGTTCATGTCTACAATGCCATGAAAAAGGCGCTTTACAAGCCGGCATGTTTTTTCAAGGGTCTACTCTTTCCGCTAATTGCCACGGGGACATGTACTTTACGAGAAGCGCACATTGTGTCCTCTGTTATCGCTCGTGTTTCGATCCCTGTCCTCCACTCGGCGGCAGCATTACTTCGGCTGTGTGAGATAGCAGCAGAACAGACATCTGCATCACTCTCGTCGGAAGGCACGGGAGCAACCAATATCTTCATCCGCGTCTTCCTCGAGAAGAAATACGCCTTACCATACAAAGTCATCGACGCGCTCGTTTTTCATTTCCTCCGGTTCCGAGCAATGGATAATAATGATAGCATGATGGTGGATGGACGCCAACCTCAATCGTCGGCAACTGCTGCGTTGAACTATAAATTACCGGTATTATGGCACCAGTCGCTGCTGGTCTTTGCCCAGCGGTACCGAAACGATATCACTGAAGATCAGCGTGAAGCCTTGCTGGACTTGCTGCTTGTGCGAGGACATAAAGAAATTGGACCGGAAGTACGACGAGAGCTTCTTGCCGGACGAGGACGAGGGGTGGTTGTTCTTAGCGCAGAGTCTGTTGCCGCCGCGGCAGCTGGCGATGATACTATGGACGTGGAGATGTGATTGATATCCTTTATCTTATACATACAAAGACATGCATGTGAGAAATTTGACGAGTTTTCTTTGTTGAACGTGAATGAATGTTAGTTAGTCTTTTCGGCGTTGGGCATAATGAATGTCGCGTGACTTTGATTTCTTCCTTCCATTTGAGGTTTGCTTCATTATAATCGGCCCCCTTTGCTTCTAAGTTGATTCTCGAATCCTGCAAGACAACCAACCAACTTTAAACGCACGAACTGCTGCTGCTCATGTTCGAGAACAATACTACATTGGGTCGGAAGTTGGTTGGTGAACGATCCTGTCAAATCCGTAGTGTATCTCCGGTCCTACCCTGACTATAATCCACCTCCGTAAGGGGTAGACGTACTCCGTATATTCCCCCATATGCACATGGGAGGTACCTAGTCGCCCACTAACTATGCATGACATTGCATGTAGTTTAGGTACGTCGCAAGGTACGGTGAAATTGGTGCATATAAAGTAGCACACTTACAAACTAAAGCGTTAGGCTAGGCGGCGTCGGTCCAAAAATAAACTTTATAACTCTCCCTCCATACTGTAAGAAGCATTTCGATTCAGGGGGCCAACGTTAAGCATGAAGTCTCCGAAGCGTGCGAAGGGATCTGTGCGATTTGGTATCACCGGAGCACTATATTTTGCCAAAAATATGCAACGCTGCTGAAACGTAATGTGGGATAGCGGAGCCCAGACTCGTACGACAGCGGGGGCACTGAGGGTCGGGATTCTCCTGAGTCAGGACTCAGCCCTCAGGAGTAAAGGAGTCAACACATTCCAGCCACACAATCCCACTGTCAAGGGATGCCATAGTACGTACGAAAGGGAGAATAGGCCGTGGGAACTTGGTAGGGACTAGGCAGATACTTTGAAGCCTGCCGGATTCTCGATGCCTTGGGAGTGCACTCCATAATCATTGACGACAGTCCGCTGGACCGCTGGATCATCAGAGAGGGTCCAAGGGGGCGCTGCGAAACGCCACAGTGAGACGTGGATCAGAGAGACGTTGCAGTGGGGAAAGTGTGCAGGGGCCGAAGTCACGCCCCTGCAGCGCGCATAATGACTGGTGACGCTGGCTGGGCGGCACGTGACCTGCTGAAGGGGCCACGCTGTCCTTAAAGAGAGCGCTGCTGCCCGCCCTCTCTCGCCTCTCTCCGTCTCCTCTGTCAGGCTCGCCCTCACCAATATCAACAGAACACCTGGCCTCTTCTACAAACCACTGCACTTTGCCTCTTCCGGTCGCTGGAGAGCATACTCTGGATCTTCACTTCGATGCGTAAATGACAGCGTGACCTTTTCGCAGTCATCTACATCGATCAACTACCCTCGAGTGGATTTCTATGATCTGCTACTTCCTTTGACCACCTTTGTATTATCGCTTGCAAACCCTATTTTTATCTCACCAACGCTATCCACACACACATAATACAACACAATGGAGAATTTGATGTCGCCGATGGACATGCTCCAAGACACCACTTCGGTGGATGTCCCACAGCTCACCATCTCCCCGGCAGACACATCACTAGACAGTCCATCCTCCCCTGACGTCAAGGAGGAGGAAGAGACAAAATCAGACGAGAAGAAGCCTGTGAAGAAGAGGAAATCATGGGGCCAGGAACTTCCTACCCCAAAGACCAACTTGCCACCTCGGTAGGAACCACTGAATCATGATCATAAGCACGATCAAGGCTAATAAATGTCTCCATACAGAAAGAGAGCAAAGACCGAAGATGAAAAAGAGCAACGTCGTATTGAACGTGTGCTCCGAAACAGAGCAGCAGCACAGACATCCCGAGAGCGCAAGCGCCTCGAGGTTGAGAAGCTGGAAGGAGAGAAAGAAAAGATGGAACAACAAAATCAGTTCCTGTTGCAGCGACTCGCGCAGATGGAGGCGGAAAACAACCGTCTGAATCGCCAGGTCGCGCAGCTGTCAGCTGAAATCCGAGGTTCTCGCGGCTCAACCCCCAAATCCGTAGCCGACACCACCTCTCCGACACTCACTCCTACCTTGTTCAAACAAGAAGGCGACGACTTCACTATGGAAAAGATCCCTTTCCCTACTCCCTCCATCTCCGACTACTCCCCTAGCATCAAGCTTGAAGATCTGGCTGAATCCACCGATTTGACACAACATCCTGCAGCGGTGTTGTGCGACCTGCAGTGTCAGTCGAAGGATTCGAAGGATCTTCAGCATTCAGACCAGGAGTTGTCGGTTATGTCGAGTCAGAGTCAGGCCTGGAACCCAGCGCTACAAATGGCGCTGCTACAGCTCCTCTTTCTGACGATGACTTCCGCCGCCTATTCAACAGTGATTCTCCCTCTGAGCCAGATACTGAACTCAATGAAAGCGGGCTCCCCTTTGACCTTTTCGACGGAGGAGACGTATCAGCATTTGCCTTTGATTCAATGGTTGATTTCGACCCGGAGCCTGTCGTCGTCCTCGACGACATCATCGACTCGTCGGCCGGTCCTTCGAATGAGAGTGCTCAAACGACTACTGGCATGCAGCCCAGCCTTGGCGCGTCCACTTCGAGATGCGACGGGCAAAGCATTGCAGCTAGCGGTTGAAGCAGCAACTCTTCGTCAGACCCGGTCTACGATCACCGATGGTGTAGTTGGGGCTTCACAGGGTTGGGAGTCGTTACTAACCATGGCATGGGCGATGGACTCGATAGGTCGTTCTAACCGTCGTCATAGTCATCACCAACGGGGTACCGGGCAACTGAAGAGGTTGGCTACCACACCGCAGCGCAAGTCACAAATGAAACGAAACGATATTGGAGCAAGCATGCGGAGTTCACGGAGTTTTGACATTGGGAAATTAGGATCCATTCTTGGGAAACCCCCAGGTAGTTTTATGTAAAATACAATGATAATTATTCGCTTTTACAGTCTGTCATGATACACAGTAGATTCTTAAACGTGCCCATAGTAATTTGTAGGACCACCGTATTCAAAAGTAGTCTTGTGCTGAGGAACTGATGTGAGACATTGACTGTTCAGCGCAGCGGCCTGCCCATTGGAAGTTGCCTAAGGTTGCCGCCTGCAGACCCGCCAATCCCGTCATAACCTGTCCCGCCATCCATCGACCATCTACACTGAATCACTCACGCACTCAATCGAATATCCTCGTACTAGTGGCTCATATTACTAGGAACAGTCCCAGATTCCAATACATCATTCAAAATGCCCGTCCGAGATCCTATTTTCGAAGCCCGCACCAATGTGAAGGTGAGCATCTCCCTCACTCTCTTCTTCCCCGCCCTCTCTTCATAACGCCAACTCAATGATATCTATCACTCTACACACCATGATATTGAATATATGCATTGACTAAACATCCATTGACAGCTCCATTCCAACCGGCTCAAAAAAGAAGCCTCCCGCGCCGAAGCCACCTTCAAATCCGAAAAGGCCAAGGCCGACAAAGCCATGAAAAACCGCGAATTCCAAATCGCACGCATCCACGCCGGATCCGCCGTGCGCGAAAAGAAGCGTCAGGTCAGCCTCAAAGCCGAAGCTGCGCGCGCCGATGTTATAATCAACGAACTCAAAGCCGCGCAGTCGACGCGGGACACGTCGCGGACGCTGGCCCTAGCCTCGAGGGGACTGGATGCGGCATCGAAGAGCGTTAATTTGGAGCATTTGCTGGCACATGCGAACAATTTCCTGGCTCGCTCGGAGGATTTCAAAATTGCGAGTAATGCTATTTCGGATGTTGCGCAAGGAGTGACGCAGCAGGAGTATGGTGCGGAGGGGGAGTCCGAGGTCGATAAGATGATGGAACAGCTGGCTGATGATGCGGGTGTTGATTTGAGGATGGTTCTTGATGCGGATGCTGCGGCCGCGCCGAAGGAGGATGTCAAAGAGTCAGCGGCTGTTAGTAAACATGCTGATGCTGAAGTTGAGGATGCACTTGGAGCGAGATTGAGGGCTTTGCGGGCCGAGGGCTGATTGTTCACCCTGTCATCTCGTTTGTCTTGCCATGCTTCTCGTTTCTTGTTTCTTGGTTTGATATGATCATCTATACTGTTTGCTCATTTTCGGAGTTTTTGATTTTCTTTCCCTGGCGCTGGTTTTGTTAATGTATAGCGACGTATACGTTTTAAATTAGGATATAGTCATGATTGTGATGAGAATATGGATGTTTCGACTTTTTCTACTGAATATCTTCTGTCTACTGGGGTTTCTTTTTATGAACATGCATATATAAAACTTCCAGGTTCGTCTAATACCTCTATGTAGATCAACACACCATCTCTCGATGCAATGGATCGGCGACAACAAACTGCAAATCTACCACCTTCCTGATTTGTACAGAGATTCACAAAGCCCTGTCCCACAGCGACAGCCAGGCAGCAATAATCACTCAGTCAGAATCGGAAGATTAGCAAGGAGTAAATTGGGTGCGTGGCACGGATCTCTGCTAATCGTCTTCATAACTCCGAGGCCTGAAGAGAACCGTGCGGACGGGGAAGAGCTTGGAGATGGAGTCATGTATACATTATAGCATATATCTACTCTGTGGATAGTAAAATGACCGACGGAAAATATAGAGAACAGACCTGGTTATATGTGTAAGGAAATGAGGCATTTACATAGCCACGTTGTTTGGCCCAATCGTATAAGAGGCTGTACAGACTACAGAAGGCGAGTCGGACTTAGTCCTAATCCGGAAATGCAGGCCGACCCGTTCTTCACTTCCATCAAAACTCCCGTAAAACTTTGCGTTCTCTGAATGTTAAAACATCAGTAGATTCCCTTATTTCTGTTGAATAGTCAATCATTTTTGTTTCTTCTGGACATAATTATACATAATATACCATATATGGACCCTACCCCCTTGAACATATAGCTACGACCGCGTTCTGAAGCAAATAAGACAAAACAAAACAACATCAAAATGCTTCATCGTTTTCTACAAGAAATCGGCCTCGTATCGCTCTACCACTCCCCCCTCGACTCAAAGCTTCTCTGCGCTCAACGCTTCGTGCGTCTCTTTGCCTATGGCGGCTCAACGCTCATCCTCGCCTCGTACCTGTCTGTCCTCGGTATATCCGATGACAGGATCGGGCTGTTCATGACTCTGACGCTCGTGGGCGATGTCATTATCAGTTTCTTCCTGACCCTCTTTGCCGATACCATGGGACGCAAAGCCGTTCTTATGTTGGGCTCCGGCTTGATGTGTGGAAGCGGTGTTGTGTTTGGTTTATCTGGGAATTACTGGGCTCTGTTAGCAGCTTCGATTTTTGGCGTGATTAGCCCAAAGTGAGTACATTTTCTTTATCTGATAATATTGAAAAAGGAGGAATCTAACAATCTCGTCAGTGGCAATGAAATAGGCCCCTTCCGTGCCGTGGAGGAATCGACTATCGCGCATATCACTCCCAAGGAGAATATGAGTGATATCTTCGCTTGGTACTCCCTCATTGGCACCGCGGGCACGGCTCTGGGGATGATGGTATGCGGCTGGCTGATGTCGATTTTGCAAGAGACTCAAAACTGGGAGTTTGTTGCTGCATGCCGAGTCGTATTCCTGCTGTATGCTGCTGTTGGCGCCATCAAACTCTTCCTGACGATGGGCCTGAGTTCGAATGTTGAAGCTGAGAAGAAGCAGAAAAAGCAACCCCAGCAGCAACAGCAAAGCAACGGAGTTAGCGAGACGGACTCATTGCTTGCATCTAATGGCCACCAAGAACAAGAACAGGATGAAGTTGTCGATGCACCGCCCAAGCAGCGGAGAATACCTTTCTTGCCTGGTGTTGAGTCACAATTCGTCGGTTTGGTTACTAGCCTTTTGTTACTGTTTGCGCTGGACGCGTTCGGTTCGGCATTGGCTTCTTTGTAAGTTTTTCTCTCTCTTTTGATTTCGACAAATCAGTCTGCAATCATCTTGCTAATCTTCGCAGGTCATGGGTTACATACTACTTCAGGAGGAAGTTTGGCATGTCTGATGGCGAGCTTGGATCTCTCTTCTCCGGCGCCAGTGTCATTCAAGCAATCTCCATGCTTTTGGCATCTTCGATTGCGAAGAGATTCGGAAATGTGAAGGTATGTTCAGATCTATCCAATCAGTAGATGCCCGAAAAGAGTGAAGGAACTGATTTTATGCAGACAATGGTCTTCACCCACCTCCCATCGGGCATCTTTTTAGCCCTACTGTCCCTCCCCTCCTCCCTACCCATCGCTATGATCTTCCTGCTCGGCCGAGCCTGCCTGCAGAACATGGACGTTGCTCCTCGCTCGGCATTCCTGGCCAGTGCCCTCCCCGCTGAACAGCGAACGGCCATCATGGGCACAATAAATGTCGTGAAGACGACTTCGTCCAGTCTGGCGCCTGTTTTGACAGGTGTGCTGTCTTCCAGAGGCGCTCTGTGGATCTCGTTTGTCCTTGCAGGTTGTCTAAAGATTTCTTACGATATTGGCATGCTGATTACCTTTGGGGGAATGGACAAGGAGCAGCAGCAGAAGAGACAAGATGCTGCGAGGGCAGACGAGGAGGGTCAAAACCAAAACTAGATGATAGTATTTGTAGGTTACAAGATTGGTTCGTGTTTTCTTGTTGTTAGAGAATGATACATAAAGATTGGTAGACAGGACGTATGTTAGATTCTAAATAGTTATAAAAAAAAGTTGTGAAGTTAAGAAGTAAGAAGTAAACATGTCGTCGAAATAACCCGCAATGCCGCGCTCTGATTGGCTCCGGGCAGGCCACCCGGCGTGGCATCGATGACCTAATTGTTTGTATTTGCCACAATATTTTCCGGCTCTGATATGCCTTCCTTTTCATCACAAAAACAAACCAGAGTACGTACGCCTAACAAAAAAAACACCAATAACGAATCACATCACGCAATCCATGCATGCCTGGCATTGCCTGTTAGTCCATAAGCCACCGCGACTAAGCTGGGAAGCTGATTGATCCGGCTCAAGGCTAACGGCGGGCGAACGCGTAATCGCTTCGCTTTAGCAGATTCAGCAGGTAATTTCGTTCCCTGTTAGCTAAGCTTTTTCTTGTCTTTTTTTCGGCTTTAGTTACGTATCTGGGCAAAGCGTGCGTACGGACATACGTACGCCTCTCGGACTAAAGAGGGTAGTTGGCTGGCTTCTCCCAAGTCTTGGAATCTTGAATCGATTTCATCTCTAAACATCACCAAATCCAACTTGGAAAGGCAGCAAAGATGAAGACTGCCGTCCTCCTTTCCGCGGCCTCTCTGGCCACGGCATTCGTGATACCAGGAAATGACCAGCAACTCCTCTCGGCTTTTACTACAGATGACGCCACTGCCGTGCAGCAGCTGCCATCGGAAGAGCAAGCCCCTCAGGGTGGAGACCAGCACCGCAAACACCATGGCCACCACGATGATGGTAATGAGGAAAAAGTGAATGAGATCTTCAGCGGTGACCATGAGCACGACCTTGAGCATGAACGTATCCCTTATAAATGGCACCATGCGGCTGGCCTCGCAAAGGGTCTGGAGAAGTTTGTTGAGCATTTTGAGGAGATGGAGCAATTTGGACCCCCGGGAATGTTGGAGGAGGGTGGTGATGGCAAGAAAGGAAAATATGGCAAGAAGGGCAAGGGATGCATGAAAGGAAAGAAGCACCGTGAGGAGCATTTCGAAGACGAGGAGTTCCATGCAGGAGAGAAGAAGCACCACGGCAAGCACCATGAAGATGAGGAGCACTCTGAAGGCAAACACCATGGCAAGCACCACGAAGACGATGAAGACGAGGAACGCTTTGAAGGAAAGCACCATGGCAAGCATCACGAAGACCATGAAGATGAGGAACACTTCGAAGGAAAGCATGAAGTAAAAGAGATGGACCAAGGCGACGAGGAACACCATGAAGGAGAAAAGAAACACCATGGCAAACACCATGAAGATGAGGAGAAATTCGAAGGAAAGCGCAAGGGAAAGAAGCATGGAGACAAGTATGAAGCGAAAGAGAAGCATCATGGCAAGCACCACGAAGATGAGGAACACTTCGAAGGAAAGCAAGAAGGAAGGAAACACGGAGACAAGTACGAGGCGAAAGAGAAGCACCATGGCAAGCATCATGAAGATGACGAGCACTTCGAAGCCAAGCACCATGGCAAACACCATGAAGATGAGGAGCGCTTCGAAGGAAAACACCACGGTAAGCACCATGGAGATGAGGAGCGCTTCGAAGGTGAGCGCTTTGAAGGTGAACACTTCGAAGGAGAGCACCATGAACTCGACGTGTTCGACTTCAAAGCCTTCAGGTCATGCGCTCATGGCAAGGCAGGTCGCCAGCCTGGATTCTTCAACAAGGTCATGGGAGGATTGAAGCATGCATTCGGCTTCTCTCCCTTTGACTCTGACTCTGAGGGTCCTATCGACCACTCTCCTCATCCTCCTCATCATCACGAAACCAACAAAACCATTTACGAACTCATCTCCGGCAGCAACCACACGACTGTTTTCACGAGCCTCATCAACCAATACGACGATGTAGTCGGCTTCCTCAACTCCACCCAGGCAAACTACACCATCTTTGTTCCCGTAGACGAGGCATTTGAGAGTGTCCACCACCACAACTTCAGCAAGGAAGCCATTTTCAAATATCTCGAATATCACATTTCGCCCGAAGTCTTCACTCTGCACGACTTTTTCGATGTCCAGACTGTGCCTACTCTTAGAGCCGAGGAGACTGAGAGCAAGTACCCACAGCGTATCAGCACTTCTCTTAGCTCCAAGGGACTGACCTTGAACTTCCACTCTCATGTCGTCCGCCCTGATATTGTATGATTCCTCTCCCCTTTTCCTCCCCATATTTACTTCTAGGGAATACTAAATTCTGTATAGCACGCTACAAACGGTATCATCCACGCCATCGACAAACTCCTGATCCCAGCTCTGTCAGCCCAGAGCACTATTGAACTAGTCCCCTCAGTTTTCAGCACCTTGAACCTTGCTCTGATCAAAACCGGACTCATTGATGTTGATGCCGAAGATCTCAAGGCTGGCGGCACCTTTTTGGCTCCCACAAACCAAGCCTTTGCCAAATTGCCTACGAAAGTGAATGCATTCCTTTTCAGCCACGCTGGTGAGAAGTACCTCAAGGCTCTGCTGAAATATCACATTGTCCCTGGACACACTCTTTTCACGGATGCATACTACGACGATGGTGAAGATAGCGAGGCTATCGCCAACGATCATGTAATTTGCCCCCTCTCCCTCCTACCTTGTCTTCCATATAAACATATCTAACATCTGTCCGTTCAACTAGTACGACCTCCCCACTCTCCTCGACGACAAGTCAGTCAGCATCGACATCCGCCAATTCCATCGCCTAACCCTGGTGACGGTCAACAAGCACACCGCAGTGTCCGTGGCTAATGTACCTGTCAAAGAGGGTGTGATCCACCTCCTCTCTTCCGTTTTGATCCCACCTCACCCTAAGCCCGATACTGAAGCTGAAGCTGAGGAGGGAGAGGGACGCGAACATGAACATGAACAAGAACATGAACACCCCCACAAGCATGAACTCAGCGTCCATTCATTGATGGAGAGATTGGAGCCATTCCTTGAGTAATCTCAGATGTCTCTGTTATGACTTGAACATTTCTTTTTGATTCTATCATTCCATTCCATTTCACAATTCTTTTTTTGTTTTTTATCATTTTATCACACAGACTGCAGACTGAGTCATTTTCTTTTTGTCTATTTTCAACCCGCAAATTCTGACTACGTCACATTTCCTTACCTATTTACAATATCCAAGACTGGTTTTCTTTTTCCTTTCTCTTCTACTGTATGCTATTGAGTTTGTTATACTTGTCGGATTAGTACATATACAACCCGTTTACTTCTTCATATTCTTAAAGTTCTGTTTGAGTGAAATCTCAGGCTGGGCCTTTTCTTAAATTGTCAATTATTTGAAGTAATTCGGACTGACGTGGAAGGTGAAAAATTCAGTTTGAATATACATTTCACTGGGTGAATTAGGCATTGAGGAGAGAAACAATGCCCTACTCCAAGGTTCATCTATCGGATAATTAGGGCTAGGGCTAGGCGGAATTCTAGTAAGACAATCGATTCCTAAAACTAGGGTAATTATAAACTATAGTGAAAGAGAAAAGGTATCTCATACGCTGCACAAATTGGATAAATATGTGTCTGTTCACCATATGATTTCCATTCATCTACCCAAACGTTAGGTTATTACCAGTAACATCACCAAAGTTGTACATCTTGCCGTGATTCGCGTTAAACGAGCCAGAGAACACTGCAGATGGTCTCGAGGACGTGCCATTCTCCTGTTCGGACCGAGATTCTGTTGCTATTCTTTCCGTTAGCAACTAATTATGTGCCACCTTAGACATTTTTTGAAGGCATACATACCGGGGGGAATAATATATGTCAGGATCTCTTTAGCCATACCGGCGGCCACGGCTGCAGCATACCCATGCCAAACATCATTTTTATGGGAATCGGCATAGTCACAGATTCCTCGAATTGCGAGACATGGAAAGTCATTCATCAGGCCAGCTGCCTCCATCTCGAAACATATTGCCCCTCCTGCATCTTGTGCAATCTTATCTCTGACAGTCGCGTCTTTTATAACCCTATCACCAGAGGCGATGAGGCCATAGTGAATGACTGGCTGCTGTGAATGCTCACGTTGAGCTCGTTCAACAAGGCTCCCTTGGTCGTCACTTTTGCAGCTTTGATTTTGCGGAGGATGTGCATAGTCTGGCTTGAAAAGACGATCCTCGGATTGAGAAGGGCGCATAAACTGCAGAGGATCAACTTCCCCTTCCGTATTCTGCATGTGTGCCTGCATTGCAGTAATGAAATTGCAGATTTTACTTTTACCACCTCGATGGTTAGACTGCATCCTAGGGATAGCCTGCAGCCATTCACGCGCAGGAGTTGCAAGATATCCTTTGTGTTTGAAACCATCCATCTGCTCCTTGCCCAAGTCGTACTGCACAACACCACAGTGCTGTCCACTCGGAGTACTGATGACCACATCTCCAAGGCGTACGTCCGGTCCCTGAGTAGGAACACCACCGCCGATTCCAACAAGAAGGAAGTGTGAGATATTGGAAAAAGTTTGCCTTAGCTCACTGGCAGCCATGGCTGTGAAGACTTTGCCCTGTGCATTGATAGGCAATGTTGCTATCACCACTTTATGTTTGCTCAGCTCGCCAAAAATGTATTGAGCATATTGGGGACGGGTTGGAGGATCATGCTCATGGTCCAGCATATACCTGACTGCACTCATCTCAATCTCGAGCGGGCAGATAATCCCAACTGTATAGTCTTGTGGTGTCAACATGTTGGTAGACAAGAAACTTGATTGATGAAAAAGAATGAGAGTCCAACTCCACAGGAGAGGCACTTATGGAGGACATTGCGAGTTAAATATAGATCAACAGATGCATATCGGCCAACTATCTGATTCAGGAAACTGCAATTGGACGTTTGGCAGTCAATATGTTGTGGCTTGCACTGCCTCAACCCGGGCTTGTTTGAAACTATCAAATAACATGCCGTTCTTGCTTTCATTTTGTGTTTGTGACACTAATAGTAAGTGACAGAGAGGGTTTTCTGTGCTACCAGCAAGACAATGCTGGCGAGGCTATACAGTGTTACCTATGTACCAGGCTACATTGTCGTACTTAGGTACGTTCTTGCCTTGGCCAACCGCCTTCTGTTTCCCCCTAATTACCTCCTGCCCAAACCTGACAGCAGCAATATTTGAGGTAGACACTCCCTTGAGACAATTGTTCCAAAGCAAATTGCAGAGATTTGGTTTCATAAGAGAAAAGTACTCAAACAGAGATACCTATGGCTACTACTAGTGAAGTGGCCAACCAGTTTTCTGGGAATTTTGACGCTGGAAACGGATTGCAATGCAACTTTGGCTCTGTCAATGCCAAAAATGTCCATATTGGTGGTCCAGGTGGGTGTTGGATCCCTTTACAGTCATGTTATCGAGAATATTTGCTGAATCGGAAGCAGGAGATACCGACCACTTTTCCCGTTTGAGTTATGTGGGAAGAGCCTGTTTCAATTCCACAGAGAACGAGAAAAAAGGGCTCTGTCTTACTGGAACACGTGTTGATCTACTCAAAGATATTGACAAATGGTACGAGGCTTCAAATGGCAAGCATATTTTCTGGCTAAGCGGATGGGCTGGTACTGGAAAGTCTACCATTGCCCGCACAGTGGCTCGCAAATTCTACGACAATAAACGTCTAGCAGCGAGCTTCTTCTTTTCTAAAGACTATGGCGACACAAGTAGTGCCAATTCTTTTGCAACAACCATAGCATATCAGCTGGGGGACTACGATCCACGTATCAAAGACTCGATCGAAAACAAACTCAAAAGGCATCCTCACCTAATTACCCAGGGCATTTCTGAACAATGGAAGCAACTAGTATTAGATCCGCTGGCCGAGGTTGCAAAACAGTCAAGAAACCAGGATTTATTGCTGCTCGTCATTGACGCCCTGGATGAATGTGCGGGTGAAGATGATATTTCTCTGATTGTGAATCTTCTAGCTCAAGTCCCCCAAGTTTGTGGAAGGCAGCTGCTTGTGTTTTTGACAAGTAGACCAGAGTATTCCATTCGCCCAGAACTCCGGTGCGTTGAACACACAGAGCTCAAGCTACAGTCTATCGACGAAAATGTCGTTAATGAAGACATATTTGTTTTTATTTCGAAAGAATTCAAAAAGATTGCCACCAAGCTCCAGGCTGGGCCTGGATGGCCTGGGGAACAGGACATTGCTGCTCTTGTTGAAAGTTCAGCTGGACTATTCATATGGGCAGCAACTGCTTGTCGATATGTTCAATTGGGTAGGACCAAGCAGTTTGCATCTGACCGACTGAAGGATCTTCTACAAGGAAGTTCCGCGGAATCGGACCCTCACAAGAATCTCGACAAAATTTATACCAACATTTTAACTGCTTCAATCAGGGCCGAATGGAATCAGAGAGAACGAGATGAACATCATGGCGCTCTGCGAAAGATACTAGGTGCTATCGTTCTTTTACACTTTCCTCTTTCTGCGGTTAGTTTAAGCAATTTAATCGACCATCCAGAAATTGAATCCACGCTCTGGGATTTGCACTCCATTCTTGATATTCCTGAGGACTCTAAGGGTCTCATTCGTCTCCATCATCCTTCATTCCGTGATTTCTTCCTGAATAAATGGATGCCGCAGCAAGAGGAAACACACCATTTACTGGCCGACTCGTGTCTGGAATTGATGACAAAAAAGTTAAAGAGAGACATCTGCCAACTAAAACACCCCGGGATCCTCAGAGAGGAGATAGGTACTTCTCAAGTAAGTCAGTGCCTATCTTCAGAGCTGCAATACGCCTGCCTCTGTTGGGTTGCGCACCTCGGTTATAGTCAATCTCAATTGTCTGATGGGTGTAAAACGCACTTATTTCTCCAAGAGCACTTCCTTTACTGGATTGAAGTCATGGCTTTGCTGGGAAAGGCGTTTGACAGTGTGAAGCTGATCATCTGGCTCCAGTCTATGGTAGTAAGTATCTACGAATATTTAAACGATAACGCTTCCATCTATAGTAGGGTCTGATCATCTGACAAGCCATTAGGATGCAAATGCTTCAGAACTGAAGGACTTGTTGCATGATGCATATCGATTTCTATTGAATTCCTGTTCAATAATTGACAACGCTCCGCTACAGCTATATTGCTCGGCCCTTTTGTTTTGTCCTTCGGAAACCGGAATCAAAAAGCTTTTTGAGAAGGAAATCCCACCATGGATTATTTTGAAACCACAGGTTGCAGAACATTGGGACTCTTTCCACGCACTGAGATATATTAACCCCGCTGATAGAGTCATTGGGGGGAAATGCCATTGTCTTGTGTTTTCACCCAATGGACAGTACGTGGCCTCTGTGGTTGGTGAATTGCCAGACTACATAATCTCTATTTGGGAAGTGTCTACGGGCGCACCATTTCGAAAGTTCACTGTCAAACAAGAGCATTCAGCCAAGTTGCGAATATATTTTTCATGGGACTCTTACTACCTGACGCTTGGTTGGCTCGACCGTTCATTTAACGAACTATGTCGTTCGACCATTCACATCTATGCGGGAAATTGGTCAGATATTCCAAATGATGAGCAAAAATTCTCCGAACAGAGTTTGGTATCCCCAGATGGCTCACTAGAAGCCTCCTATGTGTCTCCAGACACTTGGCATATAAAGTCCATCAAAAACAAAGAGACTCTGATTGTACTTGGCTATCCTTACAAACATGCATTATTGGCATTCTCACCAAACCCCAATCAAATTGCTACGATGGACAGAAGTGGCGAATGCCAGATATTTGATATCATGCACTCTCAAGGTCACAAGAAGTATTCTCTCGATTATCTCAGCTCAGATGGTTTCCATTCAGCTAGGCATGTCGAGATATCACAACAAGGAACATATGTTTGTTCGTATAACAATGATTATGTTCACATATGGAAGATTGAGAAAAAGGAAGTACTGCACATTGCAAAAATTGGTATCAAAAAGGAAAAGCGTAAGATTGTATATGACTATCTTGCGCTCTCGCCAGATGAGAAATACGTTTCATTTGATGGAAAGGGCTATGAAATAAAGTCCCTGACTTCTCATCGGAACAGAAGCACATGGAAATTGAGCAACAAAGAAAAACCTGTTTCCTCGGCTGCATTCTCTACGGACAGTCAACACATCGCCTATGGTCATTATAACGGATTCATTTCAATACTCCAGGTTCCATCTGGTGTAATAATGCACTATTTCGAAGCCCATGAACCAAAGTCCGAAGAGAAAAAATGTTACGTCGACTTCATAGCTGCATCAGCCAATCTCGTCGTCTCCTGTGCGTGGGACCAACATTTCAAGATCTGGGATATAAATACTGCGAGTTTGATTCACAGTTTTTACGCCTGGGACCAAGGCTGTTGCCGGGGGATAGCATTTACACCAGGGGGTCAAAATATAGTCATCGGATACGAGCGTGGAAACTCTTTCTTATGGGATATCAATAAATCACAGCCCGAGCCCACCGAAAATAGATATGGCCGCAGAATAAAGACTGGCATGCTTTCTCCTTCTGGTGATCCTGTTTCCCTGAATGTTCGCGGTAATTGGGTGTGTGCTGCTGAGCGCAAGCTAATTTATATACCGGACAATAGGGGCCATACTGTTGATATGTCTGTTTGTGATAAGGAAAACAGAGTTGTAATTGGATCTCGCAATGGATTTGTCACCGTCATTGGGTTAGATGGAAGAGATCCATACGAGATTTAATTTGTTTTGGAAATTTACAAATGTTGGGAAATACGTCAATTTGTGTTATTTATCTAGTTTTTGGCAGTATGTAGTTAGTTAGTTGATCAAGATTCGAAGACGCCCCCGAGAAGCCCTAACCCTAAACCCTAGTTATGATTCTTCTGGCTACCGCAGAAAGTCATTATTATAGAAAGCTCGCATTTCACGTTTTAAATGTCCGTTTGTAAAACTATATAGATATCAATCTTGATTAATAGTAGGATCTGAATTAATTAGTGAGGTAGGTATGATCATATCAATCGATTTCTCCTAATCTATATTAAAAGAGGTTCCTATTCAACAAATCGAAATTCAAGAAACCCTCTGCCTCTTCGCGCCATCAAATACATTATTGGTAGACACCCTCTTATTGTTGTTGTTATTATTCTTCCGCTCCATCGCCTCCATTTCTCTCTTCATAATAAGTTCCTGCTGCGAGACCTTCTGCTGTTGTGGCACAAAGGCGGATTTTTTAGGGCCTGCTAACGGATTTGAAAATGGCTTTTTGGCTGTATTGTTTGTTTTCGGAGCAAAGGAGGAGGAGAATATGTTTTTCGGTTTGGATGTTGTTGTCGTGGAAGAGGAAAATGATATGGCAGGTTTTGATGACGGTGGTGCTGATTTGGACTCCTCCGAACTTTCACCGGTTTGATCACCACTTTCAGGAGATTCTGTCGTTGTCGTAGCTGCGGCTTTAGGCGCACCGAAACTCAGTTTGACTTTCTCGCCTTCCTTTCTTTCCAACAGCCCTGTCAACTTCTCTTCGGACTGTTCCTCCTCTTTATTATCTTCCTCACTCCCACTCTTATCAGCTGCTGCGGCAGCTTTCGCAAGCTCGGCCTTCCTCGCCCTATCAACCTGTGCCTGGATCTGTTTCTGCTCCCTCTCCTCATCGCCCTTATCCTGCCTCTCCTTCTTCATAACCGCATCCCTGCGCCTCAATGTCTCGGGGCTATTATCGATCCAACTAATAAAGATCCCTTTCTCTGTCTCCTCAACGCGACAAATTCCCTCTCGGCCCAGATGACCCGCGAACTGAGTTAAGCTCGACCATTTCGTCGAGTTCATGTGAATGTGGTCCTTCTTCGAAATCACTTGCTGATAGAAATGGTTTATTTGCACTTTCTTCTCCCGGTGTGTTGTTCTCAGCAGTTCAACAAACTCGCGCAGGAACTCGGATGAATACTGGTCAATCGCCCCCTTGGAGTTCTCGCCGATCAGGAGCATTTGTCGAACGTGCGACTCGCTCTGGACGTGACATTTGAAGCCGTTGGCATCGCGGCATGCCTTTTCACATGGTTGACAATACCACCTCAGGCGAGTCAGACCCTTCGATTTTTGTTTATTGGCGATTGCTTTGGTGCTGCCTGCTTCGGCGCGAGGCATTGTTGCTGTTGTCCCTTGGTGTCTCTTTTCAGTTGCTGTTGTCCCTTGGTGTCTCTTTTCACCTGTGAAGAGAGTGGAGCATAAATCTAGTATGAAAGTTCAACGAAAATGGTTTAGCGTGAGAATCGTGTTCAGTATAAAGAGCGCGTTGCGTATGAATCGAATATGAAAGGTTTAACGTGAGTTTGACGAGTCAGTTCGACATGAAGAGGCATTGAGGATGTTGCGACAAGTCGGATATTTATCAGCGGTGGCGCCGATAAAGTTATCTCTTAGCGCCGGGTCACGTGAAAGATCCACTTATATAAGATTTGGCCAATCAGAGAACCTTTAACTATAAAACACCGAAGCAATACATTGTTGACATACAAATCCAGACTACATTTGGTTTTATTTTTGAAGAAACAGAAAAGATGAAATACACCACCTTGCCAACCAACCAAGAATCATCAAAGCCAGACTCCCTTCTCCGATATCAATCAATCCAAGCAGCATATCAAACTATCTAATAGAGTCGAAGCTGGAAAACGAACATGTATACACAGGTCCATGCCTGAACAATTACTTTTCCCCTTGTCTTCCCCTTTCAAATGTAGAGCAGAACACCTAGGCATGTATATGTGAAGAAGCCTGGAACAGATCAAACCAGCGCATACTCATGAATCGCCGACGGTCCATTCTCATTGTACTCGGATCGCGGCAAATAGCCCTTATACTGGCCTTGGTTGTCATTAATAAAGACCATCTTTGCCGCTATTTGCGCCCCCAAAAACACAGACTCTTCCATTCCAGGCCGAGGTGCACCCGCTGGATTAGACGATGTAGTATTCGTGCCACCGGCACCAGTGGCTCCAGGTGCATTGCTGCCTCCGCCGCCGCCACCTTGGTCCTTCCACTCCGGGAAATAGTCCGGTGGTTTGACTGTTTTCACGGATGATGGCGTCTGAGAATGACCCGTAGAGCGGTGTTGCATGGACATGTAAAGCGAGTTGTCGTGCATGCCAGGTGTAGTTGGGGGCACCGGCGGTGCGTTTGCGTGTGTCGCAGCCACGAGCAAAGGGTTGACTCCATGTGCAGCTGGATGAAGGAGGGGACCTGGCGTTTGGCTGCCAGGGTGGGCTGGGGTGGTTGTGCCGCCGGTGGCCATTGGGGTGGAAATGTTGGAGGGGATCTCCGAAGTGAAAATGCCTGCCGAGGGCGATAAGATGTATTTCTGGGTGATTGTCGAAAGTAGAGCTGGAACGAAGCCTGATGTGTTGTCAGATAATGTATTGAACGAGTTTCTGTTTTTAATGCTTACCTCGAATACGGCTTCCATTTCCAATAATGATCAGGTTATCCCATAGGTCAGCCCGTTTTGTGGCATCAGGGACTGCTAAAATAGTGTGATGAATTTGAGCCGCCAAATCTTCCAGAACACCATTGCTTCCCCGTTCTGTCCTCTCCTTCCCGGACGAGGCAAGAAGAAAGCGCTCAACGCCAGTCTCAACATCACGTCGCTGCCGCATATACTGGACTGAGTCGTTGATACGGACAAACTCCTCGAACTGGAAACTGGCCTTTTCACGCTTCGAATTCGGTAGGCGAACTTGCTTTGCCTGTTCAGCAGCACCCTTCTTTACCTTTTCCTTTTCACGCTTGGCGAGGAACTCGTTTGTATTGCCACTTGTAACAATGGCAGCAACGTCGAGGACACCTTCGTCGTCGTCGCCGTTTTCGTTGTTCTCGGTTTGGGTTCCTCGACCAGGGCCACGTGGAATCTTGGATGCATTATTCCCCTCGCTTGGACCTGTTGACGCGGCCGCCGCTGGATTGCTGGTACCTTGACCGGAGCCAGGTAGTGGGGTTCCCAGAGGGAGAATTTCGGTGATATTACTGTGCTTCAACTGCTCACACATTTCTCTCGTGAATCCCTTGGGTTTCAGCAGTTCTTCTAAACGATCCGTCATCGTTTCACCTCCGCAGCCTTCCAGGGCAATTCCCCGACCATTTTCTTGCACAACCGAGTCGAGAATAGCTGTCACATTCGCCTTGCCGTGACCAATATCAACCACCGTAGCATTAATCGTGCCGTATGCATAGGCAGCCGCGAGCGCAGAGTCCATGAGAGCGAACGCTGGCGGTTTGAACTTCTCAAAAACGAATTGTGTAAGAATTTCGCGATCGCGCGCAGTCCAGGCTGGTTCGGATAATATCAAAATCGGCGTGTGGAATGGCGGGCTGAGGGTGTTGTATACATGCTCTAGGAGAGACAGAAAACAGGGCCAATCGACGATATGTCCGTTTCGAATAGGATAGACTGCCCCCTCGTCGGATATTATATCTTCTTCTAAAAATGTTTCCTCCTTGTTTTCTGCTTCTTGTTCTTGGCCGTGAGTTTCCACAGTGCCATTACCAGCGGTGGGCGCAGTCTCACCGTTGGCGTGACTTGTTTCTTCCGTATTGGCTTGTGTAGTACCGTTCGCAGCTTCCTCATGCTTCGGCGCCTCCGTCATGTCAACATCGGGTTTCTCATCGCCATTATTAGTGTTGTTATTATTCGCGGCGGTTGTCGACGTCGTATTCACCTCACGTTTCTTTTCGCGAATTTTAAACGGCTCGTACTCGCCCTTCCTTTCTGCGGGGAACATGCGCGTAGGAAACCGATGACTGGCAGGAGTAAATGATTCAGGAAGTCCTAGCTGCGCGAGGGTTGTTTGAGACCCTGGCGCGATGAGCTGTTTGCTGGTCAGTCGGTTTTTCTTTGCGAGAGCTAGGGCGTGGAAGAACTCACCAGGACATGCTCATCCTTGAATTGAGGCATATCGCTCTGCTCAGTCGGCTCGACTGCCTATACTGAGAGAATATGTCCCAATTAAAGAATCTATTAATGTGCGATTGAGTCGGAGAGGAGGTGGGTTGCTGGCGATGCGAATGAATTGGAGATGCTGGTCTGGTCGTGATGGGTTCCTTCCTTGGCGCCGGCGACGCGACCCAGTGGCGCTCAGCCAATCAGGTGGCGGTATACCCGCCTTGTTACAACGTCTGAATGTCTTCATCTCCAGACCCTCGTCTAACACTGCCAGTACAAAAAGAAAAGAAAAGAACAAGATCCTGCATCATTATATGGGTTCAAGGAAGATAAAAGCAATTGCATTGGTTGGTATCTGGCGATGTGTGAGACCAGCTCTAACTAACTATCAAATAACTAACTATTCAAACACCCGTCTATCCCTCTAATATCTAACGTCTAGGTAGCCATTACTATTATCTATATAAATGCCCGTGGAATCAAGAGCTCATCGCGCAAACATGCCAGCCAACACACCAGCGCCGATGATAACGCCATCAGTGGCCTCGCGGAGAAAGACACTCTTCCCCCCATCCTGTGGTCCGCCCTGCATTAACAGACGATCGATATAGCGCTGGCAGTTCTCCTTGTAGTTTGGATAGTGCTGGATAATCCCTCCAATATACGCCACGACTAGTTCCTCCGGGCCGCCAAACCAATTCATCCGACCTCGAGAAGGAGCACCACCGCCGCCGCCAGCGCGAAAACTCATCTCGTGGAAGCTCTTGGATGGCGAGCTGCTCAATTCTAGGGTCGGGGAGAAACTGGCAGCAGCCGCAGCCGCGGCGGCGGGCATCTTAGGGTCTCTGAGCGAGACTTCGTGATTGGATGCTAAAAGACCAACTGTGGCGGCAGCAACTAGTGCAGCCGACCTTGTTTGGACGGCCTGCGCTACGTCGCGCAGTGCGCTGGCTGTTTCGCCCGTCCATGACCAGTCGTGGGGCTCATGAGGTGGAGGGAAATCGTGGTTGTTGAGCGCCTTCACCAGGTCATGAAGAGGAAGCTGCGCTGATATAATGTTGATAATCGATTCGGTGCGGAGTGCATATGGTGTGACGAGGTTCTTCGGCAGATGTTGTTCAGGAATACTCAATATGTTCACAAAGTAATCATTAACGATTATGCGCACCAACTCCCCAATGTATCGTCCGCCAGTCATGTACTCCAAGGGCTGAAAGCCCGGTCGAGCAGAGCGCGAATCTAGCTGCAGATCCCACTTGGTCATGACACCGTGATCGCGCAGGGGCGATGCGGCACTGTGCAATGTCCATTCTGTGCTGACCAGGGTCTGCGCGGCATTCGGAACATGTGTTTGGATATGTTTCCCTTTCGAGGCATGCAGATCAGACAAGGTCATCGGAATAGTGGCATTGCAGCCTTCGTCAAGCACGATGCCCATAGCGACACGGCTGTTGGGAAACGACTTGATAGAGTACGAGAGCGACAGCAGCGTGGCGACAGCATCGTTTGTGAGCGCAATGATTTTCAACTGCGGCAACACATAATGTCTTTGCCGTTTGGCAGCTCGTTCTTCTTCGCCTTTCCGGCGAGTGTGGCGTTCATAGCCTTGCAGGATTGACTGGCGGAGGTCCAAGTCGGTGCCAATGGTAAAGCCTTTGCCAGTCTGCATCAATGTGGCTCCTTCAAGGGAGTCTTGCCTGGGTCAAGTCAACTTTTTATTACATTTTTGCTGATAATGGATCATGCATTTCTTGTTTCAGAATGTGCCATCGCTAGAGTAGGGTTGTTACTAACTTGATTGGAAGCCCAAACGCAATGCCCGTTTCAATATACGCAGGGGGATCCTGCGAGGACGCGTTCGAGAGCAAGTCATCCTTGACAACCTCGGCGATGCAATTCCCAATCCACAAAAACAGCTCATGCGGTTGGTCTTGCTTCAGGCGATCCTCGATTCTCCACGCCTTTTCGAGGGTTCTTCGCACGCGCGAATTACGGACTTGACGGATCATATTGCTGACCGATCGCAATCTGGATGCGTTATCGCCCAGCAGCTCGATAAAAGCGACTCTCAATGTGGTAATACCCACGTCGACTGCGAGGTAGCGACCGCGCTCTTGCCCGCCGGGAAGCCGAGTGACGGGAACCGGACTGAAGGAGACTTCATCGCTGCTGGATGCCAAATCCCGAAAGACGCTGGAAAATGAACAGGCGACGCCGTAAAGCTGGGTGTCGGTCGTCCGCAGCGGGCTCAGGAACTCGCGCAATGTGGTTTTGGCCGCGGCAGACGACTCCGGCAGACTCAGACTCATTTTCTGGCGTGTACTCGTTTTGGAGCTGTCGCTACTATGATTATTATAATCAACGAAATTATTATAATAATGACGGTGGTTATCTCGGGGCCAGTGGTGCCATGGCAAGGTGCAAACCTGGCTGTCGGCATTCGAGAGTGAAGCGAACATGACCGGCCATATACCCAGGCAAGCTAGCCTGTTCCCTGTGGTTTATTATCCTAGCTGCACTGCTCATGTGATAGGTAATATACAAGTATATATATTTATATCGTGTCCTCATCCAAAAGGCCTCACGGTGTCTGAGAAATAGGGCTTTCTTTTATTATATAGTTCGGCAAGCGATGTAACGGTGCCGTGACTGGATGGGTTGTATTTAGGGCATGTATTAGGCATGCCAATGTGTGTGACCACCGACAATTTTTGCATTTTATGGAGTCTCCATTTAAAGATCGCCTGCCCGACCAGTTGAAAATAATATACGAACTGTAGTGGAGTGGGACTTTAAGGTATATTCGGGCAGGGGAAAAAATATAAAGGTGGAAAAGGGTGCAAAAAGAAGCCGTGAGAAAATCTCAGCCGATGGTTGCAACCTCCTGTTGCGTTTCTCCTTGTTCGGTCCACAGAATGTAACTCGGCCAGCTACGCCGCCAGGCATGGGCCACAGCGCACAGTATTTGCACGCCTTATGTCTCCGGCATGTACCCATATTGGCTTATTATTCGTTATGCAAATTAATCCCAATAGTTCGAAGCTGATGATGCGCCACTACCGTTCTAGACGCGGCGTTTGTTGTTCGTTAAAATCCACCTCTGCCTCGTACCTGAGTCACCGTTTCTATAAAATCAGAAGATGCAACTGGAATGAATGCAACTGCACGAAGGCAAATCATCGAAAAAACCCACCCCTTTTATGTATGCATTGCGTGCTGGTTTGGTGTCATTAGACAAGGTCAGGTCGGATCAGTAGCACATAATCCCAGCACATGGACAAGCATTATACGACCAGGGAAAGAAACGGTTAAATATAAACATAAAAAGCCAAGCTTGACAAGAACAAGACAAGACAAACAGGCCACCACCATATATTCCAAATACTCATAGTAATAAAACGCCAACCAATTTATTCCGTGAACTCCAACTCCACATGCTATATTTCGTAACGCGTTGACCGCAACCGCACTCCATCAGAAAGGAAATTATATGCATTGCAGAAGAAAGTGACCGGTCATCATTCGGATCCTGCGTTGAACTTCTGCCCGGCAGAGGCAAAAAGTTCTTGCTGCTGACGGAGGAGTTCTTCCGCCGACAACCCGCTCTGTTCCATTTTGCTTGCCTTTTTCTCGCGCGACTGTTGATAACATGCCATATTTAGTATGAATCCTTCTTCTTTCTGCCTTATCTTTTCCGTCTCGAGGTGAAGGCGGGGGAACATACCTTCAACGCCTCCTTATGCTCCTCCGCACACGCAAGAACGTCTTGCACGTAATCGCCAAACCCGAGATCCCGCAGCGCCTTCTCGACGTGTTCGCAGGCGATCGTTTTCTTGGCTTCCTTCTCGCTAATATCGTTGGCCTCGGAGGAGATGAGAGTGATGAACTCGACGCAGCATTCCATCAGTAGGTCGCGCGCATCTTTGGTGAACGTCTGGCCGGAGGAGGGAGGGAGGATTTCAGTGATGATTTTTTGGACCGTCGCTATGCACGTAAGTATACTGTATTGTTCGAAAGAAGGGAGAATAATACCTTTGGGAAGCGATAGGTCGTCATTTGCTGTCAACGCGTCAGTACGGTTCGGTTGCATATGGCGATGAATACTCACAACTAAACTCGCGATCGGACATGGTGTCTGAGGTGAAGGATTAGATATTGGACAGGTAAGAAATAGATACGTAGATAGGTTGTCCAAATAAAGAACGAGGCGACAGCATCAAACAGTTGAGTTCTTTCACTGCTTTCGCTGCTTTTGACCGCGGGACGAACTGATCTCGCATTAGGCCGTGTTGGGAATGGCGCCACTCCACTTTAATTCGACAACAGCTCTGTATAACCCTAACCCTGATGGACTCTTCGCCTCTTTCATTCCATGCTTTATCAACCGGAGGCCAGTACGCTATAATCAGCGTCAAATTCTGGGTAGCGTGTCTAGATATATGCTCAACAATATATTGCAGCTTCTTCTGATTACATTGATAACTGCCACTCCGAATAAGCTCAACAGGCGAAAATAACATTGTCACTAAACATAAGTCTCTAAGATAGAGTCATAGTAGACATAAGCCTCTCCACTAGGGGGCTCTATACTAGCCCACGTCCCAGTTGGCCACTCAGGCCCTGCCGACCACCAAATAGCACCCAGCCAAACATCGTTGTTGGCCTCAAAATGGTCCAACATACCGGTAACAGCCTCTTCACATACGCTGTTTGGTCCACCAGCATACTCACCAAGAATTCCCAGCTTGCCATTCGCCTGCAACCAAGCTGTTGCGCCTTCGACACGCTCCACGCCAACGGTTGACGAGACGCAAACCTCATTTGTACCAGACCCGTCCGAGTCAAGGTATTGGTGCATTTCAAAGACGAGCAAGTCTTCTGGGTCGGAGAGATCTTTGAGTGAGTCGTTGGTGGTATTCCATACCCATGCTCCCGTCCAGCTATTGCCTTCGGCGAAGATGTACTGTGTTGTTGCGCCAGCGCCGCGAATGCCGTCTATAGCGGCTTGGTTGAGGTCAAAGACGAGGGTTTCGTCCATGTCATGGTATTCATTGTTAGTGTCAAAGATCTGGCCTAGTTAGCTTTATGAAGTACATGACGCATATAAAACGGGTTTAATGCCTACCACATTAGAGTTGTCCTGGAAAGCCGTAGCCATGTTAGCCCAGAAGGTCTGGAATGCAGTCGTATCATTGATAATGACTCCATCATAGCGACCATAATTGTGGGCATCGAGCACGGCATATGCTCCTTTTGCGGTAATATAGTCGATTGCCACGGAGTAGTTGGTTAGATACGCCTCATCCAAGTCAGCATCAAGAGAGCCTTGTGCCATTCTTTCCATGGCAAATGGAACACGGAAGATGTTGAAGCCTTGGCTGATAAATTCCTGTTTTCGTCATTAGGATTAATTCGTTTTCTCGTGCTCTGATTATTGTGAATGGATAACATACGCCAATAGTTGTGGTATTTGCAAAGTAAAAGTCAACACCCCAGGTGCCAGGGAAAGTAGTACCCCATTCAGCGCCTGATTCATCGACGCCAAACCATTTCAGCTTGCCGCCGGTGCTTGTTGGACTACTCGAGGCAGAAGTTGATGTCGTTGACGAAGTAGTCTTCGTGGAAGAAGTTGTTGATTTCGTCGATGAAGAAGAGGTTGAAGACGTCGTGGTTGTTAGAGTGGTAGAAGATTGCAGACATTGAGAGTAATAAGGATTCTGGTATACGCATGTCCATCCAGAAAGACATGTTGTAGCACCAGTCCAGCCTATGCCACCACACTGCCCATAGTCAGACTGCTGAGCCTGAACTGGAGATGACAGTAGCAGAGCAGCTGTAACAGCGGCCGTCGTAATGAGCGCTTTGGATGCCATGTTGCGGGGATCTTCCTCTAAGGCTTGAGACGATTGACGAAGATCGCGAGATAACTGGAGACAGAGAGCAGTTATATAGTCGATAGAGCAATATATTCTTGTTTGATGATACGATAGCTAAAGAGGTATGAAATGACAACGGAGTGTCGCTCATAAGAAGACACTTGGTGGCGTTTTACAATCATCACAGGCATGTCCCTAATACGGAAATTCTAGTCGATTCGCCAGACATCGCCGACTTGAGGAGTGATAACTTGCAGGACACGGTTATTTGTTTCAAGGTTCTCTTGGCAATGTGATAATCTTCATGAAACGAACAGGGTTCATCAATACCACCAACCTTTACTCGGCAGATATAAAGCCATGAGCTAAATATCATTTGCATGATAATTTCAATTGCCCCGTAACAATCCACCTTGAAACTTGAAGGATCCAATGATCTATATAGTTAGTTGCATTAAGGAAGATTTCAAAACCCTAGTCGAATTTAAACTAATCAACGGGCTCCGCTAAATGCTCGTCGTCAACACCGATTCTCTCTGTGACGTTTGTAGCCAGCATTTCGCGGGCGATCATATTGGCGGAATATTTAACTTGATTATTGGTGATACTGTTGGATGCTAGGACTTGAACTGAACAAATCACCGAGAATGAATCTAAACCGCATAGTGAATGGAGAGGAAGGGTCCGACTTTCCGCGATGGATTGCGACGTTGAAGCCATGGCACTAAAAGCCTGACTTGTCCGATTCCAGAAACTCACTCCAGAGACTCACCCCGGATTTTATAGTCCGGGGATTTTTGTGTCCATGTTCTCGGCGACAGCATCTCTACTCGCATTTTCATTTCGAGAGCTCTGTTGAGGTTGATGTTGTGCCGATGTTATGGACGATCCACATTAATATCCACAACGTACACTAGTGCTAATCAGACTAGCTTTGTCACGTGACATGCTCGACTATTTTTCTTCTTTTTATCCGCCGCTTTTTTTTCTTCTCTCATAATTCTTCTCACACTTCTTTTTAGCAATTCTTCTTCGTTTATGCTAACGAAAGCTACTTCTGATGCTGAAGATTGATTCGCAATGCACTAACACAGCTTGCCTCGCAGCTATTCGTAATTGGTACGTGTTACATCTCCTGTCATTGTCGTCTCCATTCCATTCCATTCATATGATGAACTTTCGTGTCGCCCCTATCATACAAAACCGTGGTGATTACCTGTCCCGCCAAAGGACTTACTGAAGAATGCAAATTCTATTCTGCCCATAAATATCTTGCTATTCTCGTGACAAGCTTGCTAACTCGCGTCTTGTCTTAGGTTGTATGCTCGATTGCAATGATGTTTGAGAATCGGATGACATATGACCGACCCGATTATCTATTCTGCTGAATATGTCGGATTTTAATTTGCAATCATGGTCCAACGCGGCGCTGGCTGAATAGTTGTTGACTGTTCGATTGGTGCAATTCTACATTGATCTTAATCATCTGGTGAGTGGTATATGTTCTTTCTTCTACACCCCGACGCGTGATGAACCCATACATTTCCATGCTAAACATGAAGATGCTCTGCGTCTAATGCTTAAAGTATGTATCTGCTTTTCATCTTTCGGCTGATGTCATTTGTTTCTTTCGAGAATATCTATTCTATTTCTTTAGCAAATTAAATGCTGACTATACACAAGACTTTACTAGATTACTCCTGAAACGCGGCAAGATCCTTGTCGTTCCATCTATAGAAGTAGTTAGACACAATACATATAACATATCATAATGGAAAAGAATGGAATAATAAACTCACGTTATAAACCTCCCACTCAACTCCTTTGGCGCATCCAGCACCAGCTTTGCCATAACATGGCCGGGCTGTTCCGGCCTCAACAACTTCCCATCCTTGTGAGCATTCGCAAACCTCGAGAGTGCATCAGCTGGCATACTCGTAGCATGCTCTTCGCGAATCTCGCGCTGCATCTCTGTATCAACCATGCCGGGCCGGATGGACACCGAAGTCACCTCGGGCTCTTCCTGGGCGAGCGACTGCGCAAAGTGGTTGATGGCGGCTTTCGTGACGCCGTATAATGCCCACCCCTTGGTCGCAGAGGTTGCGGCGCCGGATGATGTGAAGATGACTTTTCCGTTGGAGGCGCGGAGGGCGGGGAGGGCTGCTTTTGTCTATGAAAGTCGATCAGCATTACTCTATTACCATAAAACAATGTCAAGATGTAGCAGGATATAGAGAGAGAGACTCACGAATCCAACATAGCTAATAAAATTAACATCGAACCCATTCTTCCACTGTTCCAAGTCCGCCTTTCCTATAACCGATACGTGCCCCAAAGTACCATGATTCAAGACCAAGCCGTCGAGCTTACCACCAAATCTCGACAATGCAAGGCTGACTGCCTTTTCGCCAATTGAATAGTCTGTAAGGTCGCCCGCGACATAGTCGACGTTGTTTGGGTATTGCGCCTTGAGTTGCTGCAGAGGTTCGGCGGTGCGGGCGACGACGATGACGTTGTTGGGCGGCGTGGTTGTGAGGAGGTATTTGGATATTGCGAGACCGAGGCCTGTTTATCGTCTCAGTTAGTATATACTTCTAGAGATCGGATGATGTCTTGAGCTGAATTGGAGTCGGGTATACCTCGCGACGCGCCAGTGACGATTATTGTTTTGGATGCCATGTCTGTCTGTCGCCCCTCTTGTGTTCTTCAATTATGCGCAGGGAAATATATCTTTCTCTTGGAGTTGTAGTCAATCGGTGACCACAAGATGCGCTGGTGAAAGTAATTGTTTGCTGGTTGAATCAGGTGGCAGGAGATGAATTTGGTAGAAGAGGGCAATGCGGGGCTATCTCCATCGTGATTATTCATTCTCTCCTCCAACTATTCGGGCAACGACTATGGTGTATACGTGATTTACTTGTTTTCCGTGGAAAAGGAATGTTCATATACGAAATTACTCAAAAAAGCAATTCCTTTTATAGTTTTTCCCTGCATATGGCCGTGCGTGCCTCGTCTGCCCCGCGCCCTGTGACATATATGTAGGGAAGATATCCACTTATATATAAAGCATCAAATGGTCTTATCTGCATCGACCAAAACACAACAAAACAACAAGACACAAAGAGAAAGGGAAGAAACAAAATGTCTACAGTCATCATCGGCGGCGGCATAATTGGCGCCTCCATTGCCTACTACCTCAGCAATGACTCGTCCTCCAACCAACAACAGCCAGTCCACGTCATAGAATCATCCGCGGAGCTCTTCAGCGGTGCATCCGGCTACGCAGCTGGGTTTCTTGCCAAAGACTGGTTTGCGCCAGCCCTTGCGCCTCTGGGTGCGCTGTCGTTTGATTTGCATAAACAGTTGGCTGCCGAGTTTGATGGGAATAGGAGATGGGGGTATATGCCGGGCACGGCGCTGAGTTTGGATGTTACCAAAGAAAGTAATGGACAGACTGGCTATGACTGGTTGCGTGATGGGGGCAGTCGCGCTCTCGCCGCGACTGTGAGCCAGGCAGGCCAGGCTAAGGAAGCGCCATTGTGGTTGACGAAGCAGAAGGGCGGTCGTGTGGATGTGATCGGTGGTGAAGATACCGTGGGCCAAGTGTTAGTTGCTTCTTCTACTTCAGTTGGAAACCTCCAGTGTCATCTTATGTGTATGAATAAGCTATACTGACACCATCAAGAGATCCGGCTCGACTCTGTCACTTCCTACACGAAACCAGTGTCTCTCGAGGCGTTGAATGGCATCATCCAGCACAGGTAGTCTCAGTAACCACCGACCCCAACACGCATGTCATCAGCAGCGTCACTGTGCTCAACTCCTCGACTCAGACAGAATATACTCTGCCATGCCGTAACCTGATTATATGCGCCGGCCCTTGGACCACTCTAGTATACAACAACCTCTTCCCCTCAGCCCCCGTTCGCCCTCACATATCTCAATTAGCGGGCTACTCGCTGCTTCTACGCTCACCGCGTCATACTTTATTACAAGAGCATGACGAGTACAAGGGAAAGAGCCATGCCGTATTCACAACGCTGCCTGAAGAGGAAGAAAGCGGCAGTTTCAGCCCCGAGATCTTTTCGCGTGAAGGCGCGGAAATCTATATTGCCGGTCTGAATTATAGCGACATCCCACTGCCTGCGCGAGCAGAAGGATTCAAGGCGATCATGGATGAAGAGAAGATGGCGCAACTCAAGAAAGTTGCAGTGCGTTTTCTTGGGAAGTTAACTGATAATGATGATAATAGCACTATAGATGATGACCTTGAGGTCGTCCGAGAAGGGTTATGTTTCCGCCCTGTCTCGAATACCGGCCTGCCAATTGTGTCGCGAGTCAAGGATGAGAACCTTGGTCTTCGTCACGAGATTGATGGCCGGTCTGCGGTTGGGAGGGAAATAGGCGGCGTGTTTATTGCGACGGGACATGGCCCTTGGGGTATTTCGCAGTCGCTGGGGACAGGCAAGGTGATTGCTGATATGGTCGATGGTGTTGAGCCGGCGGCGGACGTGAGTGGGTTGTCTTTGTAGAATTCCTAGTACTGATGATGGATTGAATTTTGGGGGTATCTGTCTATATGTAGTCAGTCTGCACATAATATGAAGATGAATATAGAAATGTATTTCTGAAAATTAAATAAAAATGAAAGCCATCGGGATGTGTACCGACTGAGTTAAAGTGACGAGTTGATGCGGAGAAAACTAGACGCGTCTCCCCGCGTTCCTTCTTTTTTTCTTCCAACACCTTATCATCACTTGGCTGCCTCGAGAACTTATAATCCAAACACAGGTCATTAACATCATTGATTTCTTTTTATTTTCTTTACAATGGCAGATGAAATGTACGAAGGCGGTTACAATGACAGTAACCGCGCATTTCTGCAGGTCTTCATGGCCCGGTCTACCATGACCTTTGAAGAAGCCAAGCCTGTGCTGGCCGCCATATTCTCCGCCCAGGGTACTATAAAAAATATTTCTTTTCGTGTTGAATCTTCTGCTAACGATGCTACATCTATAGAAGACCGCGACGTCCTCGCCGAGGACGTCACCCAAGCCGATCTCAACTCCTACATTGCCGCCGCCAACTCCGCAATCTCACCATTCGATCTTGAAATCCGAAGCACAAAGCGTCAGATCGCTTTAAACGGAGCAGCCTCCAACGATGCACAGACAAGCCAACCGCCGCTGGTATACGCGCTCGTAAACACGACCAGCGACCCCCTCATGCAGCTCGCAACAACCTACACCGTCGACGAAATCGCATTTGTGAAACGAGTCCTCGACGCCATGTTCGAGACGTATAATACAAGACGCTCCGAGGCGATGGTTATCTCGAGTATCCAAGCCATGCAACTCGCAAAGATATCAGGAGCAGATGCGAATCGGCGCGAGTCGACGGCTACACAACTTGGGAGCGAAAACCGAACTGCGCAGGCTTTGACAATGTCGCAAGCAGAAACGATGTTGACGAGACTATTGGAAGAAGGATGGTTTGAGAAGAGCGGCAAGGGGTTTTACAGTTTGAGCCCGCGAGGGTTGATGGAGTTGCGCGGGTGGTTGGTGGATACATACAATGATGAGGATGAGGAAGGCATTCGGGCGAAACGGATTAAGTTTTGTGCTGCTTGTAGGGATATAATTACAGTGGTGAGTATTGACATATGACTGCCGACTATATATAATTTCTTGAAACACTTCTGACCGCAATCTAGGGCCAACGATGCTCCAACCGCGACTGTTTAGGTCGCCTTCACGACACATGCATCCGCAACTTCTTTCGAATGCAACAAGCCGAGCGCTGCCCTGTGTGCAAGATCGAGTGGCCGGGCGACAAGTTCGTCGGTGAGAGAGCTATCACCAGCACCGAGCAATACATGCAGGGGCGAAGACGGAGTGGGAATACCCAAGCTGCAGCAGCAGCAAGTCGCCAGTCGAATGGAGTTGCCAACCAAGATGACTCCGAAGATGACGATAGCGAAAGTTGAGCGGCGAAAAGGAGGAAAGATAGTTATGTGCTTGTTAAAGCTGCACCGGTTGGCTTTACCATTATATAAGCCGTTTCCCGGCTCCGTTGGAGGATATCCCATCTCACAATTGCATGTCGAGAATAAAAACGGACGGCAGTCGCAAGTTGTTTGCGACCTGCCATATCGGGCGTCGGTCAGGCCGAGGTCCTTTCCTGGGGAAGTCAGCATGACTAGTCCTTCGCGAAGGCAGTCTAGAATGCATATAGACCAAATCTGCATCAAGGATGCATTATACACGACGCTTTTCAGTAGGCGCGGACAGTCAATATATTCTTTTTACATTGCTAGTACGAAGAACGGCCGTTGGCCCAAGCCATGTTTTCAAAGGATTTACCTAGCCAAGTAGCTGACTTTTTTTCTTTGATGCTATCTAAGTCTCTAACCAAAATTTGCTATTTAGCGCTTACGGAGTACTCCGCGTACGGACTCCGTAGTTCAATGTACTTACAGCTGCACAGCTGCCTAAATCAACACGCAACGACGTAATGCGGAGAATTTCAGTTGACAGCAAAATCTGCCCGAGCCTGCCGTGACATACAAACACAGAGTCAATGCGTTGACCATCGCCATTTCCCTGGTTCTTCGCATCTTGTTTCTCGCGGGATCTGAGGGCCTGAGGCAGGCGACCTTCTTCTTCTGGAAGCTCTCTGGAAGGCGCTGGAAGTGATCGCCCTCGGCCTAACCCGTTCTGACCGCGAGGCTTGAATTAATCCTCGTACAGATCATGTATTGCAGCCTTGAGAGGATGTATCGGCGTATTGTTCGCAGTAATGACGCATCTCGCCCAAGTCATTGGCCAATTGCACCGCTGGGGATGGCGCGGCTGTGGAGCTGTGGAGTCGTGGAGCTGTGGGGGAAAAGGCTTAAGCACGGCCTATACATAACGTTACAGCCATGGTGATGATGCAGAGGAAAAGAGAAAAAAAAAAAAAAACATGGCGTCGGCCGACTATATATTCAACCCGGCTGGCCATGTGCAGTGTTTGACAGGCACTGCTGGGCCATGAGTGGTTGATCAACTCGCGCCTTCCATATCTGACGTCTTGGCCTGCAGATAGGCCACATGCAGAGTAACCAGAGTGCATATACCTACATTAACTAGATATCGATTGCTTGTGTTGGTTGATTGATCAATGTATGCTTCCAAGGTATGTCTAGGTTCATCTTGTGGAGAGTAAGAAATTTGGTTGCTGATTTATACGTGTGTAGGCCCTCCAAGGCCTACTGTGCCTTTTGCCCCTGGCTTCGGGCCTGCCTCTCGAAGAGAGAGTCGACCGAGTGCTTAGAACATACGGTGCAAGCAGTGGGCTAGAAGCACGCAACAGCAAATACACCTACCAAACCCAATTTGATGGCGTCACCTGGGACCAGCAGAACTGGCGTCTTGAAAGCACCGTACTTGACCAGGGGCACTATTCGTCTCGCGGCTCCATTGCCAATGGGTACATTGGACTCAATGTTGCCGGCGCCGGTCCCTTCTTTGAGCTCGATACGCCCGTGAATGGCGACGTGATTAGCGGCTGGCCCTTGTTTTCGAGAAGACAAACGTTTGCTGGGTTGTCGGGATTTTACGATGTACAGGCCACGACAAATGAATCCAATTACCCTTGGCTGGGCGAGTACGGCTATGACAGTGTGATCAGCGGTGTCCCTCACTGGGGTGGATTGGTCCTCGATCTTGGTAATGGCGATTATCTCGATGCTACCGTGGATAACTCGACCATCTCCGACTACACCACGACGTTCGATTACAAGGCTGGTGTTTTGTCGTGGGATTATACATGGACTCCTGGAAATGCATCTTTTGGCATTAGCTACAAGATCTTTGCCAACAAGCTTGATATCAACCAAGCAGTGGTCCAGCTGAGTATCACGCCGTCGGTAAATGGCTCGGCTTCTGTCGCGAACGTTATCGATGGATATGCTGCTGTTCGTACGGACTTTGTCACGTCTGGTAACGATAGTGATGCTATATATACCGCCGTAAAACCAACAGGTATCAACAACGTGACAGCCTGGATCTACGCCGTTCTAGATGGAGATGATGCTTTTGACTTTTCATCAGCAACACTGGTCAATAACAAGCCATACATCAACCAGAATGATTCATCTATTGCTCAAGCTGTGGATGTGGAGTTTACTGCCCGCACTACCGTTACCATCACCAAGTTCGTCGGCGCTGCTTCCACCGATGCGTTTGCTGATCCTCAGAAAACCGCCAAAGACGCTGCCTTGACTGCTCGAGTCAAGGGCTTTGATAGTCTCCTGCGTTCACACATCTCTGAATGGGCCCAGGTTATGCCGGATGACTCTGTGGACGACTTTTCCCTAGCTGATGGAACTCTACCCAATGATATTTTTATTATCGAATCGTCAGTCATGGCCGTGGTTAATCCTTACTATCTCCTGCAAAACACTGTCGGCGAAAATGCTCTTCGCCGAGTGAACGACGCACCTGTAAACATCTGGAGTATTCCCGTCGGCGGTTTGACTTCAGATTCGTATGCTGGCCAAATCTTCTGGGATGCAGATCTCTGGATGCAGCCTGGCTTGGTAGCTGCGTTCCCCGAGTCAGCAAAACGTATCAGCAACTACCGAGTTGCAAAATACCCCGAGGCTCTCGCCAATGCCAAAACATCGTTTGCAGGATCGCAAAACCAGACCACGTTCTCTTCCGATGCTGCCATCTACTCTTGGACCAGCGGGAGGTATGGTAACTGTACTGCCACGGGCCCTTGCTGGGATTATGAGTATCACTTGAATGGCGATATTGGTATCTCGCTGGTCAACCAGTGGGTAGCGAGCGGCGATACTGATACATTCCAGAATGACCTCTTCCCAATTTACAACTCAGTCGCTACATTGTACGCCGATTTACTGAAGCCAAATGGGAGCTACTATACGCTGACGAACATGACTGATCCTGACGAATATGCTAATAATGTCGATGCGGGTGGATATACGATGACCCTGATCTCCAAGACTTTGTCGAATGCCAATGCATTCCGGCAGCAGTTTGGATTAGATCAGAACTCGACCTGGACTGAGATGGCCGAGAATGTCCTAGTCATCCGTGAGAATGATGTGACCTTGGAGTATACCGCCATGAACAATAGCGTGGCTGTCAAGCAGGCAGACGTGGTTTTGTCGACGTTTCCGTTGGACTATACCCTGAATTATACTACCAGTGATGCTGTCAACGATTTGGACTATGTGAGTGTCTTTCTATGTAAGATTGGGTTTGATAGAGTATCGCTGATAAAAATTAGTACGCCCTCAAACAAGCGTCCGATGGCCCTGGCATGACCTACGCCATCTTCTCGATTGTCGCGGACGAAGTTTCAGCATCTGGCTGCTCTGCCTACACATACGCCCAGTACTCGTATGATCCATACATCCGGTCCCCCTTCTTCCAATTCTCCGAACAGTTAGACGACGACTACACCACCAACGGCGGCACACACCCGGCATTCCCATTCCTCACTGGCCATGGAGGTGCTAATCAAGTTGTTCTATACGGCTACCTCGGTCTTCGCCTCTTGCCAGACAATGTTCTGCACATCGATCCGAATCTGCCCCCTCAAATCCCCAGTGTCAAGTATCGCACTTTCTACTGGCGCGGATGGCCCATTCAAGCAGCCTCCAACTACACGCATACTACAATCAGCCGTGCGACGACTGTTGCACCGTTATCAACGGCCGATCAGACATATTCAAATACCAGTATAACGGTGCAGGTTGGGACCAGTAATGGAACTACATACTCGCTGCGCGTCGATGGAACGCCTCTAACGATCGCCAACCGCCAAATCGGGTCTGTGCAGACTATTGCTGGCAACATTGCTCAATGCCAACCAGTGCAGTCCCCTAACAGCTACGAGCCGGGCCAGTATCCGCTTTCAGTGGTTGACGGCGCCTCGTCGACAAAATGGCAGCCGGAGTCCGCTGCAAATATCAGCTCTGTGACTGTCACACTTGGTTCATCTTCCGCATCTGGAAATAACAGCAACTCGACAGGTAGCAGCATATCAGGATTCTACTTCAACTGGGCCCAGGCTCCTCCAGATAACATCACAGTTGTCCTGCACAACACCTCCATCACATATCTAAATGCGTCAACATCATCACCATCAAACACAACGACAACAACATCCCTGAACATAACGATATCCAACCCCTACGATTCTTCTGCTGATGAAAATATCATCGTCCTACCCTCGAGCAACACGACAAACTATACATTCCCATCCCCCGTGCCCGTGCCGAGATTTGCGACGCTGTTTATTCAGGGAAACCAGGGTCTGGATCAGACGGATCTGGAGTATGGAAATGGTACTGGGGCGACGGTGGCAGAGTGGGCGATTTTGAGTACTTAGTGTAGTGTACATGGATAATATTTAGATGTTTTGGCCAAAAATGTTATGCAAAATGAGTGAATGTGCCTAGAAAATAGTAGAATAAAGAATACCCTGTGGGAACGTGACATTCAAATCCCCATGCGGGTTGGCACTATATTGTATGGTGATGTGTTCCGCCCCGCGGACACGGCTGAGAAGGTCCCCGTTTTGCTGGTCTGGAGTCCGTATGGAAAGTCAGGAACTGGTAGCGACATTAAATCAATATTTTATAGTGATGATTATGCTGATAATAACTGATAAAGGCTTCTTCGATGTATCCCTTGTCCAGTCTCGAGATGGCGTACCCCTGGATCGTCTGAGCGGGTTCCAGAGCTTCGAGGCGCCTGATCCAGCTCTGTGGACTGCTTTGGGCTATGCTGTGGTCAATGTTGATGCACGAGGTATATTCAAGTCTGGAGGCAACCATAGGTATGAAGGAGCGTTCCGTCGGCCTACCGAGTGACTAAGAAATGCTAGGTGGCATGGAACCGGGGAAGGAGAAGATGGTTACGACACTATTGAATTCCTCGGCCAACTACCCTGGAGTAACGGCCGTGTTGTGCTCATGGGAAACTCTTGGTTGGCCACTGCGCAGTGGTTTATTGCTTCTCTGCAGCCACCGCATTTGGCTGCAATAATGCCGCTTGAGGGACTGAGTGATGTGTATCGAGAGACTCTATTCCGTGGCGGTGTGCCCTACAAGCCGTTTTGGACATTTCTAGGACAACACTTGGTTGGTATGCAACTCTAGATCCTAGATAAATGACTTTATTTTACTGACCAACATAGGCGAGAATGGACGGGAAGACACCATAGCAATGATTGAGAAATATCCGCTGATGAACGAGTGCTGGGAAGACAAACGGGGCAAGTCCCATCTAATTAATGTGCCTGCATATGTTCTTGCGAGTATGTCAACTGGTCTTCATACCGTGGGATCAACGCGCAGCTATGAGGATATTCCACATGATAAAAAATGGTATGCCAGCATTGACGATTTCTCTTTTATTTTTATGGACTAATTCAATCAAGGCTGCGAATAAATGGAACGCAAGAATGGTACGACCTCTATCAAGATGACTCAGTCGAGGATTTTAGAAAGTTCCTTGATTTCTACACAAAGGACATCAAGAACGGCTGGGAGGAGACTCCTCGAGCCCGCGTGTCAGTGTTACGATTCAACAAGGTAATGGTTTTTTTTTTTGCGAAAATATTTGTCGATACCTGCTTACACTGATAGGAACCTCTTTTCAATGTGCCGTTCACTAGCTGGCCCCCTCCAGAGACTAAATACCGCAGCCTCTTTCTATCCGATAATGGCAAGCTCGTTACAGACCAGTCGGAAGCAAAGACATCTGGCACAGTATCATATCAATCAGACGCGCCAGCTCTTCAGATGAATGCCGATGCAGAAGAGATCCAATTCAGAGTTGCCTGTACCGAAAAAACGACAATCGTCGGGGCCTCCAAAGCAATACTATATGTATCATGCCCCGATCACGATGACCTCGATGTCTTTGTGCAACTACGCAAGGCGGACAAGAACGGGGCCATCTTACGACACTGCAATATCCCACTGAAAGACATGGGCGTCTCCAACGTCGAAGAAGTCGATCTCATCAATACCCTACATTATCTCGGCCCTACTGGCATCCTCCGCGCAAGTCACCGGAAGTTGGATCCTGTGCTCTCGAAGCCGCATTGGCCTGCTCACGATCATACACGCGAAGAGAAGATAACCCCGGGCACTGTAGTGAAGCTTGAGATTGGGATATGGGCTACGGCGATGCAGTTTGAGCCTGGTGAGCAGTTGGTGGTGAAAATTGCTGGGCATCAGATGACATTGGCTGAGTTTGAGCCGCTCCGAGGGCTTTTTCAGACGGGGAATAAGGGTCAACATGTCCTGCATTTTGGTGGGGAGTTTGGAATTCATATACAGATACCTGTTGTTCCTGTTTAGTTCGGTTGAATGAGTCTTGACACTTGTCATAAAGCCTGTGAAACTTAGTCATATTCAATTACTTTCAATGTGCCTTATGATGTTGTCTTGTAAAAGTAAACAGTGAATATTTTTACAGTCCAACTTATCCATACAACTTTCCTTTGGTTTTCATATCCTTCACACTAAGTATAACCAACGGTTCACACAACGCCTCCAGAAAAGAGACATCTCAAGCTATCGCTTTCCTCCTGATACAGCCCGCTTAAAAAACGAAATAATCGGAATCGCCACCAAACTAATCAACGATACAACAGTCCCAAGAACCCCATCCAAGTCAAGCCACTATCTCACAGGTCAGTTACCATTTCTTATATACAAGTTTATAACTTTGAAACTCACAAGCACTGAAGTGCCGCCACTCTTCTTGACCCACTCAAAGGCTCGATCGATCATCATGTTCTCGTATTTTGTACAAGCATCCTTCATCTGTGCTGAAGAAGGCCCATTGCCACTCTTCGCAAGCTCATTGAGTTGAAGTAATTCCGGCAACATCTCTACACAATCGTACATGGCTTGGTTGCCTCCTTGGCCGCTGATAACCAATTAGTGAGTTCATTCTTTCTTATTTTAAAAAGGTGGAAGGCTCACCGGTTCGGTTGCATGGCGTGTATAGCATCTCCAAGCAGCCAAACGCGAGAATGCCCCAACTCGGGATCGCTGTCGCTTGATGCATTTGAGCGCCAGGACTTTTTCAACTTGTTACTTGCTCTTAGCGGTGCCATGTATATGCTGGCAGACCCCCCTTTATCCGCGTCGATACTCATCAGTTGTCGGCTATGGTTTGTAGTCAGTAACTCTATAAGGATATATTAGGGCATTGAGGATAGGTACAATTCCGGGGCCCAGTCTGTGGTGACATCCAGGCAGAATTGTCTGCGATCAGCGCTAGTTTCAATGGGTTTCCCCTCGGTAAAATGCTTCCAAGTGTTGAGACCCCAGTAGTAGCTAGCTGCTTCTGTGTCATAGTCAAGCTTTTCGTCGGATGCTGTATTGTCCTTGACGGCATTCTCCTTTGCAGGCAAATAGACTGGAATGAGGTGAGTAGTTTCGAAGAAAAGCACGCACAGTAAGTACTTACGAGCAAAGAAAAATGATGCTTGTTTTGTAAAGGTAATTACGGGACCTTTTAGCAGTTGCTTGGGTAGTTCGCGGACTCGACTGGCCGGAAGCTCGCCTTTCGACAAAAAGGAAGCGTAGTCGTCGAGAGGAACCAGATTTCTCGCGCCTACTTGCTTATTTATCTAGAATAAATCAGCTTATGACCATCCTTTCAATACAGAATCTCAGTCAGACCTTTGAGCCGCTTCCATCCGCACCGACAACGATGTCGCAGACATCTTCAGTACCGTCCGTGAAGAATACTCGAATCTTCTCTGCGCCGCCGGGATTTGAAATAACCTTGAAATGCGAGAATCTTTTTCAAACTGTATCCGACCTGCGTCTTTTACCGGTTCAACCAGCAAATTGCGAAGAACAACGCGATTTATGGCGTGAGATTTGGCATAGGACGGCAATTTGGTCAGATCCAGAATCGTCTTGAATTTGGAAGAGGTCACCGTAGGCGCAGTTGAAGAAGCACCAGCCGATTGGCCAAATTTACCTGTGATGGCGTTTATGCGAGATTGGGTGAGGCAGGCCTCAAAAGCAGCTATGGAGGCATCGCCTAAGCGGATCTGATATCCTTCCCTTTTGGAGTCTGCTGCGTCCCGCTCGTAGATTGTAAAGTCGACGCCGTTGTTCAGGAGCCCATTTGCAAGTAGGGACCCGGAAAGCCCGCCGCCGATGATGATGATTTTGAAAGCCATTGCAAGGAGTATTCCGATCAGCTTTGTGAAGGATTTCTGCGCATATCGTCTGGGGGTTCCTGCACGTTTATTCAGCTTTTACACTACAGTTACATAAAGTATGATAATCATGGATAGATGGAACAGAACACGGCAATTAACAATCCGAGAATCCATGAAAAGGTCCGAGTGTTACTTTCGGATGTAAAATCATCCAGGTGCCGAATATGAAGCATCATGAGTTGTGCATGTGGGACGTGTGGTACCTCATCCATGGATGTGGGGAGTCTGGGGAATGCGGAGAAAATGGAGAAATGCGGGGAGAGCTTACGCACGCTCACCGATTGCTCTTAGGGTCGCCTTGTGGTAATCTTTGGTCTATACCTATATATTGGGTATTTCCGTAGAATGCTGCCTTACGTAGTGTAGGTAGTACCCAATTTCAAAAACGTGGCATTCCATAAAGAACAAACATATTTGCATAGTAAACATCTCAAGCTCATACATCTATGAGACAACTCTTAAATCTATATCCTAATATTGTTTAAATTTACTATCTCAATTTATCTTCAGACATGGCTGAAGGAATGCTTTTATTATCATGGCTATATGCATATCTTCCACTTATCCTCTCCTTGGCTTTTATCATCCACCTTCTCCGTAATCGTTATGCATCTCCTCTACGAAGCTACCCAGGTCCAGTGCTTGCTTCATTCTCCCGCCTCTATGGAGTCTTATCCGTAGCTTCAGGCAAGACTAAAGACGACATGGTTAATCTGCACGCTCGTTATGGACCCGTTGTTCGGATTGCACCTAACCAAGTATCATTGTCTTCGCCCGAAGCAGCAAGACAGCTTCTGAGCGCAGGCAAAGGGTTCCACAAGACAGCTTTTTACGGCGTGTTCCCTCTGCCGGAGAACCCGGATATCTTTACAGAGACAAGAGAAGATGTTCATGCTCGCAAGAAGAGAGTTGCCAACGTACCATATTCGATGGGAGCAATGCAGCAATTAGCGCCCTTTATCGACGACTCGACTCAGTTTCTACTGACCAAATTGAGTCAGTCAGGAGAAAAAGTCGAGTAAGTGGTTTGCTCTCCTCGTATTTTTCGTGCATCTAGTTTGGCGGCTGATTTTATATCCTTTCAGTCTCGGGGACTGGCTTCACTACTTTGCCTTTGACGTTTTGGGCGAAGTTGCCTTTTCTCGCAATTTTGGCTTTCTTAGCAAAGGCATTGATGTTGAAAACGCTATTCGAACAATCGACGATTCGCAGTGGTACAACGGCATTATCGGCCAAGTTCCAGAATTGGACTTTTTTTTAGGAGAAATCCACTATGGAAATTTGTCCCTGCCTTTAATACTAAGAATGCGCTCATTACGAGAATGGCATTATCTGAGATTGAGAATAGAAAGCCTTTCCAAAAGCAACACATGTAGAGAAGGACATGGGCAGAAAGGACTTGTTACAAAGCTTGATTGAAGGCCATCTCAAAAACCCGGATAAGTTTGGTGAAGGCGACGTGTTTGCAGTCGCTCATGGTGCAATGTATGAATCCACTACCTACCTATTTACCTACAAATATATTGACTAGACTACAGTTTTGCTGGATCTGACTCCACTGCATCAACCATGCAATCGTTCTTTTGGCATGTGCTTCATGATCCTCGTGTCTACTCAGCTCTCATTTCGGAGATTCTTTCTGCCTCCAAGGCAGGACAGCTCTCCGAGAAAGTCACATGGGCTGAAGCTCAACAGCTGCCTTATTTCCAAGCCTGTCTCAAGGAAGCAATGCGTATTCGTCCTGCCGTGGGCGTCAATATTACTCGTCTCATACCTCGGGGCGGGGCCGAAGTGGATGGAATCAAACTACCAGGCGGCACTTCGGTCGCTGTCAACGGCTGGGTATTGCACAGAAATAAGAAGATATTTGGCGAGGATGCGGAAGACTGTCGCCCGGAGAGATGGTTGGTAGACGAGGACAGCGCAAAGAAAATGGAGAGGTATATGTTCCAATTTGGAGGTGGGAGCCACCTGTGCATCGGTCGGAACTTGGCTCTGCTTGAGATGAACAAGCTTCTACCACGCCTTTTGAGGGAGTACAGTCTTGAGCTGGTACATCAAGATCGGCCATTGAAGTCCAATGCAACTTTTTTCGTTGTTCAGAGTGGCTTGGAAGTGTATATCAAGAAGAGAAACCAGGAAACCTTGTCATGGCATCAAATTCAAGATAATAAACTTTCAAATATGGTTTAATAGTAGTGTGCCTATGCAGCACTATCCTTGTTTGTTCGAGTAGGTACAGGTAGTCCATCGATGATATCAACCTCTATGTCCAATTTGTCACAAGCCTCTTTGGCCGTCTTTTCACGTAATGCCAGCGCTTCCTGATCCGAAGCAAGGACAAAATCATGCCGAAGAAGCTTCATGCCCACAGGTACTTTATACTGCTCCGACATCTTCTCATCCACCACACCCAAATCTACAATCAGGCTGTCCTTTACCCCAAAGACCGGGTCCGAGGTCTCGTAAGGATCGCCTCTTGGGTATAGCGCTGTGATAAGCGGATCATAACCCTCCTTTCGCAGCATGAAGTGAATATGCCCTGGTCTATTGGGGTGCCGATTCAGAAACTTCAACATTTTACCTACAGGGCCGTCCATTGGAATGGGATAAGGCACGGGCACCACCGCAACAAAGTAGAATATGCCGTGCGTGTTACTCTGAATAACCGCTCGGCCATCTGCATGTTCCCTATTGGGGTTCTGGACATCGTAAAAGCCGTGCGAGTCGCCTTCCCATACATCGCAGACAACGTCTGGAATGACCTCGCCTTTTGTGTTTCTTATCGAGCATAGCACGAAAAGTCTCTCGGCGCCGGGGTCGTCATGAAGAACGTATCCAGAATCTGTGACCGGTGCGTCGTGTGTGTGGAATGGGCCTAGCACTGTGCCTTCTGTAACGTTCGAGCCGCGTGGATGGTTGATGGAATCGACGAGCAAGCTCAATCCCAATGTGTCTGAGAGAAGAATCATTTCTGCACGAAGGTCGTCGCTGATTTGGCCGACTTCGGTGAGAAATTTGATGCCTAGTTCCCATTCCTTGGTTGATAGTCGGGTCTCGCGAGCAAAGTCGTGCAGATGTGAAACAAGGCGTTCAAGAACGTAGACTGCTCGGGCATCGGAGCACTGATTATTGATGATCTTGACGTTCTCTGTAATGTTCTCAGAAGTGAGGTCTTTCATAGGAGGGATCTCCTTGGGGATCGGAGCACATCGTGACATTGTAGCTCTTGCTGTGGAATATGGAATAGAATGGAGTAGACTTCTTGCAATAATGTAAATATTAAATGTATTAAATGCTTTGGAAAACAGAGAGAAGTACAGTATGTGGAACCATGAAAGTCATATGGATCGGAAATACGGAAATGCGTCGTGCGGGGATGTGCTACTAGTCTTTAATCAACGCCACGACGACAAATCCCACTGGGGATCTTTCCCCACGAGAGTCGGATGTTCCGAAATCACCCCGGCAACGTCCTTGCAAGGCGCTACCCAGATCAAGCCTTCATCCCTCTTCCTGGCCAGGTACTGCAGCACTGTTTCGACAGCCGCGAACCGCTCTGGGGAAATCGTAAGAAAGGGGTGGAAGAGTAGCGCTCGGAAAGATCCTGTAGCAATGGCACCGTCTATTTCACTGATAAAACGCTTCACCAGAATCTCGGTGGACTGCGGCTCCGTGGGATACTCGCCCTTCATCTTGCGTAGGCCTGCAAATGTCTCCATATAGTAATATGCATCGACAGTTGCCCATCTGAAGGGTAAAATGACGAGTTTGGCATCAGGTGATCCGACAGTCACCGAGGCTGGTTCTTCGCCTGCTGGGCTGAGATATTTGAGTCCGTAGTCTAAACACAGCTTAAAGGTCCGCTCGCCATTAACAATGCCTCCTGGGGGGCGGAATCCTCTGTACGGCTTGACCAGATCTGTATCCAACCATTTCCCAATTCCATCCACGCCGAAACTTTGCGCGAAATTCTCTTTTTCCTCTGATTCATTGAGCTTTGCCCATGATTCATGCTGCCATGCGTGCCATCCCATTTCGTGTCCGGCGCCAATAATGTCGTTTATGATTGTGTCGCTATATACACTCGTATTCCATGATTCAATGAAATAAGTAGCCAAAATATTGTATTTGTTCAGAAGTTCGAGCAGCTGGGGGATGACTTTGGTGACCGAGAAATGTTTTCCAATAGGCTCGGATTCGGGCCACAGCTTTCGGTTCAAATCGGCCGCTTCTCCCATGTTGTCAATCGTCAAAGAGATAGCGGCGAGGGCGCCGTTGGGCCATTTGCCTTTCATTTCGGCGTTTTCCATATTGATAATAGTGTAGTAGATGGAACACAAGAAGAAGAGTTTTGCAGGAAAGAGATGTAGAAGAAGGGAAATGTCAAGAAGCGACAACCCGCTGACCTCCATGTGGGGCATCAGACTTTCTATGCAGGAGATCCACGAATATCATGTCATATCGTAGGAAATATCACTATGGGCTAAATTTTCCAATGTTCAGTTGCATCGTCTATATAGAATTACATAAAGTCATGTATATTTTGTTATATTTGGGACTATCATACGGCGTGCATAAAGAAATCGCCGATTGTTCTGAGCAAGTGTGAGTACTCAGACCTTTCTGGTAGGGAAACTTCTTCCAATAGCTGTGCGAAAAGAAGTACAATTTTCCGGGCAGATTGAGCAGATGGTTCAAACTCCTCTCCACCGAATTTCAGCCGTCCACCTTGGGTGATAAATTCCGTGACTGGAGAATTGCCCTGCTGAGTGCCCTCACGGCTCGGATAGACATAGTAAGGGACAGTATCATTGGCATCCAAACCAGTCTTGCCAACAGCAGTCCAGTCAATCGCCTCCAAAAGCTCAATTGGGGGAGTCGCTGCCATGCTACGAGTTTTGTCAGACAGCAGAAAGAACGTTCCTATAACGATGGCGGCAAGGAATAGCACATGCTCAAAAAGACCTGCTTTATTGTCTCCAACTCGATAGCGCGAGAGAAGCTGGAAGAGCTGCGACGCGTGTAGAACGGCTCTTCTCGCACTGGCAGTCCTGCACCACAAGGCGAGTTCGTCACGAGCCTGACGAGCAGCTTCCGGGCCGGCTCTGCCACAGGCATTCTGCATACGATCAGTGTCGACAAGGAGATGTACACACAAGCGGTTCCAGGCCACCGCCAGTCCAGGGTCAGTCTCGTTTAATGTTCGAGGACGGAGAAGAGTGATGGACGTGAGCATATCACGCATTTGATTGGCTTGTTCGTCAGACTGGTAAACGAGAAATGGAACTAAAGATGGAGGATTGGCCTGTTGTACAGCTTTGGCCATTAGCTTGTGTCGGGCCGCTGCCTCTTTTAACGTGATTTAATCGAAGAAGATTTGTACAACATAGTCGTGGAGATCGTGTAGCATGTCTGAGCGAAGAGCGGAAAGATCTACTTGTGGAATCAATATTGCATATCCCGCATTAACTTCAGTGTGGAATATCGACGCGGTTGAAGCATTGAAAAGTACATTGTCACAAGGAAGGTGTAGTTCCACTTTCACAAGTCCAATATTCGCAGCCAAGTCGAGGTAGCGTGTATAAGCAGAGTCAATTGAAACCAGACTTGTGATGAGTCTTTTTAGCGACTCAACTCGAGCCCAGGATGTCCAATAGAGTTCCTGGTCAGCCTGTTGAGCAAAGAGGTCTATGGTGATCGGAGGCGCTTCATGAGCGGAAAACATGCCGTGACGGTCTGCGATAATTAAAGTTTGGATAGCCAACATGTGTGCCTAGTGCTCATCGACAAAGCTCCTGCATGCAAGGCCCAGATAGAGAATGAGTAGTGAGCATGCAAGTGATGAAAGGAGCTGCTGGGTACCGCCTTTGCCGAGGCCTTTGTAAGTGAGATCAAGCCGACAATAGAGAATGAATTTGGGTAGATATAGCCGCATGAAGCCGTCTGTGCCAGGGGGTTTGAGAATTGAAATTCCTACAAGGCACATGGCAAGTAGCAACGGAGATTTTGTCTTCTTCGCATTAAAAGTGGCAGGGTGTATAAACGGATAATGGGGGTGAAAGCGTCGAAAGTAAAAATCAATGCTGGAATTCAGGATTTCCGTTGATGGAAACTCCAAAGTCGGCTCCTGGGGCGAAAGGCCGCCAATTGCTACTTCATGCTCATGTTGAGCAGTAATTCGAGGTGATCCTGGTACAGTTGCTCGGCCGGAATAATTCTCAGCAGGGAGCAAAAAAGACCTGCACTCAGTCATCATCTGTTTTCGACAGTCGTGATCTAAATTCCATCTAGAAGTAGCATCTACTTCTGACATTGGGGTGTATGGCTCAATCTCGGCTGAGAAGAGATTGTAGAACGGGTGATGAGCTGCATCAACCCACATCCGTTCACTTGCGCAGACGACACGGGAGATTCGCTTCCGTGGCCATGCTCTTTGGAAAAGATCTATCTGATCTGCGTACAAAGGCTCAATGACTGCAGGACTAAAGTTCATGCCCCAGGCATAAAAGGCCGTTCCATTGCTCTGGTGAGCTACAGGTGCGAGCCATCCTGTAAGAGCTTCAAACATATTGGGGAAGCCAAGTTCATTGACTTCCTCTAGGCCTACGGCTCCGGATATATCGCCAGATTGGGGTATAACTGAGTGTGATAACACATCGTCTTGGCCAGCATCATTGTGCTGGGTTGTCTCTAAATCAACGTCTTGAACAGGTGTGTCTGAAATAGGCCCAGATGGTGGCACTGAAAAATCACCCTCTGGTAAAGAATTAATAGGGGTATTCGCCTGTAGAGCCTCGCTCTGGTCTGAGTTGTTCTCATTGTGATGGTTGCGAATGTGTCTTGACAAGACATCACTGAAATAACAAGTAAGCTATTGCAAGGATATTATCTAGACTCTCGCCCAATCACGGACCTTCTTGAGTACACTCTCTTGCAAAACTTGCAGGCAAAAGGCTTCTCTCCTGTGTCTATGGGGGCGTTAGCGAGTGTGTACTTTGCGTGGGACTCACTCACGAGATCGCTTATGCCGTAAAAGGTGTTCTAATTTTTTGAATGTTCTATCACAAAACGGGCATCGTTGACCCCTAGCTGCGAGGGCTGTAGGGGGCGCCATGGGGTGATAGTGCGAGTGGCAGGTGGGAATTGAGTGTCAAGAAATGCGGAGGTGGGAAAAGGCGTCTTTATGTGGGGAGAGAGGAGAGAGGGCCCGATCCGGGGAAGCATCACATGGCTGCCAATTGGGATTTGATTCGGACGAGAGAATATCTTGACGTTTTTGACCTGAGAGTACAAAACATTGGCTAATGACATTTCCAACATACTCCTGACTTTGCCAAACTTGAACTTCGCGATTGACAGGACATAATTCCTAATCCGGCTAGCACCAGTCAGGGCTAGGGCTAAGGCTAGCTACCATCAATTTCACTCAAATCTCTAGAGGCTCCATCTGGACCTTGGTTTCTCCCTCGTACTGTTTGAGGTACTCAGATGCCAGGTTCCGTTCTTTGAGAAGAATTTCCCGATGGCGCTCAGTACGCGGCGTGAAGCGAGCTTTGAAAGGCAAGGGCCTCATATTCTCAGACTCCCCGTACGCAAATATATCAACTTCCAGTTCCTTGCCCTAAATATGAATAACATCGTTAGCGTAAATACTTTATTATTAGCGATCATGGTAGTCATACGTTCTCATCAAGGCCCGGCTTAATATCAAATGCCCACAGCAACCTTGCAAAAGACAAAAACAAGCCTTGCTCTGCCAGAGGCTGGCCACTGCATTGTCTTCGGCCCCATCCAAAGGCATTATGTCCCCTTTTATTTGGAAACGGACCTTGCTGATCTATAAATCGCTCTGGTTGGAAGACATCCGGATCTGGGAAGACCTTTGGATCTCGATGAATAGCCCACATGTTGCTAGTAATCCACGTTCCTGCCGGAATCTGGTATCCCTGGTAGACGTTATCCTGCGATGGACAATGGGGGATACCGCCAAGAATTGTGACCGTCCTCCAGCGTAAGGACTCATTAACACAGGCACGGATATAGGGTAAGCTGGCTTCGTCTTCCCAATTCGGCATGCGATCACTGCCAGTGACAGCATCAATTGCTGCGTGAGCCTTCTTTTGAACCTCTGGGAACGCACACATGGCGAGAAGAAATGTAATCGTCGTACTGGCAGTGGTATCAACGCCACCGCCGATCATGTTCCCAGTCAGAAACGAGATCTCTTCGTCCTTGAGATCATTATTTTCCTTCTCCTTGGTCAAGGTTTGAGCAAAGTAGGTTTTCGAAAAAGTGCTTGCTTCCTTGGAAAGCGCGGTGAAGAATCGATTGAATTTTTTGCCGTTGGCAATTGTTTTGGCTGCTGGGGGATAAAGCCAGCGAGGCAAAGTAATCAACCATGGAATCGTCTCCATGATGAACATGCCAGGCATAACAAGATCAACCCCTTCCATGAATTTGAGCGCAACTTTCGCAACATCGTCATCCATTTTGCTCACTCTTCTCCCGAACCTAATACAGGATACAATAGAGATAGAATACCGTTCAATTGCCTTGACGAAGCGCTCAGGTGTCGGAAGCAGGTCTGCCATCATGACTTTGATCTCGGCTTCTTGAACTGGTCGGTAGGCGCGAACAGCCTGCGATCCGGTGGCATTGTGGGTCAATCGACGGTGATATCTCCAGCGGTCACCATACGGTAAGCAGACTTGATCGTAGAGCGTAGCATTCCGAGACTCTCCGAGCATCACCATATGCGGTCGAGATGAATAGATGGTGGCCTTTTTGTCCAGCAAGTCTGTGATGGTCCAAATGTCGTTTCAAATAATATTCGGCCTGTGTCCATGCCATATCGTGACCATGGGACTCTTGTATTGCTCGGTTAGGTCGGCCATGTAAATCCATGGTCGTGGCAGTTTGATCTGATAATGATTGCCGACAAGAGGCCAAAAGAAAGGTCCCGGTGGAAGAGTTCGACGCTTCCAGAGCACACGCACATAATCGACGAGAATGTAAGATACAAATATAGCCAATGGTGTACTGAGCAGTGCAACTACAATGGTTGCGTTTAAAATATCAAATCCTGGTAAGTTAGGTGACAAACGGTTGCCATCTGCAAGGAAGTCCATGACGGATCTAGATGCGTGTGAAAAATTGAGCCCTGGTAAGCCAGGTACCGAAAAGTTACCATCTGCGAGGAAATCCATGGTTGATCGGATGCGAGAAGTATCGTCACTCTTTTCACAGTTAAAGAGAGATCATAACGTTGCTTATATTGATTGAGATTCCGTTGCTGATACTACTTCAAGATAAACTCGTCATCTTGGATTCTGCTGGAATCGTTCTTTCGTCCACAAAGATCTACAGGTGAGATGGGGAAATTTGGTGGGATGAGGGTTTCCCCATAAGTAGCACATGTGGGACAGCAATGGTTTCTCCACACGGCCATACTTTTGGTCCACATTCTAAAAGTAGTCCATTCAGAAGTGCGGTGACTACTTTTTAGTGCCTAGGCGAATTCGAAGGATCATCTTTGATAGATATGGCTTTTTCCGGTGCTATTCTCACAAAGGAATCGGGCTACAGTATATTCTGGTTTGATGGGAAACGAAAGAACTGTCTGACCGTGTCGTAATCACTGCTTTTCAGGGCAATCAATGCTATTTTTAGTAATATTTATCTCCGTAAACAGCTTCTCGCAGAACGGCGTTGTAAAATCTGCTCAATGTACATAAGGCGTGCAATTACCTTGTGAGTTAAACTCTGCAGCTTGATATTGAACATTCAACCCTCCAGTATGTTCTCATAGTTTCTTCCTTCTACTCTTAAGCAAGGGCCTTTTCTCCCTTTTCATCGCCCTCATTGTCCTGTCCACTTCCATCAGTCATCTTCTCACTCTCCATATGTACTGCCGTGTGGCTGGTCAGATATTGTCACGGATCACGCATGAAACAAGCAAGGATGATGGCAATGACACCAAATGGAATCGTGCTGTAGAATACCATTTGGAAAGCCTTTCCGTATACCTGCTTGAAAGCCTCGCTGACAGCAGACTCGATTGCAGGAGTGATACCCGGTACATCGACAAACGCATAGGGAACGCCCACTGCGTTGTCAATTGCGGCTACAATCAGGGCCTCTAGATTTGTTGCGTTAAACCCAAGACCAAGAGCTGCCGCCGCTATAGCATCGCCCAAATCATCATTGACCACCCCGTCCAGAACAGTGTTGAAGATTTCGTTGCCCATACTGCCACCCATGCTACGGAATGTGCCGATGAGCCCGACTGCCAAACCAAGGTACTGGAGTGGAATATTCACACTTGCGGTAACGTAGCATATGAGGACTACAAGAGCGAATGGACCGACGCAAAAGATCTGTAGAGCGGTATAGGCGGCCCTGCTATTGGGAATGGTAGCTGCCAAACATCCAGTAGAGACGGCTTGTAAGACCAGCGCACAAATCATCTGCATTTTGAGATGTTTAATCTTGCCCATGAAACTTGTCGCCACGGCTCCAAAGAGAAACTATTGAAGATGAGTCAGAGCTGGCCCTCAACGGCTTGGAGCTGAACATTACCTGTACGATGCCATTTGGTAAAGCTATTAGGCCAATTTGGACGGGATCGTTTGTGAAAATGTAGAGAGATCCTTCTGGTAAAAGCGCCGACATAGAATAGAAGGTGATACCTTTACATTGGTCAGTTTGAGTTCATCATTTCAGAAAACAATTGAGTTGTCAGCATACCTGCCACAAAAGAAATTCCAAGGAGTACGGTGCATTCTCGCACTCGCGAAAAGACTCGAAGTGGAAAAAACGGCTGCTTGGCCACGGTGAAATCGAATACAAAAGCGAGAATAAACACTGTAAAGCCAATCACAATAGGAGTAATGACAGATGCGCTTTTCCAAGCATGTCCTGCGTCCCCGGCCCAACTCAGACCTATAAGAAAGGTAGTAAGCCCGGCGGCATACAGTGCAATGCCGATGAAGTCAATTTGCTTGAACTCCTGCCATCAGGTCTTGCTATGATCAAACTGAGGTCGTGTTGGTGGGAAATAGAACAATAATGTCCCGATCAAGCTGACAACGCAGTATATCAGACCGATGTAGTAGCACCACCGCCATTTGAGCGCAGTATGGGAGTTCAGACTTGTGGAGATCAAGACATTTGGTACGCCGAATGGTAGGTTGATGGCTGCCTCTGTCAAAGCGAGGCCAATAGCACTAGTTATTGTCAGCAGGGCCCATCAGCGAGAAGCAATGGACATCTTACCGCCACTTATTCGGCAGTAGTTCGGATATGCCAGCGTAACTGACAAAGATTATACCGCATCCAAAGCCTAGAAATGTTGACCCAGTGATTATGGCGTCGACTGATTTCGCTGTTGCTGCCACAATCTGATCTTGTTAGAACAAGACCATGCATTATTCATGTACCAGATACTCACAGTGCAAATCAAACAGAAAACTTGACCGACAATAATTGTCCGTCGGCGGCCAAAGGTGTCACTCAGACTTCCGGCCATCGAAAAAGAGACTGAAGAAGCGATAGACCAGCCCACAACAAGCCATGAGATCTTCGCAGTATTACCAAGATCCTCACCAATTTGGGTGACGATACCTGTCGGCAAGGCAAAGCCACAGCTTATTGGGCAAACATAAGATAGGGCTAGAAACTATCGCCATCGTCAGTGATAGCCAAGAGATCAAGTAAGATTTTACGCACGACAACTGCTAAGCATGTACGAAGAGAAGGCACCTCGGCTTTGTCTGGGTTGTCTTCAAGTGCGGCACGGTGCGGATCAACAAAATCAATAGGTTTACCATCAGCATTTTCAACGTGCTCTATGGCGCTGTCATCTGCTAATTTCGAATGCTCAGAGAGGGCGTGTTTCTCCGCTATGGGCGCTTGGGTGGTTTCCATTGTGGTTGTTCGATTGCGAAGTCTAGCTAATACAGCAGCACTCCCAACTTTTTCTTTGGCAAGACTCTTATATAGTATTATCAAACCCCGGACATGTATCCCCGCATAGACCAGAGCGGTCCCGCTGGTAAAACACCATGGCATAAATTGAAATCGTGGGCATCAATCACATGAAGCTTTTACCATGGTGGTGTCGACAAAGGATTCGTAGCGTTCTGAAATCCTCGCGCTCCGAGAGGATACCGCAACCATAAAGACCTGGAGTAAGGTGGGGATCTTGGAATCAATTAGGTCATCCCCAGATATCTAGTTACGCAGCTATAGTTTGACGGGTGTCTGGGCTCCAGTTCCTGTTGCCCGACATATCCCTGAGGTGGCTATTAAAGTTAGACTCGGACCCCAGATATACAACCATGATGGAGAAGCGGTGACTCTCATTGCTGTCCCACATGATATCTCCAGTTCCCAATAGTCAAGACCCATCCAAAACTGTGGGGGACTCTGGATCTAGACCCGAATCTGTTGGGCTTGGTGTAAGCTCCAGTCAGGGTATGTCCCCAAAGGCGTGTTTATGCATAGAGAGAGATTGTATTATAATTTAAATCAGCTCGTTGGAACTCGTCTAGGATGCCCAATAATCTAATACGATTTGCTCTTATTAACTATAGCTCAAAGTTGGCACTACTTCTCGTGCTTACAGGTGTTTAGAGGATATCTGCACTTAACTTTTGACGTCAAATTCATGACCTGCTTGCATTCCTAAGCTTTCAGACTTACGACCAGAGCTTTCTGTAAATCCACTCTTCTATAGTCACATTTCTGCTTTTCTTAACCTCGCTCGAACCATCAAAGGGCCTTCCAGATCGCTAATTCCCACGCTCACCATGCCAGGGACTCTTCCACGATAGAATCCTCTTTCTGCATCTTGTTGCTCCGTCGGATCTGCCAACTCAAACGAGAATTCAGAAAGCAAGGTTGCTATAACTTTGTAGATCAATGTCGTGGCCAGCACTTTTCCAATACATTGGCGCCCACCCGCGCCAAAGTGCATTAATGATTTGCTTAGCTCATTCATTGAATCATCATTCCATCGGGAAGGATTGAAAATCAAATGATCCTCACCCCAAATCGCTGGGTCATGGTGATATGCATAGTTGTAGACAGCGATAGAGGTCTGGAAAATTCGTTAGACTGGATGAAAATTTCAAAGGTTTTGTACTATTAAAACTAACACCTTTAGGAAAGTAGTTGCCGTCGATAGAGATTTCACTCTCCTCATGAACCCTTCTTGCAAGAGGCATGGTGAAGACGGGTGTAAGACGGAAATTTTCCTTTATGCAGTTGCGCAAGAAGGGAAGACTGGATTCGACGGTTGCAGCAGTATATGGATCGTCTTTCGCTCCCAATTGTGGGAGATTTTCGGCAATCTCTTTGACGGCGTCTTTTAAAACGTCCGGATAATGCAGTAAATTATAGAACAACATCGTTGTCGTTGCGCTTGGGGGATGGACCCCAGCGATGCTGTTTTCGTTCAGTCCAATAGGCCAAGGACAATATATGCAAGTTTATACGTACATGAAACTAAATGCTTGTGCAAACACGTTCATATCAGTAAGTTGTTGCTCTCCTTTGTTTGGATCAGTTGACTGAATCATGCGGGTGAGAACATCCTTGCGTTCCAGATCAACACCTCTCTTGATCGAGTCAATGCGTGAATCGACAGCCTCCTTGCCCCAGCCAAAATATGTAATCATATTCCGAAGCTTCTTTCCAGATTCGGATGTGGGATCAAGATTATTAAGGTTGAAAGGATTGGCTGTAGGCTTTTCCACGCGCCGCTGGCTGCAGCTAGGAGAGCCAAGTCATGGTCATCAGCTAGGAGATCTGCTTCCCCAGTTTTCTGGATTGCGAGCTCTTGGCCATACATCAAAGTGGCCATGACATCGCACATGAATAGGTAAATGATGTTTTTGGGATCGAACGCCGATTTTGTTTCGCAGTGCCGTCTAATACTTACCCTCATCGAATGGAGGTGTTCGTTAATCAGAGGCTCATAGGTCTGCACCGCTTGAGGAGAGAAGGCTTTCAACAAAATGCGCCTTCGAGCTGTATGATTCTGTAGATTCATACCTAATGTTAGCACCGGATAAAAAAAGTAAGCTCCGTCAAAGACAATCATACTATTTCACTCCGTTCGTTAAATATATTCGGTTGTTGCGGGTTGCCGAATGCATCGTAGAATTCCGTCTTGGGCATGGTCTTGGAGCCCTTCACGTATATCTTTTGAATGGCTTCCACGGACGTGATGCTGATTTTGTCTGGGCCATAGCGAACAACGGGCCCATACTTTGCATGAAGCTCTGTGAGACGGAATGGCTGTTTCCTTGACAACCATTCCTTTACTTGCCATGCGTCGGTCAAAGAGGCCGAAAATGGGCCTGGATATGACGAGAGAGGGTGCCAGTATCGCTGATAAGCAATGTATACCGCAAGAAGGAATGCAAGTAAGATTAGAGTAGCAGATCGATAATCGAGTCCGCTCTGGAATAAGATAGCGTCCATATTGGCAGCTAAACTCGGTGAAGCCCAGGGTACAATGGAAGTGTCTCTTTTATTTTTTACAGTTGAAATGTTCTGTGAGAGTAAATATTGCATGTACGTGCATACATATTATGTAGTATGTGTGCATAGGGTTTGCCATTCCCCGTACTCTCCACATTCCCCATCTTCCCCAGACTTCTCCACATGAAGTGCGATTTCATATGTGTTAACACCCTCCCCTACACTTTTTTATGTTTTATCAACAATTATTGTAAACATCTAGCCCTTCTCGTAGAAATATTATATTTTCATGATATAAATTGCAGGAGGATTTTAAATTATTTTAATTATTCTTCTGAATGTTTGTATTTAGAAGGCCTTCTGCAGGGGTGTTGACACATATGAAATCCCACTGTACATAATTCTTATTCTTAACTGCTTATGCACACAAGGAGTTTCTGCAAGCTTTCTACTATTTGCCTAGGCACTTTCTATTCGCATAACCTTTTTCTTTTCGGTCAGAACATCTAATTATCATCCATGCTTATCCTCGCCATTGCTGTTGTTGCTAAGTGTGATAAGCTTGTTCTTGCTAGCTTTAGTTAGTATTGTGTCCTGAGAATTGACTGTATCAATAATCTTCTTGAGTTTGGTAGTATTATAATATATAGTTATCTAGACTAGATGTAATAATATGTTTTATTAAAGTATGTAAATACTAAAGAATTATGGGTAGTGATATGAGGTAAGTGACTTGGGAGGTTTTCTGGGGGTTTTTAGGTTGTTTAAGAAATTTATTGTGTTTTTATATTTTTATAGCTTGAATGTTTATACGATGAGTTTTCTAGATTTTTTCTTGATAGTCTTGAGTGTATTTATAAAGAGAGTATGGTTATCTATAGATTTATGAAAATTATGTGTTGTTATTGTCAAGAACTTTGATTATAAATAGTATATTTTTTTGTGTGACTTAGTTAGACTGAGGATTATTTAGGGGTTGTATATAATTATGGATTATGAAGCTAAATCTATAGTGATGTTTAATTGCTAATCTGTTGTGTTGGATTGCTTGATGTAAGGCTAAAATATATTCTTCTGGAATCAGATGTGTGAGATTAGGCCAGTGTTGCAGAAGAATGTTGAAAAGCTTCTCAGCATCTGTCTCGATGTAGAAAATACTTCCAGTGAGGAAAAAGGGTCTAAATACCATTGGTAATCGACAAATACCCAAAAATAGAATAACGAAGAGATTTGCCTGGAAGTTTACACAGATAGTTGGAATTTTCTGGTCGCTTCCAATCAGCCAATACTGTCCCGATCAACTACAACTCTCCAGCTTGCTCCGCACCACTCGATTACGATATGAACAACTAGCCAATCTGCTATCCAAAGGCGATGACGAGCGCGGAATCTGCTCCAGTTACGCTGGCGCTCATGCTTGCATTTTAAGAATCTTCCCATGTTAGCTGTATGTCTCCTCGAACACAAATGCAAGTTTCGTAGCATGTTAAGTAACCGTAATTGTCGGGCTTATAGACAAAAACCCATCCCAGCGGTAAAATGTCTGTATTTTTTTGATCAGTGAGAAATGGATATGTGCTTTTTCATTCGTCTACATTTCTTAAAAATATTGATGTCTATTCGGAATCCTACCTACATAAATGATAGACTTGGATATAACACGGGTTGAGGTATTTTTGGCTAGCCAAGACTCTTTTGAGGAATTTAGTCTCGCTATGAGGGGCATGTCGATTTCTATGGAAGCATGCAGTTATCCCATATAGAAAGGCTGTACGGTGAATCATCCTTGGCAGCGATTCATGATTAGCTGGTTGCGCGATTAGTGCGGTGTATGCGGCGCAGCAGCGCTCAAAAGCACCCTTTAGACCCTGAAATCTTCCCGTCCATGCTGACTGACTACATTTATAACTCTCCTCATGACAACCACCAAGTTTTCTCCTGCAGGCTGAAAAGAGCAAACGACCATGAATCCTGAAACACTGAGCACTGCTTGCTCTAATGGCGATGTGCACCACGTTCAGGAATTACTCGGTTCCGATTGGAAGCCATCGCAAGATCAGCTTGATGAGGCGCTGTGCAAAGCTACTTGGAAAAATCATGCAACCGTCACGGCGCTCCTTCTCTCACATGGAGCTCTCATTACTGATAGTGCCTTTATCGGCGCCTGTAGAAGCAAGAATATTGCTATTTTTCAAGAATTTCTCGACCATGGCTGGGATATTAATTCAACCGAATTTGGATGCCCAGCACTAAGGTATCAATCAATGGCTGCCATCTTCTCGCTTAATCCTCGCATCTAACGCTGTATTGACAGGCTTGTTGTCGGGGATGAGACTTGCGTGCGGTGGTTCTTGGAGCATGGTGCTGACCCGAACCAAGTGTGTGACAGAGGCATTTACCCTCTTTCTACTGCGGCACTGCATCCCTCAGCTACCGTCATAGAGCTTCTCATTTCTTATGGTGCAGAGCTTGATACCAAGGCTTTATTAAGTGCCATGTCTCCTCGCGGTGGAGGTGGAATTCCGATTATGAAATGCCTAATCGATCATGGAATAGACATCAATGCACCTTCGAAGCCATGGTCATCACCTCTCCACTGGGCTGTTCATGTTGCGGGTGTAGAAAGCACACGTCTCCTTTTAGACGAGGGGGCAGATCAATCCATTAGAGATATCCTTGGTACAACGGCACTTGAGGTGGCTGAATCGAGAAAGAATAGGACGCCAAGATCCATGGAGGTTTATGAGATGCTTCTCCGTGCTTCCGAGGGAGTGGAAGAAACATAGCCAATTGTTATCTCAGCTGCAGGGATTGAAAAGTTGCTTTCTTTAAGACACTCAGCCGCGTTAGCATAGTTCTGCCGTATCCTTGTCGAGGATAATACCTCTCCATACTACCTAGGTAAATAGTTGTCTCTAGCCTCTAGAAGAGAAACCGGTAATATTACAGTGTAATCCCAACACAGACACAAGTTACCTACTATGGGTGGGTAACTTCGTCTGTGGTATAATTCTTCCAGCCAGTGGCAGTGCTTACACATGGAGCTACCAGGGCCCTCTATACAGGACCACAAATCAGGGAAATTGTTTGAGCTTTCCTGATCTCAACGGAGATGGTCGGGCTGATATGTCGGCTGTTGATTCCTTGACAAACACCGCAGTGACATGGCTCAACATGTGACCCGGAGAGGGTGACAGTGACAATGGAGATGATCAGGATACATTTACCTAAGGGGCTCTACCATTATTATGGTAGATTGTGAAGTTTAATGGTTATGGTACAACTACTAAGGTGTTTATTGATTTTGGGGGGTACTTTTCTTCCAAGAATTCTGTACAAAGTAAATCATATTCCTCTTTATCGTCATATGTGACCGTAGTCAATCTAACAATCTTATTGGAACACCCGGATCAATTCCTTGATTATGGAATATTTTCTTTTTGTTCCAAGGTAACATGAGTAATTCCGTTTCTGTCCTAGAAACAACTATTTTTTTTAGCGATCAATCTTGGCAGTCGACATAGGTATGATCGATTGGACCCTACACAGCTGGCCGCCGAAAACTGAAAGTGCTCATGATCCTTGCACCTCGAGTGTGTAATGTCAATGACTCGCAGCATCTCCGCGAGCCATATCTTGACAATGCCTTTGATGCACAGGAAGTTCCCCAATAAATAAAACTTTACCGCTAGCTCGTGACTACTGTGCCACATTCTATTACGGGATTGATACAATATTAACAGACTAGCACCTCAATTAGCGCATGAAACTTGCAAATCATGCACCTTAGAATCGGTAGTTACACATCCAATGCATTCCAAATCACAAGGAAACTTGAAAGATAGTACTATTCTGAAAGTATCTCGTAAACTCTCATGGCATTTTCCGACCTACTCATTCTGGATTTTGCCATCTCAACTGGTGTTCGACCAGCGGCATCTTTTATTGACCAGTCCGCCCCATTATCCAACAAGAGACGAGTTTGCTCTATGCCTGCATTATAAACAGCGTAGTGAAGAACAGAACCGTGTGGCCGCACAGATGCATTAATATCTATACCATAATCAATCAAGCATCGCATGACTGGGATTCCACCACTGCCACCACTACCACAACAGTTAATGGCACTCAATAAGGCCTCTGGAACGAGTTCTGAGCTGTAAGAGATAAGAAGCTCTATAATAGTGATTGAGGGGTAAAGTGCCGCAGCATCAAGCGCCGTAAACCCTCTATTGCTCTGTTGGTTTGGATCAGCACCGTGTTCTAAGAACCAACGCACACAGCCCTCGTCCTGCACTATAAGCCTATTAAAGTACACACGAGTCAATCAGTCGCTAAAAAAAAAAAAAAAAAAAAAAAAAACAGAGATGATATGGAGAGAGAGAGCCTCATGCCTCAGCGCTGGTCCTCCAAACTCAGTTGAGTTAATGTCCCAGCTGTGATTAACAAATTCTTGAAAGATAGCAAGATCCTTATTCCAGCTAGCGGCAAGAAAAGTAATTTTGGTAATTTGAGCCCCATTTAAGAGAAGTAACGCTGCGATTATAGTGTGGCCTTTCAAGGTAGCCTGATAGAGTGCGTCGTTGACTTCGGCTTGCGATGGCTGCTCCCAATCAGAACTGAGTAATTCCTGTACTTTATGCACATCGCCATTAGAGCACGCGACATTTAGTAGCTCGGCTGTCATGGTCACTAGCATTGCACGTGAAAAGCTGTAGTCAAAATTTTCAGCGGGGTGAGGCAATTTGGATGTTGATACAGACTGCTTTTTATAGATGCATCTGCGCCGCATGGGCACGGACCACAGTTACCCAACGCCAAGATCCCGGCGGGTTTCCACGGTCTTGGCAGGGTTCCCCGGCCTTGGCATCAATGTATGCGACGCAGCGGTCTTAATTAACAGCTTCTATACTATGCATTTACCTCAGCGCCGCTACTATCATTATGGTAGATCGTGAATTTTAATGCTACAAGGTGTTTGTTGATTCTGGGGTAGAATGTACTATTCTTGCAAGAATTCTGTACAAAGTAAATCATATCCCTCTTTAGCCTCATATGTGACGGGAGTCCATCTAACAATCTTATTGGAACTAGGTAGTCACTGGTGCACTAGGATATCACACATGAGAAAGATAAAATAGGGAAGCAGCTTCGGTACGCGTGGTGGAAAGCTTATATACACCCGGGTGGTGCCTAATTGGGAAATATGAGGCTATTCCCGATACGCAGGTAGGGCCTTCCCGCCCGTAGCCCTAACTGGCCACCTGGCCGCCGTCACACCATATTAAGGAAGGAAGCACCAGTTTTAAAAATAGAAAGAGGGTGCGAGAGGAAAAGAGAGAGAGAAAGGGCAACGTAAACCTAGCCCCAGTATCTGTACATCACTTATGAACAGCTGTGTAACTGCATTAGCAAGTGTATTAGATTTGACCAGAATCGACGATACACATTACCGTTCAAAAAGACGTCCAAATAAGCTTAATTCAACGACGCATGCATTTAAGCTTAAATGCTTCCCGTTCGTTCCGAAGGCAGGTGGCTACAGTACCCACGTGGCTGCCCCCCTTTCCAGAATAATAACAAGACGTCCGAATTACCACAGCTATTATGAATGAGGTCAAAGAAACCATTGCATTGTCTTTTGTCCTGTTGCTCATTAGACAGAACATCATCTACGAATGTCAGCCATTATGCCGTCTCAAGTACAGATAGGGCTAAAGTGTTCTACGGTAAATCTCTCGTAACTACGCCAATATCAAGCACCAATACTGCCTTAGAAGGTAAAAAGAAGGATCCAGCTAAATCATAACAGTCATCAATTTAGTGAAATCCCGAAATAACACCTAGATAATTAGAGCCGAAAAGGTCCTGGCGGACTACATGCGTCGTGTACTGCCTCGTCCCGAATACTGCCTCGTCCCGAATACATCATGAGATACATGTGTAAGTGCTCAAAGCAATTTTTCTCCATCCATCTTGTTGACCGCCTGAATATCGATGTTTAGAAGGGATCCCTCCGTCTCCGCGTCGTCCTTCTGTATCTCACTCATCTTTTCCAAACCCGATGCCCCTTTACCATTCCACGGAGATCCCATAAAGCTCTTTTTGGGGCGTAAAAGCGCCAGTGGTCTCTCAGCTTTGATGGAATCATGTCGTACTTTGTCCAAACAAAGTATCCTGCGGGAAAACCGAGTGGAAGCGTACGCATAATTCGATATGAGTGTCCTCCCTTGCCATGGCATTTTAGCAGTACGCCGACTTCATTTGACAGCCTCATCATGCAGCGCTCTGTATCGGGATTTGTCGGCAAATAGTAATGAGGGAACTGCAATGTGCTTGGCCAATCCTCCTGAGTGCCGATTTTTACCGGGGTAATCGACTTTCCGTCGATTCGAAAGAGACCCCATAGCCCCGGATTCTCATTAGCGGGAAAATCGTCTCCTGGTCTCAATGTTTGCCATCTCATTTCGCCCATTGGACCATATGAGTGCATGATGACTGTGCCATCCAGTTGGACGTCCATGGTCTCAGCCGGATAGCTCCATAGTTCTTTGTCCTTGTACAAGGTGGTCAACCCTTGTCGGAGTGCTCCTGGTAAGCGAACGTCGTGCTTCACTGTGACATGAGTAGGCGCGCTTTCTGACCCGACGCAGTGTCTCTGGCTTCAGAAAGCTTCCTGGACATCGATTTCTTCATCCTCTTTGGCTTGGGGGTGTCTTCTTCAGTCTCTTCAGCGTCGCTACCGTACTCGCCACGTTTCCCCTGCATGGGCATCTCCCTTTCCTTCTCGTTCTCGCCTTCAATTTTGGCTCTGCCGTGGAGATAGTCGAGATATTTGTAAACTTCATACTCGATCGTCGTGCGCTCCTTCTCTGGAAAAACTTCATCAGCGGTCAGGCTGTCATTTTTGACAAAGTCCTCAAGGTCCGTGACGTCAATTCCTTCCTTTTTCAGAAGCTTCAGCTTGGCTTGTAGTTCTTTTTCGAGTTCGGGTATGTTAAGTATTGAGCTTTCGAACTTTCCTGAAACCATGTAGTCGTAGACGTCTTTCGGCATTTTTCTGTGTGTTGCCATGCTGGATATTTGACTTCGAATGGAAGGCAGCGGTGCAAGGAATAGCGGCTGTTCTCGACAGTGAACGCCGATGTATTGGATAAAGAATGTCTTCCTGCAGACCAAATAATCAAAGGACGCGGGAGAAATTCAAGTGAAAACAATCGATTCGATGATTGGTCGGAGTTATGCGAAAAGATTGTCGCAGTGAGTGGAGTTTTATGCGGGACTGCGAACAGAATGGCCACCAAATTCTATGGATAGTCAAGTGAGGCTTTGAAAGGTTGATTCAGTAGAGAAGGTGGTGGTCGACTATAAGATTCCAAGGTTTTGGTGAGACCGAAATGATCCTTAGTAGTAACACAGGTGAGAGTTCAGTGGAGAGATCACCCAGTAATAGTTTGGATATTGACAGCCTTTGCTAGCAAATCAAGTGTAAGATGCATCCGAGTGAGTGGCATGCTATCTTGCTGGCATGGGTGTAAGTATAGTCTCAGTTAAGTGAGAGCGAGTCAGATCTCACCTCGGTCGCTGCTGGCTCTTTGCTTGAAGGTATTGTCAAGTTTGCTCTACGAGCTGAGTGCACGGTTGAGTGGAGTTGAACACTTTGGAAATCGAGGGATCGAGTGCACTGGAACTTGACGAGTTGGGTGTGTGGTTGAGAGAGGTCAAACGCAATGTGACTCCAAAGATCGAGTGCGCTGGATCTCGATGAGGCGAGTTTACTGGGGCGCAAGAAAGTCAGGTGCATTGGGGACTCGTGAGATCAAGTGCATCAAAGCTCCAAGAAGTCGAGGGCGCTGTCCTCCTTGCTAGCTTTTCGATCTCCTCCTTGAGTTCAGCAGCCTTCTCTGGATAGTACGTTAGGTAAGTGGAAATGATCGCGACTGGCTGCCAGCTGGGCTTGGTGTTGCTCTTCCAACTCACCAGATACTGCCAAATCTTTTGAAAAGATCCAAGTCGATATTTACGAAAGATGTATCGATTCCACGGGCAATGTCGATGATGTATGAGAAATTGATCCTGTTCTATTGGGTACGGTCGACAAGCTTAGAAATGAGAAGTGTGAAGACGGTAAACGGAGAAAGATGGAATATAATGGTGACAGCGGAATATATACAGAAAATATAAAGCATATAAACCACAGCTAGAATACCCTACTAAGGTCTCTCTTTTTGGTGCCAAGGTGTTAATCTCCCGTTGTCAAACAGAGGCCATGAAGTCGACAAATCAACCTAGAGATCATTTCTACGTCGCCGCCTGTCTTCGCGAGGTGTAGACTCCGTTTCGTCGTAAGTGGCGCTCGTGTTGGAGAGAGGCCTCATTCACAACATTCAGATCACAATCAAGAATTTGGTAGTTATTATGCGTGTCGTTGAATATTACATGGCAGAGTTTTGGCTCCGCTGTGCATTGAAGGCTGCAGTTAGTTGATGGGGTATTGGTAAATACGAACGATTATCTTGCTCGACATACCTCGACAGATTTTTGGTGTTCTTTGGCAAAGGGTTAGAATAATATGATCGGTTATGATTTTCCATGAGCCGTAGTTGCCCCGATGGCCAAAACGGCTGATATGTGTCTGTCGAAGTGGCTTGGAGCCAGCCCTTGTGGTAGGCGTCCTCGATTCCCGGTAGGTTATTCGTTGACCAAGCTATTACTCCATGTTCCTTGACAGCATTGACCAACACAGCCCTTAGGTTCGAATTCAAGGGACTTTGCAAATCCTGTAGCCTCTGAAGGCCACGTCAAACGCGATCACTCGTCACATTCGATAGCTCCTTCTCGTTGGGCGGCTCTCGCGGCTCTTGTGGTTTCGAAGAGGCGCGGTAGGTGTGTTGCCTCCCTTTGTGACTGGCTTCCTGGTTGTGTCGTAGTCTTGTTTTGCTTTTGGCATGGGAGTTTGTTCGTCGTAAGCGGTCTCATGCTGGTCAATTTGCTGGACGACACGTTCAAGATAGTTGCATCCTTTCTTATGTATCGATAGACGAAGCTTTGCATTGCTGCGGAGACTGGTGCCTTGCTTCATGGCTGATGCAAAGACTGGTAATTGCGAGGGTTGCACGCGTGTCGGGGAGTCATCATGAACAAGCTATCTTGAAGTCTCTCAGCATCATGCTGAAAGGACGGAACATTGCTGGAGGAAGGAAGGAAGGAGGACAAAGATAATTTGCGGGTGTTGCCCAAATATCTAGCTAAAGCTAATATTTGCCCTAACGCTAAGCCAAGTAGGGAAGCCAGGCAAAACGTATCGGTGTCAGATGACCTGCTAGATGACAATGGCAGGGCAAAGTCCATGTTCATCGTCATTTCTTCTTGCGGGAGTGCCTGAGGCCTTCTCCAGTTCAGTCTTTACCTCCATGCTCGCACTCACATGCGGCCCCAGTCCGTATTTCGCGGTCACGGGCTGTTCAGTCTTTCCGCCTCGAGCATATGCACCAACTGCAGCTCCTGGTTTATCAATATCACAAACATATCAGGCTTCATAAGCTGGGTTTGGGAGAAAAAAAGGCAGAAAGAAAGGAAGAAAAAAAAAGGAAGAAAAAAAAAAAAAAAACAATAGCAAGCCAGCAGGAAAGTCTGAATTACGAGATAAGTCCTAGGTCGACCTGGCTACGGCTCCATTTGCCAAGCCGCCAATTAGTCAGCACCCATCAGGCAACCGAGGTCACGTGCAGGCTATACTTGAGACTATTCCCAAAAATCATTTGATATTCTACTTTACAATAGTCTCCCTTTTCAGACAGGTATCACCCCAGGCTAAAAATTTGTCAGTAAATAGAGACTAATACGAAGTAATAGAATACCAAATTTCAGCTGAAAATCTCGAGCGTGGAAAAAATAATTAGCATTTACATAAAGGGTTAAAATGGCAATTCAGACCGTAGAAAAGTATATACTAATTTAAAGCTAGCTAGTGGTCACGCACACAGAGGATATCTTCATTAAGCTTCCCTCTCTCTCTCCCTTCTTCTTCAAAAGCCTCATCCATGACAAATTTCTCGATCACCTAAACCCTTTTTATCGATTTTGTCGTATTGCAACACATCTTGAGCCTTTGACTTCACTTTATTCAACTACTGTTTTCGAAGCCTGACGCATTTTTTGAACCTAAAACAATCAACATGGCATCCTCTACTACCACTGCTCAGCTGGCCGATTACGCATTCACCGTGCGCGGAAACGCATACGAGCTAGACATCATGTTCAGATCGCGAACAAACCCCATTCAGGTCACGGCACTAGCTCAATCATCATTGTCTATCGGGAGCTATGTGGCTATTGACAAATGTCCCACCGATTTCTCGGCTGAGGCTGAAGCAAAGCCACCTGGGACTGGACAATCAAGCTTTTTTGGTGGTTGGTGTCGTACCGGTTACCCAGATCACCCGTGCAGACAATGCTACAACTATGAAGTGGAGTGGAATCGTGGGTGAGAACTTGCCTCCACACTGGGCAAGACCCAACTCAGAGAGACCGGCTGTACGCGTTGCTACACCAATTACAGCCAGTGGAGGCAACATCAGACTCTATGCACTTCTCGATAAAGATCCGACCACTGGTCTCTGCCACGCCGCCCTCATCTCTTCAGAGAAGGTTTACTATTTGTCCGAGTATCGAACCTCCCATAATCCTAGCAGTGGAAACATCCCTTGAAGTCGAAGACGAAGACGGAGCTGACCTTGCAGCAGCTCAGCGATTGAAGGTGAAATCACTCACACGTGCTAGGACGTGGCACGGGGCTCCAATTGCCTCCCTACGACGTGCCGTTCATATTCTGGGAAATGCAAGAGCCAGCATGACTCTTACTAAGACTCAGCATCGTGAGCTAAGCGAATTGCTCGGACTCTACTTTCCTCGGGATCCTACCCTACAACCACTTCTAGAAGACCGCCACCGAGAGGCAGATACCAATGAAGGCAAATCCGAGCCAGATGATCAAACCCCAACGACAGGGCAAAACGCGAAGCGACGTAAACTCCACCACTCCACCCCGAAGACAACCACCCCGAAGAAATCTGCCCCGAAGGCAACCACCCCGAAGACACAGACGCGTCAAACAAACCGTGATAATCGAGGTCGATTTACCAAGATTACAACCCAAGTCTGGTGCCCAGACTTGGAAATCTGGGTTAACCCATCATGGGTATTCGGTCCAGAGATGTCCTCCGGAGAAATTGTTCGCATGTCGTCTAAATTTCTCCTCGCATAGCCTTTGCACACCAAGCACCTCGCTCGCTCAGTCTCTCACTACACTAATGCAGGGCTCCAAATGTCTCTTTCGCGGCGCATAAGAAATCCTTATTGCTTATCCTACACGTTATTTTAAACACCTCGCTTGGCCTCTCCCAACATTGATGTAGAGTTCTAAGTTTGTGTTTATCAAATTTATGTGATGCCTAGTATATGTACCTCGGCGAAATACATGGTCGGTCCGGTTCCTCGCGTATATGCCACACGGAACGCATACTTGCAAGTAGCTACCTAGTTAGTATGGCTATAAGAATCTTATCTATGCTTGTTATCATCTTTATACTTAGTTCAATATCATATTCTATATCTCTAATCTTTCCGCTTTCATATCAACCCGTAGACCGACACGGACGTGACCATTTTATGTTCTACCATCATTCCGGGTACTGCGAACGGTACCCCCCCCAAACCAAGATATGATCAACGGACAGATTAAAAACTTAGTAAATAATTGGAGAAATACCTATTAAACAATGAGGGAACGGATGAGGCGCTCACAAGGTGTGGAAAACTGACGGGATTTTTAAGGCATCGAGGCAGCAATCGAATACACACGGAAGAACAATGGGCATCATACTTTTGGCTGCCTGGTTCAGGCAAAAACGCCCGGTGCCTACTCTTTCCTCAGACTGTTAGCCTCCCAGCGCCTCGGAATTTCCATTGTCAGCTTGATCATCTTTTACTGCCATTCTCCTCTTCATCAGCAACGTTTAGTATTACTACAGGAGAAGAAATAACCACCATGGCTACAACGACAGCAGAACAGGTTGTCTCTTCTGCAAAACGACAACGCCTATCTGCTGAAGAGGCGATGTTGTTCCCCTATCCCGACATTCCTCCAGAATGCATCCATCCCCGTCGGCCGCATATCGGTGATCTGAGAAGAGTGGAAGGTAGGAGTCCAATGACTGGCTTTCGAGCTCGAATCTTACTGACATTAGTTTTCATTAGTGACGACTTCATCCGCGTGGGGTAGCACTGCGGCTACCAGGGCTTGTCTCGAGACTGAGGTCACTCTCGAAAATGAACAGTTAATTCGCACACACCACCCAACGCTTCGTGATGCTGAACTTGTATTTGTGGCTCAGGAACACGATGGAAGGTCGATCTGGATAGTCGCCCCATCGAGCGTAGGAGATTCCGCAACTACTCACGCTGGCGGTCGGGAAATTCATGTTATGCCTGTTGGCTTCACTGATACGGGTCCAAGCCCTTCGTGCCAGATGGATCGCAACCCAGATGCCTTGAATCCTAGACGATTCCTTACTCAGCGCGACTTGAATATTCTACGAGAGATGTTCCCACTCGCAGTTGGTGCTAGAGTATTTATCAGCGGATGGATTGTCATCTTGTTTGAAAACCTATCTGATATACAGGAGAGCTGGCGACGTGATCGACCTGCGGAATCATTTGGCTCGCTTAGAGTTCTTTATGACATACTCGATGATGAACCATCTACAAGTGTGGTTTCACGAGGATCAGCAGTTGTGGACAAGCCAACATCCAACAGTGTTGCCTCAATTGGGCTCAAAATTCGCTTTCCTGATGGAACCGAAGCAATTACTGTTCCGACACATGCTTTTATCAAATTCCGCACACTCGACAACCCCTTGATCAGGCGAATGGTCCATCTTTACGATAAAGTGAAAGAACAATTGTCTCGATTCAAACCCATTAAGAAGAGCTTTAGTCTCCCTTATCTTATTTCGACACGGCAAAAACCGTCTAGCAACTCATCGATGGGGAGACGTGTTTTTCTAGCAGGACAATCCCAATCGGTATGTCTCTTGAGATCCATCCCAACGCGAATTTTTATCTGACTTCATAATAGATTGGCACCATTACCAAAACCTACGATCCTGTCAGCTCAGCAATGCAGATGATGATATTTCCTATTACCTTCAGACATGATCTGTCATTGGTCACAGGTAGCGATTCCTGTCCTCTCCCACAAGTAGCAGTTCCTGTGGGGACGCCACAAGTTGCCGGTTGGGGAAACTATGAAGACGCTCTAGATGGTCATCCTCTTTTCCTTATGAGACTCCATGAAGCCAGTGGCAGATTGACTATCCGATCTGGCCAGGCAGTATCAGAAGGGACCAGACAAGCAATTGTAGAGGCCACACAGTATACTTGGAGCACTCGGTACTTGACCCAAAACGTCTCGATTCTATGGAGGACTCATCACGACGGGGATAGCCTGAGGGGTTTTTCCGGAAGTGCACTTTGCCTGGGCAGAGAGTATGACCGAACATGTTTGGCCCTTTGTTTCCAGAACTTTGACACGCCATTTTATTCACGAGAGGTTCTAAACAACGACTTTGTCCCTGCACCGGCCAAAGACCCCTGTCGCCACATATTTTTACATGGGGGTTTTCTATTACCGATGGAGATCAAAAAGACCGAAATCATAAGCGACGGGGGCAGAGTAGCTCTTAACTTCAATACATACCCCAGCCGAAGCAGTCACGAAGCAAACTCGGCGGGGGTTCGGAGATCATTCTCTTCTCATCGCGATTGACAGGGAGCTATGCAGTTGAACACTGGTGAATCGTGTATTAATCTATAGATTGATCATATTATTATCAGAGCTTAGCCCAATCAACGCCTCAACTTCGAACTGTCCGCTGTTCAGGACAAACAAGAGCTGGATGAAGATTCATAAAACCAACTGGGATACGGATTCTCAATATGGAAGAAGTGGATGATGTGTGTGATATTTCTAAACCTTCAGCATTTACGTGTCCTTTATTTTAAATGTCAATCAGCCAGCTCCGCGGCTCGATATTGGCACCTTTCCTCGTCATGTCATGTAGTTTAGCCCACCCCCCAGTGTCACTCTTTGTGAAAAGGCTTTATCCTAGTTAGTTAGATGACCACGCAAAATACGACTAGTTTTTAGTGTGGTCCTTCATGAGTCAACAACACCTGAAATACTATTGCCCGGGTATTTGAAACCCGCGTAGTTTCGGGTTTAGAGTTTGTCTACTGCTATGTATACTATTCCTTTCCGGCAGAGAATTCCATTGTTAAGTATTGGCATGTAGTTGCTGATTTCCCATTATTATTCCACATCTCGTAATCCGCGAGAAAGTTGTACTCGATATCGATCTGCTTATAGGTTGCAGGTGAACGAAACCACCATCAACAAAAAAGAACAGTGGCAAAATATCAATCTATTTTACTACCTAACTAAAAGTTTTAACACGGTTTAGTCTCGGTGAAATCGACACCGGCTGCAGAACCGACTGGGTAGACATGCATTTACCCGGTCGATCAACTGAGACTATCACTGCAACCCCCGCATTTACATGTACGATCCATGATAGTCGATGCATGATGATTATGTGTGATATTGTATTCGTGGATAAATACTTACGTATACCCAGGGGGCTCCACTGGGTCAATCTATAAAAGGGGGCCGACTTTTCGCCCCGAATGCTATGTTGTATCGTTCACGTACGTGTACCGCCAGAATGAAGTCTTTTGTACATGCTTTCATTGCCTTGACGGCAACAGCATTGACTCTCGGCCATACAATTGCGTGTACCACTGACGACGATTGCAGTCTCAATGGTCTCTGTCAGCAAGGCACATGTGCTTGTGATCCAGGCTGGATTGCGTCTGACTGCAGTCGGTTAGATTTTCGACCTGCAACGAGATATACCGGCTACAACCGTACTGTCGAGGGCTATTCTAGCTGGGGAGCTAGAATCGTGCAAGACACCGCTGATTCTAAATTGTTTCACTTGTTCATGGCACAGTTTGCCCACCAGTGTTCACTGAGTTTTTGGACTCCTTATAGTACTGTGGTTCGGGCCACATCAACATCCGGCCCTGAAGGCCCCTACCATTTCGGTGCTGAGATTGTGGGAACGTTTGCCCATAATCCTACCGTCGTGTACAGTGAGGCAGATGAGCTATATCTTTTGTTCCACATTGGGTGCCCGATCTCAGTGCCTGCTGGATGTGGATCGGAGACTTTCAGCTGTGGTCCAGGAAATACAGACAACGGCGAAAGCGGGATTAGTGCCTGGTCATCGCCAGATCTGAAGAGCTGGACCTTCCATGGCCAAGTAATGCATGGAAATGTTAACGGCACTTGGGATTCCGATACCTCCAATCCTTCGGCATTCCCCCTGTGGTCTGCGAATGATCGTACACACGAGATACTAATGGCATATCGTGGCTGTATCTGGAATTGTGACGATGGCCTCGAGCAGATTGGTGTGGCATCGGCACCAAACTTCACTGGCCCTTATACCCGTGCTCATGACTATCCCATCTTCCCCAACGACGCCGAAGACCCCTTCGTTTGGCGTGATAAAAGGGGAAACTTCCACTTGCTCATGCACTCGCTCGAATCTGCTGATAATGGAGTTGGCTCTGGGCCCAAGGTTGGCCGTCATGGATACGCACGCAATTGGGATGGACAATGGACTTTTAACAACGAGACGTTAGCATACAGCACTTATGTCACATTCACCGATGGCACGGCGACCAATTACTCGCGGAGGGAGAGACCGCAGTTGTATTTCAGCGACGATGGACTGATGACGCCGCTGTTTTTGAGCAATGGGGTTCAGGAGGTGAACATGTCGCAGAGCTATACGATTGTTCAGCCTATTGGCGATGGGGCAAGTGCGTATGTCGAGTCGTTGGGCTTGTAGGAGAGAGGTAGAAAGCAAATGAATGGATCAATAATGAAGAGAAAAAAATAAGTACAGCGGGATGACTCCCCTATATCATGTTGTCCCTGTCAAAAACTGTCATAAATATTTGAAGCCCCCCTCGGATCTATATGAAGACAGTACTAGATATAGATCCGAGGGGGCCTTCAAATTACCTTCTTATTCTGATGCCAATCGTGTATAGTATACTGGAAGGTGTCTAGGGTATTTATTATTCTGTAGAGAAGACGGCGGGCCTGAGGCTCTTAAGAGTGTGGGCGGAGGCACCTTCCCTCTTTCCTTCTTCCTTCCGTTGTCCAAACAGACAAGACGCGACACCCTCAACTTTTCCTCACTTCTCCATCAAATCTCCCATATTGCTTATGCAAAAGTGAAGGCTATCCAACATCTCTCGTATCTCACAGACCATCGCATCCCTTAACTACGCACCATGTCTGTCGACCCACGCGTTTCTCAGTTTTCAGACGACTCCGAGTCTTCAGGCAAAGAACCGCAGCAAACCATGCTTTTCACGCAGAATAAAGAAGCCAATCATTCGTCCAAACTGAGCCATCAGATCCCCGATGTGGTCAAGCTAGCCACCCACTCTCATCCAGACTCGAAGGCTGACGGGGATAAAGCCGCCGTGCAATCCTACGCGGATTATATTTGCTCTTACAACGACTGGAAAGGCTGGCTTGCAAAACTCGATGCCTGCGAGGACCAGCTAGAAAAAATCTCCCTCCAGCTCGAACATTTCGCCGGCGATGACATCATGGGGGATCGAGTGCTGGTTCAGTGGCGCAGTGAGCGCTTGCGTTGGCATGACCTGACCCGTCTCACATATGTCGCCCTCCACAGATGCGCTTTCCATATGACAGAATATCACAATCTGTTAACGGAGGTCTACAGCAACAGGGATATCGAAGCAGAGCGACTCGCGAATGAACTAACGAAGGCCTCCCGGGAACTGAATGATGCGAATCAACTGATCAAAGAATTGTCCGCCAAGAGATCCCTTGTGTTGGAGGTCCAGACGGTTCATGGTTCTTCGCAGCAGTCATTCCAGTCGCCAGTAGCGTTGACTGAGAGTTGGGATAATCTGGATGCAGCCTTCGAGGGCACGCTCGACAGAAAGGGCAACGAGCTCTCTGAATCATGCGAAGATCTTTTGACTATGAAGGAACAACGTGAATTGTGTGGCTCTCTCTCTCGCCCCTCCATTGATTGTCTCCGACAACCATTTGCTGACCAGTAAGACAACAGAATTATCGATTATGAAAACGTTTCGCGGCGTAAGCTTACGTACCTCTTTTTAACCGGGCTGGAAGGTGTCTTATACTTGGGGAGGGAGCCCGAATACCGTTTGTCTTATCCACTTTTATGTCATTATTCAATATTGATATCATAGCTCATCACAACGATGTTTACTGGCCAGAACACTGCAACCTTAGTCAAAGATCTTTCTATTTTCTTTCTTTTTTTTTAAAAAAAAAGAATATCCACGAGCGTTGGTGTGGATGAGCAGTAGAAATGGGTGGAGTCATACAAATATCTATCTACAGTAAAACCTATCACGAAGCAGCTTTAGGTCGCATCTTGGGCCGTAATTATAGACTAGTCAGAGACTCCGGGGCCGCTGCAGTGCTCTAGCCAATTAGTAGCAGTGGTGGTACATAGATGATAGCGCAGCTAACCAGCTGAAAGACGGGTGTGTTACTCCAACAATTAATCAACCAACCAACCAACCAACCAACCAACAACGATGTGCGCAGGGGTTCGTTGGAGAGCTGGCAAATGATCTCATCGAGTGCGTATTCACTATTTATGCGTCTATTTATGCGTTGACAATTCAGACCGCTAAGTCCAGCCAGTTGTTAATAGCCGTTTACTAATTATTTAAATAGCCACATTGTCGTGGAGAGCTACAAATGTCACGTAAGCCCTAGGTGCCATTTTTAATACAAATAGGTATCACATAAGCCCTACGCGGTGCCATACATCGAACGCGCGTCGCCTATCGACTAGCAATCTAGTGCGCTACTTATTATAGATTGGTTCTCTCGTGTGGTGATAGTATCGCTATACGAAAGAGCCAATTAGTTGATACTACTTGTGGTATACGCCCTAGCCTGCCTCCGTGCGCTCCCTGTCTGCAAGTGATATATATATATATATATATATATATTGTCTGGTTGTGAAAGATTTTCCAGCTCGCTCATCACCCCAAGAGCAAAGCATGGTACCATGAGTCTGTTTGAACAAGACCTCGGGCTACCAGCAGTCATCGCTGGACTGAGCTCTCACTTGCTCTGTTGGATCCACGGCGAGCGAAGCAACAAGGAGGTTCGCATATGGCTGTATTCTCACTGTCTCGCCAACAGCCTCCTTTTCCTCGCTGCCAGCGGCAGTATCTCAATTTTAGCATCGCTGGGATTAGTCCTTTATCTAAATGCCTGCTTTTATGGCACTCTTTTTCCATCCACTTCGCCGTTTTCCAGGTCCATTTAGTTTGAAATTGTCCAAGTTGGTGGCGTTATATTTGGATAGCGAGAAAAATCAGTACCATTTACGCATTTGGGACTTGCACAAGAAATACGGTGATATAGTCCGGACAGGGCCTCAGGAACTCAGCATTCTCGACGCCACGGCCATTGAAGCAATATACGGACCTGCCAGCAAATGTTTGCGCGCCCCATGGTATGAGAGATTTGTAAAGGGGAAGGTAGAGCAGGTGTCGGTTATTTCCCTACGTGATCCTGCTGTTCATTCCAAACGGAGGAGAGCAGTATGGGACAAGACCTTCAGCATCACTGGTATGCCTCTTCCATGTTCCTTCCGATTTTCCTTGCTCACTCAAATTCTCTCCAGCGGTCAAGAGTTATCTGCCCTTGGTGTCAGACACCACAGACCGATTTCTTGACGCGATAGGTGACCGAGTAAACCAACCCATATCAGGCCCCCACGCAACGCAGCTAGTTGGGTATGAATTAATAGGCGAAGTTGGCTGGGGAGCGCCATTTGAGAATATCAAAAACTGGAAGCTCAACCCGAACTTAGCGTTTGTTGAGCAAATGACTCGTCACAACATAACCATTGGACAGGCACCTTGGCTGATGAACCTGATTGTCAACATGCCACAGCTGACTGCTGGTGGATCAGGGGTCCGCCCTTATGCGACATGGATAAGAGAGCAGATCCAATCTCGATTAAAGAGCTCGGATGAGCGGCCAGATGCAATGACCAAGATTGTCCATGCAAATCGAGACCTTGATCTAATGAGCTTAAACGCGGAAGGGGACTTGATGGTGATTGCTGGGGGGTATGTTCTACTTGCGCTTTCAGTTAAACAGTTTCTAATATTCATTCTATAGAGACACGACTTCTACAGCCATAGCGGCTATAATCTTCCACCTCTCTCGGAATCCTTCCCTCCAGAGAAAACTACAGAATGAACTGGATGAAAACAACCCCCCCTCTGACTTGGCCGAATACTACCGCCTGCTCTCCAATCTCCCTTTCCTCAACGCATGCATCAAAGAAGGGCTTCGAATCCAGCCACCTGTGCCAGGCGGCATTCTGAAAATGACGCCACCAGAGGGTCTGCAGCTCCCCAATGGAACATTTCTCCCTGGAAACACCGTCGTCAGCATACCAATCTTACCGATGCAGCACGATTCTCGATACTACACTCGCCCTGATGAATTCATTCCTGACCGCTGGACGACTGATCGTCCGGACTGGAAACTGGATACAACTGCATCCCTCCCCTTTGGAGGCGGCCATTACATGTGTCCCGGAAAGAACCTGGCGTATATTGAGTTGCGCTTCGTTTTGGCGAAATTGTTCCGTCGTTTTGATGCCAGATTGGCGGATGGGGAAGATGGGAGGAAGTTTCTTACGGAAACTCAAGATCGCTTTGTTGCTCATCTAGGTGATTTTCAAGTCGTTTTTACTGAGAGATCGGGTAAGTAAGATGCAAGGACTAGTTATGAGTATTGAATGATGAAGGGAGACTGGTATAATTCATTGTGTATAGTTTATGTATGTATGTTCAGTATATACAGACTTTTCCGTTTATATGTATAGGAGTACATCCTACTTGTGTAAAACTTCCTCGGTCGTCTTGACCAGGATATCAAATGCGCGCAATGTATGTGCCTCCTCTGCATTCGCACTCCCGTTGACAACCCTAATAACATATATGCCAGCAATCACCGACGAAGTTATGAATATCTCACCGCGAGAATTGATCAATTCGTAGACTTGCTTAGTGAGTTCGTTCGCCTTTTCGTCGACTGATGCGATTTTGTGGGCATCGCCATTGGCCTCAAGAGCAGGGCTACTCCGCACTCGAAGCACCGTCAAGCCAAACGCAGGCTGTGTAACAATCTCGAACAGATCCGGCCGACTTTTGACTTTGCCCACGAAGATATCGCCCAGTGAGAGACCTTTCCGGATGTGCGCTTTCATTCCATTGATTCCGTAGCTGCGCATGACAAACCAGATTTTCAGACTGCGGAAGCGACGGCCCAGCGAGATCTGCCAGTTGCGGTAGTCGATGACTGTGCCTAGCTCCGAGTATGGGTTGCGCAGGTATGTGGGTGTGATGTCGAGGGCGTTGGTGAGGTCGGTGCGATTGCGGACCCAGAGGCAGCTGAGGAAGTTGTTAGCAAATTTTACAAATGTGATGGAATGGAGAGAATATACCTGGCATCAAAATTGACCAGCAGCCACTTGTGCATGTTCATGTTAAAGCTGTCCACGCCCTCAGCAAAGTTCTGCGCAATATGTTGATGTTCATCCGTAATCAACGCTGCACCCGCATATGCAGCATCAATGTGCACCCATATACGCCGCCAGGACTTTTTCTCGCTCAACACAGCCTTGAGCTCTGCGAACCGATCCACCGCACACGAATTGGTCGTACCCATAGTAAAAGTAATGAAGAAAGGAACAAGCCCTTCCTCCTCCTCGATTTTTGTCAACACAGCCCGCAGCGATTCCCCCGTCATTTCCATATTATCTTCTAGTCTGGTGGGCACGTTGCGAAATCGGGTGCCTGCAACCAAAGCAGCCTTTGCAATACTGCTATGCGCCTGGTCGCTGCTGAGCGCAACCAGTTTGGAGCGGTGTGCGCATATCCGGTCTTCGTACTCGGCCGAGCCATCCTTCACGCCGTCGGCGAGTGTCAATTCGGCTGCGCGACGCTCGCGCGCAGCTATCAGCATAGTCGCAGCAGACTCGCTGGCAGTACCCTGAATAACTCCACCGCCGCGATTCTCCGATGTACTCAAAAAGCACTCGGGCAGGCCCAATGCCTTGGCGACCCAGTCCATTATGACAGTCTCCAGCTCAGTGCAGGCTGGCGAACAGATCCAATTGAAGGCTGGCGCGGTGAATGCCGCAGAGTACATCTCTCCCAATATGCTGGGGTATGTGACCGAAGCAGGGAAGAATGCCATGAAGTTGGGCGATTGCCAGTGTGTCAGGCCGGGCTGGATCTTGGATTCGATGTCTGCTTGGATTTCGGACCATGCTTGTGGCTCGAGTGGTGGGCTGTCTGGGATCTGGGGACGGAGGTACCCCGGTTCGATGGTGGGGAGGACACGGCGGTCTGGGAGAGAGTCGAAGTGGTTTATAACTGTAGTCACACAGAAAAGTCAGTTTCATTCCATATACGTGTGTGGTATGCGACTCAATGATCTGTCGCTGTTGAGTTGAGGTAGAACTTACTGTCGTCAATGGCAGCATGGGCCGCGGCGCGGAACTGCTCTCGATCCATGTTGCTCAATATGATCGGTCTATATGGCTGTAATTAAAATATATAATAAAGAGTGATTTATATGTTCTATAAAAGCTGGAGTAAGGCCCATCCAGCGGGGTCAATGGACGAATATACAGGGAAGCAACATTTGCGACTGCGATAACGACTGATTAAAATAAAACCAGATAAGCGTCGGAAGGAAAGCTCGGAATTTTCCGGTGGGGTAATTGTAAGCAGGGTGCGGATGGCAATAATAGCCGCGTGGAAACAATAGCCGAGCGTCTTAACGAGGTGAACGAGACGCAGTAATTATTTATTTTGACCAGATCACAGGGCGTATGTCATAGGGCGCCGCTTTGCTTGCTGGGGCTGTGTGGTGATTATCACCTAGATAGGCATGCTTGCCCTAATCACTACATTCCGCGGAGTACCGGCCAGCGAGGCTTTACAATGCAAGAACGTCAAGTATATCCAGTTGGGCAAATCAACGTCTATCATACACACTAGGGTCTATCTTAATCCTAATAGTCGTGAGATCCCTCCTGCTCCCTTCGATCCTGCGGATCCGTAGTCTCATACCGCTCGGAATACCACTCTTCTTCCATCTTCTTCCCCCCAATGACCAACTGCTGCATCGGCATAAACACAAACAATAACCGGCACCATTTCGTGTCACTGCGATTCCTAAACGAATGTGCCGTTCCGCGCTGAATGCTTATATCCCCCTGTCGGAGTGTCCTCTTTTGTCCACTGTCCAAGACCAGATCAACCTCCCCTTCTAGCACAACGCCGTAATCGACGGTGACAGTACGGTGCATGGGCGTCTCCTTGAGAGGCTGCATGTCAATCACTCGAAACATGGTCCCGTGTCCTGGCGTCATGCCCGGTGGCGTGTGCAGGTAGGAATCGTATACCGCGACGTCAACTTCGTTATGGCACTCCACGGGAAACGTGTCTGTTGCATATAACAGAGCGAGTTCACCATCTTCGCCGGCCGAGCGGAAAGGCGCGCATTCGGGCACTTGGCTGCCTGAGAGGAAAATCGCTTCTCCTTCTCGATTGTGCGTGGTGATGTAGCGGTGGACTCGAGGGTAGCCCTTGCGAAGTTGATCGACGGGCATGTTTTGTGGGATTATTTTACCCCTTATTTCTGTGAAAGAAAAGGGGAAAGAAAATTTTGAATCCAATTTCACATAATTCGAGGAGATTGTGTTCGGTTCTGCACTCAAGCTTTGGGAACAGAGCAGCGGGTGGCCAGATGATCTCATTTCCCGTCTTCATCGGGTCCGAACCTAATAACAGTTCGGTTTCATCATCAGCGGCGATTAACTTTTGCATACAATAAGTTCACCACGTTATTGTTCAATACAGGGAATCTGTGCCTGAAAAAGTAGGAGCAATCCCATTGAGATCGGATAACAGCCCCATCCACTCATTAGGGCTAGCCGCCATCATGGCACCATGATCCAGAAACTCAGACCACACATTTTCTAGATCAAGAGTATCACCATCGGCCTTTGCAGAAAAAGGTACGCCGGTTCCTGCATCCAGTGAAGGATACGTCGGAGGAGCAGTCACAGGAACACCCTCAAGCCTCCTTTGCTCATTACCGGACTCTATTTCGTGTGGTGGGTGCTGTGGATGGTACGAATGAGAAGGCGATGCCGGTGGTGGTGGCGATGATGGATCAACCGACACCCAGTGACTCCGCAAGACATCCATCATAGCATTGACGGCTTCGCGTACAAGTTTCGACCCTTTCTGAGCCCTGTCAAGCATCCGACAAGCATCTATAACTTCTTTCTTCCGCGTCTCTGCTAGAATATCATCCCAATTGCAACATACATCCATTAACAAAATAACCGCAGCCATGAAGTCATGATTAATGACAGACCAAGCCAACGAAATGCTTGGTGTGTTTGGAAACTCGGTGTCCATAATGCGCTTTATTCCAATAACACGACGGGCACCCTTTAAACACATAATGTGTGAATAAGAGTACGCCGGATCGCGTGCTCCCCGGATGAAGTAACTGCGATGCAACCGACACAAACGAGAATGGTACCCTTGCTGAATCAAGAGACGCTGCCATGCGAATTGCGGTGAGTCTTTATAGAGTTGTGCATATTTGCGACGGTTGATGTTGTCCATTCGAAAGAAATCCGGCAGCTCTTTAAAGGCTTGGATCCATTTCTGATCTAGGTCCATGATCTTGCTGTATGGAACATCGATCCCTTGTAGATGCTCATAACCCGTAGAGTCCGTAATATCTCGGCAGTATTCAGCTAGTTTTAGCCTGAATATGAAATATGTCATTACGGTAGGTACATTGTATGGCAGGGATTGACTGGCACCGGATTTGCCAATGTCCTCGTCGGGAATATTCGCAGGATAATGCACGGCTAGATGAGCGGGCTGGACGAGATAAGTTCCCTCTTGACAACCACCGAGGTACGACAAAAGCCTATAGAGTCAGCATATTGCTGTGAAACATAAAAGAAATAATCAGACATACCAGTCACTAGAGATAACCGACCATACCAGCCTACGCTTCACTTCCAATTCAACAGGATCGAAACCGATTCTCTTCCTACAATCCTTGTTTCGCGCCGAGTCTAACTGAAAAAGTCCCATGATTCTGCATTGATTGACCAGCGCCCCTCCGTTGAAAATGGCACGAACAGATGAATCTTGTCCATCATTGGGAACGAACTGAGAGATAATCACGGCAGCTTGAAGGCCCTCGACGGTGGGACAGTTCATGTAATCACTTTGTGTCAAAGCGGCTGCCACAAGAGTAGTGTACTCCCGCCAGCGCTTTTCAGTAGATGCAGTATGTACAACCTCTCCGACGCTTTGAAAGTATGAAGCGGCGGCCAGGATGCTGAAAAGGAGAGCGAGATGGTTCAAATCTACCTGTGCTCCTCCTCCTGTTTCTCGTCCTGCTGCTGATAACGACTGCCCGTTGTGCACGGCCTGGTAGATGGCATTGATCTGGGATAGGACCTTGCTTGGAATGATTACATGATATAGATAACTGACGTAATCAACATAGTACTTGAAGAGGGCAAAGGCTTCTGCCTCACGTGGTAGAAAAGTGGTCAGATTGGTGAATGAAAACGTGGTTTGTGCTGATGTTAGCAGCTTGTTCTTGATGGATATCGGCAAGGCATCGGGAGCGCGTGGACCCATCATGATTTTCTCTAGCCAGTCGGCAGTCTTCTCAAAGTCGGTGGCTTCTTGCGAGCGTAAATTGCCCGCTTCTGGGCCTGAGCTGCTGGATGCCCGAGATGCTATCACTGGGTTTGCAGTAGTATGATGCACCGCAACAATTTGGTTGGTTGTCTCAACTTTTGTGACGGGAGATACATGTTGATAAGCAGGAGCAGAGGCAATAGCAGTGGCATTAGCATTGGCGTAGATGCATGATATTTGCCTTGACCGACAATTAGAGCATGGATTCTGGCGGTCGCATTTCAGTTTCTTCTTTCGACATGTCTGGCATGACACGGGGTCTTGTCTGGGAGCCTGCTTTTTGGCGCCTTCATAGGGGTCCGCGGCGCTCGGAGCCTTCCTTTTGGCCGACATGCTGGGAACACAGCGCTATGCAGCAAGGAATCTGGCAGTTGAAAGGTGATTGCAGGCATAAGTATTCATCAAAATTGACTAAGGAGTAAAGGGAAAGTGTTGCGATGCTGTTGTTAGGAGGGTCCGGGGCTAGCCACATCTAGACTAGCGACCCGGAGCGTCCGTGGAGAGTCCATGCAGCCTCCGGAGCGTCTCCATCTCGGACGTTGAATGGAGCGAACAAAAGCAGAACAAGACGAAATTTCTGATAGCTCCATGAAAAATGGAATATATAAGAGAGATGGCGTTCGCCATCAGTCAGGGGTCAGAGCACCATCAACAAAAACACCAATCAGCCTTCAGCTTCCAAGTTCGATTCAAAACATCACCGACCACATCCAATTACATTAATCGCCATGGACGAAGAAGCAGCAAGATCAGTTGAAAAAATGCCTTCGGACACACCTGATAGCAGCAACGAAAAAATTGTTGAGGAGTCCCAGTCCGAGTTCACGTATGGCACAACCTCCTACACCACGAATCAAAGCATCACTAACACGATCACAGGACTCGATCAACCCTAGCAATAGCAGGCTGTGCAGGAGCAGCATTTTGTACTGTTGGTTTTTTCAACGCCTTTGGTGTATTCGAAACGTACTATGCCCAAACTATACTGTCAAACGAGACCGACTCCAATATCGGATGGATTGCAGCAATCAACGTTTTCCTCCTATTCGGAGGTTCTTTTATTACAGGTCGTATTCTCGATCTATTCGGACCAAGGGTATAGGCCTAAATTTCTTCAACAAGATAGAAAGACAGAAAGCTAATCAAACCTAGATCATGTTCTGGCTCGGCTCCGCGATATTGCTGTTTGCCATTATGATGATCTCACTGTGCCAGAACTTCTGGCAACTTATCCTAGCCCAGGGCGTCCTTCTTGGACTTGGAGAAACTCTTCTCTTGTGTCCAGCGATTGCCTTGGTCAGCCAACACTTCAAGAAACAAGCTGCCTTTGCTATTGGAATTGTGGTGGGCGGGTCGTCTGTCGGAGGAATTATATGGCCTGTCATTGTGCATTCGCTCATCAACATACCCAGCATTGGCTTTGGATGGACCATGAGAATATCCGGTTTCATCATGCTTCCTATCCTAGTCGTTTCGTGCGTCATTGCTCGACCACCGCTTGACGCTCAGGACTCCAAGAAAGCAACACCAGCACCATCAGCCCAAAAATCATCGGACTGGTCGTGGGTAGCCCAACCAAAAATGTTGCTGACTGCGGCCGCATTCTTCTTTGTCTACTTTGGCATGTTCATGCCATTCTTCTACACCACTGATTACAGTCTCGACAAGGGATTGTCCGAGAACCTCTCGTTTTACACTATCTGCTTGGTGAATGGCGCTTCTCTCTTCGGACGTATTCTTCCGGGAATTGTCGCAGACAAGTACGGACGATTTAACTTGTGCATCTTCATGACTGGGTTTTCCGGAATCATCGCCTTGTGCTGGACCAGTGTTAGCTCAGTCACCGGCATTGTCTTCTTTTCTCTCGCATACGGCTTCACCTCAGGAGGAATTCTCTCTCTACAGCAAGCCTGCGTTGCACAAATCGCCACACCAACCACTCGTGGTGCTGCTGTTGGTTTCGTTATGACTTCGACTGCTCTTTCGGCAATGGCATCAACGCCCATCGGCGGCGCGTTGATTGAACAATACGGATACCTGGCGTTGTCTATCTACTCGGGAGTCAGTCTGCTACTTGGCACAGCAGTGCTTGCCATGGCCAGACTGGTTCAAAATCGTCAAATACTTGCAGCTGTTTAGACTGTCTCTGATGTGAGAGCTACGGCTTGTGTTCATCAAAAAATGATATAGGCGCAGTCAGACCAGAACCAATGTTGACATTGGGACGGATTCTCCTCTCATATTGCTTTTTTTCTCCTTGAGGTTTTTTATTAGCCATGAATATTTTCATTAGACTGCATTTTAATGACTATAGATAAATAGATAGATGAGCGGGGTCGGGTTTTTGAGCATTATCATGTACAATATATTATTAATAAATGCATATATACATATCCCATACATGACTGGTAGCTAATGCAATACGAATAGAACAATGCAAACGATGAAGATGCAAATGCAAGTATAGCCAACGCAAAAAGACACACGTAAAAGATCAAGCAACCCATGCCCTACGAGCTTTGCCTTGCCAACACGGTAACCATTCATTCAAAGCACTCGTGAACAAATCTCTGGAAACCTCACCTTCCTCGAAGTTCATATCAAAATCATAACAATGCATAGCATTCTTCATGACGTACCCGAATATCTCTCTTTCTGCAGTCTGGCGATTGCATTGCGGAATATTAGATCTGAACGTGACAAAATCTGGCGCAAAGCTTTCCTCAGACAACGGTGACAAAGTGCGCCAGGGATCAAATTCGCCGCCTGACCAGTATGTATTCGAAGGCCGAATTGTCCAACCCCCTGTTTCAGCGTTTGTTTGTTCCGTATCTGGAGATGGCGGTAGTATACCATTGTCGACGGCATCCGGGAATTGGCGATTGCAGATCTCTTGATTATAAGCTAAGGTCTGATAGGTAGATAGGAGGCCGTGAGTGGGATTTGGAGACAAGTTATCAGACTGAAAGAATCCCCACTGAGAACAATATTGCCATGTCCAGCTGATTGAGGCTGCGTCAGTGAGTCTGCCACCCAGAGTGCAAAAGTCGGAACCGGTCTCAGCGTTACATTCCGAGTCAGCATATGAATTGATCAGAGGGATGAGTTGAGGCCATGAAGCGAGACGCTCGGCAACGGCTCTATTCCCGACATAAGGCGCCCAACCAGCCCATGATGTAGCTTGCATTGGTTCACCAGTTAATTCTGCGTGCAATTCTTCCGGGATTGAGGCTCTGTGACGACCGAGAATTCTTGATATAGGCTTCTCTATGCTTCGTTTTGTTGCAGTGGCTGTCGTTGCTGCTTCAGCCGGCTTGGTCGAAGTTGGCAGGGTGCTCATCCAGTCACACAATGAGCCCAGTCCAGTGTCTCCTCCGCCCATCCCATAGGACTGGAAAGTACCATATATATAGGCCAAGGAAGAGGTAAAATCGCCGTCCGAATTGACTTCCCCTCCTTCACCCAGGAATAGCTTTTTGACATCATCACTAGCAGAGCCGTTTAGTGCCAACTGCGAGTCAACATAGCTCATAGCCGCGTGCAGATCATGTGCACAGCTCTCGTAGCCATTGGCAGCCATTCCGCGGTATACCTGCTCAAAATATATGCTCATATCAACCTGTGCCTGGACCGGTGCCGAGGATGCATATGCAGCGTAGATGGTGTCGGGGAATTCGTTGCGAGTAAACGCAGCCCTCATGCCAGAGTACGACCCGCCGATCATAATCCATGGTGTTCCCTTGGGCGATAAATCTTCGTGGGGAAGATCCGAGCGACTGAAATTTGCGGCAAAGTATGGAATATCGGCTATGGCTTGGGCGTGCGTCAAATATTGAAAGTTTTCTGCTGGCGTGTTCACATTTATAGAGCCCATTGGTAGAGAATCTCCATAGTACCTGTGCCCCAAGACAAGAGGTTAGTCTCGCTGATTCCAGACAAAAGAATAAAATAAAAGACAAGAAGAACAAACCGATGTTCCCAAACAATACCAATTGCTCCAAAGTCCTCCAAAAAGCTCTTCAAAAATGACGATTCGCCTAACATGTGCTGCGCCGAGCTATATGCCGAAGATTCGCCCACATCGTACAAAAACACAGGCCCTCCAGAACGGTAATATTTCGTGTTCACCCAGTATCTATTCTGATATGTGCCCATGGTTTGATTTTCATGATCAATTGGGATCTGTGATTATCAGAACGTGCTTCACCAACGCAAGTCAGAAAGAAAACATACATCGACATATTCACTCGTTATCGTCTTGGAATAAGATGTATCCATCATCTTGCGAAAAGCCACCGGATCTAATAGCACGCTATCTGCGCTGAATCCTAATGAAGCGGCGAGATGGAGGTCGCGAGTTGTCGGGGTGTTGATGAAGCCGATGCATGATGCTTGTTGCACCAAAAGACTGGCTAGGTATGTCCATGAGAGAAGTGTCTCAGGAAGTGATAGCCTCATTTTGTATAAGGTCATGAATATATATTTGCGTAGGTCTATATTATTGATGCGTATATGTAGCGTCGTGTTGGAGGCTTTGGTAAATTCTGAAAAAAAGATCGACAGAATTTTGTCCGTTATGACATGACGTGAAAGAGATGAAAGCCATATTTATTTATTTACACTATACTATTCTTCTCTCCCCTCAATAGATACACAGGTTACTACATGCGGAAGTCAAGATAGCACAGCGTGTGTGACAACATTGATTGATATTACCGTGAACAGCAGTCTCGTCCGTCAACACAGTTTCCGGAATAGGCAATAACACAGCCCTCAATCTTGCCCTAGACAATCTGTCAAACAAGCCAAACATAACTTATCGATAAAGCCAGCCATTTATTTTGCATAATTTGTCTACTATGTCTGGTTTGCTTGCTTTGTCTGGTTTGCCCTGTTTCTTACATTCCAGTGAAGTTGGTTGGAATGTTGTCGATGCAAGGGGGTGTCCGGGTAATATCAATATTTACCCGGTTGGCAAATCATGTGGCATGTGTGGCTTGATTCCTTGATAAGAGCGAATTGAGGTATGTATGGTATGGATAGCCACCCTTAAACTTGCAATTCGGTGTTTGGAGGCCTATGTGTGAGCGAGTCTCGCTTTACGCAGTACGTATGTAGTTCCTCACACCAGCCACATCGATTCTATCTACGACTTGATAAGCCAATATACCAACCAGTGGCTGGCAGAGAAATGCCTAGATTCATGGCTTGAATGGATCTGAATTCCCTCCCCGTGGTTGTCTATAGCATGAGGCATTATTATTCGAGTCGATATTCCACATCGAAGTTCGCTTCAATTATATTTCTAATAATTTCTCTATGCAGAAGCTGTGATACGACTTTTCTACAGAATTTAGTTCAAGGAATGGCATAAAAAGAGAATGCAATCGTTGCGAAGTGTACGTATACATGAAATATAGCGAGCTTGAAATTGTCAGCCCAGAGGTAGATGTCCAGACCAAATCTAACTTCTAGAGACATTCCAAAGACCAATCTGCATCGATCCTGCAGACCTAACATTCCAAGGTAAGGTTGGACGGTATCTGCCACGTTACTCAGGAATGTGAATTATGTCGGAGGCTGGTTATCGAGCTTATCTGATAAACCAATACTAAAAGACACAGAAGAAAAGGTGACAAAAACTTCTATAATCTATCTAAGTATTTCTATCTATACACCCCTCTTATGTACTAACCTATTACTAACCCAAACAGCCCTCACGTTACGATCATCTCCATTCCAAACCCACTTCGCAATCTTCTCTTCCCAATTCTCCCACCCAAACACGTCTATATTTCCTGTATCGTCTTGCCCCCTCTCTACTAGCACATCATCCTCTGCTGATAAAGTCTCAACAGGTGGCCCAAGTTCAATCGACTGTGCGTCAAAATACATCCCCATCTCAAACCCACCGATTTGATCCGCCATATCAAGGACTTGCGCGCCTCCCCTCGTTGCCAGATACAATGCCTCCTCCACACTGAGGCTTTCACGGCCGGTATTTTCTGGCGTAGGTACTTGCGAGGAAACAAGTCGTGAGACAAGGCACGCTTGACGCGCTGTCTCGAGTATGCTGGGTGAGTATCCACCGCTAACATCCGTGCCTAGTCCGACTGTAATCCCTTCATCGAGAAGCGTGCGAACCTCGCAGTGACCAGATCCCAAAGCGCTATTCGACGCCGGACAATGAGCAATCTTCGCATCGCGCGTCTTAATAAGAGCCCGCTCTTTGGGAGTTAGGTGCACAGCATGCGCCAGAATCGTGCGAGGTGTAAGTAACTTTGTATCATCATAAACCTGCGCATAACTCTCTGATTTCTCAAACAGCTCCTTGACAAGAAGAACCTCATTCTTATTTTCCGAGATATGTGTCTGAATATGCAACGGCGGAGTATATGAACCAGCCAATTCGCCCAATCCACAGAGGACATCATGCGAGCAGGTAGGCGCAAATCGTGGCGTGACTATGGGTGCCACGAGTTTACCTTCCGGGTCTAGTTCTTGTATGTACTTGATCACTTCCTTTGTTGCCGTTATGGATTCCTCGCCTGACGCATCGTGGTAGTCATCCGGGCAGAAGGCGAGATTATCCATGCACACTCTGCCAACGAAAGCACGCTGACCGCGTTTATGGCATAGGGTCGCAAGTAGATTTGTCGCCGGTACGTGGATGGTAGCAAAGTAAGATGCAGTCGTTGTTCCGTGTGACAGAGTGCGAGAAATGATCTTGTTGTAGACAGTGTATGCCTGCGGAGGAGCGGTTTGCTCTTCTCTGTTTCCGAATGACCTCTCCATGGGAAATGTGTACGTCTTCAGCCAGTCCAGAAGCGTTGAGGAGCCAAAGATACCTGCATTAGGGTATTGTGAAGCATGGATATGTGTATCTATCATTTGTTAGATTTGCGCAGACTTCGGAAAATAAAAAGGAATGAAAACGAACCAATAAATCCCGGGAAAAAGAATGAATTCCTGACCTTTCGGGCCTTCACAATCACCACAGTTTCCCTATCTGTACCATCATCATCGCTGCCTTGTTCAATGATAGTCCACCCCTTCTCCTGCGCCAGAGCACGCAAAGCCTCATCCTCTTCCCTCTCGCCACCAGGAGCATCATCAAATGGAATCGTCCAGTCTAACCCACTTATTCGTCCATCGGCATTTTTCACCCACAAGACGCCAGTGTTGATCTTCAGGCTGGGTTTCGTTCCTGGTTGGATGTCTTGTTGTCGGGGTAGCTGGATGAACCTACCATGGTAGAGGGTGTATGTTGGCGCCATTTTAATATCCTGTCAGTCCCAGATGGGTCTCGTTTCTTTGTTTGAATATCCTTAAACAGACGTCCGGGTGGATGAACGTGTGTCCTATCATACAAACGCCGGAACAAGTAACTCCGATTGTATTCAGCTGAACAACCCGACTGACCTCAAATTACGACCTCTCTATAAAGATCGAAGAAGTGAACGAGCGACAAGAAATATATTTCCCAAAGAAAGCGGAAATTAAAGATATTTAAGCACTCTTCTGGAGAAGTCTGGATCCCGAAGAGCAAAGAACGGTATCGGCCGCTTCCGATAATTGCGGCGGCGATTGCATGCGGCGGGGTTTCCGTGGATTCCTCAGGCACCAATTTTTTATTGACTAGCTATTCTCAACTACTACGGAGTACACAAAAAAAGATATTGTTAAATATGTATATATCTCTCTCATTCATTATCACTAATCAAAGTGTATAACTAGTCTATGTTGAAGATCATGCTCAGTCAGTCGACTCACCAACCGAGAGGAATGTTGAAATTGCATGTCATAAATGCATGCCATGAATGCGCTCAAAAAAGACGCAACGAACACCCATAAGTCTATAATGGAATACAAACAACTATATCGTCACCAATGCAGAAAATCCCAAACGCCTGTTTTTGTTTGCAAATAATAATGTAAACCGAAGGGAAGAGAAGTAGGAAATAAAGAAAGGATTAGGGTATCGTAGTTCTCTCATGATGCCATCTCTTCAACTGATGGGCAAGTGCAGAAGAGGTTCTGGTCACCGTATGCTAGAAAACATAATCAATTAGCTTCGTGTATTCTTGAGAAAATTAGGGGGAAAGGTACGTACTGTCGTCAACACGCGTCACCGTGGCCCAGAACTTCTTCTCCAACAAATAAGGCAACGGGTAAGCCGCCGCCTCACGCGAGTATGGTCTATCCCACTCGCTCACCAACAGATCGCGCTGCGTATGGGGCGCGTTCTTGAGGACATTACCCTCACGAGGCTGCTCACCCTTCTCAATAGCAGCGATTTCCTGGCGAATCGAGATCAGCGCGTCACAGAATCGGTCTAGTTCGGCCTTGTTCTCGGACTCCGTAGGCTCGATCATAAGGGTGTTGGCAACTGGCCATGACATGGTGGGTGCGTGGAAGCCGTAGTCTTGTAGTCGCTTGGCGATGTCGATGGCTTCAATGCCGCTGGTTTCCTTGAAGTGGCGAACATCTAGGATAAACTCGTGTGCGCAGCGGCCGTTGTCGTTCGTGTAAAGGATTGGGTAGTGGTCCTTGACACGTGCGAGGATGTAGTTGGCGTTGAGAAGGGTGATCTTGGTGGCGTGAGTAAGACCCTTGCCGCCCATCATGTTGATATAGTTGAATGTGATTGGGAGAAGACTGGCGCTGCCCCAAGGAGCAGCACTGATGGGGGATGATGCAGTAGACTCGGATCGCTTAGACTGAAGATACGGGCTGGATGGGTGCGATGGCATGAATGGTCGCAAGTGCTCTGCCACACCGATGGGGCCAACACCAGGACCACCACCGCCATGAGGAATACAGAAGGTCTTGTGCAGGTTCAAATGGCACACATCGGCTCCGATTTCACCGGGCGAGCACAATCCGATCTGCGCGTTCATGTTTGCACCGTCCATGTATACCTGACCGCCGTGGCTGTGCACAATATCGCAAACCTCCTTGACGCCCGGTTCAAAGACACCGAATGTGCTTGGGTACGTAATCATGATTGCAGCAAGGTCGTCCTTGTGCTTCTCGCACTTGACTTTCAGATCTTCGATGTCGAGGTTGCCGGTTTTGGTATCACACTTGATAGGAACCACTTTCATGCCAGCCATAGCAGCACTAGCGGGGTTTGTACCATGGGCTGATACTGGAATCAAACAGATGTTACGGTGACCCCCGGAAACAGACTCTTGGTACAGCTTGATCAAACGAAGACCAGCAAACTCTCCCTGAGCACCGGAGTTAGGTTGGACAGTGACTTCTGCCATACCAGTAATGTCAGCAAGCTGCTGCTCAACGTCATTGATTAGTTGGGTGTATCCCTCCACGGCATCTGCGGGCATGAAAGGATGGATTAGTGAGAACTCGGGCCAAGAGACGGGAATCATCTCAGTAGTGGCATTGAGCTTCATGGTGCAAGATCCGAGAGGGATCATAGAGTGAGCTAGCGAGAGATCCTTGGACTCGAGGTGGTGAATATAACGGAGCATATCGGTTTCAGAGTGGTACGAGTTAAAGACAGGGTGTGTGAGATAGGCAGAGGTACGTTCTAGGCTTGCTGGGATATTGACAGGTGAAATGGCAGTGTCGACAGTGACATCACCAGACTTTGCGGGCTGGGACTGAGACACAAAGACCTGTAGGATATCACCGAGTTCGTGCTTGCCAACAGTCTCATCAAGAGACAGTGCAATTTTGTTAGGTGCAACCTGGCGGAAGAAGATCTTGGATGATTTTGCTGCTGCGAGAAGGGCATCTGCAGAGCTGTTATCAGGTAGCTCAACGGTAAGAGTATCGAACAAAACGCCCTCGTCAGATGTGTTGCTTCGGACGGGGACATTGTAGCCTAGTCCTAGGAGTTTCTCACGGAGCAAGGCTGTCATGGCCATGATACGCTGAGCAATGACCTTAAGACCCTGAGGACCATGGTAAACGGCATACATGGCACTCATATTAGCGAGCAATGCCTGGGCTGTGCAAATGTTGCTGGTGGCTTTTTCACGGCGAATGTGCTGTTCACGAGTCTGCAAGGCCAATCTGAGCGCACGGTTGCCCAATCGGTCCTTGGACACACCAACAAGACGACCGGGGATCTTGCGCTTGTACTTTTCTGAGCAAGCGAAGAAAGCAGCGTGAGGACCGCCGAAGCCCATGGGAACACCCAAACGCTGGGCGCTACCAAAGGCAATATCAGCGCCGAACTCGCCTGGAGCCTTGAGGACTGTCAGAGCCAAAAGATCAGTGGCAACAGAGAATGTTCCGCCAAGTCCATGAACTGTTTCTCCAAGCGCACTGAAATCGAGGACACCGCCTTGAGTGTCTGGGTATTGTGCGAGAACACCGATCAGGTCATCGCCCTGCTCCTTGACGAGCTTGGCATCATCAGCCATGATGTCTCCGATAACCAAGTTAATTCCGAATCCTTCAGCACGAGACCTCATCACGGCAATAGTCTGCTCGTGGCAAAGATGCGAGACAACGAATGATTTGGTAACTTTCTTTTGCTTGGCCAGGGGTGCAGTGGCCAGAGACATGGTCATAGCTTCAGCAGCAGCTGTAGCTTCATCGAGGACAGAGGCATTGGCAATCGGCAGACCGGTGAGGTCAGTTGTTAGGGTCTGGAAATTCAACAACGACTCCAAACGACCCTGACTAATTTCGGGCTGGTAGGGCGTGTAGCTAGTATACCAAGCGGGATTTTCGAGGATGTTTCTCAAAATCACGGGAGGCACAACAGTTGGGTAGTAACCACCACCGATAAACGACTTTCCCACAGTGCTAATTTGTTTACGATACTCGCCCAGCAATTTGAGCATATCGCTTTCTCCAAGACCGCCATCGATGGGGTCACGGTATAGCTTCTCGGAAATTCCTCCCACCGTGGGAGGGCTGACAACAAGGTCCTTCTTGGAGAGGATATCGGCGGGGAGAACCTGCTTGACGAATTCGTCCAGGGACGCAGCCGGAGGGTTCAGAGTAGCCAGCATTTCCTTCGCGGCATCCGGGGAAGGTCCGATATGGCGACGGGGAAACGTGTCGATGGGCTGAAAGAGATCTCGCGGTTTGGGTTCTCCATGTTCATCGAGAGAAGTGGTGTAGACTGATCGGCGGTTTGAGGGAGGTATTGGCTGGTGAACAGTAGTCATAAGACGCGCACTGTGTGCAAAAAACGAAGGCTGTCTTCGTCGCAAAGCTGCAGAAGACACTATTGTCCCCCGTGAAGCTGTGAGCTGGCGGGCAGCTCGTGCTGCCGCGGAGAGAGCCATGATAAGATAGAAGAGAGGAGAGGAAGAGGAGGAGAGGAGAGAAGGAAAGAGCTGTTCGACAGCTCAGCAGCCACTCAATTGGGCTCAGTACGACAAAAGCTGAAGCATAAAAGACGATTGAATAGAGAAAAAGAACAAAAACAAGAAAAAAGCGTCGCCGTGGTTGAAGTCGGTCGTGCATTTTTCTTCGCTGATAAGAATCTACCAAAGCTCCGCGGCCGGGCCCTGATGTAATGTAACATACCGTCATGCTGTGTAACGCGCAGTGCCGCCGTTGCAGCGGAACCTGAGCCGGTCCCTGTTTGATCTGGCCGAGAACCAATCACAAGCTTGTGTCTTGGCGGTCGGGTATTTGTATTACCAACGCGGGAAAACGGCTGCTGATAAGATAAGAATTCTCCGCGGGAAACTGCGAGGGGCAGCGGCGGGAAAGCTTTTCGGATCCCGACATGGAGATTTTGGACCTACAGTTGACAGTATGGGGATGGAGATGGACATGGGTTTGATGGGTTTAGGGAACTTTTGTAGCAGTTGGCTAGTATTTCAGCGTTATGTAGTTATCCAACGTCGAGCTAGCTATATAACACGCGTCTATGTCATGGCGCAGCTATTTTAGTATTTACATCGGCAGGGGAAAGGATCCTAGTAGAATCCTTCCTCGTCTGATTGCTCTTCCACCTCGGATAGCAAGCGCTGCGCTTCAGCCTCAGTCTCCATCTTTAGCCGCCGCCGGCTCTCCAACGAGACAAAGGCGACAAGGACCGCACCGACCACAAAACTGGATACCGCGAGAACGCCGTTAATCGGGATCGGATCCCCTTCCAAGGGCCCCTGAGTCAGAGCGTCGAGTGCGGTCTGCGAAAAATTGATCATCCCAGAAATGCAGATAATCGCCCCGTAAACCTGTCCAAACGTAGCAAAACCAAAGACTTTGGTGGCGTAGTCACTAGAAGCCACATCTGGTTAATCTGGTTCTTTATACATAAGCATGGGAGCATTACTTACGACATCGCAGAATAGTACAATGGCCGCAAAAGGACAAACAATGTCACGGTAGCGTAGCCTGTCCAGACGTAAGGAAGGCAATTCAACACGCCGACAAGAGTGGTCAAGAAAACAATCAGTGCAAGCACGCTCGGAACGCTCAGCTTGTCGAGCAGAAACCCGATAAAAGGTGTCGATACAACTCCGCCTACAGGCAGGGCAAAATCAAAAAAGTCATTGATTTGCTGAGCCAGCGACTCCGAGTCCAACATGTAGACATACTGAGCTCGAATAGTGGCGATGAAATAATTCATGCGTAGCATTTGCAATACAGTAAGCAGCGTAATCAGGATGAACCATGGTGACATGAATTGTTTCTTGACTGGCTCGCCGTGGAGCACTCCCCAGACTCGCGCTGTGGCCTGTCTCTCTTCTTCCTGCTCTTCGCGGTGCTGTCTTACGTCTCGGTCACCAAGAACATTATCAATCTTCTTTAGTTTGGTTTGCCTCTTCTTCCGTCTTACGGCTCGTAGATGCTCCACCTCGTCATCGTCTGAAATCTCATCGTCCGAGTCATGAAAATCCCTGGAGGGATCTCGTGCTGCTTCAATCTTTTCCTCCAGTTGGAACACAGTCTTGTAGGGTTTCGACGGAAGGAAGAGAGCCTGCGCTAGGAAAATGAGACATGGGACGACCAAGTATCCTAAGAAGAAGTATTCTGGCCGTATAGCGCGCTCAGAAGCTTCGTAGGCAATTCGATAGAACAAGAAAACCGCAGCAGATGCATCAAAAGCGCCTGTAATCAATGCAACCACTATACCCGAGTTCCGTGGGAAGGCGTTTGCGATTTGAAAAGCGGGCACAAAAATGCAGGTGCCGCCCAGTGACAGGAAAAAATTTCCAAGTATGTAGCCGTCAAATTCAGGTATCTTAAAAGCGAGATACATGAGTAGACTGCCTACGGTGAGACATAGACAGCCAGCGATGTTGCATATTCGGGGGCCAAATCGATCGAGCATTGTCCCGATTGGTAGAGCAGAGACGTTGGCAGTGATCGAGGCGACCGTGAAGAAGAGGTTCAATCTGAGAGGGAGACTCTATTAATATGACATTGCAATGAGCATGTGCTTTGCACAGACAGGACCCTTACTGTAGCTCTTGGTTGAAGCACACATCAACCCCATCTTCAAGCTCATCTCTATCACACAACCATTCGTATACTCCTTCCGCCAGAAGCACTGGCTTGAGTGCAGCGAAGCCAAAGACAATCCCCGAAGCAAGCCAACATGCTAGGGTAGTTGCCAGTACTTGGGCTATATAATGATAAGCAAAGATAGACGAAATTAGGGACTTTGAGGGACTTCAAACCTATTCTTTTGGCAAGAGGAACCTTGTACGCCGCAATACTAGGTTGCAAGTCATCCTCGTTTGGCCTAGGAAATGCGTCGTAACTCAGCACGCGCCGCACCGTCTTTCCCGGCGATGAAACGTCGGCATCAACGCCTTCGATCTGTGAGACATGTTGAATGAGGGACATTGGCCAGGCTGCAAGTGCACTGAACTGATGGCAGCGACTGAGCAGAATGAAACCCAGATGGGTTCTGCGCAGTTGATGCGTATGCAACAGCAAAAGCTATCATGGATGAAGGTGGCGAGGTGAGAGGGAAAGGAGAGGGGTTGGCAGCTGCCGAACCTTCTCGACCAGCGCCGCCGGCAGAGAACTCCACATGTTTCTATGCCAACATGGGCGTTTCCGCTGAGGAAATCAGGATTCAATTGCGCCCCCTTCCATGTTTTGTTTCTTGAATTCTTCACATCAATGCATTATGCACCACCGAAGGATCAATGAGTGGTAGACATGGGTTAAACGTAAAAAGCTTCGATACTCCACCCGTGGACCGCGGCCCCGCATCCTCGTATGTACCGTGTACCGCGTCCGATGTTGAAGCCCGAGTTTCGTCTCTTATTTTCAAGTTTTTCTTTTCTTCATCGGATGAATATTGCAACTAAGACGATGCGATCGGAAGATGCACTGGGTATTGCGATGATTGTCGAATACGATCGAGGATAGATGTGGAAGGAACCAACTGAGGGTCTCAGCCCCAAACCCATCGTTGGCACTACATACACGTGCTCCTTAGGCATCCGAATTCTTATTCTTTCTGCCTCAGGTAGTAAACATAAAAAGGTCGTCGAGTCAAATCTTTCGAATTTCAGATGAAATCCATACCAATTACGGTTATTTCCCATTTTTCAGCCTGATCGCCATGTCGACCATACCAAAAGCCCGCGAAAGCACTATCGTGGATGTGACCGTCACTCCCAACGGGTGGGACGATCACCCGGAAATATCAAAGTCCAACATCGCCAACTGCACCTTCAAAGACCTCAACTCCGCGACCAAAATTGACCGGTCGGAGCTCTCACAGTCAATAATACAACCCAGCTCGACCAAGAAGGGAGCTCATATAGAACGCTCGCAAGTCTACAACAGCGAGATTTTTTCGGCCCGTATCGGTCGCTCCGAGCTCCGTCACTCCATAATCACAGATTCCTTCGTAGAAAGAAGCAAACTGGAGAACTGTAGCGTGGAACCACTGTGCAACATACAACGCACGAAAGCGCAATCAACCAAATTTATAAACGCAAAGCGTGTCGAACGAACACAGCTAGATTCTAGCGTGGTGCTAGGCGAAACCACACTTGAGCGATGCATTATCCGCGACTCTGTTATTGCCGACAAGGCTAACTGTGAACGCTCAGAGTTTGAAAACACAACTGTTACAAGAAGTCGGATTGAGCGATCCAAGATTACAGATTGCGATGTTATGGACTGTTCGATTGAGCGGACCGATTTCCAGGGAATGATTTTGAAGTATGGTATTTGGAAGAAGGGTGATCTGGTCGGACGCACATCAAATGAGCACGAAGTAGTCATCAAGAAAAGACCACCACCGGCGCCAGCTGCTGAAACGTCAGCGCCTTCACCGATGGAACCTGTCCAGACTCCAGGTCCAGGATGGAAGGCCGCAGAAGCTGTAAGTTTTCTCAAATCCTACTGTACCAGGTCTACGGGCCTAACAAGATATCAGGCAAGAGAAGCATCAAGAGGAGAAGACGCGAACGAAGAAGAGGACGATTCAGCAAGTGATTTGGAATCATCGTCCGATGATGAGACATTCGAACCATCTCCGAAGCCCACAAAACAGAGCCAGGCGGCGCATTATACATCAAGAGCGGCAGTTTTCATGGCAGACACCCACGACCCACCTCCCCCGTATGAGCAGTGATATATATTCTATGTGATTCGTGCCTTTGTTTTCATTCCATTCTGGCTGTAGCATATTTAGTGGATACGAGTGTTCGGATGTTGATTCCAGATCTATAGGTGGGTCTAATTTGACGTATCGGAACATACGTGTTTGTTCGACTTTCGTACTATCAATATTATGTGATACCTGTCAATGACTCGATGCACTGCATTTGACTGTGCGAGGCGCAAAGCAACGCCCGAATAAGAGTGAGATTAAGAAGAAGTTTTATAGACTGCAGAAGTGGACGTTAAACCGCTTTGGTCCTAGACGCATCGCGCGGTGGCAACTAATCCGAATGAGGCAAAGCTGGAAACCACGTGCCAATGGCCTCCTCGCGCTACGCAAGCAACCCCCAACCTCCAACGTCGCCTCTTTCAGGCTTACCAGCGCAAATTGCAAGGCTCTCCGAATCGCCATCTGCATCTCTTTGTTGCCCGTCTAGTGGAACCCCCCCTGGCTAGCACACGCGCTGTTACACTAATCGCGCTCTTTTCCTTTTAATTTTGCTTGCCCAACGGCGCCGTCCCCAGATCACGATGTCGTCGAGTGGGACCAGTCTCCGCAGATCCTGTCAGGGCTGCGTCAAGGTCAAGCGCCGATGTGATCTACTCTACCCCGATTGCAGCAGATGCTTGAAGAAGGGAGTGCGTTGTTTATACACTAACATCCCTCTGTCGACCAACCGAACGAGTGTGCTCGGCGATGGACGAGTTACTAAGCCCGTGCCCACGCGGCAACTACAAGAACAACACCACCACCATGCTATTATTCCGGCAATGAAAGCAAAGGGAAACGAACTTGCGATCGTTACGAAGCACGCTATACCGGACCATACTCCCAGCAGTGACTCTAGTGACGACAATGATAACGACCACGAACCAGCTTTTTGGATACGACCTGCGTTGGACATGGAGATACGAAAGCATCACACCCCATATATAGTCGACTTGGTAACGCACGTGGTGCGTCAAGCCCCAATGTCTTTTTTCAACGGAGATTCGTTCTTCATCCACCCTTGCGTCTACGGCAAATCCCTACCAAGGCCTGTGCGAGAGATGCGTGCATTGTGCGGCATGCTCAAGACCAATAGTGACAGTGACAGCGACAACCAATCACCGCCCCCAAAGTTAGGAATGTTACTCCAAAGGCAAATTGTTTCGCTGATGCAGTCTGCCAAGAAAGCAACTGAATTTGGGGATCTCGTTGCCTGCGTACAAGCACTAACACTGGCACAATGTATGCAATTGTCGGAGGGCAACATCCGTGGCCCAGGCGTGGAGAAATCAAATGAGTTACTTGCTTCTTTGGCATGTAAGATGTGGTCTATGGTTCCACACGAGCTGCCGAGTAGTTGGTCGCCGTGGCAAGCATGGGTCTTTGCCGAGACTGTGCGCCGCACCATTGTCTTTTCACATCTCGTGATTGCTGCCTTCCAGTTTTTGACTCGTGGCTATGCATGCCGCACACCTTTTATTGATGCGCTGCCATTTGACGGTCGCACATACCTATGGGATGTCAGATCGGAAGACGAGTGGGCAAAATCTACTTCAGGAACACATTTGCCCATGGTTTCTGTAATTGAATATGCCGACCTTTTACAGTCTGGTCGCGCCCTATGTTTTTCTTCCTTTGAAGGGTTAATTATAGCAACCTGCCGAGGCATGGAGTTGCCTATCCACGACCCGTCAAGCATGATTCAAATGTGATTCTCCCTTCGTTTGTTCATATTTTATTATCTTCAAGTTGGATATGTGTCATTCGTTGTATATTAGTTTCTTAGCGTTGTCTTGGTGTATAGTCTCGGACGGTGTTCTTATTTCCTTTGTATATCAAAAGGTCGCCGGTACATATGCGTGGTGTGTCGTATATATAGTAAATAACAATGAAATATATTTCAGCCAAATTCCTCCAAGTATCAGGTAGCGGTATGGTTACACTGAAAAATCCGATTGACTTGAACCATGGCACGGGCAGACCATAAAACATGCCCAGGTGAGGTGTGCATATGGACGGGCACAAGAATATCGACGGCCATCCTCCTACCCAAGCACCGGGACTACAGTCCGGAGGCTGTCATAGGTAGTCATAGACCTACTCTTATATCCATATATACAACATGTCTACTTCACCAATAATTTGTAGAAATTAATTGAGCCCCTAATATATCGCCTTCATTATAAACAACCAGAAAAATAATAAAAAAATGTCAACTTCCGCAACATCTCTCCCTCCAAGCACCTCACCAACAAGGCTTGGGCCTCATTCACCGTACGGGTTTCTATAAATCTATCGCCCATGAGTCTCTAATAAAACAAAACAAACAGATGTGAGGAAAGCACCGACCCCCTCCCCGAAATCATAACCCAACGAATCCAACACCTCCAACAAATCTACTCCTCCCTACACCCAGACCACGCCTACCGCGAAACCATCCCAGCAATAATTCAGGCGTACCAATGTGGCAGCCTCACCATTGAATCGTGCCAATTGAGTTTCTGGGTCCGTGATTACCAATTAGGACCCGCACACAAACTGGAAACCATGTCTCCGCGCACGGAGGAAGAAAGAGTCAGACAGCAAGAGATTGTTATGGCAATGTTGGATGATGCGCTCAAAGTGCAGAATCAGGGTGCGTTGTTGTGGATTGAGAATGTACGTGCCCTTTTCCAAATATTCATCTATTTTCTTTTATTTTTTGATATGAGTCAATGCTTTGTCTCTGGTAAAAGACAGCTGATTGTATGGCCGCATGATTTTAGCCAATGCCTTCGGGATAGGGTTAGGCAGCCAGGATATAATGAAATTTTTGAACATGACACGAATGTTCTGTATAGAAAATCTACTTCATGACTATATAGACACTATAGTTTTATACAGAAATTAATACAAATGATGTAGGAGTGCGCCCATTCATATTACTCCACTATTCATGTGCACGCCCCTCTTGCTTTCTGCCTGCTCGTATGCATCGAGATCGTGGATTCAGCTTGGCTAATATCAACCTATAGAACTAAGCTATTCTAAATATTTAACCTGTTCAGCCTGATTTGCTTGGCTCTTTACCTCAATCACGAACATCATTTATTTCTGGAAATTTTTGATAGAATCAGAACATGATCTGTGCTTTAAGGTCATTTAGTTGAGTATGTATACTTTCTGACTCACATTACCAATATCTGATCTCTGAGAATTCGCGGAGTATCGGGGTCACGTTTAGGGCAACAGTTCATTCAGCCAAGAAGCCACAACAGCCCAGCCGGAACATTCACTCATAGCCCTAAGTCATTACCCCGGGTTTTTTTATCCATTTCACCACCACCGTAGTTTGGTGGCTTTTGTGAATCCGCAATTTCTTGAGTTGAGGCTACATCTACCTGCAAGTTATTCATGCCGATTGGCTACCACTTCAACTGCCGGAGGCTCTCACGGTATATAGTCCACTGTTGTTAATGTGCTTGGCAATTAACAGTACGTACGTACGTCCAGATTAATATCCCGTCGACCAGTCAGATTTATAGCCAAGAAATATGTTTCTTCTTTTTCGTTCTCAATCTGTCTGCCTGTATATTGCGAGTTGGTTAGCTGATTCGTCTGGTTTTACATGAATGTAAACTCGGAGAATAGTAACGCTTCAGATGAATTGGATGGGTTTCAAAACACGGACGACACCCAGACGAATGCGGTTCTATTTTGCGAGAAAGGTCTGGAGTGTGATCAGCAAGGAGTGGAATTATTTTGATTGATTGGATCCTTTAAACAAATGTCATATGGGGCTCAACTCCTTGCCTGGTGGTGGTGATGATGTATACATTAGGTACCATGCCAGCTATTCCTTGTGGTTTAGGGTTAGAAGACAGCATAAACATACACGGATAGCTTATACTTTACTGTTAGAACGATATTATAATGACGAGAGATATAGATGTAGTACCCTGCAGGGAAACGTGTTTCTTAGAATGGGGACAAATATTCCTCTCATCACAGGAGCTATAAATGCTGCATGTTACCCCTTCAAAACCTGAGGGGAGAAGTTTTCAAACATCGTCTTTAATGTTCTTATCCTTAATCTTCTTGCCTAGACCCAGCTGAACAGCCGTATAAGTCAGGCCAAGTTCGAGATGGCCGACCAAGCCGAGCCAACGACAGCAACAGACAACACCCAAGTCAGGGGCGTCAGCAATGCAGCTCTCGCTGATGCTACTTACAGACAGAAACCGAAGCTTCTCACGAAGCGCATGTTTAAGGTACGTCAATCAATATGTCCTATAATATGAGTACAACGAGAAGGAGTATACTAAATCGTTGAATAGCTATACTGGTGTATCGCAGTCGCAACACTGAACTCCTGCATCAACGGTTATGATGGCTCCTTGATGGCTTCCATCAACGACTATCCACAGTATCGAACGTATTTCGGTTTTAGTATCAAAAACGGTACTCCGTCGACCGGAATTGTCTATGCTATCTATACAATTGGAAACATTGTTGGATCATTTTTCGCTGGGCCTTTCTCCGATGTTCGAGGTATGATGGTTCATTGTTTCCCTGCAGGCAACCTTGCAGACATTAGTGCTGACTGATGGTATAGGCCGCCGTGTTGGAATGTTCCTGGGTTCTTTGTTCATTGTAATTGGTACTATCGTGCAAGCCACCTGCCACGACCTGGGTGGTTTCATGGGCGGCCGATTCCTGCTTGGTTTCGGTGTCGCAACCAGTGCAACCGCTGGACCTGCCTATGTATCTGAAATGGCGCATCCGGCTTATCGCGGTGCAATGACCGGCTTGTATAATGTCCTGTGGTACGGTGGTGGCATCCCCGGGACCTTTGTACCCTGGAGGACTTCGAGTATTCAGTCAAGCATGAGTTGGCGCATTCCTGTTTGGTTGCAGATGGTATTTTCTGAATTGGTGATAATATTTTGTTTTACGCTACCAGAGGTATGTGTCTATCTCTCATAGTTGCTCTTTTGTTTCCTTGCTTTCCGTTGTATCTAATACCAACGCAGTCCCCCCGTTGGCTCATGTCTCGGGATAAACATGAACAAGCCTTGAAGGTATTGGGCGAGTATCATGGCGAGGGAGATCAGAACTCTCTTCTTGTTCAACTGGAGTATCAGGAGATGTTGGAAGACATCTCCAAGACAGGCTCTGACAAGCGATGGTGGGATTACCGCGAGCTTTTCAACACACGAGAGGCTCGCTATCGATCACTGATGGTGATACTCATGGGTATATCTATCTCCCTTATTTGATTCCGCTTGATAAACTGGCAAACTAATTCCTTGGTCTGATCTTTAGCATTCTTCGGCCAATGGACTGGCAACGGACCTGTCTCATACTACTACCCCCAAATGCTCGCAGGCGCCGGTATCACCAGCATAAACACGCAGCTTCTTCTACAAGGAATGCAAAACGTAGTCTCACTCATTGGCGCCGTCAGTGGTGCCATATTTACTGACAGAATTGGTCGTCGTACCCAACTCATAACTTCCACCGCTATGGTCGTTGGTCTGTTTGTTATCGTGCTATCCCTAAACGCAGTCAATGTCGTTTCTACTCCATCAGGCGATACAGCTAAGAGCAGCTCCACCGCTATAGCGGAGATTGCGATGATTTTTCTCTTTGGGTTTGTCTACTCGGGTGGTTGGACGTGTAATCAGGCTATGTACCTAGTTGAATGCTTGCGATATAAATCTCGTGCGAAGGGCATGGCGATGTATAACGTGAGTTCCCTTTATCTTTTTATGCCTTCTCCAGGATACATTATGATACTCTTATCCTCATTACTGGCGTGTGAAATTAAAAGTTTTTCGTCAACATCGCCGGATTCTACAACACTTTCGTAACGGGAATTGCCTTCACCGAAGCCGGCTGGAAATACTACTTCCTTTTCATCTTCTGCGACATTATGAAGTGCATAGTTATGTACTTTTTCTTTGTCGAAACCCAGAACCGCACGCTGGAGGAATTGACGGAGATATTCAAAGCCCCGAACCCAGTCAAGTTCTCGCTGAAGAAGACAGAAGTTATTGTCCGTGAGGGCCAAGTGACTGAGATTTTGCAGAAGGAGGCCGCTTAATTTCTAACTTTATTCTTCGCGCTTGTTTGTGCCTAAATGCGATACGAGCACCTTACCAGTGTCTAAATTTTGTGTCGAAGCTGATGTTTCCGAATGGGGAAATATTTCTTTATTTCCTATTCGGGATGGGATTAATTGTATGTCGGGTCTGGCAACATTCAGTGTCTGCCGATGAGGAAAGTTTACTCCAATTGAAATAGTTCTATAATCTTAATATATTTAGTTGAAAATTCTTGAAAAGGAGTTATCAATTTTATAGATAAAACTGAGTGGCCAAAAGCCACGACAACATGACATCACGCAGCCATCATCTATAATGTGCCTAGATAAGTATTGATCGGAGTATCTTCTTGTCAGCACAAAGTTTCTATTACATATAAACGAAATAAAAATGCATCTCGCAATAGACATAACCAACGCCCTGTCAGCCGAAGAAATTATCCCCGAAATCTTACCCAAGGGCACCGTCATACGCCGCAATCTCAAAGTCGCATTTCCGAACGCCAAACTCCAGAGACCGGGTCAAATGATTGCTGTCGATGATGTGCAGTCAAAACCTATTGTTTTTGTCGACCCGCCTGTCTGATATTCTCCTTCTAGTGACACTGACAAGTAGCTGACGAGATATTAATAGATCGAAGAAGATATTTTACGAGATATTTATACTTTGATGATGGTTGATCCGGTACGTGTCCCTGCATTCTATTCTCTCGGTTGGATCATTGCTAAAGTTCATGAAGGACCTCACCCACCGACACGACACTCGTTTCGGGCAAGTCAGACATTGGCTTGTGACCAAATGTTCAGTCAGCAGTGCCGGGGAAATCATCGACTCAAGAGCCAAAACAATATCGCCCTGGATTGGGCCAGCACCAATCCCGGCGCACCATGTAGCTGGGTACGTCTACATCCATACCTTGGTGTTGTTGCGAGGCTAAATATGAACTGAAAAACAAAACAAAAGGAAACCACATCCGTCACGCTACACTTTTATACTTTGCAAAAAAAATACCTCCTCCCAAAGCAATAGGATGAGCCCTGATTTATACGATAGTCTGCAAAGTCAACAATACGACGGGCTAGCCAGTGAGCTTGGAAGCGCTTCACAAGACTTGTTTGATCGCTGTAAATTTAATGCGCAGCAATTTATCGCGAAGAACAATCTTGAGGTTGTGGCTGCAACTTTCATGCTTGTCGAAGGGAACGTCAAGAGTGGTTTGAGGAATACCAGTTTAATGGCAAATGCGGTTGGGAATAAGATCGGAGAGATGGGACAGTATAGTTGCCCTATTGGAAGCGGCTATTAAGCTTGGAATATACTTATAGGAAGCTATTGTTTTTCCGAGTCAACTACCAAGTACCAATATAAAAACAGGTTGTCTGATATTCAGTGTACCTATGCATTTATAGCATAGATATTACCTAAATATACCTAGGTGATCCCTATTCTCGTTTGCATGGTCCAAGATTTAATTATATGAAGTCTTGACAGACTTATAGACCACCACAACCGTGCCGTCCTTCAAATGCTCATGCTGCGGTTCTAGAGTATACCGTCCAATTGTCGGCAACAACCACCACCAAACAGCCCAATAAACAACGGAAGCAATCAAAAGCGCAATACCAACGACAGCGTACAACCAGTAGGGAAGCGATGTATCGCCCGAGCCACCGGGGGGACGCAAAAATGGAGCCACAAGTTGGAAGGCCTGCGCAACCATGTAAAATCCTGCAATAGGCCACCAGCATTTGAACGGACGGTGGATATTCGGGTGTTTCCATCTGAACCAGAACAGGCCTAACACGACGAGGAAGTCGATGACACTAGCTGGGTATCCCTCCAAATCGAGGATGAAATCGTAAGCGTCTCCGAAGGGGATCGCAACGATAACGATGAATGAGGGGATGAAATGGAGCAGTAAACCAGCTGAGGGGGAACCGAAGGGCCAGCTGGATGCCCAGAACTTCGGGAAGGGGATAACTCCTTCTTTGGCGAGTTCTTGGTTGACTCGGGACTGGGCGAAGGTGACTGTGAGAACGTTTCCGAAGGCGGATAGAGCTAGGAGAACACTATAGGATCCAGTTTAGTTTATGTCAAAAAGAAGATATAAAGAAATGGATAAGAGGGGACATACCTCAGTGCACGTTCAGCTGATTCGCCAAATACTTTGCCCATGAAATAACCCGCAACTGTGACACCGCTGGCTGCAATTTCTTCCGGCGTGGCTGCTGCATAGTACGCAATATTGGCGAAAAGATAAAGAACACCGCAGATGAGAAGACCGAGAGGTCCAGAAATCTTCACCGTTCGTACAGGGTCCTTGACCTCGTTCAACACGTACATGGCGTTACTCCATCTGGTTATTGTGTTAGTTGGCTGTTCTTCATAGAGCTTTACTTAGGAACGTACCCAGCATAGGAGTTCAAGACCTTGAACAACGCAGAGGCATATAAATTGCTTGATGTAGTCGAACCAGCAAATGCATTCCGGAAGCTGGCATGGGGGTCAGGCACACTGCTGACACCACCGCCGAGAACCACCCATCCAGTAATGACGATGAATAAAAGCACCACAATCTTCATTATAGTAAGCAGATTCATGCCTCGAACCCCCCACTTGGGAAGGAAAGTGTGGAACAACGTGATGAAAACAATGACTCCAATCGCAATGCCACGCTCGGCCCATTCGGTAACGGTAACGTTGGCTGCTTTGAGGATGTATTCGGCGAAGACGACGCATCCAGAGGCTGTAACATATCAAGTCAGTTCATGCAACTGTGGGTAATGCATTAGATATACAAAACTAACCTGTAAATCCTAGTGCAATAGCTTGCACGGCGAAAACAATAGAAATCAACAGCTTGGGTTTCGTGTAGACTGCTTCCAGGTAATTCTTCTCGCCACCACTGCGTGGAATCATGCAAGCGAATTCAAGCCAAACACAGAGACCAGCAGCAGATAGTAGGAAGCCCAACACCCAAAACATGAGCGAGGCACCAACACTGCCCAGTTCTTCGGTGACGGAACTCGGCGTGCTGAAGATACCAGTTCCAATAATTCGTCCGACCCTGCACGTGTGTGTTAGTAGCTAAGGTCTCGCAGTTGTATGTATAGTTAATGATTGTATATAGTAAACGCACACTAAAAATGTTGTCGATACGATACCCAGATGCCGTCCGAGACCACCCTGGGTATACTCCTCGAACTTGAGCTCACCCTTGACCTCATCTCTAGGAGCGTTTGGATCACCATCACGTTGCGCAAAGTCAGGCTGAACTGAATGCCCGACGTCTTTGACGTCTTCATACGACGCCATGGTTCTTCCTTATCTATCTTTTTTTTTTCTTTTGACGTTTTTCTAGAAAACAGATAGAAGACTGGAAGATCTTTTCCTGACCAGACCGCATGGCAGCAGCGGATTATTTATGCAACCAGTTTCTCTGCAAGGAATTTAGCAATCAGCAGCATGCCATAGGACGGTGGCTCTTGGCTGAGCTACCATACTACGCAAGCTGTGTGATGCTTTTCCGCGCTATCAGTGATAACACTGCGGGCTCTGATTGCGTGCTTGTAAGGCCAAGCCCTATAAAAGCTGCTGCATATGCCCTAACTGGTCATCGCGGCCAGCCACTGCAATGCTTGCACCTTGCCGGGGTCCAAGCGATCCATTCAGGATCTACATGCCGCCGCTATGATTTGCGCGCCATTGTAAATTTATGGGGCCAAATGGTGTCTTCATCTTGTGCTCTATCCCGGTTCATTTTTTTGCCTCAACAGACCTAGAAACGCTTTTTTCTATGCGCGTTAACGTAGCACTGGCTGTGAGGCTGTGAGCTAACTATACAAAGGCTTTTTCTTCTCTTATTTTTGCCCCTTTCTCTCTCCGCGCTTCAGCCTCCGAGTTTGCCATTCCTCCTAGTTTACTTGTTATTTCGTGTTGCTATCGGCTATCTCCGTTCGGTGAAACAGCATCCAGCGGGGCACACTCGCGTGCTCACTCCTGCAACGACAAGCATATATAAAATATTAAAAACTACAAATATACCAGGAAAACATCCAAGAGGCGTCCATATTAAAAAATGGGTCACATGTTGTCAACGGATAAGAGTTTTTCAGTGCACTGTCAACAGTGGGGAAGTGCCTTCATTTAGTTGTCCGTTGCGGCCGTTTAAGCTGGATCAGGAATGTATGCCTTGAGCTTGCTGCTTGGCATTCCGATTGGGAAACGAGGCATGCGTAAGCATCCAACGCCTGAAATTGTAATTCTCCGGTGAAAAGAAAGATACGTTGGTGGATTGCAGAGTGTTTCCCATGGATCTATCACAACCAGTATATTCAAGAGTGTTGTTGTCGATGGTATGGATGTATTTCCAATTCCGGCGATTTTATGATTCAGTTGGATGACGTCTTTGACTCTGTAGAGCACCCGACTTGGAGATGATAAATACTCCTGTAAAACTCGTAAAAATTTTTTATAATACAACTGCATATTTTAATTAATTCTTTCGATTGCAATTTATCTACTATTGTTGGTGGTGTCATATACCAAATATTCGGAGACATCCATGCGTGTGTCATAGATATACATGCCGAGAACATTGAATCCATCCACGAACCAACACTAAAGGAAACCAACGATTTGAAATACTCAAAATACGCCGATAATCCACACACCTCAAACAAAATAACAAGGAGAAAGATGGGTCTCTGCTTTAGCGCTCCTCGAGGACACATGTATATGGGTCCACCGCCCCGAATGATGCGCCCCCCAATGGCTTACCCAATGTTTCCAATGTCGGGCGGCATGCGAATGAACCATGGCTTTGGAGGAGGATATGGAGGATACGGAGGAGGAAGGATGGGAATGGGAGGAGGATATGGACCGCGGTATGGAGGAGGGGGATTCGGAGGTCGTGGAGGAGGGTTTGGGGGTCGCGGAGGTGGAAGGAGGTTTTAAAGGATGAAACGAAGATCAAGATGTGAAATGATGGGTTATTTTTTTTTGACTCTTTGAAGCCATTTTCAACCTGGAGACTCATTGGCTGACTGTGGGATACATGCTTGTAGTTGGCGTAATCGAATGGACGGTCGAGTCGGAGCTTTGAGGTTATTCGGACGATTTTTTTTATAAGACTACGGATGTACAACTAAAGATAAGATAATGGCTAAGTCGATGGTCTAGAATTACCCGTTGGTCATATTGGATTTGGTCATTCTGGTTTCAACGTTTTTGTTCGGCCATAGTCCGCAAGTAGGGCACGGAATATCATCTGACTACCCAATTAGGACGTCATGTGCCTGGCACTACTAACACGAGCATCAATCAAGTTAATATGGAAGAACCAACATATCGATATCATTGATTTCAAATATTATCTGATCATTGCGATAATCTTGCTTTCAAATCATTTCTTGATCATCTACGCCTTTGGAACCCCAGGCTGCTCCCACTCAGTTCATCGACAATTAATTGATCTTACTAAGGTTCGACTCGTTGGCGATCATATCACAAAAATAAACTATAATAATGTCGAACCAGTTTGCATCATTAGATAGTTCATCTAAATCATATAAACAGATATGACGTAGATTGACCATCTCAGTAATATCTGTGGGATGAACTATTTCTGTCATGCAGCGAGGCCCTTCACACCCTACCTGAGGATGATGATGAAGAATGATAACTACTCTTCCGAGCATTCAAAAGTTGGGGTTAGAGGTTGATCAAATTACTTTGAAGATTGAATTTGAAATTAATTTTCCGCGATGGAAACTGCCTTGGATCCTATGGAAGACGACCAGGTTTCCAGAACGAGGCATCTGATCTGCACATTCGATATTAATTCTCAACTCAGATTTTTATTTTATCATAGATTGACTCGAACTGAATACCTGTATAGTAGTCATTGGCTCTTGAATGGTTGACTATTTTGTGGTTTGAGTGGGATTGAACTGAATTAGGGCTATTCTCGAAGTAACCCGAAAACGAGCTAAAAATCACTCGCCCCAATCCAATATCCATCTACTTCGTATAGAAGGATCTGGTGACGCAAATTCTTTCTAGTTAATAATACTCTACTGCTATTATTATTACCTAGTATTATTTGGCGATTAATGGCAATATAAATCAGTTCGGACCTTCTTTTTGTACCGAGTAACCATCTTCTCCGCGATGATCTCCGCAAGAACCGTTCATTCTATGTTATGCATAAGGTAGGAGCTACTATTATAAACAGACAGATTCAATCAATCCATATACTTATTGGTTACCCCGTACGTAATAGTGGCATATGACCCCGGTTTCAGAAATATTGATTGATTGGAACCGACAATTTCCCGACAAGCCGTTGTGATCCTGAGACCGCCCACCTTTCCCTTCCAAGTTAAGACCGGGACAGAAATGCAACGCGACAGATCCATCTCGTATACCTTATTTTCATTCTCCTTTTAAAGTTCTAAACTGTGACTGATATTCCGGTATGATCAGAAAGTCCGATCACATGGGAATAGTGCATGTTTGGGTCGAAGGAATGAATGTGTGTAGAAAAGAGCCGAACGATCTACGATCAAGCATATTCATCATTCAGCGCTGATCATCAAAGAAGTAGATTATTTTCCACGGTTGGACCCTATAATATGAATTTACGATCTAGCTAAGTAACCGTGCACGTGAGCCAGTAAGTAATTAAGGGGTCTTCTGGTCACTCGCCTGCTCTGATTGATCGAATAAACCTCGATGACAAACACGCCATACTTATACCGGAATATGGGGTAGTATACTTCACTCCATCTTTTTTTCTCTTCTAATAGAAACGGCGTTAGAAGTTGATCCGTTGTTACATTGTGTACGGAGCTTTTAATGACATTCTTTTCTATACGAAGCTGATTGAGCAATGTTTATGCTAGCATCAAGATGAATCGAACCTGATTCACCAGTCTCTTTATATGATTTGCCACTTTGACGCCCGTGTCCTACCATTTACTTTTGTGTTTGGATGGATGGTCGCTGGTAACCTCGGAAATGGGGCGGTCATCACGTTCATCAGGGTGAGCCATATTTTGGACATACCTACTTAAGAGTATAAAATGCAACAAAAACCTTCCGTTTAAACAAACATGAACATCATCCAAGGAAAGCAAGAAGAGAATAAAAGCCCGAAAAGGAAAGAAAAAAGGTAAAATGCTTTCAACCATCATCGCCGCTCTTGCCGGCCACGTCGCCATAACTCATGGCCATACCATCCACAAGCGTGTTACAACCCCAGCAGCTTACTGTTCCAGCTCGGATGGCACCTACACCCTTTCCTCTATCACTGCCCCCGTTGAAGGTGATGGTTCCCCCGGGTCCGAGTCAACATGGGCTCTTACCATCGACGACACATCGTCCGGATACAAGCAAACCGTTACTGGCTTTGGTGCTGCAGTGACTGATGCCACTGTTACCTCCTTCAACACACTGTCCAGCGACACTCTCAGCGAGCTCCTTGAGTTGTTGATGACATCAGAGGGTGCCAACTTCAGCCTCATGCGCCATACTATCGGCGCATCTGACCTCTCCGGCGACCCTGTGTATACCTATGACGACAACGGTGGCGCCGTGGACACGTCTCTCTCCGGCTTCAACCTTGGAGACCGGGGTAACGCAATGGCCGAGATGCTAGCTAGTATGAAGACGCTACAATCGGATTTGACAGTGCTTGGTACCCCATGGAGTGCTCCCGCATGGATGAAAATGAACGGAGTCATCGACGGCGATACTACGGATAATAACCTCAATGATGGTTACCTGACAAGCGGTACGGGATACTCCAGTGAATTTGCGCAGTACTTTGTGGATTACATTGAGGCCTACGAAGCATTGGGTGCTACCATCAACGCCATTACAATCCAAAACGAGCCTCTTAACAGTCAGGCTGGCTATCCTACTATGTACATGTACGACTACGAGCAAGGAGACTTGATTCTAGACTACGTTGGTCCAGCACTTGCCGACGCTGGATTGGATACAGCTATTTGGGCATATGACCATAATACTGGTACGTCCAGCACCGACTTTGTCAACCACTGAGAGAAACTGCTGGCTAACAGGATTTCTGTTCTAATTTAGATGTGCCTTCCTTCCCTCAAAACGTTCTTGACACCGCTAGCGAATACGTGGATACCGTGGCGTGGCATTGCTATGCCGACCCCTTGGATTGGTCGGTGTTGACAGACTTTAAGAACAACAACTCTGACGTGACTCAATACATGACCGAATGCTGGACTCCAGCATCGGGCGACTGGTATCAAGCTTCCAGCTTTACTGTTGGGCCTCTCCAGAACTGGGCCTCCGGCGTCATGGCCTGGACACTCGGGACAAATAGCTCTGATGGACCTCACTTGACGGAAGGTGGATGCGACGACTGCACCGGCTTAGTCGTAATCAATGATGACGGTACTTATACACTGCAGACTGCGTATTACATGCTTGCTCAATACAGTGCATACATTCCCTCGGGTGCTACGATCTTGGAGGGCACGGGGAGTTATACATACTCAGGCACTGGTGGCATAGAGTCTGTTGCCTCCTTGAACCCGGATGGCACTCGCACTGTGGTTATTCAGAATACCTTTGACAACGATGTCTATGTTACTTTGACCACTTCCAGTGGCGAGACCTGGAGTGGCAACGTGCCTACAGAGTCGGTTGTGACATGGGTGCTGCCTGAGGCCAGCTAATTGATCGATACAACCCCTACATAGTCAAGGCATCTAACGCATATAATTTGATCCTGTATATAATGCGGACATTGTACATAGTTTGATTAAAGTCTATCTTTCTTCTGAATTTTTTTTTTTTAACAAAAACATGTCTTATTGCTCGGTGCTGTTTCTTACCAATAAATAACAGCCTGATAGGTTTCAATTTTTGCAGCCAACCACACATGTTATCGCAATCTTAGAGTGATAGCCAAATATCTAGGAGATATAAGCAGTGAAAATATATATTGCGAAATTTATACACATTCGAATCTCTGTTATATTGTCCCACCTGATAAGAATAATTTGAGTTTACGATTTTGATCACCTGACTCGCTTTGCCCTGATTTCCTGAATATGGAAACAACAACTTGGGGCACGCGATTCATTCAATTTCATGCATCGTTGGCCAGTGCTGGCATGGTGATCGACTCGACCTGCAACTAACTATTGAGCAGTTAGCTCGCAATCTTTCCCAGCGCTTTGTTCACGCAGGACACATTACTTACGTACACTTCTTCCAATTTACTCACCAGTATTTGATGTAGCATTGTCCTTTCGCTTGGGTTCAGATACCTGGCTCAAAAAGCAATTACACGGAGTTTTAGTTGACGCCGTACATCAGCCAACTAACAGCCAAAACTACGCCGTACTAATAAATCGACTATCAAGAAGTAACGTCAAAATCCGGAAAATCCAAACGTCGATCTCCTTTCCCCACGTTTGTTGGACGATCAATCAGCCCTCCGATTCCGCCGGTGTCCACCAGCTAAAGGGATTTACCTGTGCTAGGCTGCTAGTAGTTGGCCGTGTTTCCTGAATGCGCCCGCCTGCATAGATGCCCGGGCCTGAGGGGCCTGACTGGATGCTACCCTATGCCAGCCACCGGCATCGTATGGTCCCTGTCCGTCAGTCTTACTTCGTTCGTCCTCGGTAGTTCGGCCTCGCCGTACTCCGTAAAGATTTGCTGGATTAGTTAGTTAACTAATGATAGCTATGAACATTACATCGTTTTAATTGCAATAAGAAAACTTAACCGGCAAATTCCCTGGTCGGAGAGTCAGAAAAACAAAATCTGGAGCCCATCACTCGAGTATAAATCGGTATCAAGCATTTCACAGCACTGAATGTACTCCGTATTCGAGACCGAGACACATCCCAACCCATGATCGCTTCGGTGCTGAGTTATGCATCTCGTAAAGAGGGGAAATCATTACCACCTACTGTCTAGCTAGGGCCTAGCAGGACAAAACCCCACTCGATGTCAGCGAGGCTTATCTGCGCCATTTCAAGAAATAAGCATAGAAGAGGGGAAATGCCCAGGGAAACAAGCATTGGAGCTTTCCTTGGCCAGAGCTATGCCGTCTATGCCGTCATAGTGGCTGGTAATCTCACTGGCGGCCTCAACCGCTGATATGCTCCGAGAGATAGGTCTAGTCGATGTGAGATGTACAATTTTTCAGGGATGATCACAATCAGCTGCGACTTAGTGGCCAATGAAAGTGAATCCGAGGATTTAATCACTAACAATTCTATCCCAAAAATATTAGAAAGAGGCCGCTCCAGGCTGATGTGTGCGGGGTTTTGAGTCATCTCCACGCCCGCGTTGTATTCAATGGATTCACCGCAGTTCTCATCGACTATCTGATGCTACCTACTATATTTATTAATCTAGCAACCTAGCTAGAACAGGCATTGATTTGCTGACATGTGGGAAGGCCGTTGGCAAGGAAATTAGCGAGGTACTAGGAACCGAATAGCATAAATAGGCCGTCTACCTCTCGTAGTACTGCTGCTGTTCCTGAAGTCCGGTCCTAGGAATTGAGGCATTATAATTAATCGGTGATCAATTGAAAATTGAAAATGGTTCATCTGCAATCCTCTAGCCTGGGCTTCCTGCTCATGGCAGTGAATGCTGCTACCGTAGCTGCAAAGGCTACTGCAACAGGTTCTGCTGCGAACGGAGCCATCACCACAGCTGCTACAGTTGCGTACCCCGGACCAAAGGCATCGGCTGATATTGGCGGAGCTCATCCATCATACAGCTGGCCGCCATCATCGACATCCACCGCTACTCCCAATTGCAACAAGGTCCAGTACAACTTCCCCAGCGGGACCAATTCCAACACCTCGCGAGCGGACGCCGTCAAGGATCTGTACCGACGATCGTGGGACCAGTATGCCGAGTATTGCTTTGGTTCTGACCAGCTTGATACTCTCACCAATACTTGTGCCGATGACATATTTGGATGGGGCGCGACTATTGTGGATGGGATTGATACTGCGATTCTCATGAATTTGACCGATATCGTAGAGCGCCAGTTGGCGTTTATTGCTACCGTTGATTTCACGTAAGCTCTCTATTATTACTGAGATCAGGGTATTCTAAACAGCAAGAAGAACTTAGACTAACACGAGAGTCTGATTATAGGACTGCAAATTCTTTGGTTGACGGATTTGATGCCATCATTCGTTACTTGGGAGGGTATGAAAAGTTCTTTTGAAATCAATCAGCTAGTTTGCAAAGACAAGCTAACAATGATCCAACCTAGGCTTCTCTCTGCTTACGATATCCTCAATAGCGGCTATGTGCCTGAAGGGACCTATAACCAGGACGATGTTAAGGCTCTCCTAACTCAAGCAAAGATCTTAGGCGACAAATTGAAAGTCCAATTCGACACAGGAAGTGGTCTGCCGGCATCTGAAATTAACTTTACAACAAACAATCTCGTTAATGGGCAGTATACAAGCTCAATAAACAATGAAACGTACAATTCTACTAATGCGGCTGTGGCTGGAACAATTATCTTGGAGTTTGCCCGGTTGTCTGATTTGACCGGTGATGACTCTTTCTTGGAGTTGGTGAGTTGACCACAATCTAATCTTGCTCATTTCCTTCCCCAGTTTTTAAACTACATATATGCTGACCATATCAGGCCCTGAAAGCAGAAGGAAACCTGATTAACCCTTACCCAGAGCCCGTCTGGCCTGGTCTGGTTGGCAGTGAACTCGACGTCGAGACTGGAAATTACCTAACCTTTGACTTTGGATGGCACTCTACTATCGATAGTTTCCTGGAGGTACGTTTATCTGCCCAATCTTCCCTTATACTTGTAGCTTATTGACTGTATACTCAAATCAATTTTCTTTCAGTACCTCATCAAAACATATTACTACAAACCGCAATCTGCCGCATTTGCTTCTCTGAAAGACTTCTGGGTGACTACAGCAGAATCAACTATCGAGCATATCGCCCTGCACCCGTATAACCACCCTGAAATCACCTTCCTTACCTCTGGTGATGTTGAAGGCAACATTGAGTGGTCAGGGGATGACTATGTTTGTGGCCCATGTTCTTAATCGCATGTTTGGTTTAAATGTACTAACCTATATCGACATTGTAGTCCTGCTTTGCTGGAGGCAATATGCTTCTGGGAGGAAAGTTCCTTGGAAGACAAGATATTTACGACCTTGGAGAGGCTTACGCAGATGCCTGCCACTTGTTCTACAACACTACTGTGACTGGTCTTGGACCCCTTGGTACGGACTAGCCCCCCCTTCTCTCCCTTCAATCTAAACTTGACTAATCTCTGGTTTCTCTTTAGGTTTTGCCTGGTACAACGCTTCCGACGAAGCATACGACTCATCCTGGAACACAAACGACACATATCGTGAAATGGCCGATGAATACGGTTACTTCATTCCCGAGGGTGATGAACAATGGGACTCCTTCCCCGAGACCATTGAGAGTATCTTCTACGCCTACCGTATCACTGGAGACAGTAGATGGCAGGACTACAACTGGGAGATTTTCCAGAATGTTGCCGCGCAGAGCGAGCAGGGAGTACCGGCTGCGCCTATTTCGAACGTTGAGGTTAACTACAGTTTTATTTCTGAGCTGCCAAGGCATGTCATTTTGATTTTCAGTCTTCCGTTGGAGGAACTTTATAGCTAACATTTTCACCATAGCTATTATTTTGCTGAAGTACTGAAGTACCTCTTCCTTACCCAGGTTGACCCTGATATCATCAACCTTGACAACTGGGTGTTCAACACCGAGTGCCACCCAATGTCGCGTAATGCTGGTACTTGCGGTACCGACTAAAGTTGCATCCGAAGTTATGTCAACATAGCTTGTCTTGGTAACTATATGATGGTTGTGTGGATGTAGGAAACGGGAAGTTCATGAAACATGCGTGAAATGTCTTACGAGAGCCAACCTTGACGCGTATACTTTTAAGTAGAAATAATAATCAAGAAACTACGGAACTCCGGTCTGAAAACTAATATACATGTGATAGTAAGCTAGCTGGGACCTCACTGACAATAAGGCCAACATATATGTGGTATATATCCAGGTTTATGTTGCTTCCATGTGTCAGCTCCCACGTTCTGTTGACCGGTTGTGTAAATGAGGGGAATGATACCGCAGCTTCCCTATAGCTACCTGCTGTATCATCTTTCCACTTGACAAGACTAGGGATCTGCGGGGTAGCTGCGTACATAAGTAGGGCATAAAATTAATAAAGGCATTGATTGAGGATATAAGCTCCATGGAAGTGGCCCGTGTATGTCGGCTTTGGGAGCTGTCAAATTAGTTTGATGTAACGTGAATCTTTCCAAGGGGCCTGTCTGCAAAGAGGCCTTAGACTAGATGACTAGAGCATCAGCAAGGCTTCCAGTGTATGATCAGGATTCGAAGTAGCTGTTGTTTTTCTCCAAGATTGGTACATATAAGTATCCAATCAGAAGAGCGACGGTTAATTTCTAGCCCAATTCCAAAGACCGTCTAAATTAAGGGGAAGGTGCACAATCTAAGATCTGCTGAAGGAAATGACATGTCTGGATTCGGAATAATTACTACGTTGTACTACCCCCAAAGCACTCCTACTTGGGATTCTCTCGTTTATAACACTCTTTCACTCAGGCTCCATTATTGAAAAGAAATTCGGAAAAGAACCAGTATTTATCCTAGCATTCAATCATCATGTAGCCAGAAGCCCTAAAGCCCAGATATAATATCCGTCCTGGCTACTGCTATAGACATCTAGTTCTCAGCGGCAGCAGTATGGACAACAACGACGGTCGTGACAGAGCCCTCCTCCTCGCCCTGAGCGTGAGGAAAGTCGCAGTCAGAACTGCCACCACAGCAGCTGCGGAAGTTTGAGAGATGATCTGAGATAGAGCTAGCTTGGCAGTCGTTGCCATCCCGGAATACACCGTGGAGCTTGTCGCAGCATGAGTGGGTGCGGCCGGTGTCAACGTTGCCGTTCACATAGCACTTGCAGGCCAGAGCCGGAGCGGAGAGAATGGTAGCAATGGCTACAGCGGTGATGCATGAGAACTTCATATTGACGAGGATCTGTCGTTGATTGCGTGAAGTTCGAGTGGTCTTCTTGGAATGAAGCGTTTGGAGTTGAGCAGGGAATGTGGTTAGATATTGTTGGAGAGAAATATTGCGGGAAAATGGATGAACAGGAGGTGCTTCTTTATACTCCTAGGGCCAAAGTTCTCGGACTCTCTTCTGGATCATGTGTCAAGTCATAAACCACCTGGTTCAAGGATGTTGTGCAGCAGCTGAAAGTTGAAGGGCCGTGATAGTGCCATCTGACGTGAAGAAATTCCCACCATGGTCCTCTAGTACGACTTTGGTGGCTTTCTAGCTTGAAATCAAGCAAATTCCGTACATCCTAGCCGCTGGAGAAGCCATCATCCATACATGCCTCCATTGCTTCATGTCTGTATCCGTGGTCAAGAGCAATCCTGGCCACAGACGCCAATGCCTCTCATAGATGGCAATATCCGGGTAAGCGATGGTGATACCGCTGGCTTTTTTTTTGTTTTCAAAATCCGAAGGTCTGTCATTTTCCCTTCGCCCGGTCAGTCACTCAGGTCGCTCAGTAACGCATCACTATGTTGGTTAGAATTTCTTAGCATGTTAATATCTTCTGGATATATTTCGCAGGCAGTCTCTGACTATTTAAAAGATTTTGGGGAATATTCCTGATATTACAATAATATTGTCTCATCCTCGGAGAAAGTGGTGCCATATTGATTCTCACAGCGCCAACTCCCTCAGACAGTGCTATATCAAACATAACCCAAGGCATGTATGGGGTGGTTACACAATGTCAATTTTTCTTTCTGTTTCATACACGTGTGTGACAGCAGCTGTCAGCTCTCCACCATGATATTTCCTGTGGGCCCTTTCTATTATGTATCCTCTTTCCTGATTAGCTGAGAAGCGCCGGCTATCTATTTTATTTTTGACGTGGTTAGCTATTTTCCCCTACCATTCGATTTCACACCCCCTAAGCTTTCCAAAAAGTTAAAACAACACCCAAGCTTTGCTTGTTGGTTGGCAAGGTTGCACACTTATTCTAATTAGGGCTTGGCGAGTCACAGGACGTCTCCGTCTGTCCTACCCTGAGATGCTTTTTTGTTGTGTTTCCATATCACAATGAAGTTGCACTTGCTCTACCCTTTGTTGGCTTTTGTGTATCCTAGTCACACCCGACCAGGGCTGCTCTTTCATCAAACATTGTGGATATAATATAGAAATTTTGGACCCCCCGAACCGTTTTGTTATTACAGCATTTACCATATTTACAGCACTAAAGATGGATTGGGTTAATGGATCTTGATGATCTTCCCCGTGTTTAACAGCCAGAGGCTCCGATTGGCTGTATCACCCCACTTGGTACGTGGAATTTTTACCGTGTATCTGAGATACCGTATTATCAGTTTCTTAGTCCCAACACCAAGAGATGATGTGCAAATACGGGGCACTCAGCCTCAAAAAATGTTTCATAGGCTCATGTCATGAACTTGGCAGACATTAGATGAACGAATCGGCGAGGAAGTTCACCCGCACCGAATCCTGGGCAAATGACAAATACGGGGCAGTGGGCAACTGCCAACAATGAATGTCTGACAGCAAACCTCTCGCAAACCTCAAGATACTTTTGTCCTGACATTCAACTTTGCCATGTACCGCAAGCATGAGGCGAGCAAGTCAGACCCTGTTCAAACACCGTCGCCTTTCTCTCTATATCCGTATTGCCTCCATACTATTCTTCCTTTTCTACTTTTCGTCACGTCTCACAGCAACTCTCCGCGCAAACGATGATGATACAAGACCGCGATTCCTGAGCCCCTCCTCTTTCCGCGACAAGCCAGACTTGGCATATGAGAAACGAATATCAGCAGCACTACAGGGCATCGAAAAGGCTGTCCTAGCAAAAAATGGCGGAAATAACTTGGCAGAAGACAGGATCTGGCAGATTGCAAAGGACGATGCACAACGAGGGTCAGATTCAAGGTATTTAGAGGACAAGAACAGCGAGTGGAAATATTTAGTGAGTCTTTCTTTTTGCCTTCTTTTCTCAGTGGATATTACCCCCTTAAACTGGCAACATGAGAACTGACAAAAGCAAGTTAGTGACGGACGAGGAAGCCATCGATTTTGTCACCAACGTCCTATCTGCCGTACCTGAAATCGCAGCAACATACATATCATATCCCCACTACGTCCTGCGTACAGATCTTCTTCGCTATCTATTACTATGGTACTACGGGGGCTTCTATGCGGATATGGATGTCTACCCAGCGAAGTCAATCAAAACGTGCCCAGACCTCGAGCCCATCTTTTTTATGGATAAAGACGAATCAACAAAAGGAAATATCTCCCTCGTGCTAGGTATCGAGCTCGATGAACCTTATGTCTCGCCCCGTGGTATGCGTGAATGGCATTGGACTAGGAGATATGGATTTATGCAGTACACAATGTATGCGCCACGACGATTCAGCCCTGTGCTTCGAGAGATTATCACCCGCGTTATAGCACATACCAAACAATACAATGAACGCCTCAGTAGCCATCTTGGGTTATACAGCCAGAAGACCGTGTTGGGCATAACGGGTCCTGATGTGGTTACAGACGCTGTGCTGGATGTGCTGTCAACGACACTCCCAACCATGCATGAACTAGTTGACATATCAATGAAAGCGGATGCAGGGATTGACAACCTTCCCATTTCCAAGACAACCGGCAAGACCCAAAGACGCGTGACGTGGGCCCCTTTCCACGGCATAAAAACCCCGCTCTGTATTGGCGATGGAGAAGCTATGTTGGAGGGATCTATGGGTGGCATCTGCGTGTTACCGGTTAATGCATGGGGCAATGGACAGAGACACAGTGGCTCAGAAGGATTCAATAGCCCGAATGCATGTGTTAATCATCGGTTTAGCGGATCGTGGAAGAAGGGAAGGTGGCAGTCAGTATTTGGGTGAACACAATTTATTTCCCTGTACTGACTAACTATACCCTGTCTAAAATAATGACTTGACGGCCTTGAATAAATCTATACCCATTCCTATTGCTTACATTCTAGTTGCCGACACTCTAAATGGTATGATCTCCAAAGAAAGGATCCAAACGGAATGAAATGAACCTCTCTTCACAAGGAACCTGGTATTTTGGCAGTGTGCGTGGTCCACATGCACCAGTTCCAACACCAGAGCTTGCAATATCCAATTGCAGGCGCACCGCCTGCTCAGCGACAAGGTCTCTTGGGTGCTTGGCTTGTTCAATCGCCTCGGCGCTGTACCGACTAGCAGTCCAGTGGAAAGGAGTAGATCCGTAAGGAGCTTCGTCGGAGTCGTTGACCTTGACTGCCCCCCTGGTCACCTTGAGTCCCCATCCACGACCGTCGGCGATCTTCAGCCATCGAGTATCAGCGCGGTTACCATTCTCTTGTGGCACCTCGTACGAAGTGTGTAGCTGCGCGGTATTTGCTTGGTATATGCCGATCTTCTGCGAGCGCTTTTTATCGGCATAACTCTCGCCGGGGCCGCGGCCGAACCAGGTTGTGTTATCTAGCTCGTCTGCCACGTACAAGTCGAGACCCATGCGAGGAAGTGTTTCTGGTGCGGGACCTTCGGGCTTCAGATTGATTGAAACTAGGACAGTGCCATCCCCTGATATCGTGAAAACAGAAGTGGCCGTTAAGCCCCAGGCAAGGATAGGTGTGCAGATGAATGCCTTTGAAGTGATTTGGACACTTCCGTCTGCCAGCCGTGCGGTTTGGAGATCGCGAAGCTGGTACACCATACTGTCGATACCGAATCGACGCCACTCACCGAGGTCAAAAGGAATGTCGTTGTGGGTTGGAGGACGCCAGCAGCCAACAGCGAGAGCATTTCCTGTCTTGGGGTCAGCCTTGAGAATGGAGTGGCCACTGGCAGCCCAATTCGTCAGATTTCCAGTGACTCTGGAAAATGTCAAATCAAATGTTCGGCCAGAAATAATGTATGACGATTTTGTGGTTTTGATTTGCAGATCCTCATCATGCAAAGTAACTGGAGGAGCTGAAATCACGTTCGAGTGAAGACGGTGCTGGCACCAGGCAATCTCAGTGTGACTATCGGCCCATTTGTATGACTTCTTAGAGCGGAAGCTCACGGACAGCCAAGTCTCGCCAGCGCCAGGGGTGGGAATATCTGATGGAATTGGGATGGTGCCCCGCTGACCAGCTGCGATGTGTGGTATATCCAAGCTTCCACTATGGGTGATAGTAGATGCACTGATTGATACTATGTAAGCCATACGAAAGTCCGAAGGAAACCAAAGAAAATGAACACTCACCCTTCATTAAATGTTTCGACTTTGAACACCGCCAAAAGATCATCCAAGCTGTCAAAATCAAATTTGTTTTCCACGACAATAGCATCACCCTCAACCCATGCATGAACCGGCTCGTACGCCTTTTTGAGCTCAGTCAGACCGGGAGTTGGAGTATGATCGCTGAAGAGGAGCCCATCCATGACGAAATCCCCGTCGTTGGGGAAGTCATCAAAGTCACCACCATATCCATAGTAGCCCAATTCTCCCGGTTTGGTCGATTCTATCCAAAGGCCATGGTTCGCCCATTCCCAAATGAAGCCACCCTGGAGTCTGCGATGGCCATAGAAGGCGTCCATGTACTCTTCCAAACCACCGGGTGCATTACCCATGGCATGTCCATATTCACAGAGAATAATGGGTTTCTTGAAATCGTCTCCTTCGGCAGTTGCAAGCCGAGTTATCCGGTCAACGGACGGGTACATATAAGAAAACATATCCGCCGTAATGGCATCCGCATCGCCTTCGTAGTGGATGGGTCTGCTAGGATCGACTTCTTTGGCATAATCGTGCATCGCCGCATGGTTTTGTCCGTAGAATGCCTCATTTCCCAATGACCAGATAATGACACTAGGATGGTTCTTGTCTCGTTGTACGAGCTGAACCATTCTATCGACATAGGCCTCTTTCCATTCAGGGTTATTCGTGGTGAACTCTGCAGCCTTTCCAAACGTCAACTTTTTCCGTTCTTCATAATCCATGGACTCGGGAATGTCCATGGGGCGCGCCACGGCATCGTAAAAGCCGTGACATTCAAGGTCAGCCTCATCAATGACCCACAACCCCATCTCATCACAGAGATCGAGAATTTTTGGGTGCGAGGGGTAATGAGAACACCGGAGTGCATTGACGTTATGTTGCTTCATCAGGATTATGTCCTGTCGGATGAAATCAAGCGGAACTGCGCGACCAAGCAGAGGATGGTGATCATGTCGATTGACTCCACGGAACATTACTGGCTTTCCATTGACAGTTATATTCCCATTTTTCATCTCAACTGTCCTGAATCCCACTTTTTGTGTGACCTTTTGGATTGGCCTGGTGCTGGTTTCATCGTCGAATAGGGAAATCTCTAACTTGTAGAGATTTGGGGTCTCTGCTGTCCACTTCTTGGGGTTGGTGACGGGAATTGCGATGCTGATGCTGGTCGTGTTGCTGTCAATCTTTTCCTCCTTTGATTGAATGGCATCGACAGCATGGTCGTCAGCGAATAGTTGTGCTTTCACTACGCCAGATGACTTGGTATGTATGCTGAGCGAGATATCAACGGTAGCATCGGTATAGCTATCATCTAGTTGTGTTTTCACGAAGAAGTCTTCGATGCGTGCATTTGCTGGAAATGCAAGGAGATTCACGTCGCGGAAGATTCCTGGGGGTTTGTTAATTATATTACTACTTGGTCACATTCTGGACGTCAAAACTTACCGGACAACCACCACTGATCCTGGTCTTCGATGTACGAGCCGTCTGACCACTGGTAGACACGAACAAACAATTCATTGTCTTCATCTCGTTTGACCACATTCGAAACGTCAAACTCTGCCGGGTTTCGACTGCCTTGGGCATATCCCACTTCCACGCCATTCACCCATACGTGATAGGCACTGTCAATCCCATCAAATCTCAAGCGCAACTGCGAGGAGCTGTCCCAGTTCTTTGGCACTTGGAAAATGCGGCGGTATGTTCCCGTCGGATTCTCTGATGGGACATGTGGCGGGCAAACCGGAAATGGGAAGATGACATTGGTATAGTTAGGCCGGCCATGACCTTGAAGCTGCCAGTGGCCCGGCACATTGATCGTCGTCCAACCGGAGTCAGAAGCATCGTTCAGCTCGAGCTGGGCTAGCGATTGCAACTCGTCATAGCTCGAAGGAGTTCCGATTGCATCTCCCTTGTCTGATGGAGAGGTCGGGTTGGGAGCTAACAGAGGGGATGCTGTGTAGTAGAAATCCCACTTTCCATTCAGCAGGAGCGATGTTTCGGGAAGGAAGTACGAGCGCGCTGGGAGACGGTTACGCTGGAAAACTTTTGGATTTTCGTAATCTGGAATTTCTTGAGAATTCATCATTGAAAAAGACTGTAGAAAATTGGGAATTGATAAGGAAGTACGAGACTCGGTTCACATTGATTTCGTGGTTTGTGCTCGCAGGCGGAACTCTTTTAAATGAAAAAGAAAGAGCGGAGAGAAAAGAAAAATATGACATAAAATGGAGACTGAGCTCTCACATTCACTGCAAAAGACAGCTCATTCGAAGATCTACATGCATAACAATCGCGGGGTTGGTTGCTTGGTGTAACTTATCTAGGGGATGCCGGAGCCGAGCGTGAGTCGGAGCTTCCGGAGGCGCCATTGCTTCAATTTACTTGGGGTAACCAGCCCATTTTTTCTTTCGTTTTAATTAATTACACATTTAGTGGAGGTGAATCTACTTGCTTAGCGCGCTTCTCCAAGCTTTGTAATTTCCACTGAGTTTTTCCTGAGTAAGCTATGTTGCTATGCTAATTGAGCAATGGCGTCAGAAGCTCAACCAAATATTCCTCCGTTTTCTCCTTGATGCCCAACAGCTCGTTGTCGTGCTCAAGGAACTTCGCTCCAAATTCAGGGTTAAACATCGACTGGAGCATGATAGTGACAGCAGTTGGAAAATCATGCTGTCCCTGTTTGAACCGTTCGATTGCGCTCTCCACCAACACGTTCAAGTCCACATCGACCGGAGCCCACGGCTTGCTCGGGGCTATCTTTTTGGCCAAGGCGAGCAGCTGGTTTTGCGAAAAGATGATCTCGGATGTGTAAACCGGCCGGTTACGAGTCTCCGCTGGGTGCGTCAGGACACCGACGACGGCATCTCCGACAGTTGGCATGCTGGTCGTGCTGAACTGAGCGTCTCCCCCGTTGTATATCTTGGGCTGGTAGTTGGAAAAGTCCAAGGCGACCTTGGCCCGGATGGCAAAGTCGGTGAGTCCTCCAACATACACAAAACTGTATGTCAGGTCCGTGGTTTTTGATTTCTCGACGAGATAATCCTCGACTTCTACCTTCGACGCGAATACTGGCAGCTTGCGAGAGTTGGGATTGGCCATGTTGGTGCCAAAGTTGGAGGGCAGGAAACGTTGGACGCCAGCAGCAATGGCGGCGTCGACCATGAGCTTTTGGCCGATGATACCAGCGTCGCCGACAACTGACACCACAGCATCTTGACCTTGGAAGGCGGCCTTGAGGGCCTCGAGATCAGTGAGATCAGCCTCGACTACTTTCAGGCCTGCGGCGTGGGTGGATGACGAGCCAACACGTTTGAGGACTTGGACATTGAACTTGTTAGAGGCAACAAGCTTGTCCAAAATGACGGTGCCGAGGCGACCAGATCCGACAAGCGTGACGTTTTTAATGGCTGACATGGTAACGATCAAGATGATATTGTCAATAGGCAACGATGACAGGAAGTTTGCAGAGTGCTCGGGTTAAGAAGAGATGAAGTAGAGTGATGGGATGATTTCAGTGATTAAAGAGCAGAGGAAGCGAGAGGCCAGAGCTGTTTATATAGTAAGTTTTGGAACCCATAACTATCCCTATTGCGATGCTTGACATCGTGTTAAAATATCTAAGCAGAGCCTGGATTGTTAAGCCATACCACATCCCACCGAAGTGGTATGAGAGTTGAAAAGGCGCTTCTTTCCGAGATCAATTATATTAATAAAGTACAAATTTAAGATTAAAATATTCATTATTAATGCTTCTTTCTCTAGTTATCCAAATTAGTTTTGTTTTCATCAGTATTTAGTTATAAAAGAGTAGACGTTTGGCCCTTGGGTGACAATTGTGGCCTGAGGCAACGAGAGCTTATACATTAACGTATTTCACGGGTAAACGGTCCACATGGGTAAATGGTCCATTCGGCCAAATTTTAACTTGATTTTTATACTCATTTTCTTAACAACCTTAAAACATTAAAATATGCTAAAAACGTATATAAAAAATAATCCTATTTATAAAGTAAGGCTTGATTTTATTATAAATATATTAAATAATTAATAAATTATATTAATTCATAAAATTATATATCTTTTTAATATCTCCAAAACAACTCTTCTAAATCGCCTTAAGGGACGGCGTACCCAAAAAAAGGTAGAAATTAATTATTAGAAAATTACTCTAACTAAGAAAGCTTCACTTAGAAATTAGATACTTTTATTAGAATATTAAGGATTACCTCTAAGGCCTTTAATACTTTAATAAATAATAAATTTTTTACTTGCTCAAAAAGATCCAACTAAAATATTTAAGAAAATAGAAGTCAACTAAATAATATTATTTTTAAAATAATAACTAGATCTTAAATCTAAATTTGCATATAGACTAGCTTATAATTATATACTTTACAAAAATCTAATTCTAATTAATACTTTTTTTAAATTATTACTCCACTTAAAATAACAATACAAAATTATTAATAATAATATATACAACTTTAATAAGACCAGATTTGCTATAGAAATTAAAACTATAATAAAAGTTATATATAGCTCTAATTACTTAGATAAATTAAGCATCATTCAATCTAGAAATTAAGAATAGATAATAGTTATTAAATATATAAATAATAATAATATTATTATATTTTTATTAATTATCTTTAAATTAAAATATAATTAAGCTAATTAGTATATAAATCTAATATTATCTTATAATTAATTAATAATTCATTCATTAAAGAGTTAGACATCTGATAAACTAGGATTATAATAGCTTAAAAAGATATTTAAACTTTTTATAAGACCATTTATAATTAATAGTTATTAGCTCTTAATATTAGATAGTTATAGTAGCTATTTAATACTAAAATTCAATCTAGTATATAGTAATAATAATATTATTATATACTATCTACTTATATATTCTTTATATCTATTTTAACCATTAGATATTAGCATTTTCTCCATTTTAAAGCACTTATATAAAACTATAATTAAAAACTAGATTTAGCTTAAACTTTACTATATTAATAAATCTAATTTTCTTGCTATATTTATATCTATATAGCTTTAAATTTATTTTATATAAAATATTAAAGCTAGCTTTTTACATTCTAAAATTATGCTATATAATCTATAAAAAATTTTATCTTAATTATAAATTATAATCTATAAGCCTATATAAATATTAAGTTAATTTAATATATTAAATAGTTATACTTGGAGCCCTAAAATGCTTTATAATTCTTATATATTAATAAAATAAGTAAAGAGTATTAAAAAGCTTCTTAATATAACTAATTTAGAATTAAATTTACTATCAAGTCAAGCCCTAGATTAGTTAATTAAAAAATCATTAATTACTATACATAATACTACTATTTTAGTAAGTAAGAATTATAATCTATATAAAATAGTTAATTAACTATAAAAATATTATACTTATTATACTTAAGCCCTTTTAAATAAGAGTATTTTAATTATTTCTAAAAGCTAAGAGCTTATTTAAGAGCTTAATAAAACTTATAAGACCCCTCTATTAACTAATCATAATAAAGCTTCACAGCGACCTTAGCGCGCACTATCTACATGTACGTATTGCTAGAAATTAGGGCATAAATATAATCAGTACCTAAATTAAAACTGATAATTAATTAAATAATTTATTTATATTTTATATATATTTTATATAGAAATAATGAACTTCTTGTTCCAGAGTGGACTGTTTACCCGTGTGGACCGTTTACCCGTGAAATACGTTAACTACATCGCGCAACCACCGTAATTGTCGCCTTTGTGCCTTGGTGCTTTGCAATATATGTTATAATATCTACGAAAATAAACCCTATTTCTTAATGATTAACTAGCAGTAAATTTTTAATATTTTTTTTTATGAAGTAAGCACATTGGACATCCCACCGAAAGGCCGACGCTAGTTAGCTGACCCTCTTTCCTGCCTTACAAATCGGGCGCCCGCTGAAACATCCATCCGTCTGCTTCCATCTCCCATCTCCCATCTCCAATACACTAGCTCTTATAGTTAATACAGGTGCTTGACGCGACATGTTGCGTCGTCGAGCCAACGGTGGCCGTGTCTCTGCCGCTAAAACAGGGTAAGTAACTAGAGGCCCATTTTTCGCTTGCATACTGAATATCTTGCCAGGGTCTCGACAGCTCGCCATGCATGCCATTGCGGTAAGAGCTTCGCGCACAAAGAGCATCTCACAAGACATCAAGCCACTCATGGAAAACCGGCATACGTTTGCAATGTGTGCCAACGGCAATTCATTCGCAAGTAAGTCTAGTTTTCGTGTAACACTGGTCAACATGTTTTCGGACACCCTCCCATATATTTCCTGCAGCTAATGTGTCTTCAGAGACGTACTACGGCGCCATTCAATTTTACATGAAGCGAGCCATACACGCCGTGTCGTCTCCTGCGATGCATGCCGTGTCAACAAAACTAAATGCTCTGGCGGCACTCAGTGTTCGCTGTGTGCGCGAAGAGGCGTCAACTGCACGTTCCGAGGCGGCCTTCATCAATCAAAAAGAGCAACGACAAGTGAAGGGTCTACATCTGTGAATGCCCCCGCTCGCGAATATGATGATAATGATGATGATGCGGACAGGGAACTTCTTCCACCAAATGTTGAATTTCTCCGGAGTATCACCATCCTCCCGTCCAAGCCGGGTACGACAAGCCATTTCCAGCCTGTCGGTCGTGGAATGGAAGCTATATATGAACTTCTGGTCGCCGAGGATCCTTCATTAGAAGATGCTGTACAAGATTCGGAAGAGTTGCAAGAATGCGTCAACACGTATCTTGAAAGATATTTCAAAGATTTTCATCTCCGGTGGCCTATTCTTCACGCCCCGACGTTCGAAATGGAGATCGGTTCTGCTTCTTTGCCCCTTGCTGCATCTGTGTGCGTTATAGGAGCATGGTTCCAAAGTAGCGCACGATGGACCGAAAGGTTTTATGCCCTGAAGGTCCATGAAATCCTACTTGAGCGCTTATTACATAGTGTGGTACGTATCTTATATGCATCTCAGGAGGCCTTCCGTTGACCTTTCTATAGATTAACCCCGAATTAATGTCCGGAGAAAAGCCATGGCCGATCGAACTTTTTCAGGCGGTTATATTAACGCTGATATTCTCGCTCTATCACACCGATAAGAGTGCCTTGTTCAGAGCCATGCTTCTTCGAAGCTCATTCATTACCCTTCTCCGAGAGCTAGGGGCCTTCAATGCTGAATCACTGGCTGATCACTTGAAAACTTATTATGGCGGCACATACGCTCCGTTTACACTAAGTATGAGCGAAAAGTTCAAACGGGTGCTGATTTACACGTATCAATTCGACGCCTATTTCGCTCTTATCCACGAAAAGCCGCCAATACTCCATCGCCAGGAAGTTTGTGTAGGTCTCCCCAGTAGCTTTGCGCTGTGGAACACATATGGTCTCGACGTATTCGCCTCGCGCCAGCTAGAGGAGCCACCTGGACGATCCGAACCCCAAGTATCCGAAATGGCAAGCAGTCCGGACTCGTTCACTTCCTCACAAATCCTTGTCGAAGATGTGCAACTCGGCTTGTGCGGCCTATTGCAGGCGATATGGGTCCTTTCGCAGCCTTCTCCATCGAAAATGAAAGAATACAACCGTAACACTTTCCAAAGGTTACTGCTTATCGAAACACTGCATGAGTGGAAACGTGAGCTTGATAAGATCGACCAGCTGACTGACACGAGAACTATCAGCGGGAATGATGCAAGATATCTGTTGCTAGCTTACCGTGGAGAAGATGACTCTGTGGCTGCATCATTGAAGCGAATAAATACCCTTGTACAAGATGGGATGCTTCTCTACTATTATTTGAGGATGTATCACTATGCCAGCCTTGGTACATCAGAAGTCGTCGGAGCGAGGCAAGCCGAGGACCCTCGTTCGGAGACCTGGCGGATCTCCAAAAACGGAAGAGAAGCTCTTGTGTGTGCATTTCAGATACTCAAGATAGTCGAATTGGTTGGAGGCTCGGGGTCATCCGTCAATCCACTCATCCGGCACGCACTGCCCATAGGTGCCAAAGTTACAAAAGTTTTTTTTGCAGGCCAGAAATGCGAGTGTCTCACCAAAGGTCAGCATGCTAGTAGCATGTCCGTTCAACAGTGGACTGAGGCCGGTGGGCCTTTTTGGATCGACGGTACTCCGGTGTGTATATGCAAGTTGACATTCTGGACTGAAAGGTTTGAGAAGGCAATCGAGAATCAAAAGACTATAGTGGAATGAGCGTTGGTAGATATTTGAGAATATCTCCTTTAGGTTGGAGCACTCCCATTGGCCGGCCCTCCTACCGTAACCAGTGGTTCCTAGGCACAAACAACGGCACTGCCTACCACACCGACCACGGTCGGAAATGGCTGCCTAGCAGCTACTTGTGTATAATAAAAAGACAGTTTCCTACAATATCGGCAACACGAAGCACGTTTTTTTTTTTCTACAGGAAGGGCGCCTTACAAAACTTGCTGTTTGAAGTCGAGGGATCAGACTATTCAGTTTCGTTCTCCAAGCACCATGGCATCCGAGGTTGAAGCCAAACCGGAGGCTCTATGTAAGACACCAGACGACAACCAAGATTCTCAAGTACTAACTTCACCCTTTCATGAGTGTCGTCATATTACCTTTGACTTCACCCTACTCGACGAAGACCGCCTGCCACGAAATCCCTCATTAGACGAGACCGAAGCCATCGAGAAAGCATTACCATCACCATATTCTGGTATCGGAGTCCTTGGACCATTTTTTGTCATTTATTATCAGGAACTGCCTCCTAAACCATGGCCTATATCAGTAGCGGGCCTTCCTCTATTTCTCACTACCGATATTTTCGGACCATGGTTTTTTGGACGCCCAGCGAGAATCCGTTATAGAGTTCTTGATCATCTCAGCGCTAGATACAATTCCACCCTCGCCCTCTATAATGCCGTCATCGACTTTTTTCGAGAAGAACAAATTCCCGTTACACGGATTATATGGTTTATGGGATGTTGGAGCATCACAGTTCCCGACTCAGTTGACATATCCCTCTTACCTGGATACATCTGCCAGACCGCAGCCTTTTATCTCTCTAGAGAGACCCTCATCAAATTAGCGCCTCGAAACACAGACCCTCGCGATGATTCGTGCCATTCACCGCCTCGTCCTGAGCCATCTGGTATTCCAATAACGAGCATCAGAGACCCTTTTAGCATAAGGAATTTTGCTCCGCTTACTATGGATAACCCATACACTGGGTTGGTCGACGGCCAATTCCTCGGCGTTTCTCTGCAACGTTTACCCACCCCTCAACACGCTAAACAACAATGGGTGAAGCAGGTATGCGTTTGGTTTGGTCAGGATCTAGATAATATCCCTGTTGCTGGTAGCCGTGGCTCTCTCATAACTGATTCCGACGGGGGATTGGTGTGTTTCTTCAGATATTTTTTATATAATACTTTCGCGATTGGAGTATCAGCCCAGGAGCTAGAACATATTGCCATCTAGAGCTCGCATTATCCGACTACGGTCTTTATCGAATTTAGATGTGATCTAATTGGTTTATCAACATTCTCTGTCAACACCCTCCCCAAAGCATCATGTTGCAATCACTTATAAACTTCACCTATACACCTTTCGGGCGCTTCTCAGGAAAATATTATATAGAAATACTGTTTTCTTCATATAGATTGTAGGAGAATTTCATATTATCTTGATTATTCTAATCTAGACGTTGATCTAGGTCTAGAGGCCTTCTACAGGGGCCTTAAGGACCGTAGTGGAATGAGCTTTGGATCTGATGACTATCTCCAGATGAATAATCATAAAACAGTACAAAACTTGAAAGAACCATCTACCATTGCTATGGCACATACACATGCATGAAAAAAAAGGCAAAAAGAAAGAGAGAAAAAAACCAAGAGAAGAGGGGGCCAAACGCCCGTAAAAACGCCCTCGCTAACATGCCGCTATGTCAGGAGGTGACAAAGACCACCAACTGACATGGGTATCATCTTGTTGTATCTTTCAGCAACTGCTGTAAACCATCGGAGCCCCTCTCATATCAATATTACATATTTATAATGCCTTCTTGATATGAATCGCAGATCTTCAAATTGTTTTACTTAATCTAAGCTAGAGGCGTATCTCATTCTGGAGGCCTTCTGGGGTCGTCATTAACCCACCTTCCGTAATGGTAATTCGCTCCTTCTCCCATTAAGCCACTCCACAATTGGTAATTTTTCCTCGCCATCATCTAATGTAACGTACACGTACTCCCTGCCTTCATCGGCCACTTTATCAAGCAGGATATGACTCAGATGGTTGAGATGTTTGAGGTCCTTCCACAGGGGTAGCATAATATCCCAGTCGACGCCATCGGCTATGAAAGAATGTAAGGAAAGGTGGGTAAAGGAAGGCTTTTGAGAAATAGCATCTCCAAGTGCCAGAAGCGCATTCAGGGTTGTTAGCCATCCATCTAAATCGAGGGAGCTCAGATGGTCGAACTTTGGAATGATCTTCGTTATGACCTCAACCACCTCGTCAAACCAATCGCTGTCAATTTGCAACCTCAGATGTCGTAGTGACGAAAACCCTCTCTCAGCCAGCGAGATTATAGGCCCGATACCAGTTTGAGACTCCAATAACCAATCGGGGTGATAGTCTATTTCTAAATCCAGGCGATGCATGCCAGCTGTAGAATCTTCGCAGAATTCGAGAAAGGGTCCATCCAGAAACTCCATTGAAAAATCGTGTAATTCCAACGTCTTCAATTTCGGGAAGAAATGTTTTAAGCTTCTTGGGCGTCCCCCCTCAGCGTTTAATAGAAGCTGGAAGATCTTGAGCCCACGAACTGGCATATAGTGCCAGTTGAACATGTCGAGTTTGTCGGCAGGGAGCTCTGATAGGAGCACTTCAGGATGGTAATCAATCGTGCGAGGGGGGAACCAAAGATCTGCTATTTGTTCCCATTGACAGTGCTTGGCGTATTGCGCGAGGTCGATGCTATTCTTGGGCCACTTGAGATATAGAGTCTGAGCTGGTGATAGACAACCCTTCTTGATGCCGAAGAAAAAAAGAGACCAAGTGTCCATGCCAAATCTCACCGTATCAACATTTTTCATGAATGGCAGGATCTTCTTTAGTAGACTGAGATCGCGTCTCGTTTCAATGTTGTGTCGCGGCTGCACCAACTTCTCCCGCATCAACTTCGTCACTTGGACTTTTAGTTGATCTTGAAGGAGCGCCTCGGCCTTGAGATATAGAAAGTCGTGCACAGTATGGTCCCATGAAAGTCTTGTCACATGTTGAAGTAGCCTCTCGTTCCCAGAGACCAACTGCACATAGTCGAGGTCTTCCGGGTAAGTGGACATATGCAGACAGGTCAGGATAGGGAAGCTCAGCATCACTTCATTCGGAGCTCGGGATACCGCGCGTAGATTCTTGCGATCTTTCACATCCAAATCGAAGCGAATCAACTGCTGTGCGATGTGATAGGCACCATTGTGTATGAACACGAGAAACTCCTTGAGATTCATGATTTGTTTCGGTCCCAGTGAAGTGGTAAGTGAGGCAACGAGGGGACGCGAGATGAGCGGTGGGTGTGGATGAAGAAGGAGAGAGAGGATCTTCTGTAGGAGTGTCTGAGACAAGAGCTTCAACAAAGACTGCAAGGCAAAATGCGCGGGTGTTCCCGAAACAAGGCCCCTCAAAACTTGCGTTTGACGTTGAGGAGGGAACCCTATCATGTAAATATTTACAAACGTTTAGAGCCCTTCTCATTATGATATTATATATGAATACTATCTACTTCATATGAATGCCAGGATATCTTCAAGTCGTCTTGCTATTCTGGCCTGAATGCTGTATCTAGTTGAGGAGGCCTGCGGCATAACACATCAAAACTGATGCAAGAGCTACAATAAAGGAGACGGACACGCCGTTTGACGTCTGAGGAGAAAAAACAAACAAGGAGTCCCACGTGACTGTCCGGTTCCTAGGCGTACCTTCCTGTTTCGGAACCGCCTAGGCAACAGTCCTACGCCCGGTCTTCCTTCCTTACAAAAACTTCGTGCGAGAGGCTAAGCCTCTTCCCTCCAACATCTCCTCACCATGTTACCTTCACTGGCCATGCTCTCTTTTGGCGGTAAGGTGGTTACTTTTCCACCATCATCGTCTGCCTATTTGGAGTTTTTGCACATTGGGATAAAGTCACCGCATTCACTAGGCGCCTGAAAAGAGCCACCGGACTCTGATCCCTCATTGTCTTAGAACGAATCGATCTCAACGGCCTCATAAACGCCCTAAGACATGCGGAACATGCGAGGGCGGACAGGGACAGGCTGTTCCTCCGCGTTCATTATTGCGACGCTTTTTGTTTGTAAGTACACAATTGTCACTGTTGAAGACTTTCAAATGCTTACTCAATCCATAGATCGAGCATAACTCCTACCTGGGTAAATATGCCAGGCCGCAGTGTTTTACGTCACTCGAGACCATACAACAACGATTGAGAATCCAGATAATATCGGTCATCGAGTAATAGCCTCGGAAAAATATTTGGTGGTCGTGGACTCCAAATCTGCACCGACTTCCTGATTAGGCTTAGGGCCTCCTTTCTTTTATGCCCCGTCTCTGACAACTCGTTCAGTCTCTTTCTCTTAAACATGATCTCAACAGAGTAGCGTCCTCTCACGATGAGGCTCATAAAGATCATCCTCGTGGCAGGCGTCATATTACGCTTACTCTAATACGTGTCCGAGACAATCCCAACTCCACTAAACATACCTCCTATACCTGCTGTCACACCCGAGTCTGAATCTGAGGCTACCGACGATGGCTTTCATTCCGACGACAATGAAGGGACTGCTCACGTTGGACGTCACTCGCGCACTCAGAGCAACTTTTGGGTTCCTATGAACGCAGATTTTGCTATTGATACGACTGTGGACTCTGCAGCCTCTCCAGACGGTCTCGATACCAAGCATCGCCAGCTATTTGATACTATCATCCAACACTACGAACAACAACTTGCTGGCGAGCAGCCATCTCAATCATTGATTAATCTTGATGGAAAGGCCGGCACGAGGAAATCTCACGTCATCATGCTCGTAGCAGCAGTTCTTGGACGCATGGCAATGGATGCAGGCATGCAGGAATCTCCCGTTGTTCGAGCTGCACCAACTGACGTTGCGGCATACGGCATAAATGGGCATACTTTGCACCTTGTCGACCATTATTAGCATGTTTGCGCTGACCGTTATTTTCCGCTTATTTACTTTTTATAACGTCAAGAGCGATTAGTATTTATATCGCCTGTATACGATGATTTACCTATTTCAGCCGCTGTCGGTATGTATCACGCTATAATAATTTCTTTTCCTCTCTCTATTTAGCCTTTTCAGACCTGGCCATTTGGTTTTCTTTTTTTATTGCATTATAGAGAGATACTAATATATATGCCTATAATTTGTTTAGGGCTACTTCCTGAAGACGACATCATATCGACATCATCATTTCCTTTCTCACAATTTTTCTACTTCCTTCACTTCTTGTGTTAATACTACCTTATTACTCCTCCGAGCAGGCCCATTTTCCTTTCATTTCCATGACAAAGTCCTAAACTCTGTTTGCTGTCGTGGGAATGGGAGATGTTTTGCCTAGCGCGGAAACACATTGAAGAAGCACGGTGCAATTCCAACGCAAAAGTCGCTTCTATACAAGAAGCCACGAGATAATCCGCCGTGAAGACAGTTTCAATACCACCGCCATATGTCATCAAACTGGCCCAGCCTCCGGCGAAATTGGGGGAAAGTACAACATGATCGGTAGTCGCCTTGATACTCTTTCTATATTCTTGATACGCACATACACGCCCTCTGTCTCTTACCAATTTTCATAGCCTGTCGCCTTAGGTGTTCGTCTTGTTTATTCACGCAGCAGTTCATGTGCGTTACGTGCTATTTGCACTCTTTATGTTGTCCTGCGACTATCAATATCGGATCAATGGTGTATTCATGCTCTTTGCATAACAAGTTTGGTTGGAGACACTGGCAGGATTATTATACGGAAAATACCAATATACAGAGCATTACCAGAAAACCCTAAAGCTCCTTGTTGTTTGTAGGTTAGTTTTCCGTCAGACAATTTTTTTTTACTCCAATCACATGTTTAATAAAGAGCATCTAGATCATACAATAAAAGCATATAGGGCTATCACAACAGCAGAGGGGTAAATTCTTCGCCGGCCCCGAGACCCGCCAAAATTCGACCACACTCATTCCACGATGATTTTTTGACTTGGATTGCTTCCCTGAACCTTTCCAAACTCAACTTGAATAAAAACATCTATCCAAATGGTCCACCAAGCCTAGCCGCTCTGAATTGACTTTTCTTATGGAAAAAAAAAAGACCGGGCTACGTAAAGCATTGAGAAGGCCCTGGGGATACCGGAGCCGAAGCAAACAAGCCTTACCCTTTTCCTGCCGTTTTTAAGGTCTAGGTTAACGCCACTAGCACATCCAACCCTATTGAATTGCCATTCGCGTTCAAGTTCTAGCTAAAAATCCACCTGTGCGCAAGGCCCGCGCCGGCGCCACATGGAAAAAGCGCGGGGTCCCCAGACGCTTGTTTAGTCTCGTTTCTTTAAAAGAAAGGGTCAGACGGAGAGGAGAAGAGAGGATTCGTCGGGGCTCCAGGAACCGAATGAAACTCACCTCTTTACATATAAGGTCCTTGGATGCTATATCCATTGTCAGAGTATAAGAACCGACTGTCCCGCCAACAATTGTCCTTTTATTTCGCAACCCTCATCAACCGAAAATTTTCCGCCGATTCGAAATTTTGATTGGGCAACAACTTTTTTACTTCTTCTCCTCCCAACTATCGAGGGAAGTATTCAAGAAGGATGGCTTCACAAACGGAAAAGGTAGATGCTGCCATCGTCGAGGATGTTCCCGAGAAAAATGTCAACGAACTCGGCAATGCGATCCAACTCGCAGAAGGTGCATTCGCGACAAAGTACAACCCATGGACACCGAGTCTCTTCCGTCTCTATGGATGTTTGTTCATCGCATACCTCTGTGGCTGCTTGAACGGCTATGACGGCTCGCTCATGAGCGGATTGAATGATATGACTACCTACGAGAGTTATTTCCACATGTGAGCATTCCAATGTACTAAAAACACCAAAAAAAATTGCCATGACTGACAACGTGACTTTTCTATGTATAGGGCTAAAGCTGGCTCCTCCACTGGTCTGACATTCGCCCTCTACAACATCGGATCCATCCCGGCTGTTCTGATCTCTGGCCCAGTCAACGACTATCTGGGCCGGCGAATGGGTATGTTTACCGGCGCAATTATCGTGATCATTGGCACCTGCATCCAAGCACCAGCTACCAGCCATGCCATGTTCCTAGGCGGTCGTTTCATCCTAGGATTCGGTGTCTCTTTCTGCTGCGTGAGCGCTCCTTGCTACGTCAGTGAAATGGCACATCCCGCCTGGCGTGGCACTCTGACTGGTCTTTACAACTGCACCTGGTACATTGGTTCCATTCTCGCTAGCTGGGTTGTCTATGGGTGTGAAAGGATCAACTCGGACATTGGCTGGCGCATCCCCGTCTGGTGCCAGCTCGCCTCCTCCGTTATTGTCGCACTGGGAGTCTGGTTTCTCCCCGAATCCCCGCGTTGGCTCATGGCCCATGATCGAACGGAGGAAGCAATCAATATTCTGGCAAGGTACCACGGCGAAGGAGATAGGGAGCACCCCATTGTGGCTCTACAAATGCAAGAAATGCGACACCAGATTGCGCTCGACGGATCCCAGACACGGTGGTGGGACTACAGAGAACTTTTCAACACACACTCCGCGCGCCGCCGATTCATCTGCGTGGCTGGCATGGCATGTTTCGGTCAAGTTTCCGGTAACAGCATTACGTCCTACTATCTTCCTGAAATGCTGCAGAGTGCCGGTATCACATCGACAAGCAAACAATTGCTGCTCAACGGCATTAACCCGGTTCTCTGCTTCTTTGCTGCCATTACTGGCGCACGTCTCACGGATAAAGTTGGTCGCCGGCCATTGATGCTCTACTCTTTGCTCTTTTGCTCGGTTGCCTTTGCCATCATCACGGGCACATCCAAGCTCGCTGAAGAGAATCCAGACAACTCAAATGCCGCCAACACGACCATTGCATTCATCTACTTGTTCGGCATCGTCTTCTCGTTCGGCTGGACTCCGCTGCAGAGCATGTACATTGCCGAGACCCTGACCACCTCGACTCGTGCTAAAGGAACCGCATTGGGCAACTTTATCTCCAGCGTCAGTTCCGCGGTTATCCAGTACAGCTCCGGCCCTGCCTTTGCTAATATCAAATACTACTTCTACTTGGTATTTGTTGTGTGGGATCTGGTTGAGGCGGTTGTTATCTATTTCTATTTCCCTGAGACCAAGGAGCGAACCTTGGAGGAGCTCGAGGAAGTGTTCTCGGCTCCTAACCCGGTGAAGAAGAGTACGCAACGACGTGACACGGCTACTGTGCTGCGCACGCTTGAGATGGGCGAGCCAGACAGCAAGTCCGAGCTTGTCTGAGAGACGTCTGTTGTTAGGAGTTTGTTAGGCCCATGTCTGCATTCTTTAATTTGTCGAAAGGAAACCATAGGCTCGTTCTTGTTCGTTATGGAGCTTGAAACAATCATGTTGTCTTTTTATCCGGCCGCACTCGGCAATTGCAATGGCCCTAAAACGGCATAATAGTGACAAAATATAATTCCATTGAAGAGCATCATGAATTGACATTGACTTCCAACTAAAAATTTTCGTGCCGCATCTTAACAACGGACTGGCCGCGTTGCCTGACCTTGTTACTACTGTAGTTCATCGTTAGCAGAAGTTTCAAGGTTGTGCGCATGATCAAGTCAATAGCCGGACGGGAATGGATCTCGCGTAAACACACGCTGATTCGGCCGCGGATGCCGGAGCCGACTTTTGTTGGACTTGGCGTTCTCCAAAGCAGGTAAGATTCGAGACACGCATAAATTCCGGCAAGATTTTCATGGTTTTGCTGGTATTTAGCCGAGATTTGCACCGGCCAACACCGGCCAACACCGGTCATCCCCATGCATGTGTTGCTCCTCGTATCATTAGCAGATGCATGTTCTCCACGATTTGTTCTATGCGGGGAAGTTTTGGGGGCTGGTCATGCATTGGAACTGGCTATCAATTCTGGGCATTTGCAGCTAAGCCCAGCTACGGCGATGACTCCGGATTTTTGGGGATCAGGATTATGAATATATTCACACTTGTACAGTCAATTGGAAAGTAATTATCGTCAATAAACAAAAGTCCAACTAATATCCTAGTTCAGCTCACTATAAAGATACACAATATCGTCGATCAGCTTCGTGCTCTGCAGGACACTAGGCGATACACCATCACCCGGTAAATGCATCCATTCACTGAAAACCCGGCTCAAATGAGAACCTATATCTGCAGTATCGGGTGGAATACATCCTCTAATCACAGCTGAGCGAGAAGCTGCTAGCGTGATGAGCATGACCGAGGCCATTCTGTGAGAGAAAGTCAGTTCATCTGGGCTGACAACTTGTGACTTGCAGAAAAACTTACGACAGTGAGCAAATCCATGTATCCACCATGACTGTGTGCGGAAAGCTGGATAAATTCTGGGCATGAAGTAGACATGTCTCGAGACATATCTTGCAACCTTCATATACAGAAGATGGGAATTGGTCCGCTGGACCAGTATAAGAAAGAGCCCATATTAGATACGGCCGGTATATAACGCTCTTGCAGGTGAGATATCGTTGTCGGAGAAAGGCAGCTTTCCGGCTTTCGACTGGCTCACAATTCACTGTAAATTGAAACTGTGGTGGTAGAAGGTCTCTCCAGCCATCTAGCTGGTGTGCAAGTTCCGCAACGATGGAAGGGAATTGGTGATGGTCAAAGCCAACACCGGTATGCCGAGCATACAGCAGATTGTGGGCGCGGTTCAGCAGCCGGCGCATTGAAATGCATGCCAGAAAGTAGAGGGATGATTCTTCTTCGTCTTCGGGGGATTCGTGCGTGTGGTATACACTGGGGAGAGGCACGGAAGATTCAATGTCGGATATCCCTGTTTGGGGCAGCTCTGACAGTTCCGCTAGGTAGTCACTGGGATCTGTCAGGACACTGAAAAGAAAGGAGAAAGAGCAAGATAACGAACCTCTCGAGAATGTAGCAGGACCAAAATATACGTCGTAGGCACTCGTCTCCTTCCATGTCCGAGTCTTTTTCCTTATAGGCCAGAAGGAGACGGCACTTCGTTGCTGTTGCGTTGATAAAGGACCAGGATTGTAGCGGACGTTGAAGGAATGCAAAGAATAGCCTGATAAAAAGCGCGTTCAGTAATTGGAATTGCTCGTATCGGTGGATGAGAATACTTACGCTGTAAAGAATAAACACTGCACAGCCTCTTCCGAGCACTCCGACTGCGCAATATAGATTTTTCTAAAGGCAATGTCAAAATACAGCTTGCTCATAACACGATATCGTCCGATGGAATCTGAAGCTCCTTTGTCGGCAAAGGCGCAGGTGAGTTGCGTGGCACAACCCAAAGCCATCACCAAGTAGGCAAGACACGAAGTGGTGCTATCATCCAAATGCCCCGAGAGAATCCGTTGCCTGAGTTCGACTGTGGTCCTCCGGGACATGGTTGGATACCAGAAATTGACGTTCTGCTCGAAGCTCTCCACAATATCGTCAACCTCTTTTTCGCTGACATATGGGTGCATTGCATGGACGTTGAGGGGGAGAGGTGGACGGCTGGTTTCGAGTTGGAAGACAGATAGCCTGGGCTCTTGCCTCAGGATGCCAAATTCGCGAAACTGGGGCCAGGCGAGGATTGATTCGGTGGTCGACGCGTGTAATGGTGTTAACGCTGCTCGGGAGATCTCGTGTGCAATGCCATTGGGAGGGTGGTCTTTGTCGATGGTGCGAGGAGATACCATGGCAGCCGGGGAGAGGTTGTAGCTGTCGCTCAACAGGTCTTGACCAGGCATCACCCCGGTGATTGATGTCTGCGAAGTCGCTTTTTAGTAAATAAAAGTAAGAAAAAATGCTTGTGACATAGGCTCAGAATCTTACTAAATGTGCAGACAATTCATGGAGCAAGTTCTCAGTCCTCAAAGCGACTTCGAGTATCACATCTGTCTTGCTACGGCTATTGAGTTTGTCAGTACGTGCCCTAATCATCAGCGCATGAGATCGACCTACGAGGCAATATCTACTCCATATAGGCACTCTTCGCCCGCCGACGAGCAGGTCGTACATGGTTGGCGGCCGTCGCATCTTACAAGCTATGTCAGTTGAAAGCATGACTAATGTAGGTCAGTAGATAGGTAGATAAAATGCATACCTTACTTTCCGGTGCCGACATGCATCGCACTGCACTCGGTGTCAATAATTAGAACGCCATCTTATACGTCAGTTATAGGGCCGAGGGTGGGCTTTTTCTTACGGCATGAGCTGTTCTCTTGCGACTCCTGGAGGTGGACATGGTGGATGTGGATGTGGTCCTTGTATATTTAACCAAAAAATTTTGTGATTTCTTAGATCGGATATCTTTCCGCGGTCTCTTCGGGGATGAGAAACCGACGTCGTGTAGCAAGCTGCGCTGGCAAAGAAAGCTTGGAAGATTGCGGGGGTCTTCTTAGCTTGTTGGTATTTTTTGTGGCTTCTGTTTCGATACCGTAAGATTAAGTACAATTTCGAGATCTATAAATTTGCCTAGGTTAAATAGTCCGGGGACCCCGCAGACTGTTGGCCAGTATCGGCAATTGAAGAAGCTCGAAGCAAAAGATAAAGCACCCGGTTAATATAATAACCATAGGGCAATGTCACCAATGCACGACATAGTTTGTTACTCTATTGATCTAGAGTTGGCGAGGGAAACAAGATGATATAGATCAATTCATGCTAGTAATTGCTTATAAAGCCAGGTTATTCCTAATAGAAAATTAAATAAACGTTGTCTATACCAGAGAATTCATTGTAGCTGCGATCAACAATAGCTGGGCGGGTTGAGGCCTTGGTGTGAAGCTAGGGTTAGGGTTAAACATCCATGTCAGTGCCAAATAATCTACAGTTTACGATCGAATTTAGCATCTAAGGTCCAATAAATCAGGTTCCAAAATATAAAAATAAACATTATATACCACTCAAATCAGACCCTCAGATATTCACAGATCTACTACACGAATTAGAGGAATCGTCTCTAATTGACTGCTGCGGTGACACACGTCGAGCAGGAATTTGGCACAGCTCCAGCAGCAAGGGTCGCATTCTTTAACCAACAGTTGGCACCATTAATTGCCGTCATATTCTTGAGATCCGAACGCCACGTTATACTTTGGCACGTCTCAGGGGCCCCCCATTCCTGCGCAAAACTGTTCATGGCGCTACAAGCTTCAAAGCAATTGTCTAGCGAGTACGCAATAGTGCCGACGAGATCACTGATGACGCCTCCACCAGCCGCTTTTAGGCCGTTTTTAGAGTCGGCGTTGCAAGTCATGGTGAACGTCTGTCCCCAAGAGGATGTGTAGGTTTCGCCGTCTGCGCAGGTATACGCAAGAGTATCAACTGAACTCGCGTTGAGCACAGTGTAGTTCTCTGCAAGGGTTTGAGTGGCCGAAGAGGAAGAAGGTGAATATGCGATTGATGTCGTTGTCGTTGTTGTCGTCACCGTTGTCGCTGTCGCTATCTTCGCCATTGCCGTTGCCATTGTCGTTGTCACCGTCGTCAGAGTCGTCGGTATCGTTGAAATGCTTCAGCCAATCCATGTTAGCGGCAGTTCATTATTAGAATTTAACGACACATTAAGTACCTTGATTGCTGTGCTGCTCTACAGCTTGCCAGAATTCCACCAAGCCCACCTCCAACAGCACCGCCTGCTATTATTGCAGAGACCAGTGCAACCAGGATTCCGAATGCTAGCGGGCGTAGGCCAAATGGGTTTCTTGGGTGCTTTTCAGGAGGACAATATTCCTTTTCAGATGTGTAATTTTGCATTGCGAGAGGTTGTTTTAGCACCTTAGCGACGCCTACTTCTCGTGATATTGACTCCAAGCCGGGTTGTTGGAGGCCAAAAACCTCTGGTGCGTTTTCTGCCCACGAATAGCTAGCCATGACAACGTCAAATCAAGCTGGTGGCATTAGTTCTATGCATCAATAGATATTTTGAAAAATTGTTTAGAAGGTTGAGCAAACATGAGGCATGGACCGAAGCTAGCTGGCAGCTAAAAGTTTCAGGGGCTATGGATGCATTGCATAGATAATGACCGTATAGCACCCCGGTGTACTGTCTATCAGAGATTGTTTTCGACTGAAAAACAAATATGTTTAACACGGGGCTGGCATAGGGTTGCAAGTTTATCGGGGGCAACCAGGGGGGCGGCGATTCAGGCGAGAATACTATTGGTTCCGAGAGAATCAACCACGCATCTATCTCTGTGTGAAACGAGATGCAGCTCGTCATCTTGTGCAATTCGACAAAATCTTCAAAGGGGCAGAAAATTATGGAACCATTGGCTGCATCGTTCCTGGCATCATTTCACAGACAGGAATACGGCCGGTCAAATGGCGTACTACGCTCGGAGTTGAGCTTAGGAGGTGTTTTTCGGCTAAAACATGCGTTCAGTCTCATCAGCCTTTTCCACCAAAACCAAAGGTACGGGTTCAAGTGCCACAGACACTGGCCAAGTCATATTTATCGATTCGTGGTGGTTTTGTTTTTGCCATTTTGGGCCTGGTTTCCCGAAAGAGACTAGCGCGTCTTATCAGGCGGTGATGCTTATCTTATCGCGGGCAATGCGTGACTTGTTTGACTCACAAAAAAATGAAGGCAGGCAGACCCCGCACTTTTCTCCCTTTATTCACCTCACCACCAGCTGCCATTCTCGCATCGCCATCTTGCCGACTGCAAGGTGATTTTTATCGTCGAATCTATCACCCCCGCGATTGAAAAACGAATCCAACATGGCCGACGCCGTGACCGAAGCTACAGCTAAGCTGCAGCTGGACGAGGAGACGGGCGAAATGGTCTCGAAGAACGAATTGAAGAAACGCATGGCTAAGAGAGCGAAGAAAGCTAGCAAGGCAGCAGCTCCACCGAAGAAGGAGAATACCAACAACAACGCGGCTCCAAGGAAGCCTAAGCAGGAGGAAACTCAGCTCGACCCGGACGCGATGTTCAAAGAGGGATTTTTGGCGAGAGTTTATGAAGAACGTCCCGTGGGCAAGGACGTCATAACTCGATTCCCTCCTGAACCCAATGGATAGTAAGCTTTCTGAACAAATCCAGACAAGGCAACTTTGAACTAACTTGTTGCGCAAAAGTTTGCATTTAGGTATGATATTCCTCTCCTCTGCGTTAACATTCTTACGCGTCTTTGGCTAAGTGATGATAAGGACACGCCAAAGCTATTGCCATCAACTTCGGGTTTGCCCGTTATCATGGCGGTAAAACGGTGAGCCTTATCCTTGTGCAACACAACTGAATGACCCGAGCTAACACGGATTCTAGAATCTTAGGTAAACCCCCACAACCAGACGTGACTAAATTGCGTCGACTAATTTCCTAGGTTTGACGACACGAATCCTGAAGCGGAGGAGGAAATCTACCTAACTTCATGCATTGAGGTCGTGGAGTGGCTCGGTATGTGATTGTGACAACAAATGTGAACTACATGGACTAACAGGGCTGAATTGCTGCAGGCTTCAAGCCCCATTCCATCACATATTCGAGCGACAATTTCCAGAGGCTGTATGATCTCGCCGAAAAGCTGATCATTTTGGAAAGGGCATACGTTTGCCATTGCAATGAGGCGGAGATCAAGCTTCAGCGTGGAGGAGAAAAGGGCTCTTCGCCACGTTACCGTTGTAAGCACGCCGAGCAGGTATGAGTATAACCCTAACCCTATACTGACTAAGCTAATCGTAACCCTAACCCTCAGGATGTCGAGACAAATCTACAGAAGTTTCGAGACATGCGAGACGGGAAATACGCGCCTCGAACTGCATTTCTTCGTATGAAGATGGACATCACGTCGCCAAATCCTCAAAATTGGTGCGATCCCATCTTTATTATTTTTATAAACGTCGGGGCTGATTCATATTCAATAGGGACCTCGCGGCCTACCGAATTTTGCACAAGGAACACCATAGGACAGGAAACTTTTGGAAAATTTACCCCTCATATGACATGACGCATGGAGTAGTAGACTCTTTTGAAGGCATAACTCACAGTCTATGCACCACTGAATTTCAGCTATCACGCGAATCTTATGAGTGGCTCAATAAGACATTGTCTCTGTATGAGCCAATGCAGCGAGAGTACGGTGAGTGCATACCGATTCATATAATATATGATTTTAAGTCTGACAATTCAAAGGTCGTTTGAATGTTTCAGGGACGATCATGAGCAAACGCAAGTTGAAACAGTTGGTCGACGGCAAATATGTGCGAGGTTGGGACGACCCGCGACTGTACACGTTGATCGCATTGAAGAGGCGAGGAATACCACCGGGAGCAATTCTGTCATTCATCAACGAACTGGGCGTCACTACGGCAAACACAAATATACGGATGTCCCGCTTCGATCAATCAATTCGTAAATTCGTGGAGTTCACTGTTCCTCGTCTTATGATGGCGTTGGAGCCTCTACGTGTTGTCATTGAAGATGCCGACTCCCTCACGTCTGACCAGCGAGACATCACAGTCCCATTCTCACCTAAAAATCCTGAATTCGGAACCCACCAGCTTCGACTAACAAATACAGTATTTATCGACCAATCCGATTTCCGTGAGGTGGACAGCAAAGACTATTTCCGCTTGGCACCCGGCAAGACAGTTGGACTGCTACATATGCCATACCCCATAACAGCGACATCCTTTTCTAAGGACGGAGACGGAAAAATCACCGAAGTGCGAGCTGTCTTCAACAAAGATGGTAAAAAGCCCAAGACTTACATCCAGTGGGTTCCCGAGGACTCGCGCAAAGTCGAAGTCCGTATTCACAGCCCTCTTTTCAAGTCGGACGATCCTTCAAGTGTTGAGGGCGGATTCTTGAACGATATCTCCCCTAACAGTGAGACTATTTATTCCGATGCCTTGCTTGAGCCAGGCTTTGAGGAAGTGCGTCGCAGAGCACCGTGGCCGGCTGCAGAGGGAGAGAAGGCCAAACACGGTCCTGAAAGTGTTCGCTTCCAGGCATTGCGGATTGCTTATTTCGTGAGTCTATTCCTTGTCTTCCTTCTTCCCAATGAGAACATAATTCTGACAAATTTCTTATTCTAGGCCGTGGATTCGGATTCGACGGAGGACAAGGTGGTCCTCAACCGCATCGTCTCTCTCAAGGAAGATTCCGGGAAGAGTTAGATGAACTGTGTATCGCAAGAAGGTATTTTCAAAGTTAGTCATAGTAATCGGATTAGATAGCTCAGTAAGATATGCCGTTGAATTCATTGTCAAATCTATAAATATCGATGTTCGCGGATTTCCAAGAGTCGAAAGTACCTACACTGCTCATTTTCTCAAGTCACAGACTACGGGGTACGGAGGCACTAGACCCCAGGTTCCCCGCACTCAAGTGTCAGTCAACATCCCTGCATCCATCTAGAATCACACTCTAGCGGTCTCAGGGCGCATTAGTGGGCCAATTACATCTCTCTTTGTTCGTAGCGAGGCAGGTTGGTTACTTTTTAGCTGCAAGGATTGCATGACTCGTGTACCTGATTAGTTCCTAGTTGTGTTGCACAGGCATCCATGCACCGCATGTACTGTACCTCTCCCTGTGGGATTTCTGTGCCTAATTAAATTGAGTTGCTGGGAAATAAATAGTCCTGGTTTTCCTGTTTGTTTATCCTTTTTTTTTCCCTCTGCTTTTGTTGAATCCTCCGTTTTCCATACCTTTGCTACCTATCCGTCTGAACAGAACATAATGTACCTCCTAAAACACACTTACCTATCCAATCTCGAATAATTTACCATTTCAAATTCATATTCCTCTACTTTCAAATACACTGGCCAGATAACAAAAGAAAACGGTCCATCAAACCGGCCCCGGCTTGCCTCTCCACAAGTCGCTCTGCCTTTGGCCTACTTGTCAAAGCAGAGAGGAGCAAAAGAGAATAGATTATTCTTGGGTCGTGCCTCTTGGTACCAATATTAATTTCTTTTAAAGAACTGGCGGACATCGATTCATCATCTGCATTCTGGATGGGTTGATCATTTCTGGTTCTACATTGATATTTTTAAAAGTTGGGGAATGAATGATTGATATGAATATTTTTGATTTCAAGACTCGTTCGCGGTGATAGTCACCGATGATATGCTAATTATACTAATGTACATCTGCCTAATAAGTGACGATAACGGACATGAGAAAAAAAAAACCGAAATCAAAAACTGAACAAACCACTTCGTCGCTTTCCATACGGATACACAACCAATGCAGACATGAATAACCCCACTGTAATGCCAATAGCAACCTGCACCATGCCAAACCCAAGATTAAATACCGATGTATCGGATGTTGATGACTGGATCCCAGCACCTCCGCCGCCACCAGTACCACCACCGCCAGTGCTAGACTCATTCTTCGGTGCAGTGACGTTGCTCCGGATCTGGTCCGCTGATTGAATGCCTGAAATCAACGAACCTGAAGCTGCAAGACCAGAAGGCACAAGAACGAAAATTGCGGGCAAGATAGCTGTCGCTGCATGTCCGTGCCAGAGTCTACTGTACAAATTCCCCAGGATACCAATGACAAAGGCTCCGAGAGTGTTGGCGACTTCCGAGTTGCTGCCAATACGCTTGGTACTAAAATAGTTGACAGCATAGCCAATAAATGCAATGACCATCATGACTGGAGCCTGCTTGAATTTTCCCTGGTTGAGGATCACTATCCATATTGTCATTGCTACGACAAATGGAAAACGTTGGAGATAGGGGTTGTTGATGGGCCACGCGGGACAACTGGTATTTGAGTTCGCATTGCCATCAATTAAACCGTATATCGTGACGCCAACAGTGATTCCATAACCGAGAAACAATGAATAGATAATAGCGTAGACCATTCGTATAGAACCTGCAATCATTTGATGGGATTGCAATTCCAGACTACTGCAGAGGACCAAAAACCCTGGTAAAATAAGGGCAATGGCGGACTGGGCAATACCGGAGAAACAAAACAGGTACTGTTGCTTGCCGTTGACGACTCCCCATCGAATGCTCCCAAATGCACGTGCGAGAAACGATGTCAGTACAGTTGCACATACTTCAAACACGTTGGAGTACAGCGATGACTTCTGTGCAAGCACGAGTTGCATGAATCCCAGCATGATACCAAGTAAGAACGAGACAGGCATGTCAATAGGGCGAGCTTGAAATGCAAAGGGCCCAACAGTAGCACTAGCCAGGCCATACATAAATATCAAGAACCACGTTGGAAATCTCGGCTTGCGGTTCATTATCGTCTCCAGTTGATGTGTTGCTTCTTCCACTCCAATCATGTCATGTACCACGTTCTTGTACACACTATGAGTATCGGCGAGTCGGCTGAGGTCAACTCCCTGCGCGACACGGACCAGCTTGAATTCTGTGGTTCGCGTTGTCGTATCATCAAAAGCACATATCATACAGCCTGGTAAGTACAAGAACTGGGCATCAACTTCAAGGACACGCGCAGTCATCTGCATGTACTCCTCCAATCTGTGGGTTGGAGCGCCATACTTCATCAACGAACGGCATAGCTGCATCAGGTAACGTTGTCGAGAAATAATCTCAGCAATATGAACGGTGACTCGAATTTCATCCTCTAGTCGGGGCTTGCCAGTTTGCTTGCGTTTCTGGGCAGCTGCTGACATCATGCGGTTTGAGTGGCTTGGTGCTCCTGCGGCGGTCAAGTGTGATGCAGCACCGATTAGCGAGCTTGTTGATTTATTCTTGTCTTTATTGTACCATTTCACCTTGTCCTTTTTAGGCGTTGACGCTCCAGACGGCGGGGTGGCCCATCCTGGAGACCGCGAGACATCCGAGTCGGTCTCGGTACCGGTGCTACCAGTATGGATATCCTGTCCCCCTTGTTGTCCGTATAGCTTCAGCAAGTTACCTAGAATGCCTCCACCACTCATTCTCGCCATTGATTCTGGATCCTCGCCGGGTGCTCCGGGCATCTCCCGTCCCGACTCTAATGGCTGTCTATCTCTGTCACGAGGTCGAGATCGTGGCTCTTTGCGGTGCTGTGTCATTTCTCGAACCAATCTGTGCGCCTCAGATGTTGCATGAGCCTGGTCTCTTCTGCGATCCTCGTCTGTCTTTCTATGGTCGTCCGTAAGATCTGAGTAAGGAACGCCCCCGTCTCCTGCCCAGGTGGCGTCTGGGATTGACGATGTAAGGCCATCTCCCTGCGTCCGTTCACGACCCAATCTTTCGGCAAACAACCTTGCCTTTTCGGTATTCCAGAACCTCTTTGCTCGGGAAAAACTGAAAAATTTCTTCTCTTTTGCAGCTTCTTTCTCTTCTTTCTCCTCATCTGCTTGTTTGTCCTTTCTGTCGGTACGGTCTTGTTTCTGGGCTTTCTCGGGATCCCTGCTGTCCGGTTGGCCTCGCTCAGCATCCGTCACATCTTCGGATTTTCTTGATTCGTCCTTTTTTCGCGCTTCTGGGGGTATATGGAACGGCTGGCGAGCATGGTCAGGGTTATCCAAGCGTTCGTTCACCAAGGTCCGCGCGTCATCCCCGTTGCCTAGTGATCGGAATCGCACGCGATGGTCGTGACCCTCGCCTTCAGGGCGCGTGTCGTGCTCCCCGTGCACAGTCTCGTCGCTATGTATAGACGGTGCCGTCTGGCGGTCCTCGGGGTATTCATGGTGCTCCTCGGCAGCAGACATGGGGATGAGATTAAAGCACGGGCTGTCGTAAAAGGCTTCGTTTAAACTGTATTGTGCTGATGATACAAATAAACGGTGCAAAAGAAATCTCAAGCTGAACAGCAGAGCGAGACAAGGATGAGAGCGTCCGCAGTGGCAGAAAGAGGCAGCTGTCGTTTGTAGGAAGGAGCTACGTGCGCGGCTGCCTGAGGCTCTCTGGTGGTGGCGGCAAAAGCGAAGTTTATCGTGTGTTTATTCCTCACCAATGAATAAATACTTTAATACTTTGCTGCCTGTCCTTGCCGCGCAGATCCATATTTCCTGTGGCCCAGTGACTGCACAGCCTCTGTTTTTCTCCTCTGTACATCTTGTTGTTTCGCTGTGTCCTAGTATATCTTCCTCGTCAGCTGGTGACATTTAGCGGAGAAAAGACGACCGATCGCACCTAGGCATGCGAGGGAGACATTCTTTATCTGTTTTATCTTATTCTCCATAAAACAAGACCGCGTACACTGCGTGGAGGATTACACAGGCACTAACATTGGCGTTGGCATTGATTGACATCACGGGCAGGATGTGTAGACGTCGCCGCTGCCACCTCTCGTCTTAGGGTTTGCCGTCCTGCGCGGATGGCAACCTGCACAATGCCTAGTCCTTGTCTAGGCATTTCTGCGATCCACCACTTGGCCTAGTTATATATTCATAGACTCATAGTGGCACTGTCCCCTGCATGCAAGCGGAGATCTGACGCGTTCATTCCGTGTGTTTGTTAGCGCTTGATGATCATCCAGCATAGAATAAGGTTGGCTGTTCGTACTCCGAATATCGCGCAGTTTGTATATGGCGATCGCTAGTAATGAATAGATTGATATAGTGGCTTTTCCCATACTATTGACGAGATTGTACATCGTGATCATCGATCGGAAAATATCCAATTATCCATAGATATCTTCAAAATATAGTCCGAATTACACCGCTATCATGGTCTCTTATGTATACATAGACATGTAGTAGATATATAGTATAAAATTAAAATATTGCTAATTTGATATGGGTATAAATGGCATAAAGACCTCTTAATGTGCAGAATTACTGTATCTAGTAATATTTGGCTATCTAGCTAGTATCGGCATTTATTTCGACTTGCCGAGAATGAGTCACTACGAATGCGCGAACTTGCATGCGATGCAACAATTATACGAGATCGACTACCATATCGTCATCGGTGACCGTTTAAACAAATGATACCCCGCTTGGTCGATATAAAATTCTATTCAGAAATTTGATTCTCATTGAACAACAAAAAATCAGTAAAAACCATCCTTCAGTTCATATTTGCGAGAGTTCACCATGTCGTTATTTGAGACACACAAGATTGGATGGATTGGTGAATATTTTCCTTTTTCTTGTTTATTGGTTAGTTGATACCAAAGACTAATTCTACAAACCAGGCCTTGGAAACATGGGCTTGGCCATGGCTACGAGGATCCAAGATACTCTTCGAAACCAGGGACTTCCATCATTGCATTATTTCAACCGTACTGCATCTCGAGGCCAACCACTCCAAGAGAAAGGAGGTGTGGAATGCAACTCTATTGTGGAAGTAGTGCAAAAAAGCGATCTTATTTGTATTTCTGTGAGTACCGACTACAAATATCTGACAACCTAACTAACATCAACGTACAGACTAGTAATGATGCTGCCCTAAAAGAAATCATCGGCAGCATCTTGAGTGTAGAAGACAATGACCTCAAGCAAAAGATAATCGTGGAAACCACAACAGTGCATCCCGATACCACCAAAGAGGTCGCGGCACAGGTATCCCAATGTGGCGCATCATTCGTTGCAGCCCCGGTATTTGGCCCAACACCCAGCGCCCAAAAGGGCGAGCTGTTGGTGGCGTTGGCTGGGTCGGATAGAGAGCTTCTAGACAGGCTCGCCCATTCCTTCAAAGGAGTCATCGCTCGGGAGACAATTATTGTGTCTGAGTTGCCAGAAAAGGCCCTTTTACTTAAGACTACCGGGTAAGCTATACCTGTATGTCGTCTAGGTATGAGTCTCGTTTGCTAACCCTTTTGCGTGTGTGTAGGAATTTCATCGTTGCAAGTTTAATGGAAATCATCTCGGAAGCACACGTTCTCGTAGAAAAGTCAGGGCTTGACTCCAGCTTATTTGAGTCATTTCTTGGAAAGCAATTCGGTCCCCTCATGCATGCAGGTTCGACCAGACTGACATCTGGGGTGTATATTCCGGAGAAAGGTATGTACTTAACGTTGAACTTGCTCTATCTCTTTGTAGGTTGCCAGCAGAACTGATGCCGTACAGGCCAAAAACCGTGGTCTGATCTCAACCTCGCCATTAAAGACGTCCAGCATGGTATCGATTGTGCAGAAGCAGCAGGCACGCGGCTGCCAGTCGCAGAAGTAGTTATGGGACACTTCAAGAAAGCGAAGGAATACTCAAACGCACATGAAGGCAGGGAATTGGATTCCTCCAGTATGTATGGTGTTCTTAGGGAGGAAGCCGGGCTAGATTTTAGGAGTGACGGTGTGCGAGCGAGGCCCGAAGAAAAGGAAGAATAGATGGACAGATATTGGTCTGTTATCAAATTTTTCTATTTATCACAAATATTTATTTCAAGGAATCTGAAAGCAAACTAGAAGCTGGCGATATCCTTCGGGCTGGATAAATTAGGGCTACTTACAGGGGTAGGGGTGCCTTACAGCCTGAGGCCCATAAGGCTACATCCGCCCACGAGGGACGGTACTGTACGTCGGACGACATAATTATTTCCTTCTAATATTTTCACGCTTGTCATTTAATCAATCGCAACTTCTTAACACAGCACACTCTATAAATAATTCATCATCATCTCCACAGGTCAAGTACTTGTGCGAGCAAAACCAGTTATGTACGCCGCATCCCTTGTGCCTGGATTCCAACAGCCACGACACAAGGGCGACCAAACCAGGGGATTGACGCAGCAAATCCCGGTGATTCGTCTCAAGAATGAGAGAGAGCCCAGAACTTATACTTTTGGGCGGGACCTGCCTTTGTGGCGCCGAGAAATGCAAGCATACCAGAGATGCTTTGTTTTGGCATGTATGGATGGAGCTGCCCTGGTCTGGGCATATCGACGCGACATCGATTGGGTTTGACGAATCTAGCTCTTTTTTTCTTCTAAAACAATCCTTCCTTCTTTCTTTTGTCACGTTGAATGATTTTATGATTCTTCGTTTCTTGTGTTTGCTGTCATAAAACATGTATATAGAGCTTGTGTGGATGGCGTTTGCCTCCACGGCAGCAGCAACCCTTTCCTTCCCGCTGCCAGAGCCAACAGAGCTTTTCGCGCCTGACAATAACCTGCTCGATTTGCCGCCCAAGCCGTACGTTGATGAGTCCAGTTCCACTGATTACGAAGAGAGGTTCAGCTGCTAACAGCAAGGTCATAATTCAGTGTTTCCGCACTCGCAGACGCTTTACTCCCCTTTCTGTTCACACACTCAGGAGGATCTCCAACACCATCATACGGACAAGCTGCACCGCCGTCTCCAACAACATCCTCTACTACTCCTATAGTGAGCTCTAGCCCGTCATCAACGCCGGTGTCCAATAATGGAGGTCCAAAAGTGCCCGGCAGTACATCTCCCAGCCCGTCAAGCAGTCCGTCTACGAGTCCATCAGTCGGCAGCACGTCAGGCAGTCCGTCTACGAGTCCATCAGTCGGCAGCACGTCAGGCAGCTCAAGTGATTTTGACGCGAACTACTGCTATAGTGCTCAAGGTGGCCAGTCACCAAGGGAGTATTGGTTGCAAGCACAGGATCATACCGGGAACGCCCGTGGGTATGCACCTTTCGTTCAAGGAAACCCGACGTATCCCGTGTGGCGTGATGTGACGGCCTACGGTGCACAGAACGATGGTAGTGGAAATCAGACTGCCGCTCTACAGGAAGCCATCAATACTGATGGCCAAGGTGGCTCTCGCCAGGGCAAGGGTAACACGTATATGCCGGCCGAGGTGTTTTTGCCAGGGGGTGTTTACACGATTGGGAGTACTCTTACTCTTCGTCTTGGAACGATTATTGTGGGAGACCCGTTGAATCGACCAGTAATCAAGGCTAGCTCTGACTTTATTGGTTCAACTCTTGTCAATGGTCAAGACCCTGCCAGTGGACATCCAGAGACCGTTTTTATGGTTGCCATGCGGAACGTTATCCTAGATACCACGGCTGTCGACTCGTCTTATGCATTCACAGCCTTGCAATGGGGAATTGCTCAGGGTTGTGCATTGAGCAATGTCGATATTAACATGCCGCAAAACTCCATTGGACATATTGGTATTCACCTCAACGGCGGGTCAACTATTGCCGTTACTGATGTTGTATGTTATCTTCATCATCCACTTTCCTCGATTATCAGGTAAAAAATATGCTAATATCAAAAACAGACAATTAACGGTGGTGGTATTGGCATACAAGACTCAAACCAGCAAGTCAACTTCAAAAACATCTACTTCAAAGGCTGCCGAACTGGCTTTGCCGCAACGGGAGGATTCACAGTCGTTCTGCAAGCTGCCACATTCGACAATTGCGGATTAGGAATTGACATGACCAAAAACTCTCTGGGCTCAATGGTAGTTTTAGACTCTACGTCCTCCAATACCGGCACACTAGTCAAGTTTCACGATTCCTCCAACGACTCTGGAAACCGAAACAGCCAGATTGTGATCGAAAATTTGAATACTGACGGCCAATACCCTATTGCTGTAACTTCTGATGGAGCAGCGGTTCTCGGTGCTCAAGGTCATATCGACACGTGGATTTATGGAAATGATATACCAGGTTCCTACGAGAGTGGCGAAAGCACGTATACAACACGCCCCAGTGCGCTTTTGGATGGCAACGGCCGCTATTTCATACGCAAGCAGCCGGATTATTCTTCCTACCCGGCTGAGCAGATCGTGAATGTTAAGAATGTACCTGAATATCCGGTCAAGGGAGATGGTATAACGGACGACGCGACCAATCTGAATGCCATTCTCCGCGAGAATGCAAACAACTGCCGGATCACATATATTCCATATGGGGTTTATATCGTCCGCGACACACTCTTCATCCCACCTGGCAGCAAGATTATTGGTGAGGCGTGGCCTGTCATATCAGGCGCGGGCACTGGTTTCACGGATACGTACAATCCTCGAGCTGTGGTCAAGGTCGGTTATCCCGGTGACGTTGGTGTCGCTGAGATCCAGAATATGCGCTTCACTGTCGCCGAGGTGTTGCCGGGTGCTGTACTTTTGGAGGTCAATATGGCAGGCAACAAGCCAGGTGACGTAGGTTTCTGGAACACCTTGACAACAGTCGGTGGCACGGCAGACACGACGGTCTCAAACAGCTGCACCGACCAAGACGCACGCAGCTGTATGGCGGCTTTCATGCACGTTCATCTCAGACCCACGTCTTCGGCATACATTGAGAACCACTGGGGATGGACAGCAGACCACAACCTCGACGGCGGACCGTCTGTTATCATTGTCTCCGGCGGTCGTGGCATCCTCGTCGAATCCACGAAAGCTACATGGCTCGTTGGCACGAGTTTCGAGCACAACTGGCTGTATCAATACAACATCCACAATGCCCTGAACGTCTACGCAGGCATGATGCAAACCGAGACTCCCTACATGCAAGGTCAAGGCGCCATCGAAACCGTGCCGGCACCCTGGGCCATATCAAACCAGTACAACGACCCGGACTACTCCTGGTGCTCCAGCACAGATCAACACTGCCGCTCCGCGCTCTCGACCAATGTGGACGGGGGCACGAACATCATGCTCTACGGCTCTGCTGCATGGACGTTCTTCGAAGGACCCTGGAATGGCCTTTACAATACCCCGTGTGCCAGCGGCATATGCCAGACTAACATGATGCGCGTGACAAACAATCCGCAGAATCTAGCTTGGTATTCACTCAGCACAAAGTCGGTTGATGTGATGGTGCTAGATGGGCATTCGAATCCGAGGGAATACAACAATCCTGGTGGATGGGCTGGAGTGATACAAGCCTATCGCCAATTTATGTCTTAGACCGTACCCTTTTTCTATTTTTTGTTGCTTCCAGGGTTGTTTTTTTTCTCTTCTTCTTATTTCTTTTTCATTTCATCTTTTATGCTGACAAGATCTTATACACACATTAACTACAGTGACTCTACATGTATGCTGTACATATTACTTTACCTATCTATCTAATCAGATTATGAACTATGAACGAATGCCAATTATAATCCACAAAAAGACTCGTAGAATAAAGTATATATTATTAGTGTTTGTATTCTATTCACTCATGCAACGACAAGACACACAAAACTCCTGAAGCGGGACCAAAGTCTATGGTATGATCGCCAATATGCAATGCTTTGTTCATTCAACATAGGCGTATACCATCGAGTCGTTGGCCCTAGCATTTGTTTTTTCCAACGCCTTTCTGCTTCTTTATCCTTTTTGGGGGACAAAGAAAATATTGGGAAATAAATGGGGAAACATGCCATGAAACCATAAACATTAATGACATAGCAGAACAAAAGAAATAATGACAAAGGAAACGTAAAGGAAAAAAATACATGTATAGAAAAGAAGAATTGAACAAAAAAGGGGAATAAAGTTATTACTTCTCCGGGTTACGTCCAACCATGAGGTACATGGGTGTGAAAAGCTTCTCCTTTCCACCAGCAACCAGGCAGTCAGCAGCCCAAGCCAAGCTGTCGGCGGTCTTCTGGGTGCCCCCAGGGATTATACCGATGGTCTCCAAAGCACCGACGAAACGGTGCACGATTCCACGACCCCACCATGTCAAGCGCGCAATGGTTGGCAAATCCCAAATGGTTTGCATGTGCTTAAACTCTCCGGCAAGGGGATAATACCACGGCACAACATCATCGCGATCAGCCAAGTCTTCGTGGTGCAACAGATCGAAGCCAGCAGCCTTCATAGCGTCGACTCCCTCGGCGATCGAGACCATGTTGGAAATACCATCACCTTGCTCGATACCGAGTCGGATTTCACGATGGTGCTGGTTATCGTTGTCGTAGTTATCAGTCATCAACCACTCGTAGACACCGAAGACACCACCGGGCTTCAACACACGGCGAATTTCGCTGTAGACGGCCTCCAAGCTGGGAGCATGGCAAGTGGCTTCAATTGCATAGATGGCATCGAAAGTGTTGTCTTCGAAGGGCATTTGCATAAAGTCACCCTTTTGGAAGCTGACTTGGCCAACCAACCCTTCGCGCTCCACGTAGCGGGTAGCGCGCTCGATCTGGTAGTCGTTATTGTTGAAGCCGACAATGTTGGCGCCAGAGAACTTGGCGATTTCACGAGCAGGTCCTCCAACACCACATCCAACATCCAACACCTTCATGCCTGGCTTCAGTCCCATGACATGAGCGAGATAGTGTTCGTGACGAGCAATAGCCTGCTTGAATGCTTCGCCATAGCTGAAGCGGCAAAAGTGGAAAGAGGTACCCCATCCGTGTTCGTACAGATCCGTGGCAAGGTTGTAGTAGCTATTGGAAAATGCTTGTCAGTATGATTTGGAGTTGGTGGCAATTTGTGTTAATTTGACAACTCACTGGCGTGTCAAGGTAGCATATTCTTCTCGTCGAGCCAAGCGAGTCTCTTCTGTCTCTTCGGCAGCAGCCTTGTTATCCCAATGCTTGAAGTATTCATCCACCGCGAGCTTTTGGGCCTTCTTGTCCTTGCCGCGCATAGCACCAAAGCCACCCAAGCCGCCGTCTACTTGAGAGGATTTGCCGTGCATAGCCTTGTTGAAGGCAGCATCGCGCTGGTGATCCTCAGCTTCTAACCTTGCTGGAGACATTTTCGTTTATAATTGGTATGCGATAAGCCGTTGAGGTGTTGAACAGCGGCGGTGAAAAAAATGCGGAGTGGAAAGGGGGTGGTGAAGATCGTCGAGATTTTTTTTATTCAGGGAGAAAAATAAAAGCGATTGCTGAGGCAAAGCAGGACCTTTTTGGTTCTTCAATGATGAACGTAGAACAACGTTCAGTCAGATGCGGATATCAACACTTTTATCTTCAAAAGGAGAGAAATGTAAACAGGCCACGGCGGAGGAATAAAAAGGAGGTCGTCGCATCGTCGAGAATTTGGTCTCTGGCAAGTACGCAAGCCGAATTGCGCTCTGTGATTGGTGGGACCGCCGTGTCAGCTTCCTTAGAACCGGAGGCCGTGGACTCCGAGCCGCTCTTCATTGTGATTGGCCAGAGGAAGTGGCAAGACGGAATCCGAGGACTCCGCGCAGGCAGCCCTTTTAAATGAGACAGTCAGCCTCGTTGCATCGTTCGATATGGAAGCGCGCGTTCCAGTGAGATTTTAATATAATTATACAGTACTAGTGGTGTTGGATTAATTAGTGCATATTCGTGTAACTTATGCTGTAGAAATGCAGAAAGTTGTTGGTTTGAAGCATGTGATTTTGACTGCTTACTCATCAGGCCATGCCAAGATTTCGTGCTTCCAGCCACAGTGGCACAGTCAGGTGGCGGGCGGTGGCTAAATTCTCCATATCAAACATCTTTTGGTAATCTCTGCACTCCACCTCGACTGGAACAAAACAGCATCCTCTCGACAGCCACGATGCCTCCGCAGATAAAGCAAGATTTGAATCGGTCGGGATGGGAGACAACGGACTTTCCGTCTGTCTGCGAGAGCTGTCTCCCGGAGAACCCTTACGTGCAGATGCTGAAGGAAGACTATGGCGCTGAATGCAAAATTGTACGTCGACATGCTTCCACCTCCCCCCCGAAACTATATATAACAAGTACTGACATGATTTATATAGTGCACACGACCATTTACTATTTTCCGTTGGAAAGCAGATCGCACTGCCCGCACCAAGCGAACCAACATCTGTCTAACATGCGCCCGCCTAAAGAATTGTTGCCAGTGCTGCATGCTCGACTTGTCATTCGGTTTGCCGATCGTCGTCCGTGATGCCGCCCTGAAAATGGTCGCACCTGGTCCGCAAAGTGGTATCAACAGAGAGTTCTACGCTCAGAACCATGAAAAGGAAATTGAAGAAGGTCGTGGAGCTGTCGAGGCATATGAGAAGACAGACGAGAAGGCTCGTGAGCTTTTGAAACGACTCGCCAACAGCGAACCATACTACAAGAAGCAGCGCCGTATTGATGCTGCGCCTCAAGACGAAGAGGAGGATAACGAAGCTGAGCAGGCGCCCAGACGCAGTGCCTATGGAAATGGACCCGGTCCCATTCGTACGAGCGACAGTCGAAGAGGCGGGTCGTTTAATGACCGCGGAGGACGTGGTGGTCGAGGAGGCGGTCGCGGCGGTCGTGCATTCCCCCCTACAGCACAACTACCACCATCCGCGGACGATATCAACCCACCGGCTGACGCTAAAATCACATCGCTCTTCGTCACTGGAGTGGAGGACGATCTTCCAGAACACGACGTGCGCACATTCTTCAGCGAATTCGGCCAATTACGTTCCTTGGTCTGTTCTCATCGTGCCCATTGCGCGTTCGTGAACTACGCGACTCGTGCATCTGCCGAAGCTGCTGCGTTGCACTGTCAAGGCAAGGCCGTGATTAAAGGATGTCCTCTACGAGTCCGTTGGGGAAAGCCGAAGCCTTTGGACAGCATGCCTGATGAGGAACGAAAACGCAATGCCCGAGAAGGCCGACAACTAGGTGGCCCTAGTCGACAGGGTGCTCCAGGTCAGCGAGCAATCACTGGTTCCGGTGAGGCCGCTGGAGCTGAAAAGTCGCAGTACTCCGTTGCCCCTCCGCCTGGTAGCAGCGAAATCAAGTATGCCAGTTTGTCCGGCGAATAATTTCAACATCCTTTTGCTTTTTGTTATCTATCTCAAATATCCCATGCAACTGTTCTGCATTATTTGATGAGCGGGCGTTCTTTTTTTTTTCAATCCGTGGCTGATTTGTCTTGTTTGTATGCGTTTATAAGCTGGAAAAGTCGATTGGAGATGTATACTTACATGAAACTATTATACAAGTATCTTTCACATGCACAGCATCGTATCCTCTGGCAACAACAAAATTAAATAAATATACAAGAAGTTTATCACACCCGTCACCCAGCAGGTGCACATCCCAGTAACCAAGTAGCGTACTCCTAGGATCATGAACAAGGCTTATCAATCTTGACTTTCTTTCCTCCAATCTTAACTGAATCATTATCGCCTCTCTCAATGTCGTCGTGGATTTGGAGTTCTATTTTTTCGTTCACAATTCAGTCAGTATAAAATATCAGGGTGGAGAAAAGACGGGAAAAAACGCACCCCATTTCCCATTTTCATCGCCTTCATCCCTCGTTCCTTGAACAATATTGTGTCGTAGAATACTCGCCGTCTCAACAGCGTGCTGGATCTGCATCGGCGTGTCGACACCTATGCGTTTATGGGCATCGAATTGTTTGCGTGCTTCGGCACGAGCGGCGTAAAGGAGGATGTTGTCATCTGTTAAACAGTTCACATATTGTTAGTATCACGTTCTTTGATGGTCAATTCCCAGAACTAGGTCCCTCTTTCTTCTTTGGTTCAATTCAGACATGCGGGTGAAGACTAACTTCTGAAAGCTACACGTGTAGCCCGGAGCAAGTTCCGGTATGCGGAAATGGCTGTCACAGATGGTGCAGCCATTTTTTATTCTTATTATTTCCGCTAGAGTTCGAGGCAGTGTTCCTCCAAGGCAGTCGGTCGAGACGACGAAACTCGTTCTGTCAGGTCCGGGCACGGCTGGGTTTGGAGACTCTCCAAGGATTGGACGTTGCGTGGTCGGAAAGGAAATCGGAGGGAATGGCTAGAAATCAATCCCGGATAATTGAAAATGTCCGCTTATTAGAAAGAGATCGAAGAGAAGTCTGGCATGTCTTGAGCTATCAAGCTCGCATCGGATGTTGAAGAGAGCCGCTGAGGTGCCGAAATTCCGCGCCGCTGATTGGCCGGGAGCTACAAGGGCGGGAAAAATAATTTTAAGTGGGATAGGAGCGTCCGTAATAAGTTCCCTATTTACTACGATGAATCATTTTTACATCTACAAAGTAGTGACAGAGAGCAGGACTCTTCTACTGTAGTCCCAAATGATCAAGAAAAAAGAAGTTGCGTTTGTTGTTAAATTGTTGTAAAAAAAAATTTGGACGCACTGGGAATCGAACCCAGGACCGCCTCTATGCTAAAGAGGCATTATACCACTAAACCATGCGCCCGCATTATTGTAGTGAACTCAATTTCAACTTACTAGCTAGTTGTGTAATTCTAAATGGAAATCCGAGCGAAATTTTTACAGCTGGCCATGCTACGAATCTACTGGCTAACCTAATGAATTAAGATATTTTCTCTTTATTTTTTCCTTTCAAATGGGGCACATGTAAAATTGAGTTATAAAAATGTAGATCCTTATAGCTTAGAACACACTTCATCTCGCCTTGTCTAAAATAGAGAGAGGCCCATTACCGTTTACGCAGCTACTAGCGCTGCCAAGCCTACCAAGGCACTACAGCGGGCGCTAAGCTATAGAAAGTAATCTTACGCTAATATCAAAAATTTTCATTAACTTTTAGTTTTAGACCAAAAAAAGCCATACTTTCTCCATTTTGTTTTTTAATAAATTCACAAAAAAGAAAGATTTGGACGAGCTGGGAATTGAACCCAGGACCTTCTCCATGCTAAGAAGATGTCATACCACTAGACCACACGCCCTTGACATTTTCAGCCCAGTCTTGGTTTATTATCTGAGATTAGCGGACCGGCACCAGACCCGGGCGCCGCAAATTCTTTCTTAGCGGCAGCCCAATTTTATTTTTTAGCTTCCCCCTCCTCTTGCAGCCATTTTCAATCAGCAAGTCAAATAGTCTTGTCAAGGCCTCATTGCATCATGGCTACAGTCAACACTCCTCTTCCTGTCCTCCCTGAGGGATGGACTGCCGAGAAGGACTACAAAGTCCTCTCTACCCTGTCCAGCGCTATTCGACGCAATGTTGAGCCTGTGGGACCGCATTTCCTAGCTCATGCTAGACGTGTATGGCTTTTCTTCATCAATTGATCTTTTATCTGTTCTAATACTGACTATCCTGGACAGCAACGTCACAACCGTACTTTCTCCGAGGATGACCGCATCCAAGCACAGAAAAACGTCAAGAAGGTTGATGAAGACGAGGACGATGAGATCTCCGAGGCTGAGGATCCTATGATGCTGCAACGGGATGCTAAGGACTGGAAGGTATGTCATAATGATTTGCTTTTTTTATGTGTATTTATAAAGTCCTTGCTAAACCATCACAGGGCCAAGATCACTACGCTGTCCTCGGTCTCAGCAAGTACCGTTACAAGGCTACTCTCGAACAAGTCAAGCGCGCCCACCGCAAGAAGGTCTTGCGCCATCACCCCGATAAGAAGGCTGCTGCCGGCCAGAGTGACGAAAACGACAGCTTCTTCAAGTGCATCCAGAAGGCCACCGAGATTCTCTCCGACCCCGTCAAGCGTCGCCAATTCGATTCATGCGATGAAGCCGCAGACGTCGAACCCCCAACCAAGAAGCAGCTTGAGAAGGGCAACTACTTCAAGCTGTGGAGCCCCGTTTTCAAGTCCGAAGGCCGTTTCTCTAACATTCAGCCGGTGCCTGTGATTGGTAACGACAACAGTACAGAAGAGGAAGTTGAGGAATTCTATAACTTCTGGTACAACTTTGACAGCTGGCGGTCGTTTGAATACGAGGATGAAGATGTCCCCGATGACAACGAAAACCGTGACCAGAAGCGACACGTTGAGCGTAAGAATGCCAACTCCCGCCGCAAGAAGAAGACCGAGGACACTGCCCGTCTGCGCAAGCTTGTCGATGACGCTCTTGCCGGTGATGAACGTATCAAGAAATTCCGTCAAGCCAAGCGTGCAGGCAAGGATAAGAAGCGTCTTGAGAAGGAAGCCGAGGCCAAGCGCCTAGCTGAGGAGAAAGAAAAGGCCAAGCAAGAAGAGGAGCGCAAGAAGAAGGAGGCCGAAGAAGCCGCCAAGGCTGACCGTGAGCAGAACAAGAAGTCCAAGGAGGCAGCCAAGAACGCGGCCAAGAAGAACAAGCGTGTCTTGAGGAACAGTGTCAAGGATGTCAACTATTTCGCGGAGGGCGGTGACGCTTCCGCAGCTCAAGTTGACAATGTTTTGACTGATGTCGATACGATCTTGGCAAAGATCAGCCCTGAGGAATTGGCTACTCTTGCTTCGAAATTGACCAGCGCCGGTACTGATGCCGCTGCTGTCAAGGCCGCTTACACTGATGAGGTCAAGCGATTGGTTGGCGAGGGCAAGTTGAAGGAAAGCGAAATCAAGACATTGAACTAAGCTAGGCTAGTTCTGTTGTTTTTCTACTTGTTTTCACTGAGCCATGTTAATAGATTCTCACATGTTATAGACCTTTCTGTCAATCTACCGACTATGTACATATCTCAATGCCTTGTGTGCTGCAGGCGAGGTATCCATGGATTGCAATAGATATTGATTGATTTACTCGTTTGTTAAAAGTTTACGAAATCTAACGAATGAACTTTTTCACTTTTGACTCGTCTTCATAATCTTTCCGTTTATATAGGTATCATTAACACGCTTGTACAGAAACTGGAGTAGTCACTCACGCATACGAATAATCCGGCGTGTCAAACCCCAAGTTCACAGCATTCCGCAAGAACGAATTACCTGACTCCCCAGTCACTCGAGCGCTGGGCCCAATCATCGTGATGGGAAAGCCGATATCAAACGTCACAACACTCTCCAAAAACTCGATCTGCTTGGGCGTAAGCTTGATGCTAAGAGCCGCAATATTGCTCTCTAGATGCTCAACTTTCCTCCCGCCAACCAGTGGGAAAACGCGAGGGGCTTTGGCCATAACGTAGGCCAAAGCGATGGCCTGGACCGAGTCGACATTATGCTCTGCCGCGACTTGGGCAAGCGCTTCGGATATTTTGGCTTGGTTTTCGTTCTGTTCGCCTGGGCCGAACTGACTGCGTAAACCTTCACCTTTGGCTTTGCGTTCTTCTATTGCCTTGCGCGATTGAAACTTGCCGCCGCCCAATACGTCCCAAGGGCAAAGAGCCATGCCGAAATGGCGGGCCATGGGGATGATATCTCGTTCAAAATCACGCAGCATCACATTCCAGCGTCCCTGATAGATGGAAAATGGTGTCTTGCCGTGTGCACGCGCGTAGACATTCGCTGCGGAAACAACCCATGCTGGAGAGTCAGAAATGCCAAGGTAGAGAACCTTCCCTTGTTCAACGAGAATGTGCAAGGAATCCATCACTTCCTCAATGGATGTCAGCTGATCCCACCAATGGACATAGAGAATATCGATGAAATCCGTCTGGAGCTTTTTCAAACTGTCGCGGACGCTCATGTGCAGGGAGCGACGACTGTTTCCGACATGATTTGTTGCGTTTCCCCTGCCCAGCTCGTGGCCTTTGTAATCGGTAGTGTACTTTGTGGCAATGACCAATTGATCCCGGTTCTTGCGAGCGGCCATCCACTCCCCAATCCATGTTTCGGATTGCTCATTCTGGTAGTTGTTGGCTGTATCAATGAAGTTTCCACCAGATTTCACGAAGAAATCCAATAGCTTGAAGGCAGAGTCTTTATCCATTGAGCCCATGCCAGTCCACGCGTCGCCGATGGACATGCCGCCCAGTACCAGAGGGGAGACATGTATGGAAGCCGTAGAAGACAAGACGCGAAGTCTGCCTAATTCTGTGGGTGGACCATTAATCGCAGCAGCATTCGACATATTGATTGATTCCGTTGTTCGATATCCTGTCTTTGCTTTCGCTTGTTTATTAAGAATGGTGGTTGACAAAGAAAGATGAACTCCCTGTCGATTTATAAGCTATGGTGACATCAGTGCTACATCGCATCATAAATTCGTCAATGTCCACGCTTCCCCGCAGACATCCTGTACGACCCTTGGGACTGTACGCGGGCTGGTAACTAATCTACAATTAATACAGGGATGATGCTCCCACGCATTCGTTCGTGAATATATCTGGATCAGAGTCAGTGCTAGGGTTGCCTAATCCTAACATCAGCCTATTCTGCATCAGGTAAATAACGATACTGTAAAAAGTTGAGTAGGTTAGAGAATATTCTACACTATGTAAATATCTAAATACTCATTTGGAGATATCTGAACAGCAGTGATATGTGTAAGTTGCAGTTGAAGCGATGCTCGTGATGCTGAGAGTCACCGAGGACGAGATATATATAGTGCATCTCTAGCAATAATTATCAACCACCACATATGATACATTTGTCAGCATCTGGATGAATCTAAATAGCGTATATTTAAACAAAGAACTGCATATTTTACACGTGACATCAATTCGGTCTGGCGCAATTTAATCCCCTAGGCATCCATCCATCTTCCCCACGGCCGTATCAGCATCTCTGCCCCTCATACAACCTCGCATTCCTTGGCAGGTTATCATCACCTGCATCAATGTACGAAGCAAATCGACAGCTTCAAAAACAATAGACACAATGTCAAACTCTAGAATCCTTCATCTCGCGCAGCTTATCAGCTCGCAAACCGCCGCTATCGATGCGCATCTTCAAAGCAACAACCTCCCGCAGCCATCATTTGAACAGGACGGTCCAACAGAGCCAGTCCAGCATGAAACAGAAGATGTCAAAAAAGCCAAAACAGATGTAATCGAGGCAACTATTGAGTTACGCCAGCTTCTCGAGGGCCCGATGAGACTTGTCCTTCCAGAGGCAAGTTGATATTCCCTTTATAATTGTGTGTTGAAGAACTGGCTTAAACCTGCTAACCTTCAGATCATAGTCTAATTTCTCCCCCCTTGTAGCTGTACATCGCTTCAAGATTGCATCACACGTGCCCAAGGACTCTACTATCTCTTTCCACGATCTAGCTAATAAATGCGGTCTGCGAGAACACGATGTGAAACGAATCATCCGCTACACAGCTGTGCATCATCGTGTATTCATTGAGCCAACCAAGGGCTTCGTAGCTCATACAGCAGCATCAATTCTGCTAGCTGAGAATCCTATTGCTGGTCATCTCCTGGGTCTTACGTTTGACGAATGCTGGCCAGCGCACAACAATGTACGTTCCATGACTCCATATACTTGAGATAAATAACCCGCTAAACTACAAAAAAATGACCAGGCCGTCGACGCAATAGCCCAGCAAAGCGAAGAAGCCAACATATCCGGCTATGCACTCGCGAACAACACCTCGCTCAACACATTCCAATATCTCTCCGAGAACAAAGACCGCGCAACCCGTTTCGCATTCGCTATGGCGACAACATCAAAAGCCAGTCTTGACGCTCTCAGCACGCATTTTCCTTGGTCCGAGTTGCCCGCAAACAGCACTGTGGTTGATGTCGGAGGGTCAAAGGGCCATGTCTCCATGCATCTGGCTCGATTATTTCCTGAATTGCATTTTATCGTGCAGGATTTGCCGGAGGTAATTGACGGTGCTGCTGCATCCCTGCCTGAAGATGTACCTCAGGGACGCATTGAGTTTGTAGCTCATGACATGTTCCAAGAGCAACCTGTGAAAGAAGCAGAGGTATATCTGCTACGATATGTGTTGCACGACTGGGGCGACAAGTACTGCATTGACATTCTTAGAAAATTGGTTCCTAATTTGAAACCTGGAGCGAAGGTCGTTATTCAGGATCATCTGTTGCCTGAACCTGGGACAATGACGTTGCTGCAAGAGATGCAGATGCGGTATGTCTGGCCACAAGTACCGATAAACATATAGAAACTGATGATGCTGTCAGGTCTATGGACGCTATAATGATGTCGCTCTTCAACTCGAGGGAACGCGAGGTCGACGAATGGAAGGATTTGTTTAAAACGGCTGACGAGAGGTTTGGGGCTTTTACGGCGAATAGGATAGGGGTGAATGGATCGACTGGAGTTATTTCTGCAGAGTGGATGGCATAATTGATTGCCTTTGGAATGTAGTAGAGCGTGTACGTAGATAGTTATTTGTTCCTAATATTCTCTTTTCAGATGCTGCTCCAATTAGACATATTGACTCTATTCAGTCGGTTGATATACGAGGAAAACCGGATTTTGACTCTCATAGTTTCTAAGCAGGAGCATGTTGTTTTTCGCTCTTAAGGACGAGTGGAATAATGTCGTTGATATAGAGAAATGCTGAGTATTTGTTGAATATAAAAGGTTCATGGTCATCCATTTAGGGCTTCTTTGCTATGTGCACGCATTTATGGTATTGCCACGGAACAATCTTGGCGACAGAGCTTGGCCCGTGCACGGTGCACATCAGCTCGAGAAATAATTTCAATTTCCTTCCTAAACAACATCCACGTACACAATGATTGATTGTCCGCAGTACCTTCCAATATCATAATGCTGATATTTTCAAATGGAAAATGCACTAATACTAACACTCAAAATTGAATTTATCCTTCTTTCACTTCAATTTCTCTCTATCCATGCAACCTTGAGCTCAGCTCCTTTTCCCGCCACAACCAACAGCGTCATCTAGCGCTGTAACTGATTATCCTTTTTTCAATGGAGTCTCGGTAACCGGTTGTATTGGTTTTGTTTTTTCAATGGAACCAGGCGAAGATCAATCTTCTTTTTTAAAACGGGTCACGATTAAGCCGGAGCGTTTTCTTTGAGCCTGTCTCGAGAGGGGCAGGTGGGTGGAAAGGGCTTGACTTTGTTGGCCTGACATGTATTCTTTATCCGTCGATCTGGGTAGCTACTGCAGTTAGCTGGTCATTCTCGTGCGAAGAGGGTTGTAAAGGCATCTCACCGAATTTGATTCAAGGAGGGAATGCGTAAATCGTAGTAGTAGTTAACGCAATAATGAATGCCTTTTATTTGAGCACCACATGGGCGCCTCTTGCTTCAAGGTAGTTCTCTGCAACACCTTGACCTAAGGTCCTCACAACTCCGAAAATTTCCCTGTTGTGATACCGCAATCTTGTCTTTGGGTCTGTGTAGGGCGCCGGAAGGCCCGTAATATCGCAGTACCGGTGCTGGTGCGCAGGGCTCAGAGATGGCGCAGACTCGATATTTGTGTAGGTCACTGCCGGACCGCCCGTGTACATTGATGCCCTGAGATTCTTCTCTAGCACAAGGATTGATAGGCTCTGAGCTGCCTGTGCGATATTGGGTGGACGTGCCGCGGTCGACGCACCGCTGGTAGCAGGCGTTTGCGAGCCGTCTGTTGTGCTGACTGGGAACGGGGTGGTGGCCCCTGAATTGACCTGGGTCGCCATTGAGGATGCTTCTTTGCGTGATGATTCTGATAGCAGTTGCTTCACATTCTTGTTGCGACGCTGGGATGGCTTCCAGCCAGGATTGCGAAAGGGTCGTCCCTGAGGAGCGATGTCGAGAGTGTCCAGGAGCTGTTGATGCTCGTCTGAGGTAACGGTTGCGGGAGGCATTGTTGGATAGCGGCGTAACGAGTATCAGGGAAGGGTAGAAGTTGGTGTAGAGAGATGTCGTAGATGATGGAGAGCAAAGTGAGGTATTCTGATTTCATCTCCAGCCGGTTGGATCACGTGTCGGTATCGCCGATTTCATTATCAGCGCGCGTTCTTGGCGCAACACAAACAACCAAACACTTTTGCAAAGACCATAAAAAACGTTTGCGCTGAATAAAATGGTATGTGATATTTTTCGATTTATGCGAATATGATGCTTGCAAGAAAGCCTGGTCTAATAATGTGTACAGGAGAGTCCTCACGAGCACCAGCAGAGTCTACTGCTGTCCCGCATCATCACAAACATTGTATGTAGACAACCGAGCTTGTCAAACTAAACGGCCTGCTTATACGAATACAGGAGAAACTCAACGAATCCGTGATGGTTTTAAACAAGAGTCTTCAGGTGCGTTTGTTCTATGCTTGACAATGACTGCTCCAATATCAAACAAAGATGGGTCTTCTAACTTGAACCAGGAAGTCAATGTGCAAAACATGAATGTCGAGCTGGTAGCGCAGATGTTTAAGAACTATCAGTCTAATGTCCTCTTTCACCTGGAAGGTTTGTTTCAATCTGCAAGGTAATGAGTTATTGAATATGCTGACTGTGGTGTTAAGCAACGGAGAATATCAAGGATCCTGCTTGAATTCACAGCGTGCAAGATGTTTATTTTATGAATGATGACGGATTGTGAAATACCCCGGGGAATTATGGATACAAATATGAATATAATATAGCATTGCATTTATTTAATAAGAGCGTGTATATTGGGTAGACCGTAGACAGAGCGGTGGCTGATGCATCCAATGAAATCATGTTCTTGGCGGCGTCGGAACGGAGGTTCTGCTTCTGACCAGCTCCAGACTTTCAAAGAATTCACTCAACCGCCCATTCTCCCTACCAAACATCCAGAAACCACAATTACATTGAAGGAACCACGAAAACTCTTGCGCTCTGACTGGGTTTTATCTTAGGATGCGATTTCCTAAGATGACCTGATACGATTTTGTTAACACCGCATCCAACTCTCACCCCCATCGTCGATTGCTCTTGAGCTTCCAAAATGACAATTATCTCAGAGAGGATCATTTCATCGACGCGCGCAAGCAGCGCAAGCCATAGAGACGCCACGAAACCGCCGCCGAAAATCCATCATGTCCAGGAATTCCCTTTCAAGGGTTACCACCCGCCTCAGCCAGACGGCTACCAACAGAGCAAGGCATCTCCAAGCTCCAGCGCGATCGTGATTGATAATGGTAGGATGGCAATTTACATTAGGCCAAAAGATTAATTGGCTTGCTAACACTTGCTAGGCTCCCATACTGTCAAAGCTGGGTGGTCTTTCGACAAATCCCCCCGTTTCGTTTTCCCCCCTGTGATGAGCCGTTATCGAGACCGGAAGCTGAACAAGGGTTGTCAATTCATTGGGTACGATGCCTATGTTGATGCCACAACGCGGGGTCAGCTGCGATATGCGTTCGACCCTGGTACCAGCGTTGTGGGTAACTGGGATGTCATGGAAGGCGTGCTGGATTACATCTTTCTCAAGCTAGGTGTTGACGGGTCAAACGGGTCGGTTGACAGACCGATTGTCATGACTGAGCCTATTGCGAATTTGGCGTATCCGCGACGAAGTATGTTGTTATTTGAAGGGAAAGGGATGTTCTAAGCTAATGAGAGTATAGTGATGAACGAGATATTGTTCGAGTGCTACGGCGCCCCTTCCGTGGCATACGGCATTGATTCCCTCTTTTCATACCGATACAATCGCGGCACTGATGGGTTGATCGTCTCGTCTTCTCATACGTCAACACATGTGGTCCCAGTGTTAAACTCGCGGGCTCAGCTATCGAATGCTACGAGGTTGAACTGGGGTGGACTACAGGCTTCAGAATACCTGTTGAAGCTCATGCGACTCAAGTATCCGGGATTTCCAGCGCGTGTGACAGAACATCAGATGGAGGAGCTGGTGCACAAACTCTGCTACGTATCCACAAACTACGAGGAAGAAATAAGTCATTTCTTGGATTGGACTGGCCTCGAGGATCGCGACCAGGTCGTCCAATACCCCTTCACCGAACACGTCGTGGTTGAGAAAACCGAAGAGGAGCTTGCGCGAATCGCCGAGCGCAAGAAGGAAAGCGGCCGGCGTCTGCAAGAACAGGCTGCTAAGATGCGGCTGGAAAAATTGATGAAGAAGGAGCAGGAGCTAGACTACTACAAGGACTTGCAGCAAGGACTGGCTGCGCAGACAAAGAAGGAGGTGCGACGCCTCTTGGAAGCCGAAGATATGAAGGACGAGGCACATTTAGAGCGAACAATTCGGGATCTCGAAAAGTCTATCAAGCGATCAAGAAATAAGGACCTGGGAGTTGATGAAACCGAGGAAAATCCGGAGGAAGCCTCGTTCCCGCTCTTAGACGTGCCGGATGAAGAGCTAGACGAGGCCGGTCTCAAGGAGAAACGCCATCAACGCCTGATGAAGTCCAACGTGGAAGCGCGGCAGCGTGCAAAGGCTGAAAAAGAGCGAGAAAAGGCCCGCGTGGAAGAAGAACAGAGACTAGATGACGAAAGACGCGAGAACGACTTTGAAGGGTGGATTGGCGAAAGGCGGATAGCTCGTCAAGCGTTACTGCAGAAGATCAAAGAGCGCGAGCGTCTCAAGGCGGATCTCGGTAACAGGAAATCCCTTGCGAGCCAAATGCGCATGAAGACTCTGGCAAACCTAGCGGCCGACGGTCCGAAGAAGCGACGCCGAGGAGGCGACGATGACACTTTCGGAGCCGACGACGCCGACTGGGGGGTCTACAGAACAGTCGCCACGGGCGAACAGAGCGATGACGAAGAGGAGGAAGACTTTAACGCATCACTGAAAACGCTCGAGGAGCAACTCCTCCAATACGATCCTGAATTCTCCCACGAACATACGCTCGAAGCGCAGTCCGATTGGACCAAGAGTCTGGTGCACGCGTTCCTCCGCGGACCGTGGCCCTTTGATCCGGAGAGTCAGCGCGAAGCGCATCAACTCCATCTGAATGTAGAGCGAATCCGAGTGCCCGAGGTGGCGTTCCAGCCGTCCATTGCCGGTGTCGATCAGGCCGGGCTTGTCGAGATAGCAGCAGACATTCTGAACCAAAGGTTCACGGCGGAGGAAGACCGGACGCGGCTGCTCAAGGATGTGTTCATGACGGGCGGCAGTACGCTGTTCAAGGGATTCGACGAAAGGCTGAGAACCGAGCTAGTCGGCATTTTGCCCGTGAACGCGAAGCTGTCGGTTCGGCGTGCGGCGGATCCGATTCTCGATGCGTGGAAGGGGGCGGCGCAATGGGCGAGCGGATCCGAGTTCGCGTCGTTGTCGATATCGAGGGCCGAGTATCAGGAGAAGGGGAGCGAGTACTTGAAGGTAGGCCTAAGCCCGAGTCACGTGTGATTAAGAATATGCATGCTAACAAAACGACAGGAACATGACCTAGGCAATGTCACGAGTGTTTAGATATTGGATTAAGACGAATTGTATAACTATTTTCTTTCTTCCCAGTGTTTAGTGTTTACTAGCGAGCAAAGATATTACCATCTATCTGTCTGACACGTACTCTATGAGTGTTTCTTCATTCTCGCAAATCTATCTGCTGTAGAAGACAGCCTGAGGCATACAAGTACCTACACCTGGTACACGTCACAGCCATCCTTTAAGGATTCACAAACGGTCTCGACCGAAAACAAGGCATCACCCAGATCCGCAGTTTATTTGATGATTACTCCGAAGTACGTACTTACTACATGCGGAGATTAGCTAGTTATATCAGTATACGGATGGATCAATTAATATCAAGCCATGCGTGCATGTACATACAGTACAGTATGCTAAGGTAAAGGGAGGGGTGTATGATCCGTGCCCACCCAGGCGACACATCATCAAGTGCAAGTTAAATTTAGTCAGGGTTTTTGATTCTTTTATAGGCGCGCTGCACAAGTGCACATCCATTCAAAATCCTTTGATTATTTTTTTCTTCGCATGTATTTGACTTTGTAAGCATTGCAAGGGCCCGAAACCCACGCGAGTTGCGTGCTTAAGTACAGGGTTAGCTGGTTCTAGGCTGTGGCCACGGCCCCCAGCCTAGGGCAAGAGATCCGGATCTTCGTTTTGTTTACTGATCCCTCGCATCCTTCCCATTCTAATCCGAATCCTACAGGCTATAGTACCTGTAGGGTTTTCGTCCTTGAGCAATATCGTTAAACGGGTTCTTTGTGGGTTTTGTGAATTAAATACTAAACCTCAAAAATGCCTGAGTAGATAGTAAATACCAACACTCCGCTAGGGCTTACTGCTTCGTACAGCTGAGAACCTAATTTTGCCACGACCGGCGACTTTTTCTTTCACCTAGTCAAAGAAGCACGCTTTAGGGATTAGGTAAGATATCAAAATTGAAGGGCGACCGGGATTACCGGGGGTAAGAAAAAAGGTGAAACCCTAACCCAACCAGAGTGACGACTGCCGCACCCCCCGGCGGAAATTTCAAAGGAAAAACCTGTTTGATATACAAATCATATGGACATACCCTTGATTTTGGTTAAACCGGCGTCTGATCCATCCGCCAGTCAAGAGAACTTGTCTTAGGTAGGCAGTTCTTTTGCCGAGTTGAGGATATTATTCGATAGAACATGGATACATCCACACCGGAAAGGACCTAGCGTGCGATGCAGGACGCACGCGTGAAACTGACAAGAAAAAAGAGAGAGAAGAAAAAAAAAGAAAAAGGATCGGCGAATTAGACTGGCGATTTAATTTATATGCAGTCAAACGGTAGGTACAGCGACAGGGGCTAGACAGGGTCCTGGGTGCAGAAATGCTACCCTGGCTTAGATGGTAGAGAAGGTACACACGAAGAGGACTGTGTTCAATTGGACGGCGAACCAACATAACTTGCAGCCTCTGGGTTGAACATTAAATCAATTAAATCAATTTCCAATGCCATGCCATGCCCTGGATGCTGGCATTGGTATGCCTTGGAAGTGCCGAGGGGACAGATGCCAGAAGCAGCTGTCAGTGTCAGCCAGCCGCAACGGGTTAGTGCTGGATTACTCATCCCCGCCGGAGTCAGGCCTAGGTTTTACGTCATGCGCGCGGAGTGGAGGAGTCGGAAGTCCGAATGCCTTCACTATGTCCGTAGTATGTACGTACAATATTCGCCGTACGAAGCAGTGCTCTCATATAAAGTTCTACTATATACTATGTAGTATATACGACCCGATCAATCGCTGATCACGGCTATCGACTAGTTCGTCGACACGGCACTATATATATGTATCCATGATCTATACATCCACGGATAACTGTAGAGATGGCGCAGCTATATAGCATGCAGCATGGATACAACAGGATACTGCTAGCATACATTATCGTGTACACTATTGTGTACGGTATCGTCTGCCGTGTGGCCTCGCACCGAAACAGCGAGCCGCGGATATAACAAACAGGCGAGCGCGCGAGTTGAAGAGCGAGAGGGACAAAATTATATACTGGACAAGCAACGCAAGAAAAAATGGATTAGTCACCCGGATATGGCGCGTCCGGTTTAGGCCTGGCGCGGCGGTATCGTATTGGTACGGGTGCTTACGGCTCGGCCAGTATGGGCGCGCGCAGGCGGCGACGGCTCGGTGACGGGACGCATACCATACCGGATCCGCGCTAGGCCACAGCCGGCGGGATCAATTATTAATCTGCATAAATAGACCGAGACCCGCGTCGCTCGCTGCTTACGAGATCATCATTGCTCATATTGTATGACTTGCGCTCCCCTCCCTCCGTCCTGTCTTACTCGCCCTGCTAAGTCATCAATAATCAAACAGTCATCAGCCAAACGCCTCTAAGCCTAACTCGTCGTCCTGCAAGTTCTGTCGGATCTCAACGAACGCTTTTGTCCTTGGTCCTTTTTGATTGCCGTCAGAAGGTGGAAAAAAAAAATTATAGAGAGGGACAGAAGAGAAGAGAAGAAGAAAGTGAACAAAAGCAAGAAAGAAACTAGGCAAAACCGCACCACCACGGCCTCCGCCAGTTATTTATCGCCACTACCTTCCCTCAGTCTGTTTATGTCCGCGAGTGGTGTACCGATGTGCTGCTGCCATGGCCTGAGAGCATAACATAAGCAGCCTCCCGACCAATCGCCGTGCCCCTGCGACCGTGCCTCTTTTTTATAACTAACCTCTGGCGGTCTCTCTCTACCGCTTAATACTTACATTACCTACCTTGCCTACATACATCACACTCCCTGGCTATTCTCCCGCGAGTCTAGAACCAGCACGGGGGCCAATTCCAGGTTCTACTCTATTTATTGTCTATTCCTGGTCGTGGTGCTTCCCTCGATGCAGCCCACGCTAGCGCCGCATCCCAGCATGCAGAGCTCCTCCGCTCAGGTAAGCAGCCTTTCTTTGTCATCACGATCTAGCTTATTTTGATTATTCGCATCGCGCGTCTGCCTATACATGTACTCTATATATATTTATACATCTACACTTTTCTATATATATCTATACATCTATACATCTATACAACAGCCATTGCTTGCTTATTCATTGTCTGCGTTGATCGTCTTCTCTTGTCTGTTTACCGAGCTGTCCATGACTAACACTGCTTACCTCAGGACCATGCTGATCAGGGTAAGTCACGTCTTCTCCACGGTGGCAAATTACTGCTATTGCCTGAATGGGCAATCTTTACATAAGTCATGTCTAATCATGTCTACTCACATCTATTCACGTCTATTTACATCCATTCACAACACAGACATTGGTCTTTGTGAACTCTTACTAATATTCTGTCAGTCCTCCATGACCAACTCCTAGCGGCCCAACAACACCTACAATCGCAAGGCCAAGATTCGCGGCCGCAGGTCTCACAGGGCCAAGGCAATAACATAGACCCTGCCATCTCAGGCGGCGCCATGTTGGCTCCCAATCCCCAGGCGCCTTCGCTCGCTCAAGTGCTGCCACAGGTCATTCCGGGCATGCAAGAGGCTGCCGATCGCAAGACATATGGCAAGCGAGAGCTGTCTACTTCGAAACGGGCGGAACAGAACCGCGCCGCGCAGGTATGTTGCAATTCCAGGAAAATAAATGAAATCACCGCAAAGAAACGACACTGACAATTAATAGAGGGCATTCCGCCAACGAAAAGAAGGCTATATTCGCCAATTAGAAGCCCAAGTCAAAGATTTCAAAGTCCTCAGCGAAAGCTACAAGAGTTTACAGGTGGAAAACTACCAGCTGCGAGAGTACATCATCAGCCTGCAGTCGCGCCTGATTGATTCACAGAATGAAGTCCCAGCGCTGCCAGATAACATCGACCTGAGTCAACCACGCCCAGAACCGCCACTGGCCGACTCACACGACTCTGGCAGCTCAGTAGGGCCACCGCCATCTCAACCATCACAACCGCCACAGCAACCGCCTTCTTTAGCGGCAGCGCCTTCGTCAGTACCCCCTCTTGCTCCTCATCAACATCACCACCAGCCCTCCACCGCGCCATCAAACGCAACACCTGACGAAATGACACAGTTGAATCGCATTGCTGTTGCCGGACTGGGCATACGCAAGCAGCACACGTACAGTCTTAGCCAACAACACACCGACGGCAGACATGCATTTGTACCTGCAGAGTCCTTCTCGTCCTCGCCCAAACGTCCGCGAACAGATATTCTGTATCCCGAAAGTCGTGTTGCGGATGTAAGAATAGAACCGGTCCATGGACTTCCGACGCTATCATGATTTGTTTCTCCTCCTCTTTTTACTTTTTCCTAATGCGTCTTATGCGAATGCGGCTGCGGATTTCGTCAATTTCTTTTATTCTGGGACAGGCGTTATTTTTCTTTTTTTTTTTTCTTTCCACAAGTTTGTAACTTTCACCTCATATCTGCACCTGGACGTGACGGTCTTCGATTCGATTCTAATTTTTTCTCGTATGTGTATTCCAAAACCTGCTTGTTATGTGGTCTCTCTGGTCCTGGTCTTCTGCTCTCTTGTTATTCATCGGTGTTTGTTCGATAAAGGTCCTAATGAAATCACTAAAATTATGCCTTGGGTACATATATCATATATACCTAAGGGGAGTTTTCTTCATTTTCTTTCATTCTGTCGTTCGGTGCATGAATACGATAATGATATCAAGGGCAGACTGATATTTCGGTGCTGATGATTATTTAGTTGCTCTTTCTTTGCACATGGATATCCCAAAAACGTTTAGAATGACTGCAGGTCAGTTTCGGTCATTAGTTCATCAAATTACACAATTTAATTGTCTTCGTGAAAATGATAATGGAAATGCTCGCAGATCTTTAATCTGTCTACGTCGTTGCGCTGATAGAGACATGTGGCGCTACCTACACCGCCACTGATTCTGCCGGACATAATCCTAATCTGCCGAAAACGATTGGCCGTGGAGAAGGCGGTACGTGTTATATCTGAGGCGCACACAATGCGGCATTTATATCAGCCTCTCAAATCGTTTCCCCTCTGACATCAACCCTCGTCCTACGTCGCAATGTACCTACATAGGGTAGGCAGACGCGGACGGAAATTTTTCATCAAAGCTCCCCTCTTTTTAAGTTTTTGATCCTTTCTTATTACACTCTTGTCCATAATCGAGCTAGAGCTGTACCTTTTTTTCTGGCTCTCTTTAATCGCTCATACATCTCATCCATCCGTTTTTGGCATGACGGCACTGCCCATGCCCGAACCAAGGGTCATGGATGGATCATGGCTGTGCTATCTGTCGCTGCCATGTGCGCGTGTGGCAGGCAGCTGTCGCGTGGGAAGTTTGTTTAGTATGAGAGATTATTTTGTTTAATGAATGAGAGCTTTTGTATTTGGATAGCTTGATCCATGGATGGCTGGCTGCTACCCTGCTAGCTACGTAGTGTAGCAGCTGAGGTATAAATACAAGTACCTCGTAGAAGAGCTGCTTCTCACTACAGCTCGTTTTTATTTCTCCTACCCTTTTCGTTCCTCTTTGCAGTCGTCTTGAGATTCCCGCGCAAAGGATCCTCTCGAAGCAGCGCGCACATGGCTGACGACAAAGATGGAGCTCGCCTGCGCTGGCAAACAGCCGACGAAGAGACTGGCGATGCCCCTTCGCGTGCTCAGCAGCAGCTGACTCGTACAATGTCTAATATGTCGAAGGCTTCGGCGGGCTCGACTCGCGCACAAAGGCGCGGCAGTATGGATCCGGCGTTGACTCTGCCAATTCATTATCGCAGCGTGTAATTATCTCTTTCCCGCTTGCTTGCGCTGGTGTTGATTCTGATTTTTACAGCTCCTTCGATATCGATGAAGCTCAGCAGCGCGAGCAATTGGAGACTAACAAAGCCAAGAATGCGATTGCGACTGGTAAACAAGTCCCGCTCTCTTCTTTTCTTTCCCAGGAGCACGCACTAATTGGAAGTTACATAAAGAACTCTCAAACGTTGAATGGCACAACCTATCGGTCCCGGAACTCCAAAAACGATGGGAAGTCGACGCCGCCGACGGCCTGTCCTCTGCCCAAGTACAGCAGCGACTGAGCCAATATGGCAGAAACACACTATCGCCGCACCCTCATCGCTGGTTCCAGCAAATATTCGGATACTTTTTCAAGGGCTTCGGAGCCATCCTGCTGATTGGCTGCATCTTGGTCTTTGTCTCCTGGAAACCGCTCGGTGACCCCCCGGCCATCGCAAACTTGGCTCTGGCCATTGTGTTGCTGGCTGTGTTCTTTATCCAGGCTGCTTTCAACGCCTGGCAGGATTGGTCTTCTTCTCGTGTTATGGCTTCTATCACGGCTATGTTGCCGGAAAGCTGTATCATCTTGCGCAACGGAGCTCAGACTACTGTTCCCGCGCTGGATATTGTGCCTGGTGATGTTATCCAGATCAAGGCCGGAAACAAACTTCCTGCCGATATCCGGTTTATTGAAGTGTCGACAGATGCATGCTTTGATCGGTCGATCCTCACTGGTGAATCGATCCCGGTCAACGGCACAATCGACGCTACAGAAGACAACTACCTCGAGACGCAAAACATTGGTCTACAAGGCACACACTGTGTGTCCGGCAGCGCCCTGGCAATAGTCGTGTCCACCGGCGACAACACAGTATTCGGCCGCATCGCAAAGCTAGCCAGCGAACCCAAGCCCGGTCTGACCCTTCTCGAGAAGGAGATTCTGCGGTTTGTCATGTTTATCGTCGCTATTATGCTGGTTATGATTATCGTCGTCATCATTGTATGGGCTGCGTGGCTGCGCAAGGATCATCCCGGATGGATCAATGTGCCTACTTTGATTGTGGACTGCGTCAGTGTCGCGGTTGCGTTTATTCCCGAGGGTCTTCCGATCAGTGTCACGGCTAGTTTGACGATTACCGCGAACATTATGAAGAAGAATCAGATTCTGTGCAAGTCGCTCAAGACCGTGGAGACTCTTGGGAGCGTGTCGATTATTTGCAGCGACAAGACTGGCACTCTTACACGGGTGAGATCCTTTTCCTTCTCAGTCTACTTCTCATATAGCTAATTCTGTCCAGAACAAAATGTTTGTCACCGACTGCGCAATTTCGACATCTACCTATTCCAGTCCCGCTGCTGCCCGCGACGAGATGGTGATCAAAGGCAAATCAACTGGTATGCATCAGCTACGGGCCCTATGCGGACTATGCAATGCCGCCGAATTCGATGCCTCGGCCGACCAACTCCCTCTCCATGAACGTCCCATATTCGGCGATGCAACAGACCAGGCCATTCTTCGCTTCTCTGAAGTGCTTGGAGCTGTCTCGGAGTTGCGTCTGCTATGGAAGAAGACGTATGAGTTGGCATTTAACAGCAAGAACAAGTTTATGATTCGCACTTTTGCGCTCGCCGACTCTAAAGGATTGGGTCTCGCCTTGTCACCTGCAGAATCTATACAGTTTAAACCCGAAGACACACTTTTGACAATCAAGGGCGCGCCTGATATCCTGATTGAGCGATGTTCGTATACGCTGGCTACCGACGGCAGCGTGCAGAGCTTGGATGCAGAGACATTGCGCAAGGTCAAAGAACTCAAAGATCAATGGTCTAACGAGGGCAAGCGAGTAATCCTGCTTGCTCGCAAGGTGATTACCGCCAAGGATATCCTGACAACTCCCGGATCCTACGAATTCGAGTCTGAAGTCATGAAACACGCCAAATCGGGTCTGATCCTAGTTGGTATGGTTGGTATTGTGGACCCGCCTCGCGAAGAGATACCGGTCGTTACGAAGACGCTGAGACGTGCTGGAATTCGAATCTTCATGGTGACTGGCGATTTTGGTCTTACGGCACTTGCCATCGCGCGTCAATGCGGTATTGTCTCGAGCACTAGCCGAGTTGACAACGCCACTGCTTTGCAGCGATATGCAGCTGTTGCTGCAGCTGATGACAGTGACGCTGCCGTTGATAAATTGCCGCAACATGAAGGAGCGGCGATTGTGGTCAGTGGTGCTGAGCTTTTGACTCTTAACGAGAACCAGTGGGACCAGCTCTGCAGGTATCCAGAGATTGTTTTTGCGCGCACCACGCCAGAGCAGAAACTACGCATTGTGCGTGAATTCCAGGCCCGGGATGAAGTTGTGGGTATGACTGGTGATGGCGTCAACGATGCCCCTTCGCTCAAGGCCGCGGATATTGGTATTGCGCTGGGTTCCGGATCCGATATTGCTATCGAAGCAGCCGACATGGTGCTTCTCGATTCATTCTCGGCTATCGTCGAAGCCGTTCAATATGGACGAGTAGTCTTTGACAACTTGAAGAAAACTATTATCTACCTATTACCGGCAGGATCGTTCTCCGAATTCTGGCCCGTTTTCACCAACGTCGTCTTTGGCCTGCCGCAGGTGCTGTCGTCTTTCCTCATGATAATCATCTGCTGCTTCACCGACTGTGCCGCTGCAACGGTGCTAGCATACGAGACACCAGAAGCTGATGTCCTGCTACGCCCACCGCGTAATCCGCGCAAGGATAAACTGGTTGATTGGAAACTCATGTTCAACGCTTACGGGATTATTGGCATTATCGAGACAGTCTGCTCTTTCTCCATGTCCTACTGGTATTTGCAGCGTAATGGGATCCCGTTTTCGGCACTCTGGTTCGGATTCGGTGCTGTCCCCGCTGGTCTGGACGAGGCATACTATACCAGTAAACTCAACGAGGCGTCGTCGATTTACTTTATCAACTTGGTTGTTATGTAAGTTTACCCATTTTACCCATACATACAACTATACGTACCACCCTACTAACAGTCTACTTCTAGGCAATGGTTCAATCTAATGGCCATCCGAACCCGCCGTCTATCCATCTTCTCGCACCCTCCAGCCTTCAACAAACACACCCAGAACTTGCTCCTCTTCCCTGCAATCGTGTTTGCATTGGGCATCGCTGCTTTGTGGCTTTATATTCCGCGCTTGCAGTCTGTGCTCGATACCACGGGCGTGCCAGCTGAGCATTACTTCTTGCCCATGGCGTTTGGACTGGGGTTGTTGATTCTGGATGAGCTGAGGAAGGCTGCTGTACGGAGATGGCCGAGCGGTGTGGTTGCGAAGATGGCTTGGTAGGTCGCCAGCGTGCTGTGGCGTTCGTTCCTTTCAGATGTATACCTATAGCGTATACCCAGTAGATATACATTCTTTACATAGTTTTAAATATATCCCATTTTCTGTTTGATGCCATTGTTCGTTCATACGAGGGATCATTGAGAAATACTTTGAGAATAATATAGTTTATATCAGACGTATAAAAATAAAGAAATAGGAGTAACCATTTATAATACCCTAAAGTATATTTTTCCTCTCATTTTGTCATCAACATCTTCCTCGATTCGTGAGGTTCTGGAGAGCAGCCACCCGCACGGGGTGGTCATCCTTGACACTCCGCGTACGCAATTCATACGCGACATCAAACCGTCTGTCATTGTCGTCGCATATGACTTGGAATTTATAGCGCTCATACCCATCTCCAGCCAACACATCGTCAGCATCTAGTCGCAATACACGATGAGTGCTTTGCTGATGCAGCGTTGTCCACACGTGTTGCGACGTCCTAGACATGACGAGGGCCTGTAACAAGCCCATGTATTGGTCTTCATCGTTCCAAATATTGGTCTCTTCTTGCGCTATATATGGCTTGATAATATCTAGCTTGTTCTTCTGCTCGGAGGACATGTCATAATTCCGACCACTTGGCCAGCTAAGAAACTTTATAAGAAGCGCGTTTTGCCTACCAATGCCAATCAGAAAGATGGGAATGTACTCTACTTCGCGAGAGAAAATGAATTTGTTTTGTTGGTAAAAGATTCGGCGGGCCTCGTGGTACATTTGATGGTTGACGGCTAAGAGGGATAGCAGGTTGCACGGCGGATTATATTGAAGATAAATGCCTTGACTCGTCTGTTTAACGTCCGTCCCCGGCCAGGTCTTTGGATATAAACGTTGGTTGTTTATCCGCTGAAAAGTGAGGACAGCCTGGTATATCATTTCGCGTATTTCTGTTTTTCATCTCGCCATTGAAACGTTAACTAAGCTTGTTTGCACCTTTCTATTTTGTTGACTTACCCAGAGGGAGCTTGAAAAATGGAAAGGTGCCGCTTGGCTGCCATATCTTGCGACGTTCGACAACATGCTCGGATCGATTGGGAAACCAAGAATCCTCCGTATAATGGCTGCAAGACACAACATGCTCTGCAAATGCTTTCCAATCACCGTTGGTATATGCACAGGATGGAGGTGGACAGCCATAAATATCAATTTCGTCTTCTTGGTCAACGCAAGACTTCATAAAGCCGAGGTCTTTGATTTTTAGCACGTCGTGTATCCCATCGGCGGGAAGTCGTAAGCTCCCTGTATACTGGAGTAGATGGTCTTGCAGGCCCTTTTCGTTGGCATATTGTTTGTGGCAGAATGGGCAATCCTGGAGTTTCGCGGGCATGGTGTTGTGTATAATATTCTTAGGTTGTGGCTCAAAGAATCTGAGTGTTGTCGGGTTCTGATATTGGGAAAAGCAAACATGGCTTCGTCAACAACAACAGAGTCCACGTGACAATGCTGGCATCGTTACTCCAGCTTTTGGCACGGGTATCATTGATGCCAGTTAATTCAGTATTTTGGTCGCCGATTCCTTTCAGATATATAGCGTATACCCATATGCCCAGTAGATATACATTCTTTACATAGTTTTGAATACTCTTTCATTTTCATTTTTTTGATGAAATGCTGTGTTCAGGATATCGCATTTGATTGGGCCAATTTCATGTGGCAGGGTACCTGGAGCCGTGGTTGACGTCGGCACGGATCCTGTACCTGGGGTACATCATGCTACAACGCACTAAGTAGAGATGCAAAGTCGGGCCACAGCGGTGTGGTAATAAACAGTTTATGCTATAAAGTAACTGACAGGGATATACAATGTGCATGCCTGAAATACCAGGACGAAAAACCAGCGTACATGGAGACAATGCGGCGCTGTGATTGGCTCAACCATAGGTGCGATGACATATGGCCCACTACGTCATGGCTTGCTGGTGACGTCGCGCATTTATTTGATATCAGACCACGTCCTCGTCATCTCGGACAATTTTTCTTGTGGAGTGAATGAAGACTTTTTATTATATTCTGAATTTTGACACGACACAAAAACGAATTCGTATTTATCGTGCAATGGCGCTCCTCAATATAAACACCCCGGGCAACGGCCTCGTTTACAACACGTTCCTGAACTCGCAGCTCTCCACACCGCAGCTATGCATCACCTCTGAAGAGGACGAGTTCGATACAGAGACAATCCGGAGTTGGCAAAGCGAGGGCTTCGAAGTTACCTACGTGCCATTGAACGACGGCGGGAAAGACTATATAAACCGTTTGGAGAATGTAAAAGAGAGTTTGAGAGTTGGGGAGCAGTATGCGATTATCGGTCAGTAACACAATCAACCTAGTCAGAAGGAATGAAACATAGAATGTTGACGAGTGGCTTATAGCGTACGGAGATGCGGCGGCCATGTGCCTCGATCACTTCCACAAACCTGCCACAGGGGCCCGGCTCACAGCCCTCGTTGCATATTATCCCACCGCTATTCCAGATACCCGTCATAAATTCCCACCGAGTCTCAAAGTCCTAGTACATCTTGCCGGCGACAGTATCGATGTCGTTACTATCCCCCAGGCTCTAGGAATCCAGGGGCGCAAGAGACGTATAACCAAACGCAAGATTGACCCCGGAGTTGGCATTGGGGAACGCAAGGATATCTCTTACACAGCCTTCACGTACGATTTTGCAGACCCGGGTTTTGCTGAGCATGATTTGGATGAATATGACCATGCTTCGGCCGAGTTGGCTTGGTCGAGGACGTTGGAGGTTATGCGCAAGGCGTTCCGCAAGGATGTAGATTTGGAGCGGCCTTGGGAGATTAATACTGAAAGTGAGTTTTCTCTTCTTTTCTTCTTCTAGTCATGTTGGGTCTGACCACTTTATAGGCAAATTCTTTAGCGATAACCTGGCCGACACCATGTCAACATATGCCACCCACAAGAACGCCGCCGCAGTCGCTGCACCAACACTCGCCGGGGGAGTCGGCGCCAAAGCCCTTCGCCACTTTTACGAAAACGATTTTCTTCAAACGAAGCCTCCATCCATGAGACTGCGCCTCTTGTCGCGCACGGTAGGAGCCGATCGAGTCGTCGACGAGATCTACACCAGTTTCGAGCATACCGTTGAAATGCCCTGGATGCTGCCTGGTGTGCCGCCCACAGGCAAAAGAGTGGAACTAATCATCGTGGCTATTATCGCCTTCAAGGCAGAAAGGATCTTTACAGAGCACTTGTACTGGGACCAGGCCAGCGTCCTGGTGCAGGTGGGCCTTTTGGATCCCAAATTGCTCCCTCAGGGAGTTACCAATGTCAAGACATTGCCTGTCGCCGGCCGAGAGGCTGCCAGACGTATTCTGGGCGAACATCCGGCGCGCGGCGAAGATTATCATCGGAAACTGATTGCCAATGCCAAAGCTACTAGCAGCGGCAAGTCGAGACAGTCGACTCCGAAACCGTTTAATCGCCAGCAGTCCACCTCTGTTCAACCAAGCGGGAAAAATGTAGAGCAGCGCAATACCAATGGTATCAAGAATGGAGAAAATGCAGGCGAATCATCAACAGTAAATGGCAATAACGACAGTCGATCTTCTAGTTCCAAGAGAACACCCAAGAAACTGGGAACGCCGAAGAAGGACAAAGGAAAGATGCCTGCTGATGAGACCAATGGCATTCAAAACGCTGATCAACCTGCTGGCGGGGAGGAGAGTAAAGATATTCCCGATTTCGCTGATGCTGAAAGTGAAGCTGCCACACCGAGGCCAATGGCTGCGCGGGTCGATGAGGCAGGTCTGGAGGATCAGTGAGCAAGTTACTGGTTGAGAATGATATGGCTAGTTTATTTTGATATTGTAAATTTTCCCAAGCCTTTTCTCTTCTCTTTCCTACCATGTTACATATTCCATGTGTGTTGCGATCTTTTGTTCATGAGTAGCGTTCCATGGCATCCATGCCAATTTGTTTTAGGTGGCTAGGTACGATATAACTAATTCTATGGAGCATAATCTTTTTGCATTACATGTTTTCTTACCATATTAACTATTTAGATAGTCAGCATGACATCTGTATCAGGAGTTACAGGGAGGATTAGGGTATAGAAACCCTAGCCCTCACACCATCCCGGCAAGTGGTGATCGGCATGCCGTGATCTTGAACAGAAAGAAATACGTAGCAATATTTTGCGCAGTACCCACCTATAAAAATTTATAAACAAATCGTCCAGGCACCGAGGTAAAATTTCTTTGCTGCAGCTTATTGGGTAATCTCATTTTAACAGTACGATGATCATTACGGATTGGGAACTAGGAGTGGCCAAGACCTGACAGGGCTGACAACGGAATACGCGGAAATATTGCGGATTTATTGCGTAGATATGTATTAAGCATTTGTGCCACGACGATCAAAGCCCCCATAAGGGGTCCCTTTTTGGTAGCTGCGTGGTCGAAAATCCACTGTCAGGGCGATATGGGCTTCTCAGCGTTCGATGCGAGGCTTGATTTGTTGCTTTTGTTGTATCGGCCCAGGTAACTATTTGTAAAGGATAACCCACTTTTTACAATCAACTATTTATAAAGACCTCTCTCTGTGCTAAAATTATATGTCTATTTAAACCGATAATCTTCCGCTTCAAAGTATTGCCTTGGTTTCAGTGCTGGAGCAGATATTCCCGAATCTGCATCAGATGTCATTGTTTATAATGCCCAGCAACTACACATCTACAGAACCATGGACACCCCAGAAGGACAAAAGAAGGCCGTTTTATCCTTCCGCAAAGCACGGAAGACTATACCTTGGACTTCCATGTCAATGAAAACGATACAAGCAGATTCGTTCCGCGAGAGGACTCTAAAGGGACCGATTGTAGTGAGCAAAGTGCAGGTGCCGCGCCCGGACGAAGCAGATGAGATCAATCTACGCTCAAAGTTATGGGAAATTCTCAAATCGAAAAGCGAGGGCCTGGAGAGGCTTGACCCACCGGCGCCTTGCCCAGCGAGATATCATGGCGAATGGATCGGCGTAAGGAACGACGTGAAAGACCCCAAGGCACCGCAGCCGGAGGTCAGCGAGCAAGAGAAATTCAATATCATTCAAAAAAACCGGAAAAATGATTTGACTCTTTTTTACCTCTCTGGAAATGCATGGTTGTAAGTAGAAGTAGATCCAAGGCATTGATTTAGGGGGGGGGGGGGGGCATTACTAACGATGAATCAGCCGTGCTGGCCCTCCTGGAGCTCGACCTCTGATAAAACAACTATGCACCGAAAGTGGTGGCTGTCGAGCATTTACCTTTCAATACCGCCTTGTTCCGCAATACACTTTGACTACTCTCATCTTTGACGTCTTGGTAGCCTACTTCTACCTTATTTCGCCACCACCTGGATCCTTCCATGACCCCGTCGATCTCAAGAAATTAGTCCTCGTTGCTGAATCTGGCGGCGGAACCCTGCACCTCGGTATCCTTCAATTCATCCAACATCTCCTTCAGAATGCTTCTTCCGAAACCCCAATAATTCGCCTCTTTGGCCGAGATGTACCGCTCCAAATGCCCGCTGGTTTTGCAGCCATATGTCCCGGCTCAGACCTTACATTGTCACTACCGTCTGTCAAAAAGTTCGAAAACACAGACTGGCTGTCTGGAGGCGCACCGTGGCTCAAACCCAACTTCCCGGCAGACGACATCTGGCCATCGAAGCCACCTCGAGGCGAATTGCACTGCGATTCCTCGGCACTATTACATCCATTCATGGACCCTTCCATGTGCACAGATTGGACCGGGATGCCGCCAATGTGGATTGCATGCGGCGAGGAAACACTGTCTGATGGCATCAAGTTTCTGGCAAAGGGGATCCATGATTCGGGTGTTGTACCCGTGACTTTTGTTCAGTATGAGTTTATGCCGCATGTTTGGCAGGTGGTTGTGTCATCTTTGCCGCAAAGCCGGCATGTTATGAAACTTTGCGGTCAGGCTTGTAGGGAGTTTGTTGATGTTGATTCTGTCAAGGAAAGAAAGTCGGAGGCTTGGTACGTCAAGCTAGGGAAGCTGGAGATGGTACGGCAAAGTTTCGATGATTTATTGGATCTTCCTAAAGATGAAATGTTGAGAATAGTGAGAGAGGCCAGAAACAACCTTACAAAGTTTGTTTGGAGAGGCCCAACAATTGGATCTGCGAAGATATAATGCATGCTGTTGATAGACTAGGGTTAGGGTTAGGACTCTGGCACTCAAAAAGTAGAAGAAGGCCAGTTATTGGCTGATTCTTTATCATGTTCACGGTCAATAGCGGTAGGAATACCATCTGTTTAATACCTACACAGTAAATAAACTGTATCAACAATTTTTGATGGTCCTGTGTCAAAATGATTGTCCATGGAGACCTCGTACTCGTATTATGTGGGCTGACCGCCAGCCGCAAACAGACAAGCTGCATCGATTCCGCTTTTGAACTGCGTGGCAGAAAAGGGGAAGAAACAACGTGCCTGGCATAAACACAACCAAGTTAGAATTACACAAGAATTCTCTCTATTTATCCCGTGTGAAACGAGTGACGAATTTCCTTCATTTCTTCTCGCTGCTCTATTATTTTGTCATATTTAAACGGTACTCCGTATATAACACCATCAACCATTCGACTCGACCGTGTTTTTTTGCGACAACACCGCGCCGAAAGAAATCAGCCAAGATGCCTACAATGTGGCTTTCAGAGACGCAGAGTGAGTTTCTTTCCTGTTTACTCAGAACACGGGATTGGATACTGATATTTTCTTCGTATGAATAGAGATTGGAGCGGTCTTCTGCACCGGTGGTATGTCCTCGCATCAGCCGCGCCTGGGTCCTAGGGAATTGAGAGGGGAAGCTAATATCGCGCGCAGGCGGTCTGTTTCTGTTCGGAGGCGTGATTATGTTTTTTGATCGATCGATGTGAGTGATTTTCTCGACATGCGCATGTTGGTGGTGTGTCGCTAACTTGTCTTAATCTCCAGGCTTGCCATGGGCAATGTTAGTACCACCCTATTTCCCCTCCAGCGCAAAAACAAAAGTCATGCCGACGATTTTCCGAAAGCTTTCATACATTATCCCCATAATCTGCCGATTCTCAAATCTCACACTAAACCTTTCTGATTCTCTAGATCCTCTTCCTTATCGGCCTCACCCTCATAATCGGCATCCAAAAGACAATCGCATTCTTCTCCCGCCCACAAAAACTCCGAGGCACAGCTGCGTTCGCCGGCGGTATTCTATTGATTCTCTTCCGATGGCCTCTGATCGGCTTCTTTGTCGAGCTGTACGGCATATTGATCCTGTTCGGTGACTTTTTGGTGACTATCGGTCAATTCGTGGGCGGTGTTCCTGTCGTTGGACCCTATATTCAACAAGCTTTGAATACGTTGGCGGGACAGAGGAGGAATTCTGAGCTGCCCGTTTAAATTCGGGATTGTTTCTTTTTTAAACAATTGTATATTTGAGAGGGGAAGGGAGCTCGTATTCCATGGTTTTCGACTTCTGTAGACATTTAGAATTTTTATATTTCCGGTTCAACTAGGATCAGGCTATTATTTATTGTAATGAATTTAACGGCACATTGTACGTCACTATCAAAAACGCGATACCTACTTATTCTGGCGGAATTCGATTAGATGGCTGCATAAGCCGGGGAACTTGCAAGTTTCATTTCCCCTGTCTATATGGGAGTCATTCTCTACGTATATCACGAAAGGTAGTCATTGATACACAAAGTTGAGGATTCAAATGCAATAAAAAGATGGGAGTTATCGAATGATATAATCCGACTGCTCGATTCAACTCTTCTCGAAATAGAAAGTCATATCATTATTTCCTTCCCTGTCCACCTGCTCGAAAAAACAGCTATAGACGACGCGACTTTAGAGGTTGTTGGAGATGAGATATTTGGCTTGTCCGTGAATGAAGTCGATGGCTTGACCGGCAGAGCTATTGGAGGGATAATGCGTAATGAGAATGGAGGCTTTGCACTTTACAGCCACGATTCCTTCCTTGCCCTATAAAAGAAGAAGAAACATATCAGTTATTCATGCTGAGAATGGAAGGATTTTTGTGAGCCGAATTTAGGAAAACGTACAGATTTGGCGTGCATAACTAGGATGTTCTCGATATCGTCGATCTTGTGAAAGGCATATCGTTGGCTTTCGAAGTGAAGACCGTTCGATTGGGCATCGCTAGGGTCATTAAAAACGAGAGCGATCTTCTTCTGCTGTTCGGGGGTGAGCTGATTATCGAGCAAAAGTTAGCGACGTGAACGGCACTGCTTTGTTTGTCTTCTTCCAATAATATATACCTGAATGCTGGATGATTTGCCCCATACAGCCTGGCCAGTCTGGTCAACGATCAGGGCCTTATCAATCACCGAGCCGGTCGCAATGCTAGAACAACAAGTCAGGAAATATCCACCAAGGTCTCAATGCGGGGGGTAGTACTTTGTGTCGAGGTAGCCTGTACGAGGTGAAAACAGTTAGTCTCAAGTAATATAAAGATCACAAACAGCGACAGTAATAGCAGAAGCCAAAGCGGTGTACTTACTGTCCCAGGCAGACATGATGACTGTTGGTTTTCTGACAAACAGATGGTTGGATAGACAATTATATGCAGGCAATAGCCACCGATACCGAGCTCAGGCGGAGGGCGGAGAGGGTTGTCCAAGAGTGGGGGACTGTTCTATTCGTCCAGGAAGTGTGAATGACACGAAGATGCAAAGGAACGAATTCAAGCACAGTGATCTGAGTGTGGAAAGTCAATGTTTTGAGGGTCGACAAGACGAGCACACGGGTCACGTGTAGTGGGGGGCTGCCCCGCCTTCCCTGCCAGCTCTTTCTCCTTTTAAGCTTGCCCTTTCTTCTCGTCGCTGACAGCAGACAGGCGACAGCCATCAGGACAGGCAGTCATGATATTTGCCTGTCAGAATAGTCCTTGCAGCAATGCGACCTGACATATCATACCAATGGACAACCGTTCTATGAGTCTACCGCTGCACTGCGAGATGACGCAGCCCCTGGATGACACCGACGGAATATCTCGAGCCGTGACTTCTCACCGACTGCATGTCTGAACGGCTCTAATCCTCATAGTCGCATCTTTTGATACGTCCCATGGCGTGATATATAATAGCGTGTTATGCGATGGATCTTGCACAAATAAGGAAAGGAGACGGAGATGGGTGCCTGAGGCCGACAATCCGCCTCTTCCAGCCACTTACCCAAGCTTGCTCAAAGATAACTAGAATAGAATTGTAAATATATATTCGGTGAGACCATACCGAACATATCCCGGCCAGAAATGCGATCATGCTATGCCACATGGAACAAGGGTAATGCCTGGTGCTTCTTAAACTGCCGGACTATGACGTCGCGGCCTGAGGTATCCACGCCACATGTTTCACTAGTGTTTTTGCATTTACTTAGCCTGCTCCCAACCACGGGCTGCTGCCGGTTGCACGCCCTACACTACCATGGCTCTGCTCTTTTTTCCGCAGATGTATTGAATTATTCTCCGCATTATTTGAATATGATTGCTGAAGAAAGATCGGAAGGAGAAGGGTCGAGCGTAGATGAGGCCAGAGTCCAGACCGTTGTCAGTTGCCATCGGATTATATGAAGAAATTTTGTTATTCTGTCTGTATTCTTGCTCCACTAAAAGAACACGGAGTACACAATTTCAAGAAGCACGAGGCGGTCTAATAGTAATTAAGAGCTGACTGTTGAAGCAAAAATTAAGTGCGAGAAATCCAAGACGTTGACGGTGGCGGCCGCTGATTGGCTGGCAGGGAAATAAGGGCCTTCAGCAGCCAGCCAAGCGTCTCCGTGTTAATTTATCCTCAACGACGGGGGCTCTCGACGAATCTCCATGCGCCTCGTCCATTCGCCCCTGCACTGCTAGCGATACAAGTCGCTGCAGTGGATATTTGGCTATTATTGATAATCTACCGAGACCCATTCCATCCGAGTGCCGTCTCGAGCCATGGACCAATTGCACGCTGACCCTGGGTCAGAGGATCTGTGTCATCTAGAATCATTTAAATGAAAATATAAAAGATCCGTGACATGCAGAGTCCAGAATCAATTAAAGACCCGCATGAGTCCGCCTGACTCACAGACGTCTGCCCAAACACCTTCTTTTTCCCCTTCGTCTCGGACTGCCTGCACTGGTGTAGGGTTTCTCTTCATCCTCAACCCCCCCTTTTAATGCTCCTGGCTTTCTGGAAAGCCGTCCACTCCTTTATTATTTATGCAATTTTATGGTCGAATCTCAGAATTCATTCAGCAGCCATTGTTTCCTGGGTTTTAAAAGGGTATTATATGATACATAAGCACTCGTCAAAATGGGCATCTTTGGTAGATCTCGCGCGAATACCACGAATCTGATATCGCAACCAACCCTCACATACTCAGACGCCGCTCCTCGGGAAGATTTGCAGTCAATACTGGCGGTAGATTCTCCCAGACCGCGCACCGCAAAACCTGGAAGAAGCACCCCGAATCAGAATGGCAAGGGACATCCGCAACCACATCAACATATTGCCCAACAATTCGACTTTACAGTAACAGAGCCCCCCGGAACTCCTGCAGGATCTGAATTGGTTCGTTTGAATGATGCCAGAGCAGACGCAAATGCGATTGGCATTGCCTTGGGCAGTCCCAGCATGGCACCGCCTCCGCCACAATATCATTCCATCGAGACGAATCTATCTCGACCTGTTTCTTCCGAAAAGGTTTCCGAAAAAGAGGGTACGACTAGGACAGACTCATTGCGCCGGAAACCGAGCAAATGGAAGAAATTCGGAACATTGCTCAAGGCGAGTAGGCAACTGGAAATGAAGCAAACGCGCGAAGGTTTCTATCAGCTCGACATTGACAGAAGCCAGAGCGCAACTCCCTCTGGCTCTCAACGCCATTTGACGGCGACAGGCAACAAGCAAAAAGAGAATGTGAAAGCATCCCCTCAAAGACGCGCCAATAAAGGCGACATTCCTCACGCAGGCACAAGCAGTGCCTTGCTGAAAGTCGATATCCCCACTGTCCAAATGGAGCGGTATAGCGTGATGTTTCGCAGTGTCCTTGGAGAAAAGCCGCCGTCTAGCTTGCTGGCTCGACGGAGCAAGGCATTGGACCAGCTCCATGTCCAGGTAGGCTCCAACAGAAAAAACAGGATATTATAAAAAATAACTATACTAACAACTCGACTAGCCTCCACTGCCTGAAGCTTATAAACCCCAGAGACGGGGTACATCACCAGGACCAAGCAGAGCGCCAGCAGTTTCTCACGGAGAAACCACAAATAAGACCGACAACAAGACCAACAACGGATTTAGGAGCCCTGTCCGAGCAAACACTTTCCCCAGGGCAGCCGCACTGTCCAAATTCAATAATAGCCATCTCGCCGTGCCTGACCTTACCCCTGCACTTTCGACTGGCACTTCCCTTGATGAATACTCCTCTGCAGAATCATCCCCAATCCCATTCGATTCACCAGTAATTACCAGGAACCATATCGACGGAGCAAAACCAAGTCCAGTATGGGAAATGGTGACTAAAAAACCATCATCTATGCCCCCACAGACCAACTACAAGGTCATCTCAGCCGATGCATCCGCGAGATCGACGCCGGTGACAACACCCCTGGTGGGAACTGATGCCAGCACCAGTCCAAAGATCAAATCACTGCCACTGCCACCGTCACGGAAAGAATCTCGTCCACCACGTCCCGACCACGCAGTGAAGCCCAAGACGGTGGTAGTAGTGAGCACCAAAGAGATCAAACAACAACCAGAACAAGAACAAGAACAAGACGACAAAGAAGATGACCAAGTGCTACTAATCCAGCGGCCCGAAGACGACCATCCACCCAAACTCGTCCGCTCACAAACCATGCCCTTACCCCTAAACATCAACAAGACCAAACCCAAAACACAGACACTCAAACCAAAAACCAGCGCCACCTCAATGACAACACCAATAACCGACTCTGAGGACTCCCCGTTGCAAACCATTGAGATTTCTATTGCGCGTTCGGTGTCTGTTGCCAGACGAGCACCAAAACAGACGCTTGTGCCGTTGGGTGCGAGTCCGGAGGTATTCCATAATGCGAATGAGCGGTTCGGCGAGCATCAGAAGCTGCTGCCTACGTTGGTGAATGTTAGTAAACATGGTGGTGGCCACCACCGTCCAAAGTCGCAGGATATTGTTATTGAGACATTATAGAGTTTTTTTTTAGGATGGTTGTCTTGTATTTTTCTTTCTTTTTTTTGGTTGTTGGCTTGCAGAGGTTCAACTATTCATTCTTTACTTTCTTATTCATTCACTTTTTGGGGTTCTTTCTATCGAGTTTAATTATCGAGATACCATTTATCATGCCAGAGGCCATCCAATTCATTTGTTTATAACATAAGTCTTGTCTTCAGTGATATTGATAATCACTTTTATTTCTTACTCTATTTTTCTTGATCGTTTTAGTGTTGAAAACACCATCTATAGAGGCGAGTCCTGAAAATAAAAAAATTCTTGGCCGATACCACTCTCAATGTAATTGTGATCCGGTTACTTCTTCTCGACCCTTGCATCAACTTCCACGGTCTTTAATGACGAAGACCCCTCTCCGTTCGAATTCAATCCCCCAGAGGTCCCTAAAACTGGCACATCGATGCCAGTCACATTCCACTCCATGCCAATATATGAATCGCTCACAATTAGTACATCAATCTTTTTAGTCTCCGTCGCCTCGGGAAACTTGACGGCAGCTTTGGCTGTGGTATTATTTTGACGGAAAGGTTTCTTCAAAGATCGAGATTCTCCAGCGATCTTGTTTTGATTCTTGTTCTGACCACTGGACCAGGATACGCGCTTCAATGCAATCAGTTCATTGCTGCCTCCGCTGGACGATGTCACAATCAGGAAATACCCCTCAGTTTGCGGTTTAGGGAATTTTGGGGCATGGATTTTGAAATCTGGCGTCAAGGGTGGATTCTGTCGGGTTAGGGTCACCGTCATCCCCTTGGCGGAGATATCGGCTACAGATATAGACAAACGAGGGAGTGCTGACGAGACGATTTTATCCGGCTGTTGTTGTGAAGGTGCTCTAAATGAGGCGGGCAGTGTGTCGTTAAGTGTCTGAATAAGCGCTGGTGTGCGCAAGGATGTAAGTGCATTTAATGAATTTGGTAGACTTGCCAAAGCTTTCTTCTTTGAGTCAGCTTTTGTCGTTGTCGTCGCTGTCAGCATCATATCCGGCTCAATGCCAGGTAAGATTGACAAAGGATGATCCTCCGGCCATCGAGCGGACTTGATGCATTGCAAAAGAGTCATCATCATGCGACATGCTGGCAAATATCCCAGTTCAGCCAACACATCAATACTGGCCTGTATAATACGAATTCCCTGGTCGAGCACAGAAGTCTGATCACCAACATAATCGGAAATAGGCAGATCAATTCGAGACATGTATGCTTGAAGCAGTAAGAATGCTTTAATATGCGGATCCCACATCGGTAAGTCAGCCATCGCCTCTGGTAGTTCAGAAAGTGGCAGGTTGCGCGCAAGCTCGGCATTGATGAGATCTTCGTTGTGGCGGACTGGTAATTCGTCAAATTCAGTAGCAGAGCACATCCAAGCGAGCACATCTTTAAATGACGGTTGACGATTTGCATGAGTCATCAGGTAGCGGATTGTCTTGTGAGAGAGATAGTAATAACTCATGATTTTGCCAAAAGGCGTCGGGTCAATCTCGCCGGTTGCTGAATCTAAAAGAACGCACGAAGACTCGGCGAGTTCGTTTATAGATTTGTCCACAAGGTCGATCATGAACTCCGACGCGATTTGTTGTGCGGCCATGGTGTTGTGTTCTTCGGCAGAAATCTCCAATCCGTAGTAAGAAGGGTTCTTGTGAAGACGGCGGAAGAAGAATGTCCACGTAAGGTAGTCCAATGCGTCTTGCTTCGTAACAATTGTTCCCGCAGAGACTTCAGCGCCCAAGTGATTGTCTAGGACTTTGTGGAGAGTCGATTCCACCGGGAATCCCGTGTGTAAGAAGTGCTTATAGAATGCCTTCTTCGCATCCTGCGTAAAGATTCGCGCAATACCCGAGGTATCAAACTGCGGTCGTCCAGCACGCCCAAGCATTTGTAGCACATCTGTCAAATCCATGTCTCTGTAGCCCTCGATTTTGGCATCGAAAAATTGCGTTCCTTTGACTACCACGAGATGTGCAGGCAAGTTAACTCCCCACGCTAAAGTGCTTGTAGCCACGAGAATTTGAATTTTGTTATTGGCAAACAGCTCTTCTGCCAGTTGTCTATCAGACTCAACAAGACCTGCATGGTGCAGGCCAATACCGAAGCTGAGGGCTTCACGCAATGCGTCATCCTTGACACGCTCCAGATTAAGTTGAAGATCATCTTCAGACATCCTGACAAATCGCCTTGGGTTGTCTTCCATTCCACAGTAATTGATGAGATCCTTGGCAGTCAATCGCGTCTGTCTTCGCGAGGCGACGAAGACAATGACGGGCTTCTCGGGCGAGTGATTCTTGATAGCAAGGAAAGTTGGTCGATTCATGGACTGCATTAAAGGGCAGAATCCGCGCTGCTCGGGGAACCCATCAATATAAATTTCCAAAGGCACGGGACGAACAGAATGCCGAAAGTTGTAGAGTCCTTCCTTGACACCCAGCCAATTGCCTAAATCAGTGGCATTGGCGCATGCAGTTGACATTCCCATTAGTCTAACAGAGCCTTTTGATTGTGACGCAATATAGTTCATACGAGACACAATAATCTCCAGGATAGGACCGCGATCACCACCCAGCAAATGGATCTCATCGATAATAACCAAACTGACCTGGCGCACGTACCCTCTGGTCTGCCAGCTGCGCGAAATACCGTCCCATTTCTCCGGAGTTGTAATAATGATATCTGCATCCCTGATTGTTCGAGTATCCGGCGTATTGTCTCCAGTCAACTCAACCAGCTTCAATCCCATAGCATGCGTAAGTCGTTTTCGCCAGTCTTGCACTCTCTCTCGCACCAGTGCCTTCATTGGCGCGATATAAACCACCTTAGATCCAGGTCGTTCACGGAATGCCCACCACATGGCCAACTCACAGGCAACCGTCTTTCCACTTCCAGTAGGAGATCCCAACAAAATATTGGCTGATGTATGGTACAGGGTGTGAAAGAGTTGTGTCTGCATGGGATTGAAGAATTGAAATCGCTGTGCATATATCTCCTCCAGAATGGGGTTCTTCAAAGCCGATATGGGCAACGGCTGAAGGTCCAGGAGATCAGTGTATACACTCTCTGTGTCTGGTCGAATCAGGTGTTGAAATGAGACTGGAGTGACTGTTTCTGCCCCGAGCCATCGATCAGACACCGCACGGACGTAAATCTGAGCTGGCAAAGGATCAGATAACGGGATAGTGAAATTGAGCTCGTGGTCATCATAGAGCTTCTTTCGACTTAAGATGAAATATTCATGGTGGTAGATCTCTGAAGTGTCTGAATTTTCGACCCAGATCCAGTACCCTTCTGACGCCCCATGGTGTCTATCATTCCAAGTAAACTCGGGATACAGCGAGAGACGGATACGGAGCACATCGCGGTTAAGAGGAGCTATTTCAGCCTCGACGCTTAAAGTTGGGAAGTTGTCAAGTAGTTTCGTGAGAGTATTGCCCATGCGGTGATTATGTACCAGCTGCCCAATCTCGGCTGGTTCCATGTCTCGCATAGACTCAATCGAGGAGCTGGGCAGTTTTTGGTCCAAATTCTTTAGAATTGGCAAGGGTAAATCAAATTGGTGGAATGGATGTCGAAAAGGCCACATCTGTTTCTCAATAGATTTGCACATTGATAGCAGCACTTGACACTGATATCCCCAGCGACGATTCAGGGCAATCATGAACAGAGCGCGACAAATACGTGCTGACTGTTGAGCCACGTACGCCAAATCGGAAACCAGCGCAAAGTCTTCCAGTTTCGCGCGTGAAATATAAGATTGTAAAAGAATGTTGGTTTTAGCATGAGAAGAATCATTGTCTCCTTCAACTTCTGTCTCCAAAGCTTCGTCACGTAGTCGGTCAAGCTCCTTTGACTCATTCTCGCGAGCTTGAATGTTATCAAACTCTCCACTCATACTTATCATTTTCAGAACATCAGCCTCGCTAGCTCTTGGGCGCATGAGTTCATTAAAGATCTCAATACTGGTTTGCAAGACATAAAATTGACTTGCAATACGACCGACGTCCTTGGCACGAAGTTCTTCTGTTCGTTCGTTGAATATAATCATCTGGCTCTTCTGCAATACTCGGGCGGCGTTTACTATCAATTCTCGGCGTCTTTGTACGAGCATTGGGTCGTCACGAATCTCTGCCCATTCGATACCATAGCTGCGCGGCTGACGTTTCATGCGAACAAAAAGATAGGAGTAACCAAGCCACTGTACAGCTTCGGCCACAGTCGTAACAGTCCCAAGGGAAATCTCAGCATTAAGATTGTCAACTAATTTGCCAGAGAAGCGGGATTCAATCGGTTGCTGTGATGTTACTGCAGAAAGATAATGATGGAGCTTGTCATGAGTCGTGCAGATAAAACCGATACCCGTATCCTGGAACTGGGGACGACCAGCACGTCCAAAAATCTGGAGGACATCAAGAATGCCAAGATCTACAAATTTACCTTCCTGCGCACTATATAGTTGAGTGCCTTTGATGACGACGGCTGCAGCTGGAAGATTGACACCCCAAGCCAACGTTGCTGTACAGCAGAGAACTTTGATGTGTCCTTCAGCAAACATTCGTTCCATAAGATTGCGATCTGATCTCGTAAGACCGGCATGGTGGGCGCCAAATCCCGCAGCGAAAAGATCACGCAGTTCCCGGGCACGAGCATTTTTTAAATCCTTGACTGCCTGGCTGTACCCTTCAGAATCCTGCCCCGTCAGGAAGAGATCCTCACATTGTTGCTCAGCGGCCATTTGTTTGAATGTGCGAGCCGTCATGACTGTATCTTTACGAGAGTGAACAAAGACCATGACTTGATGACCTTGCTCCAGCATATCTCGCACTTTCTCAAAGGCAACAGTGTCAAGATTCTCACGAGACTGTTTGCTACCTGCTTTTCCTTTGACGCCGACAAAATGCTGTTCTAACGGCACTGGACGAAAAGATTGATCAAAGAAGAACAAACCCGCATGCCGATTTACTTTTAGAAAATCTGCGACGTCGATATAGTTTGGTAGAGTTGCCGATAGACCGACGATTCGAATTAGGGATTGCGTGCTTTCGACTTGACGTTCAGTCCGCGCAACCAGAGATTCAATAACCGCGCCACGCTCATCATGAAGCATGTGCACTTCATCGATAATGAGCAGCCGGACTTTTTGAACAAGTTCGGTGTCTCCTGTACTTTTCCGTGTAACGACGTCCCATTTCTCTGGGGTGGTTACTATGATTTGCGTCTCCACGATCTCACGTTTTGTTAATTGCATGTCTCCTGTCAATTCGCGCACTTGAATTCCAAGCCATGCCAGCCGCTTTCCTAGTTTTTCCGTAACTTCAGCTGCCAAAGCTTTCATCGGCGCAACATAAACTATCTTAAAATCGTCGACTTGTACTACAAACTCGGTTGCATCTGGCTCATCCGAAGGACTTGGAGTCACATTCTTCGCAATAGCATTGAGAATGGTCAACATGGCCGCATCAGTCTTACCCGCACCAGTCGGTGCGCAAATAAGCATGTTTTCGCTCGTCTTATAGGCTACTTCATAGAGAAGGCTCTGCATGCGATTCAAGGACTTGTAGCCTTTAAACGTTCCTCTGCACAGCCCATCTAGAGATGAAATCTGCACTAGTTTCTGGTTTGGCCCCACTGGAGACACACCGCGTGAGGCAGGGACGTTAATCTCGGTGTATTTCGGTTGTTCAACCTGTTTGCTTCCCACCGGAAGGCCATACTTCTGGCCCCCCAGAGACAGTGTATTGCGAGAATCGTGCATTTTGTAGACATGCGGATATTTTGGTTCTTCACGACTTTGGGCTGCTGCCAATGGGGTATGCTTATGTTCGTAGTCTTGCTGGCGGAGAGCAGCTTCACGCTCTGCGCGCGTTTGCAAGTTTCCGGCCATCAGACCATCTGTCTGTGCTGTTGTCTTTGTTGCCTTGGAGGAGAGAATATCTCCTCGATGAGCGATAATATCGATCACAAGGTCAAGATCATCAAAACCGACAATTTCTGCCAAAGACATTTGCAGTTCGTCATTTCCGCTGTCTGCGGCCAGCAGAGCCATAACCTGTTGCGAAAGCTCCTCAGAATCCAGTCCTGACTTTTGGGCGGCTAACTGCTGGAGCTTTGATTCCAGCCATGCATGATCGTACTCCGCGGCAAGCGTTACTCCATTTATGTCATCAAAGTCGTCACTTTCCTCATCGGAGCTGATGATATCCCAGATATCGTCGACGGCTCCAGATGAATATTCTTCATCGTCAAAATCCAGATCTATATCAGTTGTGATGGCTGATTCGATACTTTGGCGGCGTTCCTCGAGTTTGAGATCAGCGATCGATTGCTTCATTTGAGAAAGCTGCTGCAGCCACTCGGACTGCAACGATGCGATGTCCGACATGGTGCTTTTTTTCTGGTAAATTTCGATGTACTTTCTTTTCTGATATATCCTTGATCCGTTTATTTGAAGAATCGCAAAAGTTGTACGTTGTATGGCTGCTAATAAATAAATAAATCTGCAGCGTCTAGCGAGGTTGTCATGTCCAAATGGCAGCGGCGACCCAAAGCGGGATGGCTTTTAGGGCAGCGGGCCAGGGCTCTGCTATCGCCTGACACAAGCGCCGCTTAGCCACGCGCGGACTAGCCTGAGGCGGAGGGCAAGCTTGAAACCTGAAAGCTGAGGCAGACAGCGGGGAGCTGATAACTGGGCCCCGACGTCAGGACAATACAAGGAGAAACAGACACACAGACACACCCAGGCAACGAGTTTCTCAATCACCACTCTCGCACTTGTCGCTTTCTCACAACAAGCAAATAACAGCAAATTTAAATCTGTCAACTGTACACCGTCGCCGCCGCCACCATGAAGATCTATTACATGGGTGTACGTTTCCGTTCCCTGCCTGGCCCCAGGCCAAGCTGACTCCGGATACCAGATTCTCCGCAACGAGACCAAGCCTGCCTTGGAGCTCTCTGGAGAAAAAGATCTCAGCAGGTACTCGCTTCGATGCTCCGATACCAAGAATTAAAGCTCATATGCATGGTGCAGTTTCTCCCGGTTCACTCGCGACAACTACAATGAGTTCATGATGTAAGAATCCCCGCCTGGACAGGAATAACGTATTTAGAGGTCGCTGACGCATTTTGGTGCTTCTAGGCTGTTTACAAAGACAGTTGCCGGTGAGAAATCATAACATGCGTCGCTTGCGATCGAGGCCCGTGCTTATCAGTTACAGAACGAACAAAACCCGGCCAGAGGCAAACGATTGAGGAGAAGAGTTACAGTATGTCGCACGTGGAAACAATACGATAAGGGGATCCGGCATGCTAATTTTACTTGCGAATTTACAGCCTTCCATTCCATGAGCCGAGATGGCATTGCGGGAGTGATTGTCAGCGACAGCGAATACGTATGCGATATCATATAAGATACCGTTTCTCCAGTGCTTTCGAACTGACACAATTTAGCCTGCACTCGTTGCTCAACAACTCCTTTCCAAGATGTATGCTACAATCCTGAGTTATTTTGGCCCTATGCAGCGCGCTGATATCGGTATTACAGAACCGACGAGTTCATTTCCAAGCACCCACACAGCGAATACTCGAACCCAAACCTTCCCGAGAAGAGCCTGTCCTTCCCTCAGCTTGTTGACTATATTAAGAAGTACCAAGACCCGTCGCAGGCCGACTCCATCATGAAGATCCAGCAGGAGCTCGACCAGACCAAGATTGTTCTGTATGTACTCCAAACAAAGAGGAATGGGCGTTGGCTAATCAAGTGGTTTAGACATAAGACGATTGAATCTGTTTTGGAGCGAGGGGAGAAAATTGACAGCTTGGTTGCCAAGTCTGACGGCCTCTCTGCTCAGAGTAAGATGTTCTACACTCAAGGTATGTCGTTCCATCGGTCTCGGATTGATCTATGCTGACATTTATATAGCCAAGAAGCAGAACTCATGTGCGTACTTTCGACTCTTATTGTTTATAACCGGCATAACTGACATTTTCTAGGCTGTATCGTTATGTGATTTGCAACGCTTGGTTCATGTTGCTATTCGATCTGCAATATCTATTCCCTGGAAGGCTTTTGTTGATCTTCTTTCGCTGTGCATGCTTTTGACAAATTCCCCATGATTCCCTTTTCCCTCTTTAATCCCTAGACCTGTCTGCCAAAGGCTTGCTTCAATATATACCGCAACTTCACGTACAAAAAGCATGGTAAACTAACCCATTCTCATTTTTCATCACGCGTTTGTTTGCTTAGGAAGTTTCTTTCATTCTTTATGTTGCCCATTTGCTCAGTCAGAATTTCCACGTTTTGGTACTAGTTACAAGGAAGAGTAACTTAATATGACCGACTATCGAACATATTCGAGAAATATTCATATGTAGCTCCCACTTACTTGCAAGACAATAGTCTATACAAATAACCCCCCATCATTATCTGGTTGCCTTCTATTGCCATCTCTCTCATCATAAGCTTCTTCTGGTATACTTCCGCCGCTGTCGATTTCGCTTTCACTTTCACCCTCCTCACTAGGCAACCGATCCGGAAACCAGCCATATCTATGCAAATCAATAGAGAAATCCCCCATTGCGTCTTGATTAACCGCGACACCCTCATGTCTCAAAGCAGTGGCCTGACGCGATGCACTGCCGGGGCCTCTAAAAGCATTATATACCATCAACACACGCACACATTTAGATGTATATATCCATGAAATTGTTATCAATAAACAAAAGGCAAGAATCATACCGATGAGATATAGTCCCCTTGGAATTCACAACCCTCTGCCACGGAACATTATCATCATGGAAATGATGGTAAATCTCCCCTCTTTCGTCGTTTTCGTCCGCTGGGTCGGAGTCATTGCTTCGATTGGAAGGGAGATGTTTGAGGCAGATGCCTACTTGACGAGCTCTTCGGGCTGTATATCAATTATTCCTTCTGTACATATAATGCATCATATCATATGATAAAGACAGCAGGGGGAGGGAGAGGGAAAGAGGCATACGATATCCTAATAATCGCGCTATGTGACCGTAGGTTGTTACGTAGCCTAGAGGGACTTCTTGAACGGCTTCATAAACGGCGTTGAACCAATGCTCTGCTTCGTCTGTGCGTGCCATTTGTTCTTTCAAGCTTGATTGTTGAAGGTGTTTGGGTAGTGGTTCGTTCCTTGGGGAATCAGATCGTGTTGAAACCAATGGTACTTGTTTGGTGAGCAGGATTTATTTGTGCAGGGTAGATATGGGTTTAAAAGCCAACACGATAAATTCAGAATTCAGATATCAATATTCAAGATGCTTTTTATTCTCTCCTACATTTTGCGTGTTGACCTGGAGTCTAGATGCTCGCGGAAATACGACAACGCTATTGGACGAGCCCGCCGCAACAACATTAATCCGGCCTACCTAGGATTCCCTACGAAATAATTGAGCAAGCTCAAATTCATGTTTACCTCCAAGACACATACACACACACACACCACACAATGTCATCATTAGCAGACTACCTCGCCAAAAACTACCTCACAGCCGACCCGCAACCCGAACGGCCCAAGAAGAAACGCAAGAAGAACAAGCATCTCGAAGGTGAAGGCGACGGCGGCGGCCTCATAATCGCGGATGACGATCCGCCTTCCCTCCGCACCTCCGCGGCCATTGACGAGAAGAAGCGGAATGAATATGACGATACTTCACCATTTGTCCTAGATGCATCCCGCACAACAGCCGAGTTCAGAAAGAAGAAATCATCTAGCTGGAAAGCACTCGGAGGCACGACAGCAGGCCAAGATGAAGCAGATGCAATTCTAGCCTCGGCCGCCGCCGAAAGCGCAGCGAGAAGGGAAGCGGACGAAGCCGACGACGCACCTATAATAGAAGAAGAGGAAGATGATGATGGCGTCGCACGCATGGAATCCGGAGCGCGCGCGGGGCTGCAAACCGCCGCGCAAACAGCCGCCATGATGGCAGCCCAAGAGCGCAAAAAGAAAAAAGAACTAGCCGCCTTCCAGAAAGAAGCAGAAGCAAACCAACAACAAGAAACCATATACCGAGACGCATCAGGACGAATCATCAATGTAGCAATGAAACGCGCCGAGGCCCGGCGAGCCGCCGAAGAGGCCAAGGAAAAGGAAGAGCAAGCCAAAGAAGCCCTCATGGGCGACGTACAACGCCAAAAGCGAGACGAGCGCCGCGAAGAACTGCGGTCAGCGCGCGCAATGCCGCTGGCACGCACAGCTGAAGACGAGGATCTGAATGAGGAAATGAAAGCTCAGGAACGATGGAATGATCCCGCGGCTCAATTCTTGACCGAGAAAAAGGCCAAAGTTAGTCGAACCGGTAGACCGCTGTATACAGGCGGGTTTGCTCCCAATCGATATGGGATTAGACCGGGGCATCGGTGGGATGGGGTGGATCGCGCGAATGGGTTTGAGAAGGATTGGTTCCAGGCGCGGGCGAGGAAGGATAGGAACGCCAATTTGGAGTATGAGTGGCAGATGGATGAATAGTTTATTTATACCTAAACTTGCTTGATGCATTGCATGGGTGGTGTTGATCAGATATAATATCAAAATTTGGATGCTTTATACCGCATTGAAAAGAAAAAAACTGCAATCATTCTATCTACTCCTACCTACCTAACCTAACAAGCCTAACTAAAATAATCAAATCGCAATCTTCATGTGTCGTTTTCATTTCATCAAAAGAAAAAAGGAGAGAGAAACAAGGAATTATGAAATTATATAATTCGTTCGCTTCGTTCGATTCCACCCACAAAAAAAGGACATTCCCATCCAGCTTGACTGACACCTTGTCAGGTGGTCAGACTCCAAGAGAGTTTTTGATCTTGATCATCATCTTTCATCATCATGTCATGATAATTAATATAATAATCTCTTTTTTAAAAAGCACGAGACAAAACAAACCAGACGCGGTAAACAAAAGCAGAAGCAGCAGATAAACAGCGTCAAAGTGATGTGATATTCATATGTCGTATCGATCCAGGTTCCAAAAAAAATGGGAAAGTATAGGAAATAGGAAAAAAGGTCTCAAAAGAATGTCGAATATTTGATTGGTGAACGAGCACGTTTAAAAAACAAGGACATGGCATGCATGGGGGAGAGGGACAATAAGAGAGAGAGAGTGAGAGAGAACAAAAAAGAAAAGAGAGAAAAAACAAGTTTACTACCGCCGCTTAATTTCTGATGCCCATCCCTCAATATCCTCCCCTTTCGTCCCAGGCGCAATCCCCAATTCGGCAACATCAGCCATACCGGGGGTTTGTTTCAAAAATTCAGCACTCGACATTCCACCCGCATTGGCGCGATCCTCCGGTAAGAGCTCCAACATGGGCAGTAGGAAGTCGCTTATTCGTTTGGCTTCTTCTACTGTGAAATGGTATTTCTCTCGTAACACGTCTGGTAGCGCCCAATGTCGGAGACGGTGGATGTTGCGCAGTTCGCCGCGACGGTTGAAGATTTCTTGCGACCATCGGCCGGAGATGCAGAGGGAGCGGGGGAAGACTCCTAAGAGTTCGATGATTTGCGCGATGTGGTCGTCGTCTTTGCCGTATTTGGTGCCGGATTGGGGGTCGAAGAGGTAATCACCAGTAATTAATTCGAAGACCTGTTATTGTCAGTACAATATGGCTAGAGAGTAATAGCTGGAATACCACATACCATGCATGCCATACTCCATACGTCAGTGCTGGCACCCCATTTCGCACCGAGAATAACCTCTGGTGACCGATATTGGCGTGTTTGGATGTCGTTTGTGAAATGATGGCCAACCCAGCAGGCGTTACCCAGATCTGCAATCTTAACGGAAATGATATCACTCTCAGCCTCCTTCTCCTGGCTAGACGACTCGGATGCGTTTTTATCCAGGGAGATACCGGAAACCTCCCTTTCTAAAAGGTCACTATACACACGCTTAGCTATGTTTAACACACGCATCGAGCAAAGCTTACGCTGTCTTTTCTCGCTGTTTTTGTTTGTCTTCTTCGGGAATTGTAGGGATGTTTTCTTTAATGCCTAGTGCATCTTTCATTGACAATCCGGGTTTTGTAGTATCTATTTATCATATCAGTATTTAGTCAGACGCAAAAGGAGAAGGACACTCACCTGATTCATTCATTACCTGGTTCAGACTACTATGGGAGCTGCTCATCTTGAACGGATCCATATGGCTGAAACTGGTATGCAAAGGACTAGGGAGCGGTTGACTCCCCGTAATAAGTGTCCGTCTCCGTCTCCGGCCGTTGCGATTATCATCCTTCTCCGTCTTGTCTTCCTCTTTCACGTATGTCTTGACGATCTGCTCCACGTCTCCAATTTCGATAAGAACATTTTCCGGTTTTAGATCGGTATGGATTATGCCGCATTCCCGATGCAGATAATCCAAGCCTAAAAGAACCTGTTTCGTGATCTGTCGGACCAGGGGCATCGGGATGCCACGGTGGTTCCACCGCTTGATCAAGCCGAGCAAATTCTCTCCAAGCACTTCAAACACCATGCAAACGTGAACGCCGTTGGGGCCTTTATGTTCGAACGAATCCAATAAACTAACAACGTGTTTCCGGCCTGGATGACTCGGGTTCGCCTGAACGATCTTGTTGAGCAGTTTGATTTCATCGATAGCCGTCTCGGTATAGTGTGCGGCGGACCGCACAACCTTTAATGCGACGTGTTTGCCATTTGTCGTGTCGCGCGACAACCATACCGTTGAAAAGTGGCCCCATCCCAGCTTGCGAACGACAACGTACCGGCCGTTGTTGTATGTCTCGCCCACATGTACCGGGTGGTAACCCCCTTTGCAGTAATCTTCCGAATCCTCTTCGTCGGCTGTCGTTTCTTGCTCCTCCGCGGACGACGACGAGTCTGAGCGTGAGAGAGGGATGCCATAGGCAGCTTTCTGATGAGGGAGGGAGGATGCGACCGGCACACTGCGTGGAGGTGAGAAAAATCCAGGCAATAACCAATTCATATCGATGTAATACGTAATACGGAGACGACAAAAAAAATCAAAAACATGGACGGGAGAAAAATGAAACATACCCTTGGCTAGAAGTGCTCCCCGAATTCGAGTCCGTTGCTGGCGTGATATTCTCATTTGTGACAATTGGTTTCAGATCAGTCCCCTTCCTCCTCTTCTTGCTGCCATTGCCATTGGCGGCCGCCGAGGCAACGCTTGCCATTTGTTTTCCTTTATTGATCACAGCTTTCTTGATGTCACCCCCATTCATCGTCCCTCTGGCGCGTGCGTCGATGGGAGATGGGAAAAACAGGTTTCAGAAGAACTAGACCTAGACCTAGACCCTTCTGTAATCCCTGTTCCCCTCGTTATAACGTGTGATGTGCGACGCGCAACCAGACACAATAACTAGGAGATACCGAATAAACCGTGCAGACGTTTGATGCGTTTTGTCGCAGAAAACAGTTAGGTGTGGTTGTTGATGCGGCGGGTGTTGTGCGGCCGGGAAGGTTCAGAAGCAGCTTTGGAGGGGTCTTCCTGTCGAGCTTTGCTGCTGGCCAAACAGATTCCAACAAACACCGTCAGTTAAACGGACCGGCAAAAATGGCCACTCGCGAAATCCAATTAGAATCCCCTTTTTTCTGCGGGGACACAAGTCGAGACAGGCCAAAATATGCGCGTCGAGTTGTTTTAGTGAGGTGAAAAGACCGGCGTTTAGTGTCAGTCCAATGGATGTCGGGAGGAGAAAGAGGGGGCCCGGCAGAGCGATGTGCGAGCGAGCAGCGCTGCGCTGAGGGTTGGGCTGGGTTCCAGGTCGGTCGCTCCGGGCGAGAGGCGAGTTTTAGCGGTAGACGATGAGAGCAGCCCAGAGCACGGCTGTCAGACAAGTAGAGCAGCAGAGCAGCGAGACACTGGGAGTTGGCAGAGTTGGAGTTGGAGTCTGGCCTTGGAGTTGGGAGCGAACATGAGTGGGCGCTGGCGCTGCTGATTGGCGGTTGGCGGCTGTGCTAAGAATGTCCGCGACCAGCTGGACTGCGCGTCTTATCTGCTTGATGCGAGTGTTCAATGCTAGTGAGGCTGTATATTTGTCTATTTCTATATAGTATGATGTGTAGTGTATAGTTTGCGTGTGCAGTGTGCCAGAGCGCAAGGTGACTATAAAGAGCGGAGATGCCGGGAGCACTCAGCATCAACGATGACGACAGGGCTTATTTTGGTGTTTCGTGTTTCGTGTTTGGGGGTACAACTCGTTGATCATACTTAATAATGGAAATACTTGTCAATAGGTACTTCATAGGCACAGTGGCAGCATCCGATCTGCTCTACTCTGCGACTGTCATGTTGTCACGCCTCCAGATCAGACAACAGACGCTTGCAGTAACCCCGCCAGCCACAGGTGATAGATCAGCTCGTAAGTCTCGCCATCACTCGTTTACAGATACTAGATACTAAATAGCTTTGATGCCAGATTATATTTACATGTCCAGTAACTCGATATTAGCTTGTATAACCCGTAACAAAATAGTATATGATCTGATACTGTCTACACTGTTGTAAGGAACTGTTCGATGCCGCGGCTTAAAGCACGGACTTGCCCGTCACTGTCACTATGGAGACAACAACCACACCGCCTGAACCCCTCGACACCAGCGCTGGCCATGTGCGCCTTTGTATGACACTCTTTGGCAATCTATATTTATTTCCTATGCTATTTACGTCTGACTAGTATTCTTTATGGTCCTTTTATTTATGAGCCGCTGGTAGCTGCTGCTTCTCATCGCATCGCGACAGATGGCCCGACACTCCTGAGAGCTGCGCTGTGTAACCCGCCCATCGGAACGCATACCACCAAAAACGAACAAACAAGAGACAGAGATGGCAAACCCGTTCATCGAACGGCCACTGGTCGACCGTCTCCTCGCCTCCCCGCTGGCCTTCTTCCTCCATCCCGTGCACATCCTCCTCCTCCGTCTGCGCGGCCCTCCTCACAGGCCCTCCCCATCCAGTCGACCGATCCGCGTCGTCTGCATCTCCGACACACACACGCTGGAATGGAAGGACGTGCCCGACGGCGATCTCCTCATCCACGCCGGCGACCTGAGCAACGACGGCAGCGTGCGCGAGATCCAGGCTACCGTCGACTGGCTCAAGACGCTGCCGCATGCACACAAGGTCGTCATTGCGGGCAACCACGACAGCTACTTCGACCCGCGCTCGCGCCTTGATGAGGATCGCGACAAGTCGATGGCTTCAGTGTCGGCGTCTACGGCGTCGATACGGTCTATTGACGATTTTGATAGCCACCGCATTGACTGGAGCCAGGTCGACGCTGACACTGATACTGACGCCAACTCCGATTATGATGACACTACTGACGACATCCATTATCTACAACATTCGTCCGTAACCCTAGATTTCCCACCGCTGGAACCGGGCCAGCGAGCGCGCTCGCTGAATGTCTATGGCGCACCCCAGATTCCTACGCCCATGGCCATGGGTCCCGAACATGCATTCACATACCCGCCTCAACAAGACGCATGGACAGGCACAATCCCCATGGAGACCGACATCCTGGTCACACACACCCCGCCATATACGCACCGCGACCTGGGCCCCAACTTCAGCATCGGATGCCCCTACCTGCTCAGCGAAGTGTGGCGCGTGCGACCCATCCTCCACGTCTTTGGACATGTGCATTTCGCATATGGCGCTGAACCCGTATTCTGGGACGAGGCGCAAAAGGCGTGGGAACGGATCTCGACGCGGGTCTCCTCTGCTGCCTCCAGTGGTGGTAAGGGGTTATTGGGCCGTCGTGGTCGTCTGGGCTTTGTGCATGACTTGTTGACGCCGCGCAACTGGATTGATGCGCTGCGAGTGCTGTTTTATGGGGTTACGGGCATCATTTGGTCGCGCGTATGGGGCGGCGCCAATCAATCTGGTTGGATGGTGAATGCGGCTGCCATGTATAAGGATACGGGGGTGTTGAGGAATAAGCCTCAAGTTTTTGTGCTGTGAAGAGAAGAAAATAATAATATTCCCCTGATGGATGTCTTTGAAAATGTATAGTTTGCTAGCGCTGGTATTGGTATTGCAAATGTGTAATTATTACAGATGAAATGAACATAATTTTTCCGCCGTCTTACTGGCAGGGTATCGAACAGACTCTCCCCTCTAACGATCAATAATGCAATACAGAAACTATAGTTTCGCCTTCTCGTTGAACCTCGGCGACACCAACGGATCGTATACATTCAGTCCCAAGGTATCAGACGGCACAGCAGAATGATGACCGCCCTGCAGCGCCCGCGCATCCAGGAAAGTAGGATTCAGCTCCGACACTTTCGACGCTCCAATCAATCGCATATTCATCTCCAGTTCATCCTTGAGCAGCTGCATCGCGCGCTCAACACCATCTTGGCCGTATGCAGACATGGCATACAAGAACGGCCGGCCGAGACCAACACCCGTAGCTCCCAAGCAGAGCGCTTTGATGATATCTGTGGCACGTCGAATACCACCATCAATAAAGATCTCGAGTTTGTTTTCCCACCCGCGTTCGCGCAGCACAGGCATGACCTCGGCGAGGACTTCGATTCCAGACCGCGCAAAGTCTAGTTGGCGACCACCATGATTAGACAGGACAACGCCCTGAACACCCGCTTCGACGGCACGCAGCACGTCTTCCACACATTGCACGCCCTTGAGGATGATGGGCATCTTCGTGATAGACTGGAACCAGGGGATATCCTTCCACGAGAGACTGGGGTCAATGAACGATGAAATGGCGCGCGCCGCGCCCTGTGACCGATCAATATTACTATCACCGCCGGACGCTTGCACGCTCGACCCCGTATCCGAGAATTTCACTCGCATATCCTTCTCCCTTCGACCGAGTTGCGGCGCATCTACCGTGATGAACAGCGCCTTGCATCCGCGCTTCTCGGCATGTTCAACAATCTTCTTTGTGATTGTGCGGTCCTTATTGACGTACAACTGCAACCACTGGATCTGGTCCCCTCGGCGGGCATCAACGATTTCGTCAAAGGAGCACGATGCCAGTGTGGGGATCATCTGGATAACATCGTGCTGCTTTGCGGCGCGAGTCAGCACGACTTCACCCTCTGGATGGCCCAGTTTGCCGAGCGCGGTGGCGGAGATGTAGAATGGCACGGCCGTCTTGGAGCCGAGCATGGTGGTTGAGAAATCGACTTTTTCGACGTCGACCAAGATGCGTGGGCGGAACCAGACTTTGTGGAATGCAGAGTGGTTTTCACGCATGGTCTGTAGCATGTTAGCATATTCACATATAGATAGACATGAAAAAGGACGCACAATCTCATCATCCGCTCCACTAGAATAATAAGCCCAGGCCGTATTCTTCATGACCTGCCTGGCCACGGCCTCAAAGTCGAGTAAATTATAGCATTGTGCGAGCGGCGGCATCTGCTTGATGCGTTCCTGTCGCTCGATTTCTAATGGATCCTGCACCTTCTCCTCGTGCTCGACCGTGCCCATGTCGACTTCGCCCAGGTGCTTGGAGACATCGAGGTACTTGTCCAGGGTGTCGGGCGGGTGGATAGGCTCGAATTCTTCAGTGGCATCTTTGCCGGCGTATTTCAGGATGATTTTTTGGCCGCCGGGGTGTTCTATTATTCGGGCGAGTGTCAATTGGATTTTTTTAATGTCACAGAGGTAAGCGTACCTGGGAGAAATTCAGTGACATCATATGCCTTGCCGTGCACAATGACCCAGCACGAGTCCTTGTTATTGTGCTGAGCGACGTCTTGGCCTGTGAGTTTCGCCATTGTGCATGTATGTATGCAGACGAGATCTGAATATATTCTGAGATAGAGTACAACGAGGGAAGGGAAATGAGCGAGGATATTTATTCTATATACAGGCTGTGGAACAGCGCACGACAAGGTAACACAGAAACACGTCGGTACCTCGGGGTAGCTCCCTGCGAGCCAACCAGCAGACACATAAGCGGATGTGGGGAAGGAGCGGAGCCAATGGAATGTGGGCTAATGGTAAGAGTGGTAATACCGGTACGGCAATACGGTTACTGCGCTGTGGTCTCTCGGCCGATTCGATCGATATCTTATCCCCCGGCCTTATCGAGTTATCGCTGGTCCGAGGCTATTCCTCGTTACACTTGGAGTACTCCATAGAGTGCGGAATTCAGATTTCTTTTTACCTTTATGCTTATACACTTATAATATCACAGACTATTAAGCTGCCTGAACATACGTAATGGCAGCATGTGACATGTGTGACCGGCAAAATGAGTGGCGGTGTACACTCTCCGATCACTGCAGGCAAAGACTGACTGTCGATGTCGGATGCACTCCTCAGCTTGCCATGGATGATCCAATCCCAGCCGACAGAAGAAATCATTCCCATTCTCCAATCGGCCTGCTGGCCTGACTGCTGCACTCGTTATCTTGCATTTGCCACGAGGGACGCCACTAACAAAACACAGTCGGAGTATGCATTTGCCTACGAACGCCGTGCGTGCAGTCAGTGCATTTCGCGCAAATCAAACCCAACGGAGTATTTCAGCGCTTCTGATTCGAAGAGCGACCGACGAACCACGATCTGCGGCGCAGCCAGGAGGACAGGGAATTAACTAGTTAGGGCTACGAGAGCAGCTGCCTAGAGAAATGATGCAAGGGAAAAACAGATCTGCTGATCAGATCAGTCATACTTTCTTTTACTTTCTTTAACGATATCGGACTCATTCACTCTTCTATCTAAACAAAGTGCTAACCCCGAGCCCGTAATTAAACGTACCAAAAACTAGCCCCTCAGCACAGAAACCGGTCTTCTCAGCCTCCTCCTGGCCACGAGCCGGTGTCGAGCTTAACCTAGTAAATAGATTTTCTCTTATTTATACATACCTGTGCACATCCATCTCCTGCCGGTTCTCTGTCTTCTCTCTGCTATGCTGATCCAGCCTGCGACGTTCTGCTCGGTCGCGTCCTCCGTCGCGATTCGGTAAGCCCCGCCGCCATGAGCTCCTCGCTGGAGGCCAAAATTGTTGTGCTGGGCTCGCAAGGTATGTCGCCGTTTCGCTCGCTGCATGTCTTCATCCTACTAACTTTGCTAGGAGTCGGCAAAACATCGCTGGTCAACCGATACGTCAAAAACGCCTTTGAACCCGCCAAAACAACCTCCACCGTCGGCGCGTCCTTTGTCACCAAGCGCGTCCTCGACACCACCTCCGACACAGTCGTCCGCCTGCAAATATGGGACACGGCGGGCCAGGAACGCTTCCGCAGCATATCGCGACTGTACTACCGCGGCGCAAACGCCTGCCTCTTGTGCTACGACATCACCGATGAAAACAGCTTCAAAGAAATGACCGGCTGGCTGCAAGAGCTCAAATCCAACCTCGGCAGCAACACCAGCGGCGATGGCGGCGACCCGCCTCTCGTCATTCATGTGGTGGGCACAAAATCGGATATTGTCGCCCTCGACCCGTCGCGTCGCAAAGTACCCTTTGAGCGCACCATTGCCTATGTCGCGGAACAACTCTACCCTTCTCAAGCATCCACGCCGCCGCCCACGGCTGGGTTCGGGAGTATGGTAACCTCCCCATCGGCCAGCCTGCAGAGTCCCGATAGCAAAAGGAGTAGTGGGTTCTGGGGCCAGGATATTGGCTGGGACTGCTGCCATGAGATCAGCGCCAAGGACGGGGAGGGCGTTGAAGAAGTGTTTCGAGTGATTGCGCGAAAGCTGGTGGAACAGCGCAACGAATCGACTTTGCAAGCCGGTGCAAATGGCAATGCGGACCCAAGAAGCCCTGCAGCCGATATGGACGGCTTGAATAATAACATCAACGGTCGAGGTAGCTTCCGCATCGGCATGGGGGATAAACGACGAAGTTGGCTGGGATTTCCTCCGGGTATGGTCGTTTCTGAAGAGGTGGAATTGCCGGCTGAGCCCGGCAAGCAAAGACGTCCTTGCTGTTGATCTTACACACAACAGCTTTTCATACATACTATCGTGGATATCTATCGTTGAGGAGTTGATTGTTACAATATATACATCGTCTACATCTTGGTGATGCATACGCGGCGTTATACAGGGTTATGGTTTGGTTTGTTTACTGACTTTCTGATATGACATGATTCTTGTTCTTTTCGGGTTGGCTACGTTTTCGATTTGTCTTGTCTTGTTTGGTCTTACTAGGGCGTTGTACAGTGCTTTACATATACATTTGTTGTTCTGGCTGTTTATAGGATATTTTGAATGACACCTCGTTATGCATCGACCATCTCTCTCTCTGATCTGCTACGGATTGGTCTACAAGTATTTGGAACGTCCCAGTGGATAGTGCATGCTGGAGTACCCTAGATGCTGATTCTCTTTTACGTATCTTACTACATAATGTAGTGGAGGGTATTTGGGATCTTTATCATTCTTCCAGTATGGACTATGGATAGTATATGCTGGAGTGCTCCGATAGCATACTTTAGGGTGTTCAATGATGGCCTCCCACTGTACATCTTAAATGAACTCTTATGATCATCTGCTACGGACTGGTACCCCGAAACGAAATCTTACAGCCCTCAACCTGCGAGATGACACAGCGTGACAGCTTCCATTCTACTATACACAGAGATCACTACCGCTCCTTCTGCAATTGAGGTCCGCCTGGCATGCCAATCAGGACCTCGGGAGGCTCCTTCCACCACTGCCTCGCGCCTTCCTTCCTAACAATGTTCACAGAAAAGGCAGCTGAAGCTAAGAAGCCCAGTTTTCGCCTTGCTCTCTTAGTCAACGGCCATCATCTTATATAACGACACTCCTAATCTATGAGGGGGGCGTTTCCACCACTTCGCGTTTCAGCGTATTGAAGCTTTCTGTGAAACCAACAATGAACGTCTCGGTCGACCCCTACACGCTGATAACTCTCGCAACGTTTGCATTTGGAGCGATCCCCATTGTCTGTTTGACGCGATATCTGATCGCTCGCCGCACACGCCGCAAATCTACCATCACAAGTATGTTGTTCTTACTATACCCTCATCACACGTAATGGACAGTTGTGTCGATGAGAATCTTTGGTTTCTGACTTGTGTTGGCACGTTTAGAGTATGGTTTGGCAGCACCACGGTCACAGCGAAGGAGACAAGTCCCACCAGTGTGGCGATCCAAATTCATCCGGGTCAGTCACCGGTTTAACGACTACTTGGAGAGACGATGTCGACTTTACCATTATACATACTTTTTCTCCTTTCTGAACATCAATGGCCTAAAATGGCTAGTTAGTTTCAGCATGATTATCGATTTATATAGCTATAACCAATGCGAGACGGGATCGTATCCCTGGGTTTTACTTCATCTTTGATTTTTCTAAACGTAGCCAGTCAATCACGATAGAGCCATGGTACGACATTGAAGGAACTACCAACTATACTGTCCAGTCCTGCAGTTGTGACCGTGTCTGTGAGATGATCACCTTCCGAATCTTGAGTTTACTTGCCTTCTGATTTGAAAAGGGGCACCTCTCTTCTCTTCGTCGATATCATGATTTCTAACAGACGGGGAAGGCAAAAGCCCGGCTTGAGCAGGGAACTAGAGGTTCTGTTTGACGGTTACTTTCAAACTCAGGGGCGTATTTCTCTCTTCTCTTGATGTTAGTGACGGGCCGTCCGTCTCCCCGTATGGCTGGACGATAGAGGATATGCGCCAATGGTCACGAAGGATGCATCTCGCCGCTGGTCGTGATATCTCTGTGAACAGCCGTTAGCCAATTCACCTTTTCTTTGGTCTTGAGATAGCTAGAAAGCTATCGATCATGACACTATGTTCTTGTTCGCAGCTACCTAGATAGGAATGGCCTTTCTGTAAGCACTGCACACCCAGGGCGGTGCCTAATATGGATGGTACCGGGCACTGCCGTGAACCTTTATATAGAGCTGTAGGGAGCTGCCCCCAACCTGATTTTTCCCCTCTTGTGCATGCTTCGTGAGAGCAAGCACCCCAAGATTAGCTGTTCGTGAAACCATTCTCGTCCAGTGCGGAAGCCTGCTACAGCACCGGATTGATCCATCGAAGAAGACATATCACGATGTCTATCACTTGTGAGTTGAAACTACTTTGATATACTGCCTACTTTGCCTATCATGTTCCTGGATTGACCCTATTTTAGTTGAATCAATCGAGTACCAATGCAGCGTCACCAAATCAGACATACCCTACACGCTGTACATTGCTGACAGCCACCTGCTCCTTGTTCCCCGACAAGTTGAGAGCATCCACCCGAAATTCCCCTCCGTGGATATCTCTCCTCAGCAAATCAAATTACAACTACTAGACTACTGGGTCGCTGAATACAAAGAGGAATTCAACCAGGAACCAAGATTTCATTATAGATACGTCAATTTCGGGCTGGAAGACGATGAGGTCGTTGTCGCTGCGATGTTGGATGGTAGTAACTTTGTCGCATACTGGGAGTTTCGCGATTTGTTGAACGGTGGCGGCAACAAATTTTACACGCTCGAATGTCTGGATGCCAAAGTTCACTTCAATGAGATTGAGCGGCGACTGTGTGAAACGTAACATCCTCTATCGCTTTCCTTGAGGTGGTGCGTGTGAGTGATATCGCGAGAGGTGTGCTACCCTTTTACCGGAGATGGAGCGGGGAGAGGGAAGATGGTTAGCAATTTCATGTCTCTTTTCTCGGCTTCTGCAATATGACTAGAGTCGATCAATAGAATTCAAATATTCGAAGAATAATTGCGAAGTCGAAATCCAAAAAAAAAGTAGGAGATAAGAAATGACGTAATTGTTGGGGTACATAATCGCTAGACGCGTCGCGTCCCTCCGCCTTGGCTTAGGCTATCTACCCCTTACTGTAAATTCACCGCAACATTGACGGCCATTGACAGATACCAATTACCTAGGTAACAGACAGCACCATGCCTAGAACAAAGCGCACTCTGGTCGAAGCCGACCCTAACGCCGAAGCTTCAATTCCCAAAAAATCCGCCAAAGGGAAAGCTTCTTCAGCGCAAACTACCGTGACGAAATGGCTCGACTCCGAGCCATCATCCAATGCAAGAAAGGATAACGATGCTTCCGATTCAAATCCGAAGCCTCCAGCTGCTGAATCTGCCACTTCGAAGAATGCGGGCTCTGCCGCTGAATCACCAAAGTACATCGTCCTCGGTCAACCTCACTGGGACCGTCAAGCAGAGCGGTATGATACAGACGAGAACTATGATCCCGACGAAGATGACGGCGACGAAGAAGGTGGGCGGTTTGTCATCTACGAAGCCCCCAACAAGGATGGCCCTGAATGGCCTTGGGTTGTTACAGAGGAAGGCTTTAAAAAGTACAGGAGATTGGAAGGAGGGGCTGTCGATCGTGACCAGGATGCGCATGGGATGTACATGTACAACGATTACTCTGCCTACGGTGTCCTGGAGATGGTCAACAACTGGGTAAGCTGAATGCCGAATACATGGGAGATAGGTCTTGCTAATATGCCCCGCAGCTAAACGACTTCAATAAAGAGGCTTCAAAGAAAACGATTTCTCCATATGCTGTATGGGCCCAACTTGAAGGTTTCGCCCTGTTTTCGCAGTCGGACTGCATTGGTACCTGGTTTCGTGAGTCTTTGAATTGCATTCCTACGTCTATCCTTGTGTACTGAACTATCTCTTTTTAGAGGGCGATGACTGTTATGGATTCTGCGAAACGATTACCACTATTGGCAAGGCTCTCTTGACCGGCCTCCACATCTTGAAGGACCACCAGCTACTCAAGCCCTACCACCCTGAGAACGGAGGGTTCCGGAATATCTCAACTGTCTTGGCTTTGTTCGTTCAGTTTGTCGGATTGTGGACATCCATCGCTGGCGATCATTACGGAGAGACGAAGTGGGTGGCGATGCTTGCGGACCTGGCGAAGGAGAACAACATCAAGATGAAGGGACCTTGGAACTTTCCCGACAAGCACGCCCAACCGTTGCTTAATCCTGACCTTGCGGAGAAAAAGCCGAAGAAAGTCCGCTTTTCGCATGGTACCTGGGGAACTCCGTACTTGGTAGATGCTGATGTGGAGGACGAAATGGACATGAAGTATCCTGGTGATTATTCAGTGAAGGGATGGAAAAAAGAGGTATGTCACCCTATTCGAAGCGTAGCTACGAGAGACTAATTATTCCTGCAGTTCAAGGACTACTCGAAAGGCAGACGAATCGGTGGCTCATATTACGATCTTACTAAGAAATCCACCGCTCAGAAGAAGAAATACAAGTTGGGTGATTCGTATTCTCAGTTTCTTGATGCTTTGGAATCTTGATTGCACATGTTAGTTTGTCGACGCTTGGAGCTGGACTCTATTCGTCTATTTGTTTGTTTGGAGTCACGAGACTATCATCCATAATACACTTTCACACCCCTCAATTCTAGCATACCCCTCAGTTCCAGGTAGCAAATCATACATTGATTTCATTTACAGAATTCATTTACATCGATAGGCCGCGGCCAACGCATGTTCATACAAGGGACAGGATAAATTTACGTGAAGACCAAGGTGATGGCAGAATCATGCCCCAACCAGCTATTTGACATTGCTAGACATCGATAGAGAATAGCTAAGCGCGCCTGAAAACAAAACGCCACCTGGGCAGGCTCCCAAATCACATCGAGGAAAAGAAACAAATCACGGTGCCGCCACGCCCACTCTAGACTCCTGGGATTGCCAGGCTCCTAATGGGAGAGAAAGAAACATGAGATCAAGATAAACATCGAAAGGGAAAAACATCAAGCAGACAAGAACAAGAAAAAGTCATTGACAGCGAAGAGAACAGGGATTGCAAGCAGAGGAAAGGGGAAAAAAGGGGGGAAATGAGGAAATGGTCTCAGTATATCCTGTTCGCCCAGGCAAGATACGCAACAGTCGGAGCTTATCGTCGAAGCTATGTACCCACCCTGTTGTCTGCCGTTTGCACAGCGAATGCATCATCGACCGGAGCAAAGCCAACGAACGACAGAGTAAACAAGTAAGAATCTTCCAACAAGAGAGGACAAATGCTCGAAAACAATCGTGCTGGAGTTTTTGCTCCCCACAAGAAAAGAAAAAAAAGAACCCGGAGGTAGAGAGGCCGGCCCCGACTTCACGGGGGGTGGACGTGAGACACGGTGCACTGCAAAGCCGAGTGAGTGATACCTACTATCAATCAACCGTACTGTGGGACAAGAAGGCAAAGCAAAAGCAATGCAGAAAGGGGGAAGGGGGAAATGTCCAGAAGGGGCTCGTGCTGATGTGTTCAGTCTCTGCTCGACTGAGGCAGGTGTCTGGAGAGGAAAAGAGAAAAAAGAGGAAGAAGTTTGGAGGGGAGGGGGACGCTTCTTTTATAGACGAGAGGTGCAAACGAAATCGCTGCCAGATCACCTTTCTCGCTTAGCACCATGATGTCAGCAGATGACCAGAAAGTTGACCATTTACCCGATTGGGATGCTTCAGGGCCGGGCAACAAAGGAATATGAGATACATTGGGAAAAATTGAGGCTGTTGGAGGTCATGGGAACAGTGCAAACGCAGAATTGGCCAATCAGAGCTCCTTTTTCTCCGCCGTTTCATTTTACTTGTTTCAGAGGCTGCCCTGGGGCAACACTATCATTGGATCCTGCAGAAATGCGTAGGGCTGGGGCTCAGGGACTCTTTGATATTGGGCTGGCAGACCCGCTCAGATGGCAGCTGACAGTTGCTAGGTGGGTCCTAGCTATTGCGAAGCTTCTTTGCACGTCAATTGCCGGTGATCTCTGCCTGGGTGGCTGGATATGGTACCGTCAAGCTGCGTTTGCACTTGGTGGATGCCTGAGGCACCTTGTATTGGGAATAGCACGGCTTGAGGACTACGAATGGAATCGAGGTGGGATTATGGTATGAGGCAAGACCAGATTGTATGTAGATTTTATGCTAATATTGCTATGTATTTAGACTAGAAATGATGATCACTCGCTCAAGGCGTCAATAATCACAGAAGCATGCAGTAGTGCTTGAATGCGCTTATCCCAGTCAACAGCGAACCGCTCAGCTATGCCGCTTCGCCAACTCCAAGACGAACGTTTCACCCCATTTGGCGCTGGATACGAGTCAGCACGATGCCAAATAGACATGCCAGAAAAGGAGACAAACCTTGTATTCGAGTTCACAAACTGCTCCAGCTTTTTATACCTGGCCGCCCTTTCGTCCCTCGACATCGTCAGCCCATGCTGGATAGCCTGCGACATCTCCTTGATATTCGCTGGATGGAACTGCAGTGTGCCACCAGCCATAAACACAGACGCGCCAGCAAACTCGGACAGAGCGAGAACACCGTGCCGCTGCTCCTGACACGCGATATACTCGAAGGCGACGAGGTTCATGCCGTCGCGGCTAGATGTTAGGAGACACATGTCTGCGAGCGAATACAGTGCCGTGAGTTCTGTGAATGGGATGGAACGGTGCAGATACACGATGGGCGTGTACTCTGGTTTGCCTGGAAGAGGTAAGCCAATGAATCTCATCACGTCTGGCTTGAGAAAGCATACTGAATTTCCCATTGATTTTCCCCACCAGACAACTTATCTGCGTCTCCAGATCCTGATACTCCTTGACTTCCTCTCGACTCGGCACAGCAACCTGTATCAGCACGACTTTCCCCTGCCAACTCGGATTATCGGTCACAAACTGCTCGAAGCCGTGCAATTTCTGCGTCAAGCCTTTGATATAATCCAGTCGATCAACACCCAAGATGACTTTCATGTCTTTGTAGTGTTCATTCAACTGTTTGATACGCGCCTGCACTTCGTCTTTTCTGAGAGTGTCGTTGAATTTGTCTGGGTCGATGCCAACGGTGAATCTGCCGGTTTTGACGAGGCGGTCTTTGTACAGAATGGAGCTGTCTTGGGCTCGTGCGTTTCTATTGATGTGAGTACCACTAATTTCCATCTCCCTACATGTTCTGTTGAGATCGGTTCAACTTACAATAGACCCTGACAGCTCTCGACGAAATTCAGCCGATAATCCTCCGTATGAAAGCCCACCAACGTGCTGGACAACAATCCCTGCAACAACTCCTTCGCTACGGGGAGAACCTTCAGCGCCTCCGCCGCCGGAAATGGCGTATGTAGCGAAAACCCAATACAAGCTTGTCTTTTCTTCCTGGCCATTCGCTCTCTCAGCATCTGCGGGAGCAGCATCAAGTGGTAGTCATGCACCCATATCAGATCCTCTTCTTGCGCAGCGTCAGCGATGTAGTCAGCGAAGATCTCATTCACTTTCCTGTACGCTTCCCATGGCCCGTCGTCAAATGTTACACCTGATTGATAGTGCAGGGTAGGCCATAAAATTTGGTCTTTTCAATAATATATATCAGCAGCTTTTCATCATTTACAACAAGAGAGTCAGCAGTCTCATCAGCCGGAACAAATACTTACTCGAAAACCCATTATAATGCCTATTCGCAAGCTCCTCATCGAGAAAGACCGGAATCGCATTATGAGCGCCCAGACTCCGTCGAATCTCTTCTTTCTCTGCGGCCTCCTTGGGATTCATACCGGGCCATCCGAACCATCGAAAGTCGGTCGTTTTGGTCAGTCCGGACAGCGACGTGACCAAGCCGCCACTCGACATGCTGGACTGATACGATCCGTCCTCGCCGCGCTTGACGGATAGTGGTAGCCGGTTGGATACGACGATGAGGTTTCGTTTTTCTGAGTGCGGCATTTTTTCTTTTCTATATTTCTGTCTTAGGATTACCAGTGTCGAGTGATGGTGATGGTTCTTGGATAATTCTACGTTGCCGTGCTGACGCCACCAATACTGGTCAGATAGCCTGCTTTATTTACCTTTTTATATACGTGTTGACGTGTGTAGACTACAACCGGAGGTGGCGTGGCTGATAACACCGACATATCATATGGCCACCCACCCAAAGTCAGAAGCTGGGACGCGATCTGAATGGAAGTGTCTGTGCTATATTCGTCATTATGACTGTAAGCAAGACCCTGTACAATACACAGAGATTAATTAGAGGCTGAAAGACAACATAGAGTGGAGAAATGCTGTGGCTCGTTGCTGATGTTCGGAGGTTTTTTCCATTCCACAGTGGCGTGCTGGAGTCTCAGATGGATACAGTCTTAGCTAGACACAGAAGTACATTAGGTGCAGGTTTTGCTATCATGAAGAGAAAATATGCAAGTAAATTAATGTAGAAGTCTCCGGGCTTTCATTTCCCCATGTTCTCAGACTGGATGCAAGGACACGTGCACACAGAAACCCTAATTCTTCTCCGGAAGCCAACCCCCTTCTACAAAACTCTTCTATACTCTACAACTATAGCCAATAACAACCATTAGCGTGTATTTAATAGCATTCTGAAGCATATTATCGTATGGATTCTCTAAGAGATCCGGCATGCCACACCCACGTGTGTTGGCGCCTGGTATACTGTCTACATCCCTCATGGTTTCTAATTGTCCGGCTGCGCCCTGTGTTTTTCCAGGGCAAGAAGCTTACAACAGAAACCCTAGGCGATGCTATATTGAGCGCCGCGGGTGCATACAAGGGAGATATTTCTTCTACGGGGATCCCCGTCAAATAATAATGCCCAAAACATCGAAAGTTAAATACTGGCGAAGGCCAGCATAGTGCACAGCAATTCCATTTAGCAAATCCCAATTCATGCTTCAGCACCATCTGCCAGCCTCATTGCCTAGACTTGCAGGAGTCGTGGATCGCAGTGCCTCGCCAGATCACAATTCCGAAATTGTTGAATCACAAAATCCGTTGGAATCTGATCATACATCCCCGAAGTCTTTCCTGGAATATCTGCCCTCGCTACAGAATCACTACCAGTTGAATTGTCTGCAAAAAAACGGCAAGTATCAAAAAATCACGGACTTATTGTACACCTTCAAATATGACACATCACGACGAATCCTCGGCCTCTAAGACGAGATCAGCTCCACGAGATCGGAAACGCTCTTTCAGCCAGGTCGTTTCAGCCTTTCCAACTCAACGATCAGGACGCATAAGAAATGATCGAGTAAAGCCTCGTCAACACCACACCGCGCAGTTTTGTACACAGAAATGTCTACTTGGCCTGCAGCAGGGTGGCAAGCTGGATCGCCATTGTCCGAATTTCAGGCTCCACCAACAAGGTACAGCCTGCAGAAAACATCTCATCAACGCTGAGACTTTGGTTCGACTCTGCACTCCGATGGGGCCGTGTGCTACAACTGGGGCGCCGTTTAAGGTCACCTGTACTGCGTACGGGTATACTGTTGTCGGCAAAGGAACAACATCAAGATTTTGGCACGAAGTAGAGCCTGAAGCAGATGTGTATCATATCCTTCGACAAGCACAAGGGTCCGCCGTACCCGTCTTTCTAGGAAAGATTAACCTAGCCCAAACTTACTACCATGATCAAGCTGGACCAATTCGCCACATGCTAATCATGGCTTGGGGAGGCATCGCCATCAGGAAAATTGATGATAGCGAAGCCCTTGCACGTGAAGTCTCGAGGTCGAAAAAGGAGATTCGTACATTGGGAGTCTTACATCAAGATCTTCACTCGGACAATATTCTATGGAATGCAGAGCTAGGGCGGGCTCTAATCATCGACTTTCATATTTGCAAATTGGATCATCCGCCCATGAAGAAGCGGGTAAAAGCTGTCTAAGAAGATTCAATGTACAGCAGAGGTACAGGATTCAAGGGAACTGCGTCGACTTCGTGCGTGACGGATTGGGCTCTTGGGTCGGTGTTGCTGGGTTATGCCCGCAGGGTGGATTTCCTGGGTATTATGTCTATTTCTACCTAGGTACTGGTCTTTTGAAGAACACTATCGTATGAGCTCTCTGAGAAATCAAGCATCCTACCCGTACTTATCTTGACGTCTCTACCCCTCACCTAGCTGCTCTCTCCCATGGTTCCTAATCGTTGCCGTATCCAGCACCGCCGTCGTACAATGTACAAGCAAGATATCTAACTCTGCCGAGATTCCCGTCAAAAAAATAATGACTAAAACGTACTTAGATAGGCACTTAAATACTGGCAAATGCCTACACAAAAATTCACTTAGGCGAAGACCAACTCAGACCTAAACGCCCTCTGCCAGCCTCATTACTTAGACCTGCAGGAGTCATGGATCGCAGTGTGTCGCCAAATTACAAGGCTCTCTGGGAGAAGGTACGTGACCAGGCCTACCAGGCCAAAATAGAACTGAATCGGGTTAATCAAAAACTGCATTAGGCCAAGAAAGAACTTCATGAAGCACAAAAATTAATCCAAAATACAACATTTGGGGAGCTCATTCGGCACGGCCACAATCTGCTCTCGCGAACCCTGCGAGTAGGAAATCGTCGTCATTGCTCTCAATTGACAATACCATCGCCAACTGGGAAATACTGTCCACTACAACTCCGCGAATGGACCAACTGTGATGCCAGACAGCAAGAGATCTACACGTCTGTTTACAATTATCTGCAATCACCTGCAGGGAAAGCTCCAGCACGACCACACTCATCAGTTGAAGGTCTTCGGCATATTGGAGAACGACTAGGGCAAATAAGCTATGATGGTGATTTGAGGGATTATGAGCGGGCGTGCGTAGAGCACCATGTTAGTAAAATTGTCGAGCAGCTCTGCATGATACCTGAGGCTCAAGAGGAGTTTGGTCTGGGCCATGGAATTGATTTTAATAGGAACAATGGCAAGGCCCTCGACCCTGATGGTTGCGAAGACATACTAGATCAGTACTTCATCCACGACGCCAACGACAACACCGCCAACGGCCCTATAATTTCGATGGCTGAGTATATACTGCCCCAGAGGCTGTCCGTTGAGAACCTACGCAGGGGATTACGACCTACAGGTAACTTCTGGGACGAAGTGGTCAACAAAAAGCCCGACGAAATTCCCACTGAAGAGCCCGACAAATCAAATTATTAAGCACTCCGTCTAACGTGCTCGGCTCTTGTCCACGAATACAATTTGATGATCGAGCAAGGACTTGAATACTCCTACTTGACTAATGGACTTGCGTTGGTCCTGCTGCGGCTTCCTTACGAAGAACCAAGTACTCTGTATTACCGCCTCTGTGAACCTAATAAAGAAGTGGACGAGGAGGATGCCCAGGACTTCCCACAGAAACCAGTAACAGCTATTGCTCGGGTGCTGTGCCTATGTCTAATGGGGTTCCACTCGCAGTTTCGCAGTCAGGACTGGCGAAATGATGCAGCGGCGCAGCTGCCAGTGTGGAAGGCAGGTTTGGAGTAACACTGGTTATCAAACCAATAAAAATAGAGATAAGGATCTGGGAACTTTCAAGACCATCTAGGTACTATCGTGATTCGTATGTATATATTAATAAAGAAGAGAACCTCCAGCTAAGAATAAGTGCATCGCTGTACCAATATCTATATACCTAAGCAAGACTCACACACGGGTTATACAACTCTTACTCCTGCTTCTTCGTCTCCGGGCTCTGATACGCCTGAATAATCTTACTTCCAATGTGCAGAGACTCCTTCCAATTCTTCTGACGTTCCCAAAACGAGTCTGACGGGCGTGCTGCATGTAATGTGCGTGCTCGAGCATCTTCTTCCAAAGTTGCCCGCGTAATCTTCTCGTCAGCACCATCAGTAGCGGCGGCGGCGGCACCAGACAGGCCCTCCTCATCGTCCTTGTCAACATCCGACTCTGGGATTTGCGTAATGTAGCTCTTGCGCAGCAGGATTTTTTGGATTCGTTCTTCGCGTATACTGGGCATTTCGAGTTTCTGCATCGTCTTCTCCACGGCATAACGTACACCTAGGTAGATATGTTCGGAGAAAAATACTATGGCCATAAGCATCCAACCGTGAATCTGGACCGGGCTTTTATTAGTTTCACCATCAAGCTCATGATGGTGATGATTATAACTCCAAAACATGTGAACCAGTGCCGGACTAGTAATACTTCCAACCCAGGCGAGAAGTCCTAGAGTATCCAGCCACGGTCCAATTGTATCCGCCCGTTCCGGTACTGGACGCTTGAATTCTTTGCAGATCTTGAAAAAGTCGGACCGCAGCTCGAGCCAATTATTGGCAAGAGAAGCGACTGGAACTAGTGGCCATGCCGTTGAGAAGAGCGACAAATGCCCAAACTGGATCGCCATCTGCCGGAGATCATCGGTGGTATCGTACTCTGGCAAATCAGCTTCGTCACGGACCTTTTTAAGGAATTCGACTTCATCAGGATGATCCTCATATGCGATGCTTCCTTTCTCGTTGCCGTTGGCTTTTTCTTCCGAGTATTGCTTGTATTTGGAGCTTAGTCGCTGTAAAATAAACGGCAAGCCTGTCTCAAGGAAGAAATCGACTATCTGTGCTGTCACTGCAAAGTATACAACTTGCCCATGGAGACGGTGTGGGTTGATTTTGAATTCGGAGTGATGGATGGTCTTTTCATCCTCTGGGGAGACAAAGGGCCGGACAGTAGCTCGGAAGACATCGAGATACGGAACGATCACATGGCCGAATGGGACGTAGACAAACGCCGTCAGGAAAATTGCCAGATACGAAGTGATAAAGTTAATCACAAGCATCTTCTGTATGAAGGCTACATCGTGTTCTTCTTTTGTCTCGTAATTCTCAAAGTCCGTAAGTCGTTTGGCCACCTTGGTAAGGATAGTGCTAGCAATAGGAAGAATAGAAGATAGCAAGACCGTGGGGATGAAGACCTAGGAATGTGTTAATGATGTAGTCACTCAGATAAGAAGCTGACCCTGGACTCACGAGATAGGTTTTCAATGGACCATTGTAAACCTCGGAAATGAAGATTTCTATGGCGAAACAAATTGCAATAACAGCGCCCAACGCAGCTATTGCTACCAACGCAAAGGGAATCTGGAGAAGCTGTCTTTGCAAGCGCTTGGTCCAAGAGAAAACAGGTCGTAGCTCGCCAGTAGCTTCATCCCTGACTTCGCTTTCCGGTTGAAAGTCTCTGTTTTTTGATGACAGCACTGAGACGCCGCGGACTTGCCAACGAAGACCGAAATCTACTTCCTTCCGTTTCCAGTACTCGACAAAGACCACACACCAAACGCAGTTGACAATAGCGTAGATTGGCGAGTACGACCCCAGCATAAGCCAGGACGAGAATCCGAAAAGCGCAGGGAAGAACAAGAATCGGAAATATGTCTGCAAGAAGGAGAAGTAGAACCCGACCTTCTCTCCAAACTTGTCGCGTATCTGGTCCAGATCTTCATTCGTCAAAAAGGTCTTCTTACTCCAGTCCCGCATCCAAGCCTGATTAGTCTTGTCGTCGTGAAGCGGGAAGAGCGAATCGACAAATTTCCATTTCCCAAATTTGGGAGTAATATTTGCGCCGCCATGGTCGATCGGGGCGGTCAGCATGTAGTGAATAACGCGTAGTCGCTCTGCGTCCGTCTGCGGGCCGGGAGATGAGTCGCCTTCAGGTCGGGTGTTGCGCAGTCCATAAAGCCAGTCCCGGACGCTGTTAAAAATCAGCAAATATATAAAAGATTGATTCTATAGGTAGGATGTTCCATACCGCGAGGTATGCGTAGCTCTGAGCAAGCTCTTCTGCGGGGCTCTAATGAACACCAACAACGACGTGCGATCTCCCGGCCTGATTTCAGTAAGAAAGCCCACGCCAGCAAGAGTCTGCAGCAAATTATTCAGCTGTGTAATCGCTTCATGCCGCTCTACATGGAAAATATATGTTAGCATGCCATTGAAGCAGTAAACACTATCGAGACTAACCAGGTCCGCTAAAAGCATAGCGAATGACATAGTCGACATCGTAGTTGCCGCGAGGGCTGTCGCTGGAGGGTGTTGCAGTCATTGAAGCAGAGCTTTTCATGCCAATGACTGACACGACTCTCTTGTGATACGACAAAGTAAGAGGAAGGAGGGGGACAAAAAAGAACCGTTAATTTCGTTGCGTCGATGGGCGGTGAGCTTACCTCAAAATAGAGTCACCTACGTCATCCGATCTGCCCCACTTGACCGCAGGGCCTGGGCTTGATTGGCGCCATATCGGGAATGGCCTTGTTTTCTGCCTGCATATATGCCGAAAGGGTATTAGCGTTATTACGTAGCTTGTTTCACGACTGTCATCAGTCACATTCAGGGTTAGGATATTGTATGATGATTTCAACAGCAATGTGATTGTAGAAGTAAGATATTATGTACACAAAAAGCTCGTACAATAACTGCTCTCGACAAAAAGAAATAAACCAGTGCACCTGTCCTTACTGTATGCTATCCATCTGTCCATGTACCCAGTCCCGCCGTATCCTTGCCAACAAAAAGAAAAGAGAAATGAATGCATTTCAATCTGAAAATAAAAACCAGAGAAAAGAAAATAGAAAGTCCGAGTGAATGAGCAGCTACATGTATCTCTCTCTCTTCGACGGACTAGGCGTGCGCGAATGCAACTGCCGGTCAAGACTGCGTCCAGTCACGAAATCCATCTTTCGAGACGGCGTATTCTCAAGAAGGAGTTGTGGCTCGTCGTCTTCCTGCTTTTTGAAATCAAAACCGCGCTGGTGGTGCCGTGAGGGACTGCCCTCGCCCCGACCAGGAGTTTTGGGGTATTCTAGAGGAAACTGACTGCCGTCGGCAGGATAAGAGAGTGGAGGTTGTTGTTGCTGTTGATGGTATGGTCCTTGGGGTGGATGCTGAGAGTTGGGGTGTGGGTAATGATCCTCTTTCTTGGTGTATTGGTTTCGTAGCGCAACAAAAGACCAGTTGCTGGCGACGGTGATTGTGATGGTGGTTAATAAGAAGAAGGACTGGGATGATGTTAGAACAGTCAATCGTTATAACCTCAGGGTGCGGGGGTTAAAACACTTACAAAAGCTTTGAAGCTAATCGAATCCACAAAACTGGAAATAATAGTTGATATCGTCTGCACCGACACCGTTGCGCGCGCAACTCTAGAGGGATCCTGATCCATGCAACGCTCCCAATTGTTGCAAACGTCATGAAGTGCAGGAGGCCGACCATTGATGTTGCAGCTATTTTGGTTGTATAGCGATCTGCAGGTCGAGATCTCGGCTATAATGTCATTTCTCTTCACATCTGCCGCATGGTCTATGTCTTGTTTGATCGACAAAACGAAGCCAAAAACAACATATGTCACCAAAGAGAAGATAATCAAATTCCAGGCCAGCTGTATCCAATATGACAAAACTGCGGGCAGATTAGGATGCTCATCGATGAACGAAAATAGATGCGCCCAACCAGAGCCCTGCTGTGGTAACGAAGGTGTAGGCTCTGATTTTCCACTATCCGTCTTCCACGATTTCTGCTTCTCTTCCCGACTGCTGGGTCTATCACTATCATAGTCGCTATCTCTCCGTAAATGACGGTCGATGTCACGATCGCGAACTCGTCGTTTGTGGATCCGTCGTGCTTGGTCAGCGGTAGGTTTTGTCACTCGCTGGATTTCTCCTCGACCAGGACTGGGCGCAAAACGTCCATACAGTCCAAAAAGCGAATTCCGTTTTTCCTTTCTCTTCGTTGGGAGTGGCTCGGGGGTATCTTCGTTGTCTGCATTGTTGGGGGAGTACTCTGCGCCAGAGGAGAAGTCTGCGTCGAACTTGCGAGGGGTCTGGAAGGCGGGTTTGCCAAAGACCGCACCTGAGCGAGATGGTGACCCAGGACGTTCAGGCGACGGTTGTGAGAAACTGAAGGGGTATTGTAGAGGTTGCTTCTTGGAAGGGGAGTCGAAAATGCTATGGGCTGTATAGAGAAATGTGTTAGTCGTGGTTTCTTTCTTTAATCCTTCGTGGCAAAAAAGACAGGGAGAGCGATTGGACTGACGCTTTTTGTGTTTGTCATGCTGCAAACCTAGCTGATAAAACGGAGAAGTCACATCGCCAGGGGCTCTGGTCTGCCACTCAAAGTCCATTGGACTCTCAGCAGTGCGTCTCTCCATCTTGAAAGGCAGTGGTTGCTATGATGGATGTTTTGTGGAAGCGGGAAGCGTCAGATTTGTTTACACTTGAAGAAGTCTTGGCAGGCCTTCCCGGGCGACTGCCCACTTGGCCAAATCGGGTTAGCGCTAAGCAGCCCTATTATTCTACTTTCTTCGACACAGTTCATTCGTTCCAACGTCTTCTAGTATTCTCTCATAAAAACAACATTATAAACCAGAAAAACAAAAATCTAACAATCACCAAGCCAGACCCAGGTAACGTAAAAGTACAGGCTCAATCTTCAAGGAACGTATAACGCCGGTTGCTCCTCTCTTGATGCCCGCTCGTGGTATATATGCAATAAATATGTGAAAGCCGGTTAATCAAACAACAAAAAGGTACATGATCTGTGACAGAACAACACAAATCAATATGGAGAATTATACAGAAGCGTGGTCGATAATCTCAAAGTCGTCGTCGACATCGGCAACATAACCGGTGCCGTTCTCATCCTCCTTGGACACAAACTCGTACTCCTTGACGAGCTTTTCGGTCACCTTGTTCTCGTACTTGATTTCGGCAGTGGAGATGGCGCTGGAGAGGACAGTGTTTCCAGAAGAGAAAGCATATACGGGAAGTGCTGCGTCGTCTGCAACGTATCCATATCCATCTACTGCCGCAAGGTACTCGTCGGAAGAGGAGTCGCTGGACAGCGCCTCCTTTACATCATGGTGGAAATGCGTAGAGGCAGCTTCACGAGCTGACCTAAGCGCAGGTTCGTTGTATCGCTTCAATGCTGCATGTGTACTATTGTTCATGGTTAGTCATCGTGAGTCATGCCAATATGACAGAAACAAGACTCTTACGTAGATGAATGAGGAAGCACTGGACGCAGAGGATAAACCACAGGGGTTTCCCATCCCCAGGCATGCTGCACTTGTCGACTGCTGTTGTGATGGCGCGCTCCGCGTGCCCATTTGGCCTTGTGGTCGTGGTCACGCTTGGCCTCGGTGGCTGACCGGCGGAAGTCCGACATGATGCCAGATAGCAACGAAATCGAAAATCAAGAATGTAGTGAAAAAGAGAGAAGAGGAGCAATCTAAAGGCTCCTTTAATGAATAAATATATATGACAACAAAGATCAGCACAGCCTTGACGCGCTGAGTCACAGCTGGATGACTCTTTATTCGGGTACCGAAAGCGGTTAGGGCGTGATAACAGTGATAAGCCAAGATACGAGCCTGTAGATCGTAACAGGCAGGTTGAAGCAGCAAAGCAACTCGAAGCAAAAGAGAAGAGCAAGAGCAGGAAGTAAACCGGGGATATTTATGTATTTTGTAACCCGGATGCTATCGGAGGGAGTACATCGACCTTGGGGGCGCGCGGCGCAGCGACAAACCCCCCCAGAAGATAAGGGTTACGCCATCCGGTGCTTATCGTGGCTTATCACATCTTGCCTGGTTTGGTAGACCCTGGCGTTCAGCTCTGGCGAATCGCGTTTGGCTGTGCTGCACGCGGTTTCATATCAGCCAAGGGCCCATACTCGTGCCAGGTTACAGCCGGGTCAGAGGCCTAAGCTTCAATAGTATGTACGTAGTACGTACGTGCGTGCGGGGAATATTTTCCCCATTCTTATCGTCCCTGCTGCTCAGATACGTAGAGAGATAGCTGAGGATCAGATGATGCGTCATGGGGACAGCCGGAGTATCCCTGGATGCACGTGCGCGCCTCATGACGTCGTCAGCGCAATAACTGGATGTAGCTGAAGATAGGGTCATTATTCCGAGGTTCATAAATCGCCTGTTCTATATATAGAAACCAACCCTAACCCTGTCCCAAACAGTCAATCCGTAAGATCTGAGCGGCTATCCAAGCAGCTAGAGGTCATCTCAACCTCCGGGGTCAACCAATTTATATAATTTATATGTTCAAGAAGCCGCAACATGACGGCCTATGTTAGCCTGCCAAAGACCCGTACATGGATGCGACCTGATGAGCATCCTGTGCCCAGCTATATATCCTCGCAACAGCTCATGACACTGATAATCGGTGCTATTCTCACATAACAGCCGAACATTATCCTTATACCCATTCTGACAATCCTTCATTAGCGCTATGCGCCAAAACTTCTCAATCGTCCCAATATCGGCCTCACTCCGAAGTAAGAATCTTGTCGCTTTCTCACTTTCTCCCTCGGCTGTTCGGTCCGTCCGATCTTATGGACCAGCGGGGAAAGCCTTGCCCTGAATCTTTCCCAGACGCGGTAACGATTTAAATAATCCTCCGAGTCAATGTCTGCAGTCTCCTCGGACACCGCTGCCGGGCCTATTGTCACATACGTGCAACTCTCAGTCTGGTTGTAAACTTCTAAAGGGGGGTTGAAATAAACTGGGCCCTGGTAAAAGAAAACGTTGGAGCCCACTTTCTTTACTAACAGAGCTCGAGGTATTGAACCAGGTTTTCTCCGAAGTTTGAATATTGAGTCATCAGTTGCTGGTGGTTCGGGTTCCGCTAAAAGCCGGTGATTCTCTGGGTCACTGAGAGCCGCACGCAGTTTTACTTGTATCATAGGATGCACGTCTGTCCACTCGTACATTGTTAGAGGGATTTTCTTGAGTCCATGGATGACTTTCCATGGACCAAAGATACTCCCGTTCTTGAGAACACGGAGAGTTGGCTCTGTTGCGGAGATCTCCATGTCCAACAAGCTGTATGGACACCAACTAAAGGGGGTCGGCATGGTTAAAGATCTGTGAAAAAGATGGCCGTGGGAAAGTTTGCCAATCTTCATTAGGGTATCTTGATACACTTCGTGACTGACCGCACCGAGTGTCACTTGAAGTCCTGCTAGAAGGGCACAGATGATCGCCATATCACTATCAAGAGAGGTAGCGCGTGAATGAACAATTTGCAAGAGGTCACTAATCGTCTTGATTGTTTTTTGTCTCAGGCTTGATATCAACTCGGATGCAACTCGATGACGTATTGATTGAGGGTTTGCCAGAATGTCTTCATCAAGGTCCTTTATGACACCATCTTTGAATACGACCTTGACCCGCGGCGAGTGTGTCAATTCTAGGGCAGTCCAACCACGACTGAACCACGGTGACATGATTATAGCAATGCAAGCTGTCTCAGCATCAAACCACTCCCATTTTCTTAGATAACAATCGTGAACCAGGGTGAATTCCGCAGCATCGTAATAGGTATGCATTTCGTTGAGAGCCATATAGCGAACATCGTCGTTTGTCGGGAGGCAAATTGTATCCCACCAGATTCCCTCACATTCGAATCTTTCAGCGATTCCCTTAAAGTAATCATACAGGCATCGGTTTACCTCCCCTTGCGGGAAGTCTCCTACCCCAGTTCCATCTGACCAGACATGGGAGACAGCCATGAAGGGACGAGCAGGTTCAATGATTGACATTCCATCTAGCGTCCATGCGGCTATTTTGCCCGCCCTTGTAGTTTCTTCCAGTATGTCCAATGGGAACTTACCATGTAGACGCTCGCAAGGATCGTCTATACAGGCCTTCAACTCATGGCGCTGATCTACTGTCGTCGAGTCAATGTTTGAAAAGTAGCATGAGTCATATTGACAACGTTCGTGATTTTCATGACCTATCACAGGCTCACCCGGACGAAATTGCATGAGGTATGGGACGATCTTCTGTTGCCACGGATGACCACTGGCAGGGGCCCATAAGCGATGAGGGCAAATTCCATATTCTTCCGTCGCTTTCTCTGTAGCTTCCCATACTTTAGAGTCGCTCGGTTGGAGGTAGAGCTCAGAAGCTTTAACTGTCCCAGATACTTTATTTATATCGGTATTTTTCATGTCCGATGCTTCGCTCAGTCAGCAACTCCAACAGTGGCCCTATAAACAAAACTCTTAGTTCTTCGCTGAGATCAAAAAACACACAATATCCGTGTCCCTGGTGCGCATTTTAAATGTCCTTCCACAGATAGCTTGATTACCTGCGACAGGTACCTACGTGTCAAGCTCATTATCCCTGTAGCTAGGCGCTGCCAATGGCAAGGCTCCCGGTATGCAGTGACTGGCAGGAACCATTTTGTCCAGCGTATCCCGGGCCTTGTCTAAGCGCCCAGATTCGGAGCTAATGTTTCGCATGTCCTGCGCCGCATAACACCCGCTGCTAACAAACGTAACAAGCATGTTTATGGCGTCCTATTCGCTGCATGCTTTTAGTCGCTAAGCTGTTGGGGTCGTGGTGATCATTGCGTACGCCAATGTTTGAGTTAATAGCCCATAATCAACAAGATGCGCAGCACGATATGTAGTGTGAGATGACAACAGTAAATTTTAGCCTAGCCCTGCGCTAAAAAGCGTCCACTTTTCCTGACAACTCACGAGGATGAAATCGACAAGGATTGTACCCGCAGTTCTCACAATGAAAGACTGCTACTTCGTGCGATGCATGAGGGGTACCAACGCTGCGAAAGCCGCTAAGCCCAAGCGTACACGTAGTACGTAGTTTCTATGCAGCGAAGGCATCATCGGTCTTGTCGGTTTGTCTTCGCACAAGCAGATTAGCTTTCGTGGTGAAAATAAACTCCATGATCTCCCTGTCCATGATAGCTCGTTCGCACACTTCAATTGCCAATATTCAAGTGTAGTCAGAACTGCGTCAAATCTCTCATAGTAAATCGAAAGAAGCCATTTCGACGCCAATCCGATTCACTGGCCCTCTAGATTCTACGATGAAATGTTTGGAGAAGTGCGTGTTACATTCCACGGACTCATCTATGCACACCCATGGGCGCAACAACTGGCCGGCATTCTCCCGCTCTCCTCACTGATCGACTTTCTCGATGTCCCTAGAACGCTTCACATCTTTCAGCTCACCGCCGCCGTACCATTCTGGTGCTGGCCCATCACACCGGCCGGCAGTCGCCTGTTGCTTTCGGATGATAATTTTGAGAACGGATGCTGTCTTGATCAATTTGGTACAAGCCCTACCCCTGTCTGTCTAGACGGTCGTTACGGAGATTCTTATAATATGGCGAGCCCGGAAACCTTGCGTCTCTGTTTGAAGACCTGTAAGGTCACGACAATCTCTAATGATCATGAGAACATGAGCAGGGCCGACAAACGGCTTCAGAACCTCGATGTTGTCTCGATCTCTAGGGTTGCGCGACCGAATCCACCAAAAAGGTCAATCCGTTTTATAGCAGCATCTCTGTTTGGTTGGATACTGTTTGGGGGCTTCATTGCGCTAGGAATCATCATGCAATGTTATCTGACACTTGCGTTCCTCACCGTTGTTTTGCTGACAGGATTGACAACCTTTCTGGTTCACGGGGCACAGCCCCGAAGAATGCGGGTCGAGGATGGTAGCTCTTATAACCGACTAGTGGTCGCAGCCATGCACATGAATGAAACTGACTGGAAAGTGTTCTATGGAGAAAGCAGCATTGTCAATTCCCTGTTGAATTGGCCTCTGCGCTCCCAAAGAAGGGCCAAAGACATAGACTGGCTGCTACGTGTCGGATTAAGATTCTTGATAATAGGTCAGTGGGCTTGTGCAATTGGCGCTGCAGCTCTTCAGGGCTGGGATTCGTACTTGATTACCTTTTGGGTTGTTTTCTGCACCTTCTCACAGACATATCTGTTTTCACCGGAGCGTAATGCGAAAGACTGGTTAGGTCGTTCAGCTGAACTAAAGATCGAGCGGTACCATGTACAACTGAGCTCCCGTCGAGCACTGTTGAATACGATCATGGCTCTGAACCCGGACACATTCTGCCTTGACTCAATGACCAAGCGGGACACTGATGACTTCCATGCGGGTGCTTTGAGATGGATTGATCTAATTCTTAAAGCCGGACCTGACAGGAAGAAATGGGAGGAAGCAACGCGTCTAGCCATGATTGACATGAGGTCAGCAGCTCAAGGGTATTTTTCTGAAGGCGAGAAGAAGTGGACTAGTCGGATGGGTGGCTGGGGTTGGAGAGTGACTTACGGTGATTTTTATTGGGCCAGATTCATCCTAGAAGGTATTGAAGTGGCGACTAGAATCTGTCAAGAAGCCAATCTTACTGGGAGATTTGTAGAAGAGATAAAAGTTTTTTGAAAAGCCGGAACAAGTATTCAGGCTGGTGTGTTTAGATAGAAACACCAGATGAAAGAAGAACAGCTTGCGCTCCCACAAATAGGTTGATTATGTACCCGCGCCAGATACCCACGTATTAAGCTCATTATCTCCTTAGCTATGCGCTGCCAATGGCAGGGCTCCCGTGACTCTGCTCCCTGAGTAAGGCCTGAATACTTCCCCATCGGGGATCATCCCGGCATTCCGAGCATTGTTTAATGATCCAAGCGTCCAGGTCGTCAAGCTCCTTGCCTTGAACACACACCACCATACCTTTCAGTGTCTCACGGGCTTCAGCTTTGGTCAAACCACTGGCCAAACCATTATGAAAGCGGCGCATGCTTTCGCTCATCTCGGCAAACGAAGCAAGTGTATCAAACCCGCGGCTTTTCAGTGCTTGTGCGAGCAGTCGATCGTCCTCAGTCACATTGGTGTTACTGGAGTAGAGAGACGCGAGGTCCGCGGTGAGGTAAGATGGACCAAAGGCTTCAGCTGCAGGAACGATGCGAGCAAATTGCCAGTCAATGATGCCCGTGATATTGAACTCCTTGTCGACTAGCAGATGATCGCCTTTGTCGTCTACGTGTTTGAGGAAGAACTGGCCTGGCATATCTGGGGTTATCAAGGTACCTATGTTCTGGGATAAGAATCGGTAGAATAGGAATGCTTCTAATGGATGCTCGTGGTGGAGTTGCCCGTCTGCAATCAGATCCAGATACTGGTCTATAATGCTGGTGATATATTCAAATGTCGTTTTAAAAGGGCCATAAGTGCTGAGAGAAACAAAGCGATTACTGGCGACTGCTGAGACATCGATCTGATCGTCTTCCTTGATCACAAGCGATCCCACAAGAGGCAAGGGGTGCTTGGAGATCTCAATTAGGATATCGGCAACTTGTTGGATGACACCCCTTTTCTGTTCAGGTGATGCCTCATGTGCAAAAAATGGCTTCCCTGGCAGAGCCTGCATCATAATATAGCTGACAGCAACACGGTTAGAAGGGTCAGACGCAAGGCCGTACGCAAACACCTTCGGGGAGGGTACTTTGGTAGGCTCGAGAAACTTGAGTGTAGCATATTCACTTTCAATGAGATAATCTACTAATTCAGGCGGTACATCGCTGAAACCAGTTCGAGGGATTCGGACAATCCACCGGTCGCCGTTGTCGAATAGTAACCAGCCGTGATAATTGGCACAGCCCATGATTGCTCCGGCTCCGATGTGCTTTCCGGTTTTAAATTTGCACTGGACTCCGTTGTTGAGCTGGGTTCCGAGTCGGGCAAGTTCATGGGTGTTGACATGGGACAGCAATTCCCACACTTCATCATTGATTGACTTCTCCCACGCATCATCATCCAGCTGGTTCAAATTATAAGTGAGTGGAGAAATTTCTGACAGGCTAAATATCGTAGACATACCTCATGAGAACTGGGGCAAGTATGGTACTTCTTAGATAAGTGTTTCGCACAGAGATGCTTTTTGCAACTCGCGCAACTTCTCCCACGAACCCCGGCCCTTGTGCACTCAGCTATCGAGCAAGTTGAAAACCGAGGTGTGTGATATGATCCTATATTCTTGATCGTCTTCGGGTTTTCAAAGTGTCCATTCTCGAGACGAAGCAGGGCCTGTAGTCTTGAGTCATCGGCCCATTGATAAATTCGATTTTGGCGCCACACTTCCCAGTATAAGCTAGGAGGGATACCGGTGGCTGTAGAGATAATAGCTTGAAACAAGGCTTGTGCTTCCTCCCAGGAAAAATTCATGTCCATTCCTAGAGCAAAGGAGAACCGGCGCACAAGATCTGGGCCATTGGCAATATGGCCAAGATGCTTGTCTCTGCTTTGTAGTGCCTCGGCCATAATAATGTCATTGGTAGAACGACCAGGTTTGCCCTCGAATATGCCGATGATGTTGGCAGTTAAGAGTGAGGGCCCAAAAGCTTCGAATGCTGGCACGATCCTCGCATATGTCCAATCGATGATCCCGGTGATATTATATTCATCGTCGACAAGAATGTGGTCGCCCTTGTCGTCCATGTGCTTGAGGAAAAATGGGCCATCATCAAGATTGGACTCGAATGAATTCCACCTTCCTGAGTTGGCCAAGTCTTGGAGATACTTGAAGATCAAGTAAGCATTCACTGGATATGCTGAAAAAAGTTGACCATCACAAATCATCTCAAGATATTTCTCAGCAAACATAGAATAATACTCTCTTGCGTTGCGAAATGGCCCCATCTGGCTGAATGTCCCTGTGCGGTCGCCTACAATAGCGCCAACAGAGATCTCGCCATTCGATTGAAACGTAAGGGACCCGATTTGGTCAAAAGGATGTGCTTGAAGGGTGCACAATATTCCCGCCCATTGATCATAGACATGCTGGCGTCGTTCTCTCGATGGCTCCTTGAGCAATAAAGGCGTTCCAGGAAGCTCGTCAATGAGCATGTAGGCGACGCCTACTTCATTAAAAGGGTCATTTCGTAAACCATATCCATGCAACCGAGGCGCAGGGACGTCGATCTTCTCCAGCCATCTCAGAGTGGCGCATTCACTTTCGATGACAGCGTTGCTGAATTCATCCGAAAAGGAGGTATAGTTATATCTGAGAATTCGAGCTAGCCAAGCTGTTCCATTTGAAAATCGAATGCGCAAGTGGATGTGCATGCCGCCCATAAGAGACTTTCCAAGAGGGTCAGAAGCATCAAGCTCACATGAGAGTCCGCCATTGAGCTCTGATGCTCGGTGTAGAAGATTTTGGTCATTGACCTTCTCTCGAAGGGCCTTCAATTCTTGCGTTAGGGCTGCAGTCCAGGCATCGTCGTCAAGGGGATGTTTCTATTCCCGGATCAGAATTTGACTTGTTTTTTTGTTGTTGTTCAAGCAGTTAACTAGCTCACCGGGCAGTCGTGAAGTGGCGAGGAAACATGGGGCGCACAAAAATGCTGCATACAACGTTCACAGGCCCCAGTGTCGAGAGCTGCTGCAGCTGTGCATTTTGGTATGTGACAATCCCAGAACCGAAATATTCCAGATGACATGCTGGTTGTTGGAAATTCGATTTAAATATTATATGACAGAAACATCTCAGAGGGCAATATTCACAGCAAAGGAATATTCAAATTGGTATGTTTGAGGTGAAACACCAGATGAAAGAAGAACAACTTAGGAAGGCGCCATCCGCCTTCGAAGTGCTGCAAACAAAACAAACACAACTAACTAAATCTTTTCATGCTCTCATTATCCAGCGAATTTTTTCTTATCGCCAACATTGCCAACCCTTTTTTTAGACGCCATACCCAGTCATTCACGCAGCCAACTTATCCAACGCCTCCCCATCGAGCATCATCTTGGACCATTCCACCATCTCCTGCGCCCCCAACGCCTTATAAAACTTTATACTCGGCTCATTCCACTTCAACACACTCCACTCCAACCTCTTCCCATTAACCTTTTGCACTTCCTTTGCCAAAAACTTGAACAGCGCCACTCCATACCCCTTTCCGCGCTGCGAGGGCTGCACGTATAGATCTTCTAGGTATATGCCGGGAGCAGACCGCCAGGTGGAGTAGTTGTAGAAATATAGTGCCATGCCCACGGGCACTGGGTTGGGGTTTTCGGTGGTGGCAGGAGGGGTGATGAGTGCGGTGTAGGTTGAGCCCTTTTTGGGAGCGGTGCCGGGGAAGGAGAGCGTGGCGAGGAGGGATTCGTGGGTGGCTTCGACTTCGTGCAGGGCGTGCTCGTAGTCGGCGAGTTCGTTGATGAATTGGAGGATGTAGGGGACGTCTGTAGTTCCAAGGTTAGCACGTATTCTAAGGTTGTCATCCAAAGAGAGGGGATAGCTTACCCTCTTCTGTAGCCAGGCGAATAGTCGGGTTGTCAGACATGGTTGCTGGTATGTTCAAGGGTTTCAATTGCTATATGATTTGTTTATTTTTGTGATTGAATGAGTGAACAAGTGAACGTTGAACAAAAAGTGGCATTGGCCTCTCTATATATACTACACAAATTCTTCTCGGGACGCCCTGTGACATGAGAAAAAAAGAAGGAAGGCTTTGCGGGGCAGATCCACCAGGTAGCTTGCCAGTGGCACAAAGTGTAACTTTTAACAGAATGCTGCAACGTGAGTGGTTGTATCGATTTGTCACAAAATTTGTTTTGGGCAATAAAGTCCGATGTGGGTACTTCGGATCGTCCCGCCAGCAGCTTATCTTATCGCCTGGCATCTAGACTGGAAAAGAAGTTGTATAGAGTGCAACCATGGCAGATAATCTAGTCATAAAGGGCTATATATCATATGATCCGTATCCAATGTTCCATCTACCTTTGTATCTGTACGAGTTGAAGTTCAGCCACTAGAGAAAACCTGCATGGACTACAGGTGCGGACATGCATAACATGACAAAACCCATGTCTCTGGTAGTGGGGGTTGAGCGTTGATAGCCTTGCTAGAATCTACCTTCACGACACTGCATATACAAGAAAGAAGAAGAATAAAAAGAACCCAAAAAAAGATCCCCTGGAAAATACCGGATTGGCTCTTGACTCCCGCAAAATGGCAGATAAAGCTACCCACACGTCATATCTAATTATTGGATCCGGCGTCTTTGGCGCTTCGACGGCACTACATCTCACCGCGAAGTATTCATCATCAACATCATCTCCCTCAATTACCCTCGTTGACAGGCCCGTTCTTTCCTACCACAAGAGCGCCTCCCGCGACAAGACCAGAATTATACGCGCCGACTACCCCGACGCGCTTTACGTGCAACTGGCGCTCGAAGCGAAGCACCAATGGAGGACGAACCCCTTGTACAGCGAATTCTACCACGAAACAGGCCTGGTCTGGGTAGATGTAAACAGAACCGGGTTTGGAAATGATGTAATCGCGAATTTCCGCCGTCTCAGCGTCAACACCAGTACAGACGCGAAATGTCGACTGCTGAGCACGGATGAGATTCGCAGTCTTCACAAGGGGCTCTTTGCCGGTGCCGATTTGGATGGGATCAATGGTGATAGTAATGGGAATAACCAAATCCTCTTAAATGAGAGTAGCGGGTGGGCCGAGGCAAACAAGACGTTGGAAAAGGTCATCGAAGCAGGTGTGGCTACCGGGGCAGTGAGACGGGTTGAAGCGGATATTGCTGCTCTTATATTCGACGACAAGAAGGACGTTTGCACTGGTGCGAGAACTACCGATGGTCGGGTCCTCTCGGCAGATTCCGTTATTCTCGCAACTGGAGCCGAGACTGCCAGACTGCTCGTGGAAAGCGCCCCGGAGAGGGCAAACCTCCATGTTGGCAGCCGTTTGTCGGCTGCAGGGCTGATAACAGGGCTTGTGAGACTGGGCCAGGAGGAGGCGACTCAGTTCCGATCTGGGCCTGCCTTTCTCTTTGCTGGAGGAAAAGCTCAAGGTATTATTTAAGATGAACTAATTTCGTGATAGCTCCGCTGATGCTTGTCAAACACGTCTGCAGGAGGAATGATCCCACCAACGGCAGAGAACGAACTGAAATTCACCTGCGACATAAGTTTCACGAATACCGTCGAAATCTCAAAGGACAAGTTCATTTCCACGCCGCCGCAAGACCCTGTCTCGACTTACTCTGCTCTGTCAACAGCCATGAGTCGCGCCCTCGTCACCGTTAGCGAGGGTATGCTCGGTGAGCGAGCAAGGAATTATAAATTTGAAGACTGCCGCATATGCTGGTAAGTACTTCTATCTCTAGAAGAAGAAGAAGAAGAAGAAGAAGAAGAAGAAGAAGCGTCCTATTTCCTCTCACACTTTTTGTCTTCTCGTCCAGGGACGCAATTACACCCGACCAGGATTTTATAATATGCGCGCACCCACACTGTAGAAACCTTTTCATTGCGACCGGGGGGTCTTTCCATGCCTGGAAATTCTTCCCCATATTGGGTAAATATGTCGTGCAAATGCTTGACGGGGAACTAGATCGTATTCTCGCTCAGCGTTGGGCTTGGGATCGTGATTCCACTGCTTCTGCAAATGAGAGGATGATGCCTGTGCGGGAGATGAGGGATATCTGACTGGAAGGCGTACCACATTACACACGAATGTAAGGCATTTTAAATATTCGAAGGTTGTTGATTGTTACACGACGAGCTTCATGCACGTCTTCTCTTATATACATTACACATTACATACATGGGAATCCAAGTATATATACCAATGTACATATTTACCGAGCATGTGTCAGGTGGATAATCACCGCGACATGACTGCAGACATCCACCTCTGCTCATCGTTTCTAGAACCAAATCATCAGTAACTAATCATCACCATAATCAATATCTGATAACTTACCGGTCAAAATGTAACAGCATCGCAAGCACCGGTATAAGCTGCTTCTGGTAGTTCTTATCCTTCTGCTCCAAAAACTGTAAAAGGACGTTTTTCAGGTATATGTAGTCGATGGAGCCGCCATTAGTCGGCGTCTCGCTGCGTGCTACGGAAGGATGTCTCTCACGGGAACTAGACACAGTTGAAGGAACTCTCCTAGGAGAATCAATGGATGATCTTGACGAATCCAGGCCAGACTCCATCGTCGACGGTCTTTTGCCGGCAATGGTGGTGCCATTGTTCTGACCACCGGCACGGCTGAACTCTTCCGTGAGTGCCTTATTGGCCTTGCGGAATTTCTCAAGTCGATTATTAGTCTCTTCAATGGACCGCCGTAATTCTAATTTTTCCTTCTCCATCTCGTGAACTTGCCGCTCGCTCTCGTCCAACGCGTCCCGAAGTTGCACCATTGCTTGTCGGACGTCCTTTAGCTCCTCCGTAGACCGCTCTGCCTGAAGCTCCAAATCATCCCTTCGTCGCTTCCAGTCTCGCTGTGCATATTCCAGCTCTTCCTTGTCATTCTCGGCTGTCTTGAGCGCCTTCTCCGTCTCTCTAACTTTGATTTTCAGATCCTCCAGTTCTCTAGCGCGTCGTCGACCCATTGTATTGGCATCGTCCTCCGCCTTATCCCGCTCTTCAATGGCAGATTCTAGTCGTTCCTTGAAGTCGCGGACCTTTGCGTCTGTCCGACCCTCAATTTCGTTCAGAAGACGGCGCATCGTCTCGCCTTCACGACTTCGCTCCGTCAAGAGACGATGCGAATCAGCCAGCTCTTCTTCCAAACTCTCGCACCGCTCCCGAGCCTCTTTCATTTGCATTGCCATCTCAGATGTTTGATCTCGCATGCTGTTCATCAAGCTCTGGGCACTAGCGTGTTGCGCTGTCTTTAGTTGAATTTCCTCTCGAAGACTACTCAAGTCTCGGTCAAGCTGGGTGGCTTTCTCTTCGGATTCTCGCAGCTTCGCGCGAGTAGCCTTCAAATCTTCTTGAGCTTTAGACAAATCCTTGGACGTCCTTTCATGAGCCTCCACGGATTGTTGTTTCCTCATTTCGGTCTGGCGTAACTCAGACTTGGTGACTGATAAAGATTCCTCGGCCTTGAGGCGACTGTCAGTCTCTTGCCGGATCTTTTGGTTGAGAGTCTTGACTTCATTCTCGCGATCGGTGACACTGGACTTGAGCGACTTGACATCTGCGCGCAAATCATCGTGTTTGTTCTCCAGTTTCTTGAATTCTGCGATTTTCTTGTTAAGTTCCTCTTTCGTAGACTTCAACTCTGCAGACTCGGCTCGCAAGTTGCGAAGCTCCGGTGTCAGCTTTTGCATCGTAGCCCTAAGGTCTGTGAGATCCTTGAAGCGGGAGGCTGCAAGTTGTTGGGCAGCAGAAAGGTCTTTTTCTAATGTGGTGGATTTGTGCTTCAATTCTTCAAACTCAGTTTTGAGATCCGTATGCACTTTTTGAGAATCGGCCGTCACAGATTCGTGGCTTGTCCGAAGCTCAGCAACTTCCTTTTCAATCTTTTCACGAGCTTCTTCAAGGGCTTGCTTCTCCGCCTGCAGGACTTTCACTTGATCCTTAGCCTCAACATGCTCTTGGCCGATATGTAGAAGTTCGTCTCGCAAAGACTCAATCTCCTCCTTCAAATCTTCCTCTCCCTTCAATTTGGCATGCAAACGTTCGATCGCTGCTTCCTTATCAGTGAGCTGCGCGGTGAGCTCCTCGATCTTCTTCTCAAGAGCTGTCACGTCATGCGACTCGGCTGGTTTTTGCTCTGCCTCCGTTGAAGCAGAAGGCTGTTCAAGTGTCTCCTTAGCTGCAGGCGTTTCCTCGGTTTGCTTGCCACCCTTCTTCTTTTTATTTTTCTTCTTCTTGGCAGAGGTTGCTGTCGAAGGTTGGCTTTCAGTCGCAGGCGCTGCCGCAGGGGCTTCAGGCACAGCCGGCTTTGGTTCAGACGGCTGCAAGATCTGACGGACTTCATCAAAGCTGGCGGTCTTTCCTGCCGTAACCAAGTCGCGCGTTGTCTGCCATTTGGGAGAGAAGCTGAGGCCATCATCTACAAACTTGACAATCTTTTGTAGTTCATCCAACTGAGAACCTTTCTCGGTCAGGTCTGCCCGGAGCGAAGATGCAGTCTCCTCCCCTTCCTTGACCTTGGTCTTCAATTTATCGACCAGTCCCTGTATGACCCCCAGTCGCTTTTCCTTGTCGGCTTTCTCTTTCTCAATGGCCGCAATCTTCTCGGTTAATTCCGATGTGTCCGAGGCTTGCGAAGCTGTAGCTGCACATTCTGTTCGAAGACGTTCGAGCTCGTCCGTCTTTTCCTCAAGTTGGCCCTTGATTTCGGATAGCTCTGTATTCGACTTTTGGACGGATTCCTCAACTGATTCCAGCTTGGACTTTATCTCATCGATTTCCTTTTGTTTGGCGGACTTGAGTTCCTCAATCTCGGATTCGTGCTTGTCCTTTGAGTCTCGTAATCCTTCCAACTCCCTGGTTGTCGTCTCCAACGTAACGACCATACTCTCCGTCGATTCGCGCGCAACCTTCAAGTCGCGATTGAGTTTGCCCACCTCGGTGTTGAGTTTATCGATTTCCTCCTGTTTTGTTTGAACCTCCGATTCCAGGCGCGGTATCTCGTTATCGAAAGAGAAAAAGTCCTCCGACTCTTCCGCAGCGGGTGATTTTGCTGATTTATCCACAGGTGACGTTTTTTCGGAGTCATGTACCTTGGCGGAATCGTCTTCACCCTTCTCCTTGAGGTTTGTCACCTCGTCCCAAGCTTCCTTGGCCGACTTCTCCGCCTCTGTCAGTTTCTTTTTGATGTCATCTCTGTCAGTGGTGACCCGCTTTAATTCGTCCAGCACCATGTCATTTTTCAATGACATTTGGTTCAGATATTCGGCCAGCGCTTTGGGGTCTCCGATCGAAGTCAGCGGTGTGTTCTCTTTCAGGGCGGATTCGAAGGGCTCGATCAATAGGACTCTGGCATGTGCCATTTTATACGCTTTGAGAAGGTCTAGACAATGGTCGATGGCGTTAGTAAAAAGTAAAAAATCAATGCGCAGTGAAATTTACCATTGTATTTGGATTCAATTCTGTCCAACCGTCGCAGTTTGGCACGCACTTCAATCGGCAACTCCGGGGTCGGGGCAGGCTTCGATTCAGCATTATCCGCTGTGGTCGACTCAATGTCCTTGGAATCCGCAGCTGCGGCTTGCTGCTTCTCACCATCGCCCGCATCAGCCTCAGTCGGCGATTCCTGCAGTGGCGCAACACCAGTACTAGCAGTGGAGATCGCAGTCTCCGGGCGCGGTGTCGATGATCTGCTGGATCCTACAAGCGTATCATCGTCGCCAAACTCAAACTCCTTCGGATCGGGGCCTCTTGTTGCCGGGAGTGTGCTGTTGCTTCGTTGTCGTGGCGTCCTCGTCGAAGGGCGGCGAGCAGGGTTCGTTCGTGCGACGCTTTCTTGGGCGGTTCGTTGTCGCTGTTGCTCTTCGGCAATGCGGGCGTCTATAGCGCCGCGAATACGCTGTGAAAAATATTGTCAGAACCGGAGAGCTTCGTTTGTGAGGTGCATGCGCTGTGCGGATTTACCTGGAACATGATGTTCTTTCTCTTGCCTCCGGCCGGGCAGCCACTTTAGAGAAATTCAACAGAAACACCAGGCGGAATGGTAGACATTTAAACAAAAGAGCGAACCAAGAAGAGAAAGCAAGTAAATAAAGACCAAAATAGAGAAATATGTTTGAATGTGGGAGGATCAAAAGTTGGAGGTCAAATATTCTCCTTTCTTTCTGTGAGCTGTCATCGCCGCGCGGAAAGAGCCACCCATGTGGCTGAGGCGCCAAGACTCGCAAGGCAGCCAATCACGTTGCATCTTCTATAGACCTTCTTTTATGAGGTTGCGTATAAGCCTGACATGTGCAGTACAGTGTTCATTTGTACGATATTCGGCTGAAAATGAAATAGTTCTTGAGCTGAAATTATACAAAGATGCTAGAGTTGCGTACAAGTTACGTATATTCATTAGAGGTGACTTCATAAAGAATGTACATATATTATTAGGTATTAATCGACGCATAAATCGACTGGGTATGATGATAATAAGAAATCCATCCAGCACCAATAGCCCCGTCTCTCCATCTCGTTTCTTTGGTATAAAATAAGCTAGAGCTTCATTTCCCCATTTCGTCTCGTCGTTGATGAATCGTCAAATACTCAAAAGCTCAACTGCAACCAGCCAACGCAACATAGACAAGCAGAAGATACATTTCCAACTCATACAGATCAAAGTCAATCAATCATTACATCTTCCATACATAACTGACACACCCGTTTTGGCAAATAGGTAGCCATCGCTGCCAACATGCCACTCGTAGATCTCGATTAAACTTGGGCTGGACCAGGGTTAGCCGGCGCATCCAGTGGAGCACGAGTCTGGGGGTGCTTCTCCCGACTAGCAACTGCATCGTCATTCCTCTCAGACCAGCGTGTGGAGGTCTCGAATGCGAGGCCGATAGCAGTAAAGATGCTGTATTGAAATACTTGGTCAGTCAAGTGGTCCTTCAAGAGATTACGATAGAAGGGTAACTCGACACTTACAAGGCTAGGAAGACAAAAGCCTCGGCGGCATGCTTCAGAGAAGCATTGACACCAGAGGGAGCCTGCAGACGAACGTTGCCAGTGCTGTAGCTCTGGGCAGCGAAGATGAAGGCAGTCAACCACCTGGTAGCGATTAGCATGCATGTTTCATAACAAAAGGCAGCGCAAACGACGACTAACAGATAGGAGAAAATAAAATCAATGACCACCACAAACTTGCTAAAGGTCGACCTGAAGGGCGAAAGGAAAGCCGGAATGAAAAACACCACTGAGAGAACAGCAATAACCTCGTTGAAGACGATGTGAGTGTCGTGATGTTGTTTCTTGACAAAGTAGGAATAGATACCCATGGTGATGACGGCGCTGATCCACTGCAGGGTCCGGGTGGCCAGCAGGATGGGGCGCGAGAGAGCTCCTGGGATAGGCATGTTGATAGATATCTTGTGAATTACCTCGATGCGTACTTGTGTATACTGTCAGGCTCGGTCGACTCCTGTGTGCAGTGGTATGATTGGTGTGGTCTGGTCTGGTCAATGAGAGAAAGGAAAGAAAAAATGCATAGCTTGGGGAGAATCAGGACTTTATACCTCGGCAGGCTGGGTGGTGGTGGCCAACAGTCAGGCAAGGACATCATAACAACATCACATCGCACCGGCGTCTGGGCTCATTGGCCCAGGCGTTTGGTCCGTGCTATCCGTTACAGAGTTTCCAATTTCCATAATGGCAAGCTCTTGAATTTTAATAAATGGGTCCATTCAATTAGCTCCGACATATCCTCACGACCTAGATGGTCTCTGTACGCGCAAGCAAATTATCGTCGTCCCCGTGACGGCCGTATTACGTTATACAATACATTCCGAGTATATGCAGCCAGCAAATGCTGGGTCCGGCATCTGCAATTTGCGTCTAATTGGCCAAAGCAGCGAGGGAGGTCTGTATAAATTACCTTTTCCCCAGATGGTTGAGCTCAGACCACGGTGAGGCATCGGCATTGACTGACCCAAAGGAGAAATAGCTGCACGTTGAAAAGAGGGGAGGGAAGCCCAAAGGGGAAACACCCTTGGAGAGTCGGCGTGGAAATTTTGATAATTGATTAATAATTACGAGGTTGGCCCAACCTTAAGTTGATTAAGTTTTTTGATGATTTCCGTACTGTCATGTTAGACATGCAGCTGTTGGCACGACATGCGATGCAAGGTGTCACGCAAGGCGAGTACATACATAGTAGTTGTTGAGCAAGCAGCACAACTAACCACGTACCCCGAACAATGTACGCCTCCGTCATTGTTGCGTGCGAATTTGCCAGTGGCGAGGCAGTGTCCCAAGTTTATTGCGTGTTGACTTGTTATTTTTCGAAAATATCCTGATTGGTTGCCAGAGTGCACAGTCTGGAACGACGCGGAAACAAGGGTCAGTCAGCCAGGGATACTCGGATGGCCATGCCGAGAACCTTCAGCAGCATCCATCACCTGATGTCTGAAATTTTCTTTTTTGGCTGCGCTAATTGGAGATCCTGATCGCTGGTTCGTGTCATAGCGGGAGCTTTGGGGTTTGTTTTGGTGGAAGCGAGCAAGCTAGCATGTTGATTGTTTGTTGTTCCAACTTCCTACTTTCCCACTAGGACGTGCCGTCGAGCCGACAAAGAGGGTATCAAAGAACAGAAACAAGAAAAATACCATGACTTAATGCACCTAGTATACTGCTGATGATACGAAATGATGATATGATGTGGTGTGATGTGAGCTGCAAACGGAGTAAAAAAAAAAGACGAAGAAAAGGCGAGATGACGTCGCCGAGTGCACTAAGCCGAACAGAGGAATCGATGATTGACGCTAGTTCGTTTAAGCTCATTGTCTAATCCCAATATGGTCTAGCCGTCGATCGCCCGCCACCCACCCACCGACCGCCAGATTCCGCGCTGGTGATTGGTCCAAGAATTCATTTTATGTCTACAAAATGGACGTGTCACTATGCTGTGCGTTCACGCTCAAGCAAGTTGAAGCAACACGTTGTCCTGCCTCGAGTTGCTCAAGGCATCAGCTGATTACCAGTTCCGGCAGCATGCTCGGTGGATATCTAGTGTTGACTGCTAACAGGCCAACCTTGCAGATCATCCATGCAAGGTTTTGAGCCATTGACGAACACGATAAATGGGACTTTTGACTTCGATATAACTACACATATGTATATTTGAGTTTAATAATATAAGCTTTAGGTGTACGTGTTATTTATGCCGCAATAAGTCTTAAGATCACCGATGCTTGATTATTGTTATTGCCAAGCAGTCCGAGAGTGACAGGACTCGGAGCTCATCACAAATAATGCGGGATTTGAAGGAACACATGATGTGCATTTATATCCGTATGCCATCCTAGTCGGATAGTCTAAAATGTCCCATTCTTCCATTCGAGCCATGAGTTTTCCGCGGCCAGTCAGTCGCCCCGGTAGCCAGGCAGGAGGAAGTAGGGCAGGGATGCGTTGGAAGCACTGACTCATTTGTGCAGATCAAGCATTACCTACCTAGCATCACAGCGACTGGCCTAGGTGTAGAAGCGGGGGTTATGCATTATGCATATTTCCTGGTTCTGTACGGAGTGCATTAGCCAAATTATTGTCTGTTGTCTAACTGAAGCTGCATGCCGATCATTTTAGTCACAGCCAAGGTTTTGGAATGCGCTGCTAGCTTAGAGAGGGAAGGAAAGCCGATTTGATTTTTGCCTTTGGTTGAAGAAGAGTATTGGTAAAGAGATAGAAGTTAAGTCCGACGCGCATTGGCTAGATACCTACTGTAGTAGGAATTTTTGCCTATAAGAACGAATCGGGCCCATGTATGTGTACAATAGACATACAGTCCCAATCCAAAGACGTTATTACGTTTATTATTAGTACCGTTCTTATACTGTCTTCCAAATTAGGATACAGTTCTCATATAGACATGCACTTGGACACTCTCCGAATTATAATGATAGAATAAAAGGCTACTACTAGAGTCGCCCTGTTTCGGCATCCCTCTTATTGTAGACTTCGGCCAAGAGATTGTGATACTCCATTTGTTGCCAGAGCATATATACTCTGCGTAGGATTGTACGGCGCATTTATCCTGGTCGTCACTAGCTTTCGAGTATTCTGGATGAGAGTGAGTGGCTAGCTTGGCCACATCAGAGATCTGATGGCATTGATCATAGTGTTGACTGGCAGCCTCCCATACATTATTCATGGAGTTCTGGAGACCCGCGATCCAGACGGGGTGATCGTTCTTGACATTTGTCGGGTACGGAATTCGTAAGCGGCATCAACGTACCGCATTGTCTCATCATCCTCGTCGTAAAAGATGTCGATATTGTAGCTGACATACCCATCTCTAGCTGATATGTCATCAGCGTCTAGTCTTAGTAGACGTTGAGTGTCGCTGTCGTATGCTACCTCCTTGTCTCTGATGAGCTGTATGAATCGCATGAACTAGGCTTCATCGTTCCAAATATTAGCCTCTCTTGTGCTATGTATGGGTGAATCGTGGCCCTTAAATTTCGCTCAAACACAACACGACCGTCGCCGGTTGGCCACCCCCGAAAGCCTCTGGGTATGTGAGAGACTTTGTAAGGAGTGCATTTTGCCTGCCGATTCCCATTAAGAAGACAGAAATGGATTCTCTTCCATGGAATTCGAATGTATTGTGGCCATAGAAGACTTGACGAGCTTCGTCGTACACTTGACGGCTTGTTGATAGCAGGGACAGCAGGTTCCATCGAGGATTGTGCTGTAGATAAACCCCTTTGGTGGCCTGAACAGTCTCGGTCTTATTGACAATAAAGACACGATCTCTTGGAAGTGAAGGCGGCGTTGTATATCATGTCGCGTATTTCTCGAGGAAGTTTGAAGAAAGGGAATACGCCTTGTGGCTGCCGCGATTGGTGACGTTCCGGAACAAGACCATCATTGGGAACAATTGCGCCGCTTCTTTCCGTGTCCAGGTTCTCAATCTCTAAGACGTCGTGGACGCCATCTGCCGGAATTCGCAAACTACCCGTATATCGGAGGACATGGTCCTTCAAAGCCTTCTTGCCGAAACACTTCTTGCCACAGAATGGGCATTTCTGCAGTTTCCAGGCCATGGTGCTCGTGTCTGGTCGGCCTGTCGGTATGCTTCGACGGATCTGGTAGCCCGGAGGACGCTCGACAATGATGCTGTAAGCGTGTGAAAGGGGAGGAAAGAATGTAGAACTCTGTACGCTTCGATGGATCCGGCAGCGCGAGAAAGTTCGAAAGGGGTGAGCAGACAACGTAGAAGTATGTATGGTCCAATGGATCCGGTAGCGTGAGGGAAGTCCGACAATGATGTTGTAGCGGCATGGGGAGGAAAGAGCGCGTAGGACTACGAGTTGTTTCCGCCTCGACCATGTTGGCCTAAGGCAGAGAGCTTACAATATATGTGTTTAACGTCCTTCCCTCAACATCATATTGCCTATCAGCAATATTTATAAATATCCAGAGCCCTTCTCATGGTAATATCACATATGACTACTTCCTGCTTCCCATATATATCCCAAAAGGTCTTCAAATATTGTTATTCTAGATCTTGTATTTAGTTATAGTTGCTTTTTAGTGATGGCGGATAATAACCTTATTTTTCGTATACCACTTGCCAAGCTTACTGGAATTGTTAAAATGAATAAAATTGTGTATCTAGTGAAAGACTTTGAAAAGCTTTGACACGAAATCTAGTGAAGAAGTGTATGTGTGGCAAGAATTAATCCATTTGTGGCAGCGAAAGTATTTCCTTGACTGTTGGTACTTCTTTTATGTATACTATGATAACTTTCTATGATATTACTGGATATTATGATTAGTATATGTATTTATTGACGAGAAATGTCTCTATGTGCACTTATGTTCTTCTGCTCCTCGATGAGATCTGCCCCCATGAGTCCATTTACAGTCAGGTCCTCGGTGGCTTAGGTATAGCTTAGGTATATTAGGTCTATATGTATGAGTAATCCTCATATACTCCTTATATTTGCGCTCCTTGGACGGCTTTACTTACATGATATGCATTGTAAGTGGGATTATAAGAGCGTTTTTTAATGTCCTAAGTTTGCTAGAAAAAATTTCCACGATAGTTGCAATAGCTGTTCGCCTGTCTTCAACAACATGATAAAGCAATGCATACCTTTGGAATTTATTCAGCGCAAGTGAGAGCTTGTCATGTTGATGCTTGTAGTTGCCAATAGTGATCTTCTTTAGAGCCTCACTCATCTCTATCTTGTTGTACCTATAACTCCTTCCTCTATTTTCTGGAGAGCAGCAGCCCGCACGGGGTGATCATCCTTGATACTCCGTGTACGGAGTTCATATGCGGCCTTAAAACCTCGCGAAACCAATCGCTCTATTCCGCCATCAATGTCTTCGTCATGCTCGTACCATTCGATCTTAAGTTGATAGCGGCTATATCCATCTTTAGCCGACACTTCATCAGCATCCAGTCGCAGTAGGCGATGAGCGCTGTTATGATATAGCTCCCCCCAAGGCGTATTTTCAACCCTTGTAGACATGTTGATATGTAACAAGCCCAGATTTTGATTTTCATCGTTCCAAATATTGCTCTCTTCCTGCGTGATATATGGCTTGACGATGTTTATGAAGTTATGATACCCATAACTGCCACCAATTGCCTCTCGATGTTTAAATTTTAGCCAATGGACAGAATTCAAAAGAAGAGCATTTTGTCTGCCAATTCCGATAAGGAAAACAGGAAGGGTTTCCTCGTAGAATATGGATTTATTGTACCGAAAAAAAATTCCACGTGCCTCGTGGTATATCTGCCAGTTTACTGCCAGAAGGGATAGTAGGTTCCTTCTCGGATTATGCTGGTAAATCCCCTGAATAGTCGGATCTAACTCAACCTTGGTGACATTGGTGAAATATAACTCTTCGAAAGTGAGGACAGCCTTGTATACAATTTCGCGTATTTCTATTTCTCATCTCGTCAGACCGCTCCTTGGGAAACGATTTAATGATTCTTGTCTTTTTTTCGACTTACCCAAAGGCAACATAAGAAATGGAAACACGCCAGTTGGCCGCCATACCTTGTAACGCTCCGGATCAAACGACTATTCCGAGAAATTTTGCTCTCCACTATTCGCATATTGCGCGCAATGAGCAACATGTTTTATAAACTTTCGCGGATCGCCGATAAGATCCGGACAATAAGGACATTTATAAGAATCGCCATTTTTGTCTTCTCCTTCGTCAAAGAGGGCCGCTGTGTAGCCGAGCTCTTTTATTTTTAATACATCATGTATTCTATCGGCGGGAAGTCGCCATCTCCCAATATACCGGAGTAAATGAATCTCCAAGCCTCTTTCGTTGGGATATTGGGCATGGCAGAATGGACAATCCTCAGGTTTCTTGGATTTATTGGATTTCTTGGGCATGGTGTTGTGTCTATCTCCCATAGGTATTAATGATAGGAATCCCGAGAAATATATCTCGGTTGCGGGCAGAGTGTGTTCCCCGCGGCAGTGCCCAGGTGCTCACCATACACAGGTTGATAAGACGAAGACGCTGCACAATACACGTTTTCTGACACAACAAGATTATGACATCAGACTTCTTTCCAGGATCAGCTTTTCACGGGCATCCCCGTACAGATAGGCAGCAACAGCCCAGTAGATCCACATTAGGCATAGCGCTTCCCCCCTGGGAATTTGTCAAATTCACTAGAACTGTTAAAGCAATAATTTTTTGCATCCAGGAAAAGACAATGAAGAAAATTGACTCGAAATGTAGTCAAGAAGTTGTGTGGCAAAGACTTGTCATTTGTGGCAACAACAAGAACCGTGCTTCAACATCATTATAAGGTAACAGTTTATCAATTACATGCACCTAAGAGCTCGTCATGTCGATGTTTACGGTTACCAATAATCCTCTAAGCTCTGTCTTGTTGTACCTTGGCTACATCATAATAACTGAGAAGCGTCTTATAGAGGTAGAGCGACGTCATCGAGCGAAAGTAGATGGTATAGACTGCTTGCGAATAAGATATATACAGGCAGCACATTTTCATGACTTGGCGAGGGTTGAAATCTTGTCAATTGCTATTGTTCGGTCATACGATGGAACAGTTGCGTTAGGAAATACTTTGAGGATAATATTGTTGATATCATACGGATTAAAACGAAGGAATTGAAGCATAGATGTATGTATTGATAGACCTAAGTACATCATATTTCCATGATTTAGCAGGGTTTGAAATGCTGTTAATGCTGGGGTTCAAGTGTGATGTACAATTTTAGATGCCAAAAAGGGTCCGCCTTATCTTTAGAAAACCCTGGTAAGCCCTGTACCGCACGGGGTGACCATCAACAGGCCGTGAACGCAATACATATGCAGCCTCGACGCTTCGCCATTTTTCGTCATTCTCGAAGCAGGAGAGGCTAAGTTTGTAACGTTGATAGTCATCTCCAGTCGAAGCATTGTCATCATCTAGTCGCAGTAGACGATCGTTGCCGTTATTAAATACCGATATGAAAGACATGGTGGCTAGTAACATGCCCATAAATTGGTCTTCATCGTTCCAAATGTTGGCCGCTTCCTGGATATATGGCTCAATGGCTTTGAGATTGTTCTCAGGCTCACACTTGCCACAATCACCAAAATGGTTACAATTCGCCCATTTAATAGACTTCAGAAAAAGTGCGTTTTCCCTGCCAATTCCAACTAGAAAGCCAGGAATGCTTTCTCTCTCTTTAAAGACAAATGTATTGTACCGATAAAAGATTCGACGTGCTTCATGGTACACTTGACGGTTCACTGCGAGAAGAGATAGTAGATTCCTTGGGGGATTATGCTGGAGGCTGATCCATTGACTAGTCGGCCTGACGTTGGTCTTTGTGACATCGTAGACATATATCTCATGAAAAGTGAGGGCAGCTTTGTATATCATTTCGCGTAGCTCTAGATTCATATCACCATTGAAACGTTAGTAAAGTGCCTCCCTGAAGAGAACTTGAAGATTCATTTTTCACTCTCAACTCACCTAGAGGCAGCTTGAAAAATGGAAACACGCCGCTTGGCTTCCATACTTTGTAACGCGGCAGATCAGACGACAATCCAGGGAGAATCAGATCATGCCAGCGATTAACATGATTCATAAACTTGAACTCATCACTGATAACCTCCGGACAAGATGGACATTTATAAGAAACGATTTCCTCTCTGTCATTGTCTTGGTCGTAAAGTTTTTTGATCTCTAACACGTCGTGGATCCCATCGGCAGGAAGTCGCCATGCTGCCGTGTACTTGATGAGATGATCTCGCAAGGCCTTTTTGTTGGCGTATTGTTTGTCACAGAATGGACATTTCTGCATTGTCCAAGGCATGGTGTCTGTGTCTGGACCGCCTGGGTATTTCACTTGATTGTGTGAGCTAGGTAGTCAGAGCCATGTGGTCAGGGGATGCTTCGAAGTATCTTGGGTCTGATTGATTGAGGGGCTAGATAGATCAGATGACTGCGAGCTGTCAAGGCCCTCTGCAGAACGATGGTCAAGAGGATGTGAGATAGAGAGAGGAAGGTTGAGATGAATCAGAAGAGGTTGGTAGTTTTGGGGGAAGAGTTGTAATGAGGAAGAAGCTCAGGACTGGTGGAGCGTTCGACAATGATATTGGGAAGAGTGAGGAGGAGGATGTGGGATAGGGAGAGGAAGACAGAGACCATCCAGACGAGGTAGGGAGTTTGGGGGATGTCCCTGAGAAGAGTTGCAACGAGGAAGAAGTTCAGGACTGGCGGGGCGTTGGACAATGATATTGGGAAGAGTGAGGAAAGAGTAAGGTATCTTCCTCAAACAAAGAGTCCACACGTGACAACGTTGGCCTAAGGCAGTGAGGTTGTGTTTTCCTTCCCTTTTTTTGGTGTGGCTCCTTCCGTAAACATGGCCACCATGAAGGGCCAGATCCTGATGATCGGTATTTCCCTTAAAGCCAAGACAGATTCGATATCTAGTCTTCAACTGCTTTGTGAGAGTGGATATAAAGTATGTTGCAGTTGCTTCTCGCAAAGTTACAAGCATGTTCAGTGAAACCTGCAAAAGAAATGTGTGGTCAAGACAAAAAGTAAGTGATAGTCTACGCTTGGAAGAGATTGATGTTTTGTTTTGAATTTTTGAATTTGTTTGAGAATATTAATATTTATATGTCTAGATACATTGGGGTATCACAAAGTCATGGGCATCATGTTTGTATAGTTGTTGTGTTGTCTTGTCAGCTGATGAGTTTAAGCAGTAGGTCCGACATTCAAAGTCATCTCAGTGCCAGAAGGGCAGCCATGAGTGGCATGGTCATCGTTCCAGACAAGATAAGCATCGGCACAGGCGGTATCACCAGGAGCACAAGTGGCAGAAGGGCAGCCAGAGTCATTGGAAGTAACAGCGAAGCCGGCAGAGGTGAATTGAGAGTTGGTGCCCATGTCGATGCAAGAAAGATCCCAGAAGATGGTGTCGCCTTGCAAGGTGTACTCGTACTGGAGGACGTCGACTTGCTCAGGCTTCATGGCCATCTTGATGGAGATGCCGCCGCCGTTGGGGTTGGTTTGCCAGCTCTCAGTGTAGCTTTGGCCGGGGTCGAGGCTGTTCATCTGACCCTCGCCTTCGCTGACGGACCAGTAGTAGATTCTGTTCTCGAGGTTGTTCTTGATGTTGACGTTGCCGCCACCACCGCCGCTGTTGGCAGTGCCGTGGGTGGAAGAGGTGGTGTTGGTGCTGGTGGTGCTGTTCATGGAGGTAGGAGCAGCAGTGGCAAGAGTGCCAAAGGCAGCGAGGAGACCGAGAGCCTTGGTGAAATACATGTTCACTTGAGAGGTGTTGGAAGAAGTATTTGAAAAGAAGATAATTGTGGAAGACTTGTGAGTCTTTCTCAAAGTATGTATAAAGAGTGTTGTTCTGGTATCTCTCTGTGTTCAGAGAGATATTATCAAAAGAGTGTATTGGTTTTGATTGTTTGTCTGACTGATTGACTGATTGATGAGAATGAGGATGGACATAGGGTGCGAATTCCATCCTTATTTATACCTTTGAGGCCGTCGTGTTCCCTCCATAATTCCCCCAGAATTCAACCGATATATCCCCTGGAGCCGTGCCTGAGCCGATATTCGACCTGACCATGGTACGGCAACACCGCAGCCGGATTTTGGTTCTTGCACCGATTGGCTCAGGGACGTGTCGATGCCGAAGTTCCCCCCTGATTTTCCTTCCGAACTCTGGTTTGGCTATGCATGGATCGGCGAATCTGGGGTATTTCTGGGGTATTACGTCTTCAGTGGCGAGTGCAAGCTTTGATAGGCCGTCGGTATAAAGCCTCATTTGCGCCACCGGCTACTATCCCGAGGCAGGGACTGTATGACGATGACTGAGCGGGGATGTAGCAGTCAATGGGTGGTTAGGATGTCATCGACTGGAGTATGATTCATCAAGTGACATTGCTTGAAGGATTGTAAGGAAGGAACCGTTTCATTTACGTATAGGAATACCTAGTTAAACTAATGCTAAGAATACTAAATGACGCTACAATGCCGAATGAGAATACAAAAAACAGACCGCAGACCTAGAGACAAAGAATGCCAACGAGACGAGGAGAAGAGGCAATTCTGAGTTCATTTCTTCGACCTCTTGCTTCGAGTCCGTGTTGATACTCCGCTGGTTGATCGTGATGCTTCCTCTTTGGTAGTATCTTCGTCACCATTCTCTCCCCCATCTGATTTGTTACTATCACTGACATCATTCTTCTCTGTCGGTTCGTAATCATCGCCAGATTCAGATTCAGACCCAGCCTCTTCCTCTCCTTCAATTTTATTATCCGATTTCGCAACCACCTCTGTATCCGTAGCTGCATCCGCAGCAGCCACCTGCTGAATAGAATCAAGCACTTTCTTGGCTTCACTCTCCTCCCCATTCCACGCACCACAACCACCACACCTCCACCTCCCCAATTCTTCCAAACTCTTAATACCGGGCGGCGCTTGGCCATTGACCAGTCGACAATTCTGGCAGATCAACACAACCCTGTTTTTTGGCGACATTTCGTCTTCGCCGAGTAGCACATCTAAGAACCGATCGTACCATTTCGGTCCGACGTTGATACTGCCACCGGCACCGCCGCTGTATTGAGATTGTGAAGGAGGAAAGGCGTTTGGTGCGAAGCTAGCTTGTTGCTCGGTATATCCTTGCGAAGAAGAGGGAGGTGGAGGAAGAGGTTTGCCTTGAAGGTAGTAGTCATTATTCGGTGGAGGTGAGCCAGGCTGTGGCCCAGATGGCATTGCTTGTGGTGGTGGTGGACGTCTAATATTCGCCGTCGGCGGAGGCGGCAACCCCGTCCTCCCCGACGCCATAGCCGTGTTTGCTTGTTGCTGCTGCTGTTGGTTTGCATCTTTCCGCTTGGTATTATTCTTTCCTGCTGCTGATTTGGGCTTATTATTCGGCGAAGGTGAGTCTCCGCCATATTTCTCCAGTAACTGCTGCGTAGAGTTGTATCTCGTAGCGACCTTGAGCTTCTCAATCGTTTCGTCGCGCTGTTTGTTTAGGCTGTCCAAGTAGGTCTGCGTTCGTGAGATGCGGTACTCGAAGTAGCGACTTGCACCGGCGCGGACGATGTATATCCTATCCACACGGTCAGTCCACCAATCCACGGACATATATTGAGAAGAAAGAGGCGTACGCAAACGGCCCTCCAAGAACAGCGCCATATTCCCAAGGCCCCCAATTCTCCCGCCCCAGCACGAGAAAGTCTATGGTCGTGTAGAGAATGTATATAAAGATCGAGTACAGCGTCCACAGCGCCTTGAAGCGACGCGCCTGCTGACGAAAGCCATCGAGCTTAGCGGTTGTCTGCTTGTGTTTTTCGGAGAGATTTGAAAGCGTCTTTTCGAACGAGGCGGGTGAAGTATCGTCGCCCTGATTGATTTGATGACTTGTTAGCTCTCTGTTTGTTCTTTTTTCCATGGTCTATTCGAAGGCTCAAGAGAAATTGCGGGGCGTGGGTAAAGTACCTTCCAGGGCCAGAGTGATACCATAGCAGTAGACTTGATTTCAGGCCAATATCACATTTTAGGTCAGGCTAATAATATCGAGTGAAGGCGTGTCGCCTGTCGAGCTGTTGATGAAGTGGGAAGACAACGACGTCGGCGGCAATAATCAAGTTGGCAGCTGCGGAGGTGCACGGACCAACGGGTTGCCATTATTTTGTTGCCCAGCCCTAACTAATTTATCTGCCTACGATTTTCAGGATCATGTTGTGTTTGTTCATCATATGCATTCGCTAGCTAGATCTATATGACCTTATTTAAATACGCAATTAATAATGCTTGATGGATACACCCAGTTATCAAAGCAACGCCTGCGCCATCACATGCTTTACCAATGCATCATGTAGTTGGTTATGCAGAACCTCAACGCCAGAATAGAAAACATAGCAAACGATAGATATAACCAGGAAGGATTAAATACTGGCCCTCCTTGGTGCCATGGTCCTTCTCAACTTCTTCTCCTCCGTCGACTCCTCTGCCACCGGCAACGCGCCCTCACTCTTCAACTTCTCCAAGAACTGCTTCCCATACATATACCCGACTTCATAGATTTCATCAAAGCGGCCAAAATCCAACGTCCCATAGGGGTCGATTGGCGGACGCATATACACACACCCCGGCATAATCTTTGCGCGCTCCAGACTGTCTACAGACGACACGTACGCAAGCCGGGCCTGGATCTCGCTGAGCGTGATGGGATTCGGGACTGCCGAGAACGGATTCCAGCGATTGACAAACGTCCAGAAGCCAGAGAGTGTGTCGCCGTAGTCTTGAGGGGTGTCATCGTCTAGTGCGCCTACGTCGACTGCGAGAATAATGTCTGCTCCGAGACTCTTCATGTGTGCGACTGTGAGATTGTCGACGTATCCGCCGTCTAGCAGCAGGTTGCCTTCGTCACAAAGAGGTGGCAACAAACCCGCCAATGACATGGATGCGCGCACATATCGCCACACGTACCCGGAAGAATGGAACTCGTTTCGTGACTTGCTGATGTTGGTTGTGTTGCAGTAAAATTCAAGCCAGAAATCTTCAATTTGACTGTCGCCAAAGGTCTTGAAAATACCTCGATTGAATTCATGTCCCGTAGTATATGACACGGCCGGATACGTCACGTCGAGAGCAAATCGCCAAATGCTCCCCATTCTTCCGGCAAACTTCTTCGCGCGACCATACATGGGGACGACATCGGCATCTCGCGAATATAGCGCGCCGATGAATGCGCCTATAGACGTACCGCCGACAATGTCTATGGGTATTCCGGCTTCTTCAATGGCTTTGATCACACCAACATGCGCGATGCCTCGTGCTCCACCTCCACCCAGCACAAGTCCTACCGATTTACCGCATAACCGACGTGCTAGTCGGTGTAAATCGCCCTTGAATGGTGTCTGCTGTGAATATAGCGGGGTTTGACGGATGCGACGAGATGTATACTTTTGGATTTCGGCTTGGAGAACCTGTACTCGCTGCTTCAAGGCTGTTCCAAAGCGTTTGGTTTGAGGGTGCGTGGGTTCCGTAGTCAGGCGATATGACATTTGAACATGGTGGTGTCCACCATTTATCCACATGCGATTCTTCAGCCAGCGGCGCGTCAAGCCTGGTGGACAGTATCGTTCAGCATGGAGAAGGACAAGTTCTTTACGTGCTGTAGTCTTCATGCCAAGTAAGAAGCGCTCATATTCGCCAATGCTAGATGAGTCTTCCGCAAGCCCGACCAGAAGAATGCAATCAGCCTGAGTAATACATGTCTGCGTCCACGGGGCGTTGACATTTGTATCGGCAATATAAAGCACCATGCCGTATTTTTCCTCGAGGTCAGCCAGGTATTGCGCTAGCTTGAGCTTTCCCATCTTGCTGAAAGCATGTCGACCAAGGTGGTTCAAGATAGCTGCCTGGTTCAGAGAAGTAACTCCATTCGTGACGCCGATCTGAGTGAATGCGTTCAAAAGTCGGTTCCCAAACTCTACCACGGGGATACCTGCTGTCACCGGTAAAACAGCAACAGTACGCATATTTACCGTCGACGTAGCCGTATTCGCCACATTTACGTCACGAGGAAAATAAGACTTGTCTGTAAGAGGGTTGTAAACAAGATCCCGCATACGTTGAGCGATCAGCTTCGAGATCTGAATAGTAATACCCGGATGCTCCTGCGCCAGACTGTTGAACAGTGAACGCGGGAATTTTGCCAGCTCTGTATCACGGATTGCGTGCAGCGTGGCTGGGCGAGTCGACTCGGTCATAACTTCTAGCTCTCCAACACTCTCGCCCTGGCCGTACTCTCCTAGCACTCTAATCTTCCCTCCCGGGCCCTCGAGCACTGATCGCAGACGACCGTTGAGAACTATGTAAATGGCATCACTATCGTCGCCTCGATGGTGAATAACTTGACCGGCAGTGACTTGCACCCATTCTAGGGCAAAGTCGATATGCAGAATTAACCGGGGCAGGACGCTGGTCAACCTCTTTGCCAGTGTCAACAAAACAATGGGGTATCGCTCCGCAATGCGCTCGAGTGTTGCGCGTGGAAGGAAACCGACGTAAACATCCGTTTTAGCGACCACATCCGTGAAGGAACGGTACGAAGCCACAGAGCCGACATATCCCTGCATCCCACCTGGTTTTATCATGTACAGCGATTTTCTGGAAAGTTTTCGCCGTTTTGGATCAGAATGAGAGACGCGGGACGAGCCAGTCGTAGTCCGTTTCAAGGTCGGGAACACTTCCTCGGGCTCCTGGGAGGAGGTACCAACGATATCATCATTGCGATCGGCCACTGGTACGCCTACATCCAGGAAGCCATCGATAACGTAATATAAGCCCGGGTTGCGCTCGCCTTGTTCTACCAAAACAGATCCCTGCGGGAATGAAACGATTTCGATGTCGCTTAGCAGTTCTTCTCTAAGGTTATGCACGGGTGAGGTTCCTCCGGCGCTGGTCACGGACATTGACATCATGGATTCGGTATCGTTGTCATCAAACGGATCCATAAAACCAAATGCATTGTTGAATACTGCCTTTTGTCTTCTAGAGTCGTACGAGACAAGTTTAGGGGACTGCTCTCCAGAGTACGACTTCCGAAGCCCATCTCGCGTGCTAGATGTCAGGCCGATGCCTTTCATCATACATTCAACGACTGATCCTCGGAAGATACTATCCTCGTCCATAGAGTCTCTCCGAGAGAAAGGCGAAGTCGCCGTGTGTATCGCTGGTCCCCTGAACGGCGAGTGCTCGGCCTGGGCAAGCGGGCTTGTTGGTTCCGGCGTCATCTCATAAGAAGGCGTTCTAGGCAGTCCGGGGCGGTTCCCGTAGCGATTCTGGTTTATAGTAGATAGAAGGTCGCCGGGGATAGAACCATTATTGGATGGAGCCTTATTTGACGTAAAATCATCGTTTGACATGGAGAGGTGTCTCCGCGATGTGGCTATTTTAGCTTGAAGAGCGGCTTCTTTCCTCAATGAGCTGCTTGATCGGCGTCTTCGATGAGCCTGAGGATTGTGCAGCGCTATGCCCTTCGAATCGTCCTTTGGACCTAATCGTTCTCTTTCCTGTCTAAACTTGTCTTTCAGCCTTTCGAGCGCACTACCTCGCAGGTTGTTGGGCAAGTCATTTGCAGTGAACTTGTGCAACTGTTTGTCGATGCTAAGGACCTCCGTGTCAAGACCCAAGTATGAATGCGCGGTGGAAAACGTGACCCTCTGCAAGCGAGTAAGAATGACCTGCACAATATGTGCCGTAGCTCGAGGGTACATCCTTGTGAGGCGTCGAAAGGCGCTGGCTGGGATAATCGCAATGGTGGTATCGACCATTGCACGCGCAACGATGTCCGGATGTACCGATTTCGCTCTGCGCATCCTACGACGTGGCGGTTGGTCGCCTTGCGGCGATTGATCAGCAGGATTGCTGTTTTCCATGCTTTCTGCCAAATCCAAAGGTGGCACAGTGGGCAACGCCGCAACTCCCAGACCCTGCGAACTCTCTTGAGACAACGGCTGATGATCGGGCACAAAGCCCGCAGGACTTCCTGGCATGGACACGGGGTGTAGGGACTTGTCCGAAATATTTCTAGTACTGTCATCGCTACCCTGGCGGAGATGAACATCTTCCGTGAACAGTGTCAGAATCGAGAAGAGCGATGACATGGATGCCCCGTTCTTGACTTCGGTCAGCAGCTGATATCCCTGATTCCCATCCACGCGGTGCATATCTTCGTCGTCCGTATCTTCCACGACTGGCGGGGTGTGCTGGCCAAATTCATTTCCACGAATCGACTTCACAAATATTTGCACCAGTCCATCAACAACCAAACAAAAGCCCTTCTCCTCTTCCAGCAGCAGTGTTTCTCCAGCCATCAACTTTCTTGTTTGCATTGTCCTGGTCAACTCGTGGAAGACGGGGCGTTCAAGGTATCCGAACACTTTGATGGCGCTCAGAAACTCGTCAAGGTAATTGGCCAGCCCGGGCTTCGAGTCGCCTTCTTGTGTATCAGGGAACAGGTCGATCTGGGGTTCTTTGCGTTGCGGCTCGGGAGGAAGACGGCTGTACATGTTCAAGTACCGGTAGCGAATGAGCCAGATGACGGTGGAAAGAATGACGCCGAAAATCAACATTCTGTAACAAGCGAGCATATTTTGTCAGTATGTGTTCATTCATCTCGCAGCAACGCAACCCGAGCAGGTACCAACATACATGGTTGTGAAATTCATAGTGAATGTGAGACTCATCGAGAACAGCGTAAAGAGCCAGGTCGGGATGGTGATTGTCGCAAAACCAATAACCCAGAACAGCAGACTGGGAATAGTATGCAAGAAGAACACCAACAGCTGCCCCAAAGCACCTGGCATCGCACTCTCGACTGGCGGGGGAACAGCGGGCAGAGTCCGGAGAGCCATGGAGGGGGATGCAGACAGGGTCTCGCTCAGCGAAGAAGCGACAGCAGAGATGGCGGCAACTGCTGCTTGAGCGGCGGCAGTGTCATGGCCTGGAGAAGCCATCGCTGCCAGCTAAGATTGGATTAGATTAGCGTAGGGCCCTGGATGGGCTCCTCGTCCCCGGTTTGTCGCCCAATCTTTTGGTGGTGTAGTAGCAGCGGTAGCAGCGGTTCTGGTGGGGGCAGTGGTCCCCTCATGTGCGGGCACCGTAGATAAGGTAAGGTAAGATGAAGACGAGCCGGCTGTCTATAATTTGCCGTATAATAGGCAGATCCAAGGTGGATTGCAAAGCTGCCCGTGGTCAATACAAAAGTAAAATGCATCGACAGGTGGCCGGGCGGAGGTGCAGCTGGTCCCGTTGGCAGCGCTGATTGGCGGCTGCTTAGCCGCGGTCCAACGGTTCCTGCAACTCGTGCTGGCAGCTCCTGCTGTGATTGCACTGTCTGCGATGGATGCAGGTATTCGCAATACAATATCAGTATGTATCTATAATTTGGCCTGCATTTGCAGTCTGTGTGGTTTGTGCACTGTGTAGTCTGGTGTGTTCCTGCGTTGAGGCTGCGTTTTATCAGGGAATCTCCTCAACTACGTCATTGTCTTCATTGTCTGGAATCCGGGCAGCTTAGTTAATACCATTCCATTCTTGACTACTCTGCCTATAGACTTAGAAGGATCCTTGGGTGGTATAGGCTCTATAAAGCTTCCTATATAATGGGCCTGCTATCAGTATTGCATGTCTGTATTTATTCTTACTTTTACTTCCCACTACTCACTGTCATCGGGCAGACATTTTAAATTGCAGTTTTATCATGTGACCCCACCTGCCCTAAGTCACCTTTGTTTTCTACAGTAAGCCTGCATCAAGGAGATCGGTTTTGTTCTGATTGACCAGTAATATTGCAGAAAAAGGATTGCAGTGTGTGTACATGACACGTGAATAACTACATAAGAGAGAGACTGCTCCTGCCAGGACGCCATGAGACTTTAGTAGCCCAACCCGTGCCTCGCTCCCACAAAGTCCACAATATCAAAGAAACTCTTCTTATAATTCCTCGCCTACGTCGTCCGATTAACCGTCTGAATGCCAAACTGCGACGTGTAAGAGCCAAACTCCCAGTCGTCTGCCCACGTCCACGCAATCGCCCCAACGACATCCACGCCATCCTCCCAAATAGCCCGGAGCAGCTCCGATAGGAACGACAGATAATACTGACTGCGCGGGCTGTCAAAGAGCTGGTCCTGCAACTCGCGCGTCGATTCGCCGTAGATCGGGAATCCGAATTCCGACAGGATGATTGGCTTTTTGCACACATTATACAAATAGACTAGGAACGGTCGCAGGAAAGCCGGGGTAATGTATACATAGGAATCGGATGCGTAGCCAATGTCCCACCCGTAGACGTTGATGGTGTCTTGGTTGACGCAGTACGGATAGAGGGCGTTGGTGCTCAAGTTTTGTTTTTTGCATGCCTCAATCCCTTCAGCAGGGACGGAAATGACGTTGGAAGTGTATGTATCGATGCCGACGAAATCAATGGAGCCTCCAATATATTCGAGATCCTCCTTACTGAATGGCTCAGCGCCCGGGAGAGTCGTCAGGATCGACTCTAGATACTGCTCGCCGAGACAGATCGGGTTGGTAAAGACGCCAACCTGCATTTCATTAAAACGGTTTGCCGCATCAACGTCGGTCTGGTTCAATGGATTGGCTGGCAGACCAAAACTGTGTTGCAGTTTCATGCCTATCCTTCCAGTCCCGTTCAAAACGTCATGATAGTAGTGATACAAGTCGGCATAGGCACGTATAGCGTTGTCAATACCCGTAAAGTTGAAAGCATACAGAATGGGTTCGTTGATCGTGATCCAGGTTGGGACACGGTCCGCGAAATGAGTAAACGGAATCTTCCCATAATTGACAAACGCATCCACAAATTCCGGATTCCAATACCCACCGTTCTCGTATCCAATGTCCGGCACGGCTGTAAGCAGCTCGACATCGGGAACGAAATGCAAGGGGCTATCGAAATGAAGCATGGTGACTATCGGCGACATGCCGACTTCCAAGACATAGTCGATCAAGTCGTTGTAATGTTGAATAGCCTGTTCATTAATCGGGCTTCCGGGAACGGTAAAGGGAAGAATTCGATTCCAGGAAATCGAGAAACTGTAATGTTTCACACCGATTGATGCCAGTCGTTGAATATCGTGCTTGTACAGATAGTAAGTTTCGTTGGTCACATAATCCTGCGGATCTGTATCTGGAATTATCTTTTCAAGGATGCTGGGGGAGCGACCTTCGAGTGCAACTGCGCCTTCAATCTGGGCAGCAGACCCAGCAACACCAAAAGTGAATCCATCGGGGAAATTGTAGCAGTCATTTGGCCCGAAATAGTCTCGTGGAGGCAGCACCAGTTCGCTCGTCGGAACAGGCGCCGGACTGACTATGGTGGTGTACAGACCGACATATGTATAGTTGGAAATGTCGGCCTGCTGCCACAATGATGACCAAGCTGCCTGGCCGTACTTGTCAGCGGTATCAGTTGCAGAGATCACCGTCTGGTTTGGCAGCCAACTGCCCCATGTTGTGGTTGAAAGACTAGTCGATAGTTTCCCGAGGGCCTCGGAATATCCAGGGCCATATGTCCGGGTGGTTGTTGGAGACGGAACGGAAATCGCATATCTTTATCATCTTGTTAATGGGGGGGACGAAAAGTCTATGCAAAGGTTAGGGACGTACCTAACAGTGTCATGGAGTGCTGCGTATGAAAAGTCCTGGAAGCTGTATGTTGGCTTAGTCGGGGGCAGAGTGCATTGTGGTCTGGCTGTGTAACCGGTAGTAGTGATGAACACGTCTTGAGCGTGTGCTACAGCGGCAACAGCCGCCAGCAATGATATTATCTTTATACCTGGGTGGGTATTGATGAAGAGAAGGGGCTGCGGTGATGACAGGCTACGTAGACCCTGGATTGATGCTGCGTAAAGCCCTCTTCATATTCCAGCTTCCCCGCCATTGTGGATGTTCGGCACATTTCTTCTTGATCAATAGCTAGCAGCTCTTAACCGGATTTCAAGGATCCAGCGAGTGTGCAAATCTTCCATCATACAGCAATGCATAGACATCCTGAGGTCATTCAGCTTGTAGATTGGACCAGTCAGGCCATTCCTGGGGGACAGGGGTGGTATTTTGGCGGGAAGCTCGAGTTGTCAATTGCCGGGTTCAACGTTGCGTCTACCGATACTGCGTAGGAGTGACTGGATGTCTTAATAGACATGCTATCAATATGCTCGGCATTTCCGACTCGCCTAGCCTGGATAGGATAGTGATTGACACTGATTGTGATGGTGTGGAGTTCAGTCAGGGATGCTCTCCGGATTTGCTCAATTTCGAACGCGGGGAAGGTGCGGAGCAGGAGCTATCCCGAATAGGAAAGGCGGGCACTGGCCAGGTCACGTGCAAATCCACCGCGGGTAAAACAACTTTGAACTCCGCGGCTTACTCCGTCTTAACTCGAGCTAATCAATGATAATAGCTTCACCCAATTGCGAGCTTCAGTGTCGCGCCCACGCTTTGAATGAAGCCATGGAGAAGGCAGACACGCTCATGCTGCCGCTCCGTCCGCAGCAGAACAAGAGCAGCAAGAAAGACACCTTGCCCATTCGCATAGCCCAAATCAATGCTCAGCGCGGCTCGTTTCGCAACATCACTGAACAGAGTCTACAGGATGAGATAAAGGAACAGAAAGAAAGGGGCAAGGATAAGGATGCCGAAGAGGAAGAAGCTGAGGCAGACAAAAATGTGACAGACCTTGACGCGACAGAGCGCCATGAGCTGCTGTACAAGCGGCGGGCAGAAATTGTTCAATTCGCAGCGTAAGCTTAGCAATACCCATTAGCTTTTCCCAACGTCAAGCAGATATTAATATGTTGCAACTTGATAATAGTCAAGCACACATGGAAACCCAGTTCGCATTAGATTTCATTTCGCTTCTCCTATCGAAACATGCGCCTCGCCAAGCGGAGACCAGCATCTCGCCATACCTCAAACAAAATGTCCCGATGGGCTCGTTAAACGTCGACGTCGTCAAATCAGTCCAAAAACCAGAATCAACACAAAAAGACTCACACAATGTGGCGCGGGGATGGAGAATGGAGAGCTTCAATGCGGCGGCAAATAGACTGCTCAAAGCTGCAACTCGATTAGAAAGTGAAGTCGCTGCCGAAACGAAATATTGGGACGAGGTTCTGTCGATCAAAGATAAGGGCTGGAAAGTATGCAGGCTGCCGAGAGAAAGACAAGTGCTTGGTGTGCAATATGGATTTATGGAAGGTTCGTCTCTTTTTCTTCTTCGAATTTTTGTTGACCGGCTTGTTTATTAATCAACTGTGGTATATAGCTGCCCCAACTTTCCGTGACCGAGGCCTGGCGTCTCTACGACGTGCCGACGACGGCACACTAGTCTTGGACAAGGGACTGGTACCGTCAAGAGCAAGAGCTGTGCGCGTGCGAGTGAGGAAGCAGGGTGAGATCACAGGAAGCTCGAGCTTGTCGCGGTTCGTTGCCGCTTGCGTCACCGATGATTCAGTTGAGAAGACGATCCTACAATCTCGCGACACTTTGTTTGAAGAAGAACTATTTCACGAACTTACTCGAGAAGCACGGGTTCTGGTTAGCTCTGGCGTGACAGCACACAAGGATCTGATTGAGTTTGAATACGAAACCGGCGAACACATCCTGCTAGATCTGGTGGATTTAGAGGAGATAAATGACAATACTGCTGCAATCGACACGGTAGAAAATAATAATACCGTGGCCGAAGCCATTGCACATGCTCTCCGAATTCTGCTGTCGTACGCACATCGCCAGAATTTACGACGGCGAACTCAACTCCCTTCACCACTTACGAACCAAAAACGACCGACTCCGCAATATCAGATCCTCCGACCCATTCTCTCCTACATGCAGCACGACGCACATGTACGCTCTCTACAATCATTCTTGGACGATGTCTACCAAGTCCTCAGTTCAGCCGGTCTCCCCTCCAAGCACACCAAATCACGATTCTCATCTCTCCACTTTAAAGATTCCTCTTCGCCTGCTGCAGCAGGAGTAGTAGAGACATTACTAGGGCAGTTCATGGAACCCCTCGAATCCCGCTTCTCGGGCTCCATGGCCAACCAAACCAGCACTTTCAACATCAGAATACACACCAGCATGCCGGACACATCATCCCGCCAAATGGCCCTCGGCACAGACTACGAGCTCACCATCCGTCTCCCCAACTTCCCATACACACAACCGCCATCACGCATTGGTCTCAAGCATGAGGTTGAGCAGTTGCTACTACGGCTTTTCACTCTGGACTTGATTACGTATATTTCGTCAAGCTCGTCTCAGAATGCAGCCAAAGCAGCAGCATCATCCCCGCCGTCCTCATCGTCGACAGATAATACCCAAACACCACTGATTTGGGAATCCCCATTCCCGCATCACAGCGAACTTGTGGGCTTGACACCAGCTGGCAAGCGAGCTAAACAATTAGCCATCGACCTTACCCGGGACACGCTGAGTCTCCGTCTGACTTCTTCATCCGGCAACAAAGCAGAGGACGAACAATCGAATATCAAAGACGAGGTCAAAGATGAAGAAGAAGAGGATGATGACGATGATGGAGAATATGACGAATTCAGTAATGAATCGGAATTTATCACTGGCGCCGGAGGCTTGAAATACACGCGTCCGCCTCGAAGACTGAAGGGTGGCCAGGTGGTTCATGTGTGGAAGAGAGGGGATGAGTCCAAGCAAAAGACATTGGCGGAGGTGATAGAGGAGATCTCGAAATGAATGAGATGTTTAGATTATGTCGTTGGAAAAAATACATCTACATCCATCACTTAGTTCTGGTTACGCTTTTGGTCAATCAATCACCTCTGACTACAGCACGTAGATGCCTTTACTTGACTTCCAAGACCTGGGCGGTGCGTGCCATCTATTTTACATCTATTTAAGACCCCCTGCGGAGTCCTACGGAATTCCGTCTGTGACCTCAGCCATACGGAATTGTGTACGGAACCAACCAACAGTGTTGGTTTACTATTTAGCTGATGCTTCATCATCCGCAGTGCTGCTTAGACAAATAAAACAACAGTACTCGTAGTGGAGTTGTTGGTGCGGGCGATCGTTTCCACACGTCGCCCATATTTAATTCGTTTTTACCCAGTTATCAAACCCAGACAGACCCTCGTCTTGCCTCACTTGTTTCACACAGACAGGTAATAACCGGACTCTTGAACGAACAAAATGGCGGATGCGGATGTGTATCTGAAGCACATGTCTCGCACTGGGGACATCGACAGGTAGTGTATAGACAAACGACAGCCCATCAACAGAAAACTAACTGGCAGCAGGCTGACAGACCAATTCAATTTGATAACCACGTATGACAAATTTCTCGCTCATTTTTATTTTCCTTCATCTCACCGACAAGAACAGAAATATCGGCTATTATATCCATCCCTCAATCGCGAGCCGACTCCCGCCCAGTGGTGCTGCTCGCATTGCTGATGTTGCCACGGGCACTGGAATCTACCTCCAACAACTCACCGAATTGTATCCAGATGCGATACTTGACGGGTACGACGTCTCAGCGCTGCAGTTCCCTGACAAGGCCAGTCTGGCCCAAAATGTCAACTTGAATCTTCTCGACGTGAAGAAGCCCATCCCTCAAGAATTACATGGCACCTATGACGTTGTGCACGTCCAGTTGCTAGCGGCTGGCATGCTGTCCACAGACTGGAAACCCGTAGTCCGTAACATAGTACAGCTCCTCAAACCTGGCGGTGCACTTCAATGGACAGAGTGCGACTTTTCGGGTGCTAAGCTTCTACGTGGGCGTGTCGAGTCGTCGATTTCGGCCATGAGGCAGATTGGCAAACTAGCCATCGAGGCTATGCGTGAGCACGTCCAGACCGGCGGCTGGGACACTCTCGATGAGTGTATGGCCAATGCCGGTCTGGTAGAGGTTCAGCGGGACGTCGTTAGTACAGATCGTATTCCCGAGACACGCGCAGCGACGACGAAGAACAGGATGGTGACCTGCTTTGCGTGGGCGCGATCTAATAAGGATCCTATTCCGCTTAACGCTGACGAACTGCTCGAGCTGGAGCGTAAGGCCTATGCGGATGTTGAGTCCGGGGGCTATATGCGATTCGATATTCACACTGTCTTTGGCTTTAAGCCTGAACTTGTTGCATCTGACAATTAGCCTCAATCCAACATTTCACTCCCGGCCGGCATCGTCTTCCAGGCACTGGTTGGCAAGGTTCAGCGTGCTTGCAATCTGGAACGAGACAATCTGGAAAACTACCGAAACGTACCCATCCAGAAACTAAGAGTAGATGATTCGCTCCTCGCAATCGAAGTATGCAATTGGGCCAAAAGGCAGTTCTGTGCTAACGGAACGGGCAATCAGTTTTGACTACAATGCGTAGATAGGTATCTATCTACACTCCGGTTTCATGTGTGCTGACACCCTACACCATGTTATGTTTATCAACAATTATTATAAACATCTAGAGCCCTTCTCATAGAAATATTATATTTTAATGATATGAATTGCAGGAGGGCCTCAAATTATGTTGTATTCTCTTCTCAATGTTATATTTAGTGGAGAAGGCCTCCTGTAGGGGTGTTATCTCAGTTTTCATGTTCCTCGGGGAACATATCTGTTGATATGACGTCGCATAAACATTCTATATCCTTAAGATTACGCAGTATTTTATTCAGCGTTGGGTTGGAATCCGCAGTCAATCTTCTCAAGTCCTGTTCGTTTCCCGCAATCGCTTTTCGTTTCAAACTGCGAATAGCAAGCTCTGCGTTTCGGACATCGTCTGTAAATCTCGGGTTAGAATGTGCGTACAGTCAAGGAATTCAATGAAGAGGTCACACTAACCAAGTGCCTCTCTCAATATGGTGTCGTTGTATAATTCATCAAAGACCTCTTTAACTCGATCTAACTCTGGCATGCCATTTGAGGTGATGATTTTGACTTTTGAAGGCGTATAGAGACGTCCCTCGTCTATACGAAATAAAAAGAAACTTGTCAGCTTTCTCTGTCCCATGAAGAGGCAAGTTGTACAAACCAGATAACTCCTGTGATCTAAAGAACTTGAAGAACAAATGACCATCATGGCTCTCGTGGCCTTCAATGTCTGGCAGCTCCCCGATCAGAGCGCCAAAGTAGGCAGCCATAGGGAATTTCCATCCAGGCTCAAACAAGCCTGTAATTTCCTGTAGCGCACGCATTATTTCTCTCATTTCTTGCAGTGAAATTCGCGGCGTTGTTGAATTTGTCCGCCAATGAAGGATTGGGTTGAGCCAGTTGAAGTTCTCTCCATTGGGAGGACGTTTGCACGTTACTTCAAAATAAGGCTGGAGAGTATACAGGCCTCCGTCAACGAGCATTCGTCCAGTAATCGTTTGACATCTGCCACCTATTTTCAAAGAGCCTTGTGTGAGGTATTTTCCAGAAACGTAGGGAAAGTTAACCCGTAAATTCCACAACCCTCTCAAGTTTTCTTTGTAACCATGATCGTCGAACTTTTGAAAGGCTTCAATAAGATCCAAATCACGCAAAAAGGTCCCCTTGGGAAATCGAGTGGTGTCAACGATGTGGATTTTGATCTTTTCCAGACTCGATTGGTCATCGCGATGAAAGTGGCAAGTGAAGATTTTATAAATCGCAAAAAGCAATGAGTTGGTCCATGTAACAAATTCGTCTGGACCATCCTTTGGCAACTGTCGAAGATGTCGGTTCAACATACGAGCAACTCTCCTCTTTCGATCAGGGGCGTTCAAGTTACAGAAAATGTCCAGGATAAACTGGGTGTCGCCGAGCGTCGCAGTGTCAGTCTCAGATACGGAGCGTACCCATGTCTCGTCGCTTTCCCCATCTGAACGTGGAGATGCCACGCGAAAGAGAAAGCGTGGAATGTTGTCGTTCATTGTCTTGCGCAGCCATGAGAATTCGCCCTGAGGGTTGAATAACGCATTTTCTATCTCTCCTTCCAAACCTTCAACCGAAGACGCCATTTTGAACTTTCCCGAGTTCTTTATTCGCGTTACACGTCGCAACACACGGATAAAGTAGAGTATTTTTCAATCCTGGGGTCCGTCAGATATCATGTAACATAGGATGAAGAACTGAAATCAGTCACGATAGCATTCTGATGCGAGATAGATTGTGGGAAGGCTCTTTCGTATGAGATACAGAGACAGAGAAAACCCTGCATGGCGGTGCCTAATTAGGAAATCGCCATGGGCGTGATATCTGACAGGTGATTCCCGTCATCTTCTTTGTAGTCAATATCTACCATTTACGACAACTCTATGGAGCTGTCTTGGGGTCGTTGCTGCGAGCAGGTTTACAAACAGCCTGCTCAATATTGATTGGTTCTCCAACCTTGAAAGTGCGATGGTGTCGACTGGATTGATGTCTGCTGTTCTTATGTGTGTGTCAGCGCGTTATTTTGCAGCAACAATGCCTCCGGTTTTCCTCTTTATGTGGATGTTGCAAAAATTTTTATCTCCGGACATCTCGTCAAATGCGTCTACTATATCTGGAAGCCAAATCACCTCTCTTCTCTCAATTCATTGAAAGTCTGTCAGGTCTAGTAACGATTCGAGCTTTTGGCTGTTAACACCGTAGAAGGCCCCCAGAACTAAATACAACATCTAGACTAGAATTATAAAATACCTTGAAGATCTCCTAAAACCTATATAAAAAAGATTCCTAGGTAGGTAGGTAGCATTTATATATAATTAGGTATTTATCTAAGGGGATCTCCAAATATTTATAATAGATAAAATCTGGCGTAGTGGTAGGGGAGGTTATTATCATTTCCAATTTTTCATCTCACTGTAGATCAATTTGCACGCTTAAAATGAGTAAATAACTAATGCATTTATATATTATCGATGCGTATGTCCCAGTCATGCAAACTCATGCTTATTTCTTCGCATTCTTCAAAGAATCATGAACACCCTCCAGCTCAAACATCTCATCCAACAACTGCACTGTTTCAGCCGGACTGGCTATCCAGGCTGTTGTGCATGCTGTTCTGGCCTGATTTATTCATTAGTCTTGGAAAGCTGGAAAAGGTGATATAAGAAAAGAATACCTTGAAATCATTCGCACCCGCGGACAGGAACTGATCGCCTACATGCAAAGTCATGGACCGATCAATCCCGCCAAAGTAGCGCTGGCATGCTCGAACACCCCACGACTTGTCGCCGATGTCGATGAAGACGTCGTTTCCACCTGTAGGAGTCAGCATCTGATGACCTAAAGGAAAGAGAGGAAACAAACCATTAAAGGCGCAAAAAGGCAACTTCTTGCCCACCTCACTACGCTCAACCATACTCTGGACCACCAGTACAGTCTCCTCTAGTTGCTCGCGATGCATCTTCTGGTCTTTCAGTGGGTATACGCCTACAGCGCGTTCCTTTCTCAACACAGCAGCCGGTAAACTCAAATTACTAACGCACTCGCGCAAAGACGCCTCGGCAACATCAAGCAGTTTCTCGATATCGTCGTTATCCCAAGTATGCATCTCGTCGAGGATCCATTCCGAGCGTGGCACCTTGGTCAACAGATGCGGCGCGGACTGGTCGTAGCGGAACAGGAAACTGCTCTCCCCGCCCATCACGATGAGGCCATTCTTTTGCTCGGCGGTTAGTGTCTTGTCCTTGCTTACAGCGTCGAGAAGACCCTTTAATCGGGTATAGTAATTCGATGGTTCCGTGTATCCCGCCGCAGTGACAATGCCCACTTTCTTCCCGTGCTGCAACAGACGCAACAGACGTGACAGCACAGGGTCGTCTTCGGCCAGGCAGCAGCCATCTTCGTACAGTGTCACATCTCCATCGAAGGTGATTAGACGGATTTGGCTGCTCCGCACTAGGCCCATTAGTTGCGCAGTGTTGAGGGTTAGGCGTATGTCGTTGAAAGATGGCGCAACAAAGCGCCGCCGACTGATGTGGCGTCGTTGGTCTTGGTAGATGAAGGCATCTTCGAGGAGAAGAGGGGTGAAGAATTGTCCGACGGCCGGGACGAGGAGTTTCAGCTTGGATTTGCCGGGGCGGCTGAATTTGAGGTGGTCGACTGGTGGATGTCAGTGAATACAGAAAGGGAAGGAGAGAAAATATTGACGTACTGTGGTCGTTGACTAGCAACTCGACGTCTCGCATGATCTCTGCATACCGCTGCTGAGTGGCCGTGGCCACGGCGGCCAGCTTGACGCTCTCCTCATGGAAGACGGCTGTTGGTTGGGAATGCAGGACAAACGGGACTGCCAACAAGCCCTGCAGGAGATAAGTAATCAGAAAAAAAAAATCCGTATCGTCATTTTTTTCCATCCCCAGGCAACGACATAAAATAAAGTGCATAGGGCGGAAACGACATACCTTGATCCACTCGATCTACTGACTCCGCACGAAGCTCAGTAAGCAAACGAACAACGTCAACATCAAAGCGCGAGAGAGAAACAGTATACCAGTTGATCACGACGATGTGTCTAGAATCGCGAAGTCAGCTAATATGCAACTAGATAAGCCTGCCAGCGCGAAGGATGATGGTGATACGATGATCGTCCAGCTGCAGGGTTCAAGGAGAGAGCCCAGAACCAACCTTGAGAGCATCTAGAGAAGGCCAAAGTCAATTAGCAATCGCAGGCAGCAATATAAAGACCCAACGACATGGGTCTGATGCACTCACATTCAACACGATATCGGGTCGTCATGGTGGTCTATCCTTTGTTTGGGCAAGAACCTTGGAGTAGTGACGGGCTAACACTAACAGTGAAGCTAGTTAGAGGCTCTGGAACGCGGAGCAGGGGCGGAAAGTTGGTGCCTGGAAACCCCAGGTGTCAACGCTCCCGGAGTTGGCTGCTTCACAGTGAACTCCGACCAGCCAGCCCTCTTTCGGTTTAGCGTCAATTCTAACCAACGATGGACTCCGATGTGATGAAAAAGAAGCATTTTGCATCGGACTAGGCTCTAGCAGCGATCGATACCAGCTCCGGACTCCGGCTCTGCCTGGTGCCAAGTATCTGGTAGCCTGGTAGTGTGCCGGTCCTGAACAGTGAGAGGATGTGCAATATGACTCATATCCACACAGCCTCTAAGTCAAACTTTAGTTACAGATTAAAGATGACTCGATATTACTCACTCGACTGAATTGAATGGTTGCCTGAATGGGATGGCCCCGAAGTCTTGTTGCTTTGCTGCCTAGCCCTAGCTTCGATGACATCGTCTAGAATCGTCACCGCACATAAGCGTCTGAGAATGCGCGATGATTAACTCAATTAAGCTATGCCGCACGTCCCACTATTTCTTGCCTGGGTTAAGCCTTGCTGATACGAACACTGATAACTTAGTTAGATGGTCTGATAGCGGGTGATATCACAATATGCTCCGAAAGCCAATTGCAAGGCCAAAAAAAAAAAAAAAAATCTTTGATGCAGCCGGACAGGCCTCATTGAGTCATTGTCAATTTGTACCCTGGAAAATTCGTAAAATATGCCGCAGGGCTATTTAGAAAAAATGCGCAGCCTACGATACTTTACTAGAATTGATCAAGTGCCAGCGTTGAGGGAAAAAACCTCCAGTCGGAGTTCACCAATTGCGGTGAATATGGCCAGGTCCGATGTCCGAGCCTCCATACGAAAGAGCGTTTACGAACTAAATACCACAGGCAAACAAATAAACTGGAGTCAGAGATTTTTTGTTATGACGAGTTGCAAGACTGCTCCATGGAGTCGCTTCTATAAATTAGTCTCGTATCCCATCTCTGGATCTGCTTCGTTTTTGTACAACAACACCACAACTTCCGGCAATTAGCCCTAAAAGCAAACAAGCAATCAAGCCTTATATTCATACTTTGACAGCCTCACTACGTTGTCACACTCTGATATTTCATTACTTCACATTCCTGTCTGGATGAAAGCTACTGCATTGTCTAGCTATATCAAGACGTCGTTCTTACCTTCTCTCCCTGCTCCTTCCTCTTTCAAATTCCAAGGTCACGCAGGCTACCTTCAAGCAACGACAGCAACCATGTCTCAAACACACACCACATCCAGCACAACCTTCGATACGACGAACCCCCTGAGCAGATTCCAAACAAACGCAACCGACAACACAGACGTCGACATGGACTCTGCCTCCCTCTACTCCGAAAAAGCCGCCCTCCTCTACCCATCCAAGGATGGCTCACAACCCGGTTTCGCACCGGAGCAAACCCTCTCTCGGGGCCTCCAAGTGCCCTCCAAATCCTCCCGCCTCACATCCGGTTTCGAGTACCCGTCAGTCCTCTCGCAATATGACGTTTCGAAACAGGACTGGACGCAATTCACGCAAGAAATCACTCACAACGCCAAACTCTCGTCGGCTCAATGGAGCACCGTGATCGGCTCTGGGATGGGCGTCATGGCTATTGGCGGGATGATGGTGGGGTTCTTTGGTGCCATACCAGCTATCTTTGTTGCGAAACGGGTGCGCGCGAAGCAGGAGAATCGGAATTTGGCTGCTGCTATGGGTATATCGTGGAACGAAAATGGTGAAGGGCAGACGCAAGAACAACAACAACAAGAGAATGTTACTGCTCTCTCTCAAAGGATCAATCACTGGAATGAGACGTTTTTCCAACCGCGCGGATTGCTCATTCGCATCGACATGCCGTATGATGATTCGGCTCTGGACGTCCCGATCGGCAGCAAGACCCCCTCACCGACATCCTCCCGACAGGGCTCGGTAACGTCCATTGAGATCCAACAGAAGAATCAACGAAGAGCGAGGTACGAGGCTCAGGATCGGAGTCGAATTGTTATCATTCCGTTGAACGGGCACGCCGAGTCAATCATGAGTCAGGCGACGACCTTGGCTAGCGAAAGTCCTTATATCCCTGCTGTCTATGAATGATCGATCAGATTGGTTGGATTGTTTCCTCTTTCTTTTCTTTTCTTGTCAATATTTCTTTTAACTCTTTATACTATACTCCCTTCTTGTCTACATTATTTCTTTCACTAGCGTGTGACTGTTTCCATTGGACCGAAAATATGTGTGTTATCCAAGCATTAACCAAATAACGAATTGCATCTTCTATACATATATACAAACATACTTATATACAAGTATCTCCTAGACGTATATACTCATAGTTGCCTATAACTTAGCCTTGCCCAACCCCGGCGCAAAACTAGACCCCTGCCCAGCACCAATACTCTCAACAATCCGATCCACAATCCCTATCAGCCATATACTGCCCTCATCAGACGCCAGCCACTGCCCCCCTTCTTCTTCCTTCTCGGCCTTGGCGCTCCCATCCTCAAACGCCTTCCTCAACCCAAACACATGCGAAATCACCTGCGGACCAACACCCGTCTGCGCACGCAGACACGCCACGGCAACAATAGACGTCAACACCCGTCCAACCGTTACAGGCACAGCCCCTGAGGTTGCGGCGGCAGGATCAGCGAATAAATTCCCATACTCGCCCTCGATAATATGTACTGGCAAATCCGGGTGCGACAGCGCCAGTTTCGAGGCTAGTTTGGTCTCAAAGGGGTAGTAGATGGATTTCCAGAGTGATTGGCCCCGGTGAAGAATGTCGGGGATGACTTCTGGTTGCAGATTGCGGCGGGGTTGCGTGGCCAGCGCGTCTTGGATGGTGGGTGGGAGGCCAGACCGGAATTCGCCGAGGCAGTTTATTGTGCGTGGGATCTTGTTGAAGGTTAGCCAGATGTTCATTCACTGAAGTCATATATCCCGATGATTATGATTATAGGAATGGGACGGAGACGTACACCATTGAATCCGATACATTTCAGACCAATCTCGCGCACCAACTCGGCGAGATAGACACTCTCGTCTTTCGACTTTCCTTGCGAAACGAGTTTGTGCAATTGAACTAATGATTCGGGTGAATTCATTGTCATTGTTGCAGCGGTCTGCCGATACATATTAGTATACCATTCTAGACGATTCCATTGTAATAAAGGGACGAGAGAGACTTACGGCCGCACCAAACCACGCCCTCAACCCAACATTGCGCGGCTCTGCCTCCTTCGCTATGCCCGCATACACAGCGCTTATTTGCGCTGGAGCCGGGATTGTGCCGGGACGCGCCTGCGGAGCGTTGATGAGTGCTTTGAGGGCGGGTGAGAGCTTGGACATTCTTGCGGCTTTTCTTCGGTTGTTGTTTTCTAAAAGGAATTGAGGTGAAGAGGTACGAATGTATTATATTCAATGACTAAAAACAAGAAGAGTAGAAAAGAAAGAAGGATCGATTTTGTTTTATCCTCGGCATGATATGCGTGTACATAGGTAGGCGGTGAAGTGTTCGGATCTATTTCTGTGGCCGATGGCGGCAGTTTGTTCCTGCATACGTACCATGTGTTGATGAGGCTGTTGTGCGAGGAAGGAATATCCAATGGGATGAATGGTCTCGAATAGTACCTATATATGTTATCACAGGGCTGCTGGTGAGAGGGCGTTTCGGTGACTCTACTGCTGCTAGATAGCCCAAATGAGTTATGGAGGACAGATGGCGCTAGCCTGATATGGAATTATTCTATCAGGGTTATTTCTTAGGGTTACAGCTGGCGTAAGTCATTTTCGATTTCATAGCCCTAAATGGGCTATTTTGATGAGGCTCTTGGGAATATGCGTGTATGACAGCGCTGATCGTTATCTGTACAGTATTTATGCACAAATATATATACGCACCACCAAGGCCAGGCAGGGACTTGGCGTACTCCTTCTTGCTGACAGAATCACGGCAACCATCGGCATCAACGGGCCGTCTCTTGCATAGAATTGAAATCAAACAGCATGCCCAAAGAACATCGCTGACCGACCGATTAATTGATTCACCGGATTCATAACAGCGAAAATCACGTGCGGCGATCTATTATCCCCGCATTAGGCCGTATCTGGTATGGCGCCGGCCAAAGACAGGATGGCGGCGAATCGGGCCTAGCTCAATTCCAGATGGATGCCGGTCATCGACAATTCGCAGTCCGTCCTGCAAGAACTCTCTCCCATTGTTCATCGTCAAGTATTGTTCATTCTTGCAATTCCTGGCAATTGGAATCCCCGGCTATCCAACAACACCATCACCAAAACACCGCCGCGAAAGTGAAGTCTCCTGGCAGCAGCAATCACTGTTGTCGTCATAATCTCTCTGACGTACTAAGCTCCCGCCAATTTCTCTCACCGGAATTCCCCCCCACCAAAAAACCATCTTAGAGCTTTTTTTCACGCCCTCCAGCTCTCTCACATTGTTTTCACACATCGAATCTCAGACTGACTACTAACCCCATCTGTTGAGAGGTCTGAAGGACAGGCCATCGCGTCGCCGGCACGATGAGTTCAACCACTTCATCTACGTCACTCAAACAGCCCGTCAAACCATTGAAGAAACGCCGCGTTGCCGTCCTCACCTCCGGAGGAGATGCCCCCGGTATGAACGGCGCTGTCCGCGCCGTGGTGCGGATGGCTATCCACAGCGGCTGTGAAGCCTTTGTCGTGCACGAAGGTTACGAGGGATTGGTCGCCGGTGGAGATTTTATCAAGCAGATGCATTGGGAGGATGTCCGCGGCTGGCTATCGCGGGGAGGCACATTGATTGGGTCTGCTCGCAGCGCCAGGTTCCGTGAACGTGACGGTCGTCTTGAGGCGGCGAAGAATATGGTTCTCAAGGGCATCGATGCTCTGGTTGTCTGCGGTGGAGATGGCAGTTTGACAGGTGCCGACCTGTTCCGCTCGGAATGGCCGAGTCTGCTGCAGGACCTTGTCAAGAAGGGCCAATTGACGGAAGAACAAGTTATACCATATACAACATTGAATATCGTGGGTTTGGTCGGCTCGATTGATAATGACATGTCTGGCACCGATGCCACCATTGGTTGTTACTCGTCTCTGACCCGTATCTGCGATGCCGTCGACGATGTCTTTGATACCGCCGCATCCCACCAGCGGGGTTTCGTCATTGAGGTGATGGGAAGACACTGCGGCTGGCTCGCGCTCATGTCTGCCATCAGCACTGGCGCCGACTGGCTTTTTGTTCCGGAGATGCCGCCACGTGACGGCTGGGAGGAGGATATGTGCGAGATTATTACCAAGGTATGTTTTGGATTTATTTTATCGCTTTTGGTTGTCTCTGACTTGGGTAGAACCGCGAGAAAGGCAAGCGACGAACAATCGTCATCGTCGCCGAAGGTGCCCAAGACCGCCACCTTAACAAAATCTCTTCCGAGGCAGTGAAAGAACTGCTGAGCACTCGACTAGGGCTCGACACTCGAGTTACCGTCCTCGGACACACACAACGTGGCGGTCCTGCCTGTGCTTACGACCGATGGCTGTCTACGCTTCAAGGTGTGGAGGCTGTCAAAGCCGTGCTCGACACCAAGCCAGACTCCCCGTCTCCGGTGATTGTCATTCGCGAAAACAAAATCGAGAGGATGCCACTCATGGACGCCGTCAAGCAGACCAAGGAAGTCACTGCTCGCATCCACGCCAAGGAGTTTGACGAAGCAATGGCTATGCGTGACTCTGAGTTCAAGGAATATTATAGAGCATACCTAAACACCACGACAGTAGACCACCCTAAGCTACTGCTCCCGGAAGAAAAGCGAATGCGCATCGCCATCGTCCACGTCGGTGCTCCTGCCGGTGGTATGAACCCAGCAACCCGGGCGGCCGTTGGTTACTGCTTGACCCGTGGTCACCATCCTATTGCCATTCACAACGGATTCCCCGGTCTTTGCCGCCATCACGACGACAAGCCAATTGGCTCGGTGCGCGAGGTCGAGTGGCTGGAGTCGGATAACTGGGTTAACGAGGGAGGTTCTGAAATCGGAACCAACCGTGGCCTACCAGGCGACGACCTCGAAGCCACCGCCAAGGCATTTGAAAAATACAAGTTTGACGCCCTCTTCATCGTTGGCGGGTTTGAAGCGTTTACTGCAGCTAGTCAGCTACGAAAGGGCAGGGATTACTACTCGGCATTCAAAATCCCGATTGTCGTGTTACCAGCGACGATTTCCAACAATGTTCCCGGCACAGAATACTCGCTTGGCAGCGACACCTGTCTCAACACACTGATTATGTTCTGTGACGCCATCCGGCAATCGGCATCATCCTCTCGCCGCCGAGTCTTTGTCGTCGAAACACAGGGCGGTAAATCTGGCTACATCGCTACCACAGCCGGACTCTCGATTGGCGCTGCGGCTGTTTACATTCCCGAAGAAGGCATCAACATCAAGATGCTAGCGCGAGACATTGAATTCCTCCGGTCCAACTTTGCCTCTGATCGCGGGGCTAATCGCGCGGGTAAGATTATCCTGCGCAACGAAACTGCGTCGCACACCTACACGACACAGGTGATTGCAGATATGATCAAAGAAGAAGCCGGCGGCCGTTTTGAATCGCGGGCTGCTGTGCCAGGACACTTCCAGCAAGGAAGCAAGCCGTCGCCAATGGACCGTGTGCGCGCTCTGCGAATGGCAATCAAATGCATGCAGCACCTGGAATCGTTCGCGGGCAAGACCCAGGACGAAATTGCAGACGATGAGTTTTCGGCCTCTGTTATTGGCGTCAAGGGCTCGCAGGTCCTCTTCTCGCCGATGGGCGGACCCGGCGGTCTCGAATTTACAGACACCGACTGGGACAAGCGTCGCCCCAAGAACGAATTCTGGCTCGAACTTCAAGGGCTGGTTGACATTCTGAGTGGACGATCTAATGAACAAGCGACCCTAATCACTACTAACCCGCGAGAGAGCTGGGGATGTTATGAAACGACTTAAAAAAAAGAAATATTAAAACAACTACTATGCTTGCTTTCGAATTTTGTATATTCTTCCTATTACTATTCTACGAGAATATGGACTCTGAAACTAAAGTATTTGATATGACAATGATGACGAATCTTAATTATCCAAATAAACATCCCCTTTATGCATAGAAATATTCTGAAATATTCCAATATCAAAACCCGCAAAGAGCCAAAATGATTTGATTCGACTCTTGCTCTCCATTCACATCGCCGCAGTAGGCTACATACCCACTCCCGACTTGGGCGCCAGTCACAGCAGCCTGCGTCCTATCCACATATTCCGGGGGAAACACATGCGATTGTGTCTTGGCCTCACTGACAGGGATGAAGATCTTTTCATGGGGCCTGGCATCTTTGATATGCAGTGTCTTCAAGCTGCATGGCCCGCCGGGGAGGGAAGCTTGTTTGGCGCCTGGCGGTAGAATTGCTGATGGATTGTGCTCAAAGGTAGTACGGTAGTAATCCCCTCGTTTCCAGGGGAGGCCAAACGACGCAGAGAAGAGCTTATCCATGCCGCCCCTGGTTATAAACGTGGAGAAATTCAAACCGACGATGACAAGGCCGCCGTTTTGCACGTAGGATACCACTTTGGTGAGTACTTGGGCAGTTTCGGGATCGTCGGTGGACGTCAAGCCTTCGTCGGTGATTATGATGGCTTTGGGGGTGCTGCGTTCTAGGTGTATCGGAGTGCAGGGCCGGCTGCTTTGGCGCGTTTGAGGCTGGCTGATGAGGATAGTTTGCCGATTAGGGAAGCATACATCTCGTCGAGCTAGGGCTGCATTGCGAGGCAGAGGAGTAGGACTTCTGGGCGGGTATCTCCGGAGGCCATATTGACGAAAAGAGAGGGTGTTGTCTCTTAGTCGATTCGAGATTGATAAACAAGGTTGGAAAGAGAGGATGAGATGAATGAATGCGGGCAGAGAGTCGGTGAAGTTTAAACAAATAATTTGTGGGTCTGTATGATCTGTCTACTTTTCAATATTTCCCCCGCAAATATTGTTGGTATCACCACCCAGCAAGCCTGTGAGAAGTCGTCATGTTCCGAGAAGATAGGAGAAGATAGATGGAATGAGTAAAATATGGATTGATGATTGATTAGTTACATGGATCTCCTCCGAGAGAGATCTAGCTAGTATTCGAGCCCAAAATCGTACTTCAAAAGAGTTTATAACCATTCCTAAAATCCTCCCATGAAGCTTCTTTCATTTGATTCCTTTAGATTACCTTTGTGCGCACACAAAGACCTCATATGTGGTGTTTTATGCCACGTGCGGCTGACTCAGAAAGAGCCTCACAATGAGATGCTAGGATTGTTCTAGATTCTAACAGAGAAACTTAGCATGGCAGACTAGACAATCATTCATCCCTAACTATTGATGCCGAATTTAATTATCCAACCATAACATCTTTACGCATGTAGCAGGACTATATTTAAAACACTTCTAAAGCCACGCCGCCCGTGCATAGAAGCTGGATGGAAATAAACGCAGAGTCAGCAACGCCAGCTAAACCTACATGATTCAAGCAGACCCAGAAACGGCGTCTCCGGTAAACCCCCGGGGTCTATTGACAAATGAGAACTTGTTCATGGGCCCTAGTTCAGCTGTCAGGAGACAAAAACAGCCCCCACGAACAAATGTTCCTCAATCAGGGCTGATACATGGGTCGTGCGCGCAACCGCCCACTCACAACGCGCAATCCATGCCTATCGCCATCACGTTATCCAGGCTAACCCAAGATAGGTCCCATTCTACGAGTTTATTTTTGTATAAAAAGCAATGAGAGACAAAAAGCAAGAGAGACGTGGGTGGAAATGAAATACCTGTTCTTGTTAGGCGTCCAACTTTGAACTCTCAGATTTGAATTCGCGCATGCCGTACCTGGATTACAGGCAAGCCGTTAATAAAAAAAAACGAGATGAAAGCCCCCTTTTCCACGAGGCTTTAGACTTTGCTTTTGACTAGTATAACTACTGGAGTTTAGTGGGTTATACGAAGGCAGCCATGCCGTCTGGGGTTAAGACATGCATGAAAGTGGGCGCCTACGGGCGCCCCAATGTTTAGGCCTAAGCCTTAATGCATTTTCTTCGCCCTTTTGTATAAGGCTGGATGGTGATACGTACACAGACAGCGCGCCTCAATGATGCTACGCCCAGTATAGTTTAGCCCATATGTACCTTATTATTACTACAATTAGTTGTTAAACGGGCTGGGCTCCCAGCTCGAAAACTTGATTCTCCCACGTCATCCTTTCTGTATACCCGTACCAGGCACATACCACAAGAGAAGAGAAACAGAAGAGCATAAAAAACAATGCCATTTATATACCCTCCTTCCAACTCGGAAACCGAGGTCGAAACCTACAATTATATCGACACCGTCAATGTATCCTGGACAACGACAACGACCAACACGAGCGAAGCGTATTTGACATTATGGTATTATCTTGCGGGAGAACCTTGGGCTCTAGGTATGTTTACCTGACTCGATACCTGTCTTTTTATTTGATTTTATTTTTTCAAAGACTGTTTATTGACTTTCGGCTTCAACTTTCCAGGATACAACAAGTCCGTCGCCCTCAACGGTTCGAAGCTCGTCGATCTTAACATCACCGGCGGGGGATACTATGGCCAATTCAATTTCGATTTTGGCTCCGACAAGCAATATCTGAGTGTCTTTTTCAATGTCGACGATAATACGACGCAAAGTGCCGTTACTTGGCCGAAGAGTTCTACAACTGCGTCTGCTTCGACGTCGACAACATCATCTTCTACTACCGCTACTGCTGCCTCTAAATCGACCGTCACAGTCACCGCCACCCCATCTTCGTCGTCGTCCTCCTCATCGACCTCCGGCCTAAGCAAAGGCGCAACAGCCGGAATAGCAGTAGGCGTAGTCGCCGCCGTCATCGCTCTTGCACTCGGATTATTCCTTTTCTGGCGCCGAAGAAAGACCGCAACCACACCGAGAAGTGAGATCAGATATGAATTGACAGGCGCTGCACCGCCGATACAAGAGAAATATTCCGAAACGCCGCCGGAGAAGCCGCGCGCTGAAATGCCCGAGGACCGAGCGTTGCATGAATTATCTGCAGAAGGATAGGATGGCCGGTCGAGTTCGTTTGGGGATGAGAAATAGTTTTTTGCATGTAAATAGCATAATTCCATATAATCGTTTGAGCGTCTATTTAGTTAGTTATACCCATGCTATCATTGAAAGTTTTGAGTATTTATAGAGAAGCAGAGAGTTTTGAAAACGTGAAGCAGCGAATTTCCAGTTACAAGTCAACCCTCAATAATGCCTTGCAGTCGATCAACATGTACGTTGTTGATAATATTTCGGGCTTGAAGCGACATAAAATTGACTTTCTACTGACAAGACCATTCCAAAACCCAAGACTCGTTGGATGGTTTGAAAAATTCCATTTCCAGTATTAAGAGGAGATCTCGAAGAGCAATTAGATGAAGTGAAGCAAGCTCTCAGTTCGGCGGATACTTCGATCCGAGATATCATCAAAGCCGACCAAGGTCTATTAGAAAGTGGAATTGCGTATCATTCTGTTTTGTCTTTTTCCATCTTTGAAATAACATGACAGCCCCCAGGGTTCGTTAGGTATCTTGTTGGACTTTTAAACAACATGACTGCCTCCAGGTATATCTTGGTAATACAGTGTTATCGCCCTCTTCTACACCATTTTATGTTTATCAACATCTTAGGTATTATAAACATCTAGAGCCCTTCTCATAGAAGTATTACCTTTTCAAGATATGAATTGGAGGAGGACTTGAAATTATTTTGATTATTCTTCTGAATGTTTGTATTTAGTTGGCAAGGCCTCCCACAGGGGTGTTAACACATATTCAACCAGTGAGCGTACTATCCTGAGACGATAAGGATACGTAGTCCCACCATACCTCGACATACTGGTTTGCATGATGGCAGTGCTGGGCAAGCGTGAAGAGCACTCGGATGATCTTTGAGAGTGGGATATGCGGCCATAATTCTGCAAGGAGGTCTTTGCTCAATGTCTTTAGAGTGGTCATGACTGCTGCTATGACTTGTCGATGATCACTCCAGTCCAGATTCTCGTCACCAACGCGTTTTCTTGTCTCCGTGCCGGTAGGAATGAGATCAACGCCACGCCGTTTTCTTTTCTCTATGCCAACTCGTCTTCCTTTCTCCACGCCGGCACCAATGAGATCAAAGCCAAACACCCAGTTGCGCGCATCCTAGCTGGACCTATCTCTCCACACTGGCCCCCTGTAGCTCAGTGTCAGATCTTTTATGTACCCAAGTCCACCACTCGTGGCCACGCAAGAGCACATTTGGAGAAACTCGTTGGACTTTGTATCATCATCGTAGTGGATACGAACTCCTTCGCCTTCTTCATTAACTTCAACCACCTCGATATCCATACCAATGTCAAATGAGTTCTCCCCGTAGTATATTGGCAAGACTTCGGCACGAATTTGCCTGCAGACCCATGCAAGAGGTGGTGGAAGGAGCGTGTAGTAAGCAGGATAATACTCATTTTTGTTTATGACGAGTACATCACGATAGATCATGACGCGGAGTTCAGGGGGCAAGTGCATAAAACGGAATGGCTTCTCATCAGCCTCTTTGTGCGAAGTTGAGGTGGAGTCCATGGCTGCTGCACAGGATGCCTGTCTCTTCTGTTGATATTTTGGGAATAACAACGATAGATTTGTCAAGGTAAAGAAATGGTAGATAAATTGAGATGGATAAAAGTTAGATACATTCTCCTCCTTCTAGCGGGCTTTCCATAGCATTTATCCTAGTAATATTTCTTCTGTAGAGTTCCATGCATTGTCTTCTTCACATTTCCATACCATATTCCACAGGCTTCTCTTGGGAAGCCTTTGTGCAGGCATAAAGCCAACATGCTGTTTCATGAAGCTCCGGCTGAGAGCCCAACACAGGCACCTCAGGAGCGTCATAGAAATCAACATCTTCCACTGTACAGTCTCAGGCAACACCATCTCGTGTGTGCAAACACCTTCCTCTCTCTTATATTCAAAATCTTGACGCTGCCCTTTGATTGCTTACACATTCGCATCTGATGAGATTTATTACCTACCTACATTTCCAGTAAATATTCTTTTTAACTAATACGTAGTTTTAAATAAAAGTATGAATAGATTTTGAGTGTGTTGCCGATAAGCACGCGACAGGAACTGCTCAGATCAATCTAGGGCTAATATCTGGAATGCCGTTTTTCCTAATACGGTAATAACTGGCATTCCTATCCTTGCCGTTTACCCCCCTCGATTTGTGAATTGTTTATCTGTCACGTCACGTCACTTTCTAGTCCTAGATATGCAGCTGGCATTTATTCGAGGTTTCAAGTACGTACGTACTCTTTGAGGGCAGAATTGGTTGAGTTTGCTTCAACTCGACAATCAATGACCACCCTACCGAAGTAGGTAGCAGCAGCACCTTTCGATTCTAAGCAGCGAGACAGATACAGACAACATGATTTTACGCACGCGAGGACTGGCTCCTCTCATATCGACCATCCTCCTAGGCACGCAGGCTGTTTACGCCATTGACCTGAACATCGATGATCCAGGTATACCAACCCGTCCACCCATTGCATCCTCTTTTCTTCAAAGTAAAGCTTACCGATATTGTTTAAAAGAATCCATAAAATCAGCAGCCAAAACAGTCGCCGCCGAAATGATGACATATTACACCGGCAACCGACCAGGCGACAACCCCGGCAACCTTCCAGACCCATACTACTGGTGGGAAGCAGGCTCCATGTTCGGCGCCCTGGTAGATTACTGGGCATACACGGGTGACAGCACATGGAACGACATGACCACGCAAGCACTACTATGGCAAGCGAGCCCCGACGCAGACTTCATGCCCCAAAACCAAACCATGACCGAGGGCAACGACGACCAGTCCTTCTGGGGCCTAGCAGCGCTATCAGCCGCAGAACGCAATTTCCCCAACCCACCAGCCGACAAACCGCAATGGCTAGCGTTGGCGCAGGCAGTGTTCAACTCGCAAGCGGCTCGGTGGGATAATAGCACGTGCCAGGGGGGTCTGCGATGGCAGATATTCACCTGGAACAACGGCTTTAGCTATAAGAACGCTATTTCGAATGGCTGCTTTTTCAATATTGCCGCCCGATTGGCAAAGTATACGGATAACCAGACGTATGCTGACTGGGCTGAGAAGACGTGGCAGTGGACGGTGGACGTTGGCTTTTTGACGCCGCAATATCGGTTCTGGGATGGCGCGGACGATAACCAGAATTGCTCTAATTATAACCAGATTGAATGGACGTATAATTCTGGGATATATCTGCTGGGTGCGGCTAATATGTATAACTTTGTGAGTGTTTCTCTGCACCGGCGATCTACTTTTTCAGTTCGGTTTCAGTTATCAAACCAGGAAGGCTACTAACATACCCAGACCAATGGCAGTGATATCTGGCATGACCGCGTGCTCGAAATCCTCAACGGAACAGATGTCTTCTTCAGCAACGACCCCGAAAACGTCATGTTCGAGCGCGCATGCGAGCCCAAGAACACATGTCAAGTCGACCAGAGATCTTTCAAAGCGTATTTAGCACGCTGGATGGCCGCAACCACGCAAATGGCGCCTTTTACATACGATCTCATCATGCCACGACTACGCGCGTCCGCCGTCGCAGCCGCAAAGACGTGCACTGGAGGCCCGAATGGGACTAGTTGCGGTCTGAAATGGACCGAGCCGCAGTGGGATGGCAGCAGGGGTGTGGGCGAGCAGATGAGTGCGCTGGAAGTTTTGCAGAGTAATCTGATTAAAGAAGTTGATGCCCCCGTGACGGACGCAAATGGTGGTACGAGCAAAGGTGATCCGGCCGCTGGGGGAGCAAAGACCGGGAAGAATGATGGCGGTGGCTTGCCTCTGGGGAGAGACGGGGATATAAAGAGCCGGGATATTGTTCCTGCAGATAAGGCTGGAGCGGGGGTTTTGACAGCCCTGTTTTTGGCGAGTATTGTGGGCTGTACGAGTTGGATAATTTATGAGAATTGATTTTTAGCTCTTTGTTTGGGGCGGTTAGTGTATGAATAATTTGACTGGCATTGAGAAAAAAGCGTCATTTGGAAGGTATTTATTTTGATATTGATAGTACAAATAAATCGAACGAACCAAGGTTGCAATCAGCCGAAATTGCATAACGAGATATTGAGACTATATACATAAAATAGGACAATCCGGACAGGAGGAGACAGAATCCAACAAGCATATCTCTACCAACATCACCCCGTCCATTCGATTACTCGGTCACGGCCCCAGACCGAATCCCCACCAAGAAATCTTTGTGATATCGCAGTTGGCTTTATCGAGAAGCGTGTAATCGGTCTTTACGAACGCGGCCATTGAGGAACAGGTATTCCGAATCTTATTATTATTAGACTAGTGTCAAAACAAGGGGTTTACGGATATCGTTGATTGGGAAAGCTATAGATAGGATACTCACTCCAAGATGTAGGTGTTGTTAAGACCCGGCCGTGTCACCGGTCAAAAAGAAGGACGATGGCAAGGCGGGTGTTAACGGGAATGGATATGTAGCCAAAACAGCATCGTTTGCTGTTGATAGACCGGACGTCCGTCTGTGCAGATCCGACTCCAGAGAAGAGAAACATAGTTGAAGACAAAGCAGCATGCGGGGCTTCTTTTTGGAAATCTGTGATACTATAAGCATTGAGCTGAAATACTCATGCTTATCTGGTGGGATTCAACGAACCGTATCAAGAAGAGGTAATGACATTGGTGGGGATATGGATATGGAAATGCTGTCGTCTTATAATCCTTGAGTCCTTTTTTCATCTTGTAAAAGCGGATGGAGTTATAGTTGTTGCGAAAATGGTACGACCTAGGCTCAGGCTAGGTCAGTAAAATGTGTTGTATTCGATAATAGCAGGTAGAAGTTCATCGATCATTGAGCACGTCTGGATAGGCCGGATTTCCGGAGAGAAAAGAAGAAGAGGGAGACGATGTGAAGGGTTGATATTGAAAATCGAATAATCGAATAATCAAAGGAAAAGAGTACAAGTATAGACAGGAATGAATAGAGAAAAAGAAGATAGGTATCATTCTGTTATATCAAACACGTTCCAAGTACTCTTCTGTTGAAGTCAACGAGCCAGCAAGCCCATGGAACATCTGCTGTATATAAAAAACATCACCATGCAGGTGAGAACGAGCGATATTGGCATTTGTGCCAGCTGATTCTTGTGGAGGAAAGCGATTCCTTTTCTCATCAAGAATCTTCTGCAGTGAAGTGAGGACCCATTTGATTTTGCGCACTGTGTTGAGAAGGAGTGTCTTGAGCAGCAGTACTCGATCCTCCCCGGTGATTGGGAAAGAACCAAGAGTTAACAGTTGCCCTTGAATGGGACAGTCATGGTGGTCCACCATTTGTGGTGAGTCAGGTAACTGAAAGCGAGTTTGCGCTAGGAGACATTGAAAGTATCGCGCAATAGCTTGAATGCTCATGAATGCGAGCAGAACAACCTCCTGGTCGTCGTTGCAGCGACAGGAGGCACACATGATGGGTGTCTGCCATGTTTTCATGCCTTCCTCCACGAGAGCTAGAGCGACGTCAATCGATATAGCCGGTCTCCCATCGCCGGGATTGCCTCTTGTATGGTTCAGTATCTTAGACTTGCATAGTAGGTCAACCTGTTGTTGCAAGCACGCGCAGCTCGGACCGGAAGATTGCTTTGGCAAGAGTATCTCCGTTGTAGAAATAGACATCATATCGTTGGTTGACATTGGGTCTATTATCATATGGCTTGAAGGAGCAATGTCGTGCATATAATCGGCGTCCGAGTTTATCCATAGTAACGTAGAGAAGTCGAATTCGTGTGGATTGATGTTCAACGAGGACTCGAGCGGCACTTGAATATGCGACTCTAAGAAGTCACTCATCACTGTACTGCTGTCTGAACTTGAAGCACAAGCATTCATGTCTTGGTCGGTAGGCCCGTTGGCAATTGGAGTTGTGGATGCAGTAGGAGGAGCAGTAGGAGGAGCGGTAGGAAGGCCAGCAGGATGATGAGTATCCACTGGTGGAGGATCTTTATTGCTTGATGACCATTCTTTATTCTTAGTATTGTGGCTGTTGTTGCTATTTGACTTATTTGCAGTAGCTTTGCTGCCCGCTCGCTTTCGACCGCCTTCTTCCGAAGGTCGATTCTTGGTCCCCTTTGGCCGTCCCAGACGATCTGAGAGGCTAAAAAAGCACAGGACGTCAGAGTTGAGGCATGTTTGACATGGTAGCTGGCCCGAGCATCGCACCTTTGTCCGATGGCAGTTATCGCACGCCGCTCGCAGTTTCGTCGTCATGTTTTGTGTGTGTGTGTGTAGTTTTTGCTCTGCTTTTCCTTTCCAATTCCAATTCCACCTTCCTCCTCGTTGCTGGCAGGATGTACGTTTTCCCACGCTCAAGAGCAGAGATCAGACTGCTCAACTACTGCTTCACGTGATGAAAATTGGGCAAACAAAGAAAAAGCAACACGTGTTGCAGCTATCGAGGCATATAAGTGAGGATGTCCGCGGAAGCCGCACAGGCCGGAAGCAAAAAGTAGCTTGTGTCATGTTATCATTCTACATATCATGCTATCCTCGAATGAAACTGACAGGCCCACGCCGGCTGCATGTAATACTAACCTGCATGCATAGATGCAACGCATGCCACGCGCATCCTTGCAGCTCGTGTATTGGAATTAGATCACTATACTAATCCCTGTGTCGGGGAACCAGGCCGAGTCTTCAACGAATCAGATATAGTGTACTAGACTACAAGGGGATTGACACGGTGCTTATAGGATCAATAGGAGGGGTAGGATGCTTAGACGCTGGTCTATTACGCCGCGTCTATTAGTCTAAACAGGTCACCTTTCTTTGTTTGTGACCAGCGAGAGACGTCGGATTTACGCGCCGGCCCGCGGTAGAAGGCTAGCGATCAACCCTATTACATGGGGCCCCGCCAATAGCACAGCGCTCTCCTTTGGCCATGCCTATTTTTCAGCCTGGGGATGTTCGTGACGTTCTTCAATGGGCCATAACGGGGTGACTGTGATATGTCATATATCACCTGCTGGGGGCTGGAGACACTATAAATGTTGCCGGTTTGTCGTGAATAGTTTCCGCTCGACACAAATTTCGGGACACGGCGAGACCCAAGCGACAAAAGCAGGCCGGATATTCCGGCCAAGTATGAAAAAAGATATAGAAACAATTCCACTGTTCCGGGGCTGAGCTGTCACCTGTGAAGTCGCGTATATCTCCACCGGCGACTATGCTCTGCCTAGCATATGTCCGGGAGTTGCTCAACTTGATCATGTCCTATCAATATGCAGGACCAAAAATTGGGCATATTAGCGTGTATGTGTACGCCATCGACCGGCGACTTTTCATTTCATCCCCGAAAAAAAAAGGTCTGTTTTGTCGGGGGTGTTGCCGCTATCATACAGAGCCGGTTGCGTAGCCCCCTCATGGGAGGAGATTTTGCCATTTTGGTAGTTTTCTCTGAGATTTCAGTCACCCGTACCTGGCATTGAAGTGTCGTGTAGGCAGACAGCAATCACCACAGCGTGACTTCTTGTAGAAAGGTGGGCGAAGGATTGAATGGACAAAAGAGGTGAGGCAACATGACACGGGTTATCTCATAATTAGGCCCTGGGGATATGAAGTGCCTGCGGTTCCAAGGAATGCAACAGGTGTAGTTACATGCACAGGTGACAGACTGAAAACATTCTCAGGAGTCAGGAGTTGTTGCTGCTATAATACAAAATTTCTAAACAGCGATGGGGCCGTGATATGTAACTTTTAAATCTTGACTCCCTCTTCTCTAGAGATACGGAGTCGGATTTTGTTGAAGCGAACTTTTGCAATAATTGTGTTTTCCATGCGGTTAATTTGTCACATGAAGCAAAATATCTCTCAATGCGCACTGCGTAGCGAAATTCTCATACAGGCCTTAGGCGTGGCAGCGGAAGCGCTGACTAGGCGCCGGACCCGAGCGAATATTTGGCCAGGGGGTACGGAGAAGGCCGTTATCAATGCGAGAATCAAAGTTTTACAAAGTCAAATAGGGGTGATTACTTACATGGACGTATATTTTTAATAATTTTTTTAGGAACTACGCACGATGTACGGAGTACTGCGTGCAAGATACAAAGTCAACCCTGAAGAAAGAACTCGCGCATTCCCGCGGGATTAGCCCTAGCCCTAAACCCTAACGCCCGCTCCTTGAATAATCGATTATCTTAGTACCCTGCAATCTACAAATGCTGACAGAACGAGCCTGCAAAAGATAGAGAACTTATTGCCTAATCACAGGGTATTATATTTTATTTATTTAAGACAATTGCTGGATCTAGGATTCGCTACAGAGATGGGAGGAGCACCGCTTGTATGCTGGCATATTAGATTGTGCAAGAGACAATTGAACTGTCAATTGCTTTTTTCTCTCCCTCTTTCTTTTTGAAAGTCGTACGTAGTCGGAAAGTACCTAACCGTACGCAAGGTCTTCTAGGTCAGCCTGGCTGCTATTTATACGCTGAAGATGGCACGTACAAAGACTACCTACAACGCCTCCATAATGTAAGCAGCCGAACATGTAAAGAATCCTTTGTAGAAACTTCCCCCGGCACTTTTCTCAGAGTTCCTGGCCAAGGAGCCGGCCGGGCAATTCCTACTCAAGGCAGTTCATCCTGCCGGATTATCATGCAGGGCCTACCTAAGTTCACGCCCTCCGAAACTTCCAAGGCTGAGTCGGGCCTAAAAGTACTCGGCGGTATAAATAAATAATCTTGCCTGCCCCGTTTATAAAACCTTGATTGTTTACTATAGTCCTCGGTTAGACTTTCTGCTTGCTCCTTGCGTGAACTACGGCGCCACAGAAAGCCTGAATACCCTATGTTATACATTGTGGACCTCGTATAGCATGCTCAAAGTTCTCAAAACGGTACTGTAGGTGTTTCACATTCTCTCAAAACCAAAGTCTAACTTGTCATGGGATCTTCTGGCTTTAGTCTGTCTAATTTCCGGCGGCGATCTCGCTCAATCTCATTCCCAATGCAGACGTCATTCAACTGGCGTCTCATTCGCATTCGTCTCATTTGGGTGCTGGCAGAGACTTGAGCAGCAATGCCTTCTCCCGCTGCAAGTATTCCGCAAAGGTGGTCAGGCGAACGCCAAACGTCTTTTCGACTTCGTCCCTATTGTCAAGCGCAGTTTCCTGCGTGTTGGCGTAATAGTGCCAAGTCAAACCCGTCTTGGTGACAGTGTCAAAGTTCGGAATCACCAACTTCTCGGTGGTGATGTCGTCTCTTCCACTGACTTGGCGGATGATTTCAACGGCTTCGTCGCCGTTCAAATCCTGTCCGCCAAGGTCCATTTCCAGCTTATCGTACTTTTCCGGGTTCTGCAGAATAACCGAGGCAATTTGGCCGACATCAGCGGAATCGAGATGCGAGATGCGGCGTCCATCTTCGTACATGTGCTTCAAGACACCGTCCTTGGAGAGCTCCGGATAGTGGAAAAACGAGAATGGGATCAAGTAATTGTGCATCAGGTAAGATGGACGGATAATGGAGTACGACTTCAATGGTGCAGAGCGAACATCCTCCTCAATGATGTAGTTGATGCTGTAATACAGGTACAAGAAATCACGAGGACTGGAACCAGTCCAGGACTCCTTCTGAGCAGTCATGAACGCGGTTGACAGCACGAGAGGAACTTTCTCCTCGACAGTTGCGTTGATCACATTCTGGGCGTGCTTAACCTGAAGCTGAGGGTCCATAGGAGTCGGGAAAGGGTTCAAGAAGACACCGGAAACACCAGATACGGCCTTTTTGATGACATCGACGTCGTCAAATCCGCCATGGAAAATAACGACCCCGAGGTCCTTGAGAGCCTGAGCCTTCTCGGAAGTAGGATCACGCACAAGTGCGTTCACGGTGAAGTTCTGCGCGCGCAAAACGCGGGCGAGACTACCTCCCTGGTAACCCGTAGCTCCAGTGACGAAAAATGACTGTGCCATAGCTATTTACCTAGTGCTAGTAGAGCAGGAAGAGGTTAATGATTTGTTGGTTGCTGATTGATTGATTTTTTGATCGATAAGATTGATTTGATTGATATGATCGACCACGAGGTCGAGTAGCAGTAGATGTATGTATTTGGTGTCAGCCTTGTAGGGATGACAGATTGATAACGGATACTTTAGAACCGTATGCATGCATTGAAGCAGGGCTTAGCTTTATATTTAACAAATAAAACAGCCACCCAACAATTCACTGACTCGTGTGCCTTGGCAGGGGACCCTTAAACGAGGCAATAGACAGATGGCGAAATGCCCGACAAGCCTCGTTTGAGACCTGCCGCATCTGTCAATTGTCGCCCATAGACCCTACCTTGGTAAGTTCATGGTCGTGAGACAAGAGCACAAGACTGAATTGCTATCATCTTCTTATCCCGCCGAGCCTTATCAGCTTCTATTGGCAGGCAAATTAGCGAGTAAGTCACCGGATATCGGAAAAAACGAACCCATTTGAGTATATAGATTCCAGCCCTAAATAACCTCACCCAATAACCACACTATTAAGGGCACATTAAGCATGCCGTCACCACGTGTTGGCATGGCAATAGTGTCATTCAGCAGAGACATTGACAAGGATAAGAAAATATGCCGGAAATACACCCTTTGACGGGTGGATTTGCGGCCGCATCAGACTCCAGCAATCTGAAGATGTTGCCGTCCTAGAACCTCAATTGGCAGTCACTTTCCCTGAACCCTGAATTTGAGTTGCATCCTGCATAGCCCCTATTCAGGATTGCACCGCCTTATGGTAGGGTTTGATGGTCTATGGCCAATGACGATGAGCCATCTGCGCTAAACGGTCCTATGAAGGCGTCGCTGGATCATGGAGCCTGTATCAGGGTCCCTGGGAATATTATCGGGCAATTCTTTTGAGGATTCTATTGAGATTTTACAATGTTTGGTCTATTGGGGGCGTAGTCCATGTTAAGCCTGGTTGTTTCCAAGACACAGGTCTGAATCACTCAGCTAGTCCTCGAAACAGCCAATCCAAGAGGTGAAAAAAAGGGGGCAAAGCTCTAGGCTTCCGGAAGCCCACGGTATATAACCAAGATTGCTGGCTGCCACCACGGAAATAAAAAAAACTTCCACTTCACAGCAGAAGTCTTAGGTAATCGGCAGACCTCGAGACAATATGGCACCCACCAATCTAGTCGTTTTCGGAGATCAGACAGTTGAGAAGCTGTCCTCCATCCAGGCGCTGGTCCGCCACTCCAAGACCTCAGCAGGAGCACGAAGGTTCTTGGGAGAAGCCACAGATGTTATGCAACTCCTGCTTGACACATTGAGCAAGGAAGATCGAAAATGGAACCACGAAATTCACACCCTGCTAGGATTGGCAGAGGATAATATCAATGAGTCCGATCCCAACGGAATCATTGCCACAACTCTCATGTGCATAGGCCGGCTCGGAGAGCTCATAGTGTAAGTGAATCTATATCTCATTAGGAAGTCTCAAGATTAGTTACTGACAGAGGTATATAGTTTTGCCGAAGAAGACCCATCGATCATTGGTTCTGAAGCAGTTCCCACACATGTATTGGCATACTGCACAGGTCTTTTGCCTGCTGCTGCCCTCGTTGCCGCAAGGGATACAGCTGAGCTTTATGGCCTAGCAAAAGAGATCATATCCATCATCTTCCGGATGGCATTCCAGATCACCAAGCGCATGAGATTGATTGAAGATTCGAATGGGAACTGGGCCATGACTCTTACCGGCGTCAGTGTTGAGCAGGTACAGCCAATTCTTGACAAATTTCACGAAAGTGAGGTAAGCAAAGACCCCCTTCACACTGCATGACCAGGACCAAAAAAGACTAATCTTTGAACTTTGAACAGAACATCCCATTCACAAGGCGAGTAGCCATCGGTATTGTATCACAAGGGTGGTTGACTTTGGTCGCTGCCCCATCGTCTTTGAATCGTCTCTTTGCGTGGTCTAAAGAGTTGGACCAAGCCCCTAGGACTAAGACCGATACTAATGGACCAATCCACACCCCCTATCTCCCACGATTTGATATGGACCTGGTCCTAGGAGATTCTCCTCTTTTGAATATTCCTATCACTTCCAAGGCACGAATTGTGTCTCCTGGATCTTGCAAGGCGTATGAACACCAGACTCTTCGTGGGCTTGTTGAGGAGATGTTGATTGACATTGCACACAATGTCTTGTACTTGGGCGGTACAACCGAAGCCTCAATTTCTGGCTTACCACCCAAGGAATCAGTTGAGGTGATCGTTGCAGGCCCAACAGGACATCTTCCCGCCATTCAGCGCAGCTTGCAAGAGAAGAAGATGGGCTTTGAGATTCGCAAGCACAAGACCGCGGAAGAAAAGAAATCTGCTAGCCGTGGAGGATCTGACGACATTGCCATCATTGGTATGGCTGGTCGATTTCCTGGAAGTGACACTATCACTGGCTTCTGGGAGGATTTGGTTGCTGGAAAGATCCAAATCAAAGAGGTTCGTCTAAATCTACGCACCGTTTATGGTTTCATAGGCTAACTTTAACATAGATTCCCAAGTCTCGATTCGATCTGGATACGTACTACGATGCCACAGGAGAGAAGAGAAACACCACATCTGCGAAGTACGGTGCTTTCCTGAACAACCCCGGCCACTTTGACAATCGTCTATTCAACATCTCCCCTCGTGAGGCCGCTCAGATGGATCCTCTCCAGCGACTCTTGCTTCATGCCAGTTACGAAGCCCTTGAAATGGCTGGATATTCCAAGGACAGCACCCTGTCGACCGACAGCAACCGCATTGCCACTTATTTCGGCCAGGCTTCTGAGGATTGGCGTGAAGTGCTCAATAACCAGGGCGTCGATATCTATTATGTGCCAGGTCTCTCCAGACCGTTTGCACCCAGTCGATTGAACTACTTCTACAAGTGGGGTGGTGCATCGTATGCCATTGATGCTGCATGCGCTACCAGTACGACCGCTATTTCTTTGGCTGCCTCAGCACTTCTTGCGCACGAATGTGATACCGCTTTGGCTGGAGGTGGCTCTGTGTTGGTTTCACCCAACGCCTTTTCAGGTTTGAGCCGATCTGGTATGATTTCTGACACCAAGGGTTGCCGAACATACCATGACGATGCCGATGGTTACGCTCGTGGTGAGGGTCTCGGTGTTGTTGTACTGAAGCGTTTGGAAGACGCTCTTTCTGACAACGACAACATCATCGGTGTCTTGAAGGGATCAGCCAGAGCATACACCTCGACCTCTACATCTATCACTCACCCTAGCGCTGAATCCCAGATGAGAATCTACCAGGAGGTTCTGCGGCAATCTAGCACCGTACCCAACGAAGTCTCCTATGTTGAGATGCATGGTACTGGAACGCAAGCTGGTGATTTTGAAGAGATGACATCCGTTCTCAAGGTCATGGGCCAGGGCCGAACAAAGAAGAATACTCTTACAGTTGGTGCTGTGAAGGCCAACGTCGGACACGGAGAAGCTGTAAGTCAATCTGTAACTCTACTAAAGACTTTCTAATAACTAATCCTCAACTAAAGGTGGCCGGTGTGACTTCTTTGATCAAATGTATCATGATGATGCGCGAGGGACAGATTCCAACCCAGCCCGGACTTCCTTTCAAGCTCAACCACAACTTCCCCAAGCTTGAGAAGCTCAACGTTCAGATCGCGGGTCTCGGAAAGGATCTCGAATTGAAACCAAGCCCAGCATCTCTGAATGGAAAGATCAAGGTTATGGTTAACAGCTTTGACGCTTCAGTACGCTTGTCCCCCTCCGTAATGCACCCAAACTGTGAACATCAACTGATATAGAATACGCACAGGGAGGAAACACATCTTTGCTTGTGGAAGAGCCGCCAACTCGCGCAGCAAAAGTCAAGAATGAGCTCCCGTACCATGTTGTTGCTTTGTCTGGCAGGACATCTTGGTCGCTCAAGGAGAATGCTAAACGATTGGTTGAGTATTTGACACGGAGCCCTAACACCAAGCTTGCTGACGTTGCGTACACAACAACCGCCCGAAGAATGCATCAAGTCTTGCGAGTTACGTACACTGCTCAGAATACAAAGGAATTGGTATCTCTCATCAAGGCAGATCTTGCCAAGGATGGCCCACTCGAGGGAAAGAAGAAGACCCCCAAGGTGTCTATAGTCCTTGCATTCACAGGTCAAGGCTCACAGTACTCCGGCATGGGCAAATCCCTGTACAAGCAGAGCGCCTCTTTCAAGGACCTTATCGAAACCTACCAGCAAATCGCTTCACACCACGGTCTTCCAGACTTTATTGGAATTATTTCTGGTGCTGACGATATCACAAAGGCATCTGCTGTGCGTGTGCAACTTGCGACTGCTGCCCTTGAAATTGCCACCGCAAAACTTCTCAAGACTTGGGGAATTGCCCCAGACTTGGTTATCGGACACAGTCTCGGTGAATACGCTGCATTGTGCACATCAGGTGTTCTCTCAGTCAGCGACGCACTCTTCCTTGTTGGAAAGCGTGCGCAGCTGATGGAGAAGAAGCTGGACGCTGGAGAATACTCCATGTTGGCGGTAGGCAAGAGTCTTGATGCTGTATCTGAAGTTTTGAAATCGGAATCTAGGTCGAAGTGGTCTCACAGTGACATCGCCTGTGTTAATGCACCATCCGTGACGGTGATCAGTGGCCCTGTGGGTGAGATTCAGGCTCTCAAGGACCACCTTGAGCAGAATGGCACCAGAGCAACAGTGCTCCCAGTTCCTTATGGTTTCCACTCACACCACATCGACCCCATCCTTGAGGAGTTTGAAGACATTGCCAAAGGTGTCACCTACAATGCACCCAACGTCCCAGTGGCCTCGACCCTGTTGGGAGAGATTATACCGGTTAACAAGACCGGTGTCTTCTCGCCCAAGTACCTGGCCCGTCAAGCACGTGAGCCAGTCAAATTTGTCCCAGCATTGGAGCTCTGCAAGAAGGCTGGATTTGAAGCCGATGGAACACACTTCCTCGAAGTTGGCCCCGAGCCTGTGTGCCTCGGTCTCATTCGCAGGTCACTCACTGTGACTCCTGGTCAACTGCTTCCTATCTTCAAGTCTTCAGAGGATAACTGGTCTACTATTACTTCGGCGCTCGCAACTCTCCACAAGACTGGCTACACTCTCAATTGGCGCGAGTACTATGAGAGTTTCAAGAATTCTCTCACTCTTCTTGATCTGCCAAGTTATGCTTTTGACACCAAAGACTACTGGACTCCATTCGTGGAACCAGCTCTCAAGACAGTAGTACAACAGGTCCAGGCCGCACCCGCGGCCCCTGCTGCTCCGGTCGTCCCTGAATTTTCAACCACGGATTTGCAGTGGATTGAATCGGTGGATGTCAATGCCAAGGGAGTTTCTGCTACCTTCGCTTCTCAAACCTCCCACCCCCAGCTGTACGAGGCAATCCAAGGCCACAGGGTCTACGGCACAACCATCTGCTCGCTCAGTATATTCTGTGATATGGCCAAGTCCGCAGCACAGTACACTTGGTCCAAGGCGAACCCCAAGAAGCCTGTCCCCAGTCTGACCATTTCCAACATGGAGATGTCACATGCTTTGGTTGTAGAAGAAATCAACCCCGACCAAATTCTGAAGACTGTTATCTCCTATGCGCCATCGGAATCCAAGGCTGATGTTTCTTTCCACTCCATTAATGGTGGTGTTAGAACCGAACATGGAAGTTGTCAGATCAACTTGGAAGAGAGCAGTGCTGCTTGGTTGTATGGCCGCTCTGACACTCTGTTCCTCGTTGATGCCAGGATCGAGTCACTGAAGGCCCTTGGTGCGTCCGGCAAGGCACACAGACTTCTGAAGCCAGTCGTCTACAAGTTGTTCGACAGTGTTGTCGAGTACGGCAAAGAATACCAAGGTCTTGAAGAAGTCTGGATTGATCCTGAGTTCCGTGATGCAGTTGGTACCGTGAAGCTGGCAGACACCTCCGGAAAGGGCAACTTCTTGTACAATCCTTTCTGGATGGACACAGCTGTACACCTTGCTGGTTTCCTGTGTAACGCAAACTTGAAGTACCCAGAGGACATTGCCTGTCTCTCTACGGGCTTCGAAAGCTGGCGATCATTTGAGGAACTGAAGACTGGCGGAACCTACACTTGCTATGTCACCTTGCAGGAAGTTGGCAATGGCGGCACTCTGACTGGTGTTGCATATGTCTACTCTGGCTCCTCTCTCGTCCTAGTTACTTCAGGCATTAAATTCCAGAAGATGAAGAAGATTGCACTCGGCGCAATTCTGAACTCTGCCAAACAGTCCAAGGGTGGTGCTAAGAAGGCCCCTGAATCGTTCAGGCCTACTAGCGCTCCTAAGAAGGCTGTTGTAGCTCCTCCCCCTCCTCAAATCACTCACGTTCAGCTTCCTGTTTTCGATCAAGATTCCGATTTCTCGAGTGGCGCTCCTACTCCAGATACCAATTCAGAACTGGGTGACAGTAATCCAACCACCAAAGCCTCCTCTGTTACCAATGATGACGATAATGTTATCGACATCCTGTTGTCGATTGTAGCAACTGAAACTGGATATGGTCTTGAGGATATGGAGCTATCTACGTCTTTTGCTGACATGGGTCTCGATTCGCTGATGGCTATCAGTATCTATGCTGCCCTCACAAGGGACACTGGTATTGAACTTCCTGCCACATTCTTCCTCGATTACGCCACCGTTGAGGAGGCAAAGGCAGCACTTGTTGAAAATTACGGAGCTTCCGAGCCATCGAAGAAGGCCTCAACAGCTCCAGAAAAGTCAGCACCGGCTCCAGCACCGAAACAAGCCCCAGCCCCGGCCCCTGCTGCTCCCGCCGCTCCCGCCGAGCCTGTTCCAGAGCCCACTCTAGAGCCGCCAAAGCAAACTGCTAGCCCAAGCCTCACTAGTAGGGCAGTTCAATTACAAGGCTCCAACTCGTCTTCAGGACCAAAGGTGTTCATGTTCCCTGATGGCAGTGGTTCCCCAGCCAACTTCATCCAGCTCCCAGCACTTGGCGCTGATGCGGCTGTCTATGGAATGGAGTCCCCATTTATCAAGAGCCCCGCTGAATATTCAGGCACTGTGAGTGAGTTGGCCGACGTCTACCTAGCAGCCATCAAGAAGGAGCAACCGGCTGGTCCCTATCTACTCGGTGGTTACTCCTTCGGTGCCCTCTACGCCTACGAAGTAGCTCGCAAACTACTGGAAAGCAACGAGTCTGTTGATGGCTTGCTCATCATTGACATGTCTGTACCCAAAGCCCTTTCGTCAGCCCCTACTCTCACATTCGAGCAGCTTAGTGGTTCCGGTTTCGTTGCTGCCAAAGGACGATTTACCACAACACAGAAGACTCACATTACCAAGGCAGTCGAGTCTGTGACAACTTATAGCCCAGCACCTGCCAGCCGGGCCCCCAAGAAGACCATTTTAATATCCTCAAAATCTGGTTTGGCAGCAGGAAAGCCAGAATCATCGGAGCTGGTTCAATGGGCACGAGGTAACTCGAGTGCACCAGCTCAGGGCTGGCAGAGCCTAGTTGGTGATGTTGATGTCCAGCAGGTTGATGCTGATCACTTTACACTATTTAAGCACCCTTCGGTAAGTGCACTCTACACCTTCATATTCTCTTAGGATAAGGAATTTTACTAACATTTTTTAAAGATATCTCTTGTTGGCGACAAGTTCAAGGCCGCCGTGGAGACATTCACAAATTAATCATTTTTCTACTATTTGTGTTGACAATGTTGCATTTGTTAACCTCTAGATTGTTATTCCCCTATTAGAATGTTATTTTATTTCTCTTCCTGTTTTCTAGAATGGTAGATTGTCAATACAATATTTGAAAACTTACTATGTAGCCGACTAGCTCAAATTAGGCTATCATTCTGCCTATCTTCCGCCTTTAATGAGTCATACTATACGAAGATAATAATAGCGTCCCCCTCGAGGTTACAAACAGTTGTGCTTGATATAAGCCGGCTTATGCGACGTGTATTATCCCCAAAGCCTCGGTCCTCAAATAAAAATTTACGATACTTTTGATCAAAGATGGAAGGCTCAATTCAAGCTGCACTTCCCCGGCCATCCCAAACAAAGCCGATTTATACCTCTCGGCTCATTCTCCGACCTTTCGAACAGGCAGACCTGCCGGCGTTGCACGAGCTTCGATCGGACTCACAGGTAATGAAATGGACGAGCCAAGGTCGGGTCGATGCCTCTATACAAGAAACTCGCGAATGGATGGAATCCTATATGTACGGGAATGATGAGACCCTACGGCGCAATTTCAACTTTGTGGTCACTCTCCAACCTCAAAATTTGGATGCACATCAGCAAATACTTCATCGAGCAAATGGCAGCCAACTCATTGGCGTGTGCGGCCTTACTTCCTTAAATTCCTTGCCAATTTCTGATTATCCAAACTTTGGATATATGTTTTCCCCAAAGACATGGGGTAAAGGGTACGCCACCGAGGCTGTTTCTGGCTTTCAAAGAGCCTGGCTGCAGTTGATTACCTCCTACAGACAGTCTCGACCCATGTCAGAACCTTTGCTCGATGATCTCGGCAAAATTAGAGCCGTGACTTTTGAGGAGAATGATGGTAGCGCAAGAGTTCTTCAGAAGTGTGGTTGGAAGGTATATGAGCTATCACAATATTCAGGGTCAAAAATTGTAAGATGGATTTGGGAAGCATAGCTGACAGGGTTACTTTACAGCATATGACAGCGCATAAATTCACTCGCGTGCTCATTGGGTATCAACAGGTCCTCGTTACAAGCATTTGCCAGGAATATCTCTTACTAAATCGCGCACAACTTTGCACTATGTTATGTATAGTACTCTATATAATAGACTAGAAGTTAAACAGACATATCATCGGTTATTTATTACTATACTTGTTAGAAATTCCATACCGCTGGTATATAATCAGCCAACATCCAGGACGACATGCAATGAGACATTTAATGAGGGCACGTTACACTTGTTGAATAAGTCTCAGATCAGTTGAGCCCTACAGGCTTGGGGATCACCTATACACAATAGGCGCCGAAATAGGCGGCTTAGCGGCCAAGGACTACCTGACGTTGGCGTCTTCCCGGCGTGGCATTGGGGGCTCAAGCCCATAATTCGACGAACAAGTCGCCGATAATAAGGGCGTACGGGCACCAACAGACGCTTCTCGGATTAACACATGCTGTTGTAGGAAAGGTGTGTATGCAGGCCATAAAAAGTGACCGACGACCTTGTCATGCACCATGTGGTGCCACAATATTCAATCCCTGTAAATCAACATGTGCGTTGGCAGGGGAATAGAATATATTATTGAGATTGCTTGCTAGCTGGGAGGTTGATTACCACAAAAAGGGAGAGCTCACTTTAGCCCTAACTACCCATGCTCTCACGAGAACCAACGCAACAACGGAATATTGCTCACATTCAGAGCAGCTACCAGACACAAGAAGATTTTCCAATAAACAAAATGCCGCTTAAGATCATCGTCATCGGCGCCGGTATTGGCGGTCTGGTTACCAGTCTAGCTCTACGACAGGCAGGCCATGAAGTCGAGGTTTGTTAACACCCACTCGCGGACGTTGTTTAGTACAGAGATGATATTAACAATTATTCAACAGATATTTGAGAAATCCAAGTTCGCCACCGAAGTTGGCGCGGCTTTGATGATTACTCCCAATGGAGGAAGAGTCCTTTCCTCACTTGGTTTCTCCTTCGTCAATGCACGAGCCGTAAAGATGGAGGCATGGAGCACCGTGAATGGTGCTACCATGGAACCTTTGGCAAGTGTCGATATGAAGATGGCTGAGAAGGCATGGGGATTTCCTGTCTACGCAGTTCATCGTGTCAGTCTCCACAGCGAGCTGCTACGCCTCGCTACCAGCGAGAGTGGAGAAGGAAAACCCATAAAAATCCATCTCGCATCAGGAGTTAAAACTGCAGCAAAGGAAGGATCAATAACTTTGGAAGACGGAACAGTGCATTCTGCCGACCTGGTTGTTGCTGCCGATGGCCTTCGTTCAGTCGCCAGAGATGTCGTTGCTGGTAAAAAGGTCGCTCCTTCATCCACCAGTCTCAGCGCGTTCCGTTTCTTGATCGATACTGAAATCCTGGAGAATGATGAGAGTCTTTCCTCGGTCTTGAAGAAGAAAGGCACGGGGGCTACCCTTCTAGCTGATGTGAAAGAGGTTGCTAGTGAACGCCACATAATGTGGTATGCGTGTCAAGAGTAAGCTTCTGATTTTGTGCATGCGGACTATGATCATTAACTAATATACCTCACAGTGGCCTTGTCCAAAACTTTGTCGGTATCCACCCAAGGCGGGCGGAGAATGGAGTAGAAGAGGACATTGAATGTAAGATAACAACTTCGACTGACCTAAGTCTGATATGACTGGGTACTAACCGCTGCGTAACTTCTTTGACAGCCGTGAGAGCTTCGATGCTTGATGAGTTTGGCCACTTCTCACCCGAGATTGTTGAAATTATCAAGTAAGTCAACCTTGCCAATAGAAGTCCTGCTTATCTATCTGATCAACTAACTCGACGAAATGGTAGAAAATCCGAACACGTCAAATGCTGGCCATTGAATTCCTTCGACCCGCTAGAGACTTGGGTCAATGAACGACTAGTTCTCGTTGGCGATGCAGCACATCCTGTAAGTATTTCACTGGTTCCATTTCCCCCGACCTTTCAAGCATATCTATGGCCAACGTCGTGCGGAACCCTTACTAACCAACCATATATAGATGTTTCCCCTTGGTGGACAGGGATCAAACTCAGCAATCGAAGACGGTGCAACCCTAGGCTTCTTCCTCAAAGGAACTGTGACCCCAAGTGAAATACCAGAGCGACTAGAGTTGTTCCAACGAGCAAGATTGGCCCGCGCGTCTCGAGTGCAAATCCTATCCAAGGTTAGGGCTGGAAGGGAGCCAGAAGTTCATGACCAACTTCAAGAATATGCTGACCCTCCTGGCTCCGGTATGTCCTCCTTTCCTAATTTTATTTGTATTTATAGCTTTTCCCGTCCGATTGACTAATTCCGGAATACAGCTGTTCCCTCGTCGATGAAGGAGCGTACAGTGCACGATTATGGGTAAGCTTTGATACCCTGGGTTTGATAGACTTTCTACTGACATTTTAATCCAAGTTTCAACGTATTCGCGAAGTGCCAGGAGGTTTTGGAAAGCAAATAAATCTGTTGGACTTAAAATCTACTAGAACCTGGTGAAACGTTATGGATGCTTCGGGGCCTGTAGATGTTAAATTGTGTGAACCGGGAGCCTGAGCCAAAGATTTTTTCATTTGTATCTGCAATAGAAAGTTTTAGAAATACCATCTTTATGGAATGTTCACTATTCTTAGCTCATAATATCAAATTACTACCTACCCTGTAACCATCCTGGTTGGTAGCATCTTTGTTTTATGTTGTAGGAGAAGCTTCAATGTCTCACAGGTAAACAGGTCAAATCCAAATAATCTGAACACCCATGACCAAAACATGTATATATGTACTCTCAATATCTTATAAATGTTACTTCTTTGTTATATATCTAATTCCTTGAATACAAATCTAAGATAATCCGCTACACAGCACGAGAAGTTTTTCAATATAGTTGGATTAACCAACATAATTCGTTTCTCAATTTCAGCCAATCTGATCTATAGAATATAACGTCAAATATTACAAATCCGAAAATAAAGACAATCTAGACAAAGGAAACAACGAAACCCAAAAAAAACAAAGGAAATATTATCATTTAAGACATCGCCTCTCGCGACCTCACCAGTGCTCGCCGTATGCTACAACTATCAAATCATCAAAACAACAAAAACAAACCCCTTCAGTTGGCATGCCAAGGAAAACGAATTATTATCCGGTGAGAGGTTCATTTTTGTTTTTTAGGCGGCGGTAAGCTCTGGCGACAAAAGAGTCGACTTGGCTGCAATCTTGCCAGCTGTGGTAGAAATCGGCACAGCAGCGAGCACATCGAAGACAGTAATGGTGGATTTGATTTCTCGGAGGGCCCAGTTGACGATTTCAATGGCAACCAGGGAGTCAATACCGTATGAGTGCAAGAATCGGTCAGTGTCAATTTCCGAGGTGGAGGTATGAAGGATCTTAGCAACACGGGCAACCAGGGAGTCGAGGACGTGATCGGCGGCTTCTGCGATAGATTTGGACTGGGCCATCAGAGTCGCGATGGGGACAGAGCCGCTGCTAGCTGAAGCTGCTTGGTTGTGCATTCCAGTCTTCTCCAGGATGGCGAAACGAGCGTCTTCGAGGTAGAAGGGAGCGCTGATGCCGGCTGCAACGGCACTTCCTCCACTGGCCAAACCTGTAATGACTTGAGGAGGAGCGGTGTTGGTAATGTCACCAGCAATGGCACGCTTGATCAGAGCGTGGAACTCGTTTTCACGAATTCCATATGGCTCTTCCCACTCTCTGAGAGACTCGGTGATTCCTGTTTCGGCAAGAACACCAACATCCCGCATAATACCAAGATCAAGTGTAAGAGCGTGCTGACCATGTGCCCGACGGTAGTCGGCCAAAGCATCCTCATAAGCACCAGCTGCGGCATAGTTAGCCTGACCGGGGTTACCAAAGATACCGGCAAACGAAGAGAGGGTGATGAAGAAATCGACATTTGGTAGGTTCTTGTGAAGATTCCAGCTTCCCTGAACCTTGGGAGTTGTAGATTCCACCCATTGTGTGTGGGTCATGTTCATGAATGTTGTGTCTCTGAGCACCATGGCGCACTGGAAAACACCGCGCACAGGGCCAAGCTCTGAAGTCAACTTGCTAACTGCTTGCTCGACGGACTTTTCGTTGGCAATGTCACACTTGATCACGGCCATCTTGACATTCTGTTTCTCCAGCTCTGCAATCAGCTCTTGAGCTGCGGCAGATGAACCGCCGGATCGAGAAAGGATAGATAGCTTGCGAGCACCGTGGTCGACAAGCATCTTGCACATGCTTCGTCCGAGACCACCAAGACCACCGGCAAGCAAGTAAACTCCATTAGGATCCAAGCTAATGGAGTAGTCCTCTCGCTTGATGTACGGAATCACATCCTGTGGCGACCAGCTGATGGAGATCTTACCCAAGTGCTTACCAGTCTGCATCAAACGGAATGCACTCTCAATCTCTGAAAGTGGGTAGACCACAAGAGGGGTGATAGGTCGGGTAATACCGCGTCGTTGGAAGTCAAACACACCCTTAATGATCTGAGCCATGAGGTCTGGTCGGCCGTTCTCGATATGGTTGATATTGAAGAACGAGTACGTGGCATCCTGAAGAAATGGTCGCATATCAAGTTCCATATTTCGCAGAATATCACGGATACCAATTTCCAAGAAAGTTCCGAATGGTGCAATGCAGTACCAGGTCTGTCTCAGAGCTTCTCCAGACAGAGAGTTGAGGACAACGTCAACACCTCGGCCCTTGGTCATACGCTTCACACCCTGAACGAAGCTCAAGTCACGAGAGTTGAAGATATGGTCTTCAGGGATTCCGTATTCATTCTTGAGGAGATTTCTCTTAACCTCAGAAGAAACAGTAGCAAAGATCTCCATTTCGTAGTGCTTAGCTATTTGGATTGCTGCCTGTCCAACACCACCAGCTGCGGCGTGGATGAGGATTGACTGTCCCTTTTGAATGCGAGCAAGGTGGATCAGACCGTACCAAGCTGTGCCGTGAACGACAGGGATGGAAGCGGCCTGTTCAAAGCTAAGGTTATCAGGAATCAACTCGCAGAAGTCTTCACGGCTTCGGTGAACACTCCTGTGACCACCGTGGCCATACATGGCGACTCTGTCGCCGACCTTGAACTTGGTAACAGCAGAGCCTACACGGCGGACGACACCAGCAGAGTCGAATCCGAGAAGAGCGTCGGCAATTTGACCCATGGCCACCATGACCTCACGGAAGCTAGATTGTTAAGTTAGTTTATTTCTCTTTTCTTCTACTTTTGTGGATAGTTAGTCATGATATCACTTACTTAAGGCCAGAGGCTTTGACATCGATCTCAATCTTGTTGGCTTCCAGCTCAGTTGAAGGCAAGTCATCTGGCTCAAACACCAGAGAGTCGAGGATACCTGGGTTTCCAATGGCCAACTTGAGAGGGTATGGTGTTTGACCCAGCGCTGCCTTGGAAACTTCAGTGCTAACTCCGGAAACAAGCTGGTTGATCTCCTTGTTAAGGACATCGGCCTCGTGAATTCTGCTGACGTTGATCAAGCCACCCTTGACCTCATATTCACTGTCAGGAGAGGGCGAGGACCAAACACGAGCGACCAATTGTGAAAGTTGATCAGCAGGGAGAGAGTCTACTCCAGCGTGGAAAGTGCGGAACAGCAGACCAGGAGTTTCGTTGCGCACCACACGGACGAGACCGTCAATCATCTTTGCACTTGGATTGCTGTCATCTCCAACAACCCAGAGAATGCTCTTGGCTCCCAGGATGAAGTCCTTGAGGAAGGTGAAGTCTGCCTCTCCAAGCGTCTCAAGAAGAGACTTCTCCAGTTCGACAAGGACAATGCATGATTTCTCCTTGAGTGCCGAGACATCGGAGCCCCAGGTGAATCGGCTGGTTTTGTATCCGGCCTTTGTGAGGATAGCAGCGATGGAGTCAGACGTACGACGAGCAAAGTCACCTTGGTTCGCATCCTCAACGAGAGTGATCTCTTCGGGTTGTTCGCTGGTCTCTTCGACCTCACCTGCACTGTAGACAGTAAGATCAAGTTGACCAAATTTAGCATCCTCGAAGTCAGGGACAGTAAAGCTGGGGGCGATTCCTTGTGCGCTAAGAGCTGATTGCAATTCAGCAGATTTGGATGAAGATGGCGAACGGCTCAGCAAGGTCAAGAAGTTTCCAGGATTGGTGGCCTCCAAGAGAGCAACTTTGCCACCCTTCTTCACAATACTCTTGATGTTCTTAGCGGCAGTAGCAAGATCAGCAACGTTGGAGCTGAGGTTGAAAGCGATGACTAGATCGTAGGACAGATCCTTGATCTTGTCAGCAGGAAATTCCTTGCTGATATCCAGGACTTCAGCGCCGAGACTCTTGTCCTGAGATGAGAGGAATTCTTCCAGTTTGGCTTGAGAAGCCTCATCAGCGGACGAGACGGTATAGGTTCCTGTCTTGGTCACCTTGTCGATTCCTGCAATTGCTGGCCCGACAATAGCCGGGGAGCCAATCTCGAGAATGGACAATCCCGGGTTAGTGTGGTGAAGCAGTTTCACGTACTAATTACCTATTAGTATTATATCAACTATATCATATATCAGCAACATACCTCAGATAATTTGCCCACTGCAGACTTCACAGCCTCTGACTCCCACAGAGAAGAGTTGAGAACGGAAGCGTCGCGGGCAAGATCCTCGCCTTCTCCAAGCAACGTCCTCTTCACAGTCTTGAGGAGGTTCTCGGCCGGAGAGTTAGAGCTAATACCATTCTGGAACGAAACACTCTTGATCTTCTGGTCGAGCAGCTCATAGAAAGAAGCATACTCTGGCAGAACCTCGTCTTTGGTAATCTCTTCGACGATATGGCTAATGACAGAAAGCGCGGAGTGGTCCTGTGTCCTGATGGCTTGTTTGACATCGTCGTCAAGAATGGTCACCTTGGCGGCTTCTACAGCAATCTTCTGCTCAGCAGGCGAGAGAAGGTCGACATTTGGTCGCCAAACGAGGTTGCTCGTAAGGGCCTTGGCCTGTGCATCACCAGAGCCACCACCGCCTCCAGAAGACATCTCGACACACATGAATCCCTTAACCTGGATAACTGGTACTTGGTCTTGTTCATCGAAGAAGTAGATGTCAGATGTGAGATCCTTGAATCCGTGCATTGCGGCCTTGCCGAATCCATTGAGACTGGTTCCCGGTGCATAGGGTACTTCAGCCGCGATCAAAATCTCATCAATGGATCGGGGAACCATTGCGGAAGAGAGAACAATCGACTTGCTGTCCTGAACTGCTGCAAATGCAGTGTGGAAGATTGCATCAAGAGTAGCCGGGTGGATGATGTGTGGTCTCTCTTGGTTGGGGATATAACGGGTTTCAATGTCAGGAAGTCTGACTGTGCACGCACTCTCCTCTCCAGCACAGTTGATGGAGGTGAGGTTGGCAAATGTAGGGCCATATTGGAGACCCATCTTCCACAGGGATGCATAGAAGTCGTCTTTGACTAGGGATGTCTTGCACTTGTCGGTAAGGTCAACAAGCTTGGTGCGGAGTGCTTCGTCTTCCAAGGCCTTTTCACTCTTGGCGTCGGCACTCTGATCTTGCTCGTATTCAAGGAGCAAGAGACCAGAGCAGTTCTTGACGAGGTTCTTACCGTCGACGGAAGAATTGACAACAAACTCTGTCCATGTGTACGCGGAGTCCCTTGTACCAATAACGTGTGGGCGAAGTTGAACGACGCATTCAAGGTCGACACCTTCCTCAATAACGGCAGCAGAAATAAGTTGGATATCTCTCAAACGGTAAGCAGAAATCTTCTTTGCGTCCTTGGAAGCAGATTGGGAGGCTGCCTCGATGGCCATGGCAAGGAAACCAGCTGCAGGGTACAAAACAAGTCCTTGGATCTGGTGATCAGCGATCCAGGGTTCTTCGTCGCTGCTGATAAATCCCCTCCACACCTTTTCACCGTCGGCACTCGGAGCAGTAGGAGCACCGATGAGAGCGAGACGGGGCTGCTCTCTGTGGCGGTATTCGCTCTCAAGACGAGTCTCGTGCCAGTACTTTTGGCCATGTTTCCATGGGTAGGATGGGAGATCAGTGAGTAACTTGTGAGAGAGTGCAGATGTCACAGGTTCTCCGTTGTTGTTGATGGTCTTGAGGTCGACTTGAACGCCCATGGTGGAAAGCGAACCGGCGAGCTCGAGTGCTGACACTATACCATTGTTGTTTCGCTTGATGGCCGACAGGTATGGGATGTTTTGAATACCCTTAGCCTTCAAGCTTTGTGTAGCTGGACCTTGCAGAGCAGAGTGAGGGCCAATTTCTACCAAAAGATCAACGGCATTCTCGTCTGCGTGCTTCCCGTCCTTCTTGGGGCGCATCAGATCGTAAATGGCCTCGGAAAATCTGACAGGTGAAGTCAAGTTCTTGACCCAGTTTACAGCACCGAGCTCGCTTGGGGCGATTGTCTCTCCAATGACACTGGAATGCATTGTGCAATCGTCACGGCCTGGCAAGGTGACAATATCGGAAAGAAGTTCGTAGTAGTCCGGGCCGACAATTTGCATGTGTGGCGAGTGGTAAGCTGTGTCAACAAAGAGCTTCCTGGCAAAGATTCCGTCCTTCTGAATCAATTCAAGGACTTCGTCAATTGCAGGAGTGTCACCAGACAATGTAACGCTGGAGGGAGAGTTGATACAAGCAACAACAACATCTCCCTTGGTGGCTTGGTCAATATACTTCTGAGCATCTTCGGGCGAAGCGCCAACAGCCATCATGGAACCATCGATGTCGGGGTTGTTGGTCTTCATTTCAGAAGAAAGGATACCTCGGTAGTAGGCTACTTTCCAGGCATCTTCCTTGGAAAGAGCACCTAGACAGTATGCAGCACCAATTTCACCACTGGAGTGACCTGCAACAGCAACAGGGGAGATACCCCATGTCTTCAGAAGGTCGACCAAAGCGACCTGAAGAACGGTACAGAGAGTCTGACTGTAGGCTGCCAAGTGAAGGTTTGAAGATGTTTTTCCGCGTTCCAATTCTTCGACTGCTGACCAAGGGCACTCGACTTCCTCGCGGAGGTACTTGTCAGCCTCAATGACGCTGTCCTTGAATACCTTGTAGGCCATGAGCTCAACACCCATTCTAGGCCACTGGGCTCCTTGACCAGTGAAAACGAAACCGATTCTGGGAACTCGAGATGACTGTGTGACAATCATGGGGTTTTCGGTGTCTTTCAACCTGTCATTAAGTTCCTCCAGAGAGGATGCCAGCGCGAAGGTCTTCCATTGAAGACGTGATCGTTTCTCGCTCAAGCTGAATGCAAGGTTCTTCAAGAGCTCTTGTTCTTCGTCGCTGTCATCGCCTATCGTCACCGTCTTGGTATCAATATATTGTACAAGCTGCTCTTTCACACGAGCAAGACCCGGTTTGTCTTGCGCACTGAGAATGTACAGACGGCGCGCGTCACCGCTGTCGCTGACCGACTCGCCATTAGTAATCGCCTTGATTCCTCTGCTCTCTAAGTAATGGGGGGTATCTTCTAGGACAGCGTGGGCGTTTGTTCCACCGTATCCGAAGGAGTTGGTACTGATTCGGCGGACGCCATCTGTAGGCCAAGGTGTGAGTTCCCTAGGAATGTGGAGGTTCCATTCGTCGAATGGAATTTTTGGGTTGAGTTTGTTCAAGTTAATGCTGGGTGGGATAAGGCCGTTTTCGAGGATGAGAACTGCCTTGACAATACCAGCTATACCGGCAGCGGCTTCCAAGTGACCAATCTGTTGGAGGTGTTAGTGAAGCTCACAAAGTCGTAGTTACCGAGTGAAAAATGATTCTTACGTTGGATTTCACAGATCCCACTATTAATTTGTTGTCAGGCGAGTGCTTTGCACCCATTGTCCTGTACAAGGCCTCCGTCTCTTGAGTGTCACCGGCCTGAGTTCCAGTACCCTAGTCGATATTGTTAGCATTTTCACATCAAGCAGGCAGAAGAATGGAACGTACGTGGGCTTCCACATAGCCTGTATCCTTGTAGTCGATACCAGCCAGCCGATATGTCTCTTCAATTAGGGCTGCTTGCGCGTCAGCGCTAGGCAGAGTGAAACCTTTTGTGTGTCCGTCCTGATTAGATCCGCTTCCACGGATAACTGCTCTGATTGGATCTCCAACAACGATAGCATCGTCGACTCGCTTCAAGACGAGACAGGCAAATCCCTCTCCACGACCGTAACCATTAGCAGACTCGTCAAAGCTTTTGCATTTGCCGTCTGGGGCTAGAAAATTTTGATTCGAAAGGTACATGAACATCTCCGGGCTGAGGAGAAGACTGCTACCGCCAACAATGGCGACGGAGGACTCGCCGGTTCGGAGAGACTGGCACGCGCAATGTAATGCAACAAGACTTGACGAGCAAGCCGTGTCCAGTGTGAAACTAGGGCCTCGGAGATCGAATAGCCAGGAAATTCGATTTGCAAGGGATGTTTTGGAAGCTCCTGTGGCTGCATATGTGGGAGCATTGTCGGGGTCTCGGTATGTCATTTCTTTATAATCGCTCGTGAAGTGACCCATGAAGACACCTGTCTGTGAGCCAGCAAGTTCGTCTAGTGGGAGACCAGCCTTTTCCAAAGCCTCATACACAACCTCAATCATGATTCGATGTTGTGGGTCCATCGCCTCCGCCTCAGACTTGGAGATGTTGAAGAAACCGGCGTCAAACAGGGACACATCTTGTTTGACGAAATGAGCACCTCTGGTAACCATGGTGTTGCGGTTTTTTGTTGATGACCAAAACGCGTCGACATTGAAACGATCCTTGGGGATCTCGGACCATGCAGCTGCAAACAAATATCTGTCAGTTGATGACTTTGCAGAAGGACAATACAATTAGGAAGGATAGACGTACATGTGCCATCGCAAATGAATTTCCAGAAGTTTTCCAGGTTGTCACCATCACCAGGGAATCTACATGACAACCCTGTGATGGCAACAGAGTGATTGTCCTGGGTTGCCGGTGCCATGATTGCCAACAGCTCTGTCAAGGGTTCACTTTTTGATATTGTATGATTGTACCTGGGGAATGAACAGAACGGAAACTTCAATCTCACAGGACAGAACCATTGGTGACATATATATTGGAGGTGATGAACGCAATGGTCTTCGTATATATAGAATCACTACATACAACCCTAACCCTTCCTAATACAGCTAGAATCTCAGCAACGCCGTAAAACCAGAATCGTATCTGACAGGATTCAAGGTCCCAGCGTGAAACCAATGGCTGGGTCCAATAAATCGCCGGCAAAGTTTGCGTCATGGTTTTTCGGAATATTGCCAGACAGGGTGTTCTTCCTGATTTTGGCCATTGATGGATTGTCTGTATGATGCCGGCCAGGATCCATTCAGCACGTGTATGTTGCTATGATCATATGTTGAAGCTCTTCAGGGTGATAGCGTCGGAATGGGGGTTTCTTTAGTTGGAAAACTTCGGATAAGCTCTTACCAATCCTGTTTAGTGGGGACCCCCAATTGGACCCCCAATTGGTAAGCCCCGGTAGAACCCTGATAGGGCTGTGGCGCCTAGCAGGGACCCTACCTAGGTACCGGGGCCCAAACCAATCAATCCACCACCTAGGTGTCCGAGACGTGATGTCTCCCCATGCTATGTCTCGTGGCAGTGGGGAAGTGCAGGAACAATACTTGAGGATTTTAAAACTATACCAAATTCTGAATTATCAGTACCATTATCTATACTCACTTCTCTACGTACGAACTTACGATACACACACATTACATACATGGTAGTTTCTAAGCTTTATTACATAAATAAGCCCCTCTCCCTCGCTTTTTTATTTTTGATCTAGGTCTACATAGTTTCGGGGCAGTTCAGGTATAAAACTTAGTAGAGACGCGTCCTTTGATAGTCATGTTGACTCGGATCTGATAACCCCCCTTTTGTCGTTAAAAGACCCGTGGTGGTAGCCGGTTGGGGGCGACGATAGGGTTATTAGAGGGTCTAGGTTTTAGACCGGTTGGTTAGCTAGAGCCCTACGGGCAGCCTATGTGCAGCCTTACCAGCCTTACGGAATAGGGCTTTATGGCAGGTGGGGGGCTGTTGTGTCCCTGATTCAGGTTCAACTAACTTTACCCCAGGGCCCACAACCGTGCCTAAGGTTAAGGTCCGCCGGCCCGAACTTGCATACTGCTAGCCGCGTTAGGGGCCGGCTCACGCTAATGCTCCGGGACACTATTTAGGGGCACGTCAACCGGCGGCGGCGAGTTTTCGTTCATTAAATACGCATTGTTACCAAGAATTACGTCCTAAGCTTACAAACAAAAAGCATATTTGGTAATAGGCATTAAATTGAACCAAATAGCTAACATGTGCATGGGGTATCATATAGAGCAGTGTTTTATCCAGCTAGTTCTGCAGGCGAGGACAAGGTAATGCTCGGGTTCCGAAATATCTATAATAAAACAATGAACGTATACTCTATGGAACAGAAACGTAACAGTGACATACCAATAATAAAATGGATATATTTCCACTAGTAATCAATTATTGAATTCTTCAGGTCTGTTAGTTTCTATATATAATCGCTAGGCGGGTTTGGTAAGAGCTCAACTGGACCAATCCAACAATTTCCCGGTGCATATCGACGTCTTCTTTTGTCTGTTTTTTTGTTCCCTGGAATTTCTTTCGTCCGTTTAGCCTCTGGTCAGTTTATTCCTACTGCTTGGATTTACCAAATCACTACACATCTTGATATTTTCCGTCTTCAAAGACAGCAAATATGGCAGGAAGCTCGTCGAGTCAGTTATCCGACAAGGCCTTCAGCATCATTGCGCAAGAAACCGGCGTCGCCAGAGATGAACTCGAGCCAGACACAGAATTCAGTGACCTGGGAGTGGACGACTTTCTAGCAAAATCCATCATCACCAAAATCGCGCAAGAAACGAAACTAGACCTCCCCAAAGACGTCTTCATTGAATACCCAACCGTCGAAAACCTAGGCATCTACCTGCGAACAATCACTATAAGCAATGCTGTTGCAAATTCACCGCCGAGGAAAAAGGCTGTCCCCGTGAAGAAGCCTGCCAATCCACTCTCCATCATCCTTCAAGGAAAACCTGCCACGGCAAAGCAGTTCATCTTCCTCCTGCCTGATGGCAGTGGCTCGGGAATGGCTTATATGAGCCTTCCACCGATCGGTGCCGACATCTGCCTGATCGGCATGAACAGCCCTTATTTACACATTTCTCCATCCGAAGTCAGCTTCGTCATCGAGGACACAGCAAAGATATGGGCAGAGGAGATCAAAAAGCGACAGCCCGTCGGACCGTACGTGCTGGGTGGATGGTCCGCAGGCGGTTATTATTCATACGAAGTCGCCAAATATTTGATGAACGAGGGCCATTCAGTCGAAAAACTGATCCTGATTGACTCTCCCTGCCGCTTGGTCTTTGAGGCTTTGCCAATGGAAGTCGTGGAATACCTCTCGACGAATAATCTCATGGGCAACTGGGGCTCAAAGGAGACGCCGCAATGGCTGGTCGACCATTTCGATGTTTCAATCAAAGCCATCGAGAAATATCATCCGGTTCCAATGGATGAAAACTCGGATCTTCCCGAGGTTTGCGTAATCTGGGCGGAAGATACTGTATTACCAAGTAAGATTGACGCCGCCAACACCGGTCTCGATCTCAATGTGAAGGTTACTCGTTTCCTTGTTCATAGTCGAGACGGTACTGGACCTCATGGATGGGATGGGCTCTTCCCAGGTGGGAAGGTTTCAATTGCAACAATGCCTGGAAACCATTTTACTATTGTTCACCCACCGAATGTGAGTCAATCTTGCCTTTCCACTTGTCTTGATTTTTGGATTTTTTCTGACACAGAAACGCAGAGTCGACACTTAACTATGCTGCTCAGGGATAGTATCAACGAGCCATACGACAGGCAGGGTACTTGGTATGATCTATAACTAACTAGATAGAATTGACTTGGATCTTTGCAGTCTATGGGCTTTTTTAAAATCCGGTTTTTCTTTCATTCTATGGGTTGCCTGCACGCGTTCATGATAATAATGTCCAGTTGAAAGTTACATTCATATAGTATATTCACACTTTAGCATGAGTTATGTGAAAGGTTTTGGTAGAAATGTCAATCTTCCTGTCAAACCTCAATTTAATTTGCATCAGAATTCTATAATCTAGTACCAGTACCTCCGTAAAAGGTCTTCGTCCATCCCCAAAGTCCTACCAATACTAGCCAGCAAAAGAAACACAGGCTTCAAGATTGCACCGGCAACACCAGCAGGCCACATATCAGACATCTCAAACACCAGGGCAGCATGAATCAAATTATTCGGGATGCCACCACTATGTGTCTTTCCATCACGGGCAAGTCCATAGAGAATGTAGAGACCTTTCTCAAATCCTTCAACACCAGGTCGCATGGTAACCTTCATCTGGACCTCTTCTTTCCCGTCGTTGAAGAAATGATGAACTTCAAATGGATGCACCGTTCGGCTCTCTCCCGGTAGCAAGCTGAGACGACCGAGAGACTTTGACCAAAGACCGACTTCGCCGTCAATGCCTGTGAATGTTTCCGAGTACGATCCGTGATAGTGGGCGGCATTGGCGCAGCCTGGTACGAGGGAGAGGGTCATTTCTGTGTATTCGCCGTTTGTTTCGGCTGCATATTTGTCGAAGATTGCCCAGTCGCCTGCGTCAGGCGTCCAGATCTTTCGTCTTTCTGAGGATTTCATGCCCGGGGGCAATACGTTGAAGTCTCTCTGGGTGGCGGGCGGCATGTTTGTTTGTGCGAGATGACTTCAGACTTCACAGGGCTGAATTAGATGCCACGCCAGATTTGGATATAGATGAATGGCTTCAGCTTCAGGGCTTCCACTATCTACGCTTCTTAAAGACTACAAACATGGCTGATCCGTGCTAGATTTAACCAGCCCACCAGCCTACCAGCCGCACGAAGTATCAACTTTCGATCATATGTTATGTCACCTTTCCAGCTACACTATATACAGTCGTAGCCATATTGATTTTCCGGTCTCGTCAGGAGATGAACATTCCTATTCGGATTATTGCCAAATCCTTCGTGCTACCAAAAAAAAAATAAACTGGCCGGATCAAATAGTATGCCAATAACTGGGGATCAGGGTTGAATGAACATGAGACAAAGCGCGACCGTTAGTCATCATATATTTAGCACGCACCATGTGGCATCCCCTATTTTAATTTTTAGTAGTGCATACGTATAAATAAACTGCCATTAGCACGCGTCGTCTCATGTCGAGACAAGGCAGACAAAGGTCAAGACAATAATGTACAATGTGCCAAGCCCTCGCATGCTTCGCGATCATCGGGTTCCGGAATAGAGCGAAAACAAAGAAACCAAGAGAAAGAAGCTCCCTTTGTACGAATCATCCAGACAGGGATCCTGGCCAATAATAATTGGAAAAAAGAATGCGCCGAGAACAAAGGTCCGAAATAAAGAAGTCGCCGGCTCGCGCTAGGCCAAAGTCCGGGTTTAACGCCGGCGGGCGAGTTTTATTTTCTTTTGCTGGCATAACATCGATCCCTGCAGCCAATAAGAAGTGACAGCCAAGGAAAAGGGTCCAGGGTCATCTGCAGGACTTTTAGGGATAGGGCCCATAGGGGATGGTTTTATAGACGAAAAGGAGGAAATAAGAAAAAAATGGGCCGGTCGAGAGAGGGTTTCCAAGGCCACGTCCCGACTTTTCTTCTTGACAGATGCCCTACAGCCTAAAAGGATGATCCGGCCGTAACAAACAATGCAGGGATCTGAAGAGTCGTCCATCTCTATTGGTGGATATGCCAGACTAGGCACTATTCAGCCCTGTCGTCCTCGCTCTCGCACTTCGGTAAGTTGTGACGAGCCGACATGTCACCTGTGACGTTGCGGCGCCGCTACTGGCGACGGTCTACAACGCTATTATTGAGGTTATAAACTGGATACAATTGGGCATGATCAGCGAGAAAGGAATAAAAAAAAAGTGGACAGAGAAGCTTGAAGCAACGTGACGCGGCAGCCATCTGACTAAACGATCACTTCATATATAATTCTATTTTTTTCTTTCTCTTTCTCCTTTTTAGCCATTTTATTATTTAGTCTTTGTATCCCTCAAGCCACCCAAGCCACAAAGAGAAGACTGTCTTCAGACTTCTTCCCACTGAGTGAATCGTTGAACCAAACTTTCACACTCGAAAGATGTCTTCAGCATCTCATTCCAACGCGCCAACCCTTGGCGGCTCTTCACTTCATGGAGAGAGATCAGAGACATCTTCTGAGGATATCAAGCTTGATATCGAGAATGGTGAAAAGAAGACTCAGGCAGCTTCTCCAACTGGCGGGATCTTGGCTCCTTCTGGCGCCGATGTCGACCCCAATATTGTCGACTTTGATGGCCCAGATGACCCTTTGCGACCTCTCAATTGGCCCATGAAGAAGAAGCTTGTCACTACATTGCTCTACAGTCTCACGACCATGGGTGCCACTTGGGCAAGTACCATGTAAGTACATTTCAATGCTATGTATGGAACAGATTGGCTAAACGGGTCCTTCTTCTACGCAGCTACAACTCTGGAACTGAACAGGTCGAGATCAAATTCAATGTCAGCAGTGAAGTTGCCCTGTTGGGTATGACCTTCTACTTGTTTGGGTAAATTTACTCTTCTTCCCAATTGCTGAAAAAAGAAATGTATTAACGATTGACCTTCTTCCAGCAACGCTCTTGGTCCTCTACTCTTTGCGCCGCTCTCGGAAGCCTATGGCCGAAAGATTTCTGTCTTGATCCCATACTTTATGTGCGCCATCTTCTCATTTGGCAGCGCAACAGCAAAGGATATTCAGACGTTACTCATCACGCGGTTCTTTGCTGGTGTTGGTGGATCAGCTCCCCTCAGCAATGTTGGCGGAGTGTTGGCAGATATCTGGGCACCACAGCACCGAGGTGCGGCGCTTATGACGTATGGGCTCGCTGTCATTGCAGGTCCTCTCCTGGCTCCTATTGTTGGTGGTGCTCTTGTGATTAACATGGAGCATGAAGGATGGCGTTGGACTGAATACGTATGTTCTCTTTCTCTCTAGAAGTTGTGGAATGAAACAGCTAACCATTTTATGCAGCTCACTGGTATCCTATTGATGGTTATCCTCGTTGCTGACATCATCTTCATTGACGAGAGTTTCCCTCCAGTGCTGCTCAGTCGCAAGGCCGACGCATTGCGCAAACAGACTGGAAACTGGGCTCTCCATTCGAAGCACCAGGAAGCAGAGACCACATTGAAGTATATCGTCTCAAGATATCTGGCCATGCCATTGAAGATTTCGATTGACCCAATCTGTTTCGTCGTCAATATCTATTCCGCGTTTGTCTATGCAATTGTCTATCTGTACGTTGTTACCACGTCTTCTCGCACGCAAAAAGCTAACAGGATATTAGCACGATTCCGGTCTTTCCAATCGAATTTGAAGAGGTACGAGGCTGGAACGCGGTTGTTGGATCTCTTCCCTTCATTGCTGTCTTGATTGGAGTTTTCTTTGCCGTATTCGTCCTCTTCTGGAACCAGGGAGTTTATGTCAAGCGCATGGTTGCAAATGGTGGTAAACCAGTACCTGAAGCTCGTCTGTTTTCGATGATGATTGGGTCTTTCTTCTTTTCCGGCGGTTTATTCATTATCGGCTGGACCTCTGACGAGACGATTCCTTGGATCGCGTAAGTTCTTTTAACCCTGAGTTGCTGGTCCAACACGAGCTGACTTTTTTGTTAGGTTCTGCATCGGTGCCGCATGCATTGGTTTTGGGTTTTTCACCATCTTCCAGAGCGCTATCAGCTATCTGGTCGATACCTATCTCATGCTGGCCGCCAGTGCTCTGGCAGCAAACATGCTGTTGCGATCTCTTCTCGCTGGAGGGTTTCCGCTCTTTGCCGATGCTAGTAAGTTCTCTACATGGCCCTTTTTGCATACGAATATGAATGCTAACTTTATCACCAGTGTTCACCAACCTCGGTATTGGCTGGGCCTGTAGTGTGCTAGGTTTTATCGCTGCCGCAATGATACCCATCCCGTTCTTGTCAGTTTTCTCCTCTCTCTTCTCTTCCTGAAATTATATCAACTGACTGGAATCACACAGGTTCTACATCTTCGGCCAGAAAATCCGTGCCCGCGGAAAACTGTCCGCCAAATAATTGTTATGAATCTCTTCAACTCTTATACCTTAGACTGTAAATGTTATGAGTGAGTGAGCGTAGCTTTTATTTGCTAGGCATTGCTTTTGTTTCCGGGGGTGAAAGTTCAATCGAGACTGGTCTCTAAAATTGTTCTGTTGTTTATGCATTTGTTGATACACACGTTAGAAGGATCAAATTGGAATGCTAGTTTAGGTAATAATAATGGGGATGTGTTTGCTTCTGAATATAGATTAGTGAATGGATTCTCTTGGATTCTTTACTCCGTACCTTGCGAGGGGTAGTAGCCCTAATATTTAGCCCTAGCCCTAACCTTAAATGTGCATGCCTCTTCCGCCCAATTCTTCTCGGACAAAGAAGATCGTTAAATATAATGACTTCCTTTCATTAGCAATCTAGTTGTCTATTCTCATTGTCTATTGCCCTCCAAACTGGGTCATTTCGAGGCCTATTTGCACGCTTGCCGGCTGTTTTGCTGAAAGGATTACTCGACCGGTTACATAGATGCCCTTGGTAACTACGGTAACCCCTTTCTCAATGGAGTTAGGTGAGTATCATTTTCTTTTCCACTCGAATGTCGCCTCTTTGTTGATCACCAACTTTCATGACTCTCAAACTCAAAGATATAAAGCCTCGACATGAGATAGGAAATGAACTTTATTGATGCCAACTTGACTATACGTACTACTATGCGAGGTCATCAGCAGTAGATTCCTCCGCTCTGTTCCAGTGTTCCTACATGTCAGGATTCCCGATGCTCAATTGTATTTTCGGCGAAAAGACGACGTCTGTCGATCATCTATGCTGAGCGGAGCTACTCTCGGATGCCCCGCGAAGATGCCCGCCGGGCAGCCTTGTCATTTCAGATTTGCTATAACAGGACTAGTTCTACGCTGAAATCTAGTTCCTGGTTGCTAAAGGATGAGGTTTATGCAAGGAAGTCAATTCTAGCGTAGATGGACTAAATACGTGGCAAAGCATGTTAATATCGCCGATATTGCCAATTCTAAGCTAGCTAATACCAGGAATCATCCATATGGGTGCAGTTTGCGGTCAGAGTCAAGGCGGCATTGGCCGCCGCCCCGCCATCACTATGGTTGAAGCCCTGGTTCAAGGACATGATCTGGCCTGTTTGCACACCAAACTCGCGCGCCACGTCAACAAAGGTGCCGTAGTGGAACTCAAAGGTGCGCAGGATACACTCGGTGCTTTCGCACAACGGGATTTTTACCAGCTGGCCCTCTTCCAGAGGTGTATAAGGGCCAGGGTCCAGGTCCACAATGTACGCCGTCTGTGCTGCGTAGGAGAGAATCGAGTCGACGGTCATGTTGTACCGCACATTGGCGATCTTCTGGATCGTGTCGCCGGGCATGGTGGTGTACACGTGCGGACCCCCGACGACGCAGGTGTTGGTAGTCTCGGTGTTGTTCACGTCCAGGCAGGAGAAATCGTCTGGGTGCGCAGGTACGGCGGGAATCAGAAACTTCTCGCCAGGGTAGATGAAGTCCGGGTCGGCCAGGCCATTCATCCGCGCCAGATCACAGACACCCACGCGGTACTTGGCGGCCAACGACCAGACATCGTCCCCTTCCTCCACGTAGATGGTCTGGCCAATGCTGATGTTGGCATTGACCAAGGGGTAGTCGACCTCTGTGTCGTCTTTCCCAGATATCAGTACAGTGTTAATGTAATCTTCTATAGCAGAGACAGGCCTTACTGGTCCGAGTATCGAGTATTTCAACGCCATGGGGAGCGGCAAAGATGCTGCGTCCAAGTGCCAGGAGGACACCAACGATGCTGAGATGATGCATGATGGACAACAGATTTGTTTGGTCAGGTCGTGAGTTGGCTAATGGACTTGTTCAATGAATTCTGAAATTTACTGGAGGAAGGCCGCAAATTTATACTCCAAGCTCGAGCAAACACCCGCGAGAACCGCGAGGGTATGAACTCATACAATGACACGACATGCCTGCCATCTGATCTAATCGGGATCGTTCAGTAATCAACCCCGCGTTTTCAACAAAATTTCAAGAAATGCGGAGTAATTCGCCTAGAGGAAGCATTTCCCAACTAGTTCTATTGTTCTAATGCAAATAGACTTTTCAGAGATGACTCAAAAACAAAAAAAAAGAGTTTACGGAGTTTATCAACTATGGATATTGACATCATCGCCTCTTTAGAAACTTGGTAACGGGGATAATATTCCTGCTAAATTACTTCTGGTGATTTAGTATGCATATTATCAAGCTAATATACGGACTATACGGAATTTACGGAAAAGATATCATCCAAGCTATCACCCGAGTATTGGCGGTTTATGTATATGAAGTTAGCCCTAATTCGGTCTTGCCACCACTTTATTATTTTGTTGCTCTACGGCGTAACTACGGAGTCTCCGCACTTCGCACCTAGATTTGTAGATTAATATCCACCTATTTCCGATAATCGAGCGAAAAACCAAAGCCTGCCAATCATCTATCCACAGCGCAGATGCTCGCTTCGAGTGTGTCGTTAAGCGAGACCTCCGGCGCGGGGAAGGCATGAAAGTGCAGATCTTTCAGGATTGACTCTCACTCCACTCTACTTTTCTCCCAACGCCAATCATAATACCACATGATCCGCTGAGGATTTGGCCTTGCTGTACGAATCAAGCAATGATCGTCTAAGATGGCGTTGGAGAAACGGAAAAAAGGATATTCAGGAAACCGAGCTACGATAAGAAGTCATCCAAGTCGTCATGTCTGGAGGAAAGCAGCTACCTGTTCTACATTTCTTTTCCTAACATTATTCTTCCAGTCGAGAATGGTCCAGCCGTTAGTTGTTGTTCTTTCTGCCTTGCTGGCGGCACCCCCGGTGTCTGCCGCGCTGTATGACACGGTCATCCAGACCAAAAATGGCGCCGTACAGGGTTACCCAGCGTTCAACAGCACGCCTACAGGCAACCTGACGCATTGGAGAGATATCACCGTGTGGAAGGGAATCCCCTTTGCAGGAACAACAGCTGGCTCAAACCGCTTCCGCGAGCCCCAGCCCGCCAGTCCCTGGAACGGCACGCTCGATGCCTCTACTTGGGGCCCAATCTGTCCGTCAGCGACGTCGGGAACAACCAAGTTCACGATTGATGAGGACTGCCTAAACCTGAACGTCTGGAGCGCTGCCAATTCGACCGACGCCCGCCTGCCCGTCGTCATGTGGAGCTACCCAGCAGAATCCACGGCTGCAGACGTGCTCTTCAACGGCGGCGGGATGGCTGATAAGGGCATTGTCTTTGTCAATTACAACTACCGGACAGGCTCCTTTGGCTGGCTTTCCCATCCTGAGCTGACGGCTGAATTTTACCAGGCCACTGGCCACAATTCCTCCGGCAACTGGGGCATGTTTGACCAGTTTGCCGCGCTGCAATGGATCCGTGATAACATCGCTGCCTTTGGTGGTGATCCTGATCATATTACTGTTATGGGCCAGTCTGCTGGGTCAGCGGCATCTCAACATATCCTCAATAGCCCGCTAACAAGGGGGCAAATTGTGGGCGCTATTATTGAAAGCGGCGTGCGCGATGTCCAAGACCCGTTGTGTTCGAGCATTGCCGAGTCCTACCGGACGCTAGATGTAGCAGAGGCCACGGGAGTCGAGTACCTGGCGTCTTTGAACGTGAGCACGATTGCTGAAGCGCGCGAGCTGCCGATGGATGATCTCGTCACTGCCAACGGCGGGCTAGGCGGTACTACTGAGTGGTTCTTTGGGGCCACGCTCGACTATTATGCGATGCCGGACACGTACTACAACACCTTGGTCAAGGGACTAGCGCATAACGTGCCTGTCATCACGGGCAATGCCAAGGACGAAAATGGCGCTACCTATGGCATAAACATCACGGTGCCAGAGTACTGGACAGACATGAATGAGACTTTCTCAGGGCAATGGCTGGAGCGCTTTCTAGAAGCGTACCCAGCCAACACTTCACTACAAGCCCGCGGCGCGTATAATTCCCAATGGACCGAACGGTCCACGGTGGGCACATGGCTGTGGGCACAGTTGTGGGCGACGGCTCTCACGGCACCTGTGTATACCTACTTCTGGGATCATGCGCCTCCAGGCCAGGACCAGGGCGCCTATCATGAATCTGAGATCAACTATGTGCTGAATAACCTGTACGATACTCACGACCTACCCTGGACCGCGGAGGACTACTCGATTGCCAACAAAATGAATTCCTACTGGGTTAACTTCATTAAGACGGGCAACCCCAATGGGGTGGATGCCTTTGGCAATGCGCTCGTCGAGTGGCCGGCCACGAACGGTACGGAGTCGGTGCAGCATGTTGGGGATGGCTGGGGGCAAATTCCCATTGCCTCGGAACAAGCCAAGATCGACCTCTTTGAAGAGTGGTTTTCGACACAGCCATATTGGTAATTATATAGGTAGCTTTTGGGCTTTCATGGTAATCAAACTATTAAGTCGAAGTGTATGGCTCCCTTACGGTACTTTTATACTCCAGATATCTAGAAGCATACTGTCCACTGGTCTACAACTATTTGGAACACCCTGCTGAATAATAAGATAGCATAGCCAAAACTAATACCTAGGTAGAGTGCCATAAGGACTTGTGAGATGAATTTTCCTATAATGTTTTAGACTTCCCCTTAGATCAGCTGGTATTTGTGGATGAGGGTTCAAGTGAATAGGCTAGTTACCTGTTGATGTAGTCAAAGATAGAGAATAGCAGGACCAGTACGCTCAATTACTAATTTTTCTAATTTGGTATCTAGGTACATGTTCTCTTGTGCAAACTTATAGGATGCGGGGTAGTTATGTAATTCAAATCTCACCTCGCCTGTATTTCCTCGAAGCTGGTTGGATTGTGCCCAGGATGAGCAACTTAAGCCCGTAGGTTAACAGACGACCATCTTGCCTCAAACTCTCGCAAACTTTTTCTGTAAGTAGATAGAATAGCTTCATCTACAGGAACATAGCGTACATGGATTGGTCTAGCTCGTGTCGTAGCCTGCTTAGATTGGCAATTTGCACAGACTCCCTCTTTTGAGACGTACAGTGAAGGACTGCTTCTAGTCCACTTTGCACTCTCATCCACTGTTAACCTTCCGCACACGACACATTCGACCTGAAGCTTGTCAGGTTTGCCATTCTGGTCATCGCCGTACTCTATTAGATCCTCGACGGCAGCATGTATAACCTTCTTGTTCCTTGGTCGGGCGAGTTTCCTTGGGCCGTATTTGGTCCATTCATGTTCCATGAAACTAGCTGGCTTTGCTCCAACACTATGGCTATTTTCACTGCAAGGACATGGTCGATATCGTAAAAGATAGACCCCAGGCATGTTCACTGCAAACCGAGGTTGATTATCAGACCCTAATGCACGATCGTATTTGATGCAAATAAGATCTGATATCACCTGGCCGTCAAATCTGCTATGCCAGTAGCCTTGTCCTTCGGCATTGATCCCTTTGAGAATCTTCTCCTGATGTGTGAGGATCCGAGCAAAGAGATCATGCAGTCCCTCGCCTTTGACGGTAGAGATAATCGATTGAAGTCTGTCAATGATATCCTGAAAGGTCGAAATCGCACGGTTGTGAAACAATATGTGTTTTTGTCCTATGAACCACTCGAATAGTGCGACTGGAAGATCGGCGGGGGAGTCCCAGGTGCTGCCCTTGCTCGGAGTACATTCATGCAATGATTGCAGGGCAGGTGGGATCAATTGACGCAGCGCATTGTTGTTATGGGGTGTTTTATTGAAATATATTGCCCATGAGCCGCCTTCTTCCCCATTGATATCAGTCTCTTCTTCATCAATCTGTAAGATTGTTGACTGGATTATTTTTGGGTCGTCTTTCAGGGCCCGTCTGAATGCGTCCAGCTCAGCATAGCGAGAGCGAGCTGTTATAAACCCTCGCCACTTCTGTTCAGAGTAATAATCTTTTTTCCATGACTTGAATGTTTGAGTCATAAGAGCGGCGGCCTGTAAAACTTTATCCTATCAATTACTTATTTCATCTCCCCATGAACAGTAGAAAATTCAATTCGGGTGCGCCACGCACATTAAAATACGTCGGAACATGTAATTATTGTCACAATTAGAGTGGTTCGTCTCCTTGGATAGGAGAAGGACAACACCTTCAAAATCTCCCCACAGTGGTAAGCATTCAAACTCGGATGTTTCTAGGAGACGCTCCTGGATTTTGACTCCGTACACTAACTCAACCTTTGCCCGCATAGAATCTGATACTGCCCTTGTGAATATCTCATATACTTCGAGAATGGGAGCATTATATTCTCTAACCCCCGACGATAAAAATGAATCATCATGGCGGTGTATATGATCATAGATCACTGGGTGTGTCTCTTGGTCCATGCTGTGCATTACCATGGCAATGCATGGTTTTGACTCATCGGCCGTTTCTCCGTTTCTCGGCTTAGCTGTGGTATACGACGGCTGATTCAACCGATGTGCCAGAGGAGCTTCAACAATGAGCCTGACGGCCGAACAAGGTAATCCGGTGATACCATAACGTCGAGATGTTTTTTCCAAGCCGCGCATTCAGTGGCTTGGAATTGGGCGAAACTTGTTTCCATGTCCATTATGGGATAGCTTGGGAGGGCTTTTATAGATCAATAGTGTTAGTGATGTTGCTACTCTGCTTGGTAAATATGGATGTGATAATTACCATTCATATCTCGGTTCTCCAATGCCAACAGATGTGGCTCTAGCTTGTCTGCCTGGCGTTTGAGGTTCGCGGGTGGCGCAGGAAGCCTCAAATCTCCAAGAATCACAAACTCAGGGTCTCCAGGATCGTCCTCTCCGATATTTTCATCTCCCGTCACATCATCCGCTTGGTCCTGGTTGTCTTTGATCACATTGAGTTTTCTTTTTTTGGTAATTGGACGGTCGATTTTAGCGAGACTGATCATCCTGCGCACGTCGAAGCCGCGCCGCTGCTCCTCTGCATATGTCGTATTGATATTAGTGCAAAATACCTTGCTTTTATTGCATCCATTGAGACATACCTTGATTCCCGTGGTTGCAAAACTCACTCAAAAAGACGCAGTTCCCACAACGGCCATATTGCACATTTTCAAGTCGAATGCATATTTGGAAAGGCGATGCCACCTCTACTGGCTTTCCACCGGCTCTGGATCTTTCAGTGTCTTCGCCTTTGCAACATTCACATGGGTCATCTTCGATAGCACCTCGTAATTGAACTGCGGCCGCAATTCTTCCTACTTCTGGGTTAAGTATTAGACATTTGATAGACTCCAATGATGTGAACTCAACCAGTCGTCCATCAATCTCAGGGTAATCGTCGTAGATGTGGCGAACATGAGCGCTTTTGCTGGCTTTCAGAATTCGTTTAATTTTTCGCTTTGCTAGCTCAGGACTTTCAAGCAAATCTGGTCCTATGTCCTCGACTAGCTGCCAAGTTGGATGTGGCATGATGAAAAGAACTGACTCGGAGGAGAAGGATGGAGAGTAAAGCTTTGAAAGATGCGAATGCGTAAAAATAAAGCTGTATGAAGTGGGGTAAGACGCCCAGGTGGACGAAATCGTTGCTCGTATCAAGAATCGATGAGATGGCTCATATGGTGTCAAAAGCTCGAGGAGGATTTGGGGGGGGGTGGGGAGGTATCAGAAAGCCAAGTACTACTTGGAGAAAGGATGAAGTGTAAGGTTTCGTGATGATATTAGAAAAAGTGGGAAAGAAGGAACTTGGGTAAAATGGGGATGGTTAATAGAATTAAATACTCTCCTCCGAGGAAGATTGCCCTGGTATTTATGCTTGAGAACTTCCTTCTAGGTAGTTAACTCCCATAGAAGGTGATTCCCTGCCATTCCTGAATTCCATTCGCAAAATATCTGATTACCTGTGGCAGGCTTTATGGTAGCTCCCATAAAGGCTCTTTATGCAGTGTGTGATACCATCTATGGGGGCTCCCTATCATTTTCTATTCACAAAATATCTTGCATTTGATTATCCGGGGTAGCCTTGACGGGAGCTCACATAAAGGCTCTCATCTCCACTTAGTGTTTCATACCATATGCAGCTAAGGTGAGCAGAGCTCAGAAGCCCAAGAAAGAGCTTCAAACAGTCGTAGATTGCTCTATATTCCCACAAGGAAGCTGTCTAGCCCTCTATCCAGCAAGAAAAATATTAATGTGCGGGCGTTGCCAGATTTGGCCCCGCTGCGAATGGGCGGGGATTCCCGTGGAAAATGAAATAATTCCGAGTAGCTTCGCAAATCAGCGAGACTGGTGTTAGTAATTCCCACAAGAAAAAAAAAATTCGTTAAAACGTTGCAGTCTTCCAAGTGGAAGGAGAAATAAAATGCCCCCTACGGGCGTCGATCCCGTAACCTTGCGGTTAAAAGCCGCTGTGGAATCATTAATATTCTTCTTTTATGTGAAGATCTCGACTGGACTTACCACGCGCTACCAATTGCGCCAAAGGGGCTGTGGTTGATAGTTTAACAAAAATATGACTTATAATCATTTGCTGATACTCGAGGGTCATTGATGCAGCATCAAGACGTTCTTATGATCGACCGCCAGGAATTAAGTAGATGTTGGTTTATCCCGTATCACGAACCGTGTGGCTTCAGGGGAAATACGAATTATGTATAAGCTAAACGAATTTTCCGTTTCATTAATTAGGATCTTATTTTAGGACACACACACAACCTTGCACCGCACAGCGTTCATTTAACCACCAACTTTTTCATATTCTGCCCTCACCTGGCACATCAGTGCCTTCTGTATATCCTCCATTCAAGAATCTTGGGAATTCTTTGGCGTGTTTCGACTGCTGAGCGAAAACCAGATACCGTCTTGGAGTTGCTATAATCTCCCGTATTGACTTCTTATTTGCTAAGAGATCAACCGAACTATTTGCACTACAAATTGCTCTGTTTCCTGATTCCTTTGCGTAAATAAACTGTTCTGATCCTCGAGAATCAAAAAACCTGAGTTTGAATGCCTTTCGAATGGCAGGATCATATCTCTTCGCGTCACAGGCATAATAGTTAGGATGTTGTTCGTTATCTGGAGCAATCTCAATTTTCACGTAAATATTGCCACATCCAACATCTGTGCCTTTCGGGATATGAAGCAAGCAGTAATTAACATATATTTGCCTCTTGAGAGATGTTCCCGGATGCGTATAGTATAAATACTCTTTGTGTTGGTATTTTGAGACCTCTTGGGCCCAGATGATTGAATGGTTTAGGTAGTGATGTTTTCCAAGTTGTCGGCAGTTTTTTTCAAGAAACCCAGAATCGATCGCGTCTTGTGTTAATGGTATCAGTTCCTTGATACCAACATCTAATTTCATCTCTTCCTTTATATTATTGACCTGTACATTATCCAGATAATTAGATTCTCCGGTGGAACCAGCAGTTGATTTAGTCATAACTGAATGAATAGTGTCGATTGTCTGCCAGGATAGACTGTTTGTTTTCGTGAATAAGTTGATAGTCTCTTCAATTTTTTTTCGAAGCAAGTTCTTGAATGCTTTCCTGATAATCAATGCCCTTTGCATTGACGGAGTCTTGCATAATTAGATCAGTGCTTTGAAACGCATCCTTGGCGAAGGGTTTGCAAGGCTGATCTTGCTTTATCAGATCAATTTTTTCAGTTTGTGCACTTTTTGGTGTGAACAAGCTGATATTCTCTTCATCTTCTTTCGAATTCAGACCTTGGAGTCTTTCCTGATACCCAACATCCCTTGCCTTGACGGAATTTTGGACAATAAGACTAATGCTTTGAAACACATCCTTGTCGAAGGGTTACGAGGCTGATCTTGCTTCACCAGATCAAATTTTTCCGTTTGTGCACCCTTTCCTTCACCAAAAGATCGACGTGGCAACGACTGTAAAATCATCAGAAGACCACGAACCACACTGCCTGCAAGTTTTTCAATATCTTCTAATAATGACTTAGATATCCCTTTTTTAGCAAGCCATAGTAGTATATGATGATCAACATCTTTAACAGTGAGAGGTTGAGAGGTATTGACTTTTTCTTCCCTTGCCAAATAAAGGATTTTGCCAATAATACCTGATGTGTCAACATAGTATGGACGGACATCTTCTATTTGAAGTAAAGAAATTCCCATCCGAATACCCTCACTGAATTTGGTATTATCAGAGCCTACTACTGACCAAAATCGGTAGGGAAGAGGCGGTAGAGAAATAAACATCTTGTTGTTATCTTCTTTGAGATAAATGCGATATTGAAAGCCTCGAATTTCAAGAGTATAATGTTTTGAACAGAGCTTTTGGGCTATTTTGTTTGTACGAGGCCCACATAGGAAGATCATCTGACTTGGCTTTGATCAATTAGCTCCTTGTGATGGGAGTAATTAATGTTCAAATCTTGTATATGAGTCAAGCTTAGAGGCCTGAATGCACATAAATCGATTGTCCATACAAGACTATTCTCTTCATCGAACCCGCATCCTTGTAATGCCCATGGTAGTTGAATATCTGAGGAGCTTTTATATGACTCTGCAGGCACGTCAGGCGTGATTGTAAGGTGCGACATAGCACCATAGTCAAGTATAAACCCGATCTTGGCCGAGAGAGATCCAAAGTAAGGGGCTGAAATTGCAATATCGTTCTGTGGCTTGGAATAGGAGAGCGATTCCTTAAAAGATCGGAACAGGGTCTCATCTTTGAGGGCCTTTTTGAGGGATGCATCATAGTCATATCTGAATGCAGGCCGTTGGGCCTCCAATTGGCGACTCATTTGTATTTTTTGCAACATCTTTTGTTGAACACGGAAGACTTGTGCCCAGTATTGAATCTGTGGATCAGGACTATTAATAGCCTTATTTATAGCTGAACTTCTTTTAAATTCGGTCACAGGGCCATGTTGAGCTAATGGTGTCATGATGTTCAATCCAAAGCTGTTTGTTGAAGAGCCTTCTCTATCGAGAATGCCATGATGACTTGAGAAAACTTTGCAAAAGACTGCCTCAAGGAGATTTGTCCTAATATTTTGCCATTTTTTAACCTCCGTATCCTGAATCAAACGAGGTGGCGGTAACGTCCATAATACAATAAAATTTAAACTTCGATGGCCATTGCCTATCCAGACAATATAGTGATGAAGAGATTCAATAGATCTGTTAAGAGCCATCTGGAGATGCTGAAATAGAATTCGGCGTCGTGAATCTGCACATTGACCAACATAGAACCGTAAATATTCATCATGTCGATTATCTGTCACATAATCAAGATATCCTGATGGGTCCTCCCAACTTTCATTATTTTTTTATTGTCGTACTAGGTCCAAAGTTCTTCTAGATATCGCTTGGTTTTGAAGAGCAAGGATATCTGGACTTATAGAAGATATAAGTTCATCGGTAACCGTTTCAATGCCATAAGCTCGAATTTCATCTGCATACGCCATATCGTTGCAAGCGATAATAGCATTGTCGATAATATCCTGCAGAAGAGTACGGCAAAGTGGTTTTAATAATGGAAAGACTAAAGAGAATGGTATCAATTCGCACTGAGAAATAGTGTTAGGAAATATAGGTATTTTTTGGCTTTTAGAATTTCATGGATACCTAGGTAACTGACCTCTCGTACTTCATTTGGTATTCTAGAGTAATCATCCTCATCATGTTGTTCTGGGCGAAATGATATGTTGAGTCGCTCTGATCGAGAGCTATGGATCCAATTTCTTTTGTTTCGTCGAGGAAATGGGCCACCCAAGCCCCTTCTTTGCGTACAATAGCAAAAAAGTGCTCATCGAGACACTGATTTATATCCGCGCGGAGAGTCATTGAGTTTGACTTGTCATGAAAAATATCATCGGGTTACTTGGGATTATCATAAATGTTGTACTCGTGCATGCCATTTCTCTTAAACCACTTTTTCTCCTCCAGAGCACAGAGGAGCGCTCGATCCAGTCCATTTTGAGATCCAGAAACACAGCACCTCTTATCTCTTTCGATGACAGCCTCTAGGCACGTCAAGCGTATCCTCTCATCTATGTTAGCCGGAAGAATGATCTTTGGCTTTTTTGTCCACGAGCCTACCCAGGAACGGGGAGCAGTTTTGTGCGGATACACCCAGGCCTTGAAGCACGGATAGATCGGATATCTATAGATAGTGCGCCGTCGCCTTGGCGGGGGAACGTGAAAGAAATAGATGCCTGGGGCAAGAATCGAATCTCTAGATTGCATTATCTTCTCCGTTCCTTCTCGATCTGTCGTCAAGAAACCATCAAATGCATTGCATGCTACCAACTGGCAGGCGAGGAGTACAGTTCCAAAGTGGATCCCAGATCCATTGTCCCATGCGTGAAGGGATAGCAGATTGTCAAAACGTCGATATGCGGGTGTTTGATGATGACCTTTTCGCGTCTTGCTGAGGAAATTTAGGATCGAAGATTTTTTCTGTTGGAGGGAGAGCAAAAGGTCGAATAATTCGTGCACTTGTGTTTGTGCCTGAGGTAGCCATCATCGTCGCCGTTCCAGGTGTCTGAATGTTCAAGAATACAAGAGTTGAAGAGGACTGGTCAATAGATATTGACAGGAGATGGATGGAGCTCTTTCAGAAGTTTATGGGAAGGAAAGAAAATTGCATTGTGGGATGTCTAAGGACGCTCTATATACGGCCTCCTGGCGGCACCCGATTAGGAAAACAAAGACGCAGCCGCGTTATCAAAATGACCGGGAATTCCCCTCATTATATTAATGTATCTATCTGTCGTCATTCAGAACAGTATTTTGTCAAAGGTGGTGAGCTTCAGTAGCTCATTGAATTGCTTGGATTGCTATTTATATTAGGGCTAATTAACACTAAGGCAAGCAGGTATCTCTCGAAAGAGATCAGCGTTCCCGCAAAACAATTTCCTGCGTAGGATCAGGGAATATCTTTTCATCGACCTTGATATTTGAGGGCCGTTGCGTCTGATCCCCTGGAAAGCTGAGATCATATCGAAGTAGCAGCGTTGCCAATAAGAGCTTGATCTGCGCATCGGCATACCAGCGACCAGGGCAGGCCTGGGGCCCATTGCCAAACCACGAGTCACCCGAAGCAGTTGACGGAAATGGCCCCTGGTTAGACGAGTCACCTCCTTTGGTGGCTTTGGTCTCGTTCTCTGGCACGTAATATCGAAGTGGCTGGAACTCAGATGGAGAGCTGTATAGCATTGGATCCTTGGAGCGAGCTTCGCCGGCTATACATATCAGAGCACCCGATGGTAGCGCGGTGCCGTCTCTCATGACGATGTCCCTTTGCGCTATTCGGTTGTAGTTAAGCACCGCGGGCGGGTTGATCCTCTGTGATTCCTTGAGAAAGCTGTCCATTTTCCGCAGCCTCCGCAGCATGGTTAGAGTGAAGTTACCCTCGCTGGCTGCAAGGTTGACTTCTACTTCCTGTCTTAGGGTTGCTTGGATGCCCGGCATGGCGCATAGGTCGTAGATGGCGTGAGTCGCTGTAAAAGAGCTCGTATGGATAGCCGCTATGACTAGAAAAAAGATGTTTCCTATTATTTGCTTTGCAGTCACGTTTGGCTGGGCATCTAAGAGAAACTGTAAGATGTCTAGTGGCATCTTTTGACTATCTGACGACGACATCCGCTTCAGTCGCTGTTGGATAGCCGGTAAAAGGACCCCCTTCATGGTTGCCATTCCAGCATGCATAGTCTTCGTAGCTTCCAGGAACGGATATATGAGTGGCCGCAAATACGATGGTCGTTTTCGTAATGCCATAGCAACTGTAGCCGCGTTTCCTGGATATTCGACCATTGCATTTAACCACGTCGGCGAGCGACACAGCGAGATATCGTCAATGATGACATGGCTGCTGATATGTGCAATAGCCTCCAAGGTTATTTGACAGCCGCCAACCTTTATGGTCCGGCTTTTCCCGACAGTGACTGGCAGGCTGGAGAGATATCTGTCCAACTCTTCTTTCATGTGCGGCAATAGCACGCCCAGATTACTTGTTAGCTGCACCTTGCAGACATCCCTGTGTGCCGAGGTATGGCGAACGACATCTATGCCCGTGTACTGTCCCAGAAAGCGGTCGAGCAGGGCGATCTTGTGGCTCAGTTGAGTGTCGGGCAAGTTCTTTGTTTCATCGACATATTTTGACGGAACCACAAGGCGGTGCTGGTCCACAGTTTGAACGATGAAAGGGGTGTCTTTGTGCTTGTGATATCCTTCCTCGACTAGCTTTTCGCCATTCTTGTAGAACTGCTGTCTGGCAGCCCCTGCTCGCAAATTGAAGAGTCCAGGATCAATACCGGACCGAGGGAAGGATCTTAGTCGAAGATGTAGGCGAAGTGAAGGCCATATTCGGCTGAACATGAATAAAAGGGCGATAATGATAGCTGTAAAGGTCCAGCCATAGGCGGAGGAAACAAATGGATACACGCCCAGATCTTGAATCATGATGATCGGCTCATAGCAAGGGAAAAGACAAGAGAAAGAGAAGGCTTGAGTACGAGGCTAGAGTCTCATATAACCAGCCATGATTTGGCGGGGAGGAGAGCATGTTGAAGACATAATAATAGAATGATATAATTGCAAATGCAACTGGCTAAAGTGTGACAAAGTCATGTGATGAGAGCGATGCCCTAAGACAGTGAGGCTATTCTTTCATTGTCTGCGGGCCTCTGTGTTACAGACTCGGTGACCGGAACAGCGATACGACGAGTAGGAGAGCACCACGACTGTCTCTGGTTCTACTTGTGTCAGTATAAGCCATGACTTGAGTTATAGTTCTTTACATGATACAGTTAATTCTGTTGATGTTGTGACTGCAATATATTCCTGCCTCTTGCCGAGGTCTTGATCACAGAATCTATATCCACGCATTAAAAGTATCCACATTCAGATGGGTAATGTACTTCTTTAATCCCATCTCCGAAAGAGACAAAACTATCTGTAATAGATTACATACAAGTGCATGCTAGTGTCTGGAGTTCGGGTGAAGTTCAATGCCATTATTATGGGCAATTTTTTGTCTCTCGGCATTCAAGGAACCCTATAAACTATATTCAACCTAATATACGATAGTTAGGTAATATCTTCTCAAGTGGAGTTAAATATAGCAAAAGAAGTGGAGTCCTTTGAAGTACTGGCTGGAAATTACATGCCTTCGGTGCCCAGAATTCCCTCTCTCCTTTTCTTTCTTTTTCAATATCTAGGACGCCTTGCCTTACCTTCACGTGTTTGGTGCGTACTTCAATACAAGTACACAAGAAACAGACGTTGTGTGACATTCTTTGCAGGGACTACCTAGGTAACTTTCGAGCACAATCAATTCACCAAGAAACGTGACTGAACTTTAGGTATGCTAAATTATTTCAAATTTTGCTGCCTCGTTCACAAATTCTGCTGATGCCTCTTTAGATTAACTTGCTCCTTCAACCTCTTCAGCCTTACATCAAGATCCGAGAAGCAGCTTTCTTTATTAATACGAGGAGACCCATCATTGATGTCAGCAATGTTGCTCGCATATTCTCCCGCCAGGCGCATAACCGTTTTCAAAAACTTTTCGGTTTCTCCGAGTTCTCTCAGGACAACCTGGAACTTTCTCGCCCTTCGTTCCCTTGAATCTATCTGGAAGGCTCCCAATGTCAATCCTAGCAACGCACTGCTATTGCGACTCAGGTTATGGCCAAGAGGAAGCTCTTCGTGACTTTCCCCTTGTTCATCATCTGCTAAGAGAGTGCCAACTCCTGCCTCCAGCAGATCTATGACCTGCGATATAATAACGGCCAATAGCACCAGTACGCGATAGCTGCACGGCGCCGGGCGATGATTGATCATAGCATTGAGCCTTTCGATTACTGCATGAGTAATTTCAAGGATTATGTCAAGCACTGTGAGATGTGCCGCAATGTATGATTCCAGTGTGCTGACCAATTCTGCGCAGAGCATGACATATTTGGCATCGGCACTTGGATTTTTTTTTAACGCTGAATTCATCGTGCTAGCAGTGAGCTGCCCATTATTAAAGTCGTTAAAAGAAAATTGCAGGTTCCGTTGAAGTTTTAAAGGTGGTGATATTTCTGGTTGTGGCGAATTTGACGTATATTGATTAGCAGCATGATTTTGAATCCTTTTAGGATCGAAGCTAAATTGTGTAGGGCTGCTGAAAGAGTTCTCTTCCACAGAAGCAAATGTGAAGCCTGATGAAGATGATTGTCGAACTCGATCGTCGTCCTCCTCTCCATCCACATCATCCGGCCTGACACCGGGCTCGCCATTGGCATCATTTCCCCAAAACAGGTCTTGATCCATGATTCCAAAGTTTTGGATGCTGCTGCTGGTAAATAAGTCTGTAGCATTTATTGCTTCGGATCCTGCAGTTGTGCATGAATTCATATCTTGGGAATGTTCCGATGCTACCCAGTCCGTCCTCATGGCCGGAGGTGGAAATGCCTGCGATGGTAGCTGCAGTAGAGGGTCGATTGCAGGGTGATGTGAAAGGTAACCATCCACCACGCCGATGTCGAGTTCCATATCTCTATTGATGCTACTACTGCTGTTGTCAACCTTTGCTCTCTTCCCGCGAACACGTCCAACTAGAGAATTGGTAAACACGCATTCAACACCGGCAGCGAGACAACGAGCACAACCAGACTTGTCGCCATTACATTTGACCTACCAAATCTGGTCAGAGACACTTTGCAGTATTGACTGGGATATATCTACTTACTTTTGCGGAATTGCAGCGATTGCATGCTCCCCGTAACCGAGGAGGTTTCGGCGGTCTCTTTGCAACGGAACCCATGTCTCTTCGCTGTCGTGTTCGTAAACTGACAGTACCAGGGGCTGACACAGTGCCACATGCTACTGTCATCGTTGATGTCGATGTCGATGTCAACACTTTGATGTCTTGGTGTTGTGCTTATCGTTGTTTTGGCAACCGTATGTCATTAATGGGCTGGAACCTGGGCTTACATACTCTTGTTGCCTAGAGTACATTCATTGTTCATCGTCTAAACAACGTCAACACAAAGCGCACGCGGCGCTCGATATGGCACTGCTGACTGCCTAGCCCGTATCAGTCTGTAAATGACGCCGCATTACACAATGGCCTCAGTAAGTAACTACCGAATTTATAGTCATACATTACTATACTACTATGTTATTGTACAGTATATACAAACATGCAGTTTTCCGCGTATTTAATGATAGCCGTTAGGCTCGTCACACGTATAGAATTGATTAGTTACTGAAAACTATAGTCTGGTTACTTTCAAAATGCCACATGTCCCCCGGATTTACTACCAAATGAGACATCATTCTGGAATGAGTCTGTTTAGTTGGCCGGGGAGGAAGTTGAGAGTTGGCTTGATGCTCTATCGAGATTTAGCCGGCAAGAAACGTTGGTTGGTTCACTATCTTCTGGATTATGACAGGAAGTTCTTCAGTTGACTATTTTATAGCGTCTTTCCTAAGCGAGTGTCTTTATGCAGGGGCCGTCGGCAACGTCGAATAACAGCATCTGAAGGAAAAGGAGGATATACAAAGAGAACGAACCAACCCAACTCTATGCCACTCCTCCTACCTTATCATCCTACGCAAATTCCTTTCAACTAGATCCTTCTTTCCGTCTTCTTTCCGTGTCAATCGTGACACTAAGCTAATCCTTGTTTAGTTAACAGCGTGGTCGAGACCAATACAGCCCAACTCAAAAGACAATTCTTTGAAACAAAGAACATACGGCATACGGCCAGCGCTCCACCAAGAGTGTTGACCTTTTCGGGACCTGCAAGCGACAACATTCTGCAGTCTTCGGGGGCCAGATGTACCCCTTTCCCCCAAGTATCTGTGCGTCGGCTGATCTACTGTATACGGGTGCAGACGACGGGGGCGCAAAATATTCCTACGTAAGGAAAATAATCTTTTAAAAAGGAACAAACTACCTACTGCATGCCCCTTGAGTAAGAAGCCGTTCAGAGGCTTGGGAGATAATATCCATATGATGGTAACCAACAATTTCTAAGTAATTTATAATGGGGCAGTCGCCTTGTTGTCATCAGCACAATGGCATGTTGCCCCCCCCCCCCCCCAGATTTCGCCACCAGGTCGTCGCATTGGAGTCGGAAATAGGGAAATAAGGAAACCTATAAGTAATAGGCATATCTTTACGTGACATGCAGACCCATCTCCAGCATAAGACTGGACCACTGAGTCGGGTTCGGATAGAGAAGTTAGGGCTATCTTACAGTATGCCTGGCAATGTTCTAACCCCGCGTGTTCCAATGTTCGAGAACGGCCCAAGAAATGTATAAACAGGGGTTTATCTTATAGGTAAACATTTTAATCTAAGTTTGCAGGGTTAAGAGGCCGTTGTTGATTGATTAAAAGGAGATCCCAGTACATAAACTCTCGAAAAGGCCCCCAGTTGGCCACCACACTAGCCAGGTACCTGCATGCCACATGGCTCACAAGATTCGAGTCCGCGGAGATTCTGTATCTGATAAGGAAAAGAAGGGTGTTAATTGCCGAGCAATATGAGTCAGAGGCGTATACTTTGCTCGTCTACTGACTGTTCTTGTAATCTACGAATGCCACGCGGAGTTAAGAGCGATACTTTAAAGCAGCTAGCTACATGGTTCTCATGGAAAATGCTACCTGTTGGGTTTCAAAGATGTCTGCTATAGCAGTCATGTAACATGCGTCATGAGGAACTAAATTCTTTGCCACTCGAAAACATAGCATCGAGCATAGTGTCAACAACCAACAGGTGGCAGTGCAACGATTTTACGTGTCAATTATAGTAGCCTACGTCTTTACTACGAGTTCTATCGGCTAGATAATGAGGTAATAAATCATTCAAAGCGAAATAATATTTCTGAATGCACATTGAAGCAAACAGCAAAAACAAAATTATGTAGATAAAACCGAAAACAAAAAATCATCCATACCAACAAGAAGATGGCTGGGAAATAACCCATGATAATAAAATCTGTATCAACCCGGAGAAAAAAACATGGTTGTCAGGGATTAGGCTCTGTCGCAAAGATAATAACAGTCACCAGTCAAGCAAGTCTAGGTAGGTAGCCAGTCTATAACGTTTCGTAACCCAGATCCATCCAACTCCACGGGACAAAAGAATAAAAAAAAAGAGCATGGAGAGGAGTAAGTAAAGCAGACCGAACGCCGTTTACAGTCTATTTTCAAAAAAGCAAAGAATCTCGAGTTCGCGTCGATTTTTCTGTCGTGTCATGTCGCTCATTTCGTCGATGGGGTTTGTGAGTCCACTGGCGCGGGCTTCTCGCCTAGAGCGCAAAGCCGGAAAATGTGGCGTGCTTTGGCACCTTGCTCTTCGTCGATGTAATCGACAATGGCAGAGTCTGATTATTTTATTAGCATGGATAACATACAGAAAAGGAAAGAAAAAAGGGACTCACGGATTGTCGACCGATTGTCAAACAAAACTATAGTACGAGGCTGCCATCGCACACGGGCCTGAAAGTCATGGCCTGTGATAAGATGTTGCATGAGGAACTCCTGCAGAACCCGGAATTCCGACTCCTTGAGTCCCTGGATTTTGGTGATGAATTCGCCATTGATAAACAGGCACTTCTCGCCCGTCACAGGGTGCACACGCACAAGCGGATGCACGCTCTCCACTGGATCTTTGCGCACTAAACTGCCCGTTAGTTTGGCGTGGGCGATCATTTTAGCGGAGGAATGCACAGCTTTGAGCTGGTCGATAAAGGCTTGGAAAGTTGGGGATAGTCTCCTGCAGATGGGTTCATTCCGTTAGCTCGATATATCATGCACCGCGGAAAAAGGAAATCTTACTTGTATGCGGCGTCTGTGGCGGCAAAAACAGTGTCTCCACCCACTTCTGGACCCTGAAGAAGACCCAACATGACATAGGCCGGGGGCTGGACCTCGTAGCTCACGTCTTGGTGCCATAGAGTTGTGGTAGTTCGCTGCTCAAGGAAGCGGTTGATCTCATCCACGTTGCCGTCGCGGTGGATGATGTGGAATCCCGGGTACCCTTTCATCGAGCCGGAGATGGGCTGGTAATTCGGCTTGCCGAAGTGCCGCATGAAGGCATACTGTTCCTCCGGGCCAGCATCAATCAGGTCCTGCTCGGGAAATGCGACCACCTTGCGCTCGGATATGAGCAGGGCGAGTTCGTCTTTGGCGGCATCGGAAAGCTTGTTCAATTGCACGCCCTCGACGATGCTACCGATGCAGGGCTGAATATGCGACACTTTGGATGTGGATGTCAACAAATTGGGCTTAGACTTGTCCTGCACGCGCAGAGCGGGGTCCTGATACTCGAACTCAGGCAGCGGGTCAAACCACACCTTGTCCCAGGCGGGCAGGTAATGGGGATATTTGACATTGTGTTTTGTGTCATCACTGACACTGACGTAAGGAATGTTGATGTCGTAGCTTATCGGCTTTTCAGCAGCCTTGGTAAGCGTGGCTGTTTGGGTCATTGTGTGGACGGCCATTGGTTGTGATAAAAAGTAGTCTGCCCAAAGGGGGAGGGGAGGTATGGCAGTGCGGGACCTTTTTTTTCAGAATAAAAAAGAGCAGGCGAGTTTACCGCGCAAAAAATAAAATTTAAAAATGAAAATGAAAGCTGGGACGAGTCTTGTGACGTCCCCATGGGACTATAAATCCCCCTCGGAGACCCCATCGTCATTATTTGGTGAAACTCCCAAGGCCCTTTACGACAACTGCCGATTATCTCCTAGGAGCCAATGAAGGGCCCCGCTGTCAGCAAACGCTGTTGAGCTTGCGTCAAGTTGGGTCACTGTGCCGAAAACGCTGCAGCTTGCGTCGTCAAATTCGAAGATTTGCTCATCCAGGCATGGTTTTTCGCTGGTTCCATCCACCGGAAACAGTGTCAATAGATTACGACAATGATATCACATGTGAAAGAATGACAAAAATGATTTCCGATAATGCCCCATGAGAATGGCGGTCAAGCCTTTGGTGTTCTCCTAGGTTGATGAAAAGCCTATTGAAAGTCTTGGTGACTGGCAGTTGGGGACCACAAAGCGGGTAAATTGTGAATCGTCAACACCCTTGCAACTTCAGACAATGCCGGCGCGTGCTAGATCCTGTGGCTACAAGATTAGTTGGCGTCAATTGAAATGATGATTTCGAATTTCTGTGACACAGGCTTTCCTCCAGCAGCTCCGTTATCGTCCCACGTTCATGATCAGAACGAATTACGCGGGCGGATTGCTGTGGAAGATTTCTTAGCCTATAACGGTGCAGATAACGACGTATCAGCAAACGGCAGTACATGCTTCGAAGGTCTCCTACGACTGGTGGGGGCATCCCTGTCGTTGCTGCATAATGAATGCATTAAGTGATGGACCGAAGCCAGAGTTATCAAGAGTCCAAATCTTTCCGTTATTGTTGTTGGATGGCATGCTCGCTCAGATTGCAATCCGAAAACTAGGTCTGCTGCATTTGCCATTTTGCAGGGGAAAATGAGATTTAACTTCAGGCTAAAGGCCTAGCATCTTTAGTACCTTGTCGGGAGTTTGGTACGGCCGGGGTAGGTAGGAAAGTTTGCTCGTTTTTTTCTCTCTTCCAAATGCCTAAGCCAAAGGCCGGTCGGTATATGCCGGCCGAGGCAGTTACCTGCCAAAACCTCGGGTTTGAAGATGTCAACACTGAACATCCTTTCAGTATGTACTGAAGTTGCGATCCAGGCGATAGAAAGAAGACTGCTTCGCTAGTAGTATTGGCATTTTCGTCGGATGTGGCTGCATAATTAATTACTGGAGTTATTCGGTCGGCGAGATTACGAGCGCGCGAACATTGAGTAGGACGACGGTCCGCTCTGTTCTGATATTGAGTTAGCCACGTATCAAAACCAGTCAGTTAATTGATGGCGCGATCGAGAACAAATAGCGATTCATACAAGCCAGCCTCACCGCCGCCGGAAATTTACCTTTTCGCATGCATTAGGTTATTGGATGCTGATTGTCGACAATGATAAGGCAACCTGGCAAAGCAAGCAAACAGACCTCGGGGCCGTTGTGGGGACCCTGGAGCCCTGGCAAAGCCGTTTCACTGTTCAGTCCACCCAGGATGAGCCAAAAACGCCATCTGCAAACCGTCTCGAAATTCAACCATTCACAGCATAACTTCTATATCATGGTAGGACACCTGTCCTATGCCGGCCCGGGATATAGATTGTGTATGTATAACTGGCCCGTGATAATACTCCCCTATCGACTCACAGCGACTCACATCCCTGCCATCGTCCAAGAAGGACAAGCCCGGCAGTCGTATGCAGTTCTAAAATATCAGACCCACCCAGCTAGTCGTTGACATCCAAACGGAAGCATGTTCATGTCTCCGGGAACATTCCGAACCAGAAAAAGGAATGGCGTCGATAGAAAAGTTGATAATCGCTCTCACACAAAGTGCAAGGATAACTGTCAACGGCGGCTTGGAAGAACGGATAAATCTTTTTAAGACGGTCCCAATTCGTATCTACTCACCGCTCCATTGACCAATAATGCCTTCGATACCACGAGTCAGTGGCAAGTGAATGTATCACATTGAGACCGCGAACACCATGCACCAGTCAATTGGCTACCCAGGTGTAAATGCATGGCAAATACTTGGTCACTTACTAGGATGAGCACAACATGCATGTAGCATGCAGATAGAATCGTATGTTATTATCTGGCGCCGATTGCAACACAACGTCCGTCCGTAATGCGACCCCACCACGGCATGTGTACGGATATTGTTCCACCGATCCGCGAGCTTGAATGGAAGCTCTCTGTTCTTTTTCCCCTTATCGCAAACAATGGAGATTGCACATTGGATAGCAGGGCGGCGCAAAGCCGACCGAATGATAAATGCAGCTCGATTTTAAATTCGACTGATCGTCAAGTCGCCGACACATGCAGCAAGTCCGTTTGGCCATTCAAGAATATTGTAGGCGATAGTGTTGATGTGATTCGGCGGATAGGGCTCTGTGCGAGAGAACTGCGGGAACCACAATGCCGGAAACTCTGCAACACACGGTCCATTTCAGGCGAGATGTATAAAATTAGGTCATTCTTTCAGGGGGCTGGTAACTAGGTTGTCATACAAATGCATGTATGTTTCCTTCTGACGCAACCGACCCGTTATCTATACGCGTCTGCAGTGGAATCATTCCTCGATTGAGCCGACGGACTTAGCAATGAGCAGGTCTGAAAATTGCGATTGTAGGAGAGTCCGAGATCGGTGTCTGTATCTGATGGATTTGGCATCGTTGGCAGTTTGAGCCAAGCCGGACAAGTCGGCAGAGATATTTTCCATTTGATATTTTCCAGAAGTGGTAGCTATTCTTTTGTCGCAAGTTGAGTAGTTATATGCGGCTAGCATCTAGCGGTCATATCAACTCATTTGTGCGTCGGTTTTCACAATGTGTAGTCACCGTGTCGATACGTGAGTCATCGAAGTAGTCGCTGCTGATGGCAGGTAAAGAGGATTGTTGTCGTTGTCACGATGTTGTTGAGGATGAGGTGCTTGCCTGGTGAGCGCCTTCCTTATCTGCTCAAAGTCACATGACGGCCTGTCAACTTGCGCGCTTCTTTCTCGCCGTTTGACTATTTTCTATTCTTTTATTTTTCTCTACTTTAAATCACATTGATCTTCTCGTTGAAGTCGAAAAAAAGCAAATTTCTTCAAGATGTGAGACATCAATCCAATCTCCCATCCACGATGCATTTGCAGGCTGAGACGGATAATCGGATGCCTCAAAACTCAGGCCACGGAGTTAAGCTTAATGTTGCCGCGGCCCGCAACAGCCGGCCAGCGTTGGTTCCTGCGATGGCGTCACGCGTCAGTCGCCTAATTTTTTATATTTTTTACAGCCTGTGGCCTGCAATCAAAGAGACACTATTCAATATACAATAGATTGCATGTTTTATCTAATCTCTTTTTACCCATACCTATAATGCCACCATATTATGGCTGATACAGACAAAAGCGATGAATCAGAGCCGCATTCTTCGGGGCAGGCTAATGGGCAGGCCAATTCGTCAAATCCAGGTCAATCAGAGCCACCAGCAGTGATAGGATTTTTCCACCCAGACCTGAAGCAAAAGCGAGGCCAGGCATATAAACGATGGATTGTAACAGGTACGCTTACTTCTCCGACTATGTGCAAGTGCAGCTTCTCTGACAGGTAGTTTTAGTACTGGCACTCGGAGCGTACATCCTCACGGTTCTCTCCCTTTTCTGGGGCTCACTGTTCAATGTATACAAGAATCTGCCCAATATCACCGTGTGGGTGGTGGATTTTGACGGGCAAGCAGCGCCTTACAATACCACTGCAACCACACCTATTGTCGGACCTTTCATAACGAATGCATTCCAACAACTAAAACCCGCCACTGTCGACAATCTGGGGTGGACAGTCGTGTCTGCAGCAGACTTCAACTATGACCCGATGCAGGTGCGCGAGGGCGTCTACGACGAAAGGGCCTACATGGCCATCATCGTAAACGCCAACGCGACAGCCCTTTTGCAGGATGCAGTCAAGAACGGAAATTCATCCTATGACCCAACCGGCGCAGCCCAAATAATATACAGCACTGCACGCGACCCGACAACCATGTCATCCTACATCCTGCCGGCTCTGCTCGACACGATTCTACCCATCCAAAGCGATTTCGGGGCCGAATGGGCATCAACGCTGAGCAAGAATTCGTCAAGCGGCCAAAACGTGTTTCTGACGCCGCAAGCTGTCAATCCTGCAATAGGTTTTAGTCTGATTGATTTGCGGCCCTTTGTGCCTCCCACGGCGACACCGGCTATATCCATTGGGTTGATTTATCTGATCATTCTGTCATTTTTCAGTTTCTCGTTCCTCATGCCTGTGCATGCGCTTTTCTTCGTGGCCAAGGGCCACAGCCCCGTGAATCCGGTACACGTGCTGATATGGCGCATCCTGTCGAGTCTCGCTGCGTATTTCCTCATGTCTCTATTCTACTCGCTCGTCTCGCTGGCGTTTCAGATCCCCTTCTCCAATGATCCTGCATCTCACGTTATGGGCGCCGAGAATCCAAATGCATACGGCAAGGGCTCGTTTGTTGTTTATTGGATGCTCAACTGGGTCGGAATGGCGGCGCTGGGTCTGCCGAGTGAGAACATGGCCATGATTTTGGGATTGCCGTATGCGTCGTTGTGGTTGATCTTTTGGGTTATTTCGAATGTGTGCACGTCGTTTTATGCGCTGGAGCTGGAGTCGAGGTTTTATCAGTGGGGGTTGGCGTGGCCGTTGTATAGGAGTATGCCTCTCTCCCCTTTTTCGTCGTGCAAACATTTATGAATAAATTTACTGACTCGATTACAGTCGTCCAAGGCTCCCGAACAATCCTGTTCGATACAAAATCATCAATCGGCGAAGATATCGGGATTCTCTTTGCCTGGACCGGAATTTCGATTCTATTCTTCCCTTTTGCGAGTTGGGTGATGAAATGGAAGAATATGCGAGCGCAGCGAAAGCAGTGAACCTCAAAGACTCTGAATATACGATCAGTCTTTTTTGATTTATGGTGAGAAGGAAAAGATGTAAATAAAGCATCATACAATCTGTAACATTCTCGAAAATAAAGCGTCAATCATAATAAATACACATAGATACATTATATATACATATTCACAATCTTCAATAATAAGGCTGTATCAAGACCTCATTTCTTCACTCCAACCCGATAGACCCGATCGTCCCCATGTCTATCACCTTTTTCTGATGGTAGAGTAGGCAAATGTTTACTCATCCGGATTCTGGCCCATGTCCTCCAACTTGTGACGAGCCGATTCCCGGCCTTGGTCGGTGTTTGTGTTGTTGTGCATGGCGCTGCATCATCAATTAGCACCCATTTTACAATCTCGAGGGGAAAATTGGGAGAGCTTACGCCTTCAATCCCCTCACAACATTATTCCTATTCCTCTGAACACCCCCCTTGGCCTCGACAGTCTCGTCAGGTGGCGCTCTCTGCTTTTCGGGGACTTGTTGCTCGAAAACGGTATCACCGAATTGGTCCTCGAGGACTTGGCGGGCGTGTTGCTTGGCGCCTTGGGAGACACGGGGGTTGTTTAGGGCTCTATTTCACGTTAGCATCTTTGCATTTTCAATATTTTCGAATGATGACAGGTAGGGTTGACGTACGCCTTGTATCCAGCCTCTTGGTGGCCGGGATCAGGAGATGCGGAGCGAGGCATTTTGATTTTTTTGGTTGTTTTTTAGGTATAAACCTAGGTGTGTTTCTTTTTTCGTAGAGTATATCGTAACTTCGTAAATCCGTCGGAAGCAATGGGAGAAGGACGGCGGTATAAATCTGTGTTTGTGGTGGCTACATGACATCAGGGTATGACTCCATAGCTTCTAGAACTTGTTGCATCGGATTCCATGATGTAGTTCTCCTACACGGTGCTTGTATATGTGCCGTTGGCCATTCTGTCTTATCGTGTTAACGCCACAGGGGCGACGGGTGAGGCGAAGCGCTTGCTCGGAGATGAATTCCAGCCATACCTTTAGGGGTCTTATGTCAGTTGAGGCAAATGAGTGGCTTATCCTTGTAATGACGTATATCCTTCTGGTGCCTGTTGGGACAGCTGATTGTGTCGAGTTAGTTGATTGATTGATTGATTGATTGAAATGAAGTTCTTCAAGGTCTATCATTGATCGAGGCGAAGATGCTGACTGATCTGATGGTTGGTCCATTGAAGCTGGAAATTCCCGGAGAAATACTCCTGGCGAATCGTGCAATTAGTAGATACCAATTGGGTATTGTTATTCGAGAAAAGTATCAGAATCATCGAGTTTTGATTATTAGTAACAAGATAAGATAAAGTACACGAAAAGTGAAAGAAATGGAGGTTGATATCATATCACGACAAGCGCCGTAGCAGTTTCAGATGGTCCATCTATTGTCCAACCAACTCTCGTAATACATTCCATCACATCTAAGCCAACCCTCCCAACAAGGCCGAGCCGAAAAGCAGTGCCAACACACCCACGCCACCCATTGACACCTTGGCGCCAGGTGCCGCAGCACCGGTCGTAGACGAGCTGGTAGCACTCGTCTTCGTACTTGTGCCACTGGCGGTTCCAGTAGTGCTCGAGGCGGTACTCGAAACAGCCGCGGTGGCCGTAACGTTGGTGCCATTGTTGCAAAAGACATCGTTGGGGAGGATGCCGTTCGAAGTGAGACAGCTAGTCAAGTCGCCGATGTCCTGGTCTTGGGCGAGACAGTATTCAGTGCAATCGTTGTTGTAGGATTCGACCGAGGCAACGCCGCAGCATTGTTTCATGACATCAGAGCCATTGCCGGAGACTTGGATGCCGCAGGCAGCGTCGGTCACGGGGATGGTCCAGTTTGCGACGCAGGATGTCGCTGAGGCGGAGACAGTGGCAGACGTAGCCGTAGAGGTCAAGGCCGCTGTGAGACTGGTGGAGGTAGCAACAGACATTTTGAATTAGGTTCCGTTCTCTTTCTGTTTTTCGAGGATAACTGATGTCGTCGAATTGAGATGGGCAAGCGAATGGGCAGGTTGGCTTGTTTGGCGAACGAGTGACTGTACTCAACGAGTGCAAGAGGTGTAGGTGTCGAGGACAAGGAGGGCGTAACAGATCCTTATTTATACGAGTTGCACATCAGATGTCTCAGCTGTCCGGCTGGGCAGCTCCTTCTATATTTGGCGCTCATCGGGCAGTGTGGAGACTCAGCTGGGGCTCAGTCTTATTGTTCTCGTTTTCCTCATATTATTCAGTTTGTTTGTGCGTAGGATCGTCGCTGTCAGCTTGGGCCTTGGAGAGTCCGAGGGACGCTTCCTAACTTCCTTCGTGTCACATCGCTGGAAGCTCAGCCTCAAGCAACACGAGATGCTGCGCTCATTGGTCGAGAGGAGCTTTGCCCCGGACACATCGAATGATCGAAGGGGCTATTGATGGATGGATCACAATTGCAAGCAATAAAGACGCAGGGCCTGTTTTGGCTGTCTGTGCATCTTGTGCAACATTGAACAATTAATAGTGAGCACAGTGTGAGGAGTAGATGATTTGATGTTGATTATTTGTGCAGATTAGTCATCGTGAGCTTTCTCCGCAATCGTCAACCTGCCATGACGGAGTTATTACCGAAGCATGGCACAGCTATTTAACGACTCGAACAACCATGGACCCATGGTAAGCGACAAATCTGATAAAAGAAAAACAAAATCGCAATTACTGCAAGTCAACTAACACAATGCCCGCTACAGAAACGAAAAAGATCGGTGTCTTCCCCGCGGCTGGCGGCCTTGGTGGAAGCACCGTCGAGCACCTCCAATCCCTCATCCCGCCAGCCAACCTCATCTTGATTGCCAGAAACCCCGATAAACTTGCAAAGTACAGTCGCCAGGGAATCGTGGTCCGTCGCGCAGATTATGAAGATGATTCTTCTTTGCAGCGCGTCTTTGATGGCGTGGGCATTTTGTTTCTGATTTCATATGCTTCGTGTGAGCACGAGTTCCGGTCGCAGGTATGCCTTATATCTACCCGTCTCTTAAAATATTGTCCTGAACTGGAAATGTTGAGAAAATTGCTCATCGATTCGTGGATTCTAGGTACACCGCAAAGCCATCGATGCCGCCCGTCGCAGCGGCGTCAAGCACATTTTCTACTCCTCGCTCGCCTTCGCCGGAAACCTGACCAAAAAGACAGAAGCGCTGGTTATGCGTGCCCATCTCGACACCGAAGCATACCTCCAAGAACTCGGACGCACAAACGGGCCCGATTTCACCTATACTATCATCCGCGAGGGCCTATACCACGAGTCCTTCCCCATTTACACCTCCTACTTTGACCCGCGCAAAGCCAGAGACCTTGTTGTGGACAGCAATAATAATGGGATTGAAATCAAGATCCCGCACGATGGCTCGGGTCCTGGCGTGGCGTGGGCAAAGCGCGAGGAGTTGGGTGAAGCTACGGCTAAAATAATCAGTCTATATGCGAGTAATCCGTTTGGGTTTCCGTTTATTAATAGCACTCTTCTTTTATCGGGGCCGAAAGTTTTCACCCTCAAGGAGGTTGTCGATATTTTGGCGAAGAACATTGGCAAGAATATCAAAATTAAAGAGGTCTCGGTTGAGGAGTACGCCAGTCAGCCACATGTTGCGCCGCGGTTGACATACCATGGCGTTGACCTGAGTCGGGAATGGGCGTCGGCCTGGAGGGCGATAAAGAATGGAGAGTGTGCCATTGTGACGCCTGTGTTGAAGGAGTTTCTGGGGAGAGAGCCAGAAGATTTTGAGACGGCCATGAGAAAACAATTTGGCGGCAGCAATTAGAATACTGATTTAGTAGATAAACCCGCCTCGTAGACTTAACTACACTTCCTATAATAAAAGAACTAGGTTTATACTGGAATATCATGAATTGTCCCCGTCTAGTGTATATTCACAATCTCATTAGTCTAAGTAAGTACAATAAAAGGTAATCTATTTTTTGATGAGATGCTTATTGACAGCAGTCAACGGCTCCTGCCCAAGCAAGACACGCTCGCAGTTCTCCATGGCCAAACGCTCAAACCCAAGCACCGTATCCATGGCACCGCCAGCAGTATGACAAGTCAAGGCCACATTGCGCATCTGCGCCATCTTGGGATGAACATGCGGTTCATTATACTGAACATCAAGGCCGACAGCATGCAATTGACCAGACTCCAATGCGGCAATAACAGCCTCTTCATCCACCAACTTGCCGCGAGCAATATTCACAAAACGAGATCCCTTGCGGAAATGCGACAACAGGTCGGCATCGATAATCTCTTTGCCACCAAACGGCATAGCTAGCACGGTACAGTCTACTTGAGCCACCAGCTCCTCGTTTGTGGCACAATAAGTAGCCTCGATGGCCTTTTCTTGCTCGGGGCTCTTGCGGAATGGGTCATGATAGAAAATCTTCATGCCAAATGCGCGGTATGCTTTTTGCGCAATTGTGTAGCCAATGTTACCCAGACCGATTAGACCGAGGCTCCGGCCTTTGGGGTTCCATGCTGTGAGTTGTGTTCCCTTGTGGGCTTCTTGCCATTGTGCGGCGTCGCCAGAATGGGCTGCGGTCAGAGACCATTTGAGATTGCGGAAGACGTTGAGGATGTGGTAGATGGCTGTGTCGGCGACGGCCTCGGAGGATGCGGCTGCGCCGTTGCAGTAGAGGATGCCTGTATATCTCCATGTAAGCTAAACACCCATTTACAAGTTGAACACCGTGGAAGAAAAGCTAACCATGTTCAGCCAAAACATCAACATCCGCCCAGTCATAACCCGCACCAGCACTGGCAAACACCTTGACAGATTCGGGCAGCAAGGGGACCAACTCCCGATCCCAGCGACCCATTTCACCCCCGGAGTTCCAAAATGGGCGGCAAACGGCGCCAAAGTCGCCCCATTTCTTCTCCTTGAGGGCTTTGATGAAGTTATCGCGTTGTCGTTCTTCGACCGAGGGCTGGATGATGGTGAATTGTGAGGCGAGGCGCTTGTAGGTGTCTTTGTTGTATTCTATATCGTCTCCGATGTGGAGAATGATCGGCTTGGATTCAGACATTTTGTCTCGTCTCTTGCAGCTGCTAGCTTCTTTCTTTCTATCTATCTCCCTTGCTGCTTACTTGCTGGTTGGTAGGCGGCCTTCGGGGTAATGTTTCTTCTTTCTTTACAACAGGATCCCCATACGCAAGCACATATATCGCATAAAATAACAAAGCTGCTCGACATGCCCCTCTGCCCCTCTAACCCCAAATACGTAGGTCCTCGACTCCTCGCTCTCTTTCCTCTTTGGGCTCGCTCTCGCCTTCCATCTCGGCCCCAAGTCCGATTATCTCCATCGGGGCACCTCCGAGAGCCAGTCGCAGCCTCTGATTGGCTCCACGGCTTTCTCACCGTTCCTCCCCGCTTATTTACCCCCAACTCCCCTACACTATGCTACATCAACTCTAGAATGCTGACGAGAACTGGGGAACGCTGGTCGATTGATCAGCATCGCCCACTATTTTACGGGGTATCCCCGTAGTCTCTGCTGCCCTGTTGCATTATGCATACGACGACATCATACTTGCCGGGTCGACCATCGTGAGCGATGGAGGGCTGTACTCCGCATGTCCCCCTTTTCAACCTGGCATGTTTTCCAGCCTTTCGCTTTCTATCATACATCCTCTCTTCGTCACTGAGTAGGTAGAAGTTGAGTAAAAAGCCTCACAAAATGGAGAAATCGGACGTGCAGCACGTCGAAGGCATCGAGCCGGATATCTGTCAGCGTATGTACTGCTTCTACCAGTCAAGCACTCTTTCCTATTTGTTATGATACTAACTACGTCCAACAGCCGAAGCATCATGGGCCAAGTACATACCAGGTGGCTACTCGCCATCACGCTGCATCAAAGTGCGCGGAAGATCAATGATTAATTCCATCCTGGTCCTGGCCGGTATCTCAATCATGTTCTTCGGATACGACTCCTCGTGCATGAGCCAGGTCGATACGAATGATGATTACCTACGGCTGATGGGGACTGATACCGGATCGGCTCGTGATTCTGCGGCCGTGGGCGGCTTGGTGAGTCTGTGGTTTGGAGGGTTTGGTGTTGGTAAGGATTCCCTTCACATAGATGGTCATGTTATGTGATGAGTTACTAATAGTTGCTTTCAGGAGCACTGCTCGTCGGTTTCCTAGCCGACAGGATTGGCCGTCTAAAGTCTCTTCAGCTCGGTGCCATCTGGGCCATTTTTGGTTGTGCGTTAATGACATCCGCGCAAAACATTACCTGGATGGCGTTTGCTCGTGTCATCTCGGGCATTGGATGTGGACATTTGAACACAATCGTCCCTATTTGGACTTCGGAATTGGCCGACTCAAAGGCTCGCGGTGCCTTTGTCGCCGTGGAGTTTACGCTGGCGCTTACTGGTGGTACTATGTGAGTCTCCATGCACCATAAAAGAAATCCTAGTGAAAATTATGCTAACGCTGGAATATAGTGTCTACTGGACGGAATACGCCTGTCTCAAAACACAAAGCCTCTCATTTGCATGGCGTTTCCCACTCGGCTTCCAAGTGATATTCCTACTCTTCATCCTCTTCGCGGCCAACTTCTACCCAGAGTCGCCGCGTCACTTGATTCGAACCGGCAGACTAGAAGAAGCTCGAGAAATCCTCTTCCGCGCCCGCGTCAACCCCGTCGAAAGCGAAATCGAGCGCGAAATCGCGGAGATTGTTGCTGCCATCCGCCACGAATCGCGCAACCCTTCCCCCTCATTCTGGAAGATCATGGTCAGCTCCGACGAACTGCACACTCGTCGTCGTCTCTTGTTGGGCGCTGGCGTGCAGATTATGCAGAAGTTCACGGGCATCGATTTCATTTCTACTTATGCACCTGAAATGTTTTCGCTGGCTGGTTATACGGGCGACAAGCCCTCGATTTTGGCCGGTTGCAATTTCTTTGGGTATACGGCTAGTTTGGCAGTTTCCATCTATCTTGCCGATCGAGTAGGTCGTCGGAATCTGATGCTTATCGGTTCTTCGGCGATGTTTGTCGTTCTGATTGTGGGCGGGGTCTTGTCCCATGAAGTCATTTCTCTGGCTGATTCCAATCCTTCGGTGGCGTCGGGCTGTGGTGCCGGTGTGACTACTGTGCTGTATCTGTATACTTTTATTTATGGAAGTACATGGCTGACCACTTGGTAAGTTTATCTACTCGCCTCTTTCTTTCAAATGTGGACGCATTCTGACTGACTCATGCAGCTGGGTATATCCCACCGAGATCTTCCCCCTGGCCACTCGTGCCAAAGGAACCGCCGTCGCCACACTTGCATTCTCACTCGCCGGAGGCATTATCAATGAGATTGTCCCGTATCTAATCGACGCAGTGTCATTTTGGGTCTTTATTCTTTTTGCACTGCTCAACCTGGTCATGCTTGTTCCTATCTATCTGTTCTATATCGGTATGTTCTCCTATATGGCAGTTCTAATTTGGATTGACGCTAACAATATGCAATAGAAACTGCTGGTCGGCATCTCGAGGACTTGGACTATCTCTTTGCCAACGATAGTCCGTTCGTATGGAATGCAGAACGCGACTTTGCCGCTATCAAGAGCGCAGAAGCCGCTGCTGATACGAAAGCTGCTACCATGGTGCCTGATGAGGTCGAGAAATCGGGGTAGATTAACCATCGGTGCTGGCCACACAGGTATATTCACGTATACTCGCTCATCTGCTGTTCCATCTTGCCCATATGTCTGATCTAGTGCTGCGATGGGTATAATTTAGCCAGAGCCAATATTAGACTTTTGTGGCGCATACATTTAGATATATAGATATACAGGTTAGATAAGGTGTTTGGATTGTGATAATACATATTATCAAGTACGATTTTTACAAGTTTCCTAAAACAGAGCTCCAGAGAACGTTCATAGACGTGGTAGTAGTATCAGGAGTGGGTTATACAAGTGGTGTGACTATATGCCGGTCTATCTACCGGTGCTCGGTATATCTAAACCCGAGGTCTTTCGAATGACCTAGATCCGGTAGTTAGGGCTAGGGCATTCCTGAAGCAGTAGGCTAGTTGGTAATCATGGTGGCTCTGATATAAGAATAGCACCCACGAAGAATCATTTTGAAGGTTGATAGTCCGTCAGGGGCAAGAGGGCGCCAAGAACCCAATGAATACAGAAATGGCTGCTCTTTGAACAGCAAAACAGCAACTTCCATATTGGGAAGGAGGGCTATATTCATCCATAAATTCTGTGCTACTTCAAGCATTTAACCTTCCACATGTTCATCTGGATAAATAGGCTTTCATTAACTTTAAATAAGCTATAACTATCAAAACCATAAATAAGATTATTATAACCTGATTACTCACAACGTTAATCCCGCCGGTTCAACTAAAAACATTCCGACATCCTGCATTTAACCGTTAAACACCCGAGTCAGGCTTCAACTTCCCCATGGGGTTAGGAATCCTTTTACGGTGCCTAACGAAAAGGAGAAGCATGGCGATACCAAGCCGGGATATATCGAGACCAATCAATGTACCGCCAAGTCCCTGTTCAGGCTAAATGTCACCATCATGAGAGCAGATCATTTCTTCAGCCGCGAAGCCTCCATATGCACGGAGTCGAACAGCTTCCAGAAGGCGTATAGTTCCCAAGAAACTGCCAAGGGAGGAGAATGGGCTCGGGCCCTGTGTGACACACATGCCCATGCCCCAGGATCCCAATGTTGCATGGTAGACATGTCACTTTAGCCAGCATGCAGGCAATTATAAATTATAAATCAAACAGCCTGGCACACCTGATGCACGAAAATTAAATATCAATCAGGGAATAAATAAATATTGATCTGGCTTTAAGGTTATTTGTTTGTTTCTATAGTTTGCCCTACCCATATCCCGGACGGACTGGTGACGGAAGTTGTACCCATCATGCCGCTTGCCATTGCTTCGAAGACCGATGATGTTGCTCTCCAGCGCCGTATGGCGCTTGCAGGCTCATCTGGTCCACTGGCTGCGTTCCAAAACCTGCGCGTCGTCGGTATTGCCCTGTTTGCCTGTCTTGGTGGATTGTTGTATGGGTACAACCAGGGTGTCTTCAGCGGTACGTACGACGTCTTGTATTCAAACTCTCTGTAGCCTGATGACTAACTCTTGAATTTTCTTTTGAAATAAACAGGCGTACTGACCATGCACTCCTTCGACGAGCACATGGGCGTCTACACACAAAACACAACCAAGAAGGGCTGGCTGACTTCTATCCTGGAACTGGGCGCTTGGTTCGGAACACTTTACTCGGGCTTTTTGGCTGAGGTGCTCAGTCGGAAATATGCTATTTTGGTTAACACTGCCATTTTCATACTGGGAGTCGTTATCCAGTGCACAGCTGTTAGTTCGTCTGGTCCCAGCTCGATTTTGGCGGGTCGCTTTATTACTGGTATGGGAGTTGGTTCGTTGTCGTGAGTTGCTACCCTCGTTCATTCATTCTTTGAAGATGCTTCTCGCAATTGATTGGTATAACTGACCAATGGTGATAGGATGATCGTGCCGATGTGTAAGAACTTACCATACAGGATCATGAGGTTTCCTGCTAATAATAATAATAGACAACGCCGAATGCGCTCCTCCCGAAATTCGAGGGTTGCTAGTCAGTCTGCAGCAACTCTCCATCGAGTTTGGAATTGTCATCTCCTTCTGGATCGACTACGGAACCAACTTCATCGGCGGCACCGGCGCGGGCCAAAGTGATGCAGCCTGGCTAGTGCCTCTATGCCTACAGCTTTTCCCAGCCGTCATCCTCTTCGTCGGCATGATCTTCATGCCCTTCTCGCCCCGATGGCTTGTGCACCACGGCCGTGAAGACGAAGCCCGTCGCGTTATTGCCATGTTACGAGGAGGCCACGCCTCCGAAGCGGTCGAGCTTGAGTTCCTCGAAATCAAAGCCCAGTCTCTGTTCGAAAAGCGATCGACGGCTGAAGCTTTCCCACATTTGGCAGAGCCGACTTCCTGGAATACATTCAAGTTGCAGTTTGTTGCTATTGGTTCCCTGTTCAAGACCATGCCCATGTTTCGTCGAGTGATTGTCTCGACGGTGACGATGTTCTTTCAGCAGTGGACTGGTATTAATGCAGTGCTGTATTATGCACCCAGTATTTTTGGTGCGTTGGGGTTGTCGAGTAATACTACTTCGTTGCTGGCTACTGGCGTTGTTGGTATCGGTATGTATCTTCCCTTTGCATACAACCTTGGAATGCTGCTTACTGAGAATACCAGTAATGTTTTTAACCACCATCCCGATGATGGTTTACGTCGACAGAATCGGACGCAAACCAGTTCTGATCGCAGGAGCCATTGCCATGGGCGTCAACCATCTGATTATCGCCGTCATCTTCGCCAAAAACCAGAATCAATGGCCTACACACCACGCAGCCGGCTGGGCTGCCATCGTCATGGTGTGGCTGTTCGCCGGTAACTTTGGCTGGTCCTGGGGTCCATGTGCTTGGATCATAGTTGCTGAAGTGTGGCCTCTGAGTGCGCGACCATACGGTATTGCTCTGGGTGCGAGCTCAAACTGGATGAACAATTTCATTGTCGGGCAAGTAACCCCGGATATGATTTCGAAGATGAAATATGGCACATTTATCTTCTTCGGACTGATGACCCTGCTGGGTTCCGCGTTCGTGTGGTACTATGTGCCTGAGACGAAGCAGTTGACTTTGGAAGAAATGGATGTTATCTTTGGCAGCGAGGGAGTTGCAGTTGCAGATAAGGAGAGGATGGACCAGATTTATCGTGAACTGGGGTTGGCGAGTGATGTGCCGACGACAGAAGTGAAGGAGGTGAAGGAGGAGGAGGCGACAGAGGCGACAGAAGCTGCAGAGATTGATAATAAGGCGGAATGATTTTGCTCCTTCTCTGTTTTGAGTTGGTCGTCTTTTGTTCTGACTTTGTCAAGAGCCCTAATGCGACAACATCAAGGCCCTCCACGTCAGAGACAACGAGTTCTTATAGGACTCGTATAGCAGTATAATTTCCATCTAGTTGTTCAAGCCCTAATAATATTAATCAATATTACTACCACATTACTGTACGGAGAACTCTAATGATGTTGCTGTTTGTAGGACTCAAGATGGATCAGGTACATTAGGGTTAGGTCAGGTCATGCCCTATTGAAGCCGCCGTCTCCTTTTAAGATCATCAATCACACCGAAATGCTATTTCGCTAAAATTCATTCTTTTGATCTTGATATATCGCCTTATTCTTTTTGATGGATATGTTAGAAGTACAGCCGATAGGTTAACATGTGTCATGGCGACGTCAGGAGGCGATATGCCTATACACGCCACTCCAGTGGCTTCATTCGGCTTTACATATCCTTCAAACTTCCAACTGTACACAAATCACATCAACAGGTTTGAAAAGAAGAAAGAAAAAAAAAGGAACAACCTAAATGCCCTCGAAAAAAGTCTTAATCGTCCTTAGCGACGCCCGCTCCTTCCCCATCGCAAAACACCCTGACACCGGTCGTCCTGACGGTAAACAGGACATTGAGCAACCCACAGGATTCTTTCTCATGGAAGTCACCAAACCATTATCCCAACTCCTCGGGGCTGGCTACGAAGTAATCTTTGCGTCTCCCAAGGGCCAAAAGCCCGTGCCCGATCCCAACAGCGACAGCCTAATAGCCTTTGGAGGAAACGTCCACGAGCGACAGCGCGAGCGAGATCTAATAAAGCGCATGAGGCGCGAGAAGGGCTTCGATTCCCCGCGCACCTTCAAGTCTATAACCAACGAAGAACTGGATTCGTTCGCCGGCATATTCATTCCGGGCGGTCATGCGCCACTGCGCGATTTGGGGAATGATCCTGATCTAGGCCGGATATTGAAGCATTTCCATGCCCATTCCAAGCCCACAGCGGCCATATGCCATGGCCTCTATGCGTTTTTGAGTACGAAGTGTACACAGGAGACGGGAGGAGAGTTTGTGTACCAGGGCTACAAGCTTACGAGTTTCAGCGATGCGGAGGAGAAAATGGTGGAGAGTATACTGGGAGGGGAAATTAACCCGCTGGTTGAGTCGTCGTTGAGGAATGCTGGTGCGGTGATGGTGGAGGGGACAAGAGAGAAGATGGGAGGTATTACTGTGGACAAGGAGGTGGTGAGTGGTGGGAATCCATTGGCAGCTCAGGAATTGGGTCGCCAGTTTGTGACGATGTTATCTGCAGGTGCTTAGAAAACTTTTGTCGTGTATATTTCATCAATCATATATTCTGTAGGTATATTATATTACTAAATAAAACAATTCGACACTTAGTCTGTTAAACACAATATCACTCTTCAAATTCTCCGGGTAACTCCATACTTCGATCAAATCAATAAAGGTATTATATCCACAAGTAATACCTAAATCGTCACTCCCATCGGACTTGAAAGGCCTCATCCGATCTTAAAATTGGTTCAATTGGCCGCTCTCCCCTCTCTCGTGCACGGGGTTCAATGTACGCGGGTTCTCATACGCAGGCTGCGTAGCAGACTGATATGGCTGCGCATACGCCCCTTGGTTTGTAGGCGAAGACGGAAGAGAAGAATCCTTGTATACACCATCTGGCGTGGTACCTGTACCTGAATAGTCATGATTCACAGCAGTAGACTCGGAGATGTTCCTGTTGTGTCCGTTGACATGGCCTGTTCCATTGACAGTACCAGTTCCGATTGCCGCGCCGCCGGTGGGAGCACCGGCATCAATGGACGAGGAGCCTTCTTTCAATGGTGGAGTCTCAACGCCGTCGGCGTCTTGACCGGGGTTGCAGGTCTCATAGCGCATTGTGTTGAGGAGATAGTAAAAGCCGGATGCGAGAGCAGATCCTAGGAGTGGGCCGAGGAAGTAGATCCAGAAATAGTGTGGGAAGCTGTGGTTGACGATGGCTGGGCCGAGAGAGCGGGCAAAATTGAGTGAGCCGCCGGTATAGTAGATTCCTATATTACGATATTAGTACGGCGATACCTTACATGGAACAATATGACATACCGCAGAGTTCAGTCAGGAAGAATGTCAAACCAATGCCCACCGGAGCGAGGAAAGTCGATCTGTGCTTGACAACAGCGAGCATGATAATGACAAACACCAGCTGGGCGGTCAGGAACATCTCAATGAAGAGACCCTGAGAGGTGCTGGCGCCGCCACCAAGCGTGGTTGCAACGTTGAGAGGACCAGGGAACAAGGCAGATACCACAGCTGCAGCACAAATACCCGCGATAATCTGGGCAAGCACAATGAAAAGGCTGCGCATTGCAGGGAGGCCGCCGACGAGGAATAGTGCCATAGTAACCTGTCATCCGTCAGACTTTCGCTGCCCATTATCAAAATCAATAGAAAGAGAAGAAAGACCTACCGAGGGATTGAAAAGCCCGCCCGTAATCCGGTAGAAAGCCCACACATTCACAGTCAAAGAGAACCCGAAAGCGAGCGACGCATACAGCAACGCAGACGGATTCGGGTCCGAACCAGCCGGTGGCATGGGAGTATTGGAGATTTGAGTACCAGCAAAGGACCAGAAGAGGAAGAGAAAAGTGCCGACGAATTCTCCCACGACGGCAATCAGGTTGTTGCGGCCATTATCCGCCAGGTTTAGCATGGGGAGTTGGGACTGGCGGCCGGTCGAGAGACGTGAGAGGCCTCCATCTGTTTGGGTAGATCTGCGAGATCTGCTTGATGAGCCGTTGAAGAGTCCCATTTTGCTTGGTTTCTTCCTTGTTTTCTCTGGAAGATTAGGTGTTGTTTCTATGCAGTAGTGACTGTGAACCCTTCAGAAATAGACCGGATTTTCGAAAGGCGGGAAAATTCAGGTCTAGAATGATGTAACACGGGATATGAGCCCTTATATTCTTGCTGGGTTCCTAGTAGATACATGCAGTAGACAAATACCTATACGTCATGACTCTGCTATTGACAGTGATGCGATGCTTGTAGATGGACTGTACTTGATTGTGCCCAATGAGAATAGAGAATGCGCTGCCTAAAATGGCTTCAATGCAACATCTCAGACATTGAACCGAGGGACTGGCTCTTCTTGTTATAGAAGTCGTATGCTCATCTTTCCATTGTGAATGTCTTCTGTTTTTGAATGCTTCAGGCAGTTACGCTGCTTAGCTCAGTCGACACTTGTCTCTAATACCAAGGGTATTTAAAACCAACATCTCAAATAGCAATCCACGAGCAGCCATATTATTCAAACATACTTAGTTCACGCAGTATTCAGCCCTATGAACACTAATCAACGTGGGATTAGAATCGTCGAGTCATCAAGTCATGACAATTACCCGTTTCGGTAAGCTCTTTGTCCTTGCCCTAACCGTTACCTGTTGCACGCATGACTCGCCTGACATCTCCATTCTGGTCAAGCTTAAGCTCAGTATTAATGGTCTAGAACATCTCTTTGTTTTCTACTTCGTCTTGTCTAATTGGTCATAGAAATTGTCGTGCGACATGTTTAATTGGTCGAGACTTTTATGCGGGGAGGCCGCGTCGTGAGGATTTCCGCAAACGGAAATATTTTTGTATCGCTGCGCCTTGTCGATTGATAACGTAGATAGGCATCCCCACATTTTCTAATTCATAATTTCATAGTCTCATAGGTAAAACTAAATGGAGAGAGATATCTGTCAGATGGCTGTGGGGCCAGTCGTGACGTCCATGAAGCAGGCCTGCCCGATTCTCTGCCTTTTGCTCCTTCAGCTATAATTTTCGTCGCGTTGCATATTAAGATCAAGTGAATTTCGTTTCTCCATTTCTTCATTCAATGGAATAGTCAATTAGATGAGACTGAATAATTTTTTCGAAACTTCATAGGGTACATTCATCTAGTAAACGCAACTGATGGCTGCTACCTGGGGAACCTCGGCTCTTTTTCTTAGCTTGGAACAATGGGTAACACATCGTATGGATGGATAATGGTCATTTTTTCGGAACCACGCGGAACGAACAACTCCTTCTATGATAGGAAGGCCTCGTGGTCTAATAATAGTCTCACATGAGATTAGACTGTAGTACACTGTACTCACTCAATCGCTCGTTATCGGACCACCGATTCCTCCTTGTTCAGAAGGAATAGGTCACGTTTCAAAGCAGCACAGATCAAAGCATGGCGGTTTGAGGAATCTTCTGATGTTTCATATAAAATAATGATGATTATGTAACCTCACAATAATTTCTTCAGCCAATTGCATACGATGCTGACAGATGAATCAAATTTGAAGTCGAGAATCGTGGAAATGCGTATGAAAGAATGATATGGTTTAGAAAAGATAACTTTTCATTCTTGAAATAACTAAACTCAGGGGTAATCACATTTGGATATTAAAAGACAGAAAAGAGAAATTCATCGCTCATAACAAGTCATGCAAACCCAATCGAGACAGACAGTTTCCACGTAAAGAGTAGGAAGAAGAAAATGCAACGCCAAAGCCCGTGCGTGTTTCACCATCCAGGATAGCTATGCTTTTATAAAATTTAACATAGTCGTAGTTATTAAACTGCCGCTTACAAAGCCACAGCAATAGCACCGATGACACCGGCAAAGCCAGCAAGTCCCAATCCAGCAGTGGCAACAGCAGCGCCACCAGTAGAGGCAGAAGTAGACGAAGAAGAAGTGCTGCTCGTGCTGGTGCTAGTAATAGTGCTGGTGCCGGTAGTTGAGCCAGCAGAGTTGGTCAGCGCAGTGGTGCTGGTGAAAGTGCTAGTGACAGCAGCAGCAGTGTTGGACGCGGAGCCGGAGGCGCGCGAGGCGAGCGATGAAGCAGCTGCGTATTCATTGCTTGCGATGTTGGAGGCATCGGAAGCGAACTGGGATTCAATCGAGGCCGAGGCACTGTTCGTCTCAGTCGCGGCCTTGGAAGCCCACGAGGTAGCTTGCACAGAGGCGTCGCTGGCAAGGCTGGAAGCATCGCTGGCCCATCGGCTAAAGTCCGAGGCAGAGGCAGTGGAGTATACGCTGGCAATTGTCTTGGTGAATTGGCCCCAGTCGGAGGTGATTTCGTTGCCGACGCTGCTCAGATCGCCGGTCAGGTCGCCAGCAAGTGAAGTGAATTCATTGCTGATGTCGGTGCCGATGTCTCCGAAGGCGCTGCCAATGCCGTCCCAGAAGTTTTGTCGGCGGTCGACCTGGGGTGCTTCAGTGATCTCGGGGTGAGGGGCGGCAGAGACGGTGGCAATCAATGCCGAAGCAAGGAGGACGATTCTGTACTGCATGGTGATGGAGTGGGAGGTAGATGTTATTGGTGATGAATGACGAGTGTCGAGAGAAATTGGTTGTAATTATGTATTAATTGAAGTAATTGAATAATGCTTGTTGATGCTGGAGAAAATATCATGACCGAGCGAGGAAGGAGCATCCCTTTATATGCTCAGGCCACGACCCATGGATGACAGCAGGGCTGTCACTCAATACAGGGAACAATGCATATGATACACAGCCATGGCCCGTACTCCATACATCACCCAGTGCCCCGTACGTAATTAGGGCTCGAATGGAATCAAACCAGCAAATCACGCAATCCAACTGCATGGATTTAGCGGGGCCAAAACTCAGCCCCAGCTCCCAAAGATCGAGAAAAAGAAATCCCAAGGGTCGAAAATATCGAAAATACGTCGAAAGACTTACCCAGAGGGGCCCAAGGCTAGGTCCGTATTCCAGGCTCAAAATTGACTTAATTAGTGCCTCTCTCCACAGTGACATAAGGTGGCGTCTTAAGTGTCGAACCAACCAACTACGGAGCGACGAGTTGTTTTCCTACCGTGGCCTAGTCAGGAGTGTCCGAATAGTAACAGTTCGTACTACGATAGCCTCTACTTCGTATGTACCATTCTCAATAGTTCTAGGATACCTGCATATTACAATTCCTTGCTCCGACTTGGTCACGGATTGCATTGGAGTTTAAAAAAATTTAAAAAAAGCCGCAATTATTTGCGAAACGCTCACTAGTCAGGAGGAACTAGGATTGACGATCTACGGCCGGAAACCTATTTTAATTACGATTTGTATGAGTGAAACGGTAGTACGAAGGGGCTAAGCCTCGGCCGGTTAGAGATGCCAGCCTCAACAGAATTGTCAATTACTTTCGAGACTGCGCAATTATTTGCGGACAGAGTACAGAGTACATGCAATATGATACAATATGCCATGCTGTGTAATCACAATGTGATTTCTATGTCCAGCAATGCGATGCGAGTTGTTACAGTAACAATACGAAATACGCGTATTATTGTCCTGTCGGTATCCGCCGGGTCAACGCTGATTGGCTGCACAAGCGGTCACAGCCGCACTCCTTACTATTTTTACCAAAGCAGACTGCGCCGCAGTTTTCTATTGGCTGATTATTCTTTGGGATTGTGGCTGCCTGCTGTGGCTGTACTCTGCAACTGCAAGAGTTCCATGGATGGCGGCGATTATTTTCTGGTTACATACATATGCAAGTTATTCTTCTGCCTGGAATCTGCGTCTGTTGACTCTGACTCTCTGCAGTACACGTAGCCAGGTACTACGGAGTGACTAGTAAGCAGCGAGATGCGCTGTTTATGCCTCAACCAGATCGATCCGATTGGTGGCTGCCCACCATCCCATCCCTGGTAAAGCGCAGATCTCTTCTTTCATCACCATCAGAATCTTGATCCGATCACTCATCATCCTGGATATCCATGCCCATGACACGCTCATAATCATGGCTAGGGATTCCAAGTTTCAACCTTTAAGCCCTTGCTTCTACTGCGGTCTTTATGTAACTCTCTCGCGTAAAAAGCAGCAGCAATTGATTGGCTGCTCACATGATAAACAGCGCACGACAGAAATGCCATCTTGACCGCCACGACCCAGCAGGACTCCCGTGACTTCCGAATAGTTACGGCAATAATTCGTCCGGACAAAGAAAAATAATGCCTTCACAGCCACTGGGGCAATGTCAAGTTGACATTGTTTATCTAACATCGGGTATGTCGGAACTATGGATCTGTAACTAAGTCCCTGATAGGCTGTTGATAGTCTTCCTCCTGCTATGGAGTCATTTGATGAAAGTCGTACGGAGTATTACGGGATATGCTGCCTAAGGCATGAAAGTCTCGTGAGATGCTTAACCCTAACTTGCGCCATCAAGCCGTTCACAGCACAAGACTGCTTCTAAAGATCTGAAGTACACAAATCTCCAACGAATGAAAGCAGGTCTTCCTACGTGTTCGTGAATGCAATGCTTTGTCGCCATATTCTTCGACTACGATAGTAAGCTTATACGACGAACCTATCTCCTTATTCTAAAACCGTGTCTAATTATGTGTAACGTATTTTTTTTTTAATTCGACTATCGTAGCAAGTTACCTAAACTACCCCTAAGACAAAACTTCCCATTATAAAATCATAATCATAAACCCTAGATCTTAAATTCCGACATATATTCATATAAATACTCGTACTGCTCCTGCCGGAAATCATCCGTAATCGTCGTCGCATCGTCAGCGGCAAACTCCAACAATTCATTTGCAGTACTCCACTGCGGCCACTCAGGATAGCTCGAGTTTCCATTGGGAGTAAGATCATAGACAAATGAAGCATAGTAAGACCATATAGCGGCAGAGGCATAATCCGGCAGAATGCCGTAAAACACTTGCAAAATATCCGTTCCATGAGCGGTGCCGAGGATGGGGGTGCCGTAGTCGTAGGATGCAAGATAGGACCAACTTGGTACGTCGGGATATACGCTGCTGGAAATATTCAGGAATGCGCGGCGTGTTAGGGTGAAGGTGGCGTCACCGAGGATGGCGGCGAGGCGCTTGAATTGGGGGTACCAGTTGTTGAAGATGCCCGTGTCAAAGGGTGAGCCGAATGTGATGTCGTCTGGATAGACTTCGACGAGGCCTGCGACGATACTTTCGTTTGTAGCGTATGGGAAAAAGACGGTTTCCAGGTACTCAATCACGTCGGCGGTAGTACTAAGGTTGGATTGGAATAGGGCAAACAAGGTGCCTTCGTCCTCTTGGTCTCCGACAATGAATGGAACTTGGGCATATTTCCCGTCTAGTATCAACTGTTCTGGACTGTCTGTTAAAACAGTGCCGTCCGGTCGTGGGAGATAGGATAACGCAACTGAACTATAGCTGAGAATACCTGGTACAGAGTTGACCGCGTTGAGGAAGTCGGTGTAGTCGAGGTCCCGAAGACATTCCAGAGTGTCGTCTGAGGATGAGCAGCCACCAGCTTCAACAACCGAGTCGTAGATTGCTTGTCCGGCCTCACCATCAACTGGATTGGTTGGAATCACGCTACCAGAGTCCATGATTGCACCTCTGAACAGAGGCTGGTCGTTGTATGTATAATCTCCATCGTATAAGATCATTTGGTCAAGAACAGAGATAGACCCTGCTGATTCACCCCAAATAGTTACCTTTGTAGGGTCACCACCAAATTCAGCAATATTATCAGCAACCCATTCAAGACCGAGTCTCTGATCCAACAGCCCCAAATTGGCAGAGCCATCCGCTAGGATTTCCTTGCCAGCTAAAAACCCAAATCCGCCAACACGGTAGTTGACTGCGACGAAGATAAAGGGCTTTCCTATATCAACGCTATTGCTCACAATACTAGAGCCATCGTACATCGACGTTCCACCAAGTTCGAATCCACCACCGAATATCCAGAACAGAACGGGTAGATTGGATGACGAGGTAGTACCACTGGGCCGGACGATGTTCAAGGTCAAGCAGTCCTCGCCAGCATCTGTAACGTCCTGGAATAGGGGTGTGTCGAGTAGCTCCCCGAGGATACCTTCCAAACTGGTCCAGGAATCTGAAAAGTACATTTGAGGGCATGACATAGCCGTGCCTGTGGCAGTCACCGTTCCCAGGGCTGTTTCTATAGCCTGGGGAGGCTTGAGCCGCAGTGTGCCCGTAGGAGCCTGCGCAAAGGGGATTCCATTGAAGCTGTCAATATCGTCGGAGGTAGAGCCGATGACAGTAGCAGTTGGAGACGCAATGACGACTGTAGGCGCGCTGCTGCGTTTGACCTTGTCCGCTGGAAGTGCAACGGCCAGAGAGACCAGAGGCAGAAGAGCAAGCATCCACTTCATGATGATGACCGTGAAATAAAATATTTATACCGTAGTAGTTATACGAAGAAAAGGCCAATTCGTCTCTGAGTCTATGCACAGAACCAGATAAAGCCAATTTAGGCAGTCGTGGCCGTCTTGAGCTTCGTCAACTCCTCTGCTGCCGGTGGGGAGACATGTCTTCAATCCGGAGTATATAAATATCAAAGCTCACTCGTGTTCCTAATACACATCTTAGATCGCACGTGTATGATCAACATCCTCGGTAGGTTGAATTGAAAATCGGAATCCCCCCATTTGACCTCAGGTCACGCTTGCTTGGTACACTAAAATGCTAAGCTTGGCCCAGTCTTAGGATAGAAAGTGCTAATGAGGGGCTCACGCCCGTCTTATTATTCCAAGAAGCTCAAACCGAGGCACGCAGGTGAATTTTATAGTGGGCAAGATGCAGAAATCCATTTCAGGTCACATTACAGATGCAAGGAACATGCACCACTGAGAAGAATTACGGGTGGAACCGGACATTCCAAAGGGCACGGATTGTGCTGAAGGTGGTCTAGACGCATTCCTTTTAAGGTATGTTGTTTACTAAGCTTGACACGAGGATCTCCAGGGGCTCTGTTATACTGTTGGGCATTTGATTTGCCAGGAGAAAACCACATGTCATGGTGGGAAAAGTTTTAATGTTGGGGAAATGACTGTCCGAAATGACAAAAAGAGGCGGGAAACTTCACATGGCAGCACGAGATTGGTATACATAAGACAGGGTTTATCTCTATAATTGCAGAATAAGAAATTCATGTGTTAAATATACCGTTGAAAGGCAACAGGAACTGCAGGCCCGGGGATTTGTTGCTCCATTCGGCATTCACGGTCACATTTCGGAGATGGATTCGATGAAGCTATGAACAAGAAGTATCAACTCGGACGTTTTACTCTAAAGTATTAAAGAGGGTATTTCTTCGCAACCATGTTTGATTGTACTCCTGGTAGATGATGGTGAATGGGTTAGGAAAAAGAATGAGGTGCTGCCAGGGTAAACCCTCAATAAACAAATGAAGCTCGTCATAACTTTCGGTCCGACATGGGTGAGAAACAAGGAATTGAAAGTCCCCCAGAAAGCAAAAAAACAAAATTTAATACCCATGCCCACAACACTCGAGTATGCTTAAACCCCGGGGCTTACCCAGATGGGAGTGCGGGGTACATGGCTAGTAGCTGATTAGTAGTTCGCTATATACCTTGACGGCCTATATCGGTACCGCATTATTAAGGCTAAAAAACTGCCCGGATTCTTCCATCTATAGTCCAATGAAATTGTCAATATCTGATTAATCGGAGCCCCATGATTAGTTGCTCGCCCGATTTGGCCATGATATGACGTTGCGGTGAACTGTCAGATGATTCAACGTTACATGGATACATTCCTGCTCTTATATATGCCAGATATAACATGGGTAAATTCGGATAATTCAGAGGCGGTGATCGATCATGACTCGTGGGAATGTACTGCTCGCGCCTCGCGGAGTCACGGTACTCTCGCATAGGGTAAGGACTCGGCATTGGTAAAGGAAGGGAAAAGCCGGCATTCCATCACGGATATCTCGTTGCCGTGGTGGTGTCAGTCTCTGACTAGAAGATATTATTAATACATTTGCTCTCGGGTGGTTACTACAAGCTGTAAGGCTTAATAGGATTTATTATCGTTCCTCTTTTTCCGGGGTATACATCCGCCACCACATGCTTCGCAGATGGCAGCGCTCAGAATAGGCAAGCCAACGATTCTACATCTAACGTACGGTTTGGTTACAAAAAACCATAAATATTTATTTTATTTACGTCTATAAATTCGAGTGAGTTCAGAATAGGAACATACAGCAAGTTGCTCTGAGATCTAAGCCTTCCTGGCCCAACCATAACTGTGCGGTATGAGAACAGGATTTCAGCTATGTAGACGACTCTATCGCCTCGACCAAAGATTGAAGCTCATCTTCCTTCCAAGTAGTCCAAATATCCTTTTCTTTGGGCTCCCACCCTAATTCCCGTAATCTGACCGCACGGCTTCTCGAATTACAACCCAAACCCACTGGAGTCAGTGGACCAAAAACATCATCGTAGTCAGATTCAGTCCAAGGCTGTGCCTTGGGACTGGGTATCTTGCCAATTTCGTATAATACTTGGCTGATATGCTCTGCGCCCTCGCGCATTGAAATCTCGGATCCATTCTCAGCAAAGAAATACGGATTCTCGAGAAATGTCGCTGCTGTAGAGTTTTGAATGTGGGCCAACAACGTCAGATACGCACGCCCAAGATCCTTGACATGGACCACACTCCAGACATTGTGACCCTCGCCAACATAGCCGGCAAAGCCATGCTTCAAAGCGAAACGCACTGGTTCCCTCTGCGCAAATGAATGGCGGTTGTGGGCCTGGTTCAACCCATAAACGAGCGAAGGGAGAATAATAACAATCTTAGCTTTGTCTCCAAACTCTTGTGCTGCTTGGACAATAGGGATGTCGACATGGCGATGCATAGAGGTAGGCGGTATGGCGTCGATGTCTTTTGGGACATCGTCGCGATAGATTTTACTAGTCTTGTACATCCCCAATGCACCATCCTCGAGTGAACCTGCTCCGCCTGTGTGAATATAGATACTCGGCTGGCCAGCCGAAACACGTTGTCGCACGCCTGCTAATATAGCTTCCACGCTAGGCAAGTCATCGCATGACGCGGTGTTTATGGTAATCTCATGCTGCGCAGCTTGTGATTTGAGTAAATCGAGGTCGCTCAAGGTACCCAGGACGGTTTTGGATCCGACTTTCTCGAATATTGAGGCTTGTTCAGGGCGTCGCACCAAAGTTGTCACCGAGTGTTTTGCGGCGAGGAGCTCATCAAGCACGTTTTGCCCGATGTATCCAGCCCCGACGAGGAATATGCTCGGAGAAGATGTCATGGTCAATAATCTTTAGACAATTGCCTGCTTGCTAAGCTGACACCGAAAGCTCAAGATGATGTGCATATTCTAATTGACATGCCGAAAGATGCGGCATCCTTTATACTAATTGGGTCTCTTGAAAATGATTGGAGCACAATTACTCGAAGAAATATATATTATTCAGCCTGTGAAGATTATTATTAAGCTAGACAAAGTCATTACAAATCAACAACATCTACAAAACTAAATTATCAGACGGGCGTTTCAAAGTTCTCTATTCGTCCGCTTTCATCCGCTCGCCGGGGTTTGATATCCGTGTTTATATTTAAGCGTATTGCCTCTCTACTTGGAAGGACTTATTATGAATGCACTAGCTTTATCTTTTGGTGCGGTGGGGAAAATGCTGGCCATGATAAAAATTTCTAGAAAAGCCCTAATTTATGTAGGTAAGCATAGGCGAAACAGTCTCAACAAGAGTAGGTAAACAACAAGTATGCCCAGTATATCTAAGAGGCGTGATTGTTCTTCCTATTGGGTTCTGGTTTTTTTATTTTTAAACAAAAAGTCTTCGCGCTCTTCTTGTTGTTGTAGGTCCTAAAGCCTTCCTAGGCAAGTATGACAACTCCTGGTCTTCACAGTGAAAAAAACCGTAACTCTGTCCCAGTATCACGGCAGGTATTAGTGCATCTACACTAATATAGCTCAAAGCCTTCTTAGTTCTTTAAGTGAGATTACTTGTGCTTTTACAACAGTCCCTGTGTCAACTGGTATCTTTTCGCTCTTTTGAGAGAAACTCCTAGGACGGCGAGGAGTTTGATTTCCTTTATCCTTTACGTGTATCTCACAATGGAATAGTATATGACTGTACCTACTTACTCTCTATTGTCCATGTTTCAAGTAGTCTACATTCAAGGGACAAAGACGTCACTCATTGTGCATTATAAAAGCTAGTTATTTGAAACTCCTTACGAAACAATGAACCAGACAGAGTCGATACAAGTACTCTTTGTTTTGCTCCCAATTGGTATTTTTCACATACTAATTCCCTCATTTCTAGTAACAATTTGCACTGTTGTGTACATATTTATGAGTACTTAGCTGGAAAGGTCTTACGGATTTGAAAGAACTCATCCCAGAAAAGATATAATCTCAATAGAATGATAAAAAGAAGAGAACTTTGTCTGCTTTATCCATCAAGTATGGAAAACGAAACTGTCTTAAGTGCCATATAAATCTATCGATGTTCATCTGATTTATTAGATTACCGATAGATATCACATCTGACTCGGAAAACCGCCATATCTACAGCTTCAGGGTTTCCTTTCTTGCTACCAGAAAAATGTACACCATGTGCAAAATTGTTGGAATGGCAGAAAGCCTTTGGAATCTTCCATCACAGCCCAGCTGCATATTTTGTGGTAGAAAGATAGAGTGTGATCAAAATGCGCCTCAGTTCTTCTCACAAGTCCCCGGCTTCGAATCAGGCAGGGTACGACACATAACGCTTTCGGTTGATCAGTTTCGTACGATGCTTGCTGAAGGCAAATGTCAATGGCAGTCAGCATATAGAGCCGGTGAGTTCTCTACCCACGTGCCTGCTTCCCTTTTTTATATATTTTCTCTCCCATTCTATGTAATTTGCGTTAACAAAAGCAGTTGTGCAACCATTAAATGGTACTCCGTTTCTATCCGGCGTGAGCTATCGCCATAGTGGCTTCGGTATACGTGGAGCAAATTTCCTAGCTGTTCCTCGTCCTGCAGATACAGCTGTCCTTGCCAAGGGGGTAATTCATCCCAGGGGTCTATTCTGGTTCGGAAAACCAGACACGCAGCCAAATATTGCGCAAGTGAGACAAGTGGGTTGGCCCATTCACGAGTCCTGTTGGATGATAGCAGAGAAATGTATCGGACGCCAGGCCATCGAGATCAATATCGGAATTTTTATGCTTGCCCTCAATCGAGAACATATTCGCAAATGCTGTGATTATCATATCAATGGTTCCCTGAACGAAGCTAGCGGAGCGTTCGATTTTCTCCGCAAAGATCCTTTCAATGTCCCAGCACTCAATGCGCTCAGTCAGTTTGTGATTGCAAATCCTTTTCCAATCACATATGGGCCACCGCATAGAGACGTCATAAGACCTAGAGGATTCAGGATCTCGCAAGGAAGCTTCAGCCTACTGCCGCTTGAAATTGCCATGGAGATTGCAGAGTATCTAAGTGTACCAGATCTGCGCAATTTAATATTGGCGGCTCGGTGGAAATTTCCAGATAGCTTCTGGAAGAGAAGGATTAGACCCTATGTCTTTGAACTTCGTGACACTCTGGCGCGCAAAGACGTTGATTGGCAGTACGTCGGACTGGAATATTTGATGATAATGGCACGACAACAGAACGGTGTCCATCATCGGGGACGCATCGTACACTATTTGGCACGCATATATGCAACCTGTTCCAGCTGGCCATATGAGGAGTACAATCCTGCTGATGGTTTCGTTACTTACTTGGATATACCTCTACCTCCTCTACCATAGAGCACTTCAACAGGGATCTGTTCTGCATAGCTAGCGGTACATAGGCATTAAGTATTGAATTCGGTCTTCATTTGTATTTCTAAAAGACTGCTCAGGGCATGTCGTTGATTCATAGTTTACGGAATAGCCCTAGGTACCCACACCTCCTTCTGTTTCGCCCATGTGGCATCAACCCTTATTAAGTATTACCTGATTTGGAAATAATAGTTCGATTTTTAAAATGTCATTGTATAAAATTACCATGTCAACCTAGCAAGAGAGTACTAGAATATGGCCATAGCTGAAGATGGAAACAATCATTTAGCCCATTCCATTCCGAATGCTGCTGGTTGAGAGCTCTCGGTGTCAGAATTCGATGATAAATCTTCCGGCTTCTCATCCGTACAATCTCTTTCTGTATGGGTTTCCATTTTCATTGTTCTTGTAGGTAGTTGAATTGGTATGCGTTCCTCGTACTCAATCTTTTTGGAAACTGGCAAGTCTCTCCCGATTCCTTGGTGTCTCATCAGAAGTAATTCATATCGTATCGACGGAGGAAGTTCGTCTGCTACTTCATACGCCGCGGATAGACTTGAAGATTGTTCAGACTGTAGCCATAATCTTTCAAGTGCTTGTTTCACAACTATTACAGACCAGTCAATGAGCGGACATCCGGGGCTTTGCCAACCATTCGAATATGCCCAATCGAGGTCATGCAACAAACTTCTGCAGGATATTTCGTCTTTGATAATAAGAAACTTGGATATACAGGTTCTTTGAGAGCCTAATGTATCCTGTTGGACGTCCTTTTGGAGCGATAGTAGTTGATTGAACAAGTCCGACGGTTCTGGGGAGCGATAGATCATTTCTCCTAAACATGCAGCTTCCATTCTAAGGTCCCGTAATTCTCGTGAAACGTTGAGTAATGTTTCCAAATGGTTATTAGATAGAATTAAATGTTTAGAATTAGGCTTGGGCCAGCCAGGATTCTCGACCGTCAGGGGGATGTACATGGGGACAGGCGAGCCCTCAATTTTAAGACCAGGAAACTTTTCCAAGTATGTTCTCAAACAAAATGAAGGTAGATCGTTTGACCTTGCCATAGTCTCTTCAGCGAGCATCCATCGAAGATAAGGACGCGATTTAACAAGTTCCGCGGTATTCCTTTGAATGCAGGTTGCCAAATCTCTGGCATATTCCAGAAACAGCCTTGCAGCGTTAACCTCTGCCGGGTTAGGTTCTAGGACGTTGCTGTATATGAGAGAGCAGGTTAATATGGCCAGGACTTCCAGAAGTGCTAGATAACTGGACTCATCGTACGACGGAGGTATCCAATGTTGTAGGAAGTTGTTGATGGATTTGACACTCAAGGTCGCATCATTCAAGATCCATCTAATATTGATGCTGTCGCTATCCATGCCCGCGGCCACGATGAGAATATCACGAGCCTCCCATACTCTTCCTTCATTTAAAAGAAGTTCGTATGTACCCTGTATACTCTCCCAGTGTGTATCTGGAACCCAACACGAGTTTTGTTGTAATAGAGACAAGATTTCGAGAAAGTATCGAATTTGTTGTATCTTTTAATAAAACAACATCAGTCCACCTGGCTTTGGGTGTATATTGGGGGTTCAAATTACCTTGTATGGATTAAGGTGATTGTCGCGTGAAAAAAAGGCATTCAATGATCCTTTCCAGCGATTCACATGATCTTCCGCCTGTTTTAGAAGGCCGACAGAGTGTATGGCTGCAATACATTGGATTTGATCAAGTATTGTTTCGTAGTCTTGGTACAATGCATGCTCCGAATTGAGTCCATTCGTCAGCTCCAGCTTGGACAATGTATTGTATGCCCCTTTCTCAAGCATCAGATCGGCATATCCAACCAGCACCGGTGGTATGTCTATGTAACGCTTCAGATTATCTTCAAAGTATTGTTCTGCAGCACCAAAATGGCCGATCCTCTTCAACCGAGAAAATTCTTCAAAGAGGCTTTCTATGTCCTCCGTAATCCCCATCTCGAGGTGTACAGTGACATCCTTCTGATGAAGACTCTTTCGTTGCTCCTCAAAAAGTCCCCACTCACCGTCAAAATCAACGGATGAGGACGAATCACTTTTTACTCTCGGTCGACCTTGTTTTATCACCGATGCGATAGGCTTGGTGTCGGACTGCCCTGTATCGCCAAGGAGCGGAGGTACAATAGGTATGTCACTTATGATGTCTTGAAAGGGGTTGCTGTGTTCTCCAATAAACGGCGCGCTTGCTGTTCGGGCAGCGTTCTCTGGTGCATTTTCCGTAAAACGTGACATTTCTAGTGATATAAAGCTTGATAATTGTGATGATATAGTATCTTCCTTCATCAATCCTCCATCAAAGAATAGGAGAGAGCTCTACAATTGTTTTGAGAAACGTAACACAAGAGGTACCCCGCACCCAGCCTCTCTGTCAGTCAATTAAGCACTTCAATAAGTCGATAGAATTTATTTCATCTTTCAAACCAGACACAAATCACTGCAAAACTAACAGCTATATCCACAAAATCCAATTTACTTCTGCATAAATGGCTCATATTGTCCAGCCGGCCGCCGCCCCCTCATTGCCCACGTATTCTCGACGGTACGGTGAGACATATGAGGAGTTGGACGGTCTACCAATGGCTAGTTTATGTTATCGCGAGATAGGCAAAGTCAAAGTCGATTGTCGCTTCCGACTCTCCAAGTCGAAATGGGGCGTTATGGGCAAACAACAAACTCCTTCGGGCATCATGTACATGGATCTTAGCTTTGATCAACCTGCAGATTCTCGGTTAAAGAATGCGACGGTGCTTGTGACCCTAGAAGGAAAGTCGAGGAGGTCTACGAAGCGCAGCATTCATATGACGGACTGTTATGGCCCAAAAAGTCTCGGCGGGGTCCCGACGCATGTTGCTACCAAGCAAGTTTATAGCATCACGCCCCACGTCAATGTCCTGGGCAATGGTTTCTCTGGGATTGGCAGTGAAAAGGTGAAGAGTTTTGTCTCTTCAAGCCATTGGTCCTTTACTGGCCAGCTGTTACCAGGTGCTAGCAGGAGAGAAGAGGCGACATACCGGACACAAATGGGAATTGACAGAAAATCAATTCGAGCGTCAATCAACACACAGCAATGTAATCCATACTGCTTTTGCGTTTCATCATAATCACGGCGCTTTTCTCTTGCGCGTCGAGATAAATGGCAAGCTTCAACGTACACGTGACCGTGTGAAGGATTTGTGCTTCCCACCACCTAATCGAAAGAAACATGGAGCCGCCGAGATGATGGTCGTGCCAGATCGGCACAAAGACCGCCTTGACAATATTGCAAGTTATTTGCAAGAGGAAATGAGATGTGAAAACTACCAGATGATTTCAGCCGAGATACCTAGCCAACGTCCGCTTACGTTTCAGGATCTACAGGCGGCACCCGCTTTGGATGCAAATGCCCGCGAGCCGAAGATGCTTTCACACACATCTAAGAATCAAGAGAGAACATACTTCAATGATGCCATGCATCTATTGAATGCTCCCCAGTCACCGACAAAGACAATCACGGACTTGATACCTCCAATAACAGGACGCAAGACGAGCACCAAAGCAGATGTTTCCATGGCAGAGTTACAAAAAGCAGTGCAGTATTACTCTGGAGGCCGTCATGATGGCTTTGAAGTAATTCAAAGCCCAGAATGCACAGAATCGACTAACCAAATCACGGTAAAGACGGGAGGGAATACATCAAGCTTGGCATCTTCTTATATCAAAGTCACAAACAAAACCCTCCTATTCTTTGTGGTTCAGTTCATGGTGAGGCTTTTAAACATGATGACTGTGAAGGGCCCTCTGAAACTTATACCTGAAAGAGCCGATACGGACGTTACTGTTTCTTCAGAAAGACAGGGGAAATCCGAAAGCATTGACAGCGAGGAGTCAGAATATACCTTGATCGATAATTAACAAGCCAGAAGGCACTGCACACATTGAAGATTGATACGATAGTCATTTTGAAGACCGGTGGTGAAACATTTTTGCCTGATAGGCTGGGGGCTTTTGGGCAGCACTACTTTTCTCCGAAGCTTTATGAAATGTCGGTGAAAGTAATAGTGTCTTGTTATTACCAGTACTTTTCTCTTTCTCTTTTTTATTTTCCTTATTCATTCAAGGCAGATTAATAGTTGAGGAAGGTTAATATTTGTCTAACTATGCAGTACTGTTTTTCGACCTATACATCAGGCCCAAGGTTTAGATTCCTATTCATTCACCTAATTGGTGGGATGTTCAAAGTATCCAAAGACAAGTATATCCAAGAAAACCTATCCACTCTCATTGGACACCAACAAGATGAGTGAACTAGTGCATGTCTTAGACTCGTCATTAACCACGCCACATCAGCCATTTCCGTCGATTAAAGCACTGCTTAATTGTACTGCGATATTGAGTTATGGTACTGGTATTGAACCATTGTTCCTAAAAGCACATATGTATATGCTACCTTTCCTCGTACATGTGAGGATGCAGGTAGACCGCGTCCTGGCCAACATCGTAATCTTCGAGCTTCCGAAACTTCCGAAAAGACCAACAGTTAATAAGTCCTTGCTCAGGCCACCTATTTCATATTTGAATTGCTTGTTGGCTACCAACTAGTGAACTAAACATGTTAGGTAATAAATCCAACTTTCATGCCCGCGTGTCTCGGTCCTCTCCTAAAGAAGAAGGATCGACAAAACCCCGCAAAACGAGGGAATCATAAGATTCAATGGTTTTATAGACGCTTTCCTTTAACTATGCACTAGCAGGACGGATTCCGATTATCCACATTTATACACACTCTCTTCGTGTTAATTGTCAACTGATTGGGCGATTCTGCGTCATGAGACTCATGACTTGGCAGGTCTCACTTTATCTTGGCGGGGTCCCGGTCGATATCCGACGTGTCTCTCGAAAACTACATGTTCAGCACGATGTCTTTAACTCAGATTTAATAAAATCCAACGTTACTGGTTACTGGCTCTGTTTTTCTCCGCTTTCAGATCAAAAACAGTAATAATTATGACGGTTGTATCGGTTTATTTTTACATTTAGGCCTCACTTTTATCCGCCAATGTCCAAACTTGCCTAGCTCTCTACACTACATAAATCCTTCCAATGAGCGATGGATGTCAAGCCATGACTTTGCTGCTTTTGTTCTGCATTCAGCAATGTCTTAGAACAAAAAGGTAAGATGATATGTCGGTAAAGATGAAAAATATAAGCGTCATGATGATTTTCATCTTTTGTTTCCCAACTTGGGAATGTCTTACAACTCAGCAGCTCGGAGCTATAGACACGAGGAAATTATGGAGTAACCACTGCATATACTGTAGGTACATACTGTACGTACCTCAAGATACTAGACATCTTCTTGGTCACGGTTGGGTATAAAAAGGACGAACTCCCTCACAATACTTGCTTCAATTATCATCAAGCATATCAGCAAACAATCTTCAAAGCCTTTGCAAATCCAAACCTCATCTCACTTCAAGCTTATATCAAAATCAAATAATACCTATATCAATCAAAATGCGTACCTCTATCACCGCCATCGCTGCCCTCAGTGGCCTTGCCTCTCTCGCCTCTGCCGTCGGCAACGCAGTTGTCGTAAACAACTGTGGCTTCGACGTCTACCTTTGGTCTGTCGACTCCACTGTCAGCGACCAATACACCGTCACCGCCTCAGGAGGATCGTACTCTGAAGTCCTTCACAGCGACCCAACAACCGGCGGTGTAGCCATCAAGATCACCACCGTCGAAAATGGGCTCTACACCTCAGCCCCTCAGACCGACTACGCCTACTCCTTGACAGATGGCGAGGTCTGGTACGATCTTTCCGATGTTTTCGGCGATGCTTTCGCTAACAACGCCCTCACTGTGTCTCCCTCGGACACTTCCTGCAACACTATCAGCTGGCCCGACGGAGTACCGCCCGCTGGCAGCCAGGTTAATGTCTGCGAGGATGGCACTGATATCACCTTGACCCTGTGTTAATAATTTCTTCCTTTATTTCCTTCCGTCGTGATTCTCGGGTGTTGTTTTGTTTTGCGCATGCGGATGGATGGGTTGGGTGAGGGTTTGTCTTATCACGTGCAGAGAATGAACGGTGACGTTATGCAGTCGACGAGTTTCCTTTTTAAAAGCTGAACAGCTGATGATATTCAACCATGTCTCTGAACTTCGATTGTGTACTTCGATCGTGTGTCAATCTGTCTGATGTATCAAAGGTCCGATTAGTTTAATATACAAGCAAATTTAGAAGTGTTTCTCATAACCTCGCCATGTCAAGTCGTATACCCATGAAGAGACGTACCAGAAATCCAGAATACATAAATTCCAATGTCATGTTTAACGAGCAACCAGGCTCTCGTTAAACATTCTCTTGTGCCATGGCAGTGTCGACTCTAATCCGCTTGACCATTCTCAAGACCCTCTGCCTACTCGGGCCTTTTTACCTAGACCACTTCCTGCTACTCCTTTTCCATGGACAAGGCAGGCGCCGCATCGTCTCTATGCATATTTGGTCAGTACATGAATTTTCGTACTCCGTATCTTCCATGGTGGGTGAATCGGGCTGGGAATGGGTAGTGCAAACACGTACAAGCCAAGTCGTACCTGCGTCGAAAGATGAGCCACTGCACGCCCCGGCTCACAACAGCGACATTATTTGTAAAATTTCTACACATTAGACGCCGGTGGCTGACGAAGGAATGCAGTGTCACGACTCATCTTATGTACAGACTCTACAGAGATATTCTTAAATATAGAAATATACTCCGCATCGTCCAGGACTATCGAATCTTGATTGGCAAACAAAGAGGAGTTTTGACTCACCGAATATCTGATATGAGCAGGGTGATCCGGATAGAATCACCGAGAGAGGTTTATTCTCCGAGGATACTCAGGTCCTGCTTATTTGGGCTATCATCTTCCACAATCGGGGGCATGCAAATGTGGAGGCTGTAAAAGTGACGCCGACAATATCACATCGATGGCGGCCCAGGCATGCATTGTTTAACGAGATACGAAATAACTTAACCGAGTAAAGAGTTCTGACTCTTATGGTATTTTGCTCCGCAGACAATACAATCAACCAATCGTTTTTATTTATGTGATTTGAGAATAAGAAATTATCAAAGGTATTTATAGAAGCCCAATTTGATTTGTCCTACGCCGTTTAGAGCTAGACAAAGGACAGGAGTGCATATAGTAATATACGGTGTGCGGTATGTAGTCATCCGGAAGACTCGGATTCTCGGAGTGCAGGCCGCAGCACCAACGCTCGCGAATCATGAATGTGGTTAGGAAACGCCATTTCGGATGATATCCGATAGGGTTATATTGCTTTTTCTGGGGACATCCCGGCAGGGCGGTGCATTTACTGTGTTGGTTGGATTCGGAGTAATTAAACTGTCGTTAGGCGTGAGGCGTGAGTCGTGACTGTCGGGTACCTCGTTAACTATGGCGTGCAACTCTCGGAGAAAGTACATACTGAGCTGCGTGCATGCATACTTGGTAGTACAAGTAAATAATCCAAGGGCCAGCCAGCAGTCGGAAACGCGACTCGTCTTATCGCAATCAACGGAGCACGGAACGACTCCATGCAACTGACTATATGCGCCTAATTCAAATCAAGCTGGCCGATATTCAAACAAGCGGCCAGTCTAATTTTCAAATCTGTGTTTGATGTAAAATCAGCCCAATAACCAGGTTTGGTTGTGGTGATTAGAATTTACAATCAAATTCACGGTTTACGAGTGCCAAGGGCAATTATTTTATACTTGTGATGTTTTGGACTTACCACTTTAGTATACCCGAGGAATAACATCAAGACCAAGGATACATGGCTATCCTCATTTAAGAGTCCGCGAGCGTTCTGGTTTCAGGAGAAATACGCGCAGATCTCGACTCAAATATTTGATAGTTCGAGAGGATGTCCGGCTAGCTGCGCAGGTGTGGATCTGTCACTCTCTCCACAGAGGCCAGTGCATTTGCTAGCCTACAGCCCGAACCTTGAAAGGCTCAAGCTCCAAGCCCTAAACAGGCGTAGAGCGCGTCGTTTAGGGGGGGGGGGGATCCCAGCCACCGCCGGAGCACCGCTCTTTAGCGGCCTTTAGCTCTTTGTTTTTGGGAGCCGCCAGAATGCAAATTTGGGAATTGTGCCTGTTGATCGAGTAAGTAGCCAGTCTATTTAGTCTATTTACGGTCACGGTGCCGTATCTGGCCTCGGCAGTCAGTCACTAAACCCATATGCCACTGCCAGCAGCCATACTATCTGAAGATTCAGGGCTCAACAACCTTCCCTGTTTTGTGTTAATTCTAAATCAAGCCATCTCGCTTGTAAAGTTAAGACCGAGCTCGTTTACTTTTTTTCCTCACCCCTGCCAGTCTCCAGATAACAAGGCAGCTCGACGGATTTCCGTATACGGACTACTGCCACAGGCTAAACCCGCAGATCACATCCGAAAAGCGAGTAGAAGCACATCACCAACTTGCTCGTGTTCAAATGTACGTCAAAAAATAAAACCCACAGAGCAGAATATGGCAGCACCACTGCCTCTCGGGCCACTGCTTAGTCGGAGTAACATGAAAGCTTTTTTTGGTCAATCGAGTAAATCGGGAAAGCATGCTTTCCAATAGTGGCTAATGAGGCTTAATCAATAATTGTGATCGATCCGTCTGTTCACAACGGCGACCGACAGTGTGCATTGCACTAAGAGATCATTTGAATAAAGTATACTCCGTACTGGGCCTCCTGATCGTCCGAGGCACAGCTTGACAATTGGTCCAGGCGTGTAGTGTCCACACAGACAAGCCTAGACCATGCGCGCACGCAGGTACGCGCGTGTTCTGGTTTCTTTATCATTTTGCGCACTTCAACGCCATTGGCGAAGAAATTGAAAATGCACTCCGTAATTTACTCAACTAAGTAAGAGCCCAGGTCTGTTGGCCGAGTTCCCATCCAGACCGTTTAGCGTAACCTGTTGGACTCTTTCAGCCGGACACAAGCCCTAAACTCGACCGGACCAAATAATTCCTATCACCTTGTTTCCCCTTTCCCCTTCCAGGGGTCTTTGGTCGATTCTACTACAAAATAAGATTCATTTCCTCGTCTCTCTGTTCTCTTTCCCTTTCCCTCATCCAGATCTATTCAATCCAGTCACTCTTTAGACCAAACAACTCGTCCTTCGTTGGTGTTTCGCAACCATTCGTTTTTGCAACACTCCAACATCCACTCTTTTCTCTTTTGATATATCCTCAGCTCTGTACTATCTACATTCCTAAATCTAATTCATTAATATATCCACAATGAAGACCTCCACCGTTCTCTCCGGCGTTGCCCTCGCCGCCTCCGCCGCTGCCCAGAGCAGCCTCATCAGTGTCCCTGTCGGTCTCTGTGCAGCCATCTTGGGTGATGCCGAGTGCAACCAAACCACGACCGCCACTGGAGGCTTGATCAACGTGCCTTTGAATGCCTGCGTTGCTGCCCTCGGCGATGTCAAGTGCAACCAGGCTTCCACTGCTTCTGGCAACGGGGGCTCTTTGATTAGCGTGCCCATCAACGTCTGCCTTGCTGTCCTCGGTGAAGCTCAATGCGACCAGTCGGCCACCGCCCCTGGCGGCCTCATCGACATTCCTATCAACCTCTGTCTTGCCGTCCTGGGTGAGGCCGACTGCAACCAAAGCAGTGGTAGCGGTGCCTCTGGCTCCGCCTCTGCTACTGGTGCCGCCAGCGCCACCGGTGCCACTGGAGTTGCTCCTTCTGTGACTGGCATCCCCGAGTCTATCACTTCCGCCGTCGGCGCCATCGGAACCTCCGCTGCTTCTGCTCTCCCCTCTGGCCCAGTCGTCGTTCCTGGTGGAACTGCCAGCTCTGTCTCCGCCGTTGCTCCAGCTCCTTCTGCCTCTGGACCTGCCTCTTGGCCAGCCTCTGGACCAGCAGTTGGCCCTGCTGGCTCTTCCACCGTCTGGGTCGCCACCACCAGCACTACCACCTACTGCCCTGAGAGCGCCGTCCCAACCACTCTTGTGCCCAACCCCAGCGGTCCTGCTGTTGCTCCTACCGGTGTCGTTCCTCACCCTTCCAAGTCCTCCACTGCTGTGACACCTGCCTACACCGGTGCCGCTGGACACTTGGAGATGTCCGGATTCGCTGTTGCCCTCGGCGCCATGGCCGTCCTTGGCTTTCAGCTGTAATTTCTCTATATAGCTGATTGATTTTTTTATCGTTGTATCAATACCCAGGCGTTTACATGTTTTGACGACTAGACGTCTTGAAACTTTCGATAATTGAACACAAGTGTTTGGTGGACTCTTCTTTTCTCTCCACGGCTGGGATAGCCAAAGTAACGTTTTCTTGATGGATATTTTAATAACTCTTCTTCTCATGTTTTATACCCTTTTCATCATGCTGTCAGCCAGATATGCATGCGGGTTGTTTATAACATTTAATTCCTACCTCCAGCAGAAACAGCGAAAACACTTGACATGCATGCTCATCATGGACGTCGACTGTCTGGTTGTCTTTGTCTGGTTATTCAATCTTTTTTCATGACCAAAAGTCTCTTTCCTACTTTCATGTGACTTCATTGTTTTATGCTTGGATTATACAGTTAGTATTCTAAATGTGTTTGTCGATTAGCGTGACGGCAGCACTTACGAATGTATTTTTATATAAACAACTTTATACATTTCCTGCCTTTATCCCATATTTATCTAAGCCCTAAATATCCCACCTCTTCTAATTGGTAGCGAGACACCTTAATGAGTCTAGCGTCTGCATTGTCTCAGACGTCTTCGATTGTTCGACTACCTACCTAGGTACAATTCACCGTTCGCAGACTTCAGGAACGATTAGATATACGATGCTACAAGTCCATTGCATCTTCAAGAAACTTTTTCCTGTATTAATTTATACTAGAAAATTTACATTAATTGTAATAAAAAAGAAGCAATAACGTAGAAAGAAGGCTGAACAAAATTTTTCGCGCCCAGAATCGTATGTAGAAAAGCACGTAGATATGTTATTATCGAGATTCTAACAATAAGCAATTTTTATACAAGAGCGAGTAAATTAATAACTAGGTAGTCTTGTTTCCTTCCCAGTGAAACCTCAAGTCTACTATACCAAGGCTAAGATGGTCAACACTGACAACCAGAATGAAATGTCCAGGCATCTAGTATTGTATGTCAACTTGCGAACTCTTTGAAATCGGAATTAATTTTAACGCCGTTTCTCGCAATGCGATAATGCGATGAAAGGTAGTCATGACTCGTTGAAAGGAGACTTGGAACCTTGCATTCTTTCCTTCTCTTTTCTACTACGTAATTACTACTAAATTAAAATCGACAAAATCAGAGAGATCCTTGAAGTCAATATCCCCCAAGTAAAAGTAAGGACTCCTACAAAACTATAGATAATTTTAGATGAGGTTTTTGCTATCTGTTGCCCTTCCGATGCTTGGTTGTGTGTATCCAAAAGACACATTGGCGGTGGAGTGAGACATCAATTTCTAGGAGACGTTATATTGCGATAAAAACATGTTCAATCTATCTAACCGAATTACCATTTCATTATTATTTGCATCTTGTAAAAAATTTTTCTCATTTCCACCACAGTACCTAAATGTGTCGCGGTGTAGCAGGAATCCGAATGAAGGGCATGTCCAGACAAAAAATAACCTCCAAATTTGCCATCTAATTTGCCATCTAGGTTGCCATCTAATTTAACGGTGTCTCAGTATACTCCTTTTTTAGCAGTATAAAGTTTAATTAATTTGACTTGTCCCATTGGCGAAGATGAAATCAATAAGCAAGAGAAATAATGGCGTCTCCCCTTGCAGGAATGTCTTAGGGCTGATTTCCCGATCGGGCCACATCCTGCCGGGTACAGATCTTAGCGGGCTTGATTGATCAGATATGCATCACAGCACTAACACAAGATAGGTTATACTCAGCTTCTAGTTTTACTTTATTTGGATGTCCCTAGATTGGGTATATGACAAACCAAGGAGGAAAATACGGTGATCAGACGTCAGAACGAGGAGAAAACGTTGCTACGATTACTGCGCGAGGAATAAGCCGCAAACAAGAAAAGAACAGTAAAAATATAGAGTTTTCCAATTCAGCAGGATTGTGCCTGCTTGTGTCCGGATCTCGCCCTGTGCAGTTCGTAAGGGAGAAAGCCTGGTCGATGTGCAGGGTTACCCACCTGCTGAAAAGGCCTCCAAGACACATACATACAGTGATACACACATCCAATGTTAGGATGATCCACAGCATAGGAAATTATATGCGAGGCTCTGAGTCTGCTGCTTCCAGGAGCGTGCTCCTTACTCCTTGCACCTGTGTCTAGATTGTACACTGTACTCATCTTGTATGTGGCGTCTACTATTGGCCTCCCATTCTGAACGATAACCCCTATCCTTGATTGTTTGCCAGCCTCTATGTTCAAGCTCATGTCTCTTTCATCCGAGAATGTGTATATAAGGGTGCTTCTCGTCGACCTCAATCACACTTCTTTCTTCATCATCAACAATCAAAAAACCACAAAGCCACTCTTCTCTTCTTCTTACTTAATATTCACTCTTTGACCAACTCTCATCACTCTTTCGAAATATTATTATTAATTAATAATTCTAACTCCCCCCAAATCAATCAAAATGCATTTCAACTTTGCCTGTGTTACCGCCTGCGTCTTCGCAGTTGCTGCTCTTGCAGTGCCCGTCGAAGTTGAGAGAAAGGTCGTTGTTGTCCGCGCTGATGTTTGCCCTGCTCCTGCACCTGAAACTACTGCTGCTCCTGCTCCTGCACCTGCTCCAGAAGTCACATCCACGACAGAATATCAAGCTCCTCCACCCGCTACTACAACTGTTATTAACGTTCCGCCGCCGCAGACCACCACCACTACTGTCGACAACAACCAGCAATGCCCAGCCAACACCCAGGTTCACTGCTGTGACACTGTTGACAGCACCGACAACTCCAATGTCTTGAACCAGTTGACTGCCGCCGGAATTGACAAGCAGACTGCCCAGCAGAAGGGTCAGGTTGGCTTGACTTGTATGATCTCCTAGTTTGACATCCTTGAGTTCAGATATTAACTATACATAGGCACTCCCATCACCACCTCGCTCGTCGATGCTTTGAATGGCAACGTCTGCCAGGGCTCAGTCACCGCCTGCTGCGAGAACACCAACCAGGTACGTCGATTCTTCAAGATTTCCATTGATAGCTATCTAATATGATCACAGGTCGGTCTTGTCAACCTCAACCTTGGTTGCACCATCATCCCCGTCAACCTCTAAGCGAGGAGCCACCGGGCCCAGAATTCGCGACACGAACGAATGATGATGTCAACAATTCATCAAAAATGATGTGTTTCTCTTATCCGCACCCAAAAACGGCAGCATCTACTGCGTTTGAACATTGTATTCACTACTTTCTTTCTCTTTAACTTTCAAGTTCATAATACGGGGGTCAACATAGCGATATGCCTACCACTTTCTTTTTGTCTTCGATTCTCAAACAGTTGTGTTGTGCGACTTTTGTACTCTCTTGTACCTTTACATGGTGGCTAGTCCTTGTTGTTGTAACTAGTCAGACAGTTTCTTCAAACTATTCCGTTTGCCTTTGTGTTTGTGTGTTGGTGGGTGATGGTTGCAAATAATACTACGTAATTACTAATTTATGCATTACAATTCTCAATCGTGTCTCCGGGTCTTCTAAAACTTAGAACTCGGTAATATCTAGGGAACTTTTCAATCTTCCATGTCCTATTTTTAAGTGGTAAGACACCCATGATTGAATTGTTCTCTAATGTCAGTCAAGGGACTGCGATTTATGAACATCCTGTCGAGACTCCGGTAGACCTACCTAGGCATGCAGATCACCATCGCCGTAGCCTTGAAAACATCTAGATCGGAATTCCCTCAGTCACCAGCAAACTATTACCATTGATAGATAGATTAAACTCATCTATGAATCATTCGTAAATTCTCAAAGCAGATAGACATTGCCTTTCCTACATTTATATACGTGCCACGCAAACTCTTCTTTGTAAAATATGTAAGAAATCAGGCAATCGTGCAACTTCCTGCATAAAGGATTCGCTACATATGAATACGCGGTATATGGATAAAGGGCATTGAGGGGTATGGAGTGTACTGGAAGAAGGATTCCCTAGATAAATAAGAGAGAAATGTCCTCCTGTTACATGTACTTAACCAGACCGGCCTTGAGGCCTAGTTCTCAATGCATCCTGAAATTCGACAAAATATATATTAAACGAGGTATAGGTGGATTAACATATCAACACAAGTAGAACGGCAGGCATTGTTGCAAAGCAAAGATAAATTTCAAATCAGATATTACAAGAATGAGACATATAAATTTTGGACTTGGATCAATCAAGAATAAGTAAAGTTGATTTGATGAGAATTTCTCCCTCGTATTCAAAGCCCCGATACATGAAAGAGATGAACAGCACTATAAAAGTTTACGCCTCCATTCTCGGAGAAACAGGCTCCTGCTTCTCCTGATCAGGCGAGAGAGTGTTGGTATTAGTATTAGTGAGAGTATTTGAGCCGTCCGTCCAGCGAGATTTGGCTGAATTATTCAGCTGTGGGCTCTGCTGTGAGTTCTGCTCTGATTTCTGCTCTGGGTTCTGAGTACGAAGCGACTCGTGGCTCTCTGAATGCGTACGCTGATGCGTACGCTGGGCAACTCTCCTCGCGAGATTGGCCTTCAAGTTAACCCAGTCTCTGTACATGGCCTTGAACAGCGGACGCATGTTGGACAGACAGGCGGCTGTGATACCAACTGCGGGTTCGATGCACGTCCATACCGAGGGTGTGACTTGGTTATCTTTTAATAAATTAGCATCAAGCATATATACTCATTGCAACCTGCAAGGTAGTGAAGACAAAGAAAAACATACATGTAGCGTCATCCCCCTTCTTGGACAAATCAATCATAGCCACCAAGCGCACAATGTCAAAGACCAGAGTCACAGTACCAACCACAAAGATACCCGACAACAGACTTTTCTGCGTCGTAGAGATTGGCAACCCCCAAACAACTCTCATTGGCATAACCAAAATGATAGCGTCAGTGAGAATGTTGGGAATTTGGAGACCGTAGTAATATTCTGCAAGATTCAGGCAGCCTCCAGTAACAGTGGGATCCCACAGTTTCCGCACAGGGATGCATATAAATGCGCCAACGAGGCAGACACTCAGCCCCCACAGTATGACAATCATGCCCACAGTATAAATGGCGGTCAGCATGAGCTTGGTGGGGAAGAGGCGGCGGTAGAGAGCGAGAATAGAAAGTTTTATGCACACGATGCAGCCAGGGTAGAGAAAGGAGCCGGTGAAAAGAACCTGTGTTTTCCACTTTAGTTTATACTCAGGCGATCAAATGGTTTCGATTACCTTTTCATAGATGACCAAGTCTCTAGCGGAAACATACTGTATATGCTGACCGAGTCCATGATACAAAACTATGAATTCCAGCGTCAGTCTTGGATCAAGAAGTAGCGTCCCTTTTTGGTGGTACTTACGAACAACACCCGCAGCTGAGATCCCATACAGAAATAACTGCCACCAAGATTAGCAAATATATAGACAGGGAAAAGGGCTGTTTGACCCACCAAACCCCCCAGTATAAAGAAATCATCAAGATACAAACCCCTTCCGTTTATCTTTCTCGAAAGTATTCGGAATCCCACGGAAAAGGTTGAAAGTATAAAGGCAAAACATGTAGAGGTGATCACGACATGCTTCAAGTTATCATGAGGATATCCTTCCAGTGACGAGTTGGGGTCTGTCGATGAAGAGGTAGCCGCGGCCTGGACAGCTGATGTTGTCGACATGTTTCCTTTCGTGTTGCTATGATGATATGAAAAATACGAATGTCGTCCGTTCCAAGGTTGTATCTAGGTAGGGTGCCAGGCTCAACTCTTTTATTCTTTCTACAAAAACATAAAATGGGCAACCAGGCCGGAGAAAGAATTATAATATTCCCCAAAACTATCGACGTCGTCAGACTGTCCGAAAGCAACAAAAGCAATGTTTTGATCTCCAGCCCTTGATGATCAGCTACCTCTCTCATCATATCACCCGGGCACTATACTTTTTTGCCATGACGACAAAAACGGAAATGCAATCGGAGCTCAGCACACTATATAATGCATAGTACTAAATGCTCCGCAAAGTTTCTTTTCCCATCGGGTTTTGTTCTGGCAGGCAAATCCCGCAAAAATAAAAACAAAGCTTGGGGTCACTGTCAGCCTTCCATCTGCCATGCCTGCCATACTATTGGGAGCATCGAGAGGAGGTCACAGATCTGCGGGGGGCCGGGGGCAGAAGAAAAAGAAAGAACACAAATTGCAGAGAGTGAACATGTGCTCAGCATGTGTGCATGTAGTATTTCTGTCTCTACTGTGTAACCATTCCACTGGCAGTCTGGGCGCAAGAAGGCGCAAGAAGGAGGGAAAAGAATCCCGAATCGTACACTACTACGCCGTCCAGATCTCAATCAGAGAGCTAGACTGGCAGGATAAACTCCTAGACAGCGGGGCAGCCCGCTGTCACCGAGACATGTAACGTTATATCAGTTCATACTTTTGTCATAGAACGTATATTAAAAAAGGGATCTATCAAGTCAACCCCATATGTTCGCCCACCCCTCCTCATCCCCTTCTCGATCTTCAGGATCCAACCCATGAGTAACTACTAAAAGCTTGATTGTCTTCAACAAAGTAAGCCTACGTCTTAGTGATCATGATTTTGGGGTAAAAAAAAGAAAAGCGAACAAAATGAATAGTCCATCGTATCGGCAAGATGATCAATCCCTTGCATCTGCAGCTATTTCCGTATTCGGTAACCCTCTGCAGCATCAAAGTTATCCCAAAGCGGAAATTGAACGACCGAACCGACGCCACTCTTTCTTTTTCTTTTTGCATATGTACGTATATACAAATCATTTTTGTGATACATCACAAAAGATCGTCCAATGGGATGCATCCGATTGGCGCAAATCGGGCGATCGATAGGCTGATAGCCTTGCTTTGCGATTTGATGTATCGATAGTTGGCGTAAGGCGATGATCCCAACAGTCTGGCTTGGTACTAGTACTCGAGTCTACTCAGTCTAGAGCTGAACCTGAGTTGATCTGGGCTGAGTAGATGCGATCCGAAGGTCTGTCTGCTGTCATACCCGGCTGGCTGGGTGTGCGCCTCGTATAAGCATCGCGCGCATTGACGTTGTCAAATCGGACCTGTCCCCATCTTCACACATCTTCACGCCAGGAGCTTGCAATTATCCAATCAAGTATTTGGCCAAAATATGTACAAGTAAGAAGTTCAATATGCATACATCTCACTCGGCAACGTAATCTCAAATCGCAACGCCTCAACATCCATCCCCTCCACCAACACAGGATACCTATCAATAAACTCCGCCGTCAACCCCCAGCCATCCTCCCTACTAAAAACTTTCACAAAATCGATTCGCAACTGCAAATTATCATCCGCGTCGCGCTCTAGCATGTCTTTCCCCCATGGCCAGCGCACCTTCATACAACAACTTATGTAGCTTACCAACTCGACCAGGTCGTAATTCTTCCAATTCCTAATAACATTTTCGCGCAACTGCGGCCATATCACCATATCAAGCCCCGCCATATGGTCCTCTTCAAGCTGGATCTGCGTGGGCCGCTGAAAGGGTGCTAGGCGCGCAAATGTAGTTGGAGTTGGCGACGCGCGCCACCGGCTCCAGTTGTATACCAGCGTGCCCAAGGCAAGGCATTCGGCGTCGCGCATTGCGCGGCGTCGCACGACTTCGTTGATTTGCTGGGCGAGGTAGTTGCGTCGCGAGCCGTAGAGGATGTCGAGCGGGGATGGATGCACTGGAGACGCAGCGATCAAGTCTGGACGATCAAACCATTGTTGAGCACTCGGCAGCGGGAAGATGGCCGAGTTGTTGGTGTTGTATTTGTTGAGGGGCACGCGAGCCCACACCGGCGCCGTAGATGGTAATGCCTCTTTGGACGAGGGGAGATTGATGATTGAATGCGGCACGGCGCAGATTTCAGAGATTGGTAACGGGCTGGCAGCGACGGGGTATGGTGATCCTGAGAGTGCTCTACGTAGTGGTATATCTGTTGTTGTTGGAGTTGTCGTAAGATCGGAAGTAGTCGGCGTGGTAGTGGCACTACCACTATTGATCGAGCCGTGAGATCGAGCATAAGCGTTATAGATGCCTCTTTTCTTTTCCTCATTGTCATAACTTTTCTTCATCTCTTCCTCCTCAATGGTCTCCCATGACACCACCATCTGCCGCAAACTCTCCTGGCGCTCACGCAGCCGATTATTCTCTATTCGCAGTCTCTCCACAGTACCCAGCAGTTCCCGCACATATGCAGACTGAGGGTTGACATCAGCGACATGATTATTCTCGCAAAAGGCAACCCGATCTTCCAGCTCCTGCATCCGGTTTTGGCGTTTTTCTCGGAGTGTCGCCTGCGCCTTGCGGTCCCGTAGCCGCTTCTTCTCGGACGACGAGAGGATAGCATTGCTACGGCTGGCTGACATTTTTTTCTTTATATACCGTTTGTAGGCTGTAAATAGTTATTGCTCTTCATATTAAGTCGTCTGGGGAAAACCCGCATAAGACAATTCAGGCTATTCGGCTTCAGGGGCTAGTCCACAATCCGCATAGTGTAGTTGGAAGTGGCGAATCACACGCGCCCAACATGCTTAGTCAGGTATGCATAAAGTGCATAACTTTTTGAGGCTATTCACAAAAAAAAAGGAGGGTTTCTATGCATGATTAATGGTATTGCTGTCTATATGATAATATATGCAGTATGTACAAAATAAAAAGTCTATATGCAAAAGTCTCTATGCGTGGGTATGCGTTGGGTATTAGTTTTTTTCTTCATCCATCGACCTTCTCGTCAAGCTTCTCCTCAGTCCAGGTTGACCGGGTATTTCGTCCGTATCGCCTTGCCATATCTGTTGAAAATGATGGGCACCGGAATAAACGCCACTGCAATAAACCCAAGCAGCGAGTTTCCCCATCCCAGGCCCAGCGCATCAAACATTGCCGGTCCCGCCAGCGGCAACAGCGCTCCAAACAGCGAACGCGATGTAGTCATGGTAGCCACCGCAGAGGCCGCATAGGTCGGGTAGCAGTCGATAACGTACGTCTGCGAAGGCAGAAATAAACCCATCATGCCAATACCGAAAGGTAGCATGCCGATAATAGGCACGATCCAGTGCACATGCTTATCGGCCGACCAGCCGTACCAGAAGAAACTAATGGGCAAGATGCACGAAAAGATCATCATCGTGACCAGCCGCATTTCCGGCTCGAATTGCCCGCCGTTTCGGGCTGTCATTTTCATTACTGTCTTGTCGTTTGTGGGTGCGATGATGGCCATGCCGATAAAGAACCCAAGGCCGATTCCCAGATACGAAAGGCCGGCGAGACCGGTGGAGAAGCCGTATTCGTCTTCAAATACTGTGGTGATGGTTGTGAAGAAGAGGTATAGCAGGCCGTAAACGAACGACATGTACAGTGAAATGAGACAGACAATGGGCGACTTGAAGAACAGAATCACCGGCCGCTTCAGCCCGTGTACGAGGGCCTGGCCTGTTGATAGCTTGGCCTGCCCGGCACGGTCATAGCCACTGCGCAAGTCATTTCGGTCTAGCTCTTTCGCCAGCTTGGCTGTCTTCCATTTGATGAGAACGGGCGCATAAGTCTCGCGGTTCAGAATCTCAATCAAGGACGCCAATGACCCGCCCACAATCAACAGTATCCAAAACACCCAGCGCCAGCCAATTGTTTCGCCGATGAAGCCGCCTGCGATAGGGCCAACGACGGGTCCAATTAAGGGACCCATGCTCCAGATTGAGCTTGCCATGGCGCGCTGGTGCACAGGGAACAGGTCGGCAATGACGCCGGCACCAAGCGTGATGCAGCCGACACCGCCCATACCGGCAAGCAAACGGAAGACGACGAAGCCGGCCACGTTGGGTGCGAGAGCGCATCCAATCTGCCATACGACGAAGAACCAGTTGGCGCAGCTGAGGACGATTCGGCGGCCGTAGATTTCGCTTAGAGGTGCTAACACTAGAGGGCCGATCTGTAGTAGTTAGCAAGTAACCCTCTCATAAAGGAAACTTCTCATAGACGGCATGGCATATCACTTACTGTATACCCCAAAAGATAAATAGACACCGTAAACGAAAGCAGGGTCTCATTCGTCACATCAAACTCCTCCGCCATAAAGTCCACGGCCGGCGCAAACATGCTCGAGGCGAGCGGCGAAATAAAGGTCATGGCGCTCATGAGCGCCAGCAGTCCCCATTTCCGACTCGCAGCAAAGTTCTGTGGGTTGGCTGGATCATCCTGGCTATCCCAGCCGACGATGCCCTTGTCGAGATCTGTTTCTGGGTAGAGTGTGGACGTGTTGGTGGGAGCTGGCTCTTGCTTTTCTTCCTGGGGGACTGCTTCGGTTGCTTCGGTTGCAGGTTCCGGTGGAGGAGTCGACGTCTGTTTCTCTACGTCTGTCTCTTCTACCTCCGTAGAGGAGTACGTCTGACTCTCGATATCCTGCATGGTACCTGAACACTGCAGATTCTCGTCCTGGATAAAGATCGACTGGTAAGGTTCCGATTAGGTACCAGGGTCAGATCCCTCGAGCACGAGGGCTCTATATATATACGTATTAAGATGCATAGTGAGGTACGTCGCCAAAAAAAAAAAACACCAATGATTCAGCGCCTCGGACAACCCCGAAGCCAAACCAATTATTTTCAGCCTTGTTTGGGTGGAATCACTGGGAAACCTTTTGCCCATGGAACTTCCACGGCCATTAGCCCTGGCTTAGCAGGCTTAGCAGACTTTAGCTTCTTGTAGTCAATTGACCTTGCAAAGAAGGCCAATCAGACAGCCCGGCGGCCCCTCCCCGCAACAACACTGAATCAGTGCTTTTCGCAAAGTCGAGTCATTGGTTAGTTCAACTTAGTTGGGCCTTGCATAAGTTGCATTTCATCGAGGTTTTGTTTTCATAAATATGTCATTTTGCTGTTTAAGGCGAGCATTAATCGGATGGGCTTGATGCCCTGGACCCGATATACAGGTAAAGCTTTTGCCATGTGCGTAACAATGTTTGAACTCTACACCATCACGCCGTGCGGCTGTACAGAGATAAAGATGAGTCAGGGCTCAAGTTGCCTTAATAGGCATATGCCTTGATTGGGAATATGGAGCCAATCAGCAAATCAATAGCCCGCGGGTTTGCCATTACTGCTCCATCTCAGCTGTGAGTGTGTACTATGTAGGGACCGGATTTTAAACCTTGTGAATTCTAACCAGAGCTCGAATCTGCCGAAGCATTCGATGCCTCGTTCGGTACGCCAACTTGCCGTGTTTGACTTTGCATGTCCTTTAAAGAGCAGAGTCATAACCTGATATATCATATGCATGCGTGCATAAATTGCCTAAATGGGCGAATGACATTGCTTTATGCATGCATACAGTTGATTACCACAATATAATAACATGCTGACGGCAGCAGTCGTAAGCTCGACAAGCATTGCACAGACACTACTGTACTGCGGTGAGAAGTCATTGAATGTATACATACCTTGACAGCTCTTATGGCCGACATCCATGGAAAACGCCGCAGTAACTCTCCGGTACTGTACGCCTCGGCGGATAACCGACGTATTATATTCCAGGGTTCTTCCCGCGGACATCATATATGACCCGCGGTGTTCATACGACAAGTCTTTTTGATACAATTCATCGAAGACAGGACTGTCTCTTCTATATGTTGCTGTGTTCTGTTCTGGTTTGTTTGCAGAGGGTTCGGCAAAATGTCCGACCTGCCGATCAGAAAGCCGCGATAAGCAGTATAGCACAGCTACCGGCAACTCTGAGATCTTTCCGAGCTGGCGGGCTGGCTGATTTAAAAGACATATTTGAACCTATTCAAACACAGTCCTACAAAACTTACCCTTTGAATCAATTGTAATAACTTTATATAAAGAATAATAAAAATGCCCACCCGCGAACAAATCGCCCACCTCGCCTCCTCCCCCGCCCACGAGGCCCGTCTGCTCTGCCGGCACAACCTCGTAGACACCACCTCGGGCCTCGCCGGCGACTACGTGCAGGCCAACCTGGTGATTCTACCGTCGACCTGCGCAGACGACTTCCGCATGCTCTGCGCGCGCAACCCCGTGCCATGCCCGATTCTGGGTGTCACGCCAGTCGGAAACCCCAGGAAGGTTGAGCCTGAGGCATGCATATCATCGAAGAATGACGATTTTGATATTCGCACCGATGTCCCGTGTTACTACGTCTTTCGCACGGAAGATGACGCGGAAAACAATGGCAGGAAAAAAGTGGTCATTGAGCAAAAGACGGATCTGCTGAGTGACTGGACAGACGACCATATAGCGTTTTTGATTGGTTGCTCATTCTCCTTCGAGCAGGCTTTGAGTCAAGAAGGGTTGCGGATTTGCCATCAGGAAGATGATAAAGTGGTGGCGATGTATCAGACGACGATTCCGTTGCTGCCGGCTGGCATATTTCATGGGAGTGGGTATGTCGTTAGTATGCGGCTGTTTCAGCCGGAGGAGGTCGAGCGGGTCAGGGATACGTCGAGGCCGTATCTGGGGGCTCACGGGGAGCCGGTGGCTTGGGGATGGGATGGAGCGCGAGCCATTGGTGTTGAGGATATTGGCAAAGTGAGCTATGGTGATGCGCAGACTGTGAGGGAGGGAGAGGTTCCGGTTTTTTGGGTATGTCTTTTTCCTCACTTCTGATTATCTAATTTTCTCTGACAAAAGAATAGGGCTGCGGAGTCACGCCTCAATATGCAGTTGAGAAAGCGCTGGAGCGAGATGCGATCAAGGGCGTGGTCATGTCGCACAAACCGGGATATATGCTAGTCACGGATTGGAAGGTTGACGATTTCCTAAAGCACACGCGAGAGCAGCTCGGATTGGGGAGATAATCATATGCAGGATGCAGGAATGCTATGATGCTATTCCGAGAGATGATTCTGTTGATCTTCAATCTTCAAGAATATCTTGCACTGTAGTTAACTATGTACGAGTGCACGAACCAACTATTTATTGAAAATACAACCACCCGTATTGCAGGCGTAATGATACACTGACTGAACCATGGAGCGCTCCCGCCCAAACCCACTATTAAGCAGCTCCTGACTGGCCCGTGGGCTATATGTGTACCCACTGCCGAATTCTGAAACACGCTGTTTGTTCGAGAACTCTTAGAGTGTTACCGTTTTTAAGTATTACCGTTTTTCACAAGTATGTACGAAGTAACTATGTTGCAGAGCAGATTGCAGGTACATACAACGTTGTTGCGTGCACTGAGATCTCGGTGATTAAGGAACGATGGGTTACAGTCTGCTGGCATGCTGCATGGCATACTATGCTATGCAACGGAGACTTGAAGGATGGATAGAGAATTATTAGACGTACAGTAGTCATGGTCAAAAGATTAGCTAGCTAGTCAAGTTACGGTAGTAGGTTGGTTAAACCGCTTAGGCTCCGAGTACTATGGAAGCCACAATATACGCCGCGGCGCGGGCTCCGGAGTACACCGTAGATTAAGGAAGGGTATATTATAGTTGCATGCGCCTTTGGCCCCTCTGCCTGCAACAGGGGTCGACTGAATTTTCAGACGGTATTTTGTCTTACATAGCATAGCATTGCATTGCATTATTGCGTCGAGTGAGAGGTTTTTCTTTTTCTTTCTTCCACCATACAAGTTACTACATGGGTGCTTAGGTGACGCCAGTGGCTAATCTATATGAATAGCGAGAGTATGTGGCATCGGACATGATTCCATACTCCATCCGTAAACACTGAAGATCAGCACGGAGCCAGTGGTTAGTAGTTAGTACAAAATTAGTAGTTATCTGGCCAGCTCGTTACGGAATACGTAGCATATATTCCGTATAACATATAGAGCTGCTCCGTGTTGTAGCGTACACTCTGAATCAGTGTGAATACTCCAAACAGGGGATTAGGTCAGACGTTTCGATCTCGTCCTGTTTGATTGTCTGGCGATCTGCAGGGGGACGTTAGCCCGTCGGTGGCATGGTGGAGATGGGCATGGCATGCCATACCATGGGAACGAGTAAGCCCCTATGCATGTTTTTCTTTTCTGGTGTCCTGTCAGCGAGTCAGCGACCTGGCAGGAATCAGGGAATTAGTGGCCGAGCCGAACTCCTGAGTCCTGAGGCGCAGGCCTAAAATGATTTTGCTCGTGATTTGACAGCGCTTAGCCGGTGTCAGCATAGTCGAGATCCATAGTAATGCTACTACGGGGTACTACTGAGTAGTGAGTATGGAGTTGATACATAAATTACACACCAACACCACAACACAGGTTGTAGACGTGTACACTGTAAGCACAAAGTAGAGAATTCCAAACTGGCCGTGTAGCATGCTCATTCCTGCGAGGCATAAAATAATTATGTGGTGAAGACAATGGATTGTTAACTTGTTCCCTCGTGGGCGGTGGATGCTTTTGCCGCGTGGGAGTCCGTGCTGGAGCCGGGCGGGCTCCAAGCGGCTTAGCCCAGCGCTTCGTCTCCGGCTCAACAATAATAAACATTTTACCGCCTGGAACCAACGTGCCTATAAGTTGGCTGTTATGCCTATTAAGACATCCCTGGCCAGTGGCTGTAAGACTAGCCTGCAGCTGTTACTAACTTACTAACTTGTTAGCAGCTAGAGCCTAGCAGGAGCATAGCATGGCGTGGGTCCCACTCTGAAGAAGATTCGCCCTTCTCCACTCCCTCCCTTCGCTGCTTCTGTTACTACTTGCTCTCGCCATGCCAATGTTCTCCTACACACTCCATCCACCGTCGCTACTGCTCGTTTAAACCTGGAGACACCATCTGAACATCAGCGAGAAAAATAAAGGGAACAGACAGACAAAACCCAAGGTAAGGAGATGATATGCAACGCATTGTGTTACGGCTTTTGGCTGTTTTTCTTCAAGGGGGCCGAGCCCGCGGACCCAATCAGCAGCTGCTCCTTCCCAGGAATGCCTTTTTTTCAACCACCTGCGGATTGGATGCATTGTTGATGCTGCTGGTGCATGGCAGGGAGAAGAAAATTCCATCGAAGAAAGAGAAAATAAAAGAAGAAACAAAGAAAAAAAGCAAGACTCTCAAGAAAACATCGGAATATATACGTGCTCCGCTTTGCCAATTGCCATGCACTGAGCACTCACGGGCTGCTCTATCCCTTCCGTCCATCGTCGCACTGCTACTACCTACCATCTTGACTTTTGCAAACACATCTACCACACTCGCCGCTAACACGAGGTCAATGACTCTGCAGATTTGTCTTACGCCTTCATTCACAGTCTTCCTTCCTCGCTGGGAGGGTTGCGCCTTCTGAGTCGCTATCGGAAGTGCAACATCGAGCGCATACCCGAGTCGCCTATCCGATTGTCCTGGAATTGCGCCTGTGGCTGAATTGTTGACACGCGATTATATATATACATCTGCGACGACTTCAATTTATATATGCGATTCAGTTAAAGTTAACACATGCGTCATACCGAAGATCTATCCATCTAGATCCACCGAGCGTTGCCAATCGTTTATGAGGTTGGTTCCATCTGCTCCCCTACCTCGTTTTATCACACGCGGCGACCCAGCAGAGCTGTCTGTGAACTCGCGCGCTCAATATCTTTCTCCCGCCATAGCAGAGAAACAGAAAGAGGGAATGCAGGATGCAGGACCCAATTGAACAGCGCTAACTTCAGCGACAGATACCACACGTCAAACTCGCCATCATGGGTTGCATGAGCTCCAAGGTCGAGGCGGACGACAAGGAGGCCGTCAAGATCAATGCGAACATTGATAAGCAGATCCGCGCCGACAGAAAGACCTATGACCGTACCGTTAAAATTCTCCTACTGGGTATGTATTTCTTGACCATCCAACTGTTTACATTTACTCACGCATACCAGGAGCCGGAGAGTCGGGGAAGTCCACAATCATCAAGCAAATGCGAATAATCCACTCGGGCGGATTCCCTGATGATGAGCGTCGACAGAATCGCGCCGTTATATATTCCAATCTGGTTGTGGCATTCAAGGTTTTAATGGATATTATGAAGACACAGAAGATCGATTTTGAAAAGGAGGAAAGTCGGGTATGTAACACGTATTCAAAAGGAAGAAGTCCATAACTAATTCCCCTCTAGCCGTTATCACAGCTGCTCTTGAAAACCGAGGCCGATGTTGACACCGATGAGGCATTCTCTGACACGAATGTTCGAGACGCTATGAGAGAACTATGGGAGGATAGCGGTGTCCAGCAAGCAGTTGCCCGAGGTCACGAATTCGCGCTCCATGATAATTTGCATTAGTAGGTTCCTTGCATATGAACCCGGACTTTTGTTCAACAGCTAACCATTCAGTTTCTTTGGTTCACTCGACCGCCTATTCACACCGGGTTGGTTACCGGACAACCAAGACATGCTCCATTCTCGCCTTCGCACGACTGGTATCACAGAGACGCTCTTTGAATTAGGACAGCTCAACTTTCGCATGATGGATGTGGGTGGGCAGCGCTCCGAACGAAAGAAGTGGATTCACTGTTTTGAAGGAGTGCAATGTCTTCTCTTTATGGTCGCGCTGTCTGGATATGACCAAAGTTTGCTTGAAGATCAAAATGCGGTATGTTAATTTTCCCTATCGAATTGTTGACAGTCTTCTAACTTTATCAGAACCAAATGCACGAAGCCATGATGCTTTTCGAGTCACTCGCAAACGGCGAATGGTTCAAGAGGAAACCGATCATGCTCTTCCTGAACAAAATGGACCTTTTCAAAACAAAACTCCCATTATCACCCATCGCCAAACATTTCCCCGACTACAGCGGAACTGCCACCGACTTTGATACTGCCGCCAAATACTTTGCTGATCGATTTCGCAGCATCAACCGAATGCCAGATCGTGAGATTTACATTCACTACACCAACGCGACGGATACCACTCTCTTGAAAACCACCATGGATTCGGTGCAGGATATGATTATTCAGAAGAATCTGCATACATTGATACTATGATTTTGAACGTCCACAGCCAGCAAGCTACACATAGCGCCTCCTATTCTCTGCTCGGAACGAATCTCATCTCGTCCCTCTCAGCTTTGCCAGCATATTTTTTACCAGCATCATCGACATGCATCATCGACAGCCTTTTGTAAAGGCAATCCAAAACACTAACGGTCTCGCTCTGTACTTTTTCCTTCTCTCTTCTTCTCTCTTCTTTCCTTCTGTCAAAACATATCCATTGTGGAATTCTACGAGATACCTTGTCACGATTACACGCCACTTATGCTCATAACAGCATGCGCCTATCTCCTTTTATGTGTTCCCTTTACTCATTCTCTTGGAAGTTTGGGCGTCGGATCTATCTTTTGCTTCGCATTGTACATTTAATTACCAGGTACCAGCTACCGCCCGAGAGGCTTTCTTTTATAATATCTTGCAATATCTATCTATCAAATGGTGGTTGTCGTCGTTTTGGCCGCTGCGCTGGTACAGCAACTATATAGATGTAGCTAGGAATGAATTTGATGAAACAGTATTCCATACATAGCGAAAGTATCAAAATATCAATCCATATATCCAAGGCAAGTAAATAGTCTTGGCGCTTATGTAAGGCAGCCTGCAGCCTGCATACTGCAGCGCCTGACCGCCTCGCCGCAACCAAGTTCGGTCACACGCCCAGACTTCGCCTCCAGGCTCCGACTCCTCCAAATACCCTCCGTCTCTCTCGGCCAGCTTCGTGAACAACCGGACACCTCCAGAACTACGGGTGTTCGCTTCACGATGCTCTCTTCTTCCATCCGACGTGCTGTCCGCACGACCTCGTCCACCGTCCCCTTCCCCAGCGTCCTTCTTCCCACCGTCGGAGCCAACAGTCCGGCTTCGGCCAAAAACGGTTCTCTGTTGGAAGAGCACAGGCGGCGCGCGCAACACCAGCGTCGGTATTCGTCTTCCTCAAAGCCGCCGGTGCCTCCGAATGATGGCTCACGGCCAATTGATACGTCGTCCTCGTCTTCGCAGGCTCCCGCCAAGAGTGGTGTGAACTCGGCGAAGCAAAAGCGTGAGAACGGCGGCAAGAACAGCAAGGATGAACATGGGCGAAAGGTTTCTGCAAAGTCGAGACAGGCGTCTTCTTCTTCTTTTTTGAACTTGCCTAGTGTGCCTTCGACGCAGGACACGCCGATGCAAGGTAAGACTACACTAGACGAACAGAAAAAGTTTTCTTGGGTCTATGCTAATTGATTAAAGATATTCACCTCGCCTCGTTCTTCTCGTTCCACCGTCCCATCTCCGTCAGCACCTCTGTGCCTCCCACAAGCAACGATGACGCCTTCAACGCAATCTTCGAGCCGAAATCCATGTCCAAGAGAGGACGAGCCGATGTGCTCAACACATTAACATCAGTCGTGCAGTCCATGGAGCATGCGTACGGCGATCAGGACGATCTACGACACGCAGTGACTCAGGCATCAGCCAGCCACGGCGAGTCAGACATCATCCACCTCGACGAAGTCTCCGAGGAGGAACTCCATACTTCCATCGCCGAGTTCGCCAGGCGCCTCACTCCCTTCCGACCCCCCGCCGCTCCTCAGCCGTACAACGCGGAAGAGGAATTGGTGGCAGGGGACGCTTCTGCCGATGCCGATGCTATCGCCGAAGGAGTCCGCACGTATTCCACCGTACTCACAATCCGCGAAACAGCACATGCCGACGGCCAAAGAACTTTCGAAACATACGTTGCACCTCTAGAACAGCAGCAACAAGACATGGAAGCCCCCGGCTCCATTATCGAGTCCACTCTGGAAGACCCCAGCAGAAATACCTCCTACATCGAACGCACCGTCAACAACACAATGCACGCCATCTCCGTGCGCCGACAACGCAAACTCAAGATGAAGAAGCACAAGTTCAAGAAACTCCTGCGACGGACGCGAACACTTCGTCGGAAGCTTGACAAGGCTTAGTCTTCTTCTCTTCTTTTTGTCGTCTCGTCCATCACATCCCGTTTGCAAGTCTTGATGCATAGGCATAGGCATAGGCATAGGCATATCTCCATATTATATAGGCGTTTCTTTTCTTTTTGTTCGTTTCGTTTCTTACACATATTTTGAATATGTGGTTTGTCTGTTGTCGCTGGAATACATATAAACAATCATACCAATTATGCATAGACTTGGTCTATTTCTTTTTCTCTCTTTCCGCTCCATTATTGATACACGCATACACAGTTTATCTGATGTTTTGTGCTCTATTTCGCGTATTCGGTGGTTATATATAGATTTGTGCTGTTTCTTTCGTTGACTACATGGCATAACAAACAAAGACAATCATATAAAAAAGGAAGAGAACAGAATATCTAACCTCATATCAAAACTACGTAGAACCGAAGTAGGGAAAAAGGAATTGATTTTGATCAGGAACAACAACAATAACAATAGCAATAGCGATACTACTCTACATAATCTCCCACCTAGCTAACTAAGCCAACCATTCCCCCATCTCTTAAGAGACGAGACGAGGGGAAGACTTCATGATGATCGATGTATTCAAATATATAACATGCATGAATAAGGAAGTTTGAGTTTGATCAAGTTTGATGTTTCAAAAAGAACAACCAGATAGTAGATAGGATAAGAGACACACAAAAAAAAGGAAAAGAGAAGAAAAAGAAAAGTCCATGCTTTACATTTGAGACACACAGAAAGAGAGAATCGTTCCAGAATGGACTAGACTAGACTAGCAAGACTAGACTAGACCAAACAAGAGACAGAGACAGAGAATTGAATGATCGGATTATAAGTGGACGCATAGATCCAGCTGTCTATATCGATCAAGGGATCATTCGATGCGGGCTTGGGTGATTGTTTGTTGGTGATGTCAAGGTTCGTTGGAATGCAATCAAGTAAATTGGAGTATCCGTGACGCCATTTTTATCCCCATCGTATTCCATCAACATCACCGACGTATATTATCTCGCGAAGTTGTCTAGCATTCGCCGCGGGAGCGCGAGTTCATGAGAAGGGCGACGATAAGACCGTAAAGACCTGTGCAAAGTCAGTAATTGTAACATATAATCAACCAGTAAGTACTAAAACATACCCAAAACTTCAGCGAAAATGAGAATAAGAATCATTCCGACATAGAGTCTGGGCTGTTGAGCGGATCCGCGGACACCGGCATCTCCGACAATACCAATAGCAAAACTACTTTAGTCAGTACAAGTTCGACTTCCACTTCAAATTTAGGGTGGTAAAGCATACCCAGCAGCCAAACCAGCAAGACCGACAGCGAGACCAGCACCAAGTTGAATAAATCCAGTGTACAGAGGCAGACGTTGGTTCAGATCGTTGGCAATCAAGACTGACACGACCAATCCGTAAATAGCAATGATACCAGCCATGACAATGGGAACGATGTCTAGCAAACGCAGCAATCAGTATACAGTCTCCATGGGAGTCAAGATGGGGGGAAGGAGAGGGGGGACATACTCCTAACAATCAGGTCAGGCCGGAGAACGGCCATACCGCAGACACCAACACCAGCCTTAGCAGTTCCATAAGCGGCACCGAAGCAGGTGAAGACGATAGCCGAAGTGCAACCCAGGGCGCCAAAGAAGGGCTAAATAAAGAACATGTCAGCTGCTGATTTGGCGACAGAAAGGGTCGTAAAGTGTAGAAGCCATGGCGTCAACACCGTGACTGGGGGGAGATCGAAAGTGGGCGCGCGAAATAATTGCAAACTGCGAAGGATACTCACCGCATAGACCGGACTAGACAATTGAAAGAATCAGCATCGAAATCAAAGCTTTTTTGAGGGTGAAATGCATAATGACGCGGACGAGATGAACCCATGTCAAGCAAGCAAGCTGGAGGACAACTTACCAAAGATCGGTAGACATCTTGATTATAAACAGCAGTAGCTGGGGAAGACTTCCTCAAAAAAGTACTGATAAAAGCTTCAGAGGCTGCTTCTGCCCTAAGCTCGTGTCTTGAAGATGGTAAGGACAGGTCGGGGGTAGGTGGACGTTGATGAGGCGGGCGAGGAGGATGGGTGCTAGGAACCGATGAGTGAAGGTTGTTTCTTGGTCCGAGTAAGCTCATCCGCGTCACGTGGGATGTCTTGGCGTTCACAGCCACCATCACTACACTCACTGTCTGATCGTTGAAATGATAGCTATTTTTTACAGAAATATGTTTTCAGGTGGTTGACTAAGTATATTTTTATTGCGGATGCAAAGATATACGCTCTAATAAGAAGTTGTGCGGTTACGAAGTGTTGTTTCCAGTATTATCGTCTGATTTGGCACTGCCTGGGAAGTATATATATAGTCGATATGCTTAGGGCGTCATGAGCAATTTAACAAGCACAGATTCTTGACAGTGAATAAATTTTATTAAAATACAGATAATATACATTTTGTCATCGTAAATAAAGGTATCATACAACCAACAACTCTACACGCGACCCAGGTACCGATATTTTTGTTCCGCAGGTCACTTCTCCAAATGAAGGCTCAGAAACAGCTTCCTGCGAATAGCTGATTGCCGACTCTGAAACAGCCCCAAAGTGATCGCGGATCACAGTTATATTCTCAGAGCTTGCATCAGCTGTAGTCGGACTTGAGTCTTCAACTTCCGTCTCAACAGGAGCTTCTACACCAAACGAGTACGAAAGACCAGCTGATGTCGCTGTTTGAGGCTGGCCATCAACCTCAGAAGCAGGAGACACAAAGAATTGAATATAATCTCCGGGTGCTGCAACCTGTGACAGTGATGCCATATCTTCTTCGAGGCCTTTTCCTTCTAGGAGATCATAAAAAGCAGCCAATTCTGCCTGACCGGCACCTGTAGACTGAGCTTGGAATAGCTCATTCAATGGAACAATAAGAGACGTGTGATTTTGCTCTCCGAAAGCGATCTCTGGATCGAGTGATAGCAAGCCCTGCTTCTTGCCCCAGCCTCCGCCTCCACTGACCACACGATGAATCTTGCTTCCGGATAGAATCAACTTCTCAAAGTCGCGTTCGGGGCACTCTTCCGTAGATGTCACCGTTTTTGCAGGCTCCACAACCGCCCATACTGACACTCTTCCGTGTGGGATGCCTAGTTCGCTGACATATCGAGGAAGCTCTTTCTCCAGCTCAGTCGAGGCGGGAATGCCCGTGTTCGCGTCACTTTCATTCGCCAAAGATTTGGATACTTGGCGGAGGATATTGCCCATGCTGGAAACCACTCGTCGGCGTTGTGTCACGGGATGTAAAGGAACGTTGATGGAACAGCGTGTTTCGCCAGTTAAAGCTGTCACAGAGCACGTCGAGAATTCCTGGTAGTCATCCAGGTTGTACGTGTTCGAGGATGCATCCCGAGTCCATCGCATCCCTAACAAGGTCCTGTCTCGTCCATTGCGAAACACAGTTTGGGCGAGGCGAAGGCCAACCTCGTGAGATGGAGAGGTAGTACTATTATTGGGGCTCCGAGTTCTTAAGAAGAACGAGGGCTCTTCAGGACTGCTGCCTCTCACGCGTGTAGACGGCGCAGCCGAGGCTTTTATGCAGGAGCTATTGGCAAGCAGCAGCGATATGCCTTCTGCGTGTTTGCCATTGTTATTGCCCGAGATTCCGTCGACCACAGCTGCAACCGTGTGAACGACACTCGGCGCATTGCCGGAATAGATCTTATCGAATAACGGCGTTATACATTGTGCAAGAAGCGGGCTCGTTGGCTCGGTCCATGCTGTGAATTCGGGTGATGCGAAGAGGATAGGTACGATTTCAGGTTGTTCTTCGGAGGGATGAAAGTGCGCGTAGGCAGGCAGGATGTCGTCAGGAGTCTATTGCAGCACAGAATCAGCTCGAGAAACGAAAGCCACAGTTAGGCAACGAGAATAGAGCTCTATCTTTACCACGTCGTGAGGTTTCTGGGTGATCCAAGTCAGCGCCTGCCTGTTGACATTGCGGGAACTGAAATTGCGGGTTGTCGGTGGCGTAGTAGCCAGCCTCAACAGGCATTGTTGACGGGCCCGGAACGAGCTAAACGAGCTATATCTGACTATGGAGCGCGGGACGCACCCATAATTTGGGCATGGAAGCATTGGTGCCTACAGCTCGTTCAAGATGCGAGGCAGTTTGGAGAGAAGTAATGTTGAGGATTGTTTCCTGTTGCCAAGCCGGCAATTATATGCGCGGAGCGAGGAGTGCTTCAAGACCCAGCAATCAATGCCATGAATTCATACGCTCTTTAGAACTGGGCTGGTTATTTACAAGCCATTGTAGTATTATTTGGTAATTATCTTGTACCGTGCAACATCAGCTTGATTGACCAGGACTTTGGAAATTAGTTCTTACACTTGGCGATGCTCGTGATCGGCGAGACGGAACAGCTGACTTCAACCTAATCTGGGTCCTGAGGCAGCAAGCTTGGCAGACAGTGTCAGCCCCGGTCATAGCCTCTATTCCATATACTAAGCAGTTATAATTAGTATAACGTAATCCACACCCGAGTGGGCACCATAACTGAGTGGCCACTTTTCTCCGGAGACCGCGCTCTATATTAATTCTCTATAATTTAATGCGTCACTATGCCACCAATTCATGATAAAAATCAATCAAATTTAGAGGAACAAGAGGGACGAATCTTATTAGCAATTTCTGATTTATAAAATAAAAAAATTCCCAATATTAGATAAGCAGCAAAGATTTATAATATTCCTTGGATAACACTTCAGCGCAGATTAAAGGATATTCAACAAAGATCTCAAACACGCACTAACAGTCATAAATTAACTAAATCTGAAGAGGAATTGCTTATAAAATAGATATTAGATTTAAATAAGCAAGGATTACCTTCCTGATCTTTTATGGTACAAAATATGGCCAATATTCTTCTTTCCCAACATGGAAATTAAACGGTTGGCGAGAACTAGGTTTATAACCTAGTCAAACATCACTTAGAGCTAAAAACACAGTTTTCACAGAGATATAACTACAAGTATACTAAATGCGAAGATCCAAAGATAATTAAAAAATATTTTAATCGCGTATAAGAGGCTATAACTAAGTATAAAATCCTATTAGAGGATATCTACAACTTTAATAAGACTGGCTTTGCAATAAGCCTTTACACAAGCGTAAAAGTTATTACTAGAAGCAATTAATATAATCATCTATATCTACTATAATCTAGTAATCGAGAATGGGTAACTACAATTAAGATAGTCAACTCTACTAGCTGGGCCCTACCCTTATATATAATCTTTAAAGCGATTAAATACTCTCAGAAAGGCTGGTTTAAGACCCTTCCAAACAATTAGAAGATTAATATTAATGATAATAGATAGACAACAGATTAGATTAGCATAGATTAGCTTATTAATTATTTTATTTCTTATACAAATAGCTATATAATCAGACAATATTGAATATTAATTCTTAATAGCCATAGAAGCCATTTAACTATTAAATTTAATCATACATGCACTAAGAATAAGATTATTTTAATCTACATACCTCCACACTCCTCACATCTTTTATAGCCTCTTAATATTAGCTATTTTACAGTATTAAAACAATAATATAGAAAGCTTATTAAACAGTAAATGAGACTTAGTTTTAATTATATTAATAAAATTAACTTTCTTACTACCTTTCTAGAGGCCTATACAATGGCCTATAAAACTAAGACTATTCAAAATAGCTTCAAAGCAATTAGATTAATGCTATTAGATCTAGAGCAAGTTTATCAACAGCTTACTATCTAATTAAAAACCCCAATACTACCTCCTCATCTACCTAGCGATTCTTAATCCTCCTGCTTTTAAATATCTCAAAATCCGCGTCAATTTAAACAGCAATTGAGTACGATTAAGCGGCAAATTAGTCGGCGTACGCGGAGCCCATTTAAGATCATTAATAAAACAATTAGCCACATGTCAAAGGCCTACGAGACTAGCATTAATAAGCTTCTTATTATACAAAAGGAAGTTCACAATTTACACGCTACAAATAAGAAGGAGAAGCAAAAGCATATATAATCTAAAAAACAGATATCTTATAAGCAAGGAATTACTAGAGAAAAAGCTCAGGCACTTATAAATAAACTAGTTAAAGCATCTTAATCTATTACTACTGCTCTAGCCAAGCCAGAGCTTCCAGCCTCTTAACCACGTATATGCCGCCAATTTCGGTATAGCAACTATAATATTCTTGGGCATAGATTGCCTCAATGTCCTAATCGTACTGATAATTAATTTTTTATATATAATTACTATTTCGGGTTGAAATTTTGGGTTAAAATCAATATAGAGCGCGGTCTCCGGAGAAAAGTGGCCACTCGGTTGTGGTGCCCACTCGGGTGTGGATTACATTATCAAAATAATCTGAAGAGGTGCGTAATATTTACTCTTGAGTGTTTACTGTTTAGTGTTTAGTAAGACTAAGAACCTGTTCCGAGCGCAGAAAACGTCGTCTTTACGCAAAGCTAAAGCTTGCCCAGCCGCCAGCGCAGGGCCCACCAATAAGCAGCCCCCAATGACCAATAGCGCGCGCCTCAAGTGTGGCGTCACGGCCAGCGATGACGTCTGGCCGCGACTTCCGCAGTGAGCAACACAGCCAGGGAAGGTGCTACTTAAAGCCTGCTGCCATCATCGACTTTTCTTGGAGCTTCTTCTCTTCCTCTCCCCAGCAAACTCTCTGCCATTCTATCCATACGCCTCGCTCAGTCGCTCTTAGACAGCTCCAAAACACAAAAAAGAATATAGACTTACCTGTCTCTCTTATATCACAACCGCCAACATGCCTTTCACCGCCTCGTAAGTTCATGCTCCGTTTCAATCGGGCGCCGGAGAGTTGGGTCGTCTGGGTCGTCCAAACAGACAGACTCACTCGCCTGCGACCGTCAATTCATTCTGGTCAACTGCTAACCACAGCTCCCTCGCAGTGACATCTGCAAGATCATCTTCGCCATCATCCTGCCTCCCGTGGGTGTCTTCCTGGAGCGCGGATGTGGTGCCGACTTGCTCATTAACATCTGTTTGACCATTCTGGGTTACATTCCTGGTATCATTCACGCTCTGTATGTTGTTCCACCCCTCACTTCCACCACTGTCCACAACGCGGGGATTTCCTTGCTGACTTGCACTCCTCACAGCTACATCATTCTCAAGTATTAAACCACCGCCGATGGGTAACACGTCTACGACCACAAAATCGCCGGCCGTTCCGAGAGGGCGCTCGCTGTGGTACGCACTTCGCTGCGGCTAGTGCAAACTGCGGCTTAAGCTTTGCTCCTCAACAATTTACAACAATCACCTGCCTAGCCCACTCCGGCTAGCCCGGCTCCTGATGTTCTCTTGGCGCGGCGTGCATCATTGGCGGCCATGTTCTGCTTGTTTCTTTCTCGCTCTCTCTCGATGATACCAGTTTAGTTTCGTGTGTTTGCAAGCCTACGTTGTTATTGATAATGGATTTCCTTTGGTGGGCAGATTTTCTGCGTGTCGGAGCTGGTAGACCGTGTTTTTTTACTCCTACTACATAATCTGCAGCTATTGTTAATCCATATCCTTATTCGAACCCTATCCCTGTTCTCTTCAAAGACCCAAAAACCAAACTTATTCGTACAGTATTTAGCGGATCGCCGGTTACATCATCCCGCAGATCCTCATATTGCAGAGATTACTACAAGAGTGCAACCCAAAAGTGAGTCAAGAGTCAGTCTTGCTAACCGCGAAGCGCTTGCCTGGCGAGTTTCAGATTAGCGCTCTCGTCAGGCACGCCGTTCAGCCCGGCATTAGCGAGGTTAGAAGAAATAGAGAGAAGGCTGAAAGCATCCTGTGGTTGGTCGATGCTTGTTCGACTGGCGATCACATGACCAGCCCCCCGATTGCTGCCACGAGCCATCCCGGGCCTCCCATTGGCCGACTGCAAGCGCCGACTGAGCGCCTACATCAAAACCGCCCTCTCTCGCTTTGCTCCAGAACCAACCATCCTCCTGCCAGACATGCGACGATGCCACCACGCGCTGGGCTCGCTGCATGCTTGCATCAAGCATCGCCGCACGATGTCATCCAGTTTCATGAAAGCGCCTGGTCAGGGCGAGCCTTTGCTGTGTTTTCTCTCGCGCTGGATACACTGCCCCCCTGGCGCGTAGGAGTTGTATCCAGCCATGTATCCAATAGCAACATGTCAGTTCGTGAGAAGAATCAAGGAGTCATAGGTCATTGTGTTTCAGATCTGATGTTTGCGCTCCCTCTTTATCTCGGGAGTATTCCCGTTGATTGCAAGGTCTCTTTATTCTCATACCTCATTTTCTTCATTTCATAGATCTTCTTCAATATCATCATTATTGCATTCATTTCATTCTACTACTACTACTTTACTTTGTCCAGTTCCTACAGCGACTTTCCTTCAAAGCAGCGACACTACTATGTCTCGTTCTATATTAAAATATTCTCTCGGGTAGCAACTACTCTTTTACTTCAGACGAGCAGTGTGAGTCATTTGAGTGTTTTCTTTCACCTGGATGGTGTTTTCTTTCAGCTGGACCGTTGGTATTGACTTCTACCTGCTGTGCCATTGAGCCCTCTCGCAGTATGCTAGTATTATGCTCAGAATGGAGAAGCGGTGTCTTCCTCGTTGCTTCAGTCGTCCTCGGACTCGCCCGATTATCAGCTGCCGAGTGCGATTCGTCTTCAGGCTCGCAAAATATCAGCCAATACATTCCGTCGTGTGCGTTGGCTTGCGTCGAGAACTTCATCAGTACCCAATTCGCCACCGGACTTTGCTGTGATGGGACTAGCATTAGCTGTCTATGTCAAACAAACACCACCAGTGGACTTACTCTCGGCGAAGGGGCGTTGGCCTGCACCGTGGGCTCCTGTTCATCGACAGTAATTTCAGACAATGGCACAGAAGTATACGAAATATGTAATGGCGTCTCAGGGGCACTTCCAGAAACTCATACGGCGATTACTGCGACGAGATTGTCACTGGTCACGGAGACTTCCTACCCAGCCTCTACTACTGCGGTTTCATCACGCAGCGTAGTATCCGTACTACCTAGTAGTAGTGATGGTAGTAGTACTACACTTATCAGTAGTACATCTACATCTGCAGAAACGGCTACAGTCCCGCCAATCACCAGCATTCCCGTCGTGGCGACAACAGCAACCACAACTTCGGCTTCCACATCGACATCGACTACAGCTGCAGCTGCCGCATCTTCGTCCTCCTCGTCTGCACTCGGTTCTCCCGCCGTGATTGGAGTGTCTGTGGCATCTGGCGTATCGGCCATATTCCTGATGGGAGTCTTAATATTCTTCTGCGGAAGGCGGCTCAGACGGAAGAGACAGAATGAGGAAGCAAAGGAAGGCTTCGAGATTGGAGGCCACATGAGCGAACCCCCAGATTTCACTGCTGCTGCTTTGCGAGTGTCAATGGCTCCACCTCCAAGAGAAGAAGGTACCGGTTACGGACCCAACTTTCATCAATTCCCGTCGCAGCCAGTGGACCGTCAGGGTCAGGGTCAGGGGCCTCTAGTGATTCTTACACAGCCTGGGCAAAATGCAAATGCAAACCACAAAGAGGCCGGCATGTCGCCGGAGACAGAATACGGCGGCTCTCCGCAAAGCCAGGCCTCGCAGCATACGATATCCCGTCTACTCCCTGACACCACAAGCCCCGGAATGGTCCCCAAGCCTCTGAGAATTATCCGTGGATCTGCCGCTGTACGCCCGGTGAGCGAAGCAACAGAATTTGACGAGGAAGAGCAACGTCCCGAAAGTATCTTTGGACCGCCACTTGAGAAATCACAGCCTCTCGGTGGTGCACAAAACAATTTTGAGAGCAAGCCGCAGGATTATGCAAGTCCTGTGCGGGCCATAGGGCTTCCAGCTAATCCTCGGCCTCGACCACCAAACGACCAAAACCAAAATTCATACAGATCGCCGGGATACTCCAACTACAAATGGGAGAAGAGTCCTGCTCCGATACCAGTTGCAAAGGACAGTCGAGTCAATAGCCGTCTTGTAAATAGGCTGTCCCCTGCACAATATAGCAACGGCACAAATTCGTTGCAAAGAAACTTTTCCCGACTTGGAAGAGGACTTCTCTCTCTGCCTGGCCAAAACAACACGCCGCGTTCTACTAGAACAGCAGGGGGCGGCGACACAAGCTACGAAACGATCCAAGTAGAAGACGACTGGACCGACAGGAGCATACTCTCGGTAGCACCACAACCACCGCCGCCACAGCTGACGCCCGTTCAAGAAAAGACATACACAGATGCCCTTCCTATTATAACAACAGAATCCCCAATGAGATACCCAGCGATCCCTCGGTCTGCGGCGATTGTACCGGCTGCAAAAGTGCCTCGCAGGTCTCAGGCTGCCGAGCTCTTTACAACTGCAGCGACCGACTTGCATGCAGCAACCGCATCTGAGGCCCAAGCCCAAAGGGAAACATTCTTTCACGATTCTTCATCTAGATCCCGCTCAGACAGCCCGAACAGTCTCCTCGCAAAGCGACGCGGAGAGTCGGTAGCCGACAAGATGGAGAGCCAGTTCCGCAGCGGCGTGCAGCCAAAACACCCACCAGCAACGACAATCCCGCGCAAGGCCGTCAGGGGTGAGGCGAGCGCTGACCGGGTAGAACTCGAATCTAGACCGGCCAGGAGCGTGACCGTGCCTGTTCCTCCAACGCCGTCAGAGGCCCAGAATTCTCCTCGGCTGGCACATAACATTACGCCGACGAGGCGAGGCGAAGACCTCTATTTGATAATGAGTTGATGAAAAAAAAAAAACCAGCTGACAGCTTATTTCCTTTCCATTCCATCCCCTTTTTGACATGTATAAATAACCTCTTCTTCTTATCTATCATCCATCTGCATTCTCGATTTCCATTTCCAGCCATTTACACGACTGTACACGACGAACTCTATTTCTTTTTTTCTGAGTTTATGAGAGGATGTATCTAGACTGTCGATAACGTTTTCTTCCTCTTCCTCCTTTTGTGTGTACTGTACCAACAGCGGGATTGATTGGAGTTTGGATACATTATTTTCTTCCTTCCTTTCTTTCTCTTATACTTCCCTTTCCCGAATGTCTTATCATTTTCTTATCGTTTTTTCTCTTAGGTGTCGACGACTAATGTACTATAACTTACTTATCATATTAACAGACAAAGTACAGATTACACTGTCTTTTTGCATGTGTGAAAACAGTAAAATGTAAACATAGAAGAAATTTTTTTGTACGAGGTGGTGTAGTACGTCAGCGGCTGTGCATAGGGCTGATGTAACATTCGTCATCTCGGCAGACAACAACCTGTTCGGAGGACAACAACAGTGTCTAGACCGTAGGCTGTAGACACACCTAGGGTTTATACATCATAGTACAGGTACTAGGCATTCCTACAGTTCCTAATAAAACACATGTTCGACATCATTGTTTACTTAGCCGCCCTGATATAGGTACGTAGAGGTACGTAGCTACGGCAGACCGTCGGTAGTCCACTAATATAGTCATACTCTGGAGTACAGACCTGAATGCAAGCCACCTGCAGCCACAGTTCTTCTATAATTTATCAGGATCCTGACCTAGCTTTTATTTCTCTAGGTCTTGTTTTCTTGAACGATCAGACCGTGCCATGCACGGAGTTAGAGTTAGACTATGGACGGGATGGCTTGGTGATCGGCGGCGCTCACACATGCTTGGGTGCATGTGGTGAGTCGGGGAAAAAGAGGCTTGGTTGGTGGCCAGGACGTGCGAGGCGCGAACGGACGTTGATGTACCTGGCGAATTACCCAAGTACCTGTCTAGGACTCTAGGCACGGGTGAGTGAGCTCCGATAGTTCTCGGCGATAGATTGATGATTGCAGGATACGTTGTTCATGTCAACACATGCAAGTGCATACATGTACCGAGTATGTTATGACGTATGCAGGCAGGTAAATGTCAACATCAAGATAGATACGACATGTTCATCTATCTGGATTCTGATGTCGACGTACTGATAAACATCAGTGCGGGTGCGTAGCTAGATGCCAATCTTCTGAAACAGGAATTGAAGACTTCGGGTTAATCTCCCGGTGAGCAACAGTCCGTGCCTCGTTCTGTCTTCTTCTCCTTTGTACTGTAGTATCCTGACTGCCGTAACTGCGCGGCCATTGATCTGATTGAGGTGATATCGACCAGCTCCTACTAACCAGGATGAATGGATGCAACCGGCCCTCAACCAACCAACTAGGCAGTCATGGATCAGAGCAGCAACTCGACTAGTCACAGTAGGAGCCTGAAGCAGGCTGGCTGAGACGTGATGTCGTAATAGTCTCTAAGTCGACAATTGGTAGCAAATTGAATACTTGATTGCCCGCACTCTGATTGGCTGCTAGCACTTTGCAGCCTGAGGAGTCAGCGAAGACACCGGCGGAAGTGACGTCAAGCAACCCGATACAGCCCGAGGCCTAGGCCGGAAGTGGGCTAGCGGACTCTGATCTTCACATGCATCCATTAGGTCAGCAGCCCCTGATTGGCTCCCGGAAATTAGATTACCCAAAAATACGACGGAGATACCGAAGAGGGTATTCCAGTGGCGTCACTGTATTTGGTACGGTAATCCTGATACGGATCTGCCCCTCCATCTCTTTCCATACAACAACTTAGACTTGACATATATAATATCAATATAGTATATTATAGAACTAGCAATGCACAGCTTCAAATCTAGTAAGCACTAACAGGCAGATAAATGCCTCGCATCGCATCGCTTTGTTCCGGTGTAGATTTCGGTGTGCTGCGCGTGGTTGGTTGGCTAGGTTACAGGTGAAGACCGAGGCCAATCAGACGGGCAGCTTGTGTTACATCAAAGTCGTTTCAGCTAGGGTTTTATTATCGCTTTTTTATGGATTGATCGGTCAATGCGAGAAGTTGAAAGAAAAGAATTGTGTTGATTCATTGAGCTGTCAACAGCGGTGAGGGCTAAACACGAGCATAATGATGAATGCAATGACTCCTGCCCGACACGCGGTATAGTTATGGCTCCGTATCGAATTATCCTCCGCCGTCATCTCCAGACTGCAACTATACTACTACCACTACTACCACACAGTTGAAAGACCCTTGCCCACTACCGCTAGATGCATGATCAAAGACGCCGTCGATGTAAGGAGTCTAACAAATGTGTTGACCGAGTCCATACTGACCCTGGTAACCACCATGTATGGTATTGATACTATTGCAGCGACGCCATGCTCCACAACGCCAACCGCAGTTCGGCCCAAACGCCCTCACTCATTCCTCTCGCCGCCGCTGTGAAGTACTCCGTAGCCAACAGCAAATGCATCATCAAGCCCACTCTCAGCTGCGCGGAGTGGAACCCCCTGGGCAAGCGCCGAAATTCTGTATTCCGCACGGCCATAGACAAATGCCATATGGCCGGTCATCTCGCTTCGCTGCTCCACCATATCGAAACGTCTAACCTCTAATCATCCATCCATTGCAACATGCAAACGGGCCCCCCTCTTTCAGTTTCTAATGGGTAACGATGTAATACGATCGATGCAGTCATTCATTCTCCACGGTCCTGTTTCATCCTGTATTGTATATTCGTAAGGCGGGTTTGGCAGTGCGTATTATCATATCCACCCCACCTCCATTCAACACTGCGTACATTGCTACATATATAAGGACTATCCCAGCTCCACCATTGCGTATGATTATTATATCCATCCTCGTCTCCCTCTCCATAAATACCTCTGATCATCCTCTGATCCTCCCATTTCTTTTATCTGAACCGTTTGTTGCGGATACCGATAAGCACATCTTCACACCCCACCTGGGATATCCACTTTACTATCTACCTATCTATCTATCATCATCAAGTGCTGGCTGTCTCTCCTAGACAGCTTAACATCAGACAATATGGCCGCTGCAGGAGATTTCAAGTCCCAACGGACCCGGCCTGTTCCCGCCATCTCAGGAAACCATGCAGACCTCTTCACAGGCCCAACCGTCGGCATGCCGCCGCAACATTTGATGGCCAAGAGTGATGCCTTTGAGACTGCCCACTCCTTTGAACTCGCCAAGCAGCATCTTGACGAGATGACCTCTTCGGAGGAAGAGGCCACCCCGACTTCTGGATCTCCCATCCTCAAGGCTGTGCCTGCTGATGTGACTGGACACACCATCACCGATAAGTACGCCTTTGCGTTCGATATCGATGGCGTGCTTATCCGTGGCGGCCGGGTCATTCCAGAGGCCATCGAAGCCATGAGGGTGCTCAATGGTGAGAATGAACTTGGCATTAAAGTGTAAGATTCTTTCTCTCTCTTTCATAACGCAAAAAATCAATGCTGATTTTATCAGACCGTACATCTTCGTTACAAATGGAGGTGGCAAAACCGAACAAGAACGCTGCAATGATCTCAGCGGTCAACTCGAGCTCGACGTCTCCCCTGGACAATTCATCTGCGGCCACACGCCCATGCGAGAAATGGCCGCAAAGTACAACACCGTCCTCGTAGTCGGCGGCGTCGGCGAGAAATGCCGCGAAGTTGCCGAAGGGTACGGATTCAAAGACGTCGTCACGCCCGGCGACATCATCAAGACCAACAAAGACACCACACCATTCCGCAAACTCACCGACGAGGAATGGGCCAACTCGCGTGTGCGCGACTTTGACACGACCAAGATTGAGGCTATTTTCGTCTTTGCCGATAGCCGCGACTGGGCGGGCGACCAGCAAATCATTTTGGATTTGGTCATGTCCAAGAACGGGCTTATTGGCACTCGCTCCGAGACTTTTGATGAGGGACCGCCCGTATACTTCTCGCACAACGACGTCGTCTGGTCCACCGCCCACGACCACACGCGTATCGGCATGGGCGCGCTTCGCGCCTCGCTCGAGGCGCTCTACAAGGCCGTCACCGGCAAGGAGCTCAACACCATCGCCTTTGGCAAGCCGCAACTCGGCACATTCCAATTCGCCACTCGTCTGCTCCGCCAGTGGCGCGAGGAAACGCACGGCATCAACAAGGCGCCAGACACCGTGTACTTTGTCGGAGACACTCCAGAGTCTGATATCCGCGGCTCAAACGAATACAACGACCACGCCGCCTCTGGCGACGCAGAATGGTACTCCATTCTCGTCAAGACGGGCGTGTTCCAAGAGGGCACAATCCCGCGTTTCCCGCCCAAGAAAATCACAAATAATGTGCTGGAAGCCGTCAAGTTTGGCATGCAGCGCGAACTCGCCAAGGCGATTCAGGAACATCACGATTTCCGTGAGATTCAGCAGCAACGAGCCGAGGACGAGGGGCAGCTCGAGTCGAATCAAGTTGTTCTGGAGTAAATGTCGATGCATTTTTTTTGATTATTTCAATGATTCCCCAACCTTGATAACTTCACGATAAATCGGAAACGATATTCTTGGTTTTGTTTCTCTGCACGGCTCATGGATATAGGCGTTTTCTCATTATCTTCTTCTTCATGTTTTTATACTCATTTACTGTCTTTCTCTTTTTTATGCATATCACGAGTCACGAAAACTTACCTACCCCCTGTCTAAATATCTACCTCTCGGATACATCTCATATCTTCAAACCCGCCATGAAACTCCCTGTCTTATTTACTCATGTATCCTCAAATTCTTGTATCTCCTACCTCCCTATCAGTCCGTCAACGGACGGGCCTTTTGGATATTCATTCTTCTCAACGGTTTTGAATGTATCGTTTTGGTATTTTCTTATGGACATTGTTTATTGTTCTCTTTCGGTCCATAGAGTTGATGCATCATACATTTAAAAAGGAAAAAAAAAATCAACTGGTTTGGTTTATAGAAAAGAAACAATGAGAAAAAAATATTGAATGATTATGACGTTTTAACTACGTATTGTACACGCATATAAGTAAGAAAAAGATATCACATTTTGGTTGTCCGCTCTATTCGCATATACAAGTAACAAACCGCCACAACAAACAAATCTAGTAAAACCAATGAATAGTCGCTGTTATGGATGTATTAAAGACGGAAAAAAAGAAATCATAATAGATGAAACTCGTTATCCAGCCAATGTTTCACCACAATCCTACCCTCTGAAAACGCCTCCTTCGGCATCCGCACTATGATCGCCGCATGGCTGTGCCGCACCTTGTGAATATAAACAGGATACTTCCTGAAGCCAATCGCATTCAGCGAATCGATAATCTCGAATTGCGCTGGCGTAAGCGCCAGGAGAGGGAACTCAGAATCCGTCTGGCCGGCATCAATCTCGGTTTGCAGTTGGAGTGATCGTCGTCGTTGGATCTTTTCTTCGTGGTTGTTGCCGTTTGGCATGGTTTTTTGTCGACTCATTCGTCGTTGTCGTGCGACTTGTTTGCTGTATTCTTCGTCGTTCTCTGATAAATATTCATTGCGCTGGGAGGCGTTGAGGTTTTCGAATACATCCTCAACAGCACCGCGCATATCCTGGATCATTAGGGGAACCCTGTAGCGTCCCGGGAGTAGATCGGTTTTGCCCTGCTCGTAGAGCTTGATTCTTTTCTGACTGAGAAAGTTTTGAACGACCGAATTCAGGAGAAAGAGCACCGAGGCAACGGGGATGAAAATCGAGACAAGGACAGCGAACCCGAGCTTGTCGAAAAACTTGTATGCTCTATTTTTGATATTGGAGAAAAATGACAATCCTTCTTCTGAGGACACCTGCGCCTGTGGCAGGACGTGCACATCCGGGTCGATAATGACTTGTTCATATCCCTCTACATAGTTGAAATTCGTATTTTCCGGATCGAGAAAGGGGTCGACTTTGGACATTACCGTAGTGTAGAACGCGGTAGATCTGTCATTGACAATATTCCCATATGCAGAGCGATGCTTGAATTTGACTAATCCCCGCATGAAGATGCTATGCGGATCAGCCAGGATGCTAAGCAGCGGCTTGCCTGTGCCGCGAAAGTCGTCAATCATGAATAGCTGTCTGCCCGACGTCGATATCGTGCGTGCACCCAGCACATTCCACATATGACTGTGCAGGCCCTTGATGGGCGTCCGCACGCCGACATGCGGAGAGGCAAAGGACGTGAAATTCACAGGCTCGACCTTGTCCAAGTATCCGCTGGCTTCCAGCAGACCAATGGCATATCTCGCAACCAGACCACCAAGCGAGTAGCCGACTATACTGAGTTTTTTTATCTGGCAGCCTTTCTCTGTCAATTGCTCCAATGTGTCTTCAATCTCATGGGCGACTCGTTCGCCACCCAGCTCAATTCCATCGTAGGTATATGTTCCGGAGTTGCGCTGCGCTGCGAGAATGTATATTCGGTCTTTGCCATGGCGTTCTCGAAGTGCGGATGCAAGGTAGTCTAGATGCGATGGGTTGCCCCAGAGGCTGTGTCATGGTTAGCTTACAGTTTCATCTTGTCAGTATAACCAACTTTTTTGGCTTGCGCAAAGACAAATAAAAGAGACGAAGAAAGAGCTTACCCGTGGACGAGAACGCAGAGATGGTCGGCCGTGCCGTCAATGCCCGTAACTTCATCCATTTCCAGCTTATAATAATAATTATAGTCGCGAGAAGGTCGATATGCGAGCACACTGGAAAGAGCAAAAGGGAGAGGGAGGCTCATCGTGGCAGCCTGCGGAGCGCCGGAAGACTATTGCTATACTACGCTATCGGGCCAATCAGAGAGCGCATCGGTGACACTACGTAATCCCGCAGCTTATCGATTCGATCAAATCAGTTTGCTTTGTTTGTTTGGCTTTGATTAGGTAAGCCTTCGACGTGCGTTGTCCAACTTCACAGAGTCTTGCTTGACTGTCAGGAACCCATTGGCTGGTTCACTCGCTCAGTCAACTGCTAGAGTGACCGCAAGTCGTCGCGCTGACTCAATTCGACCTTCAATGCGGATGGGTGAATTGGAGCTGAGACGAAAGTGAAGAGCAGCTCGTTCTGGACCCTGATTTCGACAATCACCTCCGTGGACAACCCAGGGAAGGAAACAAGAGGATTGCGACGCACAGGGGGTTTATTAAAGGAAAACAACAGGAATAAAGACGCCCTTTATACGGATTTGCGGTGTGAGCCACACAGTGCCTTCTGCTTATCGGCTTTATCTTCCAGGCCTCTGCTGCAGCAAACCGTCTTCTGGATCAATCGCCTCTTATCTTTTGGTTAGACAAGATAAGCCCAAGCCTCACCCCTCGATAGCGCCAAGCCTGCTACTATTGGTAGTCTGCATTCTTATATAGACTGAATCGACTCACTACGACCTGTTTTGGAGCAGGCTTTGATAGCCAGCGCAGCTTCGTACAACTCCAACCACTGCATTGTGATTGTGACCGTGGATCTGGTTATCGGCGTCATATCAACATGCATCATGTTTACTCCGCTGGGGTTATTCAAAGGCGTCAGCTGTCCTGAAGGGTTGCGCTGTGAGCAGCTGAACTGCATTTTTCTCCATGAAGAGGCAAAAAAGGAAAAGCAGCAGGAAAAAGTGCAATCTTCGGATCTCGCCACAGATGCTGTCGACGATCGTGAACCTGTCAGCAAGAGGAGAAAGCTTGCACACGATGACCAGCATGTCAGCCGACCGGAGAAGACAGAACAGACACGTCAACCTACAGCACCTCGAGATATAAATGACTTTCCATCTGCCCGCAGAAAAGTGTCTCCTCCTCCCCCCTGGAGGGCACAAGAGAAACCCAAAGAAGATGCAAAGCGGAAACTGCCAGCGGCCCCGGCCCCTGCAGCGCCGGCAGCAGTTAGGCCAGCCTCAGATGCTAGTCCGGGCTTGTCAAAAAGAAAACCGCCACCAAAAGAATCCTTGAATCCGAGAATGCTCAAAAAAGCGCCTGCCACTCATGCGGTACGATCATCAATCTTAATCAAGCTCCATGGCGCAATGAAGAGCCTGAACGAGAAGGTGGAGAAACTTAAAGACCCCAACAAGGCTTCATTGGTACTATCGCCCGACGAGCTGATTGTGATGGCATTGGACGAAGAACAGAAAATAGCGAACGAGAATCCGAGTGTTTATGGGAATATCATCAAGCTTCGAATCGTCAAACTTCAAAAAGCGGCTTTGGAAGACTGGGAAGAAGAGGTCTTAGCGCATCTCAACTCTCGCTATTATAAAACCAAGCCATCACAACCAACAACACAGGCCAAAAAGTTCACGACAGATTTGACAGAAGAAGAGGAGATCATTATCGCTCGCATGTTACGAACAGAGCTAAAGGGCAAAGAGAAATTCGGTTACATTACAAGAGTCCCCACCGAGGCAGAAGTCACGGAAGCGAAGCAAGGCATCGAGGCTGCACAGGGATGGGAAAAGTGCGAACGATGCGCTGGGCGTTTTCAGGTGTTTCCTGGTCGTCGCGAAGATGGGGCTCTCGCCACAGGGGGCCAATGTACCTACCATCCAGGGAGGATTGTGAGACCGACTAGAAAGGCCACGGACCATATTACCGGCCAGGCGGACGCATACTTTCCATGCTGCAACGAAACAGTAGGAACATCTGCGGGGTGCACAAAGGCAGAACACCACGGTTTCAAAGTATCAGACCCAAAGCGGCTGGCCGCTGTGTTGCAATTTGAGGAAACCCCAATACGAAAAGTGACACCAGGAGGGGCTCGCAAGCCAGTTACTTTTGACTGTGAGATGGGATATACAACTCTCGGCCTGGAAATGATCCGGTTGACGGCGCTGAGCTGGCCTCGGGGAGAAATGCTACTTGATGTGTTGGTCAAGCCGTTTGGAGAGATTTTGGATCTGAACTCGAGATACTCCGGCGTCTTTCCAGAGCATTTTGCGACTGCAATCCCATATGGTACAAAGGCATCGAAAACCGAAACAGCAGCATCATCCGAACTTGAGGATGGCGAAATAGAACGTCCTCCCATGCAGGTCGTGGATTCTCCTGCTGCAGCGCGGGCGCTGCTTTTTGAATTTTTGGACCCCGACACGCCGCTAATTGGACATGCAATTGACAATGATCTGAACGTTGTTCGCATTATCCACCCGACTATCGTTGATACAGTTTTGCTATACCCACATCCCAGGGGCCTGCCAGTCCGATACAGTCTGAAGCATCTTAGCAAACTACATCTCGACAGAGACATCCAGATGGGCGGAGACAAGGGGCACGACTCCAAGGAAGACGCTCTAGCGACTGGTGATCTGGTCAGGGTCAAGGTTGCTGAGAAAGCAAAGGCTCTTAAACGGGCTGGATGGACCATGCAAGGCAGTTCATAATGCGGCCAACTCGCCTTTTTGTCTACAAAAGTTTTATAATCATTATTTAGTGTTATATAATAGACTGGCCCAGTCGACTTCATACTACATGCATGGTTACGGGCGTTATTTTTAGGTATAGAAATTGCATCAACACATTGTGTTAACGGGAGAGAATGATACCAGTTTTGTGACTTTTATTTTATTTTTATGCCATACTCATAACGTCATGAATAGGCATGATACCTAAAAACCACATCATGGGTATATCTTTGAAACTTTTTTTCATCATCGTCGCATCCAATCCTCCTGCCCATATCATTTATAGCCCGACACTTAAGACGTGCATGTAGACAAACAAGAATCCGATGAACGCTTCACATCATATCATTCGATAGACATGATTGACGAATTTAGTCCTCATCCTCATCAGCCTCCTCGTTGACGACGTTGTAGAAGCGGAGTTCGTAGACGCCCTTGGAGGTGGAAACGACGCGGAGCCAGTCACGGAGCTGCTGCTTCTTGAGGAACTTCTTGGTCCTGTTGATTCGAGTTATCATTAGTGGACTGCCCATCGAAATATGGAAATATTGCATGGATAGATATAAACGTACAAGTACTTGAGGTAGCGACCAGAAAAGGGAATGTGAGTGACAACCTCGATCTTGCCATCGCCGGACTGGGAGATCTGGACGTTGTCGCCGAGGTTACCGACACGGCCCTCAACCTTGATGCGGTCGTGAAGGAACTTCTCGAAAGCAGAGACGTCGAAGATCTTGTCGCTAGCGGGTTGAGAAGCGTTGATCACAAACTATCCATTCGTTAATAAGACATGGCTCAAAAAAATGTTCGAGTATATTCGGACATACCTTGTGAGTAACCTTCTGAGGCTTCTTGGTACGAGCCTAATAGAAATATCCGCCATGATTAGCCTACTGTTCCAATTGTTGCAAAGAAAAGTAATCCGCCGGGGAAGAATTCCCCGGGGATGGAACAGCAAAGCGATTCAACGTACAGCGGTGGGAGCCATTGTGACAGATTTTTTGATTCTTGAAGAACGCAAAGAGGTGAATATCCTGCGCCTGGCGAAAGTGCTTGCTTGGTGGAGAGAAAAGTTGATGGAGTCCGACGTTAAACCTCGAATGGATGCGACGCCGAAATTCCCGTCGTGCGTGCCCAATTCGGATGGGTTTTAGGGCTAGGGCTGGCAGGAGCTGTGGGCAATGTATTACGTAAGTTTGCGCTTTTTCCATGTTTGACAAGCTTGGCATGTTTGTCTTTGCCCCTGCAGCCTACAGGGAAAGCTCTGTCATTGGTTCGCTTAGGCAGCTGCCTAGCGCTGCCTAGCGCACGGGCCAGGCACCTTTGTCTATAAAACCAGCTCTTCGCTCCCTCTCTTTGACTTGTTTTCTTCTTTTCTTTTCCAGCTCTCTTTGCCTTTTGGCTTAGATCAAGTGTAGTATCTGTTCTTTTCAGTTTAATCTCTGAAAGTGTTCTAAGGAACACAACTTTGATTAATCTCATTTTTGGATCTCGCGTCGGAGTCTCTGCGCTTGCGCATGCTCCTTCGCACAGTGTTCTTGGTCTTACACTACCACCAAGTAACGCGAATCACCTTTTTTCATCATTTCGTCGGTTTATCCAACGGGCTGGAGAAGAAAGACTTCGAATCTTAGATAGACGAGCATTGCGTATGAACCTGTAATTTGATTTTCGTAGCTTAATTTTGTTGTGGCAGAGCTCTGCGTGTTGATATCCTGTATGTAGAACCACCCACTACCTAGTAACCAAGTACTTAAGCGTCTGCTTGAGGTGTATCCTCAAGTAGAGTAGAATATATTGCCGTATAGCTGCCCATATTCAAGCTTCTTACAGAGATAAGAGTTGACATAGTGAAGAATGAAGCTGGCATTTGAGTTCTCCAACAGCCTCGTCATGCGGCGAAGCTCTAGCTCTCCCCACCAGTAGCTCACCTCCCCCGCATACAAAAATATTCCAACATCAACCATTGCACTCCCCCATCACAGAATTAACTCAAGTCTACGTTTATTCCTCATCTCTGCCTCCAAAATGATCGATCCAGTCATTTTCGAAAACCTCCAGGCCAAAATTGACGAGGAAACCGGGGTGCGCGATGTAAGCATTCTCACCTCACTCACCATTTTCATGGCATGGAGCTATCAATCTCACTGTCAATACGATTATAGGAGCTACACGAGATAGTACAGACACTTGCTAGGAAAGGTGCGTCTTTTCTACCATCATCGCATTCCGTTCTGACTCAACTAACGCGTTGCTGTCGCACAGGACGAACGACGCAAGCGATCCTCTCCCGCGCCCATTCAACCCCGACCAAAGACCGTAAGCTTTTCGATTTCTTCGCTTTCGACCAGAAAAAAGGAGAATAGCTAATAAGTTTCCCGCAGTCAAACCGGTCCTAGACGACGCCGCAAAGCAGATCCTCGCCCAGAAAGAAGACATCTCTCGATTGGCGGAGTTGGCAAACAAGCACCCATTTTACAAATATAATGGCGTCTGGTCGCGCGAACTGCAGAATTTGGTAAGGGCGCTGAATGGGAAAAAAAAACATGGGACGGGCCTATTACTAACTCGAATCTTTCTGAAGGTATATTACATCGAACTTTGCGCTTATCTAGGCGGATTATCCGAGTACAAGACATCATCTACATCTTCATTCTTAACCATTGATGAGATTGGAAGCTTCCTTGAAGGTTTGTCCTGTCCATATGCCCCTTCTATCCAGGATAATAACTAATAAAATGACCCTGTCAATCCTTTCTAGTCCCCGTCAACCTCAAAGACGAAGATAGATTCCACCTCACAATCGAAGAATACCTCCTGGCCCTGATTTCGATGGTCGAAGAACTCTCCCGTTTGGCAGTCAACTCGGTCACGTTGGGCGATTATCATCGTCCCCTTGAGATCAACAATTTCATCAAGGATCTCTTTGCGGGCTTCCAGTTGCTCAATTTGAAGAATGATATATTGCGCAAGAGGAGCGATGGGATTAAGTACTCGGTTAAAAAGGTCGAGGATGTAGTGTACGACCTGTCGCTGAGGAATCTTATTCCAAAGGCGTGATACAAATGATCAATATCTCGTCAATTATTCGGTTTTGTTAAACAGAAAAGAAAGTGGGCAAAGGCCTACGGCATAGATACTTATTAATCTAATGATCATTATTAATGGAAATTATGAAATCATCAAGTTTATTCTTCTGGAAATATGACATTAATTACTGCAATCTGGTATCAGGAAACCGACTATACGAATACAAGGAACAAAACACGAGGAAAGCGTTGGAGAAGAAAAGCCACGGCGTACAATCGAGTGGCATCACTTAAACCTTCGCAGGTACAGCTGCTTCAGCACTCTCCGTTGCAGTGGGTGCATCGGCCTTTGCAGGAGTAGCAGCAGCACCGCCGTTCTTCTTCGCATTCTCAATCTCCTCGACAATCGTCTTCTCCAAGCTCTCGGGCTTGGTCGTACTCCTCCACCTGCCAACTACCTCTCCCTTGCTGTTAATCAATGCCTTCTCAAAGTTCCACAACACCCTCTTCACGCCAAACAGGCCGGGTTTCTGGCCTTTGATCCATTCAAAGAGGGGGTCGGCCTTGCTGCCATTGACATCGATCTTGCCTAGCACTGGGAAGGTGACGCCATAGTTGAGCTGGCAGAAGCTCTGGATGTCATCGTTGCTTCCGGGGTCCTGGTTGCCGAATTGGTTGCATGGGAAGCCGAGAATGGTAAAGTCGCCGGGGTGTTTCTCTTCGATTGTCTTGTAGAGCTTTTCTAGACCGGCAAACTGAGGGGTGAAGCCGCACTTGGAGGCGGTATTGACGACAAGCACGACCTTTCCGCGGTAGGCGTCAAGGGAATAAGGGTTTCCCTTCTCTGGTGAGTGATGGTACTGTTAGCGCTTTCTCTCCACATACTATTGCTGAAGTAAGAATAATCAACGACTGGACGTACTGTCTGGGGGCGAGAAATCGTAGAAAGTGGTAGCAGAAGCCATGGTGCTGTAATTGATCCGACTGCGCAGATGAGGAGTTGACAGCTAGTTATGCGCGCGATTGCGATCGAATGTTAGCTTACATTTCCCCAATTCTTCTAAGACGCGGTGGTGGCTGGGATGACATACCGACAACCGTGGGTGGTAATAGCGCAAGAGAGGAATTTTGGAGTATAATCGCAAAGCGATCTCTATTGCAATGGCAAAAGCGAGAGGGGCAGTATTTAAAGAAGTGAAGTTGAAGCTAGTGCCGTCATCGACGTAATACAGCCGCGGTCCGAAGGGAAGGAGCTACGGTTCCTGCACTGTTCAGATGAGGAACATTACTAATGGCGCCCAGTCTAGAAGAAACGTGGCCGGCTCAAGTGAACATCCGTTGCCGAAGAGCATCCTTATTATGACATTTATGACATTTAACCGTCCATGATCATGGCCAGAGTCGCGGAAACCTCCAAATCGGGCAGTTCGCTTGGCAAATAAGAAAACGGCACAGCGAGCTTGGCAACGGGCATGCATTTGATTGGCCAGATCCAGCCCATATTATGGAATAGTTCCAGCGATCGCAAGCAGAAAATGCAGAAAATATTTACAAATATCATGTCTTTTTCGCTGGTTCAACACCGTCGAAACGGGTCGGCCGGCAATAGTGTGGCATTTTAATGATCAAAATAAGATCCATCGAGCTTTCTTGAAGCCGAGAGTGCCGTGTATTGACCCTCGGGGTTTGGCCGTGTTTGACCGTAATCATTCCATCTGATTCTCTCTTCGAGATCTCATTTTTTCCCCGTTAAAAGACTCCATCCGACCTTCTGGTAGATGAGATGCTGACGTACGAGAATTCGTCTTGCATGACGAATGCCCGGCATATCGTGGGCAGATGAGGTTGCTTCAAAGTTCACAGGCGGCAGTCCATGTCCGTCGTTGATAATTGCCCCTCCTGTTGTTTGGTACTCCTATCTTCACTTGCTGAGTTCTTCCTTGAGGACATCGACGTCCAATTCTTCTATGACTCCCAGAACAACACCGAGTGTGTCCATGAAGCTATTGACAGAAACCCGTAGCATGCGGTTCGTTGTCGCTCTGTATGTGGTCTCGAGTATGGTCTTGCTTTCCTCGTCCGTGTCATCTGTTGGGTTCGGCGAGACTAGCGCAAAGGTGCGATGGACGAAAGGAGAGCGTTCCTTGTCAACATCTATGGCGCGAAGTGCAGCGGAGGCCAAGCGGTTGGTGGGAAGAGGAATAGTAAGAACCCTGGAGAAAAACCTTGTTTAGCATTGGGCTACGGTTCAAAAGGACGGTGAACTTACAAGGAATATGGAAATTCCTCTTCTAGTTGAGTCGCTGAAGCCATTTGTAGATGGAGTTGGGTGTGTTTGGTGCCTGGTGGTTGAAAGTAGGTTGAAGTCTCCGACAGAAAATGGTGCGGGGCAGACGGTAAGTCCTGTGTCGTCATACAGAGACATCGATTTCGATACCACACCTGCGACTAGCACCTCGGATCGTATTAATAGACTCGCTATATTCTATATATACGGGAAGATGGTTTTCAAAGGTTATCTGAGTGCCAGTTTATCCATAGTTCCTTTATAAAACCTCGGAATAACGTTATATATATATCCGGACCAGTACCTACATCAACCATTTCGAGAATGTAGGTACCTCTGAATCTCAAAGGCTACCTAGATACTTAGGCAGTAGATAGAGAATCAAGCTTGTTACCTATTACGTATTTCCAAATTTTCTATTATTTTGGTGCGCAAGGAATCCTTTTACGTGACCGTTTTCGAGGATGTCAACAGAAGCACCATCGAGTTGGGCCACCCGCATCGTAATTTCAAGAATGCGCCTAACAACATCTGTATTTCTTTGGCTAGGAGCAATTAATTTGTAGAGAACATACACGGTCTTTTATGAGCTAGGAGAATTAGATTAACTGCATCTCTAATCGAGAGCGATCTTCTGGCATTTGGCAGGACTGGTTGCATTTCCCAAGGCTAGGAGACACGCCCATCAAAACATATGTGAAACGGAAATAATGTATGACTCGAGTCGTATCAGGTATACGTATGTATTATTTCAACAATACATTCTGACCGCCGTATGGAATGACTGCAGGCGACACCGCCGGTCATGAAAGAAGGACCCGGCCAGCGCGCAAGAACTCGACGAGTCCGAGGCTAGGCGCACGGAGGTGGCAAAGGTGAAGTCATCGAGAATGGATACGGCAGCGGTGGATGGACGGATAATTGTTTTCTGTTTGTTTGTTAATATCTGTTTTGGCATGCTGTTGTTGATCCGTTTCAAAATCTCCCAGGGCGAGAAGAAGCGGTGATTGGCTGATGGCGGCCGTTGCGGCCTCGAAGCCTGAGGCACCACGCCGTTGCCCTGTCAACAGTCTTGCACTAAGCCATCTCGGGACCATCACAAGACTGCAGCCAGTCAGAAGCGACGAAGCGGTGGGCGGGCCTTTAATATTATGATTTGGGATGAACCTCAACAACTACTTCTTCTAATTATTATCCTCGCTCACTCCCTGTCATTCCTCCTTCATCTCTTTTCATCCCCGCGTGGTTTACGAATTACGGCAATATCCATCTATTGCATCGCATACTTTTGAGCTATCTTTATCCTCCCCTGTGACTCGTCGGTTGCAAGTGAAGTGGTGTGCTCGGGTCATGCGATTCCAATAGACAATCTCTTGCTTTTTCCTGACTTTCGACACCATTTGACTGGCCGCAAGGTATCTAAGAAAAGAAGGGCACAAAATAGAACCGCACATTGGATTCGACATCCTACGAGAAACTTCCATCATGCCGTCGCACGCCCCTACTGCCCACGGGCAGGTGATCGAGTACATTCAAGGTATGAAAACTTTCAGCTTCAGTTGAAGCTTAGGTTTTCGAGCCCAGGCACTAATGCAATGTATTCTACAGATCGTCTATACCTCGCCTCATACTCCTCCGCACCGGATCCCTATGCTCCTTTCCCATTCCCTTCTCAACAATCATCATCCCCATCAAAGCGCTCAGCCAAGGCTTCGCAAAGCCCCGTGAGAGCGCCCAAGCGAAAGCTACCCGTGTACTTCACAGTGGATGACACTCTCTTGTACAACGCCTTCCATGCTGATTTTGGCCCGCTCCACATTGGCCACTTATATCGATTTGCTGTGCATTTCCACGAGATCCTCGGCGATCCAGCTAACACAGACAGAGCTGTGGTTTTCTACAGCAAACCCGATGGCCGCAGCCGCGCAAATGCTGCCTGCTTGGTCGCATGCTACATGGTTCTCATTCAGTCGTGGCCACCTCATCTAGCACTTGCTCCCATCGCCCAGGCGGATCCTCCGTATATGCCATTCAGAGATGCGGGATACAGCCAAGCCGACTTTATTCTAAACATTCAAGATGTTGTGTATGGTGTGTGGAAGGCCAAGGAAGAGGGTCTATGTGGATTGAAAGACTTTAGTCTCGAAGAGTATGTTTATTCTACGAACCACGGATTCCATTTGGCATGGCACTAACATTGAGACAGATATGAGAGATTTGAACGTGTGGATATGGGTGATTTTAACTGGGTTACGCCAAACTTCATCGCATTTGCTTCACCGCAACAGCAACCAGTTGCGCCAATTCCCTCCAACACACCCGAATACGCAGCTTTGCCTTCGACGATAGCTCAAGTGCAATCTTCGAAACTGCCTGTTTCTTTCAAAAACGTGCTTTCACATTTCTCTTCAAGAGATGTGGGTTTGGTAGTGCGACTAAACTCTGAGCTTTATTGCCCCTCATACTTCACTGCGCTTGGAATAAACCACATTGACATGATTTTCGAAGACGGTACATGTCCCCCGCTACCATTGGTCAGGAGATTTATCAAGATGGCACACGAAACGATCACCGTTAAAAATCAGAGCATTGCTGTTCACTGCAAGGCAGGATTGGGTCGCACCGGTTGCTTGATTGGTGCGTACCTGATCTATCGACATGGATTTACTGCAAATGAAATTATCGCATTTATGCGGTTCATGCGCCCCGGTATGGTAGTCGGACCACAACAACACTGGCTTCATCTCAACCAAGGTGCTTTCCGCGAGTGGTGGTTCGAAGATAGCATGCGCGAGCGATTGGCGTTGACGGCACCAGTGACTCCTGGCCGACAGGTCGTCAAGCAACGATCCAGCAATGGACAGACAGTTACTCCTCCAAACGCAGGCAATTCAAAGAGGGCAGCCCTCGGAGAAATCGACAACAACGAAGCTGGCAATTATCATGCTGATGAGAATCTGCCAGCGCCGACACCTGGACAACCTCGCAAGTCTCACCGCAAGGATTCGCGCCACCACCCGTATGCCCGCAACGTATCCGCGACGTTGGCTGTCAACAGCGAGACCGAGAAGGATCGGGCCTCTCCCAAGCGATCTGGGCGTGCAGGCACTGAACACAGCGAAAGCGAAGAGGAAATCCAAATGCGCCTGCTTGCAAAACGGACATCCAGGTCACCTAGTGCTTCTCCAAAGGCACGGTCAATCAGTTATTCCACCACAGTTACTACTAGCTATGAACTGCACGAGGACAGGGAAAATTGGATTGAGTCTGCGGTAGTCACCCAGAAAACCCCAGCAAGTGCCAAAACTCCTATTGCAGTTAGCAAAGTACGATCAAGCCCACGTCGAGTCACCGATAGCAAGAGCGAGGTGAAAGGCGTTCGCAAAATCAGTGGCCGAGTGGGCAGTATTGGCACTGCATCTCCAACCAGAGTGAAGTAAAGGACCGCGCTGGTTGTTCGTTTAACGAGCCACGAATATGACCCAATCTATGCCACTGTTCTACCGGTACAATTTCGTGCCTAACATTTTGTCCTTTCTTCTCTTCTCTTTTTTCTTCTTTTTTGGAAATGGATTCGGTTTGCGTGCAAGAGGCTTTCAATTATGGGAATGGGATATCTCCGGCGTTGTGGGACCTTTACTATTATTCTTGTTTCCGTTTTTCAATTCTTCTATTTATCATCGTTGACGAAAGAAACCCTTTCCAGTTACTGAAAAGCCGTTTTGTTCTTCGGCCATGATCGTTGGTTTTCTTCTTGTATTCTTTTTCTTTCTTGCTGATGACCGAGTTGATCTTTTCATGCTGCATGGAGTTTGTCTTCATCTCATCATTTTACCGTGTACTGTATACAATCATGCCCTAGCGATGACTGTTAGACTGTTCGTACGTGAGATCAAATTTCAGTAAAAAAATTAAACAAAAATATTTCTATAATACTTCTGAATTTATTGATTTCTAAAGGTAACTCTTGCCCTCCAACCGTTGCACGTCTGGTAGTTATGAGCAGCTATATGAACCATAGCAAATTGTCCACTCTAGTCAGCATGCTATCACAAAATTCCTATATCTTTCCATCTCTGAGGAATTCTTGATAGTGTGATTATGTCTCTTCAAAGCTCATGAATGGATGATACACAAGTACCCTAGATGCCAACAGCGTTAGAACCACCAAACCAACACTCACACAATAGAACAAGAGAAGAAGAAAAAAAACTTACCATCAACTTGCAATCCCTAACCTCACCTCTAGCAACACCACGGCATACACTCGACTTGAAATAGCGCATAAAATCCAACACTGAGCCATAGAAATCCTCTTGCCAAACCTCATCCTTCTCGCAATCCATTGCACTCTCCCCAATATGCTTCAACGACGACGCAACCTTTCGCAACGCCTTATCACGGCACTTCATGGTACTTTTATCCAGCTCCAGACACAGGTCTCGACGACCACTGCACTCAAAGATCTCGCGCAGATATTTCATATGCGCCGATTTGGCGACACAGGTAGGCTTATATTGTATGGAGATCAGTTCGGGCACCACGTATTCAGAAATGTATTTTCCGTCGCTGGGCCAAGTGCCCGGTTGGCAGCCCATGTCGCAAATTTGTTGCCATTCGATCGAGATTGCGTCGAGGGAGGGTTGGAAGGGGTTGGATTCCCCGTACTCGTCCTCTCCAGTGCTATTGCCATCGCCGGTAATGGGTGTTTCTGTGTTATTGCTGTTGTTTTGCTCGGAAGAGGAGCCGCTGGTTGCTATTGTAGATGTTGATGAGCCAGTTGTGTTGGCATGGGTGGCCGTTGTATAGAAAAGGAGGGCTGAAAGGAGAACTGAGTAGAGCTGCATGGTGTTGACGAAAGCACGTTGTATGTGAAATTTGGTTGGAGATGGAAAAAACTTTTTAGAGAAAGAGAAATAATCTGAAGGCGAGAAAAAAAAAAGTATATGTGGCTTCATGCATTCTTTGCCCTTGATAATCTTCTTCCTGGGTTTGTCATGCCTTGTTTGTTTCTGGAATGCGGGTAGCCAGCCCTAAGGACGAAACCCTAATCAATGCCACATTCGACTACAGTTTGAAAGCAATGGATTGCCTTAAATTTCTGTAATAGGAGTCATAGTATCGAGGATGTATGACTTTGTCCTTGCGTGTCGATATGATCTGATCACAGGGGTAAAACAATGTGAAGGGCGCCTTGCAAGGGCGTGACCAGCCATCGTGTTTGTATAGCCCTTGATCGGGTAGGGAGGAGAGTTTGACAATACCTTGCAAATAATTATTATTTATACTTTGAATCCATGTAAAATCTCCATCATGAGTCCAGCCTTTGGAAGGGTTGATAAAATTTCCTCTTGTGGCAGGAGCCAGCCCTAATGTTAGCCCTAACCCTAAGTTCACGACTGGCCGGCGGCAATCAACCCAGACAGTCAGCAACTATATGCCACCATGACATCACTCCTCAATCATTTCAATGTATGATTTAATGTGGAAAAGAGCTGCTACTCTTCAACATCACTCAAGAGTCACATATTTGCACATTATTATACCGTACCGATTCCCAGCTCGATTATTTTGCATCTACAACTTTTTGATCAGAACGACCATGGTGAAGTACAAACCAGGACAGTGGGTTGAATACAGTCCTGTTGACAGTATGTGCATCATTTGGAAATTCGACCTCTTGCGTTGGAGTATTTGTCGACTAATCTAACCACATCGCCATGCAGATCCATACAGACACACTGGAATCATTTCGGAACTGGTCAAAGATGACGAGGGAAATGCTACGGGACAGTATAAGGTATTCTCTATCTTATTTACCATTCAACAAGCACATAGAGAGCCCCAGACTAACAGTGTTCAACACTGGCATCTAGGTTAGAGAACGTGACTTCCAAGACCGCATGCATTTGCACACCGTGAACGAGCGATTCATCTATAGGGTGTTAGAGAAACAGCCATAGGAAGGGATATAACTTGTATTATCAAATACAATGCACTTTTGATCCGCTTTCCAAGTACTATAACAAAAGCTGTTTCTATCTATCTGTTTCAAGAGTCATACATCGTAGAGTTAAAAACTTATCATTATTGCCAGAGATCCTAAGCCTATCGGCACTTGAAAACAGTCCACAGGAGTATAATGACTTTAACTGACTACTATTCATGATAACTCGATTCTTCCTCAGTCATCTTGGAGTCTCTCTGCGTCTTCTTGGCATGTTCAGCAGCAACGAACATGCCGAGCCTGGATCGGTATCGTACCTGGCGCATATAATTCACCTGATCTTGCCCGGGGCTACGTACCCCCGTGCCAAACATTTCTTCATCAGAACCAGAGTAGATACGAGTAAAGGCCCAGCCCATCGACGCAAGGAGTATGCATCCAATAAGAGAACCGATGACTATCAGATTGACTTCGGTAAGACTGAGGCCGCCGATGTCCCGCCGGCCCAGGTTGGAGATTTTTGACGTGACTGGATCGAGTAAAAAGGTAGGTGCCATGTTTTTTTTTTCTGTTGTCTTCACTGTTAATGCGTTGAGAGGGAGTGTCTTGCTCTGTTTTCGTGGTTGTATGTAGCAGGAAGTTGAAGAGTATTTGGCTTTATCGAAGCAGATGGATTCTCTGTGGTGGCGATTTCAATCAAGTAACAGGAAAAGAGGTGTAGAGAGTGCAATGTTCTTTCGGGATGCCGTGTGGTAGCGAAGGACCGGAATGACTGGAAGAGCAGTATAGAGAGTGTCCTGATACAGAAAAGAGTGCTTCTGTCTAGCAAATGTGTTGTATTCAAAAGAATGTAGGTCGTAGCACTGAAATATGGCCACAAAGTTAGGTAAGTAGGAGAGAAGCTGTGAATGAGCTTCAGAATTAGAATCAGTGGAGTGAATATGATCTAGGTAGTATTTATATTAATAATTCTTGCCCACCGAATTTATGATTGGATTCTCCAAGCCACAAATAATGGATTTTCTCGCCTTCTTGTTTCACCCATGCAATGCCAAGTAAAAAATCACCAGCCAGGTAGGACTAGATGCTCTCAAGAACCCAATCAACTAAGCAGACAACGACTGAGCCACAATCTAGACATTAGACTGGGGTGAGTAGCAGAATATCATCGATCCTGCTCAGCACGCTGAAAACGGGAATGGCCCAATAAGATGTTTGATTTGATTCCACACAAGACAGCAACAGCCATTTGCTATTGGTTCTGCCCCTGGTATAGAGTATGAGAGAAACTGTACACAATGGGGTGCTGCAGGACTTCTTCTGGACACCCATATTATGATATGCACGCAAGAATTTCGAATTTATATCCCCGCTATCCCGATAACATATTGCTGTCCCGAATACGAGATTAGCGTCATGGTCCCACAATGGGTAGCTAGCAGCTAGCTATGCGTAAATGTCAGAACCTCCCCTGACACTGACAGACACTGATTTTTGATCTCGCACATTGTGAGCGAACATCACCGTGGCCATTAGTGAGCATTGTTGCATTGCTTGGATATAATGGTGTTCTTCATTTAACCTTTATAATTACAATCTTTCTTCTAGGATAGTAGTTGCATTTATGATTTTCTTCGATACGATACAATGATGGAACCACACATAGGTTTATCATTGTCCTGCCGCTTTATGCTCACGCGTCGAACTATTCTTAGAATCTATATCGGTAGATTCGGCAGTACATTAGTGTGCCTTTAGGTGATTTAGATTTTTGGTCCCCTGACTAGATTGAATTCTCTCCTGTTTCTACGTATTGGCCGCATTTTCTAATACAGATAAAGTTCCGAATACGAGCTGACCCACGGCAGATCTGGTCCCACCCTAGGTAGATTTATACATACGTAATACATATAAGAATTATTTTAATTGGGCTTATTGTCGGAAACTTCGTATCTCTCGGATAGCTAATAGCAAACGAAGGTATTAGGCTTTTGAGTACGAAAGGTTCAATCTTGTCTAACATATCCTGACGCTGTCTGCTAGTCTTTTTGGTACATAGAAAGGGACATAGCTTGTATTATAAAATGCAATGCACTTTGGTTCGCTCTATAGTACTATAATACAAGCTATTTCTATTACCCTGTTTCCGGGTCCTTACCTAGATACATGCCATCATGACACATTCTTTGTCGAGATCAGCTAGATATCAATAAGACGATATGCTATTCAGAATTTGCGCAAGCTCGGTTTTGAGTTCTCGGACTTCATCTGCCAGCTGTGCCTTGAAATGGCTCTCTTTTTCCGCATTTCCATGGTCGTGCACCTCACGATCCCTACTACCTGCTGGAGCTGCTGGCGGAATAGCCATAATAATATCATCTTCGGTGCGACGAAACATCTTTTCAGAGACAGAAAGTAATTCTCTAAAAGCTTTGTTGATAATATCCTCTAGATCGCCTCTTATTTTGTGTGAAATGCACGCAAAAAGTGTGCCATCGGTGATTTTGCCTTGAACCACGGCACGCTGTTTTGCCTTTTTACCAGTACCTAGAAATTCGAGATCAGTTTTAAAAAAAGTCACACAAAGTTGCGAACGAAGAATGAAATGTCTAACCAAATATTTGGGACGCAGCTCGGTACGCTGGGATCATTTCTTTGACCATATAGGACGTCTCATTTGGCTCGGATGCCTGACTGCGGATATATCTGAGTAGAGTTAGCAAAAGGGAAATGCAAAGCGACTTGAATCTGGCCGCGGTTTCAAGCCGTCTAAAACAGTAATAAAGCTTACCTGACGTCGCGTTCAAAGGTTCGCTGAATCAGACTGTATTTGTATACAATATCTGGACTCTGCAAGGACACTCCCACAGATAATGTCGGGTCAAAATCTGAGATAACGAATAATTAGATATGATCAGAGACCAAAAGAGCATGTTAACTAACCTTCAAGATATGACTCAAGATATCGTAAACTTCCAGTGATAGACTGCAGAAAGGCTTCAAAGATTTCCGGGATATCTTCTTCGAACAATTCCCATTGATATGCCAGCTCCGACCTCATCTTCCAATTCAACTCACCATTCCAGTTTACTCTTTTTTTACGGCGTGTCGAATGATCGCCGTTGTGCAAACACCATGCATTGTACTGGGCTGCAAAGAGATTAGCAAGCAGAATATCAGTTGACAGTCACGCCCCCCTTCTGTCTTTCTGAGCATGGTAATGATCTTAGAACTTACTCCAATTCCACTGAAATTAACAAATCCATTAGCATACTCTTTTTTTTTTCAAAAGAGGAAGATGTGACGTACTTCATCCCATTCAAGGCACTTTTTTTCTGCAGCATCCTCCCAATGTTCACCTCGTTTATCTGTTGTTGTCGCAAACAAAGTAAGCTTTGTAGTATGTTACCTACTCGCTGTATAAACCTACCTAGTAATTCAAGAATACATTCCCGGAGAGATTCGAGAACTTTTGTCTTTGAGCTATCGATTTCGCCGACAATCTGCTGGCCGTTTAGATTTGAAAAGATAAAAAGGGAAAAAGAAAGATTCCATACCTTTGCCTGTGCATCCTCCACAACTTGGTGATCCAGCTGGCGGGAATTTATAATATCATTTTCAACAGTCGGAGAAACAGAAATAGGTACCGATGTTGTCCAGAGATCAACCGAGTTAAGCATACTGGGAATTTTGGATTGCAAGAAATTCTTTGCTTCCAGAAGTCTGGCGCCAGCCACTGCTGAATGGCAGAACCGTCTTAGTTCAGGAATTCCACTGGCGCGAACCATGGTGGCATCTCCTCGGTCTGAGAACTTTTTGTACGTCTTATTTGAGACACAGAATACTTCTAGAGTCCCGCCGGTCATTTTTGGAGCATACTTCTTTTGCAGCCCTTTCGTAACGTGCTGGTTGCGAGCGTCAATGAGGAGAAGCTTTCGTCTATTGACAATGATTAATATCATGTCTACGTTAAATATCGGTGTTCATTCACTAACCTCTGTTTCAATTTCTTTGCGAGAAGGTATTCTCCCGCCCCCTTTGCCCGATCTAGATCGCTATCCAGCTGGTCCATTACGGACTGTTCGATTCTCTTCCCAAGACCACAGAATTCTCGTTTTGCCGCATCCTCGTCGATTTCCTGTCGTCGTTTAGAATCTAAAACCGATAAAAAGAAAATGACGAAACAGAACCTACCTCTGTCATTGTGCACACAACGGCCAAATGGAAGTTTGTTGGTGCGAAATTGTCTTCCAAAGAAATGTGTCGAGAAAGAACGGAGAGTATCGACTCTTTGACAGAATTGTCTGTTTGTACCCGAGCTATCTTTGCGACGATGAGGACATAGTCGCTCTTCATGAGATAGGTCTGAGTTGCTTGCACCCTCGCTAGATTTGTGTCTTGTAAACCTGGAAGGACTGTTAGCGGTGTTCTGTTTTTTTAACTTTCGACATTATTTTTTTTAAAGATCATATACCAGGTAGATCGGCCAGAACAATGCCGGTCTTTAGGAGTACCGAATTGAGATATACTCTAAGGCACAAAGGTAAATTAGTGAGTCCGCAATTTAGTATCCAGGACGTAATGCATACCGGATAATTTTGGTAAAGGGCCAGAGCTTGTCCTGCATAAAAGCATTGGTCTTCTCGCAGCATTCGCCAGCACTCTCGGCTGTTGATGTCCACAACCCGTCACCTCCTCCGTGTGGCCATGAAATACCTCTCGCCCATTCTATGAGCTTATTTGTCACCCTATCCAAAGCCCCTCCTGACTGTTCTTCCAGGAACTGCTCGTTGAATTCTGTCTGATGTCCGAATGCGGCTTGAAGTGCTGACCAGGCTTTCTCCGATTCTCTCTGAACACGAGTATAATCCTCGGCAGACACTTCGTCACTATTGATATCTGGATGTAATATCTGGCGGTAGTTCCACACTAGCTCTCGCAACTGTTCCTCAATTTGGTCTTGAGAAAGATACTCTACTTCGATAAGAATTGGAGCTGTTTGGCCTTCTTTTTGTTGTCGGTATTCGGTAACCACAGAGGTACAAGCTGATCCTAGATCGGACTAAAAGATTTCTAAATTAGAGAAACGGCAAATGAATTATAAAGAATCATCTCTCTCACGGTCTTTGCAATTCCCGGATAATGAAGCAGCGAGTTTATCAAGCTACTTTTACCTAGTTATAGTTAGCTTAAATTACCCATCTAAGCATGAGAGAGCCCCCTAGTATCCTTACCTTGGCCCGAATCTCCCAAAATGGCAATTGTTCTTGTGTCTGAAATGTGAAACGTAGACAGAGATTCGGCGTCTCTAAGAAGTCTTTCTAGGTGACTTTCTGGCTCAAGAGAGCCCTCGAATTTTTCCATTGCGGCGACTGCGCCTTTTGCAACACCGAGACCTTTCTGTAATGCACCCTGGAATACAGGGGTAAAGAACGGCCCCGTAGGAGTCTCCTCATCTCTGACATCGTAAGGAGTAGAAGAAATGGAGTTATCACTTAGTTCGCTGGGTGCCGAGACATCGGAGATCGCTCGTCGGCGAGGACTTGACGTCGGAGGAGTTAAGAGCGAGGGCTCCGGCGGATGAAAAAAATTGAAATCAAGAACTGACGCTATCCGTGACGAAAGGTGACTTTCCTCTGCTTTGGGCAAGGGGCTACTAGAGAGCTCCACCGGAAAATTGGGCGGCGTGGAAACAACACGACGATGTTGATCTGCTCGTCTTTCTGCAAGGCTAGGTAACGGAGTGGTAGTATCCAATTCAGGTGGGAAACATCCTGGAACTGAGAGGTCCGTCTCTTCTGGCTCAACAGATGGCCTAGGGGTAACATTATGAAGCATTCGAAATGTGAATACGTCTCCTGCTTCTTCTGGTCGTTGTGGCGCATCAAAGAATTCTTCTTCTTCATCTTGTTGTTGTGGCGCCTCAAAGCTGTGTACACCAAACTGGAAAACCGGTGGTGCTAGTGAAGACGTCGCTGTCGATGATGAGTCGCGTAAAGAAGGAAATAACCAACCTGGGGACTGGCTATCTTGACTTCTCGGTCGTGATGGGAGGTTAGTGGTTGGCAAGCGAGATGATTTACCACGTGCCCAGTGTGGCGGCGCCATTTTGTCTTGATTTAACCCGTACTTTCTTTCTGTTCTTTGCTTGGAGTAAATCAGAGAGTGAAAAGAAAAGTTACAACTTTCATTCTACATTCTTCGGACGAGGGGATTATTTCCCTGACGCAAGGAGGAGGAGGGGTAACTGCTGCGCCGCATTTGGGCTATAGACCCCTGTCTCCCTACAATCACCGGTGTTAGGGCCCAGCCAACGGACCCATTTCCATATTGCGCTTCCGTAACTAAAACGACCCTAGACAAGAGACGAAAAAGCAAATATGCCCTTCCGTTGCACATAGTACTGGATTAGGGTCGTCTAAGTATAGCCATCTAAGTATAGCCACATAGGTAACCTCATAACGCAGGGACGCCTCGCAGGAATGGTCTAGCTGGTCAAGGATAGCTCGTTACGTAGTATTTTCAATGCTTTGACGCCGCTTCAAAGCTATCTGCTAGTCTCGCCTTTTGTTAGCTTAGCAGCCAAAATAAATTGGACCAATTCACAACGAGGAATTACAGTAACTTTACTTAGGTAGAAGCAAGGCAGACTCACTGCATATGGGGCTGCGTTCTTGATGCAGTTGAATCCGCCGAACCTTGTGTAAAGTTACTAAATAAAGCCATATCGACGCCTTGTAACGTCCAATCATTTACATCCGCTGCCAGACCAGGAACGAGGAGATAGTTATCTTGCGTTCCGTTGACACTAAAAGGTGATAAATGTTCGCCCCAACTTGCCGATCCGGGCTGGGTGGGTGGTTCTATCTGGCCGAGATACGAGGGTGCCGTTTGCCAGTCAGTATTCACAGACTTGGTGGTGCTGATTTGATAGCCAGCTGGGAGAGTTACAGAAACCATTTCTCCTTGCTCATCCGGGTTGAGTGGCAAGGATGGTTCACGGAGAACAACAAGGCTGTCATAAGGTTCCTCGGAGTGCATCTGCGCCGGCTCCATATTGTCGGAAACAGTAGGACGATGCTCGATCTGGATGGTGCCAAAGTACGGAATATGTATACGGAGTGTGTGAGAAGCTTCACTCGTGTTGCCAATGCATCGAGACTCTTGCTTATCATCAACGTCTGAGGAGGCACACACATGATAACAGCTACCTTTGACAGAATTATCCTCGATAGCGAGTAGTGGCCGGAGGATACTAGAAATTTTTTGGGCAACGACATCATGACTTTGAGCCATTGTATCCATGATTTCGAGAGTGCGTTCGAGTAAACCGCGATCGCTCAACCATTGATGTTGAAGGGATTGAAAACTAGTAACACCTTTGCCGACATCGGTTTTGTGCTGGCGACGAGCTTCAATATGCGCGAGACATAGGGTTGTGCTTGCAACAAAGACAATGAAATCGACGCCGCGACAGTATGCAGAAGCTAAATTGAAGTTGCGAAAAGACACAAATTGCGTAATGATTGCACGACTGGCGTTTGCAGCAGTCATCTTGCTATAATCGTAACTCGGATCGATCGAAGAGGGAAGCATCATGTACGGTAAATGTAGCTGAACTAGAAGGTGATGGTATGCGAAATGATTCATGAGGCGGACTGATTCTTCGCATGCTTTTGTACCATTGTCAGCAATAGCAGTATGGTCAGGAGTCGTCAGCCACCACTGTGGCGGCATCAATGCTGCAGCTTCCTGGAGCATCCTGTCAATCTTGTGCGTTGCTGCAAGGTTAGTTCGTTCGGCACCATTGCGCTGCAGTATGAGACCGCCAGCAAACGACTCCATACGTTCTAGGCGCTCCACAGCTGTGCAACCGTCTAGTGCTTCTGGACTAGCGAAGGCATTTTCGAGTGACCCTTGAGGAAGTCCTAGCATCAGAGACAGGTACCGGTCTGACTGGACTATGCGGTACCACATATAATCGGGATCAATACGACCTCGTGTTTCATTCTCAAGGATGACGTTTAGCGACCTAGTACCTGAATGTAATCCCATCATCTGCGCCATGACCATAGCTCTCCGAACTGCCAGCCAGGCGCGGCGGAGATTCCCAGTATTGTTCAAGTACATGCTCTCGATCAAAACACATTCGATGCCCTCGAGTGAGTTGATAAGTTCGTCATTGGTCGTCACAAGTCTAGTAGCTGTATTGAATACACGAGACATGATAGTGCGGCAGTCTGAACTCAGACCAGCGAGTTTGTCGACAGAACATGGTGGAATGCCTTGCAAAAGAGCGCTTAACAGTAGTAACTTCCTTGCTATGAGGACTGGATGGGATCCTTGTGGAGGTAACTGTAGCAAGTGTCGTGGAGATTTAATTTGCTCGGAAAAGAATACAGAGTATGGCTGAAAAACTATGCCGTGGAATAATACCGAAATATCGACTCGGACACTCAATATTAAGTCCAGGTCGTGTTGGCTAGGCCAGACTGCTCGGAGGGCGCTTGATATGTCATCAAGATTGCTGGTTACCTGGCTCTCCAGATCCGGACTATCATGATGCATTTTCGAGGAAGGGAGCTCAGAATTGGTACCATGCTGATCATCCGTGGAAATTTGCTTTTGTCATTGTTAGATGGGTATGTAGGCCAAAAAAAGAAGGCAGAATTTCTTACCTCTACGCATGTATTCGCGTCTTGATCCGGTCGACCGCGGCGAGACGTGTCCGGCATATCAGCACTGCTACGCTTGACCAATTCCTCGACGAGTGACTCCATACGACTAAGCCTATCAGCCTTTCTGCTTGTCGGTGCTGCCTCGTCGTGAAACTTTTGGCTGATGCATCTAGTCTGACGGCTCCTACAGCCATCACAAATGGTGTCTGTAGGCGCCGCAAAGGTGCATCGGATCTTGCGCCGCTTGCACTCCCAGCAGCTTTGGGTACCTTTGCGGACCTTGCGTCTTTTCGGAGCCACCCCCGCGGCGGATGAGCTGCCGTGAGGATGAACGTCTGACATTTCAGTATATTTCAGTATCTGCGCGTTTTCCTGCACTGCCATCCTGAAAAGACGAAATTTCCCGTAAATTTAGAAAGAGAAAAGCCGATACGTGTACATTGTTCCTGCAGAGTTGATATTTCGGTAGTCTATGTCGTCGAGAATCTCCGCCGCGGCGGAGCGGAACGCACGGACGGACATCCGCCGACTGCCTTTTTTGGAAATTAAAAGGGTGATCAAGTTATTTTTCTGAAGTGTTGAAACTCATCTCAAGAGACAGGGTAAGCTACTCCGCGGTCGAAGGAATCGCGAGAATATATAATGTAGAAGATGTCTTCCAAGTTAGACACCAATAGATCATCATCAACACGACTTTCTCGCCGTTAAAAAGCCACTATTTTCGATTTACAATGGTTAGGGTTGCTGTTGCTGGGGGCTCTGGGCGTTCGTTAAGCCCACAATTTTGATAGAATGACGTATCGTGGCTGATTCATTTCCAGAAGTTGCCCAGGAGGTCGTTGACGCTCTCTCAGCATCAAAGAAACACCATATAACTATTCTAAGCAGAAGAGTATGGAAGGCTTCTGGAATATTTGCACTTATATTTGCACTCGAGGCTGATATCATGTTAGGAAGCTTCGAAGCACGCAGCCAATGCACCTGAAATAGACTGGCAGGTTGTAGACTACAACGACAAAGCGAGCTTAGTTGAAGCACTTCAAGGGGTTCATACTCTCCTGTCTTTTGTCCAAACTCTTTCGGACAACAATCAGAATTCCCAGAAGAATCTCATTGACGCTGCTATCGCTGCTGGAGTGAAACGGTTTGCACCGAGTGAATATGGAAGGTGAGCATTACCATAACCAATGCAATGTATGAACAAAGTAATTTACTAGATACAAAGCAAAGGGACAATTGATATGGCTTGGCTGTACCCAAAAGACAAGATCAGGGAGTACTTGGAAGAAGTGAATGAGAAAGAGAATGTGAGATTCTCAGAGCATATTGCTCCAATTTTTTATAGGGCATTTGAACTAATCACCTTATCAGGTCCTCGAGTACACCTTATTCCAGCCTGGTATACTTCTAGACTACCTAGCCTACCCTTACAAGACATCTAAACATGTTGACCCACTGCAAACCGTTTTCGATTTTCAGAGCAAGCGTGCCATGGTGGTGGACGGTCATGAGGATGCCATAATGACTCTAACCACAGTTGCGGATGTTGCTGCAGTTGTTGCTCGAGCAGTCGACTACGAAGGCAGGTGGCCGACGACGGGCGGTATTAGAGGAAACAGGGTCACCTTTTCACAAATTCTTGAGATTGGCCGGAGAATTCGAGGTGCGAATGATTTCAATATCTATGTACAGTGGTCAGATCATCGTTATTGATATAATTCCACAGGACGCCCTTTCGCCGTTGACAAGGTGAAAACCGAAGATCTCGAGACCGGGAACCTAAAGACATCATGGGGTCTGGAGGCAGTCCATCAAGCAGTCCCTGGGGATCAGGCAGAAGAGCTTCTCAAGATGGTGACTATTGGTATCCTACTGAGTAGTTCAAAAGGCGCATGGGATGTATCGGATGAGATGAACCAGCTTTTCCCAGATTATGAGTTCACTTCGATTGAGAAATTTGTCGCACAGGTTTGGGAGGGAAAGCCGTGATGGGCCATCTGAACAGTACCTAGGTGGATTCCATATGTAATTGCTGTAGCTTATCTATTTCATTTGTCTTTGTCAAACGCTCGAGTCTACATTTTATTGGTTTTGGCAAGAGAGGCTCATTGGCATTTCGAGAATGAACCTAGGCAAATTTGGGAGAGAATACTAGTCCACGTCGCTAAGAGGCTTCTCTGGAGATGCTTACTAGACTTATTTAATGATTTTCAAAAAGTCATCCTTTGCCATCTTATCTGATGTACCGTTTTAGGGCTACGGTTAATCTCCTATAACACGCGTTAGCCAACTGTCAGGCAAAGACACTATTGACAAAAATCAAACTTCAATCAGGCTAGTCCCACTTGTCACATTTTTAAATTCATAATCTAAAAAAAGAATATGGAGACAGATTGTTTTAAAGTTTTGGGGGGTCTCGGATAGATCTGATACCCGCGCGGAAGGAATTGCCCGCAACCTTTTAAGCTTAATTTAAGTTTTACATACGCCGTTGAATGTCTCATGTAAGTGTCATTTAATAGAAGATGTGATACATGACTACCTGTCATATAGGAGCTATCATTTGACTATATGACCATCGATTCAGCATTAGATGAAGTTTGAATCACAAAACTAAAAACAAGGACTTATCGCTGGGTAATTCTTCCCTTAGTTCTTGACATGACAAGCAACCTGGTTTCAGCTAATAGCTTGGCTAGAGGTGAAATATCGATACTAACGTGTGCAGAAGAATAATTCCTCCCCTGACCGTGGCATACAGAAGGCTCTTCCCTTTCTTTCTCCTTTTGTGTCACCAGGCTAGCTATAGACGGAAAAAGACGCTAACCTGTTTGTTCAAATATGGGAGTTCAAACTCCCATCTTTGAAAGAATAGGTTAGCGCTGGCTTCGGCTGCTTACTCAGGAGTCAGTACTGTTGACAAGTTGTTGATATCTTGATTACAGGCGAAATTTAAGGGTGGTGGGGCCCTGGAAGAAGAAGCCTCGGCCTGGGCCTGAAGGTGCACAAAAAGGCGCGCCCCTCTGTGGAGTAATCTTCGTCTCCTTTTCTACTCTGTGTTTGCTTTCTAGAACGAACCAAAAATTAACTGCAAGAATCACCCATTGCAGGTCCGAAAACAACAAAACAGCAATACAATATGTCCTCATCAACGCTCTTCAAAATTGCCGGCGGTATTTTGTTCGCTCTCCCCGTTGGCCATATCAAGATGTACCTGGACACCTTGGTTCCCCATCTGAAGAGTCTAGGGACAGCGCCTGGTGCATATTCATCCAAAGTCAGTTGGAATCAGGCGAATGGATATTTCATCTTGTCTTGTAATACCTCCCTTCCTTGTATCTGAGTGAACTTATCTCGAGAAGCGGTTTTCGATTTCTGAGCATAAAGAGAGAGAGAGAAAGTAATTTTATCGTTACTGGCTGTAAACACGATGCTAACTTCCACAGCGCTTCTATGTTTCAAATGGGCCAATGAGGGGGTAGCGCAAGGGCTCGAGAGCTATATGTTGGCGGTGTTAATAGCAACTCAATGCTTCGCGGGATTGGCATATGTGAAGAAGGGCGTGCCAGGCCCGGCTGTGGCTTATTTGACCACGAGTCTTCTCATGGGAATTGCAGCTTGGAAACAGGATTAATTGGAAATGTTGGTGCGAGTCATATTCATTTTGACACGTACCTAACTCCGATGCATCGTGTCAATGGGAGCAAAAGTGACTGAGGAGGAGAATTAGATGCATGCATTTGGTCTAGAAACAGAAATGGATTGTATCAGACTACTATACAAATGTAGTTCGCAACAAGGCTGCTACTGTCAGTTAAAAAGATGAGAAATTTGGAAGCCGCATGCAGCCTATTGGGAATTCCCCTAATACCGGGGGAATCCTTGTACAGGGCATCCTACTACTGGGATAATCCTGGTAGTACAGAACACCCGATCCTGGTCACAATAGTTCTGTGACGTGCGACAAGTCAAAACCACCCGCGGAAGAGAGAGTGTTAGATCCGCATTGGACGTTTAGACAGCGAGTTATTTCTGTCAAGTGTCAGTCCCACGCCTAAGATCGGCCTGCAGGGTCCGGACAAGGATGATCAAGTTGCAATGCTCACTACTCAGCCTCCTTTGGAGTCCCCCACATTTATCTTAGCTTGGGCATTGGACAAGAAAAAGTAACACGCAACGCCATGACAAGGGCAAGCCATCTGTGGATAGAAGGGACAGATTGAGATGAACTTATAGCAGAGATTTGTAGTAATAATATGCTGTTGTGAGGGGCCGAGCATCGCTTCAGTAATCTTGGAAAGGTTTTTATACTATAAGTACTCCTGGATCCTCCATCTTCTTCTTCCTCTTCCTTCTCATTCATTCTACCATATGTTTCTTGCAAACCTCTACTCAAGATAGAACACAAAGGCCAGGGTTGGTTTTACTACTTACTCTGTCTTTGATAATGAACGTGAAATGAGTCTTTCAGCAGGCACTATAGTTGGCATTGTTACCTTACTTGTGATGTGTATTCCCGGACTTCGACGATATCTTCTTCGTCTATTACATATCTATGATGAACCAAGTAAAAATATTTTTCGCATTTCTTCCCGATTCATCATTGGATCATCCCTGTTCTAATGCCTATGGACAAACAGGTACCTCGTTAACCACCTCTCATTCCGCCAATCATGAAGCCGGAGGGCCAAACGACACATCCCTTCAGCCTTACCATGAGCATGGTCTTCCACGATGGGAGCCCCGAAGATACTATTATAGACGGGTGGTCAGTGACCCCTGCTTTCTCTTTCTCAACACCCTTTTCTGTTACTTACAACCTCTTTATACCTGCAGGTACAATCTCAAACCGAAGAGATATATGCTCTACCTCCTTGACCCGCACGACAACATCCATCATCCGTTTGCGTCACCCCCCATTCAGTTGGATCATACGGGAAAACTGGCTAGAACCTCGGAGGATATCATTATAAAAAGCTTGGTTGTTTTAGAGAGCTATTCCATGTTGATGGCGTCCTTTGCCACGCTGCGGAAATTAGGCCATGGTTTTTGTACATATCATGCAAGAAGAATCGGTTGAGTCCGATAAAAGTACAGAAACAATGATAAAGCAAGAGTGTAGACGTTGAAATGAAGTTCATTGCAGTCACTTGATCAGCCCTCTCTGATTGGCTACATCGAGGACCTAGCCAGGCTGCCAAATTCCAATGAATGGATCCACTTTCCGGACCAACTCGTCCGATTGGCGCTAAACTCCGTCGCTGGGTCGTGTGGGTCACCTTTCTCCGCCGTATCTATGTCAGACCTCAGCCCTCATCTACATATCATCTCATATTCATCGTCCTTACAGTCTTCTCATCAAACAGAGAAATTGAATTAAAGCAGAACAAAATGGTTGCAATTTCAGAAATCCGCAGGAACATCGTCAACGTGAAAGACCTTGGGTCTGGTCTGGTTGCGGTGTTTGGTATGTCAAGTTCCTTCCATTCAGATCAGGATTTCCCTGGGTTATGGTTAACATCCAACGAACATAGTCGGTGGAACAAGCGGCATTGGCCTATCAACAGCGCGAGAATTCACTCGCTACTCCACTGCTCCACACATCTACCTAGTTGGGCGCAATGAAACCCAAGCATCAGAAATCATATCCGAGCTGCGCACAATCAACGACTCTGCAACAGTCGATTTCGTGAAAAGCGATGTTTCTCTACTCAAAAATGTGGATGTCGCTTGCCAAGAGATTATGAAAAAGGAGGAGAAGGTGAATTTGCTCTTTTTGAGTCCGGGTATTATGACTACGAAGGGGAGGACAGGTGAGTTTTTCCCCCTCTTATATCATATGCCTCTACTAAAAGAAATGTAGAAACCGATGAAGGCATAGACAAAAAGCTCAGTCTGCACTACTATGCGCGCATACGCTTCATCCAGAATCTGCTGCCAACATTAAATTCGGCCGCGTCATCAGGCGGTCTTGCACGAGTCATCTCCGTGCTTGGAGCAGGCCACGAGGACAAACTGGTGAACGATGACCTCGATCTGCAAAAGAACTACACTCTTTCCAATGCTGCAGGTCATGCCATCACCATGACTTCTCTTTCCTTCATCCACCTGGCGGCTGCCAACCCTCGCATCAGTTTCATCCACAGCTCGCCCGGCGGCGTCAACACCAATATTCTGCGCGACTTTAATCCGGTCGCAAGAGGGCTCGGCAAAGCCTTGTTTACGGTGTTGTCGCCCGTCAGTTCGTACATTGGTCTCATTCCGGTGCAGGACTGTGGCGAGAGACATGTCTATCTAGCTACACATCCTGCATTTGCGCCGCGTGACAAGAAGGGTGAAACGCTGGGTGCCGATGGTAAAAAGGGCAGCGGTGCATATGGGACGAATCCTGACAACTCGATTTCCACCTCGAAGACGCCGCTGATCAAGGAGTATTTGGGTAATGGCATGGGCACGAAAGTGTGGGAGCACACGTTGGAGATTTTTAAAAAGGCTACTGGGAACTAAATAGTGAGGACAGCTCACTGAACAGTCTGAATGGGGTTTTTGAATGTGGAATTTGTATAACGAAACTAATCTCTATGTAATAATATCTTATATCTAACTACTCTCCGTCTTCATTTTTCATCGAATATCTTGATGACTTTTATGAACACGTCTTTGAAAGCTCTCGTCTTTCCGTACTTCGAGGCTTTGGCGTTTTTGTTCTTAAAGGTTGGCCTTGGCCCAAATATCAGTCGAAGAAGTCAACGTGCTCACAATCATCGCGATGCCCACTTGCGTCGGAGACGCCGGGATCCATCCGAGAAGACCACCCGGAATCAACAGATCACACGAATCTATGATGAGCGTTTTCACGATTGGCGTCAAATCCTGCTGCTGGGGGGCTGCAGTAGGTTGCTTTTTCTCCTCGCTGCTGGCCTTGCCGTCGTTCTTTTTTGCAGGTTGCTTGGCCGCTACAGTCTCAGTTGCTGGGAAGAAGATGGCAATAGTCGAGCCCATTATGCCCAAAAGCAGAGAGTAGAACCACCACTTGTGGGCCTCGAGGAAGACGTCTTGGGCCCATGGTGTTGGCCATATACCCATTGCATCCAGCTGTATGGCAGTTAACAAACGTTTATATATACGATAGATGAGAGTGACGGGGATAGGTTACTGACAATGGTAAGATTATCCAAGAAGAAATAAACACCCAGAAAAGACCATTTCCCGACAGCAGCTATTTTCTTGACAGCATCGGACTCTAGCGGTGCGGGCTTCTGCCAGGCCGCATGGCCGGTGCCAAAGGCTTCAATGAATTTGAAGAATCTCAAGTACCGTCTCCCTAGAAAAGTGTTAGCCATGATTTCAATAATGGAAGAAGGAGAGAAAGAAAACCCGAGAGAAAAGGCAACGTCCTCTCGAGAGTTACAGCTACTAACCCAAAGCAACCTGATTCTTCGCAGTGGCACATTTGACCGCATATACAGAGTTCGGTATATACGAGACAAAGATACTAGAAGAGAGGACCGTGCAGATGGCTTGTATAAGCCGAAGAGTCTTTTCGATGCCCAGCGGATGTCCATTTGTGAAGTTGGACAGTTGTTTCCATAGTGGCGGGGGACGACGCTTTTGTTGTGTTGCCACTGTCCCTGGTCCTGCCATTTTTTCTCTTATAAAAAGGAGGAGAGGAGAATTGATAGTAAGATAGATTGGGATTTCGGTCCTGAGAGATTGTTTCGATCCCGATGCGAACTGTTAAATTGAAGAGAGAGATTAGGTCGGTGCTTATCACCTCGGCCGGTGCGCCGCTGCGGTGGTTAATATAGCGCCGACTCTTATCGGCTTGCTTGCTGCTAGCTACATTGAGCAGTGTGCAACTTATTTCAGTCATGTTTATTCCATGTAAAATATTCAATGCTAGAGTAAACTTATGTATAATACAATGGCAGTAGAGATTGCATTATCCAACTTCTCAAAACAAGGCCAATCGATCCGTGTATTGCCACATGTATAGTTCTACAAGGAACCACCTAAGTAACTTATCTTATTGTATATGCAGAGAAAGAAACTTCAAAAAAACAGGCAGAAAAACATGAAAAGATCATCGTTTTCCACCAGAAATATCCTGCCCCAAACGGTATCCCCCAACCCTCTCCCATTCCACCTTTTGCCTGGTAATAGGCAACTGCCGCCGCAGGCTCTTGAAGGCACCCTCGGCCAGTCGGCTGAATGCCCGGTTGAGCTCTTCTTGATGATCGCGCTCGACGGTGCCAATCTTGGCCATAATTGACTCTGCAGAGGTGGACGAAAGCGGGAGTGAGATTGGCTTGGTCGTGCTCAAAGCGACATTGCCGTCTTCGTAGTAGTGCACGTCAACGTGGATGTTGCCGGTGATGGTGGTGGACGAGGAAGAGATGGGGATTTGATAAATGGCGCGGTAGCGACCGTTCCTATGGAAAATAAAGAATTAGCAAAGTTCCATGCATAGAGCGCAATGAGCGCAATTGCGTACCAGAAATTGTTGGGAGAGTAGCGGTTGGCTACCAGTACGACGGCAACGGCGGAATCGTTCTCGATGGGGTACACGCCATAGGCGGAGCTAGGGTAATGCTCCTTCGCGTGAGTGGAGAGGGATCGAAGGAGAGATTTTCTAGTGACTTTTGTAAGCAGCCGTGGTTTTATCTTCACAAGATGTCGTAGAGCACATACACAAGGTCGGCGTTTTGAGAGTCGAGGGGGTATGATTGTGACGCGGAAGCTGTCTGTCGGAGCAAGTGGTATTAGTTTAAAGAATGTTGCTATTGGCAACTAATAGAGAATAACAAACCTGTGTGATGTGATCAAATTCAAACGATGTCGAGCTCTCAACGTCAAAGTACCGGTCTCCGTCTAGTCTATTGAATTCGCTCACAACGACCTATCCACTAGCATGTCAATGGAACTGCTCGAAATCATCCGTAGAAGCTGGGCGCAATCACCTCTTGGCTACTTCCAGGAAGCTTCACCGTAGTCAATTGCTTCTCATTATAACTTTTGAATGCGGGCTCGAGATCTGGGATAATGTCCTGTCCGTCGGCGGTAAGGGCCTTGATGTCTGAGATGAGATGACCCTGTTAGCGACGATCGAGCATACGACATCTAGTGTCTCGCAGTGCAAAGTGGGGATAGGCAGAGGGTTTGTATCATACCGGCGACTACATCGGATAGCTGTTAAATGAATGCGAATTAGTGCCAGTCCTCTGAATCATGATGCACAGAAAGCGGAGTTGGAACGAGAGCGTACCTCTCCAGGGGGAGCTCCCTCAATGAAGGAGGATGCGATTTCGACTGCGCTCATTTTGTTGGATTAATAAGATATAGCGTAATAGGTCAGTGACAGCTCAAGTAGCAGGAATTACAAGCACGATGACGATGCTTGTGAAGTTGCGTTGATCTTGCGGGGTCGCTGTCGGCTTGTTGACACTGGAAGGCGCCGGGCGGTCAGTCAGCGGGGACAATTCTACTTCGTCCGCTTGCTTACATTTGGTGAAGGATTTTTATAACGTTCAGAATAAGCAGCATTACTGTGATGAATGGATTTGTGATTGAAAATAATAGCATATGTCTCGCGCTAAATACATTAATGGGTATAATCGAGTAAAACTAACACTAAAAAATAAAATAACACCATACGACACCTAGGCAACCTGGTCTCCAATATGCGAATGAAACACGACGATGAAAGTTGTTGAAGCACGATAGAAGTGAAAAAGAAAAGAAAAAGGCCGAAATATCATTCTCACTCAATACTCATGTTCATTAACCCGTCATTAGTTTCATTCATCCCCTGCAAGCCGATTCGTTTCAATCCAGTTGGAGTAGCGTTAGTGCCAGTCTGTTCACTCAACAGGACAGCTGACTTTGGAGGAATGATCCATGCGCTGCCGTCTTTCACAGCTGAAGCTTGTGAGAGAACAGGACTGCTTTGAACACTCATGCCAGGTGACACGGCACGTCTCTTGAAGGACTCCACATCGAAGCCATCATCACGTCGACGTTTGCGACGAAGTTCCGAGGTCAAGGCAGAACTGACCGCCTGTGGTGTTGGGGAGCGCCAGTCAACGTCTCGTCCAACAGTTGACTGGGGCGTTTCCATTGCTGTGTCTTCGCTCACGACTGAAGATTGCGTCGATATGCGACCTGGAGGCGGTGGTGTGCGGTAGCGGCCATCAAATGACCCCCAGAATTTCTTGCCGCCTGAGTTTAGAGAAGCTTGGTTGGAGAAGTTGGCATCGGGAACACTTCTAGTAGGAGGCTCAGACACTGAAGTAGTGGAAGTAAGTTCTTCCAATTTTTCCAGAGGAAAACCAGGGTTCTGTGTTTCAAGAGTAGAGTCACTTTCGCGAACCTGCCGGATGACCTCGGCCTCTCTTTTTGCTTCACTATCAAGAGGCGCAGTTTCCTCCATTAGAGCCGCACGAACACGGGCAAAGGTTTTTGGTTTAGGCTATGAAAGTTAGTTGGGTTTCAAGAAGAGAATTGAAGTTTGATGACTTACCAATAAATTCCCCCGTCGAGTAACGGCGCGACGAACTACTCCTCGGGGACCATTCTCTGCGCTACCCCCTGGACTGCCTCCTCTTGATGTTCGATTTTCTCCATCATCACTCAGGTCTGAAAGCTGAAGATCGCCAGTCCCAAGGCTCAAACTTTCCCGGCGCGACTGTATAGCACTTTTGGACATTGACATTTCACGGGCAAAATAACCTCCGTTGGATGCTTCGATGCTCTTCATTGCAGGCGGAGATAGTGGCCCTGGACTAGGCTTGTTGCTATTTCCACTGGCGCTACTGGAGCTATGGCGACTATTTCGTGATTTCCGGAATCGTGCTCGCTGGAAACTGAGTAGACTTGCTGCGGCTGGAGAGTAGCTTCCCATCCAGTCGTTCCCTGGACTAGGCACCGCACCACCAAAGGGATTTGATAAGAGCGCATTAAAACCTTTGCTAGCCTGCGGTGTTGAAGTTATCATCATCTCGTCACGATCAGCATTCATCTGGTCGTCATCGTCGTCTTCGCTGCTACTGGTGTCAGACTCTAGCATGTTAACGCTCGATAGCGAACTTGACATGGTTGTTTGGTTGGCTGATGCGCCGCCTGGTTGCTGGGCGAACCCTGTTCCTGGCGAGCCAAACGCTGATGAATTGATGCCTCGTCGTTGTGGAATGTTCACACCGCGACCACCGACGTTGGGAGATGAATCAGGAGAAGATTCAGCAAGTGTTGAATGATGTAAGTTTGTGCACGCACGAGAGAAGTCTAGGCCTCGTGATCGACGAGGTATTGCTGACGCTGGCGAGCCATAAATCTGCGCGGCGTCAAGCTTTGGAGAAAGAGGGGCACGGCCGATGGACGCGGATGCCACTGGCGTTGAGGGAACAGGAGTTTGTCGTGGGACTTGAAGGGACAGATTATGAAGGGCCGACTGGCGGGGTTGTGTCTTTTGCGGTGTTATTGGGCTGCCTGTAAGAGCTATATCATCCTTCGTTGTTGGCGGAAACTCCCGGTGTCCTGAAGGCTGTAAAAGTGTGTGTTTGGCAGCATCTGACAAAGAGCGGGATTTCGGTGACAAACGCGGTATCTGGGAGGATCTGGAATCACTTCCAGTACCGCTGCTACTGTTGTCTTCGCTGTCTGACTGCTTTATGTGTCTCGACACCTGCCTCTGCAGCCAGTATGGTTCTGCCACTCTCATCTCGGACTGCTGATTTCTCACAGGCGTGTTGACCTGGGATGGTGTCGTCGACATCGGCGGGGTTTAAGTACTCTGTCTGGGATCTTGTATTGGGAGGGCGTGAGCAGCAGGTCTGGCTTCTAGGATGCCATCTTCCGGCCAAAGAACAGGTGATATGGTAGCGCCAACGTGAAGCCCCGGGGTCAGTCGGAACCTGGAAGGCTGTTGCTTCTCAGCGGTCGGTGCGATGAAAAGGGCAGTGGAGAATCGGAAAAAGGCGTGGTAATATCCGTATACGCACGATGGAGAGGAAAGCAGGCGAAGCGCGCAAAGTTTACAGGGTCGTAGCTGGCGTTCGACGTCGTCTTGAGTTGCATCAACTTGTCGTTCTCTTCCGGCGGCGCTCCTGACGTCGACGTCGACATCGATTGGACGCGAAGACAAAATTGGCCAATCACCGCGGCCGTATACCCGCCCCCGCTGTTCCACCGGCATCTAACTATTTAACTGCCTCAGGATTGACAGCACAGGGGACCCTGGACGATAATAACACTCAAAAACAATAGACATACATATGATTGCTGGACGTTTATTATTTACAGGAATCTAACCGCCAAGGGTTGGTCCACATGCATGTCATTGGCTTGCTAGGTATTCGTACATAGTGCTGCACGAGAGACGGACCCGCGCCTCCGTGAACTGATAACTCGAATGAAACAAAAAGAAATAATAGCAATGAATATACACTTTCTTCTCTCGTCTCCTAGTCTCGCCTAGGTTCTTTCTCTGGTGCTACATGTGCCTGTTCTGGTTCATGGTACGCTGGTGGTGCAGACGCTTCCGAGTGCGATGCATGGCCTGAGTCGGTTGTGACAAAGGAGTTGGCCGATGAAGCCTCTCTTCCGGGATATGGTGGCGCTAAAGAGAACTCGTTATAATCCGGATCACGGGAAAATGAGTGTGTCTCGTCGAATGGATCAGGGAAAGCACGATTTTGGTAGCGACCATTCGTAGGTTCGTAAATGTCGATTTCAAAGGATTCTCTTTCTTTCACTTCGTTTGCCTGAAACCGTCGTCGGCTTCTTCTGGCGAGAAAAAAGATAGTCGTGCCAGCAACTATCAGAAATCTGCGAGAGTTTAGCCTGGTAACTGGATCAAGATCATCTAGGATAGTTACACTGCAACTACAACCGCTGGGACGGCATCTTCAATAACCGTGCTCGTGGGTTTTTCACAAGCGGCCGAGTTTGGATCGGACTCGTCGCAAGCTCGACGATAGAAATGAGCGATTATATCCATGGTTGCAGCGTATGGGAAAGCGGTAAAGCGAGCGTGGATTGCAAGGTCGGGGCGAAATTAAACTATGCGGCTGACTGTCAAAACGAGGGACTAGACTGCGTAGATAGAAGGATATGATGTTTGGTTAACAGCCACTAGTGATTGACACCGCAGTCTGAACAGGACAGGCAGGACAATGGCAGCCCCCTGATGATGTGTGGTGTTGGTGTTGAGGAGAGAGAGAGAGACGAAGAAGTGAAACACGACTCCGATCGTGGCTGAGGCATGCGGTAACAGCGCGTAATAATACCGGCGTTTGTAAAAGCTCACGAATAAGGGGCTAGAATTCCGTACATTCCTTTGTGGGCGTTTTTTACCCCGTCCGCAAAGCACTTAGCATTTGCAGTTACATCCGGGGCTTAAAATACCACTAGCGGCGCCATGCTCCTTCTGGCGGTGCCAATTCAATCACCGCCAGTAGGCAAGCTTCTTTATTTACTATCGCAGGCGTACGTGCGCGCCTGGATAGACAGACAATGCTCTTTTGCTCTGGCTTCGAACAACAACAAACAACCTTAAAGGAACGCTCTCTTTCACGGCGCTTAGGAAAATAGCACGCTATGCCTCATACGGACTAGGGGCCTCCAACTCTGGCGCCAGGAACTGTTGACGATCAGATCAGCCAATCCACTCGTCGCCTGCGATAAAAGATCCACCTCCGCGATTGCAAACTGTGCTGTGTGACGCGATGAAAAGATGATTCTGCCTTCTACGTACCCGGGCAAAGCTGTCGAACACAATCGGACAAGATAACTGACACTCGCTCACCTGACAACTGCCTCACTTTGGCCGGCAACGACCGGGCGCCTGCCTTCGTCGTTTGCAATAATTCTTTGAGTTTCCTTTGTTCAGCCTTCTCCTGAACCCGATCCGAAGGCTTTTAAGCGACCGATATCCTCGCGCCATGGCTACCATTCCAGATGACACGCTCACCGAGGAGGACCTCGTGGAAGATCTTGAATTCCATCAAGTCCTTTTGAAAAGTCTCATTGAAGAGCGCCCCGACGATATCGAAGGCAAGCAAGACCTTGAAGCGACAGTCATGGACCTCGAAAGGAAGCTCGCACAGCGTCGAGCTGTCCCTTATCAACCTCCATTTGTGCAAGGATTCGAATCGCCTCGAGGGGTATCCGGATTTAATGGTACGGACTCAGAGTCCTCTGCATCCGCGTCTGCAAGGCTGAGCGTCAGCGATCCCGATGTCTTCCTACAACCTCAGCAACACGCTTCGTCTCGTCTCAAGCGCCCTGTCGAGCTTTCTGATATTGCTAGCCCTTTCCGGTCACCTTCTTCAAAACGTGTTCGCTCAGAACGACTGGCCTCCAGTCCATCAAGCGCAGCGTCTTCGCAACTCCCTTTTTCTTATAACGGCAGCGTCGACCATGGCAGTGATCCATTCAGCGACGACTTCTTTGATCTTGACGATGGCGGCTTGGAGGGCCTTCAAGAGGGACAGTATGAAGCAGAGAAGTGGCTAGAAAAACGTCGCGAACAGGAACGGAAAGACGAAGAGTTTGCAAGGCTTCTGCAAACTCGGTGGGACGAAGAGCTATCCCACGTCTCGCAGCCATCGCAGACCCCACAAGCCCAGTCAAACAAGTCGCACACTATCACCGAGAAGATAACTACAACTATGAATTATCGACCTATGAAGGAATCGCCATCATCCACCCCACAATATCCCCCCGCCATGTACATACCCAGTCTCGATACACCTTCAATGCGACACCCTTCTATGGCACCATCTCCTTTCGCGGCCAACTCTTCTCAGGCACCATCCCCTTTCGCTGCCTACCCTAGAAATCCAGCATTTACGCAGCCGAGGCTGCCGTCTGAGGGTGATTTTTATGACAGCAGCGATAGTGACTTGGCGGAGATTTCAGGAAATGATTTCTACCAGCATCATACATCGACGGCGCCTCGTATTCATTCTGCTCCCTATCCTGGATATATGCCTGGCGGGTATCCTCCTCCCCATCCGAGTGCTCTGCGATATCCATCAGAACTTTTAAGCAATGGACACCACGCTTTGGGTGGTTCTCACGGCGCGGTTTATGGCACTATGCCTGGAAGAACGAAGATTGGAATTGAGGGAATTGGATATCCCGCATCCCCATACGAGTATGTTGCTTGTTTCTTCTTTTTTACTTGACGAGTTTTGAAGCTAATTATTTGAAAGTGATGAGCCTATCGACAGACAACAGTCCAATGAAGGACTCAAGGAGTTGTTGGAGAATATTCGACCCGATATCGAGATATTTTCGAAGCACGGCAGCGAGGGAACGCCCAAGGAATTAAATTTCGATTTGTATGAACATCAGAAGATAGGGCTAGCATGGATGAAAGAAATGGAGGAAGGTAACAACAAAGGTGGCATCCTGGCCGATGATATGGGTCTAGGAAAGACTGTTCAGGCACTCTCACTAATTGTCTCACGACCCTCCACCGATCCTGCGCGAAAGACTACCTTGATTATTGCTCCCGTTGCTTTGTTGCAACAATGGAAACGTGAAATTGACAGGCTGCTCAAGCCAGAACATAAACTTGATGTTTTTATTCTTCACGGGGAGAGGCGAAAGACCAACTTTGAGAAATTGAAGAAATATGACGTGGTCCTAACTACGACTGGCACAATGAGCTCGGAACTTAAAATGAGGGATGAATGGGAGGAGCAAAGACGTTTTGCAGAACAAAACAGTGCAAATATGCTTGAAAAAGCGCGCTCTTTGTCCGTTCTTGGTCCAGAGAGCGCTTGGTATCGTGTGATCATCGATGAAGCACAATATATTAAAAATCGAAATACGAAGTCTGCGATCGCTTGCTGTGCACTCAACACCACTTACAGATGGTGCATGACTGGAACTCCTATGATGAACAACGTGGGCGAGCTTCATTCGCTTATTAAATTTTTAAGAATTCGCCCGTACAACAGTCTAGAACGTTTCAATATGGTAAGCAAATACTATTTGTTTAGATTTAGTGGTCTTATGCTAATTGATGCGTTGTAGGATTTCACGAGACCTTTGAAGACTGGATCAAAGGATTTGCACCAAAAAGCTTTCACGCAGCTTCGGGTTCTACTAAAGGCTGTGCTCCTTCGCAGAACAAAAACCTCCAAGTTAGCAGACGGCAGGCCGATCATAAATCTTCCACCGCGTGTAACTGAAAAGGTTCATGCTGTTTTTAGTGACGACGAGCAGGAGCTCTACAAGGCTTTAGAGGGCCGCACTCAACTTCAGTTTAATAGATATCTCAAGGCGGGCACCGTTGGAAAAAATTACTCTCAGGTTCTTGTACTTTTGCTTCGTTTACGCCAGGCCTGTTGCCACCCTCACCTCATCAACGATCTGAGCGTGGATATCAGCGCCGTCACGGAAACTGCAGACTTTGTCGAGAATGCGAAGGCCTTCAGTCCCGACGTTGTCCGACGTTTGAAGGAGAACGAGCCTCTGGAGTGTCCTGTTTGCATTGATGCCGTGGAGAACCCCGTGATATTCTTCCCGTGCGGCCATGCCACCTGCACGGAATGCTTTGCCAGGATTTCGGATCCCGCACTCGCTGTTCAGCAGGGAGTCGAGGGCCAGGCTGAAACAAAATGTCCAAATTGTCGTGCAAAAATTGATCCCAAGAAGGTCACCGACCATTTATCGTTTAAGAAGGTCCATTTTCCCGATCAAGTCTCGGACGATCAGCAAGTGGAGCGTCCCCCAGATTCCGATGATGATGATGATGGGTCAGATTCTGATGATGAAAGCGAGGACGACTCCGACTCCGATCTTGCCGACTTTATTGTTCCGGATGACTACGACTCCGATGTGAAGACGCGTAAAAAGAGGAATACAAAGGGTCGACGAAAGAGCGGCAAGAGCGGCAAAGGCAAAGGCAAAGACAAAGGCAAAGAATTTAAAAAGCCTAAGAAGACACTTGCTGTTCTCCGCAAAGAGGGCCAAAGGAACGCTGCTTCGAAACGCAAGTATTTCAAGAGGCTTGAGAAGAACTGGCAACCTAGCGCAAAGATTGAAAAGGCGGTGGAAATCCTAGAGAATACAAAGAATTCCGGTTCTGGGGAAAAAACAATCATCTTCAGCCAGTTTACATCTCTTTTGGACTTGTTGGAAGTCCCAATACATCGTCGGGGGTGGAAATATCGCCGTTTCGATGGAAGCATGCGTCCCAAGGATCGCAACGACGCTGTGCTGGAATTCACTGACGACCCGGAATGCCAAATCATGCTAGTATCGTTGAAAGCTGGCAATGCTGGATTGAATCTAGTAGCCGCTTCTCAAGTGATTATTTTTGATCCATTCTGGAATCCCTACATCGAAGAACAGGCCATTGACCGTGCACATCGCTTGGGTCAGACGCGTCCTGTTCAAGTCCATCGTATCCTTGTGGAGAAAACTGTCGAAGATCGTATTCTCGCTCTTCAGGAGGAGAAACGCGAGCTTATTGACGGCGCCTTGGATGAGAATGCGGCCAAACAAGTTTCGCGATTGGGCGTGCGCGAGCTCAAGCTTCTTTTTGTAAGTTTACCATTTCATCCATCCATCCATCTCGATCTCTCTTTTTTTTCAGGAATGACCATTTGCTGACTGACTTGATGATAATACAGAATGTGCAATAATTTTTTCGGCTTCATTGACGGCCTTTCTTTTTCCCCCTCTTTTCGGCTTTAATGATTATTTTTATCTATCTTTTATTTGGCAATTGGGAGGAGCAATCTATCTAAAACCTTGATACCCCGAAACTATGGTCTAGAACGGCAGATTTCTGTAGGCGTTGTGTTTTTTTTTTCTCTCTCTCTTATTCTAATTCGCTTTTTGGGGCATAATGCTATGATACCTATTAATCAAATAGAAGCTGTCGCGTATCTCAAATTCTCTTCTTACTTTGACAAAGTTCTCTGAATACGAATCAAAAGTAGCTACCTACCTAGGAATCTAAATCTAGGAAAGAGAAAGTCTTATATCTGCGGTGCGTATAAATTTCCAAGACTTGGTTGGGGTACAGCAAAATTTTTTTGTCCTGCTTTTTCTTCTCTCTTTGTTCGCATCGAATTGATTCAATTTCGTTTCAAGTCATTAGGGCATGCCCCAATCCTCCATTTCACCCTTCTCTCTCCTATGAGCATTGGGACGTAGGAAAAAAAAAATGGAGCGGATATAAAAAGGTCATATTCTACTTTCATTGTATTTGGATTTCTGGTGCTGACATTGAAAGAAAGAAAAAAGGAGACAAGACATGGGTAAATGGAAAAGTTTTAAAAGATAAAAACAAAGAAAATCATCTGTCGTCCTCCTCTCCAATTTACAAATCGGCATCCTCCTCGTCGGGCAGAGGCTGGGCGGCGGCGTCGGTCAACTCCTGTTGGTACTTGGCCATGACTTCGGGGTCGACCTGGACCTCTGGTGGGGCCAAAGCTGGAGCAGCAACGAACTCCTACAAAATCAATCGTGTTAGAAGGTGGACTAAGATGTCTAGAATCTGTAAGGGAGGAAAGAGAACATACCAAGGACTGGTTGCCGACAAGCTTGCGGGCGAGCCACAAGAAGGGCTTCTCAAAGTTGTAGTTGGACTTGGCGGAGATATCGTAGTATTGAAGGTTCTTCTTGCGGTGGAATGTGATGGTCTTGGCCTTGACCTTGCGCTCCTTCACATCGACCTTGTTACCGCAAAGAACGATGGGGATGTTCTCGCAGACTCGGACCAAGTCACCTAGAACAAACAGATAATGGTTAGCATTTGTCGTTCGATAGACGGATAAACCCATCTTGCAAGGGGAGGAGAAAAGGCCACATACGGTGCCAGTTGGGAACGTTCTTGTAGGTGATACGTGATGTAACGTCGAACATGATGATACCGCACTGTCCGTTGATGTAGTAACCATCACGGAGACCACCGAACTTCTCTTGACCGGCAGTATCCCAGACATCGAACTGAATTTGACCCAAGTTCTACAATTTTGACACTCAAATCAGTCATAGGTTCGCAAAAAACCTCTGCAGTTTCGTTGTTAGAGAGATGTTGTTGACATACGGTGGTGAAACCAAGAGGGTGAACTTCCACACCCAAAGTGGCAATGTATTTCTTCTCGAACTCTCCAGTCAAGTGACGCTTGACGAAAGTGGTCTGTTTTGATGGAAAAGTCAGCTATGAGGTCCAACGCACGGAAAACAGTATGACGACGATGTCGCTACGAAATATATGAAGCGGACGCAACGCCGAACGAACGAAGAGTTGAATGCGGGGTCATGCGATATCGCATCATCAATCTCGAAGAGTAGGACAGTTGGTGGCAGTAAAACGATGCCAAGGGTGTATTTTCCAGGTAGAACTTGCCTTTCCAGTACCACCGTCACCGACGAGGACAAGCTTGAAGGTAGGAACTTGCTCGCCCATTTTGACTGAATGACGTGAGACAGGCTATAGGGGGGAATCAACAAAGCGCACAAAAAAAACTGTGGCAAACGCTCGCTTTGCGTGAATTGCTAGCGATGCGGATTTTGGGGTGCAAGTAGAGGAAAATTCGAGCGTGTCACAGAGCTCGTGGACGCAAGGGTTGAATGACGAAGAAGGAGAGAGAAGTAGAATTCCTTTGGTGATGGAATTTTCGACCTGCCCGGGCGGTGACAACAAACGGCCCGCTGCCCTGGGAAGTCACGTGCCGGTAAACAGATTTTGCCCCTCTGTTTTTTTGTGAGCCCCTCCAAGGCGGCAAGGCTGCAAGGCTGCAAGGCGCCAAGGCAACGATCTGCCAAGACCCAAGTAAACAATCACAATCAACAAGTCAGCACCACTGCTAGCTTCTATCCATTTTAACCGAATTATTTTGGATTACAATTGACTATTCATGAGCAGTCCGATGCTCGATTACTGAAAACTTCGCACTTTGCTGGCTGGGCTTATTTGCAGGACGAATACAAGGGGCAAATGCGCCTTCACCAACCCAACCTGCTGCCTTTGACAGAGGCACGCCACACAATCAATTACTTCGACAATCCTGCCCCGGTTGTTCTTTTCGTTTTCGGGCAGCTTTTCGGTGTTGCAGCTTGCCAGGGCCCAAGGGGAAATGGAAAGCCCATGACGTCGGCGGATCGGTCTGGCCCGGCCCAAGCATTTATGCGCATAGACCTCTTCTGGTGATTTACCTGGTCGCTTCCTTGCTTGATATGGTATAGAGAGAAGGCATAGAAGGTGAGGAACTCAAGGGCAAAAAATTCAAAGAAAACAAGACATCTTGATTCTAGGCCCCCGGGATTAGAATCCTATGTAGGTCACTTTCCAGCATGTGAAATTTCCCGTACCGCCTACAATGCAGAACCATCGATTACTCGTATTTACCTGTCTCCAAGCTTCTCGTATGAAAACATTGATAATCCATATGTTTATGTGGTAGTTTGAAGTTTGCTCATCCTATTAAAGCTAGCAGAGGACTATTTCCAACAGATGAAGGCACGCCAATTGAATGCCAGCAAACGATCTCGCAGGTAGATGTTGACGAAGAATTTGGGCAGTGTAAATCTTATTATTCTTGGATCGTCAACCTCGCTCTTTTCATTATTCCAAGTGATTATTGATTCTATCCGTGGCGTTCTTCTGGGCTTGGTTCATATCAGATTGCAGGTATGCCCCAGGAAGCTTGCAACCCTTTTTTTTTTTTTTTTTCATTTGGCATTGGGGCTTTTCATGGAGTTTACGGGGTTGGTATCTCGGTATTTCAATGGGTCTAACAGTTCCCAAAATTAGCATAGGAAATTAGAATCAACTAAACTAATCATATCATTGTTGTTTGTGATAGTGACGACGGCTTCGATGTCCCATTCTAGTATTAAAGTAACTGTTATTAAGGTCCCCGGCACAGACAAAAGGGCAGTTGAGCTTGATATGATGCAATCCTTGCAAGATTGAGGTCGTCCACGTTTTCTTTGCCCTCGCGGTGCAGTGATCAACCTGATACAAACAAGACTGCGGCAACTGCGGCAGCACCCGAAGCTTTATTTCCTTATCTGCAATTCTAATTCCCCCTCCATCAAAGGATTTGTTCAAGTCCAAGTCTATAACTATGCAGTGGTGCATCTAGCGCACAGATCCAATCTACAAGACCTGTTCAACCATCGAACAAAGAATTGATTGTTTCGAATATAGACAAAGAACCCTCCAGTCTTTACCCTCTCAAACCCATCTAAAGAGCCATCAAAACATCCCTCAACTTTGGATAAACAGGCGTCCCCAACCCAGAAGCCGGATCCCACCCCGGCGCCGCCGAGAAGCCATCCGTGTCACAGCCCGGATTGTTTCCACTTGTTATATCAGTGAAAGCATGAGGGTTCTTATAGAACGTTGGGTTCAAAAAGCCCACCGGCCCGGATTTGCCAGCTGCAATCCGTTCTTCGATGATACGATTGACTACTGAAGCCATAATGGGTGCTGCTGCGGAGGTACCGCCAGTGTACGACATTGTGCCGTCAACGTAAATAGGGATGTTGTTTCCGATGGCGGCTACGTCTGGGTAGCCGCGGCCGGAACTGTTGTAGATACCGCCGTTTTCACCTAGGATAGAGCCATTGTAGGATGGGTATGGGGGTGTGTAATTAGCCAGGTAGCTGTATTCTGGTGTCAGTATGATGCAAATCATAAGAAGATGAGGGGGGGGGGGGGGGGGGGAAGGTCCAAACGTAATATAGAGCAACTTACTTGGCGACAGCGTCAGCTTGATACTCGGGAATACCAAAGACATTGCTGAAACCACCACCACTAGACCAGGAAGCAGAATAATATTGATTCACTGGCTCGTTGGCCACAACTTCGGGACTTGTGATAGAGCCGTTCGCGAGGAGGGCGCTGGCCCCGACGCTGGTGACATAGGGACAACTGCAGGTCGATTTTTAGTATAACCATTGCATCTGAGAAGAAATGACAGGAACAGAAAGGAATAGTCCGTACCTGGCAGGCCAATCGGCATTGAATATTTCAAGGGTGGAATTTCCGAGACATCCTTCAGATGCCGCACTGACGCCGGAGTCTCCCGAAGCAATGAAAACTGATATACCGCGAAGACCAAGCTTCATGAACCTGCATATCAGTCAGCTTTATTTCTGTTCATGTCAGAGTGAATTGGTTGTCATACTCATTGCATTGGCGCTCGTAATACGACACAGGCACCTTATCTTCGCCCTCGCCATATGAGATCGAAATCACGTTGGTCGGAGTATAGTTACCACACATGAGTTGGCCTTGGTATCCAGCAGCATCTGGGTAGACAGGGTCGATGCTAGAGTCACCGCACTCGCCGGCATAGCAAGACGTGCAGTAAGACTTGTTTAGACAAGTCAGTTGAAAGAAATGACCAGGACAATTGAACAAAAAAGGAGGGATGCACTTACACCGTCAATGGCATCAAGGAAAGTGTTAAAAAGGCCATGATCAGCGAACCCATAAGTTATTCCATAGTATGAATCATCGGTTTGATACAAAGTGGTGTTTTGAGGATAAATAAGCGAAATAGCAAGTGAAAAGTCCAGGTTCGATTCTCCAGTAACAAAAGTGCCAGGGTCGGCTCCGCCATCAATAGAATCGAATATAGGAAAGGTCCCGTTGGGAACACGAGGCGCAAATGTAGTAAAGTAGTCATTCAGATCGGACGGGCTGTACGTATCGCCCTCTTCAAAGATACCCAGGGAATTGTTAGGCGAGGGAGTTCCGGAAGGTGGAGGGATTTGGTACATTTCAGAAATGCAATCTGGAGTAAGAAGATCGGCACAGCTGGTGACATTTATGGCAGACCCTTTTTTGTGATCAGAGAAAACGGGCTTGAGGGTATTGCTCTGGCTGCGCTTCCTTAGGAATGGGAAGCGAATACCCGGAGTGATATAGTCAATATGCTCTCTGAGGTGCTTCGGAACATGGTATTCTTCACAAGTAACGGTCTTATCACCTGTGTGCGAATCTTCATATTCATAGAAATCTGCATGCAGCAAGTGCTCTAGTTCATCACCAGAGGCGATAAAGGCTAGCCAGGCCTTGTTACCAGAGTGGGTAATTCGAGAATCGTGTATACCAGATGTAACGAGCCAGTCTTTGACCATGGTCACAGAGTCATCAGACGGGGCAAACGTCCGGACAACGTCCTCCTCGGTCCAAAACTTGCCATAGTTTTCTGACTCGGGATGCGATCTGATTAGTGCAGTTTGTCAATACGAAAACTTCTTTCTTTCTTTGTTTTTCTCGTATAAGAAGTTCAATGGGGCATTGTGAAAGTTATACTAACACATCCATCAAAAAGTCATGGCCATGATGAAGATTGCTCTGTTTCAACCCAACTTTGACATGGACACTAGAATCAGATCTAATTCGCAGTGGGTTGGTCCAACGAGAATGAACGCCACCACTGCGTTTCTCATGAACAGCATGAGTGTCAAGGGCTGGACGAGCCGTAGCAATCGCAGCGAGGAGGGCTGCTGCCACAAAGGCAGTGAAGGAAATGAAGCGCGCCATTTTAGCTTAACCTTTCTCCAGATAAAACAGAATGGCAGTACGGGGACCGTCCTATTTATTCTATGTTTATGTCCTGCTCAAATATTTTTACGCGTAGTCGTTCTACAAAATCTGGCCCCATTAAAGCTACCTGACAAGGAATGCAAGACCGACATGAACGTGGCCAATTGTTGTGACTTTGACTGGTGTCCATCTTCCAGTAGAAAGCTTGCAAAATAATTGTAGAATAATTCAAGCCTATTGTGTACGTTGGCAGGTGTTGGAGGCTTAAGGCCTAAACGAACTGTTGATATTTAGTGGAAGACTAAGGGCTGATACGACACTACAGTGACACCTGGCTAAAATCCTACAACATTGACCTTGGGGGATTTCGGTACAAAGTTATTAAATTTGGTTCAAATAGAAATATGATATCGTTTGATTTCTAGGTTGTAATAATATTTCATCAAAAAGAGTGTATACCAGGATACCTAGGTGTTACGCACAAAACGCCAATACTTTGTTTTGCGAGACTGCTCCGCCCAATATTTAATGCCAGAATCGAGAACGCCGCATAATGTAAGCTCGTCAAATCATAATAAACCCATTACACCGGCACCAGGTGACATCCCAAGAGACCACGTCCTCCCCAGTCGCGACGAGGTATTAAGCTGACGCTCAGGTCTCTGGTGCCTGGGCCAGACTCGTTTTGTCGGGTAATTTTCACCACGACAGCACGCTAAAACATTTTGTCAGCCCAAATACGTGGAAACTACCATAGCAGACACGGATTTCTTACCCCTTCGTTTTGTTGCACAACCTCTCCAACCTTTGTCAACCGCTCGTGGTTCACCCAATTGACCGTTCCGAAACTACGGATGACGTCTCCCGTTTTCAACCCAGCTTGTGCGGCCGGGCTACCAGGCGCGACGCTATTCACTCTTGCGAAGGGTGTTTCGGTTATTCCATTTTGTAACGTGGGTAAGGAGGGTTGTGAAGTGGCGATTCCGTTGGAGGCCGTAGACGCAGTTTGCGCGTTCTGAAGGGCTTCAAAATGTGCATGCAGACCCTTTTCCAAGTGCTTCATGACCTCCTTGTGATCATTTCGAAGATGTATTATCCTAGCCCGAGTAGTCCGGACTAAAAACAAATTAGCGGGGTGTATTCAAAAAGAAAAGGGTATAACGGTCTGAAAACGTACTCTGCGCCACATCGATATCGTCGCGGGGAAAACCGTCAAAGGTCGTCAAGGTCGTATCCATCGTGACGCCTTGCTAAGAAACAATCCCAGTCAGTTTGATGAAGCATAGCGTAGATAGACGACTCAAGTTGGCATGCGTACAGATGTCAATACACTGCTATAAGCTGATAGCTCCGCTTCGATGCGGTCTTTTTCGTTCATAAGCTCCGCCATCGACAGCTTTGTCAGATCTCGAAAGCCTGTCCCCGCGGTCGTGGGACCGGAGGGGACAGTTGGAGCATGGATATCTCTATCCATCGAAAGTCCCATATCACGTATTTATGATAAAAGGCAAAGGATTCATCACTATCAGTGAAAAGAGTTGTGTACATTAGCAGCAAGTAGTAGCTCTGCGGGGGAAGTGGAGCCGTTGAGATTGACGCCTGAGGCAGCCATCTAATTATTTCTTAGGTAAGTTGCAAATGTATTGATAACTGGGAGCCTTCCCAACTATGTACATACAACACTCGGAAGAATAGCACAAAGCCCTCCTGTGATTCATATGAAGAAGATGGCATTAATATCTAATATTTCTATGAGGGGGGCTCCAAATATCTATATTAACTGCTGATAGACATGACATAATATATCGGGGAGGGCCTCAGATACAGTGGGATGGCCTCCTCCTGGGGAAATGGCTATGTATCAAGATTTCGTTAGGTGCCTCCATATTCAGGCAGGCCCAGGGCCATGCGTACCTTCCCACACCGGGAGTCCATCGCTTAAGCATATTTCCTCTCCTTAACACGTATACCACAAAGTATCCTGTCGGATGCCTGACGACTCAATATGATGGCCACACACGCTGAGGACGTCCCAGCCACGGTGAAGGAGGAGGAGGACGCCCGCCAGTCAAACGTCGAAGAAGAACAGGACGGACAGCCCCCTCGACTCGCGCCTTTGTTTGAGCCCGGAGCGACCCATCCCTATCCATGGACGAGGTGGGTAGAGAGTCTTCGCTTACGTAGACGAGGTTATCAGCCAGAGACCTACGTCAATGGGTGGTTTGATGACCCTATGCTTGAAATGGGGGAGATTGCCTCGTCGCTGCGAGACACGGCTTGGGACCAGGTCTCTGGCAGGTCGTCGTCGATATTGGGAACCGTGAAGACAGCGAGCATGAGTGTGCCGCCCTCAGTTGCGTCGAGGTCAAGAGCGAATACCCTTACCAGCAGCGTTGTCCCCTCAAGACAATCGATTGAGAGCACGCATTCCAATACCTACGATGCAATGACCCATGCCTCCAAGTTGATGGCTATCAGGCGTCGCCATGTTCTGCGGGAAATATACAACTCTGAGGCGCATTATGTTCATGGATTGCACACAATAGTTCAGGTAAGCGCCTTCAAGAACTTCTGCGATCAGTTGTGTTAACTCTGGATACCTGCAGATTCTCTCAACCTATCTCACCATGAGACCAGCCATATTACGCGACTTGCAAAGGCTATATGACATGCATGATGCTTTCAAGACGCGGCTAGAAACTGTCAGCCCCCAGTCAGCAGAAACCTGGATGGATGGTATTCCCAACCGTAAAGCGACCATCATGAGGAAGATTCAACCCCAATCACTGCTTACACGGAATACGAAGCGGCGAGCTGATGCAGAAATAAGAAAAGAAGGCGCAGATCCGTCCGAGGCTTTGATAGTGGCGAGAGAAATTGATAAACTGGTGAGACAGCCTCTCGATGACAATGAAATTCAGTTCCCGGGAGGCCTCCGGTATACGATGTTTGGCCACATGAACATAGCTAACCCGGAAGGACTTCAGACCGAGAATTTCGATTTATACGAAACGTTCATAAGAACATTTGATGTCCTCGCGGAAGATATCACCATTCTGCGTCGGAGCCATACAGCCGATGGATTCTGGGTTGAAGGCATTGAAGCCCTTCAGAAGTCGATGACATCCTCTCAAAGGCGAAAGGAAAATCATAAAAAGTCAATGACGATGGATGATCTTATCGCAAAGGTGAGTTCTGATTCCCCCCTGAGGCATATTATGACTAAGTTTCGGAACAGCCAGTACAGCGTGTGTGCAAGTATCGGCTACTCTTGAGTGAACTTCTAAAAATGATTCCTGAGGCCAACTACCCTTGGGCGTATTCGGAAATTAAGAAAATTCTTGACAAAAATGTACAGGCCGTGGACCGTATTAACACCGTTGTTGGGGACCCGAATCTCCGTATACGAATTGGAAAGACGACGTCTCTACATGAGCGTCTCGATTATGGCGGTGACCAGCAGACTGTTCTCGAGAATGTCTATCAAGAACTAGGTCCGCTTATTCTTTGCGGAGTCCTTCACGTGGCATACCACTCCTTGACATCCATATCTGGAGAGTACCTGGTGTGCGTATTATTTCCGAGCTACTTCGTTCTAGCAAGGCCTAGAAGCGATTCTCGTAAACTCACTGTTGTTGCTTCTATATATCTGGGTGATATGACAGTTGACACTTTGATAAACGGACAAGGTAAGTAAGCCTTGAGTTGAGAAGCTCTGCAAGCCATCATTATTAACAGGGGTTAGGGCTTGCATGCCTCGATACACCATTCTCTTGGAAAGTTAATTTTCAACACGACCAAGCACATTACGAACTTGTCTTTAGCGCGTCGTCAGTATTAGAGGAGCGAGGCTGGAAAACAGAGATCCTGAAAGCATCCATGATGTCGCCAAATGAAGTGCCAACGATATCTTTAGAGCCACGGAAGTTCTCCTTTACATGTATTCCTTTGAAGCCGCTAGAAGCTGATGGTCGGCCATTATTCCTCAAGCGGCGAGGCTCTATACAAACTATACCGTCGGGGTCCCCTCGTCAACAAGAACAGCCTGTACTCAAGATCAAAAGGACTCACAATCCACTTCATGATAGCGAGGTGCGATTGCTCCACGAAGCGGAATTGACACGCTCTCGCTCAGTTGCAGCAGTCAGTACGCCAAATATTCTGATGACACCAAGATCGAGTCGTGTGAAGTTGGAGCGCAGCATAGCTGATATCTACACCGATGACATCCTTCCGTACCCGGGAATGACGCTCGGAAGAAGTGACTACCTAGGGGGCCATCCAACGATTATGCGCAAATCAGTGATGCGAGGATTGTCGCTTCGGGGGGTCTTCGGTAGTCGGAGAACTGCTTCTCTTGGCAAAGAAACAGAAGAGGAGGACGCCCGAGAAGTACAAATGGACATCAAGGAGGAGGAGGAGACGGTCAGTCAGGGGACTCCCGAGAGAGATATTGTTTCTTTGAACTCCATTCGCCAAAGAGGTGGCAGGCGGGTATCCGATGGCGTTCCGGACGAAGCTGGCGAGACAAGGCCGAAAGGCAAGCCATGGAAGAGATGGCTGTCAATGCGCAGCTTGTTCGACAGTTACAACGAGCAGCAAAAATGATGGATTGGCAGATGGCAGATGTGGGTCCTCAAACGACGTAATTGAAGTCTCCCAGAATTACAGCGCAAATGGTTAGGAATTTTAGTATTATTATTCACCACCACGATGCGCAGTATTATTATGTCATGGCTGTATACTAGCAGATCAATCAGCAAATCTATTTACCCACCCAGTACTATCCCGAAAGCGTTGGCATGTTAACGGGTAGGCTGAATTGTAGGTAACTGATGAGGTCGACGGGTCCCTGGAGATCCGCAGTATGACGTCGACGTCATACATCATCGCCAACCACCAACCTACATAATAAGCTCTCTCTCTCTCTCTCTCTCTTTTCTTCATCTTCTCTCCATTTATCATCCTCCATCTATCATAATTCATCAAACAAATCAAATTTCATACAAAACTCCTTTCCGTCATCAACCAACGTGAGTAATGCACCTCTCCGTGTCCAAAACCTATCGAGTATACCGATAGCTTCCAATTCCGGCGAACTAACCAGCTCCTACATACACAGGCTCCCAAAAAGACACAAAACAAACCTCTTCAACATGCCTCGCGGAAACGACAACGTCACCAAGGTCTTCTACCAGGGCAAGGCCGACGACTTTATCATTTTCGTGGATGACGTAGCAGCCGCTCAACAATGGCGAAATGATCGTACCGTCCCTCTTGCACAGGTTGTTTCTGGCTGGAAGATATTTGTGACGCACAAGTGAGTTTAGATTAACCATCTGAATTATATATATATATATATCTATGTGTGGGCGTGTGGGTGTTCTGACTGTCAACAGGCAAGGCGCACAGGGCATTCTCGATGGCGCAAGCAAGGCCATGCTCGACAACGAGTTCGGAACAACACGAGAGGAAGATGTTGTGCAGCAGATTTTGGAGAAGGGTGAAATCCAAGAAGCTACCGTATGTCTTCTTCCTCCCCTTACTTTACTTTCTTTTTTCAGAAAGTATGTATGACTGACTCGAAATGAATGTATAGAATCGGGAACGCCAGGGTGACCGTAATGTGATGAACGGCGGCTCCCTCGTGAACACTTTCCAGGTCTAATGCTTCCTTTTTATCTGAAAAAGAATCACCCAAACCCGGTTCGTGGTAGTGAATTGACGGAGTCTGGCTACTGTTTTTTACCAGACTTGCTTGACGGGGACAGACACTGGATGAGGTTATGGAATTTGTATTTTTAGTGAGCATGCATTTGAAACTTTTCCAATGTTTCAGGAAATAAATATCAAGTCTACACTTAAAAGCCTAGAAACCTCCTATTGTACTCGAGTATCTATCATAAAATTTTTGTTCGCATATAACATTGGGCAAGGACTGCTCAAACCGTCGATTGTCTTTTTGCCTACTGTTGCGTTTGCCTGAAGAATTACCTAGGGTCTTTGCGGCACCTTCCTGAAACCCAGGTTTTTATCCTCAGGCATCCACGTACAGTCGCTCTTGCCCTCTCTTGCGGGTGCCCCATTACTCACCGCAGACCGTGTTTGTTTGTCTTCCTTTCTACAACATCCAGCGCGGGACGTCCAGCCGTCTAGACGTCTAGAAACCTTGGAGCTGCTACCCCTGTCAAGGCGACTACAACATGACATTCAAAATGTCCACAATGCAAGGCGCGACGCATGTGATTGATCCAGAGGGAGAGGTGATCATAGTATTGGAAGACGCCAATGCTCCATTTGCAGTTTGTGATGAACAGAAAGACGCAGGTGCCAACGCAGAGGCAGGCGCGAACGCAGACAAGGATGAGGATATGGACGAAGATGAAGGCAAAGACGAGAGCGAGGATGAAGACGAGGATGAGGACGAGGATGACGACGAAGACATGGACGAGGGAACGAAGTAAGCCATTTTTGAAGGCTTACAGCTACGCAAACTTCACAACCTGCAAACCTGCCAAACCCATTGATATAATGCCTGACAAATTCGATCAAACATGTACTGACAATCTTTTTTTAGAGGACCACCAGCTCAAGATACCACGAAACATCAGCCTGACACCAACATAGATTCTAAGAAGAACGAGGCTATACGTATCCAGGTTTCTGCAAAGCACTTGATGCTGGCTTCGCCCGTTTTGAAGAAAATGCTCAGTGGCAATTGGAAAGAAGGCGTTTCGTTCCTCGAAAAGGGGTCAATCGAACTCACTGTGTATAGTTGGGAAGTCGAGGCTCTCTTAATTGTGTTGAACATCATGAATTGCCAGAACCACAATGTGCCCCAAATAATCAGCCTTGAGTTGCTTGCCAAAGTTGCTGTTATTGCAGATTACTATGGATGCAGGACCGCGGTATCATTCTGCGCCTGTTCATGGATCTGTTCTTTTCGCGATAAAGATCTTGCCTTATTATGTCCACGAGATATGGCGTTGTGGATATGGATTGCTTGGTGTTTTGCACTACCCACTGAATTCAAGCGAGTGACATCTGCTGCCATGAAGCACAGTGAAGATAGGATCATGCATTTCGGTCTCCCAATTCCAACAATAGTTATCGGTAAGGATTGAGAATTGAGGATTCAGTGATTTGTCATTTTTATTAACGATCTTTAGATGCAGTGAACTACGAGAGAGAAAAGGGCATTCAAAAACTGTTGGCCAATCTTCACCAAAAACGAAAGGATTTACTTCGCGGAAAGCTTGGATGCAGTTTCGAGTGTAGTTCGATCTTGTTGGGTGCACTTGAAAAACATATGCGCTCTCAGGCAGTACTTTCACCTGAGCTGAGAGCCTCATTTCCTGGGTTGCAATATACGAAGCTCGAGAATGCAGTTCGCCAATGGAAAGTTCCAAGATGGTACAAATCATCATCTCAAGATTCCCCCCATAAATGTGTTGGTTCTATGCGTTGTTTTGAACCTCCATCTAGTGCGAAGGAGTTGGAAGGGCTGGATCTGTCTTCATACAAATCAGCCTAATCATATCTGACCAACGCCCCGAAATCGCCCTTGACGATGCCAATCAAAAACCAACAACCTATTCTGATGATGCATGTATTCTAGCCGAGTTGGGACTGTCCATAGAAAGCTATCTAGCCTTAATCACAAATGACCAAGCACGGATTTTGAAGAAGATGAACGTGTAAACTTTCAAGTATCGTCGTACTCTCCAACATACCTAGATATCTACCTCGGTGAGCTAACACCAATTTCATTTGCCATCATCCTCAAGCTTCAAACCAACTCTCTCTTTTCTCTTCTGTTGCACCCACGCCCCCAACTCATTCCACACCTCCTGCTTCTGCTGCAAACTCATCGTCGCCGCCAACCCACTCGTCGTCGTAGCCACAAACACTCTTGCACAACCACCCATATTCTCACTCTCGTCTTGCCATCCATACCTAAACTCCTCTTTCTTAATCGCTTTACCATGCCGCACACGCCAGATACTCTCCCATATACTCTTCCCGACCAGCGCGACTGCTTCCGGCTTCTGCCGCGCAATCTTGTCTTCTAAGATGGCCACACCGGCGTCCATTTCGGCCTTGCTGAGCATGCTGGCGTCGCGCGTGGGCCGCTCGACAATGTTTGTGTTGCCGACGGAGTAGAGTTCGGGCAGTTTGTAGGTGTCGCTGGGCGGGTGGCGGATGGTGGTTATGCCGGAGGAGTGTAGGAGTTTCCAGAAGAGGTTGGATGGGTGCGCGTAGGCGTGGCCCGTTGAGCCAGTCAGTAAGCCGGGGTTGACGCCGATGAGGAGGAGGATGAGGTTTGGGGGGATTGTGTCGCGGAGACGAGAGGGTGGGGAGAATGGAGGTTGGGTTCGGGGGTTGAGGTGCGGTTCGGAGTGTTTGCGTTTGGTGCGTTTGGTGGGTGAGACTGTTTTGGTTGGTGAGGGTGTAGGGGAAATGAGATGATGTGTTTTGCGTGGTGAGGAGGTGCGCTTTGTGAGTTGCGTTGTAGCTGTGACTGATGGTGAGGAAGATTGCGAGCGAGTAATTCTTCGTTGGAGAGTCGTTGTTGTCGTTGTCGTTGTGATGTCTGTCTGAATATCTGTCTGATGCAAGAATCGATTCAAGCGACCCTCAAAACTTCTCTGCTTATCCACATCATCATCATGATCGACAGAGTCTGCCTCTGCCATCTGGTCTGTGTTATCGTTAGTAGGAGTCATTGTAGGCATCTATTGTATCGTCAATAAACAATCGAATCGAGCTCTTTTTCCTGTCGCAAGAAACCAAAAGTTATGGTTTGCACTGTATAAATTTATCGTTAGTCATGCCTTGCAAGATGCAGGAGAAGTTTCTGATTATTCCTTTCGCCTTGGCTTTTTGTCGTTGTGTGTTGTTTCGTATTTTGTCTTGGCTGGTTATGGGCGGGCCTCGGGTTTACTCCCGGGCCGCCAGTGCCTGTAGCCCTAACCGCAGGAAATCTACCATACGTAAGTCATGGTGTATAGGCAAGTTACAAATAAAAAAGACGTAGAATTGTGTAATGTCTCATTAGAGGTACTTCAATATGTTAGAAGAAAATTATAGCAATTATGCCACCATGTAAACGCTCGAAAATAGGTATATCCCCAATACGCCTGCCGCTAACCAACCGCCCAAATGCAATATATTCAAGATCAAAAAGTAAAAAAAAGGTTACACCTTTGGTAACATTGCTCTCTTCGGCAGAGTCCAAGGGACGGCGCACACCACCTGTTTGAATCGTTAGTCCGGGACTTTGTTTGCTTCCGCTTTCTGTTCAGAACATACCTCTCCCTCGCTATAAGCCCAAAAGTACACTGCCATCCCAATCAAATAATACAACGCCACATCCCCAGATTGGTACATGAGCGCGCATGCCAGCGCACTCAATGGGTATACCAGCAGACGCAACTCAATGCTCCGATGAGGCAGCGTCCCAGCCAACGGCTTCAGTGGCCACTCCCACGCCAGTGCCAGGACTCCAAGGACCAGATTGACTATTTGAAGAATTGGTATCGGGCCCACAGCTCCATCTAGATTCTTTGTGACGAAATCCCAGAACACCTTTGGCCAGATGAAGCCTTCTATGGAGGCGCCGACTTGCCCTACATCCGATCACAGTTAGAAAATACGTAGCGAGAAAAAAAAAGGGTATCGTAGTGAAAACTTACAGCCTGCAGCTGACAAGATGATCAGGCGCGCCCAGTGGTTCTTGATTAAACGACCCATTTTGTTTATTGTAGTATTATGTTGATTATGTAGATTGTCACTCGACCGGCGAAGTGAGGGGTATCTCGAGCCTTCGACCAGCGAAGGTGCAATGCAAAGAGAGGGCAGGCGTTGACGGTGTCGTCTAGCAATCGGCTTTTTGTTGTCACCAATCTTCCTGGCTCTCGAATCGCAAGATAAACAGCTTCAGTATAAATGAGCTTGCAGCTTGAATAGTGCAGACCGATATGGATGTCAGGGCAATTGCGAGTCTCGTCGTGGCATAAAGCTGAGTAGTTATGCTTCTGCTTCGATTTGTATATGGCGGAATGTCAAAGAATGGGTTGACTTCGTATCCTGCCTCTAAAAATTTAACGTCAGGAACTCGAGGTAGCCACGCCGCGGTGGTTTTATTCAAGGCCGACTTAAGGCCTTGTCACCGTGATGAGCCCGACAGGCTAATATGTGATGGTTTCTGCACGGCCCGCGTGAAGCACCAATTTTAGCAATGCCCGCATGCACTCGGGAGTATTGTTTACCCCATACCAGGCAGGCGAGTGACATGGCCAGTGAGAGTGCAGAAGTATGCAGGCATCTCGCAGACAGGGTCAAGGCAGGCGAGTCACTGGTCAACAGTTGTGTCACTGATCGTGATGAGACCTAAATGCTCGGCGGCGCTAAGCTGCGGGCTGTGGCCAATAGCGATGGAGAAGGGCATCGAGCGCCCGTGCCGAAGGTGATCCGCAGTGCATAAGCTCGATGTGACCGACGTGCATCGGCCACTGCCCGTGCGCAACTGCCAGTTTCTTCTATTTGCGCTGGCCAATGAGGAGCCAGAAACGCATTGCTACAAAATCTGTGGCTGCTGTATACGAACTTGCAGGTATTCATAGCACAGTGAAGCGAAGGATTCATCTCATGGCAGTTACATAGCATAGAGACACAGCAGTTGCATCTTCCATCTTCTGCCCTTGGACATCTGCAAACAAGATGTACCCCGGACTGAACACAGCAGAGTACGCGTACATAATGTAGCTCTATTTCATCACTGTATCACACTATCACTATCACGGACACAGACAGTGCTTTGACTTCTTCTACCTGCTGCGGCATTTACCGCCGCACAACAGATACTTTTCTCTCCAGGTGAAGCTTCAATTGGCGAGTGGCGAGGATGCTAGTGGCACAGTGAGCGCTTACCTGCCCCACCTGATTGGCCGAGACGGCACCCCCGCCATGGCAGGGACGGGCCGGGCTGGATCGCCGCGGCCAATCAGAGCGGCAAATCGGCTGCTTCCTTTAGAGTTGGTCCTAGCGCCTGCATCGCTCCTGCCGATTGCACACCCCCGCGCGGTGTGATTGCTCCTTCCTCGGCCGCACATTCCCTGGCCATGGCCACGGCCGCCTTGCTCCTTCCTCGCTTGCCCACCGCCTCTTGCTTTCCCTCTTTCGCTCTTTCCGAAGAAGGCGCCGAAGGATCAGAAAGCTAACTTAGTAGCAAGAAAGGTCCTGGCTAACTCGTGGCTCGGAAAGCATCCAGCTTATGGCTTGCTGGATTGGCTCGAGCCGCCAGAGGTTATTTTACTGATCAGTCACGAGTTCTTGTTCTCACCAAGATGCCAGACCAGCAATGGCTCTGGCACGGTGGCCGTCTGATTCATCATTCATGGCATCCTGCTGAGCCCCGACTGAGTGTTTCCAAATGCTGCATAGATACCGAGCGAGAGGATGGCATTTCTTATAACAATACATATATGCGAGACAAGGGTCATGGTATAAATAGCATCATGCCATGCCATTGGGCTTGTGCCAAGGCATCTGCTTCAGCCTTTTGACCCTGGCCGTGGCTGGGGCCAAGCGTCTGCCAGCAATTCGTTGCGTCCTATCAGCGAGATGAAGTGACGCAGCGAGTAAGCAGCAGACGGAGCATGGCAGAAAAAGGAGTAGCGTCCCAACTAACAGCACTAATAATAGTGTAGTGCCATGCAGTAGCATGAATCGCCAACTAAATTATCTGCCTCCACCATGCCACTACCAACGACGAACACCACAGCAACACCGCATCGCCAGCGCCCAAGCTCTGACCTCAGTCTTCAGTCTGGCAAATTTCCCGATCACATTCCGCCAAACCTTATCGAACCGTTCGCATTCATTGCCTACTCGCATTACTCGCATAGTATTCGCATATCTCCTGATAGACTCTCCCCACAACCGCCGTTGCACCTCTCTCGCCGAACAAAACTTCCACATCTCAAAGCGCCGTTTCAAAGACTTTACACACTTTAAACACCTAGTTGAACAATATATCTCTCAGTACCGCATATTCTTACCTAATAAACCGATCGTCCAGCGCTTCACGCTCTATATTCATTCAAAGTCCTTACCAAAATGTCCTTTACTTGATCCGCCACTGCGGATTGGGTTTTTGAAACGTATAAAAGATCATACGACTTGCGGAGGAGAAAGAAAGAAGCCGATAGAATTTGGGCATACTGCCCCCAGCTTGCTACACTGCAGCTGGATAGTGAAAAGGTTTCAGCTTCTTTCACTTTCTTTCACCCATCGGGATTGCAGGACATCCCGGCCGATCCTTTATAACAACCAAAAACCATTACATGCATCAACCGCTGGTCGGATTCGCCTAGACATATCATCATGGGTCTCGATATTAATTGGAAGTCGCATTTTGCACCGGCCAAGCTGCTCTTTTATTTCATCTTCTGGGGCAGCCATATCGGATTATTTGCTCTCGGGTGGTAAGTCTCTTTGCTATAGATCTGGTCATACATCCCACTCTGACTTTTGTCTAGGTATCTCCAAGAAACCAGCAAAAAGCTTGCAACCCTAAATGCGTTGTCATACTCGGTATGGATATCACGAGGCGCCGGCCTGTGTTTGAGTGTGGATGGCTCCCTGATTTTACTACCCATGTGCCGAACACTGTTGAGATATGCACGCCCAAAAATCCGATGGCTCCCGCTCGATGAATCGCAATGGTTTCACCGTCAAGTGGCGTACTCTCTGCTGATATTCAGCATCATCCATGCCTCTGCACACTACGTCAACTTTTATAACATCGAAAAAACTCAAATACGACCAGAAACCGCCATTCAAATCCACTACACACAGGCTGGCGGTATTACGGGGCATGTCATGCTGCTGTGCATGCTGTTCATGTATACGACAGCTCACCACCGAATTCGCCAGCAATCATTTGAAACATTCTGGTATACGCATCACCTCTTCATCCCTTTTATGCTAGCGCTATATACGCATGCAACCGGCTGCTTCGTCCGAGACTCAACCGACCCTTATTCCCCCTTTGCCGGAAAGGCTTTCTGGGACCATTGCCTGGGATACGAGGGCTGGCGATGGGAGCTTGTGGGAGGTGGAATTTACCTTCTTGAACGGCTCTACCGCGAGGTCCGGGCCCGCCGCCAGACAGAAATCACAAAAGTCATTCGCCACCCCTACGACGCCATGGAGATTCAGTTCCGCAAGCCCAGCATGAAATACAAGGCCGGGCAGTGGATCTTCTTGCAAGTGCCGGATGTGTCAACCTCGGAATGGCACCCGTTTACCATCACCTCGTGCCCATTTGACCCCTATATCAGCGTGCACGTCCGCCAGGTAGGCGACTTTACTCGCGCGCTCGGTAACGCGCTTGGATGCGGTCCCGCACAAGCCAAAGACCTGGAGGGCCTCGATCCCATGGGCATGTACGAAATCGCCATGCAAAACGGGCAAATCATGCCCAAACTCCGCATCGACGGGCCCTACGGAGCGCCCGCCGAGGACGTCTTTGACAACGAAATCGCCGTGCTCATCGGCACAGGCATCGGCGTCACGCCCTGGGCCTCCATCCTGAAGAACATCTGGCACTTACGCGCGGGACCCAACCCGCCACGGCGTCTGCGCCGTGTCGAATTCATCTGGATCTGCAAGGACACCATGTCGTTCGAATGGTTCCAGGCGCTCCTCTCCTCGCTCGAGCAGCAATCAGCCACCCATGCGGGCGCCCAGGGCGGGCCTGAGTTCTTGCGCATCCACACCTATCTCACGCAGCGTCTTGACCAGGACACGGCGGCAAACATCTACCTCAACTCGGTGGGCACAGAGCTCGACCCTCTCACCGAACTCAAGTCGCGCACAAACTTTGGCCGGCCTGATTTCGACCGTCTGTTTGGCGCTATGCGTGACGGACTACAAGATCAGACGTATCTGTCTGGGCTGGGCAGTAGTAGTGGCAACACTACGGAAGTAGGTATTTATTTCTGTGGACCGAATTCGGCGGCAAGGTATATTCGGCAGGCAGCGCAGGATGCGTCGACGAGGGATGTGAGATTCAAGTTTTGGAAGGAGCACTTTTGATGGTGCACTTCTGATGTTGTTACGTATTGTACAGTTGTCATCTCCTTTTATTTACCCTCAGGTGTTAGTTACACTTTTCTTGTTCTTCTTCTTTTTGGCTGTAGTTCAATACAATAATACATTGCCGACGCTTCATGCGAGCTGCCTTCAAGATAATATTTCACGCGTAGTAGTAGCGGTTTCAAACTTAATCCGACTCTCCATCATCCGGTAAATGCATGACCTCTCTACCCGTCCTGCGAGTGCCATCTCGAAGTACAGGCTTCCTCCGTTTATCCTTTTTCTTCCTCTGCTGCTGCTGCTGCTGCTGCTGCTGCTCCATCTTCTCCTCCCTCCTCCTCAGCCAAACCTTCTCCGCCTCGTCAAACACATCATCGTCAATCTCAACGTGTACTCGCAGCTCCTTGTCAATGAGAACATTGTAGATCTTGCGTAGCTCCCACCAGTCGTCATCGTCGTCATCGCTGCCGACGAACAGGTTCCTGGTAAAGGCGAGCATGAGAATGTCTTTGAGCCAGGGACATGCCCTGATCGCCCGGTAGTAGACTCGTTGTGCGGCCAGGACGTCTTTGGCACGGTGGAGTTCGAAGTGGATGTATAGTTTCCAGAGCGAGGGGGATGATGGCGATGATTGCGAAGAAGAAGAAGATGGTGTTGACGGCGCAAGGGCACGCTCAAAAGCCGCGCGGCCAGAGTGGACTGTCGAGCCTGAATATACCGGGCGTGCGAGCTCGGTGAGTATGGCAAGTAGAGACGTGGTTACTGGAGTTTGGTTACTATTTGCTGTTGCCTTTGTGCCAGACGCAGCAGGTGTAAGGAAAACGCCCCGGATGCGTTCATCGACCCGGAACCGAGCCTCGTTCCATGTAAACAGCGAGAGAAGCATCGTGTTGTGTGGGAACAGACTTGTGCTATCGAGCAGGATTTGACGTATATCGGCTGGTCTGTAGGTGCGCTTGGTATTGATATGGTGGAATAGGAGGTGGGAGCGGGATTGATGTAGTAGTTCCAATGCGGAGGACTTGAGGCTCTCTGCGACGTGGGAAGAAGATGCAAGGCGACTGAACGCTTTGTTGTACACTTCAAGAGCGGATGAGAGGGTGAAAGAGGTTGTGAGATACTGCAGCAGGGCAGTTAGATCCACCCAAGCTGCGAAAGAGGTCATGTTCTGCCGCGAAAGCGAATGGTCGGCACACTCCTGAAGGAAGCGTTCGGTTTTGAGACGTTGTGTAGGACTGATTTCTGCCTGAGGAGGGGTTTTCAGGTCGATTACAAAGTCCGGAGCCGACACGAGGATTTTAATAGCCTCATCTACTCTCTTTGAGGCTAAACATTCCCAGACCCAACTGCGTATGAGCGTGCCATATTCCAGTCTTTGAACTTCTGACAAGTTTGCAGCCATGGAAAATGTAGTAGCCCATACATGAGATGCAATGGAGAAATTGTCAGACCGTGTTTCCATTAAGGCAAATGCATTATAAAGTCGCAGACTAGATGATCGTTTTTTCAGCAGAGACTTTGCATACTTTTTCCCTTCGCTTGGATTCATGGCAAATTCAACAGCTAATGCACATTCGGCTATGCTGTCGTCTTGAGGTAATGTCCCGACCAAGAGCCTTAGAGACCGCCGGACCCATTCAGCGTCTATGACTGCTTCGTCGTTCTGAATGATTTCTTTCCACATGGCCAATGACTGGAACCAATTGCTGTCCGCAAACAGGGAATCGGCCGAGTGTAGCATGTTTTGCAAGGGAGCGATATTGAAGACTGGTAGGGATGTGAATTGTTCTGGGTTTTCAGGGCTGGGGTTGATTAGTTTCGCGATGGAAGAATCAGCCAGATAGATGAGCTCAGTGCGCAAAAAGGCGTCTTCTCCAGTGCTATCCCTTGTCGAGGATCGAAGAGAACTTAGTGGAGGTAGGTAGCAAAATTTCAAGAAACTTTCGACCAGAACATCCGTGTCTCGCAAGGTGGTGAAGAAGGGTAGAAAAGCCTCAATATCAGACCACAAAATCACACGGTAAGGATCGTCATTTTCGACAAGATCCACGGTTCTTGCAGGTAAGCGAGCGCTGCGACTTAGTCGTCTCTCTTCCACATTCCACGAAGAGAACAATTTCTCCGTCTGAATTTGCGTTTGGGCATCAGTCGTGAATGCATTTGGTTCAGAGTTTTTGCTACTGTTCCAGCCTTTAGCCCCGGGCTCCCCGATGCGCGCAACTTCTGACTCCCAAAACAAAGCAAAGGCATTCATAACATCATCCTTGGAAGAATCCATAAGTTCTTTCGGACGAAACAAGAAAATTTCCAGCGCTACTTGCCAAAGACCAACAGCTAGTTCCGAAAAACCTGCTTCCCGCATAAACAAAGTCATTCGAAGAAACAGGTACATGTGGATTGCTTCCTTTTCTGCATTATCTTCACTCGATGCGTTGAGCTTCATGCAGTCCAGATAAATACTTTTGCATCGCTCAAAAGTGAAGTCGAGAAACGCGGTTTGCCGAAAGTCTATGTATCGAACCCAGAGGCTAATATAGCCAGGGTTGTGTTTGAGAATAGTCTGCCACTGTTCACCTAGTCTTTTCGATTCCCATAGATTTGCCCCTTCTTCTAAATATCCCAAGAGTAGGCGGTCCTTTTCAGGACTTTTCCCGACCTTTTTTAACGCTTTATCGTATAGTGACAGCTTGATGTCTGCAAGACTGCGCTTTTCAGCTGCTGTCAGTTGCCGGCGACTATCAGACCCAGCCAAGAGAGTGTTTTGGTAGTTGATCACTTCAAGCCAAGCACCAACATCTGCAGGGTTATCTTCAGCATGTCTCAAAAGCTGGGAATTTTTTTGATTGGCCTCTCGATTCCATCGAATCGTACTGCCTTCCTCGTCGCTGTCCGATTCCAGCGACGCTTCCATATCACTCGGAATGTCCTCTTCGGGTTTCGCTTTTCCGAGTATTGACCGGTATGAATACTTCTCTGCTTCCTTATCAGAGACATCTCCGTCTGATATCCTCTGCCTCTTTCGGCTGCCATTGTAACTGAGCGGAATGAAGTTCTTCGAAGCGTCATCATCATCTGAGATTAGATCTTGGCGGATTCGAAAGACGTTTCGTTCTCTCGTATCGGTCCCGGAAAGTATGCTCTTGGTCTTAGAGCGTGCCCCATCAGCGATCCAACCACCGCCTGTACGAATGAGCACTGCGTCGTCACCGTCATAAGTGCGATCAATCTTGAATCGCGCAGGTAGACCGAGAACCCCACCACGCCCGGCGCGACGATACTGTGGTATGCTATAGCGATGTATCGTCCCGTATATCACATTGTGAATGTCCCCTTTCCGATCAATCTTGTAAAAGTCCTGAGCTTCCTCCTCGGGCGGTGGTGGTGGCGGCGCCGCAGGAACATCTTTGAGCGAATCTACTTCTCTCCGAGAGTCACGTTTCGAATGCCGACTGTGCGAATGGGAGCGATGACGGTGGCTGTGATGCCTGGATCTATGTCGGCTTTTCTCATCTCGACGTTGTGTTTCCTCGTCCACGCGACGGACTTTCACATCTTCGGTCGGCGGCGTTGGCTTCGCTTTGAAGCTGGCGAACTTGGGAATCTGCTTTGCCTCCTGCATTCAGGAGATTAAAAGCAGACGGTAGTTGTATGCTGCAGATATTAACCTCGTCGGGCGACATCCATGTTACTGAGTCACAAGCTCTTAAGTTGCGGCGGTGGTTGCTCCATTGCAAGCTTCGGCTAGAGTTGCTGTTGCCGCCGCTGTACCTCCGCGGGGCCGGGAAAAATTTCCTTTCCGGCATAATAATTTTTTGATCCTCCCAAACCGCCAAAGATTGAATCCATCCTACATTTTCATACGACCGCGCTTTCAACCAGCCCTGCCGGTTCCTTGCAAAACGTTTTCCGAAGGATGGGAATTTAAAGTGAACAAGTGCGCTCACTTACTTTATCACCATGGCTTCCTCCCTCGCCGCGCAGTTGGCACAGGTTGCCGCCAAGTCGACAAATGCTCTTGACCTCAAAGCGCAAAGAGTAGCGCATTCGAAATCTCTAATTTTCGACGCAAAAGTCTCCAGATCGCAAGACTTTGACACATTATATCAAATATGCAATGGAGGGTTTCAGGAATTGTGCCAGATGGACGCACGCTTTGCAGAATTCGAGCGATCGTTATTCAGCTTGCACAGCAAGACGGAGGATCGAAGAGAAATGACCGCAGCACAAAATAAAGAACTCGATACTGTTTTGGAGTCCTTCATGGCCCTGGTTGGGGGAAAATTACAATTGAGTCCAGCTGTCAAGGCATTGGAATGGCTTATACGGCGATTTCGGTAAGAGCTCTGGATTTTTTTTAAGCAAGAATTTAGCTAACCAGCCACAGAGTCTACGAGTACAATACTGCTTTCCTCATCCTCACCTTTCTTCCATACCACTCGCTACCGATATTCCTCACTCTATTAGATATTTTGCCGGAGGATCTGACACCGACATTCAATGCTCTTCAACCATACAAGAAAGAACGCGTGAATCCACCCATGGAGGCCATAGTTCGTACGGCAGCGAAGAATACATCCTTTACAGCCGCCCTCAACAATTATACTATTCAAGTATCGAAGCAAAATGCTCATTATCACGGTCTACTAGTATTCTGGTCTGGAATAATGACACAGGCATCCTCGGAAATGCTAAATACCGCGCGCGCCGGTCGTCTAGAAGTCGAAAAGAAGAACCATGAGGACGTATTCATTCGATTTCTACCTACTCTCAATGACGGATTTGCAATGAAGAAAAATTCGGAATTGGTCATCGGCTGTTATATGATAACCGTCATATTTGCTACGAAGGCCGCTCTTACAGAGCATGTCGTTGATACTTTGATGACGGCTGTGGCTGGCTCCTTCACTCAGGAAACGATAAACTCGGCGGTTGTCACCCTAGCAGTTCTAGCTGAGCAAAAGACGGAAACCACACTTCCCAAAAAAGTGGTCCGTTCTCTTCTCAAGCTCGATAAAAACGTCGATTTGTTGGCCGATGTCGCGTCCCAACATAAAGCTTCCAAACTTATCTTGGGCTTGATTGGTGGCTGTCTTGCGGATCTGCAAAAGCATGACCGCATCACCTTCATATCGCAAATTCTTGAAAGAGGGTTATTAGAAGAAGCTTCCAGTAAAACCGCCTTGAAGATGATTCTGCAAACCACCGCCAATGCTCAACAAAGCGGTACTCTCTCTCTAGATGCCCAAACTCGGGTTTCCGAAGTGGTTCAGATGTTAAATGCATCTGAAGTTTACAGACCCCTTTTGCAAGCAGTAACCATGGAAAAGGATATGGATGTGGACAGCTTAGAGCACAGCTTACAGATTACTATCCAAGCAGCGCCTGCTCTTCCTGCTAGCGAAGATGTTGAGATGGCGGACATAGCAGAAGAGAAGGAGGTTGATACATTTGATTCCTTAATCAATTCTTTAGACGAAGAGCCTCTGGCCCCGTCGTCATTCCTTTCAGGGCAAGCCTCGCCGCTTTTTGAGAAGATACTCCAAGCTTTCACACTCGCCGAAGGCTCTACAGAGAGGCTGATCGAGGTATATGAGCTAGAAGCTCTTGGAAAGCCTGATCTCGCTCAGAAGCCACAATTCTTGTCTTTCTTCGTGCGAGTGTTTTCTGGACCATATGCTAGCCACACTCGTGTTACCGCTTTGGAAACAATATCCGCAGCTGTCGACGCAACTGAGCCAACATTGGATTTCCAAGCTTTGCTTCCTTACATCATTGCAGCATTTGTTGACCCGTCACACGCCGTCAGGAGTGAAGCTGCAAAGCTCTTTGGCACCCTTATCCAGCTACAACGCAATGCTAAGGATAGCGCTACTGCCTCATGGGCTCAAGACAGCCTCTACGAAACCGAAGCTAAACCGGCTTGGCTGTCGACCAGTGATGCATGGAAGATTTCCGAGAGTGTATTGCTCCCTACTTTAGAGGGATACGTTCACGATTCCGAACACATCATTTCCACGCTCAAAAAGACACTCTCTGACAAGGATTCCAACACTGACCTCAAGAAACCTTTGAGACAAAATCTTCTACAATTCTTATGTTATCATATCATTGCAACACCAGTCTTTCAAGTCAAGCTTCGTCTTTTGAAGATCGTTAATGGCGTGGATAAGGTTGGTTCCTTGACACGAACCAAGCTATTGGCTCCCTTGATAAATGCATGGCGCGCTCTTTCTGAATCACAAGTGTCCGAAATTTGCGACAAAGAGCTACTTTCTTTAGCCGAGTTGGAGCAAGAGATTGCTGCGATTGTTAGCGCAAAGGAGACAGATGCCGAAAAGATTTTGATCTCAAACGTGGAGGAGTCTGGAAACGGTCTCCGATCATCCTTTGTTTCTGCTGTCTTTACTCGCACTGAGCAAATTTGGAGCAAGCTTGAAGAGGATAGGCAAGATGCCGCTGCACAGCAGATATTCAACATCGCATTCACCGGCACAGAATCAGTCCAAAGCTCCGCAAAAGAAACCTTGCGAACCGTGTCAATTACCGAGCGAACTCTCGTTGAGTTCCTCGACAGGATACCAGAACTCATAGCTACTTCTGAGAGTCACAGCCCCTCGCCGAAGAGGAGACGCACGAATAAGAACAATGCTGTCGCTGCCATTTCCAACCCAGCCGAGTTGGACGAAGTCATGGGCAAAGTAACGTTCATACTCGAACTTGTGGACAGCTCTGCACCCGAGGCCCATCCTGGTCTCGCGGCCGGTCTATTCAAATCGCTAGCAGCTTTGCATCATTTGAAGGATAGAATCCAGTCAAGTCTGGGATATCTTCTCAGTCTAACTCTTGGCAGTTTGTTGGCAATTGTCAACAACACTAAGAAATCAGCAAAGCCGTCTTTTGATACCTCCGCCATCAGAACTGACTTGGTTGTGGATTGCGTGCGAAGCTCTCAGAGCCCTCAAGTACAAAACTCCGCTTTGCTGTTGGTATCTGGTCTTGCTGTAATTGCTCCTGAGCAGGTCCTTCACAGCGTCATGCCAATCTTTACGTTTATGAGCTCCAGCATATTGAAGAAGAACGACGATTATTCGGTTATGGTGATCGATCAGACAATTAACCAAGTTGTTCCAGTTCTTGTCCAGTCGCTACGCAACCAAAAGCGTGATGTAGTTGCTGGAACTTCTGAATTGCTTCTTAGTTTCACGGCCGCCTTTGAGCATATTCCCTCGCATCGCAGGCAGCGCCTCTTCCAGGCCTTGGTTACTAAACTGGGCGCCCAGGACTTCCTGTTTGCAGTCTTGGCTATGCTTGCTAACCATCACGGCCTCGACAAGAATGTGTCTGCTTTGATGACAACTCTTGTTTCTAGCGTCGACCCTCAAGTTCAGCTCATAACTTATCAAAAGTATCTGAGCCTGATCAGCGACTCCCTGAAGCCGAAACCTGGTATTTCTCAAACTCTCTTGGGTGTCGGCAATGGGGGCGCGAAGGATAAGCACGTTATTGCAGAAGGTCTATTGCAGTCGCTTTCTTTCTGCTTGAAGCACTCTAGCTTGAAAACACAACTGGCAACGGTCTTTACTTCTGATGACGACGACACGGTGGCTAAGGTTGGAGGTCTCTTCTCACAAATCCTCGAACACGTCTTGACCATGCTGGATGCTGTACAAGATATTAAGCCTCTCAGCAATGCCTGCAGCGAGACTCTTGGATCTGTCCTGGGTGTTCTATCGCTTGTTGATCTTCTCGACACCGTTGAGCAGCTCCTGCAACGACCCAGCGCAGATCTTCGACGCAAGGTCCTCCGACTGCTGGAAAACCGCCTGCGACAGACGCCCGAGCGCGAGGGCGCGGCACAGAACAGGGTTTTGGAGTTTGTTTCCTTCCTCAACAAGGTTGTCGAATCTTCAGACGATGTACTACTCAAACACGCTGCTGTTGCTTGCATTGATCGTATTGCCGAGAAGTATGGCCGAAAAGATCCCAGCCAGATATTGCCAGCTGCCATGGTCATTGCCAGCGATTCATGCCTTGGCCAGGAAGACGACCGAATTCGTGTCATGGGTCTGCTGTGCCTGGCGTCAATGGCAGAAGTTCTTGGAGAGGAAGTCATTCCAGTTCTACCACAGACGCTCAAGAGATCTCTCGCCCTTTTGGAGAGCAGCATGCAAGGAGATACTATCAACGAACAACTCCACAATGCTGTTTACTCTTTACTCGCGGCCCTTCTCGTTCAGGTTCCATTCATGCTATCCGGCAAAACGCTCGACACAATCCTCCAGCTCTCCTTCAAATCTGCGGAGCTTGATTTGTCCGAAGAAGGAGATGAAGCTCGACGCGATGCATTGAAACTGATTGCCAAGAAGGTCGACGTCAAGGAATCCTTCAGCGTTGTGGAAAGAAACTGGGCTGTGGCCACTACATCGGGCCCGACTGCGACCAAGGAAGCTCTCAACATTGTCAGTGTCACGATCGAAAAGCATCCCAAATCTGCCACGGTCAAGAACGTCAGCATTCTTTCCAAACTGCTGTTCCGTGCTTTTGATCTGCGCCGAGAGCAATCCACAGCGGTTGCAGCAGACTCGCAATTCGATGAATCACAAATTCAGGCAATCGAAGGTCTCGTCAATGGTGTTACTATCAAGATGATATTCAAATTGAACGACACAGTTTTCCGCCCGCTATTCATGGAGTTGGTGGAATGGGCAACCAATGGTGTCTTCAAGAGTGATGCCCAGGGTCGCGTCCTTCGATTGACTTCGTTCTACAAGTTCTTGCAGAGTTTCTTTGGCACGCTCAAATCTATCGTGACTACATATGCCGGTTACATCATTGAGAATGTAATCGAAGTGCTCGACTTCGCCAGGCCGAATGTCAAGGAGTCCAAGGATCTGTGGTTGGCAGCTGTGAGGACGCTGAATGCTGCATTTGAGCATGATCAAGATGGTAAGTTTGCTTTTCTAAACGATGTAAAAAAGACTCATTCGCTAATCTAATATGTTACAGCATTCTGGCAATCCCCATCCCACCTCAGCGGCATTTCCAAAGCCCTCATTTCCCAACTCCCTCGAGCCACCAACTCAGCCACAGCGGCAATCATTATCGAGGAAGTGGTGCCGGCCATCTCGGAGCTTGCAGTCGCAACCGATTCTCCAGACAACTATAAAGAAATGAACAGCGCCATCATGAAGTATCTCCGTCCTTCGACCAGCGCCGTCGCCGACGGAGGCGATAGTGCGCATACACGAGTCGCCGCGCTAAAGACCGAGCAGGCGTTGACAGACCGTTTGGGCGAGGAGTGGCTTACCCTATTGCCTGAGATGCTGCCATATATCAGCGAGTTGATGGAGGATGAAGATGAAGTTGTGGAGAGGGAGACGAGGAAGTGGGTCAAGGGCATTGAGGATATCCTTGGCGAAAAACTTGACGATATGTTGACTTAGGCATGAGTCAAAGTCAAAGTCAAGATAGATGATTGATGTTGTTGGTTGCGTTGTTAAAATTTTGTCTAAAATTGGTGAAGTCCGCATTTTTGGCGTTTCTTCTCTCGGGGTCATGGATTATTTTTCTTTATTTCTGTGTCTAAATGTTTCTATCATGTGCAAATGCGATTGTTAGATCAATTTGGTTATATCTCTGCAAATATATACAGCCAATTTGATAAATGTGTACGAATTGCACGCCCGCAGGGACTCCAGGAGATGATTAGTAGATGTCAAACGTAGTGATTCGAGATTGGGGGGACTACTGGGACAAAGGTACTTGATTCAAAAGAAGTTCACCATATTCCCTATACAGGTATGGTCTATGAAGGAGGGGTAGCTGTGCCGCATTATGCACAACAGGTGCGCAGGGATGTCAGCCTTGTTTATGCTCTTTGTTCCTATCATTTATCATTGCGGCGTAGTACATCATCTTGTCTGATGCAACGCTAAACACTCGCTTAAGCCGCATTGATGTCAGTACGAACAAGCATTTCGCAATAATTGGCGTCTACGCCACAAATGCTTGTATGTTGAGATAAGATGGCTGTATATCATTAGCTGGCACGTATTAATATAATTTAGGGTGAAATATACCCCGCGATCATGCCAGAAAAGGTGTAGTATAATATATAGGTAGACGCCACTTCTCAGCTAGAAATGCGTGGAATATCAAGCAAAGGGTCCAGGGATGAACATAATTTGCTAAGGGCTAGCCCGGAATTATTACCTTGCTATATCGAGAATAGTCTGGCCCTATTCGATACTATTTAGTTAACTTATACGCAGTTATTCTCTCAAAGATAGGAGGCAGAATGCAACTCACTTGTACTCTCGGTTATGCCATCAATCAACAGCCATGAGTGACGCCAGTGAATCGACGCCACTGCTAGACGCCACTGCTAGACGAAAATCATGAAGCCGTGCCCGAAATCAACAATCTGAGAGTGATCCTGACAATCAGTGCCATTATCTTCTTCATGGAAATATCAAGCTATCTTCCAACTGCGTCTCAGATTGCCATATTTGAAGATATCGCCTGTAAGAATTACTACACATCCCATACGTTGCCTCCTAAAAGCAGCAATGAAATATGCAAGATTGAGCCTATCCAGAGTGAGGTCGCTCTTCTTAATAGCTGGAAAGACACATTTGAGACAATCCCGGGTAATATTTCCCTCTCGCCGTGTTTCTCCCAATATACTGATGTGCAGAACAGGAATTGTTTTGGCGGTTAGTTATGGGGCCCTTGCCGACAGGATCGGACGTAAAAAGACGTTGATACGTGCCATGACGGGCTGTCTTTTGTGCGATCTTTGGGTGAGAGTAGTCTGTTAGTCAAGCCAAGGGTCAATATGTATGCCGCCTTCTGAGTCTGTCTAATAGTCAAATTTCAGGTTACTTCTCAAACGCCTTCCCTCTTCGCATGGTGTGGCTTTCTGGTGTTTGGCAGTTGATCGGTGGTAGACCACCAATGATGGCCACCCTGTTGTTCATAATGGTGGCAGATGCATGCCCTGCTGGGAAGATGTTAGTAGATTAAAATCATTTTCAGAGCATGAGGAATTGACTCTTTAATCAGGATCACGGCCTTTTCTCAGATTCAGGCGGGAAAGCTTCTGTCGGAATCGCTCTCTATTCCGCTCGCCGCTGCTCTCATGTCCATCAACCCTTGGATACCGTTTCTGGGCTCATCAGTTATCCTGGCTCTTTCGATCTGTCTTACTGCAATTTTCATCCCAGAGACCTCGACGACGCTGAAGAGGAAATCAACACCTCAAAGTTGTGAGGGAGCTAGCATTATTTCGCAAGAACAAGAATCTCAATCGCCTTCAAGACGACCCTTTCTAGTCCGCATGTGGAAGGAGGCTGGCGGAATTATTCAACGAGACTATGCGCTCGTGAAACAAAATTCTAGTGTAGCACTAATACTATTATCCTTCTTCGTCTCCGACTTGGGGAGTCAGGTTGGAGTGGTCCTTCTGCAGTACACCTCGGAAAAGTTTCACTGGTCCTTTGCCAAGGTAAGAGACTCCTAAAGTTCTCTAAGAAAAGCTCTTTAAGAAATGTCTGAAACCTAACTTTTCTTACACAAGGCTTCATTTCTCATTTCTCTACGTGCTGGTGTCAATCTGTTTGTCCTCATGATCTTAATTCCTGTTCTCTCCGACTTTGTCCTAGGGTCGTCTCCACAATTTCCTGAAGCCTTCAAGGAAAAGAGACTCACTCAGATCAATGGCGCTTTCCTCATGCTCGGATCTCTTACCATATTTTTAGCAGCATCAGCACCAATATTGATATTGGGTCAAATACTGTTTGCACTTGGATTTGCCTTTTCAGTAACGGCAAGAAGTCTAATCACAAATTTAGTAGAGAAGAAGGATATGGCAACAGTTTACACCGGCATTACTGTTATGAAATATGGTGGTGCACTCACTGGGTCACCGCTACTTGCCACTACTTTCCGATTGGGAATGCAATGGGGCAATGACTGGGTGGGACTGCCATTCCTCGTTGCGGCCGGGCTGTTTGCTTTGGCGCTGCTTCTGGTATCTTTATCAAGCCTGGAGCCATCTGGGAAAATCTCCGAGTCAGAAGAGGAGAGGCCAGCTTGATATGAAACTGCTTCTCTCAAGGTTTGATTCGTGTTTACCTTCCCTATCAGGAGAAGGCCAGACGACGTGCCAACCATATGTGACGAATGATTGGGGGAACTACCGGACATAGATTCATGATGGTAAAAGTTGTTTGCGTGCTGAAGAGTTCACGAGCTTGCTTCATATTGCCTATTCAGGAGGAATTGCCTATTGTGGTAATAATTACTATGGATGTCTCAGGCGCCAAGGCGATTAGGGCTACGCCCAGCTTGTCCCAATCAGGAGGAAGGTGCATCCTCTTTCGTATAACTTGTATTCCATGGATATAGCACCAGTCAACAAGGAAGGCAAGATAAACTGTACTTCTATGGGATAGCTTGCAAGCCTATGCAGTGTAGTCTTGCTGATCTGCTTATAGAGCATTGTCTCGACTGGCTGAGACAGTATGTACAGTGCAAACGTCGATACCACCCTCATACCATTATACTGGACGAATAGGTAGGCTATATGATTCACATTCGGTTTATCTTATATGCTGTTCTTGCTCTGGTGTTGGACACCAGCCAGCCTTAACCGGTAGCAAGAGATGGCATAAAGCACAAATGTATCAAGTGAGAGCCTCTTGAGCATTGGATGGGACAGCGATCATTTGATCCATTCGAGCCTGATCTACTTAGGCATCCGATATATGGTAGGGATTTCTGGAAACTCTCAAAGCTGCAACATCATGATGCTAAGTCGCCGAAAAAGGGGGCCTCGTAAAATAGCAGCAAACACAGCGCCAATGTTGGAATTTCTGACAAAATATGAGCGAGTGTCAACGTATCTGTTAAGTGAGGACATAATTTGTCTCGGTTGTTTATTGATTTCTATCAAAGCAAGATAAAGCACTTTATGCCGTATGAATGGACCCCGGATGTGAGAAAAAAAATAAAGGGTTTTATTATTTAATACGAAAATATTGATTTTTGGTAAATATGCATATTTCATTAGGTGCACACTTCTAGGTGAGTGAGGCTGGTGAGCTGGCTTGGTTCGTTTAATCGCTTCGTTGGAGAATAGATGGACGAGTTTTGACCGAAAGGAAACACGAGATGAAATAATTGCGTTCTCTTTGCTAATATTGATGCAATGCATAATAAGCCATATTCTTATCAGCTTGATACAACTAATTAATTTCACGAGTAGGCAGCACAATTATATCATGTAGCCAATAAGAATATTGCAAGTTATCGGGATGATTGCATAGCATTGACTAAACTCTTGATCCTCCTTCCTCTAGTACTTCAATTTGAAGACTCCAAGATTGGATGATGGGGAAAGATTCACTCTGCCCCTTGGGCAGCGACAATAAATTTGGCCCCCGCGTCAACCCCGATTGCCGGGCTTTTGACTTCACTGTCTTCTTCGAAGATGTCTTCTTCACCGTGCTCCCAACAGCGTTGCTTTTGATTGTTGTGCTGCCGCGACTGCAATTTCTGCGCAGTGCTTCAGTGAAGCTGACGTCCTACAGACTCGCTGTATGGAAACTGGTACGCATATGGTCATGGCATAACATATACTACACTTTCCACTGACAAAATACATGCCAAAAGTCACTCCTCGGCGTCTTATTCGCTCTACAGGTTGTCTTCACCGCATTTCAAACAACAACGCCGGCCATCCATACGAAACTGTCCCTGGCATCGGGACTCCTAAATATAATTGCCACTTTCGCAGCGGCCGTCCTGTCTTTTGCAGAAGATCAGCGTACCGCGCGGCCGTCAGATGTCCTTGTGATCTACTTTTCGGCTCTAAGCATTCTCTACATACCCCGACTGCGTACTTTATGGCTTATTCCAGCTATCACATCCTGTCAGGGTCTATGGACTGTCATCTACGTCCTCACCGTAACAATTTTAATTGCAGAGTCCGCGAAAAAGACAAAGTTATTGCGGCTACTACATCAGAATGTGACCCCGGAACTCAGCAATGGGTTTTGGAGCCAAAGTCTTTTCATCTGGGTCCTCCCATTCTTTCACCAGGGCTACTTGAAACATCTCCAGCTTTCCGACATACCCGAGGTTGACGAGAGTCTTTCTGGACATACTGCAGAGCAAAAACTTCAGACAGCATGGGATATAACCACCACCGCCGATCGCCGCCTGCTATACGCTACGTTCCGCGCGTTCATATGGTCCTTTCTGTCCGGCATTCCGCCTCGTCTGGCCTTGACTGCATTTACCTTTGCCCAACCATTTCTTATCACGGCTCTTGTGGATTGGATGGGGACAACTGCAGCACCGGCAAACTATGGTCCAGCGCTCATAGGAGCTGCTGCACTCTTATATTCGGGCTTGGCGGTATGTATAATTGCCTGCACGAAAGCAGGGTTTCAAGCATCCTAATAAGTTGGGGATAGGTTTCAACATCAATATACTGGCGCCAAACGTATCGTTTCATTGCAGCTATTCGCGCAGGGCTTGTCTCTATCATCTATACCGCGACAACTAGCTCAAAAAATGTCCAAGAGAAAGACATGGCAGCCATCACTTTGATGGACACTGACGTGGAACGGATAGCATCAGATTTTAGATTTATACACGAGGTTTGGGCATCAGCCCTGGAAGTTTCAATTGCTCTCTGGCTACTAGAGCTACAAGTCTCTGTAGCGTGCTTGGTTCCGGCCGTCATATGCCTATGTGAGTGACGTTTCCATTCGAAGAAATTATTTTATATGTTAACTCACTTATTTTCTGCCCTATAGTGTCAGTACTGGCTACCATCCCGGTGGCACAAAAGTCTGGGAACGCTCAACGTCAATGGATTGAGAAGATACAGAAAAGACTGGCAGTTACCTCACTTATGCTGGGTGACATGAAAGCTGTGAAAATGCTCGGGCTTACCGATGTTATGTTCGCGGTTATTTCAAGACTGCGGGAAATTGAAATAAAAACTTCAGAACGATTCCGGAAATTTCTTATATGGCAGATTTCTCTTTGTAAGAGGTCCTTTTAACAACCTATTTCTCTAGGCCCTGGCTAACTTTTCGATAGCTAATGTTCCTACGGATTTTGCGCCCTTTGCAACCTTTACTACATATGCTATTATCTCGGTTGTAAAAAGAGACGATTCACTAAGCATGACACAGGCTTTTACTTCTCTTTCTCTAATCTCCCTTCTCACGAGCCCTCTACTTACCTTTTGTCAAGCTCTGCCATCCATCGTCCAAACTCTCGCTTGCTTCGGACGCATCCAGGAGTACATTCTGGATAAACTTGAGCCTGCCCCTGATGAGGCAATTGGGTTCTCAACGGGAACAGTGGAACTGCAAGAGGTCAATAATCGGTCCACTGCATCTGACCTGCCTTTGATTTCATTCGTCAATGCGGACATTTCCTGGTCTCCGGAAACTCAGGTTGTGCTGCATGCTCTGAATCTGAACATCCCCAAAGGAATCACTATGTTGATAGGGCCCGTCGGGTCAGGAAAATCAACCATACTCGAAACTATTCTCGGGCAAACAACCGTCAAGCGTGGTTCATTGAATTCAAAACTGACAAAAGTCGCATACTGCTGCCAGACACCATGGATCATAGATGGCTCTATCCAAGAAAATATAACGGGAGGAAGTGAGTTCGAGAACACTTGGTACCAGTTTACCATTTCGGCTTGTGGTCTGGAAGCAGACATGAAAGCAATTCCTAGAGGTGATATGTACAGGACTGGGAGCAAAGGGGTGTCACTCAGCTCAGGACAAAAACAACGAGTTGTAAGTTCAGTTTCTGATGTAAAAGGATTCTCTTCGCACTGATATTGATGATGATCCGCTTCCAGGCTCTTGCCCGTGCTATATATTCTACAAAACAGGTTTTGATTTTGGACGATGTATTTAGTGGACTCGACTCAAAGACGATTTGTGTAATATCCAGCCATCTCTTTGGCAGGGAAGGCTACTTCAAGACCACCGGAAGATCAGTGATTCTTGCCACACATACGCGTAAGTGCGAACTATTACTACTGCTATCATTACGAAAAAAAAAAAGAAAAAGAAAAAAAAGAAAGAGAAATTGACAAGCATAAAGAGCAGATTCTTTCCTATGCAGACAATATTATCGTTCTCGATGACGGAAGGATTGTAGATCAAGGACCGTACAAGGAAATTTTGTCGCGAAGGCCGGACACAGTTGCGAATTTTGTCATGCCTGTTCAGAATACCCCCGCGCCATTACCTGTGGATGAACCTGTGAATGAGCCCCTGACTTGCGAGAAAACGAATGAAACCGAATTCCAAATTAGCAACATCGTTGGTGGTGCAGACAGTATACATTCCGACTCTACAACACAAAAGGCCGGCGCCTTGTCTGTGTACATGTACTATTATCGCAGTGCAGGATTTGTCCTTGTAATACTCCTCGCATTTTTCTCTGGGGTTGAAGCATTCGGAACCAATTTTGCAAGTAAGAAACACTTCCCCCTAGCAATCAATCACAAAAGATTCTAACATTGCTGTTTCTAGCTATATGGCTTCAATATTGGACGGAAGCAACCGAACAGCAACCAAATAAGGAGCTATGGAAGTACTTGGGCGTTTACGCCTTACTCTTTGGTTTATCTTTTCTGGGCGTCGTGGCAGGTTGTTGGTGAGCAGAGCAGATAAAGTCCGTGTTTGTCACAATGGCACAAAGAACTGATAGAGACTAGGGTCTTCCTTATTAATATCATCAGTAACACTGGATTGGATATGCATCGCAAGCTTTTGCAAACGACTCTCGAGTATATTCTACCCAATAACATGTCATTCAGGATACCATGCTTATATTCCACAGGTCACCATTCTCTTTCCTCCACGGGATAAGCACGGGGTCAATTACAAACAGGTACCAGAATCCCATACAAGTTCTTTCGATATTTTCAAGTCTTTAACCAAGATTTTTAGATTCAGTCAAGATATGCAGTTGATTGATATGGAGCTCCCTATAAATGGGGCCCAATTTGTTACAGGTAGAGCCCATGTTCAGTGTGCACCAAGGAGTTTGTTCCACTGACCTCTCCAAATAAACAGGTGCCTTCTCATGTGTTGCCAAGTTGATCATTCTTTGCGTTCTTGGTAAGTATCTTGCCGCATCTGTTCCTTTCGTATTGGGGGTCTTATTTTTCGTCCAACGGTATTATTTGCGGACATCCAGTCGAGTTCGATTGGTGGATATCGAAGCCAAGGCGCCCCTTTACGCTCATTTCCTCAAGACGATCCAGGGACTCTCAACCATTCATGCCTTTCAATGGGAGTCCCGATTTCAGGCCCAAAGCAAATCAAAGCTGAATGAATCCCAGAGGCCGTTTTATATGCTATTCTGTATTCACATCTGGCTACAATTGGTCCTCGACTTGATTGTGGGAGCGATTACAGTTGTCATAGTTGCCATCATGACTTCCATGAGAGGCCATTTTGCTGCTGGGTCCATTGGTGTTGCACTCAATCTCATTCTCACACTCAATCAATCTCTTGCCCAAATGATCCAGTCCTGGACGATGATGGAAACGTCCATTGGTGCAGGATCGCGAGTTCGGGATTTTGTCACGGGAACACCTTCAGAGTTACGCTCCCTGAATACTTCATTTCATGTTCAGCCTGAATGGCCTTCTCATGGTGCCATTGAATTTGTAGGCGTTACGGGTTCATACACTTCCGCAGGACCGCCTATTCTTCGAAACCTATCCCTGAAAATCAGAGCAGGAGAAAAAATTGCCATATGCGGGCCTTCTGGCAGTGGCAAAACATCATTTATCTTGGCTCTTCTCCAGATGATTGATATCCAACAAGGTCGCATCATAGTAGATGATGTAGATTTGTCAACAGTGCCGCACAACACTCTTCGAGCACGGTTCAATACTGTTCCTTCAGACCCTTTGTTTATGCCCGGCACTTTACGATTTAACCTTGATCCGCATGCTAATGCCACTGATGAAAGTATCGAGTCGGCCCTCAAGAGGGTGGGCTTGTGGAAACGCATCCAAAACGAAGGAGGACTGTATACGGAATTCTCTGCATCGGACTGATCCATTGGAGACAGACAGTTGTTGGCTCTTGCGCGAGCACTAAACGTTCGGAGCCGTATTTTGATCCTGGACGAAGCCACCAGCAGGTAAGTTGTTCAAGATTTTCAATTTGCTTGGGATTTGTCTGACATTTTAAATAGCGTCGACTGGAAAACCGAGTCCATCATGCAAGATGTCATCGACGCAGAATTTGCATCCTCGTACACGGTAATATCTATTCTCCATCGTTTCCGACATATCGATCGATTCGACCGGGTAGCGCTCTTGAAGGATGGGGAAATTGTGGAATACGATAGTCCACAAGTCTTGCTTGCGCGAAACTCGGAATTTCGGAAACTGTATATGTCATTAGAAAACCCTTGAAACTTGAAGGTTTTGGAATGTCCTATAGAAAACTTGGTTTCTATAGATATCACGATATAACACAGTCAAATTGATGGATTTAAAGAGTATGATGAATGCCTACACACCCAGAGAACACGGTGTACAGCAACATAGATTCATGATTCAAAAGAAGGTAAAACCCGGTTCAGTGAATGAAAATAAAGAGTCACGAATTTGCTTCATCTTCCACTATTCAGGTAGAATTGCCTATTATGGAAATATTTTATGATTGCTTGCCTCAGGCGCCCACCTTGGCAGGTGATTAGGGCTAATGCCCAGCTTCTGTCCCAATTAGGAGGAAGGCACAGCCCCTTTCCGGTACAACTTACAAGTTCATGGATACACTACCAGTCAACAAGGACGGCGAGATAAGCTGTAACTCGATGGGATAGTTGCAAGCCTAGGCAGACCAGTGTAGCAGTATTTAGAGGCTTACTAAAGAAAATCCAGTTATTATTATAGTTTTATCATTATTATATGTATTCAGGTAAATAACATGTGCGTGCTTTCAAAACAATAAATCCAACATCATCATTGTCATCAATAGCAGTCTGGCTGTAAGGAAAATAGACAAAAAGGGAATCATTTTTCAAGTTTGAATGCCGAGCATTGGGTGGTATATTAGGTATACTAAACAAAATGGATATCCGAGAGCTTTTTATATGGAAACAGCATGAAAGAAAAAGGGAAATAAAGAAGAAAGAGAAATTAAACATTAGTGAAGTGCTCGAAGCGTCCAATTTGGCAGCACAGAATGTGTTGTTCGCACTCGCGAGGCTGACAGCGGCATCACCGAGTATTCTGGAGGAGCATTATCGTTGACGCCCACATCATCTCGAGGTAGTACCGAGTTTCTTGGTGATGAGGGGGGGGAGGTATATTCACTTCCTGGAGAATGGTGGTCCAGGTAATCGTACTCGCTCGGCGGCGCAATGCTTCGTGGGCGGTAGTACTCTTCCTCGATCTGGGCGTCTGGAAGCGCGTGGTTGACCGACATATCTTCTGTTGGGGGCAGGCCATTGCCAGGTGCAGATGTGATTTGGATGGGAATGCTCAGCGAAATGCTGGGTGTAAGGATTTTGGCGCCGAGGGCTTGGTATGTCAATGACAAGTCCAGTGCATACACACGAGAGGTTAGGCACGAGTGAAATGTAGGAACAAAGGCCTTGTTTGTGGGGAGTGAGACGGGGACGAGAATGGCGGCAGTGTAGAATGGTTTGCCGGAGAATGAAGCTGAAGCTAGCGGATGGATACTGCTTCCATCTGATGAGCCCGATTCAAGGGAGCTTCGTCGTGAGTCTTCTGAGCCTGTGCCGTCATGCTTTTCCCATTGGGCGGACACCACACAAAGAGACGAGAGTCCGACCGTCTCGGTGTAGAGGCCCTTATTCATGCTGTTGTATGCGGAGGCGAGATCTTTGGATGGGAAAGTTGACCAGGGATGCGCAGAGTAGTATGTCAATACTTTCAGCTTGCTCATTATTGATCGTAACCGCGGTGGCTGCTCGTCGTCATGCTCCGGGTTGAATCGAACGTATAGCTTGACATGACTACTGACGGTGCAGTCAGTCGTGATGCCTCGCGCCGGAAGTTGTAGAGGCTTTGGCTGGGCTGCGGTGACCGACAGCCGGCCAGTCTTGCCTCCGAGCAGCGCCTTTCGAACGTGCTTTTCTCGACGAGTGCGATAGCCACCGTTGAAATCGCACTCCACGTCCAGTGGTGGCTGCTCGACTGTAGCAGGAATAATGCGCAGCTTCTTGGCTGTGGAGGATAATGGATAGAAACGGCTGGGGACCTCGGGCGACGTTGTGTTTCGCTTGAGAACGGTGACTTTGATTCTATAGGCGATTTCGCTCATCACTGGCACCATGTCATCGAGTAGCGTCTTTGTGTTATCGGCCATCATTGCATCTCCAAAGCTAGGCGGTAGCTGCATGTGGCATGCCTTTAGCTGCTCGCTATTGGTATAGTGGTTGCATGCTTGAGGTAACAAATGGTCGGGAACAACGAATGTGAAAGGAAATTTATACAGCTGTCCAGGCTCGAATTCGCGCGGCTCAGGGTAGGCAGTCCGGTCAATTGGCTGTCGCAGCTTCAGGAAAGGGTGGAAAGCCGTTAGGTTGTTTGCAATATGGGCGACTGGAGACTGTCTTGGGAGTGTGGTTTTTGAGCTGCCTGTTATGAATGAGTGGGATGAACCCTAAGATGAGACTGACTGGCTGACGGACCTTCAAAATTGATCAGAATATGATCAAACTCGGTGTTCTTATCGACTCGGATGAGCACCTCGCCCTCGATTTTGTCAAAAGTAGTGTACGATGGAACGATGCCCTTGACTTGCCCGTTTAGGACAATGTCAATGTTGAGGCGCGAAAACCGCCGAGAGATTGAATCCATGGTGTTGTTTCTGGCCGATATAATCACGTTTCTTGGTGTAAGGAAGAAATTCAGATATGCAGATATGCCGAGAGGGGAAAGTTATCTCTTCAATTCATGCACGTGATGGCTATAGAATTCTCAGGTATATAGATAGCGGCGCAGGGTTCATCAAAATGAGGAGTTGGGTGTATGCAAAAGAATGCAGCGGTTTTATATAAAGATTCATGCCAGTATAATTGCTACAATTGACAAACAGACAAAGACGACGATATTTATAAGCTATACTTATAAATCATTGCAGACAGTAAAATAAATGGATGCCTCGTGAGCAAAAGTTAAAGCCTGAGTCACTCATCCAGTCCGAAGCTAACTAAGAGCCAAACCTATCAATGAAAAATACTAAAAAGGCAAGATGGACATGGATTAAGCAAACTTGAAATGCGGACTTCTGCATGAGGGAGCCCACTCCGAACGGGAAGCTAAAGTCATAGGACACAGTCTGGACGCGCTCTTAGTCTTGGGGCCCATGGTATATTGCTCTGTAACTAGCGAATGGTCGGTTGCCTATAGTGTATAAAGAATGGCCGCCCCCGGTCGATGGCGGCGAATCAGCAGCAGTGCGCCCTTTGGATGACATAGCCAAACCGAGCATAGATGGACGCAGGAGCACAGACCGAGACGCCTCTTGTCTCTGCCAGCACGCTGGTCTGGCTGGGGCCGATCTCGCTGGTCTCTACGAAGTCCTGGAAATAGTAGACTTCGAGTTTGAGGGCATTAATAATCGCAGAACATGGATGCCTTAATGAGGCATTCTATGCGCGGTGTCCAATCAGAAGCATTTGCGACATGACTCATTACCACTCGCGCCTTAATTCAGTGCCCGCGGAGTAAGGCTAGAATTCCACTCGCAGCATCCATACAGCAACAATAAAAAAGATCCACTGCCCGGCACTTTACCCGTTGAGTGTTGACTCATGTTTAGCCTTATTCCGTAGGTTAATTCGTGGAGGCTGTTCACCGACTAGTTTACTCCGTATTCCTTCTAGGCTTCTACTCCGATCGGAGTAAGCTTGCTCTTAGGGACTCGGAGGAGACATTTTCGGGGTCCAAATTAGAATCGGACTCGAAACGTGTTTGCAAGAGTGGATGTCAGGCTTTTCTTGGTTTTTAGAATTTACTTTGCGTACGTAAACGTCGTAAAGCATGCCATAAGGCGTGGAAATGGAGAAATCTACAGCCGGATCAGATGACTAATGTGACCAGCCCTAAAATACTCCTCCTGTTTGAATTTCTCCTATTCTCTTGTTCAGTATTCATGATTAGAAATGTAAAGACGTAAACGTTTAATAATAAGCTGAGGCTCCCAAGGTTCCCTTCCCTGTCTCGCGAGATGATACTTTGTATGGACGCTCGGCATGTCAAAGCACATCCCGAATCTCTAGGCATTGAGTCATACATATTCTCGAACAAACTCAGATGGTTATTTGCATTGCCAATTAGTAATTTACAGTTCTATAGAACTAGCTATCTACGTATGTATGCAGTCGGGTAGTCAGGTCGGTACTTGTAGACGACGCCCCATCAATGCCCATCCACCATTTCGAAACAACACCTCCTTCTCTATGGTGGCCATCATCTTATCCAGCCGAGAGACATGTTCGGAACACTCAATCAAACCGCTCTTCTCGCCATTGAAGCACATGATCTTGTTTCCCGTGGCATATGTCTCCCAGGGTTGCTGGCCGTAGCTGAAGTCGATCAGCATCTTTGAATGATGCTCAGCAGTGGCCTTGTAGTCATCGCGAGCGGTCGAGCCTGCAACAGCGGGAAACCGTGGCGAGAATGCGTTGTCTAGTGAATGATAGGCATACCCTTTGAAAACGGACTGCTCACATTTATCGACTTGGTCGAAGCGATATACAGATACGGGAATCTTGCTGCACTGACCAACCTTATAGGGAGCGATACCAAAGACAGAATCGGATGCGAACTCGAACATGCCTTCTCTTGCGTCCTCTAACGTTCCCTTGTCGATTCCATAAGCCTCAAACACCTCTTTAGCAAAGTCCGAGTCTCCAATGACTTCTTTGACATTAGTCTGCATCTCCTCTTTGGTCCATCTGTGCTGATTTCGCGCAATACCGAAAAGAGTGAATTCATGTCGCGTGTGGCCTATAACGACAGCTTCAACCCATTCCGGAAACCCTTCTACATACTCCATTGGCTGCGTAAAGTCGACACCAACAAACCATTCAGGGTCCCAGGCGGGTAGGAGACGTGCATTGGTATTGAGACTATGCATTTGTTCGAATGTCAGGTCTCGCAATGCGGCAAGCTTTTCGGTGGCCGGGGCATCGGCTTTGATACCTGTGAGGGCGACGAGTCGGTCAAATGCGGCTTGGTGGACCTCTGGGTCGTTGAAGAGCCACGAGGGACTCGACATGGATATTCCCCGTTTGCAGACGGGCACGTTTGATCGTAGGTGAGCAAGGACGGACCATCCGCCTGCTGATTCTCCAGAGATGGTCACATTGTCAGGATCGCCGCCAAAGTGACTGATATTCTGTTGGATCTGCAAGAGTCATCGTCAATATAAGCTGTAATTTAAAATAGGATAGGGGCTTACCCATAGTAATGCAAGCCGTTGATCCAGCAGCCCCAAGTTTCTGAAGGGCGTCTCGCCAGCACTGAGTGCCTCATCTCTCAGCTCCCGTGAGGTGAGCCACCCGTAGTAGCCTAGTCGATAATTGATGCCAACATAAATGATTGGTTTGCCCGAGTTGACTGCATGCTGTACAAGATAATTTCCATCTGATTACGTTGAAAGTCAGTGTTACTACACTTTACTGGTCGACATCGGCAAGAAACTCACCATATTCGAGCCCGCCATCACCACTTGTCCAGGCACCGCCATGAATCCAGACATATACAGGCAACTTTTGCTGCGACTGGGCCGCCTCAGGAGGGGCAAAGACATTAAGATTCAGGCACTGAAACTCCGAGCAGGGAACACTCTCGCTAGGCACCACCCCCTCAAACAGGTGAGCCCGTAGCACCTTGGGATAGTCTACCGGCTGAGGACTTCGCGGACCATATTTGGTACCGTCGTGCACCCCCTTGAGGTTTGCTGGGTTTAGAAGCTTTGCTTGACGAAACCGGGCCGGGATTTCGGCGTAGGGTATACCCAGAAAGTTGGTGACTCCGTAAGATGACACGAAGCCGTGGATATCCAGGGACCCGATGGTTAGGGACGCTGGTGTTGCGGAGGTGTCTCCCATGTTGTGATTAATAAAGATTGAGAAGGATAAGAGGGGGATCAAAGCTCCCCGCATTATCGTCAAGACTAGCAGCTAGATCACCCCGCAATGTGGTTTTAAGTGGCTTAATTTATAAGTCAAATTTATCTTTTTATTCTTCGACTGATGGTATGCTAGCGCACCAAAGGTTTGTTATTTTTTTTTTTAAAAAAAAAAGAACATAATGTACAATATTCGACTGACGAGGTGGTTGTTCCATAGCTGAAGTCGATCAGCATCCTTGAATGATGCTCGGCAGTGGCTTGCAGTCCTCGAGAGCGGTTTGTCAATGACTTCATTTGAAGAGAGGCCTCAGAGTACGCTTACAGCGAGCTGGAATAAGAAGGTATCCACAATGGGAGCAAAAATGTGCATTGGCTTACTATCTAGGAAGGAAGCTAGCTGCGTGGAGCTCTAGATACTGTAATGTGCGTGGCAACAAGCGAGGTCACATCGTTCATAACCAATCAGAGCGTCGGGCTGCTCTTCAGTTCATTTTCCATTCCTCAGTGCATCCTCCAATTCCTCCAGGAGCTCGTTGAGATTGGAATCGGTTGTGCTGGTCTGGCTCGGAGAGGCCGGCTCTGAGAAGGACGGCGGCATGTCTATAAGCTCGAATCTGGGCGGACCTATAGCCTTTGCATCCTCGGCAAGCAGTTTCTTCACCTCTCGGTAAACCATGCGATAGTTTACGGCATTAGCCATAGGTTGTGTGATGCCATCCTTGAAGAGAAATGTTGTCTCGTCGACGACCTCCACAGTATCGGGGAGAGGATAGTCCATCGCCTCCTCCATCGATTGTATGGGCCCCAGGACGAGCATCATCTGGGATATGTCCGCGCTTTTGTAAAACGTCTTCTTGTCCCAGCTCTTGAGTCCCTCGACATTTCTTGGAAGGTACACCAGGGCGGCGGCGTTCGGCTTGCCACGAATGGTGACAATGGTACGGCGCCCGTCCTTGGTGAGGGGTGTGATGCTGATGTCTGGCACAATATGCTCGTCAATGGCGCGGTGCAGGTAGTCACAATCGTCGCCTTGAGGTACACGCAGGAGGAAGTCTTCCTCGATCCAGGGATCATCTTCTGCGTCGGACGCCTCCGCGTCGTACGCAGCACCGAGCGGTCGAGGGAGGACAGAGGGATGGGTAAGGCGGATCCGCTTGGGGCCAGATGGGTTGGGGCTGTTGCTTTTGGAGACTGGCGTTTCAGAACGAGGCGAGCCTTGCTCGCCATCAGTGTTCGCGTTGAGACCCTCCATTTTTGGATATGGAGGGCGCGGCTGGCGTGTTTGAGGGTGAGGCTATTCAATGATCAACAAAATGGATGAGAACGAATCTGTATGGGTTGACTGGTAGTGACACAGTAAGGTTAGAAATAGTATTGCAATGAATGTCTAATGCAATAGATGATGTGCAAAAAGAATATAGGCTGGAAGGGGCCTTACTGTAAAATCGGTCCTGGGATGGAGATACAAGAGGAAGAAAATTGAAATGACCGGCTGGAGCCTGTGAATTTATAGGCAAAAGCCATGAACGCTTTTACAGACGGGACACTTCAGGGTATACTCCTGAGACGTCGGTACTGGTTTGGGAGGCAAATGATAGGAACGCTTTTACAGACGGGACACTACAGGGTATACTCTTAAGATGTTACTGGGAGGCGAAGGACGGGAACGCTTTTGCAGGACGTGACCTTCAGGGTATACTCCTAAGACCTTAGTGGGTATTGGTTTGGGATGCACATACTTCATATATGAAGGTTGTGGAGAGGCTGAGCAGGATCAGGCAACCTAGATGGCCCAACCGGACATATTTCATAATAGCAAATGTTTCCAATATGGGACCAGTGGGCATAATGTCTACGCTCGTGGACAGTGAGATCATAGTCCTATGAATGACCTGGCCGTATTAGGTCCTAATAACGAGGAGGTGAGAATAAACAAAAAGGAGGTCATGTTAAGTCAATATAAAAGACTGATTGAGACAGCTATAAGGCTATTTTATATGTATCTATATATTTGGAACTATAAATAATCAGGCAGCTAACATTAGGGCAATCGTGCTAGATATAAAGATTATGAGTTTACAAGGATAGCATCGACTTTGGCTCTATTAACTAATAAAAAGCGCATACACTAAGTATATGAGAAGGCACTGTTCACCGAATGAAGGGACCAAGATAGCTACATAGCCTGGACAGTATGGAGAATCTGAGCAAAGACCCAGGCTGCATCTGAAAGGCCAAACATGAGCTGGAGGGGCGTATCCTTGGATACACGCGAGCAGCATGGCGAGCACTCCAAATATCATTCAATCGATGCCTCCTAAACCAGTATCCAGTGACTTCTTAGGAGTATATGAAGAACGGCCTCATAGAGAGCACCTATGGTAATATTGTGATATCTAGGAGGGAAGAAGCTGTGAGGGCGTTGGCAGGCCATATAAAGGGCCTACGTTGCACAACTCTAAGCTACACATGGAACCGCGATGCCTGGAGAGTGCCTGAGGCCGCCCATCAAAATACCCTGAAGTGTCACGTTCTGTAAAAGCGTTCCTGTCCTTTGCCTATGAGTTCAGATGACAGGGGAGGTCAGGTGCCTCAGGCCCCCGCATTAACCTCGAGGAACTAGCAGACCCCGCAATGGTACAAAAATTCAAAATTCTCTGTTTATTGTTCAAGTGGAGATAAAATAGCATGCCAAAGGTGTGTTACAAAAATATAGCGTACAATAGACTATCTAGCTGACAGCGGAATATACGCGGAAATATCCAACATCTATACCGTTATCAGAAAGCCCCATAAAAGATAAAAGAGATTCCTTTTTTGCATTCCCAGTACCTAGTTAACTAGCTAGTGGCAACTTGACATCCATTCATTCTCAGAATCTCCTCTACATCTCGCAACTTCACCAAGATGGGCATACCAACCCCAATGTCACCTGTATTCGACGTAACGCCCGCAGCGTTAACACAAAGTGCAGAAAGCCTTGTCGACCGCATTGGAAACAACGTAACCCGTCTGGTGGAATCAGTGTCTCTCGATAATGCAATCTTTGAAAACGTGATACGCCCGCTAGCTGATATCGACAACGACGTCAGTTCGTGCGTCCAGTACACGGCACTATTCCAAGCAGTGTCTCCGTCCTCAGCCCTCCGCGAGGCATCTTCAGCTGCTGTCAGTGTCATAGAAAAGGCATATTTGACCGTATTCCAGCATGAAGGTCTTTTTGCCTTGGTTGACGCAGTTCACGAGAACCCCTCTCGGCAAAAACACGCCGACGAGGAGGATAAACGACTTCTCGACAGATTCCATAAAATGTTTGTGGATAACGGCATAAAACTAGTTGGCTCGGACCGCACACGTTTTGTCTGGATCTCACGTCGACTGATTGACCTCCGGGTAGCCTTTATGGAGAATCTGAGCAAAGACCCAGGCTGCATTTGGAAGGCCGAACATGAGCTGCCGGGTGTATCTTTGGATGCCCTTGAGCGTGGCGAGGACGACTCGCAATGTCGCATCCCACTTACAAAACCCGGCATTACTTCAGTCCTGAATAATTGTCGTGATGCTAATACTCGCGCGGAAATTTTCATCGGGGGCCAGTCAATATATCCTGAAAACGTGGAGGTTTTCCGTGAACTCGTCGTCTTGAGAGACGAGGCTGCACGTCTATTGGGGTTTTCTTCCTTTGCAGCTCAACAAGCGAGGCAAAAACTGTTGAACTCGCCAGACAAAGTCAAAGGTCTGCTAGATGAACTCATCCTCGCTCTACAGCCAATGGCTGGGCAGGAGATACGGGCATTAAAGGAATACCACAGCGGTCCATTGCGTCTGTCAGACTTTGACTTTTATCACAATCAAATATTGAGAGAGAAATATCATATCGACCATGAATTGGTTGCAGAATATTTTCCGGCACAGGTTACAGTCAGACGAATGCTGGATACTTTTGAGACATTGTTTGCACTGGAAATCACGGAACTTGATGGAGTCTCTGAGAATTGCAAATGGCATGATGATGTGAGGGCATTTGAAGTATGGGAGGCAGACAGATCTGCCATTATCGGGTATCTTTATATCGACCTCTATCCCCGTCCGGGGAAATACAGTCATGCGGCCAATTTTAATATTTACCCTGTAAGTATTCATAGCCTTGATACTACATACTTGATTCCGCTCTAACTATGTGCAAGAGCTACATCGATAGTGATGGAAAGCGGACTGCTGCCGCTACAGCTCTGGTATGCAATGTCTCGCGCACCTCCATTGACAAGCCCAGCCTTCTTCGTCACCGAGAAGTCATTACGATATTCCATGAGCTAGGACATGGTGAGTTTACTCTTCACAATTCTCATAGTTTATATTACCTAATTAGTATATGTCCGGACAGGAATGCACGACCTCCTAGGCAAGTCAAAATATGCAATGTTCCACGGTCACCGAGTCGTACATGACTTTGTCGAAGCCCCCAGCCAACTACTCGAATACTGGTGTTGGGTTCCCGAATGCCTTCAGCGACTAAGCTGTCATTACTCCTATCTATCTGATGAGTATTGCCAGCACTGGTTGACAGCAAACGGGAAAGATGCCATACAACCTCCCATGGAGATTCCGACTCAGCTCGTCGACAAAATCGCGGCTGCCAAGCAGCTGAACCAGGGCATTCTTACTCTAAGACAGGTAGCATTCAGCAAGTTTGATATGATAATCCATAATCCAGCTTCTCATGCCGAACTTCAGGCAACTGATATGAGCACATTGTACAAGTCTCTACTCCAAGACATGACTTATCTCAAAGGACCAGAGAATGGCCTCGACTGGGGTCATGGCCACGCTACGACTTCACATTATATATGGGGTCAAGAGTCCAATTATTATTCTTATCTATAGTGCGTTATCTACCTACCTACAGACCCTGAAAAATAGACTATGCTAACTTGGCACAATTTCCAGCACCCGAATACTAGCAGCAGAAATATGGTTTTCGAATTTTCACCCCGATCCCATGAGTCAAGAGGCTGGCTTGCGATACCGACAAATGGTTTTGAATTATGGTGGAAGCAGGGATGAATGGAAGATGCTCACGAGCTTTTTAGGGCGTGATCCTACGCCGAAGGCGTATCTTCGCGACATTGGAGCTTCTGTGTGAAGAACAGACGAGTGTACCCGTGAGGACAGCTTGGCGTGATCAATTGAACTAGTTTATTTTATATGCACTTGAAGAACTAGATTTGCAACCTTCACCCAAAATAATATTCCATAAAGGAAGTTATGACTCGAAATCAAGTTTCAGTGGTAGCATAATGAATTTTTATTTGATTGTAATTCCGCCTCATGTCCCATAATGTAGTTCACTTGTCTCGCAAAGTGAAATGAACATGTTATATATTAGTTACTAGCTGTTTACAGCTTCATCATGGCAATCTGGCGGTATATATTAGCACCCCAATGAAAAATTTAAGAAGGCAATGGATGAGTGAACTCACAACATCCGAAGACTGAACGTAATCTTCAAAGCCTTCAATCTCCTCCTGAAGGTCGAGAGTTGACACTTTCTCATCCTCGACAACGAAGTTAATCTGCAACTTCTTGATGCCGAAACCGACTGCAATCAATTTGGATGCGCCCCAGACTAGACCGTCCTTTTCAATGCTGCGAACTGTGGCTTCCAAGGCTGCCATATCAGTCTCGTCATCTAGAAAACATAACTTTGTCAATGCCATATCCAGCGAAGAGTTCATTGTTTTCAGAACCTACCCCAAGGCTTGACTTCCATGGTGACCATGGACTTGGCAGCAGGCTTTGGCTTGGCTGCCTTTTTTGCTTTATAGGCAGCTAGACGCTCTTCCTGAAGGCGTACTGCTTCGGGGTCTTCCTCCTCGTTGTCGTCGCTGCCAAACAGATCTTCATCATCGTCATCATCGTCACCGCCCCCGGTGGCGGTGGTGTTAACCTCAGGTCCATAGGCGGTATAGGGCTTGGACGAATCACCGGGCAAGACTGCGAACTCAGACTCGTAGGAAGCAATATGCTTGTACCATCTGGCGGCGTGGTGATATTTAGAGGAGTCGGGGGCGGAGGTAATGGCCTTGAATACGGCAACGTCGGCCTGGGATGGAGAGAAACTGTTGATGCCACGAATTAGATAACCATGATATTGATAGTTGTATAAAGCTCTGTCGGATATCACTTACGAGACAATGTAGGATCCGGTAGCCACCCAGGTGTTGAGTGCTATCATCCAGTCAGTCGCCTAGGTATAGAGAGAGCGTTGAGTCACAGGAAGCTTACCGCTCAGACCAGCGTCATTGACCAGGTCTACGAATCCCATTTTCGTTTGACTCTGATGAGAAACTAGATAAAGAATGAAGAGAGTAAATAAATAGCGATAACTGTGCAGAGAGACAAAAATATATACTATGTTGAGCACAATTATGTCGCACTACCGGACGATGACCTGTTTTCCCACCGTGGCCTAGTCAGGTTCAGATATACTATTCTTAGTGCTTAAAATAGTTCTAGAATACATAAATTTGCATGTCCTTACTCTATAAGTTGCATAGGAGTCAAGAATTTTAAGAGAAAAGCGCAATAATTTGCGAAGCACATATGACTAATACGTAGTAGTGTACGAGCCGGTGTTGCTTGTGACTCATTTTCTAAAATGTCTGAAGTCGGCCTTCGTGCTGAGAGACTGTCGCTTATAAACATGGCCTTCCTCTCCCTGGCACCACCACACTTGAGTCAGCTGGCCGATACCCTTGGCTTGTTTCTTCACTTGTGCCGGAGGATCCTCTGCTTGCTGTCCATGTTCTCATCGCAGTGCATATCGATGCTGGCATCGTCTCAGCGCAGCATGCGAAAGATCTCTTTCCCATAATCGTGAGTCTCCCTGTGTCAAGAGAAAGCCACCGTTGAATAAAGCAGGGGTCGTCCTCCGTGGCATTGATCATGTTGCTCTCAGCACTTCGCCGCATAGTGCATTCGTGCACAAGGGTGTGGCCAACTATCATGACATCATACAGGCGGAAGTGTCTGGCGATAATAGTGCGAGCATGCAACTTGCATGTCATGGGTAAGGACGATATGGCTTCTGGCAATTCATTCGATTATAAATGATGGCCGCATGCGGTATCACACATAATGTGTTACAATGTACTATCACTCTATGGTACCCGTCACCGAGACTTGAATGCAACGTCGTCATGGGTGTTCTGCCATGACAAGTACGAGAGTGAATTGTGGGCTTATTTGCGTTCCTATAATGACGCATTAGACCTTTACACCTCAAGTAGACCAGATCCGTTATGACTACTTAAGAAGAGAGGATTCTCGCCCATTGCGGACACATATTAGTCCTCACACAACATTTCTCCTCGCCTGCTACACTGCCATCTATCATGGTCGACGCCGCATTCTATCAAAAAGACATTGGGGAGGCCTATTTCTTTTCAGTGGACAAGTATTGCCGCGTGAAGTGGGAGCCCTACACCTCGACCGAGAAGCGTACCTGGGGTCCTGCCCCAATCAAGGACCACTGGAAATCACTGGCAAAGGCGGGATTTGACACAGTGGACGCAATAGTTCCGGTGCAAGGGTCAACGGATGAGCTGTATTTCTTCCGCGGCCTCGAGGTGGTGCAGATCAAGTTCACTCCCAAGGCTGGGGGCGACGTTATAGTTGACGGGCCTGTCAAGACGCTGGATAAGTGGAAGTCGCTGGCAGGAACTACGGTTGATCGAGTGGGCGCTGGCATAGTCGTGCCTGGCGTCCCAGGTCAAGCCTATCTCTTCAGCGGCAAGAACTACGTCAAGATTGACTTGGTCAAGGACAAGGTCGTGTACGGTCCCACGGAGATTGCCAAGGAATGGCCTGGTATAATCAAGGCGGGTTTCGACTCGGTGGACGCCGCACTCCAGGTCCCCGAGGACAAGGCCAAGTATACTGGCGAGACGTACTTTTTCAGCAAGAACCAGTATGCGCGCGTGCAGGTGATCCCGTCAAAGCCAGATGTCCTACAGTGGGGGCCCGCAAAATGGGAGGACCATTGGAAGAGTTTGGATTGGATTGCTAACCAGCAGTCCTCTGACTCCGGAGCTAATTCTGGCTCTGGTACTGGCTCTGGTACTGGCACTGGTACTGGCACTGGTACTGGCTCTGGTACTGGCACTGGTACTGGCACTGGTATTGGCACTGGTACTGGCTCTGGTACTGGTTCTGGTACTGGCTCTGGCTCTGCCTCAGGCTCAGGCTCTTCAGGTGGACAGTCAGCTCTGTATAGCGGTGTACACTATAATACCCCCGTCGGCCGTGTGGGCAAAAACTGGTACACCGCTTACCGCGCGTTGCCCGTGACCGGGATCGAGGTTTGGGAAGGCTACTGGTACGCGACAGAATACTGGGGAATCCGCAAGGTTCAGATTACATGGGAAGGTGGCTACCGGCAGACCGTAGGGACTGACCTCCATGCCCAGCGATACAAGGCCATCTGGCTCAACCCCCGCGGCGGCGAACGCATCACCTCGTTCTACACACAGATCGGTGAGATCTGGGACTATCTGAGCATGAGGACTAACCAGGGAAGATCATTGGTTGCTGGTAACCCGGCTGGGGGCCATAATAAAACTAACTGGTATCTTGGAAATGGTGTCATCCTAGGGCTCCATGGGTATACTTGGCCCCCGGAGATTGTGCAGATGGGACCTGTCTTTGGAAAGTAATTCGGGGAATAGAAAAATGGACGAGCTGAGAGAAGAAAATAAGGGGAGAGGAGAGGAAATAATTTTATGCTGCGCTTGCGGTTACGGTGTAATAAGTAATCTTTGATAGTTTCTGGACAGTCAAAAAGAAAAATAGAGATGATTTCCTATCTCATGCCGTTAATCGTGTGTATTTATGGTACTATAGAAACCTTGGATCTGAAATATAACACCCCAGCATGAACCGACTAGTCACTAATCTCTGAATATACGCTCTGTCTGGTGGTCCATTACCCTCCAACCTTGTCTATAATTACCACGAGTTGAGCGAATGGCGCTGCTCCCTTCTCACATAGAGCTTATGCAAATAGATGGCGGCTTCACCCTCTCGATTTTTGCAGTATAATGGCAAGTCCATATCTTAATGATATATGAGGAGTGTTCTGAAGGACCTATTAAAGAGCAACAATAGAGATATATGAAGAAGCTTTATACCTTGGAGTATTATGAGCCAAAAATCATGTTACCACTAACATAGGGATATTTGGCCATATTTCCGTGTTTCCCAGAACGATGAGTTTTGTTCCCACCGTGGCCTAGTCAGGTTCAGATATACCATTCCTAGCGCTCAAAATAGTTCTAGAATACATGAATTTGCATGTCCTTACTCTATAACTTGCATAGGAGTAAGAAATTTTAATAAAAAGCGCAATGATTTGCGAAATTCATATGACTAATACGTATCAGTGGATCGATGATCTACAAGTTAGGGTTACCTCTGACTCATTCTCGTACAATACTAACATAGCTGAAGATAAATGGCTCTTCGAGTAGTAGATCTGATAGGGAATTTGGACCTACCCAAGTTGTTGTGCCCATTTGTGACGTCGAACCCGCAAGATCGACATATCATCGCGCTCGGTATGCTCCGAAGGCATATCCATACAGCATGGGTCAAAGGGTTATTGTCCATATGAAAATTGCCATTTGTGTACCAACAGATGTGTCTATGAAACTAGCATCGTATTTCACTGTTCACCCGTGGAACCAGACTGTAGAAAACCAACCAAATCCCTCAACATATCCTCCGAATACCAATGCCCGAGTCCCTCATACTCTTTCCAGCAAACATCGACTCCAATATCTTTCAAACAGCTTGTAGCCTTTCGCCCAAGCCAAATGTCCACCCGATCATCCTCGATACCATGTCCAAGGAAAACAGGGGTCTGCTTGAGCATTTCCGGCTTTGAGGGATCATAAAAGCCGAGTTGCTCCCTCAACCATTCAACTGCGATGTCAAAGGCATCTAGAACTTCTACTTCTCCTTCTTCTCCTACTGCATTATGGTCTCGTTCAAAAATATCATCCTCTTCTGTCGTAGCCACATCTTGCATCCGTCCGGCAAAAGGTAGCCAGCCACACATCCCAACCACAGCGCCCAGCTCATCCCCTTCCCACAACAAAGCAGCAACCAACGCCACCGCACAGCCCTGACTCAGTCCGCCGAATATCACATTACGGGCACCCCCTGGAACCAGCTCAATCTCCCTTTTGATTAACGCATGCAGATATTTCGTGGTTTCCTGAAGCCCTGGAACTTGAAGCTCCTCGCGCTCTTGTGCCGGCGGATCGAGCTTCCAGTTATTGAACCATTGATGTGTGAGTGCGCGATTGTAGACGTGAGCACGGCTAAGCGGTGCGCTGGGGAATACGAAGCGGGCGTGTGGGAACTTGGTGGTGAGGTTTTTGTGACAGTCAGGAGTTATTGGATGCGCGAGGAGATCTGGGCCAAATTTGGGGCCACTGCTTCCCCTGCCGTGAAGTAGGATAAATGTTTGCTTTAATGGTTGTTGATGAGGGCCTATCACAAGTGGTTCTGGGAAATCTCGTTCGGAAGGCATGTCGAAGGATCAAATTTGAGGCATTACAGCAATGCCTAGCAGATGAAGTAGGTGTATAGCTGTTATGACTCACTCCGTAGGATTACTTGTCGTTAGCCCTTTACACGGGGAGAACTTCAGTTAATAACCTTAACAATTTGAAGTAAATATCAAGTCCATCAAATACCTAAAAAGCAGATTTGCATATCCGAACAGCTCATAGTAAAAACCCCCCATTCGTCTTCGCCATCTGCTCATCATAATAAGGCTGAAACGCCAACCACCCCTTCTCCGGCCCGCCCACCTGCAGCGCCGTATACGCCGCCTCCTCATCATCAATAATCTTCTTCTCATACCCGCTCCCGCTCGCCGCCGCATCCGCAAGCAACTGCGCCTGACACGTTTTGTCCAGACTTATAAACCAAAACGCCGCCTCATCCACACTCTGTCCCACCGTCAACAAGCCATGGTTCTGCAATATCGCTGCTTTGCCCGACCCAAGCGCTCTGGCGATACGTTTTCCTTCCTCGGAGTCGAGCACGACACCACGGAATTCGGTATACACGCCATGACTCTTATAGAAGCGCAGTGCGTCCTGCGTGATCATGTCTAGTTCTCGCCCAAAGCACGAAAACGCCTTGCCGGCGACGCTGTGCGCGTGGCATGCGGCGTGCACGTCTGGGCGCGCTTTGTGGATTTCAGAGTGTATGGCGAAAGCGGGTGCGTTGATGGGTTCGTCGCCCTCGACGACCATGCCATCTTCGTCGACGAGGATGAGGTCCGAGACTTTGATGAGGGAGAAGTGTGCTGATAATGGATTGATCCCTGGATTCCCTTCTGTCAGTACACTACCCACCCAAGTAGGGAGGGTTATGGGGATGGGGATGAGAGCGTACAGAAATGATCCGTCAGAATGGGATCGCGGACAGATATATGGCCTGCAACACCCTCGTCAAAGCCGCGGTCCGCAAAGACGCGGAATGCAGCTGCGAGGTGTTGTTTGCGGTATAGGCGTTCTTCTTCGAGGGTGGCGAATTTGGGGTAGCTTCTTATTTTCAGGTTGCGGCCATCTTTGGTTTTGCCGAGGACTTGGACTTGGGATGGGGTTTCTCTGGTGTTGCTGCTGCTATTGACGGTTGGTTTGGCCTGAGCTGGAGAAGGCTCGTTTGTAAGGACGGATGGAGCCATTGTGATTAAAGTAAACGTATTGTGTTATAGAAGCAGAAATTAAAAGCGTCGCGATGCAATGGTATACAATCAATGTATATACCTAGGTATGCCGGATATGTGCTGTATACCCCTCACGCCGGCGCGGATTCTTTTCCAAGGTTCAGGGTCATCGCCACGATTGGCTTGAGATCGTCGATATCGTAGTCCGTCTTTATTGCGGGGTGTGGAGAGTGCTCTGGTCCATAGAAGGATAGAACATTGTAATATGTATATTTTTAGTAGTCCGATTCTTTGATTAGACTGGATGAATGGTGCCCTAGAACTTGGTTCCATTGTATTTCCTATGGCAGTTATCTAGGGAACTAGCTATCGCACGAGTCAAATTAAATCAATTTCAAAGCGCCCCAAACCATGGCATAGTCAATCAAACTAGATTATCTTTTTTTGCGTTTGCTTTTTGTTTGTTGCATCATGACCATTGAACTCCCAGGTACATAGGGCTAGAAGAGACTAACCCTAAAAATCATAGAACGAAATAATAAAAAGACCCGAACCAATCAATACATACAGACTTTTCATCCTTTTGTATGTTATCCTCAAAATAAATCCTCAACATAATATGCATATGTACAAAAAGAAAAGCGAAAATAAATAAAAATAGACACGGGACATGGCCAGACATATTTCAGACCTGTTCTCTCCCCCGGCCAAGATGGCTAACGCTCAGACTCATTCATAGTGACCCTCTAAAAAGACGTATGTCACACTCTCATAGGCTAATGCAAAGACGCTATTTTCAACAAGCAAGGAACAATGCATCATATTGCATAATCAAGATAAGATAATGTGAAAATAAATGTGGTGTGTGGTGAGTGAGGGGAAAATGTGGAACCAAGAATCTAAGGGTATAAAAGAAAAGAAGTTCGCTGAATCGTGCCAGAAAATTTGACGAGAAGAAAAAAAATGAAGAAAAGAAAATTCGTAAATAATCGAAATAAAAGTCATCTTTTTCGAGACTATTACCATGCTGTGGGTGCTGTCGAAACTCGCGGCCAGCGGGAGAGGAATTCGACATCGTCAAGAGCGCCTTTGCTTTGGTTGCGCACGTACTGAGTGCTCGGGTCGATACGAGGCTCGTAGTCCCAGATGGTCGGCACACCCTTGATCAGAGCAGAGTATACCAAGCGGCGGCGACGCTGAGATCGGACGACATCCTCGTGAATGGCCTGCAGATTCCAGCGAGTGTGAATCTCTTCGAGGAAATGTGCAAACACTGTCTTTGGGTCGTTGTCCTCGGGGAGAACGAGTGGTAGTGTTGGACTTGGGGTGCGTGGTGGTGTCGGCACCACTTGTGCTGGGATTCTGGGGAAGAAAGACTTCTCAGTGCTGACAAAAGTGACTGCTCCTGGGGCCTCGCCGTTGGGTGGAGTAGGAAGTCCTGTTTCTCCCTTAATAACTGTCCCCTTGGTTTTTTGGACTGGAATTGGCAGGCCGGCGATCAAGTTGGTGGCCTCTAACGGATCTGCTTCGACGTCGAACAGCATGGGCGGGTCAATCAACGAATAGATGAATTTCCACTTTCCACGACGAATCATGATCACCGGTGTTTGTGATCCCTCGGCCATATACTCGCCAAAAACGGTGTCGGTCTTTAAGCCTTCGCCGCCAGTGATGTACGGAAGCAACGAGACACCGTCCATGGGCAGACTGGGCTCTAGCTTGGATCCGACAAAATCAACAAAAGTAGGCAGAATATCAATAGTCGAGACATTCTCCTTGACGCGCTTAGGGGCAAAACGTTTGGGAGCGTGAACAATGAACGGCACGCGAGCCGAATTCTCGAACCAGGTCATCTTGTACCACAGACCACGCTCACCGAGCATGTCGCCGTGGTCACCGGTAAAGACGACAATAGTGTCATCGGTAAGACCGCAGTTGTCCAGCGCCTTCAATAGCTTGCCAATGTTTGTATCGACGTAGCTGCATGCGCCGTAGTATGCGCGGCGAGCAGCCTTGATGCGTTCCTCGGGAATCTCCTTGCCCCACAGATCGATACATTTCAGCACACGCTGTGAATGGGGGTCCTGTTGGTCGTGTGGAATGGCAGATGTCTTGGGCAGAGGAATTTCGACGTCCTCGTACAAATCCCAGAATTCCTTGGTCATTGCATATGGGTCATGGGGATGAGTCATGGAAACAGTCAAGCAAAAAGGCTGATCGCCGCGGTGGCGCACATGGTCGTACAAATACTGTGTCGACTTGTAGACAACCTCCTCGTCATAGTCGAGCTGGTTGGTGCGCACAACAGGGCCAGCATCTATGACTGAGGACATGTTGTGATAATAGTCTGGACGCACCTCCTGTTTCAATCTGTCAGTTACCGCCTTTTTGTGTGGTTCGCCAAGTGTGTACATACCGGTTCGTCCCAATTCACCGACCAGCCATAGTCTCCTGGGTAGATATCGCTGGTCAATCGCTGTTCATAGCCGTGCAATTGGTCTGGACCGCAAAAGTGCATCTTCCCGGCCAGTGCGGTGTGGTAGCCCTCGCGGCGAAGATAGTGTGCGTATGTGGGAACATCAGCGGCCAAGTCGGCGGCATTGTCGTATGCGCCAATCTTGGATGGCAGCTGGCCCGTGACCATGACGAAGCGCGAAGGAGCGCACAGAGGCGAGTTGCAGTACGCACTGTCGAACGTCACGCCTTCTCGTGACAGGCGGTCCAGGTTGGGCGTCTTGATACGAGATTCCTTGTCGTGGATGGACAGCAGCGGCGCGGCCATCTGGTCGGCCATGATGTAGAGAATGTTTGGCCGCTTGGTCGCCATGGTTGCTGTCTTCTGTCTGTCTTCTTCTTCTTCGAGGTAATCTGGCGGTGTGCCGGTTCCCGGCGGCGGCGTTTGTGGGAAGAATAAGTTTTTTTTAAAACAGTATGCACAAGTGTACAAAGAAAGATACTTTGTTCCAGCCAGATGCAACTGGCTACTCGGGAGAAATTACAGTGGAAGACAAGAAGTGTTGATGATGAAGAATAGACAAGGACGCTGGAGATTACAGAAAAAGAAAGAAAAAAAGGAAGAACCGCTGGACCAGAAAGAGGCGGCTTTTTTAAATGACGCCAGGAAAGCTTCGTCTTTAACCTTTCCCGGGGAAAGGCAGCCGTTAATTACGCGTACGGTACGGGTACGGCGGTATCGATACTATCGATACGAACGAGCCAACGCAGCGTCCGTGCACCGATAAGCGCAAAAAGACGGTAAATTTTTCAGTCGGTACACGTACGGCACGCGTACTGACGCTTCGTAAGCGCGGCCGAAGGAGCGAAGAGCCATTCCAAGGGGCGATGTCGTGCGATGGTGTGATTGTGGGGTTTAGTCATCACTGCGACGACTTTCTCGACGTCGTTTGGCTGTGGCAGCTGAAGCAGCTGGAGAACGCCATACGCACATAATATCAGTTGATTGATCGTCGCCTGTACGTGGGCTTTACACTACGTACACACCATGGATACACGCCTCACCGTCTCCGTCTTGAAACCGGGGGGACACGACTGGACACGACTCCCTGATCAAGCAAGAAAATCCTCAACAAAGATAGACATGGTCACGCGGGCTGCCGCTGTCTGTGACAAGTTACAAGTGTATACAGCGGTCGCAGTAATTTTTGCTGCCTCGCCAAGTCCTTATCAGGCCAACCGCCACGGTGCAAACAGAGAAGATGGCCAAAAAATTACTCCTTCACCCCACATACGCTAACGAAGTTGCAAGAGAATCACATCGAAAAAGTGATTGATAAGAAGGCCCACATGCCGGGGTGGTAGGCTGACACATAATTACTCGGACACGTCCTTCTGGAGTTGACCTGACTGAGTCGAGTCCTGAGTCTTGATGCTATTCCAACTGACTCGAGATTTTGATATACGCAGCAGGCAGCGCACGATGAGCGCGACAATCTCCTCCAATCAGTCTCGGCTGCAAAAAGCAAATCCGGGCTTACGCGGTTATCGCCCCGCTTATCCGCGCCGGGGTTGGGACGTTCCGAAAGAGGCAGTCGCGCACGCCATTCGCACAGCCGCTGATTGGCTCGTGCCGGCATGGGTTCGTTTGGGAAGGGCCACCGCCTCGCAGCCGGAGGCCGCTAGCCCGGATACTGTACGCGCTAGGCTAGGCGGAACGGCGACCTCAGGCATGACTAATTAATGCCATCATGCTCGCCTTCTTCGTATAACATAACACCTGGCAAGATGGGAGCACGTGATTAAGGACAGATGTTGAACAATGACATTGCTAATGATTTCATGTATATGCTAAAAGGCAATGGCTCGCCCAAATGGCGAAGCCGCTCTGAACGCGATGCTAACTTATCAAGTGTAGAGAGAGTAATAAGGGGAAACGTAAAGAAGGAATTAAATGACCATGCATACATATACACGCGTACTCGTTTCAAGTCTTGAAAGGGATGGAAGGACAATGTCTTTGTGCTATGACGTATCTGGCTCAGTCTTTTTTAACGGCGCTAATAAAGAGAACAGATGTCAGTATCAAATGATAAATAGAGGCCTGAGGAGACTAACCTGTATATCCTGCGAATAAAGGCATACGCCGTCAGGAATCCCACTGTACCAGTGAGAAGTCCGTAAACAGCGCAGGCAAGGAAACTGTAGCTGAAGAAAAGCAAACTCGACACAAAGCCGGTTATGTGCAGTTTGAACGTATAGTACCATATACAGTATGCGAATATCCAGAAAGCACTGCTGCCTCCGGTCAAGAAGCTCTGCCACCACCAATGATAATTCTATAAAATAAATTAGTCGCGGCCATCTATGAGACATGGATGGATCTTACCTCAGCGCATAGCTGGTTATAAGTCGCGATAATGGTCACCTCGGCCACCGTGACAATCAAAATTGTGCTCACCACGCTCAGGAAACCAAACACGTAGTAGTAGCCACTCTTATCTTGCCACAGATTCTTGAAGACAAAGAGAAGTTCAATGAATAGCACGGCAAATGGAATGATGCCAGTCAACATGACACCATTGACGCCGCGCAAATACCACGGCTGTCGTGGGATTTGTCGCGGAATCGACGATGTCTTGGTCGGATGTTGCCACGGCTCTGCCCGTACATAACCGAACCAGCTGCCAACGTATACTAAAGGCACTTGGACTAGGAGCCAGAGAGCGACGAGTCCCACCAGCGTGCCAAATGGGAGGGCCGTGCTAGAGGCTTGGGCCCAGACAAACAAATTCAGAACAAATATCAAGCAGAAAGTAAGCCCGGGGAAAAGCGATGCAGTCTGTAACCAAATTAGCATGTCAAACCAGTCACGATAAGTGAAGGGAACTCACAAGAACGGTATTTCTTCGCCAGTTCTGTCCTCCCAGCGTCTTGTAGAGTCTACCGGAATAGTATCCAGAGAATAAACCAGCAAATATAAAGAGGCCGAATCCGACGGTAACAAATCCGCCCCGGAAGCTAGGGTTCAACACGCCCAGGCAGCTGAGGGCAAGGAGACCAGTTGCAACGAATAGCAACTGCGTGCCCGATCCTACCAGAGGTGCGAGCAGCCCACTGTGCGCTGGAAGACGGAAAATGTCCGCATGAAGTAGTTTCCATCCCGCGACATCTTCCAATTCCTCATCAAAGACAGAGTCGCCATCGGCATCGCCCTGGCCTTGCTGGGTCAAAAGGCCCTCGCCAGATTCCTTCTTTTCCTTTTTGGGCGACTTGGAGCGGGTTGGTCGGCTCTTTCCGTCCTCCAATGCAGCGTCTCCGCGTCCCTTTGCGTTGCCAACAGTTCGGCCCCAGATGACAATCACGGTCACACCAAGCACACCGGAAATCGTCAGCGAGTTGATAATTGCAAGCCAATGGGTCATGGAGCTGTCGACCTGGTCGGTAAAGAATAAATCCCAGCGGTTCGCCCATTCTATCGACGTTTCTTCACGGAAGTGAACCGAGTATGTGTAGGGGATTTCCATCGTGGCGCCGTCGTCTGCATCCTCACCGCGTTGCGGGATGTATGATGAATCGCTATACATTTCTTCGAATTTGCTATTGTTCGGGGTGATGAAGAGCTCCAAATGCGAGTTTTCCGCATGCACGTCTACCGGGCATCCATCTTCATCTCTATTCTCAAGTCCTACACTCTTGGGATAGACTTCAAACCCGACAATCACATTTTTCCCTTCCTCGCCTGCCTTGCCTGGAGCTTTGCGCCAGCGAATAACGATGGTGAAGTGGTTGTGGATATAAAAGCGCGATAGGCCGTCGGCCGGGGAAAAGTCCTCGTATCCTAGTTTGAAACCACTCGAATAATATTTTCGGCTTCGATCGACAGTCACAAAGCTGGTGGCTGCGGGGAGGTTGTCGACAATCCACTCCGCCACGTATCCTTCCTTTATAAGTTGACGACCCCATTTAACATCGCTTCGGTCGACGTTGCGTGTGCAAAGCGAGCGGCAACCGACATCTTGTTTCATTAACAAGTCATAGTCCGACGTCATGATACGATCGCCACGCAGAATCTCGCCGAGGTTTAAAGAAACGCTGTGTCCAGATCCAAACGGAGAATTTCCATGTTTCTGACCCGTCGGCGGACAAACGAAGGGAAGGTCAAAGTAGGCATATTGTAGCTGGGTATGGTCCGAGAAAATCTTGTTGACTAGTAACGGAATGGGTTCTTTGTCTTCATAGCTGATGACAGAGTAACCTGGACAAGCACGAGTCAGCACGAGTCAGCGCCGAGTAGGACAGACAGCCTAGATAAACACGCAACTCACCCGGGATATAGAACGAGTGACAGATAGACACGAGCAGAAGCCACGGAAGCAATCGCCAGGTGGACTTCATTTTCAACAACAGGAAAATAGGGACCGCTGCCGACCGAGATTGCGCCCTCGATCAGGCATGTACAGTTGCAAGTTGTCAATTGAGTTTTTGGCGACGAGCGGACTATCAATCAGATGCGTCGCGGCGAGCAGATAACGAATGGAATCGGCACCGAGTACCCAGAAGGACGTGATGAGATGCGAGATAGATACAATTAAGAGCACAATCGCAATCTCCAGTTGTTTGACAGATGATCTACCAGCGATCAACAGGATATCTCGGAATTAACAGGTTGCGAGTAAGGTCGCAGTGAACAAGGGGAGCAGGTGGAGAGTGGAGACCACCTGGCCACGAAGACCGAAACGGTTTAGCCTGCCATCTAATCTTCTACCATCGTCGTCACCAAAAAATATTTACAATCATCAGCACTAACTACCTCCACCAGTCCGCTCTTTCACAAATTTCAAAACCTCCATTGCATCAGGGTCGTCTTCTAGTCGCCTCTTTGGATGTCGAGTGATCCAGGGCAAAGAGACCGGCGGGTTGCGCTCATATTTGTTACGGAAGATGTGCATAGCAAACCTCGCCCGCATCAATCCGTAGTGCATGCCGTTCAGCTTTCATTGGGAATGGACATGATGTATCTCCTCCCCCATGGAGACCAAAGTCAATAAACTGGCTAATTTGTATGTCCGAGAGTTTGAAACTCGGAATCCGGCGCTTGGATCATAACATCAACTTAGCTAAGTAGGAGGTAAGAAGAACATATATATACATACCTCCTTTTCAGACTCCCCTCGATCAAACAACACAACCCCGCCAAATATCTGATATTCAGCCCAGTAGCCTACCATATCAGCCACGCCCATGGGATATTGGTCGTAGTAAATATAGTTCTGGTGGTATAGATACGTTGGGATGTCACGGCGAATCGGTGCTACTGGCTCCGTGAAGATATCATCTGTTGGCAAGTCGATTTTTGGAGGCTGAGGACTTTTGTAAGGTGGTTGGTGGTTTGTGTGCAAGAAGAGGTTGGATGCAATAGTGTGTAGCGCAATGGCAGTTATCTCGATCAGGCGAAGGTGGAAATCTCGTGTTCCTACTGCCGTATTCTGGTATGACTGGGCTACCTTTGGGAATTCCTCATATCAGGCGTATTTCTACATCATATAAAAGAAGAAGATACTAACCTCTAATTCGACTGCGATGCTCTCTATTTGAAGCATCGATCTCCATTCAGTGACCGTCTTCAATGCTATACTGCTTGGGTCATCACGTTCATGAATCTCTGGGTTATAAGAGAGCACCATAAGTTGGTCGGCATTTCGCGTTGGAAGGCCGTCCACGATTTGGGCGAATGTGTTTTCAGCTAGCTGTGTCGACAAAATGTGTTGAAGAGAACGCTGGACGGCGTCCAACTGGTCCGGATCTAAGGTGTTGATTGCTACTTTACTGCTTGCCATAATTGAGCAACAATTCAATGAGACTTTGTAAGGAGATGGGTGATAGAAAGCAAGACATGGTGGCTTACGTTGCTGCTGGAGGTGGGGTTCAAAAATGTCTAGACTAATTCACTTAATTATTCTCATTGCCTAGGTTACAAGTAATACTTATTAATCTTCAACATGAACTTGTCAATATAAGAGTCTGTACAATTCCCGCTGTATGTCAAATGGTGGATATGCTTAATTCATTCTTCTTAGCCTAGTTTAGCAGCCCCTCACCAACACGCGTGAGTTCAGTGTACAGCGGCTCGTGTAAATGTTATGCACATAAAATGATTTGGATAAGGAATCGTTGAAGTGACTACCAAGTGATCTCGCTGCGAAAGGGTAAAGGGGAAAGGAAAGAAAAAAGAAATTGAATGCAAATGAGGTCATAAAAGTCGAATCCCATCATCACTTAACCGTTCAAGAGCCAGTCAACGGCGCCTTGCACGCTACCACCACTTCTTCGCAAAGCTTGGATGTTTCGATCAAAATCGTAGAAGCCCATGTCGTTCAGTTGACCCAGCTGCTCGGCATAACGTTCTTCAGGAGGTCGGTTGTCTTGTGGTTGCGCAGCAGCAGCAGGTGGAGCCCCGAATAAGGACGCCCATGGGTTTTCTGCGTTTCCACCGGCTTGGCCGCCGCCCATCGCTTGCATAACATTATTTAACAAAGCAGGATCTCGCATGAATGGGTTGTTTTGAGGGTTAAACATATTGTTAAAGTTGCCAGCCTGTGCACCTGGAGCAGCACCGGCCTGCCCTTGAGGGAATCCCCCGAACAATGCAGGATTAAAAAGAGCTGCGAACGGGTTCTGTTGATTTTGCGTAGCTGCATCTGTTGTGGCCTGCCCGGTGGCGGTAGTAGACTCAGTAGTGCCAGTGGTATTCCCCTCTGCGCCCGTTGAAGGTGTTGTAGATGGTTGCTGGGGAGGATTCACTCCAAAAAGACCAGCAAAAGGATTGCCAGCGGCGCCAAAGGGGTTGACAGGCGGGGTCGTTTGATTGGCACCTGGCTGGCCACGGTTTTCCTCTGGTGTAGTGTTGGTAACGCCAGGAGCGGGAAAAGCGGAGTTTCCACCTCCTGGAAAGCCCATTCCTCCAAAGGCCCGTTGCATTTGTGCCATCTGGCGGATTGCCGCGGGGTCTGTTAGCATCCTTCGGAATTCTGGGCTCTGCATCATCTGTCGAACGCCTGGGCCCATCTCTCGCAACATAGGGTTTTGTTGTATCATCATATCAATAAGAGCAGGGTTCTGGAGCGCCTCGTTCATCGTAGCCTGTACTTGAGGGTTCTCAAGCATATTGAGCATCTGGTCTGGGTCGGGGGGAGGTCCCATCTAGAGGTTGTTAGCTGAATTTCATGACTTGTTGTATTATACACAGCAGATTTCACTTACTCCGCCATCTGGTCCAAACATTCCAGCGCCTGGAAGTTGAGCGAAGCCAGCATATCGTGCTCCTGTCAAACCGGCCAGGGGGTTGTTCCCAGTTCCTGCAGCAATGTTCGTGGGAACTCCAGGTATAGATGGGTTAGCTGTTGTACCTGCAGCACTAGCAGCAGTTTGAGGAGGTGGGTTCTGTCGTTGGTTGCTAGCTGCGCTCTTGACTAAGTGGATGGTATGCCCGTCCTTGATTTTGTAGGAGGCGAGAGTCTCGTTATCTTTGAGCACCCGCCCAGAATAGATCAGTCGCTGGCGCTCTGCCGGCGTATCGGCGTACTCAGAGGTGGATAGCTTTTCTTTCAAGTCGGAGACACTGGTCGAATCTGGCAGTGTGAAAGTGTACTTGGCGTCGTTCGATGCCTTGACGTTGAATGTGATGGTGGCGGCTTCCGCTGCCGCAGCGTCGTCGGCCATGATATCACACGTAAGAGAGGGGTACGCAGCGATAAGTAGAGTTTGAGGTCTCGCAGAGAAGATAAATGTAGGCTGCAAGACTGAGAGAGAGGAAGAAGAGAGACTCCTGTGTGCGCGATAGAAATGCGACCAGGAAACTGCCAATCACAGTTAGATTACTGAGGTTGGGGTCATCTGCGTCAGGGACGTTGAAACGGACGATTAACCGTTGAGCCGGCCGAAGCTGGCAGAATCAGATCGTAACTAACCAAGTCCCACATTGGCGCCTGAGACTTCAGGCAGCACACGCACTTTGGGACTAGGATGTCTTGGCACGCTAAAGCCACAGCTTTTCCTCCTGCTAATTTTTATATTCTGCACCTCACACTCTCGCTTGCCACCCATCGACGCCCAGGACGCGTCGTCCTTTGATTATACCTAAGCGCTGCCCAGGAGTGCATCGCTTAGCTCAGCCTTGCTCTCCCAAGGCTGTTTTGCCACTTCCTCCCTCTGGAGATGGAAACCTGAATCCAAGGGAACAATCTTTCCATCCGGCAACGCGACCAAACCCTCTAGTTCAGTCGGTGCTCGATCAGAGCCCATTACCCACCCACAATGGCGACTACCTCGAACATGTTCGTGTATTCCTTGACGATACAGCATCCTACTGCTGTAACGCAAGCTATACTCGGACAATTCGCGGGCACAAAGGAACAACAGATTGTGACTGCTTCGGGTTCGAAGCTTACAATTCACCGCCCGGATGCCGCTCAAGGCAAAGTCACACCGATATATACACAAGATGTCTTTGGAATTATAAGGTCACTTGCAGCTTTTCGGCTGGCCGGAAGCAACAAAGGTATGTTTGATCCTACTCCCTAGAAAGAGTCATCTTAGTGATTCGTCAAGCTCCCGGGGCGGTTCATTCCTACGTTGGTGAACCAGCCACTACCGTCGGATGTGCCTCGGTCGGAAGCATTGCATTGATGGCCCTACCTATCTGTCGTTGATCCGTGCTGAAATATGTGCAGATTACATCATAATCGGATCGGATTCTGGCCGCATCACCATCATTGAATACGTCCCATCACAGAACCGCTTTAATCGCATCCACTTGGAAACATTTGGAAAGTCGGGCGTTCGTCGCGTGATTCCCGGACAATACCTCGCAGTCGACCCCAAGGGACGAGCTTGTCTCATCGCTTCGGTGGAAAAGAACAAGCTTGTTTATGTTCTGAATCGTAATTCTCAAGCAGAGTTGACGATTTCATCCCCTCTAGAGGCACACAAGGCACAGAACCTTGTCTTTGCCCTAATAGCCTTAGATGTGGGTTATGACAATCCCATCTTTGCAGCCATTGAAGTCGATTATTCCGAGTCGGATCAGGATCCAACCGGCCGTGCGTACGAGGAAGTTGAAAAACACCTTGTATACTACGAACTTGATTTGGGCTTGAACCATGTGGTTCGCAGGTGGTCAGATGTTGTAGACCGCACCTCGAATATATTGTTTCAGGTTCCGGGCGGAGCTGATGGCCCAAGTGGCGTCCTTGTCTGTGCCGAGGATAGTGTCACATATCGACACTCGAACCAGGATGCTTTCCGTGTGCCGATTCCCCGTCGCAGTGGTCCAACAGAAAACCCCGAGCGGAAGCGGTGTATCACAGCTGGTGTCATGCACAAGATGAGGGGCGCCTTTTTCTTTCTGTTACAGACTGAAGACGGTGATCTCTTCAAGTTGACAATCGACATGGTTGAGGATGACAACGGCCAGCTGACGGGCGAAGTAAAGAGGCTCAAGATTAAATATTTTGATACCGTCCCTGTCGCAGCAAATCTACTCATCCTGAAAAGTGGATTCCTATTTGTTGCGAGCGAGACAGGCAATCATCACCTCTATCAATTTGAGAAGCTGGGTGATGATGACGAAGAAACGGAATTCACAAGTGACGATGTGTCTGCCGACCCGCTGGAGCCTGTAACTCCCGTCTACTTCAATCTAAGAGGAGCTGAAAATGTGAACTTGATTGAAAGCATCAACTCTCTAAACCCTATTATGGATTGCAAAATCACCGATGCAACAGGAGAAGACGCTCCCCAGATATACACTGTCTGTGGTACAGGTGCCCGGAGTAGCTTCAGGACACTCAAGCATGGCCTTGAGGTTTCGGAGATTGTCGAGTCTGAGCTTCCCAGCGTTCCATCCGCAGTTTGGACTACCAAGTTGACGCGTAATGATGAGTTCCACGCCTATATCGTTCTATCCTTCACGAATGGAACTCTGGTTCTCAGCATCGGAGAAACGGTCGAAGAAGTCACAGATACTGGATTCTTATCTACAGCTCCCACCTTGGCAGTACAGCAGCTCGGGGAAGATTCTCTAATTCAAGTCCATCCCAAAGGTATCAGGCACATTCTGGCTGACCATCGTGTCAATGAATGGCCTGCGCCTCAACATCGAACAATTGTTGCTGCAGCTACCAACGAGCGCCAGGTCGCAGTTGCTCTAAGCTCGGGCGAGATTGTATACTTTGAGATGGATACAGATGGCACCTTGGCCGAGTATGACGAGAAACGCCAGATGTCTGGTACTGTTACATCTTTGAGTTTAGGCGAGGTCCCAGAAGGTCGTGTGCGAAGCTCTTTCCTAGCTGTTGGATGTGACGATTCAACTGTCAGAATTCTCAGCTTAGATCCCGACTCTACGCTGGAAAATAAATCTGTGCAGGCCCTCACCTCTGCGCCATCTTCTTTGAACATAATGTCAATGGCCGATTCAACTTCCGGCGGGTCAACACTGTACTTGCATATCGGACTGTACTCTGGTGTCTATCTTCGAACGGTGTTGGATGAGGTTACCGGCGAACTCTCTGATACACGAACCCGGTTCTTGGGTGCGAAACCAGTTAAATTATTCGCAGTTTCCGTCAGAGGTCAACCCGCGGTTCTCGCTCTAAGTTCTCGCCCCTGGCTAGGCTATTCCGACGTACAAACCAAGAGCTTCATGCTCACTTCCTTGGACTATGTCGGACTCGAGTGGGGATGGAACTTTTCCAGTGAACAATGCTTGGAGGGCATGGTTGGAATCCAAGGTCAAAATTTGAGGTAAGCAAAGCAAATTTTCTTTAATATCATTTTCTATTCTGTATCATGATGAATAAAAGGGTTCCCGAAAAAACGGTTTCCAAACCTTGCTGTGGAAAAAAATATTTTATTCCAATTGTTCCTACTGAGATACATTTTTATTTTGCTACTTGTTCTTCCACTACTCATTGAGATGATTCTTGTTGCTAATTGCTATTTCAGAATTTTCTCGATTGAAAAGCTGGACAATAATGTTCTGCAAGAGTCTATCTCTCTAGCATACACTCCACGACAATTTGTGAAACACCCAGATCAGCCACTGTTTTATGTCATCGAATCAGAGAACAACGTCCTTTCTCCAGCTACTCAGACCCGCTTACTGGAAGAGTCACAACTACAAAATGGACAAGCCGCGATTCCTCCAGCCGATGTTTTCGGTTATCCGCGGGCCACTGGCCATTGGGCTTCTTGCATTGAAGTGGTTGACCCTATCAATGCTAAAGCTGTTGTCTCTCGTCTCGAACTGGAGGAGAATGAATCTGCTGTGAGCGTTGCTGCAGTATCGTTTGCAAGCCAAGACAATGAGACATTCCTCGTCGTTGGCACTGGCAAAGATGTGGTTACCTATCCCCGGTCTTTCTCGGCGGGTTTCATTCATATCTATCGATTCCAAGAAGACGGCAAAGAATTAGAATTCATCCACAAGACCAAGGTCGAGGAGCCACCACTTGCTCTTCTCGCGTTCCAAGGACGTCTGGCTGCTGGAATTGGAAAAACCTTGAGAATCTATGACCTTGGAATGAGGCAGATGCTCCGAAAGTGCCAGGTCCAAGCAGCACCGAAACTTATCGTTGGTTTGCAGACACAAGGCAGCCGTATCATCGTCAGTGATGTGCAAGAAAGTGTGACTTATGTGGTATATAAATATCAAGAAAACCAACTCATTCCATTCGTGGACGACGTGATTGCACGCTGGACAACATCCACGACAATGGTTGATTATGAAACGACAGCAGGGGGCGATAAATTCGGTAACCTCTGGCTAGTTCGCTGCCCGAAGAAGGCATCAGACGAATCCGACGAAGACGGCTCTGGCGCACACCTCATCCACGAGCGCTCATATCTACAAGGCACAGCAAACCGGTTAGAGCTCATGGTGCATTATTACACGCAGGATATCCCCACCAGCATCCACAAGACTCATCTTGTAGTTGGAGGAAGGGATATCTTGGTATGGACCGGTCTTCAGGGTACGATTGGAATGATGATTCCATTCATCGGCCGCGAGGATGTGGACTTTTTCCAAAATTTGGAGACGCAGCTTATCGCTCAAAACCCACCGCTTGCCGGACGAGACCATCTCATTTACCGAGGCTACTATGTGCCAGCCAAGGGTGTCATTGATGGGGATCTTTGTGAAACCTATTTCTTGCTTCCGAATGATAAGAAGCTTATGATTGCAGGGGAGTTGGACCGCAGTGTCCGGGAGATTGAACGAAAGATCTCGGTAAGTTTCTCCTTCTTCCTTTGGATTAGATCATATACTAATATTGTTTAAAGGACATGCGGACCCGAGTGGCATACTAGGTTTATCTTATTTCCATGTACATTTGGCCGGAGTTTCGGAAGGCGTTGTTTTGAACCTGCAACGGGCGCTGGGCTTGTCGATCAATTACTAACCTCACGATATCAAAATATGACTCAATTCAATCTTCCTCCCCTTTTCATATCCAATCATAATAAGTTCAAACGTCTCTTGCCTCGCTCGGCCAGTCGCATTCTAATCGACTGATCTTGAGCTGGATGCAACCATTTCAATTCTATTGCAGTGGCTTGTATGGGACAAGAAAAATTTCCTTTGAAAACTCGACGATCTTTGAGTACGATTTTATCCTTAATGTCCTACGGATATGCATCGTAATTTATCCGTCGGTACATAACTACAAGATCATAATATCTTGCTAGTCTTTAGTTATCGAATATGCATGCTTTTATATATATACCATTTTTTGTCCATGAACAAGACGAATACACAACGTTAGGGAGGCATTTACGGAGGCGGATTCAAATCCAACCCTTCGACCGTAAGCTTAAACGCGTCGTTGCGTGAATAACTACCAGCAACATCCAGGTCCAAACGGCCTCTGTCGCAGTCCTCAAAGTCGATTGAGGCGATGACAAGCCCGTCGCCTGTTGACGGCGCGTCGGCTGCGTCATCATCATCAACAGCAGGAGTTACGGTTGTAGGATCGCTGTCGTCTGTGCACACGTCCCAGATGGGTCCGCCGAGGACTTCGCCGAGAGGACCGATTATGCACGATCCGCCGTGGCAGACGTAGTCGTCGTCTGGTGCTGAGTCGGGCTTGGAGGAGAGGTTTGGGTGGGCTTTGAGGTTGCTCCGCTCAGCTGGCTTGATATCAGTTATCTTGTCGTCTGGCGTGTGCAGAAGACGAGGATAATGAGACTCACCGGATATATCGCCATCCTCAATAGCCAAACTCGCATACATCTGATCTCTCTTCTTATCCGGATGGAGCTGGCCACCTGCTGACTGCGGCCAGACAATCTCATGCGGCCCTTCACTCGTCGTTATAAACTCCTTCTTCTCTGTCGTACCTGTCGTTGGTGCAGCTGCCTTTGGACCAGCTTTTGACTTGCTAGTAATCCAATCCGGCAACTCGTTTCTGCGCACGCACTGGTTGGCAGACAACACCACAGCTCGACCCTCACTCGCCACCGTCCTCATCAGCGGCAGCCAGGTATCCCGAGCATCAGCCGTAGGCGCCAAGTACAGATTGACGTTTTGCGAGTACAGGCTCTGTCGGAGTAAAGGCATGTAGTTTTCCCAGCATATGGCTGCGCCGATGGTTAGGTTTACGCCGTTGATTTCGGTGGTGACGGCGCGGAGGGTTGAGGGGGAGCCCTGGGCCCAGATTAGGCGCTCTGAAGCAGTCTTCTCGTTGAATATGTGTCAGTGGGAAAGTATAACTGTATATGTTGCACTTCAATAAAGAAGAGGATGGCGACTCACTGGCATAATCTTCCTCCTCTTCCCCAACACACCCCGCTTCGGATCAACATAGACAACAGCACAATACAGACTCCCACCAGCCTTCTCAATCAAGCCAACCGCAATAAAAACATTCGTCGATCGAGCAACCCTCTCCAAAACCTCCCTTGTGCCATCCCCACGAGCATCCTTACCCCGTGCTAGGGGCAGTTTCCTATCAACCCAATCATCCCCCGCGCCCGTGGGGGTATCACCAAGATCAATCGCAGAATTGAAGTATTCCAGAAACTGGTCTCTGCCCGCGGGATCACGAGCGCCAACGGCAGTTCCGAAATCGCATGTTCGCGGATATCCGCCTAGGTATGCCTCGGGGAAGAGGAGGATGTGCACGCCTCGCGATGCTGCGTGGCGGGTTGTGCGTTCTAGGGCGGCGAGGGTGGAGGAGGTTGTGTCAAGGGTGCGGGATTGCGCGACGGCGACGGTGAGGGGTTTTGGCATTTCTTCTTCTTTTCTTTTTCTCCTTTTTGCAATGTTTCGATCTGTTGTTAGTTGGTTAATTGGGGATCAGAAGAGTGGGATGTCGAGCTGTTGGATGGGTCGTGAGCAAATGAGGTAAGGTCATTGCGGCGGGTGCGGGGAACAATCCCGTGCAGTCTCCAAAGCTCCAGAGCTCCAGAGCTCCAAACCGTGCCCTAATTATATGCATTTCCGGGTGATAGGTCTCATGTGTCTTTCTGAATTATTGAAAAATACGAATTATATCTAATTCTGAGGTTTTGAGATTGTCGTTTTTTAGTAGAGCCGATCACTGTCATACTCCTTCCGAGCAGGAGAAGATGAATTGATTTATTGGCAATGCCTTCCGAGACCGGTATTTACATGATTGCCAATTCAATGCCATTTTTCTTGACAGTTCATGCCATAAACTAGGCATTGAGTATGTCTGCTTGGACAAAGGCCTGATGCGATCGCCAAGCACAGGGCTCACAAGGCCCAAAGCAAAGGGATGGGGCCTTGCATGCATTAAGGGCCCATAGCTGTGCTTAGCGCTTGGCAGGGGCTACAGGGCAGCCAGAGCTTTCAATATTGCGATGATACAGATGCATAGCTACGGCACACATACTTACTTTAATTACTTTATAGTTTATACTATACCTTGAGGCTGTATAAGAGAGGGCGATGAATGATTGTCTCAGATTGGTCGGAAGACACACTTCCCAGTCGGGTTTGGCTGCGGCTGCTGCACCAGCTGTTTTTGACGTCAGCTCTGATCATGGCTGCCTCAGGCGAGAGGCAGCAACAGGACAGCCAGGAGGACAGCATAGCATTGATGATTGACTAGACCTGACTGCGTGCGATGGCAGCTGTAGGACAGATAGACAGACCCTGTACACAAGCGGATACAGCATTCCTGGAGCCGGCGCCGCAGCCACGCGTTGGCATGCTTGGGCCGGCCGTTCCTGGAGAAGGGACTGTCAGGATCAGCCTATTCCTGTCCGTGCGTGGTAATTTTCCTCTTTAAAGAGTAAATAATACTGGGACTGTATGCACAAAGACGGGAACAGCCAGATGTCTTTAAGACTGAAGAGTATGTAAGACAGAGAATAAAAATAAAAATACGAAATGACGCCGCCCACAGTGGAGCCACATCCATGGGAAGGTCCAGCTGCGGACGCACACAGCACAAACAACCCTTTTTAAACTATCCATCCACTGCTGTCTCCTGTCTCCTGTCAGCAATTGATCTTGTTTATTTTATTTTATCTTAATTCTGTTCGTCTCTGGCCTCACGTCAAGGTCCACAAAACTCTAACCCTTCATCCCTGTCATTGGCAGAGAGCAAGGCGTCTTAGCTAATACTCCAGCCACTTTGCCTCTACCAGGCAGCGTACGTTTCTCTCGCTCACCTTTCTTTCCACTTCTCTCAACTAATAGGCACATCATCCAGCGCCGCGGAATAATCTCCCTATATAATTTAGACCGTCAGCAACCGACACCATGCCGAAGAAAGGAGGAAAGAAGAGCAAGGGCAAGAAGACTGGCGGCGGCGGCGGAGCTGCTTCGAAGCTGCCTGATGTCAAGAACATCATGTAAGTCGGGCGAAATCTTGATTTGCGCTTGATTGCGCTTTACTGCGCCGGCGCTTTTGTTAACGGTCTTTCAGAAGTCCCGCCCACGAACAAGAGGACAAGCTCCTGTACGGCGAAGGCACCGCAGCAGAGGCAGCAGAGGCCGCACCGGCGACAGCAAGCGGATCGGCTGCTGTTTCTGACACTGCACCTGCCACTGCTGCGCCCTTGGAACCAACCGGTGCGACGGAGACAGAGTCCAAACCGCCAGCAAGCACCATAGTGCCAGAGAAGGAGAAGGAAGAAAAAGACCTGCCCGTGCGGGCAAAAAGTATGACACCGTCTCCCCAATGTGATTTGTCTCGTTTCTAACCGGATAAAACCAGCCGACGTGGCTACAGAACAGCGAGGTGACGCCGGAACAGAGGCATTGGCGGCTGCTGCACCCACAACCTCGAAGAAGCAAGCAAAGAAGCAAAAGGCCGCAGAGGAGGCCAAAGCGGCAGAACCCGAACGACCGACAACCGCCGGTGCTGCGGATAAGGCCGATCTTTTGACGGATACTACCAAAAAGGCAGAGCAACCCGCTGTTCCCGAGACCACAAACGGTATTTCAAAGGATGTACCAGAGGCAGCCAAAAAAGAGCAGATTCCTTCAAGTGGATTAGCTGCTGCAGCTGCGGCGGTGGCATATACCGGAGGAAAGGAGAAAACACAGCCAGGTATGTTTTGGAAATTGTCTCCAGAAATTGTCTCTAGAAGAAACAACCCTAACTTCGGCACAGCTGCCCCTGGGCTAGACAAGACGGACGCAGCGAAAGAAGCGCAAGGAAAGCCCACCGCCTCAGTCGCAGATTCGGAGAACAAAGCAATTGTCCAGGAAGAAGCAGAGGCTACTCCTGTCGCCCCGGCTGCCCCTCTCGTTGCCCCGCATGTCAAGCGTTCCCACGAGGTACCGATATTTGTTACCCAAGACCGCGATCAGCCACCGAAGAAACCGCGCGTTGACGAGCCTTCTGAGGGTTCCAGTTTGGCTATCCCTGGACGATTCCCGTCACCATCAGTGGCTGGATCGACAGACAGCGCCGTTGCTCCAGAAACACAGGATGCTGGCAAGGATGTCCTAACAACCCCCAAAGCGGCCGCCCCAACAGAGGCTGCCGTTTCTGCGCCCGCGGCTAAACCTGTGCCTGCTAAAGACACAACCAAGAGTACTACAGTTGGCACCGACAAGGCTTCCGCTGCTACTGAAAAGCAGCGCGTTGAAGCAGCAGCAGCAGCACAAAAAGAGACCACTGATGCCAGTGCCAGACCAATTAAGCCAGCTCCAAAGGCACAGCCACAGCCAGTGCAGCCAGCGCAACAACCACAAGCGCAAGCTCTTGTGCAAGCACCACAGGAGCAGCAAGTTCCCGCTGACAAGGCTGCTGTCCAACAGCCCGCCCAGCCCGCCCAGCAGGAAGCAGCAGCACAAAAGGAAGCTAAGAAAGAGAAGGGCGGGTTCGTGTCATGGATCAAACGCAAATTCAAGGGAGATAAGAAAGCCGAGCCCGCCGTTCGTTCGACGGCTAGCTAAAAAAAAAAAAAAACAAAAAAAAATACTTAAGGGGGTCAGCAGTGAGATATCCTAGAGGGCAATGCAGCTTGTACATTAGTTGAGCGAGTCAGAGTAGTTTTTGTTTCGGTTGTCGTTGGGGCGTTTTGCTTATTGACTGTATGATAGGCTGGTTGGAAGGCTGTTAGTGTTTGGCGCAGGATGGAAACGAGAAAAAAAAAAGCATAGAAAAGAAAAGAGAAACACAAAGATAGCCCAATGAAAGAAGCGTGCGCAAATGACAGTACTGGCTGGACTGCCTGTTAGACTGGATAACTAGGAGTTACCCTGTGCTACGCCCGTATAAACACCGAGGCACTTACTTACCCCGCCGCTCGAAACAGCAGCGGGTGGAGCGCTGAGGCTAAGCTTTTTGTGCATTCTGCGATCCGACATGTTTTATCTAGGTATCCTACATACGTATTAATTTTACTTGCTCCTTGGAAGTGACCTGCCTATAAGCATTGCGCCGTAACAATACGTGCGTCGTACATGCGGTGTGCATTCGATCGTCGCTGTATGAGGCGAGTGAGCCCGCTTTTCTCAATGCATTTGCTGCACGAGCGCCGCCGCCATCCGAGTGTAGGAATAGTTGTCTAAGAAGTTAGGTAAAAATGAAACTCTGCAGTCGTGGCCCCATTCAGAAACAGGCCTGCCCTCAGGGAAGCACCCGGAACATAACCCACCAGCCACTCGATCTGCTAAATTAGCATGGCATCCAGCCCGTGGAACCGCACTGATTGGTGCCGCCCTCGTCCATGGGAGGGGGTTCTGATACGCGTAACAGCTTGTTGTAAGAGGGGCTTGCTCTGACGTGGGCCTCAGCGAAAAAGCCACAGGAGCTTCCGCCAGCCGTCATAGTACCTTACTAGTTGACCTACACTATCGACTCTGGTAGTGGAGGGGAAGGTCCCGTCCTTCTTCCTATAAAACCCCCCTGCCACGTTCCCCTCTCTGTTTATCTTGCCTTGTTTTCGCTGTTGTTGTTTTGATTTTTTTTCTGCTCTTATACCATACTATTACCAGCTATTCTCTCTTTTTGATATTCTCCTTGATACCCATACCCATACACTGTCAAAATGGTCCATCTAGCTACCGTCAAGAAAGCTCATGAGGCCCCCAAGCCTGCTCCCACGGACCTCCCACCTGTGGAAACCTTGGACCTCAGCGCTCCCGGCGCGGACGACTTCTCCTCTAGTGTCTATGGCTCGCGCTATGCTGCCGAGTCGCTTCCCTCGTTTGAGATGCCTGAGAGGGAGATGCCAAAGGATGTGGCCTATCGCATGATCAAGGATGATTTGAGCTTGGACGGCAACCCAATGCTCAAGTAGGTTTTGCTGGCAAATGCAATTGATAAGGGTAGAGCTAACAGGGGCTGATTTATTTAGTCTTGCCTCTTTCGTTACTACCTACATGGTAAGTCCAGAATAATTTGACTGCATTATGAATTCCCACTAATAGTATTGTAGGAAGACGAAGCTGAGAAGCTCATGACCGAAGCCTTCAGCAAAAACTTCATCGACTACGAAGAATACCCGCAATCCGCCGATATCCAGAACCGATGCGTCAACATGATTGCGCGCCTGTTCAATGCGCCCACCGACGAGGGCAGCGACCACGCCATGGGTACGTCTACTATTGGTTCCTCCGAGGCCATCATGCTCGGCACGCTTGCCATGAAGAAGCGATGGCAGAACAAGCGCAAGGCCGAGGGCAAGGATTGGTCGCGCCCAAATATTGTCATGAACAGCGCTGTTCAGGTCTGCTGGGAAAAGGCTGCGCGCTACTTTGACGTTGAGGAGAAATACGTCTACTGTACTGATGACCGCTACGTTATTGACCCGGTGCAGGCTGTTGACTTGGTCGATGAGAACACTATTGGTATCTGTGTTATTTTGGGTACTACGTATACTGGTGAATATGAGGACGCCAAGGCCATCAACGACTTGCTCGTTAAGAAGGGCCTTGATGTTCCTATTCACATTGACGCTGCTAGCGGTGGCTTTGTCGCTCCTTTTGTGAACCCTGACTTGGAGTGGGACTTTAGACTCGAGAAGGTTGTCTCGATCAACGTGTCGGGCCACAAGTACGGACTGGTAAGTCTGATTACATTAACAATTGAGAGAAAGAAAGAGAATTGACTTGTGCAGGTCTACCCTGGTGTCGGCTGGGTCGTTTGGCGTTCCCCCGAATACCTCCCCCAGGAGCTCGTCTTCAACATCAACTACCTCGGCGCCGACCAGGCCAGTTTCACCCTCAACTTTTCCAAGGGTGCCTCCCAGGTCATTGGCCAATACTACCAGATGATCCGTCTGGGCAAGCGCGGCTACCGCTCCATCATGCTCAACCTCACCCGCACTGCGGACTACCTCTCTCAAAAGCTCACAGAGCTTGGCTTCATCATTATGAGCCAGGGCCGTGGCCATGGCTTGCCCCTGGTTGCATTCCGCCTTAACCCTAATGAGGAGCACCACTACGACGAATTCGCCATTGCGCACCACCTGCGTGAGCGCGGCTGGGTTGTGCCGGCTTACACCATGGCGCCGCACAGCGAGGGCTTGAAGCTGATGCGTATTGTTGTTCGTGAAGACTTTAGCATTCCTCGTGCTGACAGTCTTGTCAACGACATAAAGCTTGCTGTCCAGACTTTGGGAGATATGGACAAGACTATGATGGAGAAGTACCAAGCGTAAGTTTTTTTTTTTTTTTTTTCATCTCCCCTCTGCCTGAGATGGATGTCTTACTAACTATCAACAGACACGTCAAGAACCACGTCGTCAACTCGCACAAGTCTCACCACAACCACCCTACATACAAAAAGGAGAAGCACTCGTTGGCAGGCAAGCACGGCAAGACCCACGCAATCTGTTAAAGGCTTTTTAGATGGCGCCGTGGCGGATTAGACAGGGGTGTTTGGTTCATCTTTTGTCGCCAGCTAGCGTAGTTCATTGCTATGACGTAGATCCACTGGATTCACGATAAATATAGCTACGATGTAGTTATGATATGAGTTATGAGATGCAATATTCAATAATAATATCAAGAGGATTCCAATTGACACTACCCCGCTTGGCTTTGAACGTTTCAGCGTAAAAAATAGTCGAATAGTCGAATACGTGGTCTCGCTTAGTTGAATCAGATCAGCTCGACGGACACACTGCACAGCCCCGCCAGCTGTATGCAGCGGTTAGTAGTAGTACACTGCCTAGACATGCTATGAACCTAGTACAAAGCAACTAGCAGTGCGCTTAGGTGTTGAATGACTAGAATTGGGGGCCTCAATTTCACAACCACAAATAATAAAAGACAATAACAAATGATTGTTGGTGTTTGACTTGGAGTAAAGACGGTCTCAGTGATGACGGCATAGTATGTTTTGGCCTGTCGCCTCAGGGCCAAGGCCAAGAACTAAAAGGCCAGGGACATCGCCAGGGCCAAGCCAAGGTCGCCTCAGGGCTCAGGCAGGCCGGCGGGTAACCAGCTGCTATTAATAGCCCAGCCACATTTTGCTGCTTGTGTCGCAGCGATTAGCACTGGCAGACCACGTAGCTGGCCGTGATATGCCAGACTCGATGCATATCAATAATGTACTGTGTATACTGCGTATATTATTATTGTATTAACTGTGGCGACGCGCTGACGGGCTGACTCAGAGCCACCAACTAGCCCTGCAGGCTGATGCTAGCCCTCCTGCTAGCCCGGCTAACGGGTTTCAACTTCCTTACCAACTGCCCTTCCCCCTCCCTGTTTTGGAAACAACTAGGTGAATTGCATTGATTGATTGCTTTCTTGCTTCGTTATTTTTTTCCTCTGACTCCAGAGAGAAAGCGCGAGAGAAAGCTTGTGCGCTTCTCTCCCCCATGCCCTCGTTTTTCAGCAAAAAGACCCGCTCCCAGCAGGCCTCTGCAGGTCCCGCGGGCGAGTTGCCGTCGGGCTCAGCTGGTGCTCCTCCTCCGCCACCACCTCCCGACCCATACCAACAGCAGCAACTCTATCAACATCTCCAACAACAACAGCAACAACAACAACAATTCCAAACCCCAGACTACGCCGACGGCAGATCAGACCGATCGCGCCGTCCTTCGGAGCCCTTTCTTCCTGGGAATCAATTCCAGGGCCATCCCGCTCACAATCCGTATCCTGCGGGCGTCGATTTGCGCTACCTGCCGCTAGACGAGCAACAACAAAAACAACAGCAGCCATTACCACCGCCGCCGTCGCAGCAACAGCAGCAGCAACAGCAATACCGCCATCCTGCACACCACGATTCCATCGACCGTCCTACAATCAGTCTAGTGACCCATCAGCAAATCCAGCCAGATCCCCCCAGCTACCAACAGAGCCCCAGTCTCGACAAAGGCCCCTCCGAGCAGCTGTGGTCCCACGCAAACACCTCGTCGCAAGACCTCAACGCCGGCAAGTTGCAGAAGAAGAAGGGCTTCTTCCACCGGAACCAGAGTGTTGCGACCAGCAATCCTGGGAAACAACAGAAAAAACCAGAAAACTCTCTGGGTCGCTCGCGCTCGGTCAAGCACAACTTTGGCCAGCAGCAGCAGCCCCAACAGCCTCCTCAACAGCAGCAACCGGAGCATGGGAGAGTAGTCAGTCTGCAGACGAACCCAAGTACTAATTCGCTGGACAATCTCAACCCGGCAACACCAAGAACACCAACAGGAGAATCGCCTGCCAGTCCGAGGTACGAACAGAATCTACCGCAGACTCCCACCGAGTCGCAATCCTTTCAGCCTGGTCATCACATTTGGCAACACAATCGACCGGATAGTGTGGAGTCGATCCCCAGCCAGGTGAGCATCCAACGACAGTATATCTCTTCTTATCAAGAAGAGGTGCAACCGCCGTCACCCCTATACCTCCCCTCTTCTTCTTCATCATCTTTTCCCTCCCAGCATGGTGCAGTTGCCTTGCAGCATCCTGCCCATGAAACGTCAGGATCATGGCGCAAGCGATCGCTCAACCCGGAACAGTTCAGTTTCCCGGCACGGCCTTCGTCGCAGCAATCTTTAACAAAAGTTTCTGATTTCGTCAACTCACAGGCTTCTTCGCGTCGACCATCCGTGCAGCATTCAAATATTCCTCCGTCCGTGAGTGATATGCAGCAACAGCAGCAGAGCGGCTCGCACGTTCAACTTCCCGGCCGTAAGGATTCGCTAGCGGCGCCGAGTGGGCAGGGGCAGAGCCAGCTTCCATCGCCAGGACTTTCATTCAAGGGCAATTCTTCGCAGCAGAACTTGCACGACATGTCCAACCAAGGGCGTGAGACGCCGCCATCGGGACAGCAGTCCTCTAAACTGCGAGAAGAATTGGAAAGTTTGGATATTGCTTCTTTGGTTTTGCGCCATGAAGAACTTCGTACGTCTCTCTTCCCTTATAATTCTAGGTATGAATCTAATGACTTTAGATTCCAAATATCAAAAGGTCAAGAGATACTACTTTGAGAAGGAAGCGCAGGTCACGCATCTTCAGAACACAGTGGCCCACCAGCGAATGGCTGTTTCTCGCACAGTCCTCGACGATAATGAGTACTCGGCACGATTCAACCGCCTTGACGGGGCGATCAAAGAGTTGGCCTTTTCGATACGTAAGGATTGGAAGATCATCCCAGACTGGTTACACCCGTACGTCAACGAAGATGCAGTTACTGTAGGCACAAAAGAGATGACCGGTGTCGGCCGTGCTGTGATTTCTCGCTGGGTTGTCGAGGAAGTCTTTAATCGCTATTTCCATCCTGGCCTGGAACGTTCCTTTAGCGAACACTTGAAAGCAATTGAAATCAATCTGCGCCAGCAACAGGGACAGGTTTTCAACGACGACGACAAGGAAAACCAGGTTGCTCGTATTTCGAACTGGAGACGAACAACGCTCGATGGACTGTCGGATGAGCTGCAATCCAAGACCACAGCCGAGAACCAGGCTCAATTGACAGACTATCTAGTAGAGAAGCTTTCTGCGACGTTGCAATTCACCTTGAAGGAACCCGCTCCACCCGAGCTTGCGCACTATACACACATGATTGTTCAAAACGCAGTTAATATCGCCGAGAAGATCCCACAGGAATCCCGGGACATTATTGTTGAATACGTCGCACCGGGAACCCACATTTCCGAGACGACTATGAAAGTTGAAACGGGCCTGCCGCCATTGACACGGCCTATTGCTCCTGAAGTTAGAGAAAATAATAGGACATCAAGCGAGCGCAACCGCGAGGATAACGAGGACATGGACGTCGACAACAAAGACGCAACTGCATCAAACAATTCACCAGTGCAAGCAGACAACAACAACTCTGCCAACACCCGAAGCCCTAGCCAACTGCCCCAAAACCGCGAGCAAAGAAAGAAGCACCCCTTTGGAAGTCTGATGGGCAAGAAATCATCACACGCTCCTTCTCCATCGTCTACATCTACAACTGCACAGCCACAGCCGCAAGCTTCTGCAGCAGCCGAAAATCAAGCTCGCTCCGTCTCTGCATCTGAAAATACTAGCCCCAAAGAAAGAGAAGACCAGCAGCAAGATAAACGACCCCGAGCCCGATTCGCCGTGTTTCTGGCCGTCGAGGTGCGCGGCCGAGGGCCGAATAATGTTCTCATTCAAGCTCCTGTATATACGATAGAATAGATGTTGAATATACTCAACATTTATATTCTCTATACATATTTAGTTTTTTTTCCCTTACCACTCTTTGCATCTGAAACAAATAAACATTCTAACAGTAGAACTATTACTAAGGTCTAGAAAGGCTTCTCCCAATGAGGGAAGACTATCTAAAAATCCTACGTCACTGAATTTTTTTTAGTGCTTCCCCACCCGGATATCCGTGATCCATCCACGATTTATCACCATGTCAAAACTATCCGATGTTTGCAAGCTTTTGGGCACCATCGATGCCGATACAGCCGGTTTGTATAGGAAGTGCCTACCTAACCTGGGTGTGCTGTGCTCTGGTGAGTGGTCGGTCATATAATATGGCACACCGCTTGCATGCATGTCTATATAGCTCGATCGGACCCGGTTAATATTATTATTATTATTCGGGATTTATTACACCAAAACAGTTGAACTCGAAAATGAATACAGCCACTCAACTGATACAGACAAGTGACTGACAGAGAGGGAAAAAAAATGAGGACGAGTCATATCCTGAAGCCGCCGGCATGGCTGTCTCGCATCTGCGCCAAATGCGATATCGATTTCCGGACGTTACTGCGGATGATGAAGTACCTCCCTCCCTATCCTCGCCCTATCTCTCTTTCGATCAACTACTAACTTGAGGTACCTATGTAGAGCCGCGCTCCCCGCCACAGTCGCCATTGCCATGTATCAATCCGACCTCGTAGCTGCAGAATTCACGACAGTGGGCTACCTAATCCCCGTCGCCGCCATGTTCAGCCGCTGCAGCTCTCCGCGCGGCAAATTCGTGCATTTCCTCATCCAGGGGCTCGTACTCATCTGCTTCGGCGCTGCGAGTAGCGTGTTACTGGTGTATTGCTGCGTCAAGGCGCGGCAACACACAAGCAGCGCAGCCGAGTTGGAGGCCGCGCAGGCCGCGGCAGACGAAAGTTTTTTGGCTGTGCCGTACAACACCGCTGCGAGTGTGGTTGCCGCTGTGTGGCTGTTTTTTCAGACGTACATCGTCAATACGCTGCGGGGGAAGGATCCGCAGCTGGGCATTCCCGTGCAGATGCACTGTATGCTTTTTTTCGTTGCTGCCACCGAGGCACCCGATTATGTCAGTGTGGACGCTGGCTTTGTGCTCATGAGACGGCTGCTGTTGGCCATGTTGAGTGGATTGGGGCTGGCGACTATAACGCATTTTCTGATTTTTCCGGAGACGTCGCGCGATGCTGTGCGCGAGCTCATGGGGGAGTATATCACTACCTTGCAAGACACGCTGAAAGTGCATGCGGCGTATTTTGAGTCTATGGAGCGGATAGACATGTTTGTGCGCACGCAGACGCGCAATCCAACAGAAGAGAAAAGGCTGTATCGCGCCAAAGCCGATGCAGCGAAAGAAGCGGCTCGCAAGGTTTCGCGCATGCATGCGAGTCTGAGTAATGAGCTACCGTTTGCCAAGCGCGAGATTGCGTATGGCAAGTTTGGGAGTGGCGAGTTTGGGGAGATTTTTAAGCGTTTGAGGGGTGCAATGTTGCCGATTATGGGGCTGAGTACGGTGGTGGATGTGTTTGATCGGGTGATGGAGTGGAATAATTGGGTTAAGGATGTTGAAGAGGGGGGTGTTGATCCAAAGAGTGATGCGGTGCATGCGAGGATGGTGCATGATTGGAATTTGATTATGGCGCAGGGGCATGATCGGTTTGCGAGGATTTGGGAGGTTATGGATGAGGGGTTGCAGCATGTTGCGTATCAACTGGATGTGCGACAAAGAAGGAGAAGGGGAATTGTGCAGAAGGATGTCGAGTCTGTGCAGTCTACCAGACCGGGGGAGGAGGGCTTTTCGCAGTATCTAGAGGCCAAGTGTGAGGAGTTTTACAAGGCGAGGTTGGTCACGTTGAGAGAATGGTGCGAGGACAAGGGCATTGAGCTGCCCGAGGATTATTTCTATCATCCGGCAGATGCGCCTATCAAGCTTCCGGAGAATGTCCCCGGGGAGCTGCCGCGAGATCGAAATGAGCGGCAGTTGAATATTCTTCTTTACGTATGTCATCCCCCTTATCTTGTTTGATTCGAGGCTGACCAGATCAGGTCGAGCATATGCTTTACTCATCTTCCCGCGCAATCCTCGACTTTGTCTGCTTCGTCGACGAGCGCGTCGCCAGCGGGAAATACTCTCACAGCCGACTCATCATCCCCGGCAGCAAACAATTCCGCAAATGGATTGCGAGCCTCTACCAATTCCAGAATGGGCAGAACACAGACAACAACGCCGCCCCGGACGACATGTACCGGCGCAGGATGATTCTTGATCTTGGAGAATCGTACCACCGCCGCAAAGACCCGGAGCATCTACCACCGGAAAACACCTTGCAACGCATTGGCGAGTGGCTGCGCGTGATTCCGAATTTCTTCCGCTCGTCGCGATCCCAGTACGGGTTTCGGGTCGCATGTGCCGCGACGACGATCGGTATTATTGCCTTTATCAAGGATTCGCACGTCTTCTTTGTGCGGCAGCGTCTGGCCTGGGCCATGGTCATGCAGACCATCAGCATGGGCCCGACAGCCGGCCAGACCATCCTCAATTTTGTCCTGCGCTGCAGCGGCACTGTGATTGGCATGCTCGCCGCCATGCTCGTCTGGTACATCCCCGACGGCCATATCGCCGGTGTCATAATCCTATTCTTCGTCTGGAACACCGCCGCCTGGTGGGTTCCGCTCAAACGGCCAGTCTTACAACAAGCCGGTATAGTGAGTATGCTCACCACCATTGTCATCGTGGGCAGCGAAATAGAAGTGCAGAAACTAGGCGAAAAGGCAGTGGAAGCCGGCGGACAGCCGTATTATCCGACTTATTTACTTGCGCCGTACCGTCTGGCGGTGATTCTGGGCGGCGTGGTGGTGGCGTTTGTGTGGACGATTTTCCCGTATCCGATTTCTGACCATTCCGTCCTACGGCGCGATTTGGGCGCGTCGTTGTATCTGTTGGCCAAGTACTACTCGCTTGTCCATGAGACGCTGATTGCGCGTGCGCGTGGGGACGAGGGTGATATGGCGCTAAAGTCGTCTGCTGGCAGGCGTCTGGGAAAAGCACGCCATAAAACATATGCCAAACAGACGGTGGCCATAAATGAGCTGCGCTGGTACTCGGAGTCGACGAGGTGGGAGATTCAAGTTGGGGGTAGGTTTCCACGGGGGCAGTACGAGGGGATTATCAATCGAATGCAAAATATAGTAAACTACATCAACCTCCTCGAATACGCCTCCCAAACCTTCTCCTCGGCCATCTCATCCAACGGCCACGCGCACACCCGCACCCTCAACGAGAGCGAATGGTACCACGACTTTACAAAACTAATCACAACAACACACGTCGCATCGCACCAGATTACTTCCATTCTCGCCCTGCTGTCGGCCAGCATAATGAACGCGCAACCCTTACCGCCGTACCTGCAAGTACCCAGCCCCGACGTGTTTAGCGAGAAAATGAAAGAAGTCGACGAGGATATCCTCAATGTCTGCCATGCCGCTGAGCCGGGGTATGCGGCGTTTAGTGTCATGCAGATTGCGAGTCGGTGTATTGTGGGGGATTTGGAGAGGTTGATTGCGTATGTCCCCCCCCTTTTATTTGGCGGTATAGAGAGAGGACTAACAGGTGATAGAAACGTCAAAGATTTAGTGGGAGAACTGGATTTTTCGTTCCATGCTATAAGCCATTCTACAAGTCATGAGTCTTCTGAGAAGGAGGACTAATAACGATTTAACGATTGTACATAACAAGATCTGATAGGCTGGTAATATATACTTCTAATGGACCAATCATAATACTTCCGGGCAGAATCCCGCATGTTTGCTGTGTTTGCATCTACTGTAGCTCTCCGCGGGGAATCAACTTTTTGAATATATTTTTTTGACTATTAAAAGACTTGACAACACAACCCCTCCACTCCTAGGACTATTGTCTAGGCGAATTTACCATATTTTAAATTATATTTCTGAGCGGCCACCAAAATGGCCAAAATCGAAGAACTCCCCGACGACTACGACGAGTCGCAGGCCGCACCAGCACCACCGCCGCAGTCAACCGAAGCAGGAATCCCCTCCTCCCTCCTCTCCAACCAAGCGCCCTTCCCCATAAAGCCAGAAGTCGTCCAAAATGCAGACCCCCTGGCGCCCGATTTACCGCCCGCAATGGCTTCAATCAGGTCGTATACGCCGGACCAGTTGGCGGACATGATGAACAAGACGCCGCTGTTCATGACGGATTTGGAGAATGCTGGCGATGAAGGTATTCCCCTTTCCTACACAGTCTGCCTACACAGTCTGCTTAGAAGAGAGACTGATTGATGCTTGTTAATAGAAGGCGAAAACGTCATGCTCGACGCCATCCGCGCGCTGCAACACGAAGGAACCCGCAGCGAAGTCGCGCTCAACTTCCGCGAGCAGGGCAACGAATACGCCAAGACCAAGAGCTGGGTGGACGCCAAGGAGTTTTATACAAAGGCCATTGCGGTGCTCAATGTGAAAAAGGAGGATGATAAATGGGAGAAGCCGACTGATCCGGTTCAGGAAGAGAAGGCGCTGAAAGAGGCAAGAGAGGCGTGTTATGCGAATAGGGCGTTGTGTAATTTGGAATTGAGTGGGTTCTCCCCTCTTGCTTGGGGGGATAGGCGAGGGTTTATTAATGGATTATAGAAAACTACCGCTCGACAACACTGGATTGCGCGCAGGCGCTACAAGTCAATCCAAAGAATGTCAAGGCATACTACCGCTCGTCCATGGCGCTGCTGGCGCTGGACAAGATCGACCAAGCCCAAGACACCGTCCTGCGCGGCCTCGCAATCGATGCATCCAACAAATCCCTGCAACAAGCCTCGGATAAAATCGCAGCACGCAAAGCCATCCTCGAGAAAATCGCAGCCCGAAAACACGCAGAACAAGAGCGCATTCGTAAAGAAAAGCTTCTGCTGAGTACAGCACTGCAAGCCCGTCAAATCCGTGTGCGCACAAGCAAGGAAAAACCAGATATGGAAGATGCACATGTGCATTTGACGCCCGATCCGCTATCGCCGGAGAGCACGCTGGCGTTTCCCGTGATGTTTTTGTATCCGATGGATGCGCAGACGGATTTTGTCAAGGCGTTTGGGGAAATGGATACTATTGTGGATCATTTGGAGTATTTGCTGCCGCTGCCGTGGGATTCAAGACACGAATATCAGGTGAATACGGTGGATTGCTTTATGGAGACGGTCACGGGGGGTCTGATCAAGGCGGGCAAGAAGCTGCCGCTGCTGCAGATATTGTCGGGTGGGAAGGTGGAGGTTGTGGATGAGTTGGTCAAGATTATTGTGGTGCCGAGTCAGAGGTCGAAGGTTTTTATTGAGCAGTTTAAGTTGAAGAAGAATAAGACTTGAGCTGGCTGAAAATGAGCTTCGACCGAAAGATGCTTGTTGAGACGGCAGATACAGCCGGCAATGAGCATTCCATACAATCATGTATTGATCACCCGAGAGGATGAGATGACTAGAGGAGAGAGATTGTCTTCCTACGGGATTACTCATTGGCATTGTGTCAAATTGACTAGCCGGCTCAACTCAGCTATCTACGGAAGAGAATGGAAGAAGAAGAAGAAGAAGAAGAAGAAGAAGAAGAAGAAGAAGAAGAAGAAGAAGAAGAAGAGAACATTCTCAAATTCTGATAGACCTGCCCATTCAGGCGTGTGTATAACGACACACATAGCGAGGAAAACGAGTGGTTCTTCTGTTTAACACTCGGGAAACCTCGCCTCAGGTCGTGACAATAGATAGTCTAACTAACATCCATGGGTATAGCAAATATTGCAACGATACATAAAACAATAAAATCGCTCATGAGCTGACAGGGTATCTTTCTTCGCTTTTCTTCGTGGTATCAATAAGGTAAACAGGACAACATAACTTTGATGCGCATCAAATAAAAAGAAAAAAAACATGATTGTGAACGTTCCGGAACAATTCAAAAAGCAAAATTCTAGCCTTCTAGTAGATAACTCCAGCACCGATGCATATGCGTATAAGCATGTATGCGTGTATTTGTTCTTGTGACTTCAGTCTAGGGACGTCTCCCATAGACAGCGTCAGTGTCGTATAAATTCGTGAATAGCTGCGTGGATTCAGGATCTACACGCGATCGAGGGTTGGTGGCAATTAACACCGGTGGATCCATGCCATACCGTTGATGGTGTCTTCGATGTCGAGATGGTGGCATTTGTCGAAGTAATTTTCATGCGCGTAGCGATCGGTATCCCACCATTTTTCATGATCGGGGCGAGCCGCCAATGGGATCATTGGTTCTTCTGGCATTTCCAATTCGCTAAAGTCCTCAGATCCGGTAAGCTCGTCAAGCAGAGGCCAGGAGGTGAGTGTGTTTTTGTGGGGGAGGGTAATGCCCTCGTTCCAGTTGGTGATGGAGTCGTTGTGGCCTTGCAAGTAGAAGACGTAGTCGAGATGGTTGCGTTGTGCTTGTCGGTTGAGTTCCTCGAGGGTTGCCATTTGGTCACCGTATGGAGTCGCGTATGGAGTCGAGCCGGCATCGACAACACGCATTTTTCCCAATTGGACCTCAGAAGGAGAAGAGGCTTTGTTAGACAAGAAGAGCTCGTTGATGTGGGCTTTGTAGTAGCCGAAGAGGCGTTTCAATGGCGCCGAAAACCGTTTGGATTTTTTGGTCCAGATTGCGAAAGGCGATGGTTCGGACTCGACCTTTGATTTGGGTTTGGTCGATTCGGATTTGGTCGACTCGGATTCGGTCAAGTCGATGTCGGTAAACTCGATTTCGGTAGGCTCGATTTCGGTGACTTGTGGTACCGGCTGTCCGGCCCGTTCGTCGAAGCCTGAAGCTAGGCGATAAGAGACACGAAAAGTCTGAGAAAGGTTTGACAGACGAGCCATGTTGATAGAGAAAAGATATATAAAAACTTCGCGAGCTGGTAATTGGGTTTCGTTTCCGGTTGGTGTTTGCGGGTTTGATCCTCGCAGCCCTTCTGAGAGTGACCTAGGTTGTTTTTTTTGTTTTTGTTTTTATCACAGGTGCTCAGAGGTTCGATTGTTTTGATTGTTCGGAAAGAATTTGAATGGTAAAGCGCTCAAGCAGAAGAATGAATATTGGATGTTCCTCGATATCAGTGTGACTGTAGTGTGTAGGAGGAAAGAAAAAACAGGATGAGAGGAGGGCGCGGTGTTCGATTTATGCCCTCGATGCTCTAGGCACCCAGGGATGTCTGCTGCAGGCATCAATTGTAGACTTGATATCTAGAGAGCAGAACCATGGATACGCGGTCGTCAATCGAGTTCAAGCAATCATCGACTGCTTGAATTCCTCACTCCGTTGCTCGCAATTCTCAAGAACTGCATGTCGATATAAGTATCGACCTGGGTCTGACCGGGGAGAACTTAAGCAGCCAGGCCCGAACCATGGTAGTCGACCTGTCAACCCAATCTCACGGGTAGGCAGCATCTAAGAATAGCTATACTGCTAGGATCAAGTTCCCCAGAAGTGTAGATTCCCCAGAGTCTAGCTGGGAAGACTTTAGGCAGTCAGATCCGAACCGTGGTACTCGACCTGTCAACATGGTAGGCAGCATCTAAGAATAGCCATACTGCTAGATTGAGTTCCAAGAACTGTAGATGCTAGCTGGGGAGACTTTAGACTTAGGCAGCCAGACCCGGGCCATATAGAACCCGGGGTAGGCAGGCCATGTTGCTAGCGATAGGTCTCGCTGGGGAGATAGTAGGCGGCCAGACAGTACCATGGTACTCGACCTGTCAACCAAACTCACGAGTACCTAGGTAATCTAGATCGGCAGCTTAGCAAGTAAGTTCTCAAGCAACAGCTTGGGATGTAGGAATTGACCTACAGGCACCGATGATGTCATTGAGTCTAGGCAACAGGGGCGTCTGGGTAAGCATTGAGCAGACTGGACTCCCCCGTGCCGGGTCAGCGAAAACAGTAATACGATGCTGAATAGTCGACGCAGTCAGACAGTCAGAGTCGCAGTCAATAATAATGTCCCCGAATGTTATTAAGGAAACGGCGTCTGATAGTAGTGCCAAGTGGATATGGAGAATGATATCCTAGCGAATCCTGGCGAAATTATGGAGGACGGCTAGCAGCCAATCAGTCGTCGTGGCGTGCTTAGTCACGCAGCTAGCGTTAGACCCGTCGCGGGACCATCCCCTTCGGGCCTAGCGGCTACCAGGTGAAGGAGGAATGCGCGGGAAAATCTCGCACGCACGAACACCGCACATCGACGACTCTCTCACCCGCGATAGAGAATACGGCATAAATCCTTGCTCTCGTGCGTCCGCCAATCAAACGTCGTTGTCTGCTTTCCACCACGAGTCAGTTGACTGCCCTGCCCCTCCGCCTCGTTTCTCCTGCCAGACGCCCGCCCGTTGTACGCGACCACCTGGCTCCCTCCCTTCCGTTCCGATTCCCGCTTTGTGCTGCTCCATTCATTGCGTCAAACGGCCATCGCTCGACCCTTGTAGCTGGCTTGTCACCGGTGCCTGACGGTCTGGAATGAAAAACGGAGAACAAAATTAAGTGTGTGTGTCACGCAGCCATCGAGACCGCCCGTCCATACATATTACATACGTACATGCAATATACATAGCCTGCCAACATGAATTCTAACCCCACTGGTTATCCTACGACCATGCAGCAGCATGCTAATCCCATGCTGGCTGCCGCTGCAGGCTATCCTGTCCAGGCAGGAAGCCCAAGCAACCAGCAATTTCCCTACTATGCCAACCCCATGGCTGCATATCCTCAGGTGCAGCCGCCGCAAGCTCGTCCTGGCGCAATGCAACAACATTCCTTCAACCCTATGCAGATCCAAACCTCCGTTCCTGGTGGAGCTATGATGCCAGGTAACATGGCTGGTAAGTAAAAAGATCTTTTCATCTGAGTTCATCCTGCCCTATACTCTTGTCGTTTAGGCTGCCCCCGCGCTTACTTCCTGCGCTCTTCCTTGCTGCCCTTCCTCCTTTCTATTGCTACCGTGCTACGTGTCTTTGAAAAAGATCAGCCACTAGGCTTGCACTGTCTAGTTTCCTTGTCCTACAATCTCGACTTCATGGCTTGCACTATGAAGAGGAGCATTGTCGCTCAAGTAATCCCGGATTGCGCTACTACAACATCCTCCAGATTTGTACCCACCACGTGTATCCACCAAGTGCTTGGTAGCTCTAGGCAATTAGACTAACAAGAGGCTATCTCCCTCACTAACAGCTCCGCACGCCAACCTCCCTTACTCTTCACCTTCTCCATATCATCCGACTTCTCTCCCAACGACTACAGCTCCTTCACCGTCACACTTGCAAAGTCCAACTACGGCAGCAACAATGCAAATGCCATCTCAGAGCATGGCCGCTGTCTCCAATCCTGCAATGTTGGCTGCGCAGCAGCAACAACAACAACAGCAACAACAACAACAACAACAACAGCAGCAACAACAGCAACAACAACAGCAGCAACAACAACAACAACAACAACAACAACAACAACAACAGTCGCAACAGCAGCCGCGACCTGCGCAGCCAGCTAATCAGCAGCCACAAGGACAGCAACCTCAAGTCGCCCCTCAGTCTCCGGCTGCTGCTGCCCGCGAGCGAGCTCGTGTCAGCACTCTTCTTGAAATTAATTCTGCCCTGCTTCAGGAACTGGTGAACTTGCAAGCAGCAGGCAAGTCTGGCGGCCCTCCGCAACCGCCACCAAACCAAGAGCAGCAGTCATCGTCACCAAGCTCAGCCACCGACCCGAGTGCTGCCGGTGACGCTCCGAGAAAGCCTAGTCAGGAATACGTCGAGTGCTTGAAGCGCCTGCAAAGCAATCTGGTCTATCTTGCTTCTGTCACCGATCGCACCAAAAAGCCAGCCCCACTGGCTCCTGCCATCCTTACGCCCCCGCCACATATGAGCAGCTTGAATGATATTTACTCCAAGCTCAATGAGCTCTTTGCTGGTGTGCCTCGACCTACCGTAGCACACCAGCAACGGCCTAGCCAGTCAGGCATAGCGACTGAGAACACCGTGTGACAAAGTGGAAGCACGAATAAATAAAGAAAAATTCCCAAGAAGCATTCCCAAGAAACATCCCCACTCAAACGTCACCGCCCCTTTACTGCATAGGCAAACGCGCCCTCAAAACTCCGAAGGCTCTGACGAGGGCCGCGTTTGTGCTTTGCGTACGTCGACGCCTGAAGCATTGCGGCCCGGAACCCGGCAAAAGTTCTTGGCACAGCGCGTCAATATGCAGATGCAGTCAGTGTCTCTCTGCCAGGTGACATTTTCTTACAAAAGCTCCAGTATACCTTGTTGAGCTTTGAGACATTTTAAGTACCGGAATATCAGCGTGGGTTACACATGTCGTCAATCCATGCTCCCCCCAGCCATATATACATAGACAGCTACCGGCGCCTGCAGATTTACTGTTCAGCAAACAAGGTTATTGAGCAACCGAGAGTCATGTGGATAAAAATAGGCTTGTATTTATGCTACTGTATTAGTGAGTTGAAGATGGTGTAATAATAATAAAAACATTCAATATATTCAATACATTCAATGCTGCTGCTGCATTTGAAGTTCACTTTGTCTGGTGCGTAAAAAGAATCCGTCTTGCTAGTGTCTAGAACAGTAGGTCACGCTCTCCATAGAATTCCATCTTATCCCCCGACGTTAGCATTTCGCTGCGTAATACATATCCTGCTAGGCTGCTCCATGTCTTCTTGGTTATATCGAAGCTGCAAAGGGGGGCCAGGTTGTGGGTGTCCTGGCCAATCACATCACGCAGATCTGGGCGGGAGATCAACCACCAGATTTTTTGTTTCTGCAGCTTGTTCCGGTGACTGTCGACTGCATCGCTCACGCGCCACTCTAGCCTCACCCTTTGCGCGAGAGAGAAGGCAGCTTTGATCTGCTTCCTGCACGGTCTTTGACAGTGCTGTGGATGTCCCTCGTTTTATCGCAGACGACGCGCAGGACGGTTGCTCCTGCTTCCGGATCGTTGTTGGTTGCATTGCTTCTTCCTGTGGCGCCACCACCCATAGCTCCAAAAGCTGGTTTTTCTGCCACATCCTTTTTTCCAGGTCACAAGCTCGCCTTTGGCTCTTCGGAGTTTTTTCAAGATCGCTCCTGTATAGAGACCCGACCGCCATCAGAGCTTGCTCGGCCTTTCTATAGAACAAGAAGTCCGCTCTCCGCCGCGAGCTCCTTAATATCCAAGTACCGGCCTACGGCATTGCCACAAGCTTACAGCTCACTTTTGCTTCAACCTCAACGGCTACGACACTACAGTACATCCTCCGATACGTTTTCCAAAACATCGCCCAATATGAACGGCGAAGCTCGTCCAAAACGAAAGCACAGCCCGGTGCCTGCGTCTCATAGACCTGCGAAGCACCTAAAGCCCGAATCCACTGTTCTCACACCCGGTGATGAAACACCCGCGAACGGCACCGTATACGACGTGGAGAATGATGAAGATATCACACCGATTGTCGCATTAGGCGCAGCCCAGGCGGACTCTCCGGAGTGGCAAGCAACCATTGAGTCTGTGGTGAAGAGCGTGGTCTCGATTCATTTCTGTCAAACATGCTCGTTCGATACCGATCTGTCGATGTGTAGTCAGGCGACAGGGTTTGTCGTTGATGCTGAGAGGGGCTATATTCTCACAAACAGGCACGTTGTCTGCGCCGGGCCATTCTGGGGTTATTGTATTTTTGACAACCATGAAGAGGTAAGATTCACCAGCTTTACACTACAGTGGCGTTATGAATAACTTTTCTTTTGATAGTGCGATGTTCGTCCCGTCTATCGAGACCCCGTCCACGATTTTGGTATTCTCAAGTTCGACCCAAAGGCAATCAAATACATGGACATCACAGAACTAAAGTTGAATCCGGACGGAGCACAAGTCGGAGTCGAGATTAGGGTTGTCGGTAACGATGCTGGAGAGAAACTGAGTATTCTCTCCGGTGTCATCAGTCGTCTTGACCGAAACGCACCAGAATACGGCGAAGGCTACAGCGATTTCAACACGAATTACATACAAGCTGCTGCTGCGGCCAGCGGTGGAAGTTCCGGTAGTCCCGTCGTCAATGTTGCCGGAAATGTCGTCGCTCTACAGGCCGGCGGCCGCGCGGATGGTGCTGCTACAGACTACTTTCTGCCACTGGGTCGTCCGCTGCGGGCACTGCAGTGCATACAACAAGACACGCCCGTTACACGAGGCACTATTCAGACACAGTGGATGATTAAGCCTTTTGATGAATGTCGACGACTTGGGCTGACTCCAGAGTGGGAGGCCTCCGTCCGTAAAATAGCGCCCAAAGAGACTGGAATGCTGGTGGCAGAAATTGTCCTCCCAGAAGGTCCGGCTGATGGAAAGCTTGAAGAAGGGGATGTGCTTCTAAAGGTGAATGGGGAGTTGCTCACTCAGTTTGTGCGACTTGATGATATATTAGATTCTAGTGTTGGCCAATCTATCCGGCTGCTCATACAGCGTGGTGGCCAGGATCTTGAATTGGATTGCACTGTAGGAGACCTACACGCAATCACACCGGATCGCTTCGTCACCGTTGCTGGCGGTACATTCCATGACCTTTCTTACCAGCAGGCGCGTCTTTATGCTATTGCCACTCGGGGTGTGTACGTTTGCGAGGCAGCAGGGTCCTTCAAGATCGAGAATACTCTATCAGGATGGATCATCGATTCGGTAGACAAGCGGCCGACTCCAAACTTAAAAGAGTTTATTGAAGTCATGAAGTCAATACCTGGTAAGTTACTCATTCGGTTTTGAGACGGACATTGCAGAAAACTAACGAGCATAGATCGGTCTAAAATTGTCATTTCGTACAGACATATTCGAGACCTCCACACACGAGGCACGAGCATTATCTACCTCGACCGCCACTGGCATCCAAAGATGTCTCTTGCGGTTCGAAACGACAAGACGGGCTTGTGGGACTTTTCAGACATCGCCGATCCTTTGCCTGCTGAGCTACCAGTCCCTCGCAAAGCGGACTTTATTCAATTGGATGGAGTCAGTCAAACGGCTGCTGCCGAGATTGTTCGCAGTTTTGTCCGGGTATCCTGTACCATGCCCTTGAAGCTAGATGGCTTCCCTCAGGGCAAGAAGACCGGATATGGTTTAGTCATTGATGCGGAGAAGGGTCTTGTCGTCGTTTCCCGAGCTATTGTTCCATACGATCTGTGTGATATCAACATCACAGTTGCAGATTCGATCATTGTCACTGGAAAAGTCATCTTCATGCATCCCCTGCAAAACTACACTATTGTGCAATACGATCCAACTCTCGTCCAGGCACCAGTCAGAAGTGCACTGTTGAGTACGGAAAACATCAAGCAAGGCCAAGACACAATATTTGTTGGATTCAATCAAAATCTGCGCATTGTTGTTGCCAAGACGACCGTGACCGACATTACCACCGTCGCTATTCCTGCCAACGCCTCTGCTCCACGTTACCGCGCTATCAATCTTGACGCCATCACAGTGGATACAGGACTAAGCAGTCAGTGCACCAACGGTGTCTTGCTGAGGGATGACGGCGTTGTTCAAGCTCTTTGGCTAAACTATCTGGGAGAACGAACGCCGAACTCCCATAAAGACGTCGAATATCATCTTGGCCTTGCAACTCCTTCTCTCCTCCCTATAATTAGCAAGATCCAGGATGGCGAGATTCCAAAGTTGCGTATTTTAGATATGGAAAGCTATGTCATTCAAATGAGCCAAGCTCGTATCATGGGTGTATCGGAGGAATGGATCGACAAAGTGGCAGCGGCCAACCCTTCTCGGCATCAGTTGTTCATGGTCAGAAAATTGGACAGCCCGCCTCCGTCTTTTACGCATCACGAGACGGATTCCTTGAAGGAAGGGGACATTATCCTGACACTCAACGACAAGCTTATTACACGAGTCTCGGAATTCGACATCATGTACGAAAACGAAGTTCTCGACGCGTTGATTGTGCGAAACGGCCAGGAAATGCACGTCCAGTTGCGCACGGTGCCAACGGAGGATTTGGCGACCGATCGAGCAGTCATGTTTTGCGGAGCTGTGTTGCAGAAGCCACACCACGCTGTGCGTCAACAGATTTCAAAGCTTCACAGTGAGATTTATATAAGTGCTAGGGTATGTTCTCCTTCCTCAATTCACTTCTTTTTTTCTACTTTTCTAACATGATATGCAGAGTCGCGGTTCACCTGCCTACCAGTATGGACTATCTCCGACAAATTTCATCACGGCAGTCAACGGAGTCCAAACCCGCGATCTCGACAGCTTTGTCGAAGAAGTGAAAAAGATCCCCGACAACACATATTTCCGTCTCAGGGCAGTCACATTCGACAACGTGCCCTGGGTAGTAACCATGAAAAAGAATGATCACTACGTAAGTCTCCCCCCCCAAACCTGCTGTTGAGTCATTTCTAACAGATTATAGTTCTCAATGTCGGAATACGTCAAAGACCCCTCCGTCCCAGCTGGCTGGAAGGTGATTAGCTATCCCAAGAAAGACGAATCTGCAGCGGACACATCCAATCTTACAGCAGACGCGATGGACGAAGGCACAGAAGGTGGTGGAAGCGACGCGGAGCCTGATCGATCTTGATCTATCATTGATCTATCATAGAAGAATGGATATAATAATGTACGTACTAGAAGCGTTGGATGGGCATTTTGGAGGGAGTCCTTGTACAATAGAAAATATATATATATAATCGGCGAGTAATTTCCCACGTCGAGGGAGTGTCACACATGTACGTATGGCATGGGAGGAGGTACATTGGAGATAGATAGAACTGTAACATTGAGCATCGCTCTTGTGAATACTACAACATATTCATTTGTGTCTAAGTCATTCATAAACCGGTATTTCTCAGGTAGATTAACAATGAATGGAGACTGGAGTGCTTTGATTATATAACCCTAACCCTAACACATAGTTCAGTCGAGCAATGTTAAATATCTCAAAGCTCGATATGACATGCTCACATGAGCACATATGAGGAAATACTAGCATAATATGCGTGCGCGTACACATGAGCTACCATGAGACTCGATGAGGGGTTGAGCTTACGTCTTCTTCGCCAGATCTCCCAAAAGCACGTCATCATCTAAACACCACTTATTAATTGGCTGCACTACGCATGATAGTGCGTTGGTAAGCGTTGTGCCAAAGTCAATATATAATCGAACAACTTTGTAAATTTATAAAATATAATATTCTTGTCGGGGAGGGCTCAGGGCAGTGTAGGCTTATGTTTATGTCTCTGTCCTCTCCGTTCTTCAATTCAATCCACTACAAAATGGCTCCTCCGAGACGATGGTGGTGGCAGCGCGCCAATGAAGCAAAGCATCATTCGCCAGAGACAACGCGGCTGTTGGAGACTACTAATTTAACTGACTTTGACGACATTAATGCGACCTCCAGCGCAAAGTCGCAAAGTGATTTTATTCAACATAAGCAGTATGCCACTGTCACGACAAGCTTTGGGGATGGCGATGATGATGATTACGACAAGGGGCATAAGAAGAATCCATTCCTCGATCCAGACGTTGCGGCGCACTGGCGACTGGCATACGAAAAGTCGCAATATGAATGCCGCCATGTGTTTGATCCAACTCTGACGTGGTCGGAAGAAGAGGAGAAGCAGATTGTGAGACGGCTTGATTGGAGGGTTTGTCTTTGGGCGGTATGGAATTGGCACTTTTGTATGCAGATGATGGACTAGTTGTTGACTTTTTGATTATAGTGCGTCATGTTCTTTGGGCTGCAGGTTGATCGGAATAATCTCAGTCAAGCAGTTTCTGAGACGTTTTTGCAGGATTTAAATCTTGATACCAATGGTAAGAGAAGCATGCCTATACATGGACTTGTCCAGTCTACCATGCCTATGAGTTCACTGACTGACAACCACAGATTATAACTGGGGCAACACAGTATTCAAGCTGGCCTTCTTGATAGCGGAACTACCTTCAGGTCTAATCTCCAAGAAGATTGGGCCAGATCGATGGATCCCCATTCAGATTGTGTTATGGTCTATTGTTGCCATCTCGCAGTGCACCATAACCGACAAAACCTCATTCCTTGTCACACGGGCTCTACTTGGTGCTCTTGAGGTAACTACGTCTTCTCAAGATCTGCATATATGACTTTCATATTGACTTCATTCATCAGGGAGGCTTCATTCCAATTATAGTCCTTTGGCTATCCTACTTCTACACATCCAAAGAACTGCCCATCCGCCTGAGCTTCTTCTGGGCAATCCTAGCCGTGACGTCGATTGTCACTTCTCTCTGGGCATTTGCCATTTTCCATCTGAACGGCGCCTATGGCCTGGCCGGGTGGCGGTGGCTGTTCCTAATAGAAGGCACAATAACCCTCGCAATAGGACTGGGGTCTTTCTTCATGATGCCCGCCTCAGCAGTGCAGACAAAGACCTGGTTTCGGCCAAATGGGTGGTTCAACGACCGCGAATTAGCCATTGTCGTAAACCGTGTGCTACGCGACGATCCTTCCAAAGGCGACATGAATAACCGGCAGGCAATAACCCTTACCCGGCTCTGGGAGGCAGTCTCCGACTACCATCTATGGCCGATTTATATCATTGGATTAGTAGCCTATATCCCTCAGGGCCCGCCAGCGACATATCTCACGTTGACGCTACGCTCGGTGGGGTTCAGCACGTTTACCACGAATCTTCTCGCCATCCCGTCGAGTGTTTTCCATATCGGCACTTTGCTGCTCCTCACGAGGCTTTCGGAGCGGGTGAATGAGAAGTCGCTGGTGTCTATGCTGCAGCCGATATGGATTTTGCCGTGTGTTGTTTTGTTGAGATTCTGGCCCGGGGTTATTGATGATGCTTGGGGGACGTATGCGTTGGTGACGGTGCTGCTTAGCTATCCTTATTGCCATGGTAGGCCAAGACGTTCAAACATGAGTTCATGATAGACTGCTAACCATCAAATAGCAATCATTGTCGGATGGACGTCACAAAACTCCAACAACGTTGCTACACGATCCGTATCAGCTGCATTATACAATGTGCGTGCCTACCTGCTCTTTTCTCTCCCCTCCATTCAGATCTAATCTAATCCAAACAGATGTCCGTCCAATTCGGCAGCATCTTTGCCTACTTCATATACCGCGAAGACGACAAGCCAAAATACCACCGAGGCAACAGCACCTTGATCGTCATCGGCATCGCAGCGATCTTCGTTTTCCTGGCTACCAAGGCGTATTACGTCTACCAGAACCGACGCAGGGACCGCATCTGGAACGCAATGACAGACCAGGAACGAAGCGATTATATTAGATATACAAAGGTGCAAGGGAACAAGAGGTTGGATTTTAGGTTTGCGCACTGATTGGATCATAAATGGATAAGGTATTATCTTCTTTATATAGATCGCAAGAGGTCTTCAAATCATCTTATTATTATAGTTTAGATGCTGGGTTTAGTTCTGGAGGCCTTCTGCGGGGCTGTGACACTTTTGTCTAGGAACTGTACATAGATTATGACTATATGAATGCATCGGTGTTATACATGACAAAGCCTTAGAACCTCTTCGAACAATAACGGTGCTGATTAGCAAGCCCATATCCAAACCTGCCATAGGGTAGTCCGCTCCATCATTCGAAGAGCTCCACTTTTATATCATACATGTTGCGAACATGAACTGGATCTCACGGTCAAGTAAAGTTGCTATAATACACGGCGTTTAATAACCTGATCCCAAGGTTTATGCGGAAGGAGGGTTTGAGCTCATCTGCTAACGAGCATTTCAGTCTTGTTTGACGCCAACCTTTCCGACCCGTCGTAATCCAAACGAGCTCGCAAAGCACACCAAGACCATGCCAGCGAAGATCGTCCAATACGCCGCGCGGTATCCCTGCAGCAGAAACACTTCCTTTGAAGAGGAAGAGTCTTCCTCTTGATGGGCAGTGACTGACGCTGCAATGGCGGCAGTGATGGCCAATCCGACAGAATTGCCTAGTTGGGAAATGGTGTTGAAGACGCCGCCTGCGAGTGCCTGCGAGTCACTCGGGAATGAGCGGGATATCACAAGGCTTGAGACGGTCCAGAGAACTATAGCAAGTCAGCAAATTGCCCATTCGCGTTGTGAGATGTTGAAAGAACTTACCATCGCCATTGAGCGGGCTTAGCGTCATTGCAACAAAGGCTGCAGCCCAGTACGTCCAGGCGGGATTGGCGACGGCCATCAAGATGGGTGAAACAGCGGTAACGAGTGCAGAGATGCCCAGGAGGAAATTGACGTCGATTTTTGTGACCAGATATGCGGTGGCAGAGTTTGTGAGGACTCCGACCACGGCCATCGGCAGGAAACGGATTGATGCTTGCAGAGCGGATAGGTCCTGCACATCTTGAAAGTAGAGGGTACTTTGGTACTGAAAGGCGTTGAAGGCGGCCCAGGTGAAGAACATGGAGACGCATATCGAGAGAAAAGGAATATTCTTCCACAAGGAGTTGGGGATCAAGGCGGGTTTTCCACGTCGCTCTTGTCGGTCTACCCAGAAGGAGAAGGCGGGGAGCAATGCAACTGAAGCGATCAGCAGGACGATATTCTGCGCATCGCTAATGGTGGAGTAATTTATGGTAATCATGCTATCAAGATTATTAGTTGGGTATGTCAGCAAGAGAAATAGGATTCAGACATACGCCAAAACATAGGACAAGAGACCCAGTGAAACCGACAGAATGAGCACACCGACCCAATCAATCTGATATAAAATGCGACTCCCCGAGAAAGACGTTGATCTCCCGGTGTTGGAGTTGGAGGGCAATATCAATATCGACGCAACAAAGAGGATCAAGTTGATGATTGCCGTGATGTAAAAGGCCCAGCGCCAGCCTATGGTATCCGTCAAGACACCGCCGAGAATCAGTCCAGCTGCATACCCCAATGGCTGGCCCATGCCGGTCACCGCAAACGCAATATTGCGCTTCGGGCCCGGAGGGAACGAGGCAGTGACCAAGCTGATGGACGTGGGCAGACACATGGCCACGAAAAGGCCCAGTATGGCTCGAAAGGCAATGAATTGGGTCCCGGTGCGAGCAAGTCCACAAGCCAGTATCCAGAAGGTCGAGACACCGCTTCCGAGAAGCCACATGGGCTTGGAGCCAACAATGTCAGCCATCGCGCCAAAGGCCAAGAGAGTACATCCGGCGGCGAGAGAATATACGGATGCGGGCCAGAGTATCAGATTTTCATCCAGATTGATGTCCGAGGCAATCTGGGGCAGAGCAGTGGTCAAGACACCAGAGCCAGAGACGCTGACGAATGTAACACCCGTCAGGATGAAAATTATGCTGGCGGCTTCCAACGTGGTTGTGTTGCCTGGGCCCTCCGCGGATGCTGATGCGGATGTCGGCTTTGGCCGCGCAAGGGTAGTCAGAGGGACGGCATCCACATGATTTTCTGTTTCTGTCTGCAGCGGCGCTGTGATGGTAGTAGTTGCCATATTTCCCGGTCGTTGTGGAGAGTGAAAAATCGAGCTTGCGAGTTGGTTGCCTAATTTATATTGAGATAAGGTCACGGGACCAAAACCAACATAAATGGCTCAACAGTCGTCCAATCAATGCCTCCAACAACATCTAATAATCATATGCTCTGTCAAAAAGATTTAGCAAGAAAAGGGAAGAGAAAAATGCACATGTTTTTATGTATACGAGCATGTCGATCGTTGACAATGGATGACAAACGGAGGGCGGAATTGAGCGCTATTAGATTTGTCATCGAGCCCTAACCCTAACACATACCTCTTTCCTAATTGGGCCATGATCTATGTACAGTTCCTGGACAAAGTGTTAACGAGGAAGGCTCCAAATGTTTATGTTAATTATTAATAGATATAACATGATGTATCGGGGAGGGTGTCAACACTTTTATCATCCCATTGTACAACTACACAACAGGCCATCTGGACTTGACCTTGTCAGTCAAGCCAGCTCGCTCCACAACTTCCTTGCTTCTCTTCCTGGCCTCCCTGACAATTTCATTCTCATCCATTGTTAGCAGCTTACCGTCCTTGACCAGCATCTTTCCGTCAACGACGACAACATTGACATCACGCCCAGTGGCAGTATACACAATGGCGCTGGCGGCATTAAACCACGGCTGGGAATGAATCCCTCTCATATCGACCGCGACAAAATCAGCCTTTTTGCCAATTTCCAGGCTCCCGATAGAATCCTGTAGTCCCAGCGCTTTCGCGCCGTTGATCGTTGCCATTTCCAAGACCGTCTCTGCGGGTACAGCTGTGGGATCGTACGAGATGCTCTTATGGATAATGCCCGCCAGTTTCATTTCTTGAAGTAGGTCGCAGGTATTGTTGCAAGGGGCTCCGTCCGTGCCTAGACCGACATTGACACCGGCAGTCTGCAAATCCGGAACGCGACAGATCCCAGAGGCTAGTTTGGCGTTGGAGGTCGGGCAGTGCGCGACGTGTGTGCCGGAGGCAGCAAGAGTACGAATGTCTGAGTCGTCCAGGTGCACCATGTGCACTAGCACAGTTGAGGGTGATAGTATACCGACAGATTCACAGTAGGACATGGGTGTATGCGAAACAGAGGCAAAGAAATCGCGGTCTGCCTTGACTTCGGCGCAATGCATGGTGATGGGGATAGATTTCTCTTGTGATAGCGAAGCCATTTCTTTATAAAGATTATCTGAGACCCTTCAATTTTTTATACTGTCAGATGGATGTCAATAGAAGTGTGAATGAGAATACTTGCCCTCCAGGAGTTCTCGCTCCAAACCACACGCGGATACGATCATCAGCTTTACCGTTCCATTTCTCCCACATCTTCAAGGTGCCCAGCAGCGAGGTTTCGCGGTCTTCGACCATTCCGGGATACATAGCCCAGGCGTCGTCTTTGGCGTATTTGGCAATGTCCATAACTACCTTGCCCAAACAGCCTCGGATACCACTTTCCTCTACGGCACGGGCGAGTCCATCGAACCCATAACGATCGGCGAACTAAGAAAGGTTAGAATACATCTGAAACAACCTGTAAATGTCAAGAGAGGGGACATACCAAGCTCTCCAAAAAGCAAGTAGTTCCCGACTTGAGCATCTCGCCAATTGACAATCTAGCAGCGGCATATCCATCTTCCTCCGTAAAGTTTCCCTGCAGGACCCAAATGCGTTCACACAGCCACGAAACCAGCTCAAGGTCGTCTGCCGTGCCCCGAAGCAATGTCTGGGCTGTGTGCATGTGTGTCGAGACCAATCCGGGGATGACGATGTGGTCGGTAAGGTCATATTCCTCATCGTCGGGATATTGCTTCTTCAAGGCATCGGTTTTGCCAATATCCGCGATGAATTGGCCAACAACTCGAACAGCGCCATCCTCAATTATGCGTCGCGACTCATCGACCGTGATGATGGTGGCGTGTGTGTACAGCATATTGACCGAGGTAGCTGTATGGCTGTGTATTTGTTCTCGAAACGAGGGAGTATGGAGTAATTAGTATCATTGTGTCTGATTTCTTCGTGTATTACTGATATTTTGATCAATTCTGTTCTGTACTCGTCATCCATCGATCCGACCCCGGAATTGTGATCGCGAATGCTTGTTCCTGATTAACGCACTGACTATCGGAGGTCACCGGCGTGGAGAAAGCTTGAAGCGTTGAGCCCTTATCCAGTCTTATCCAGTCCGTCGGCGCCCTCCGAAGGGATTCCCTATAAACCCCAGCTCTAAGACTGATAAGAACCTTAATCCGTCAATCGACGACCATTCTTTTCATTCAACAATCTTCAAACAATCTTCAAACAAGCCTCTCTCCAGTTATGTAATGATATCGCGTTCGCTATCGCATGTTCTAACGCGGTACGTAACTGGCCCTTTAATTGCTCCAGGGCCAGTTATCAGATAATTCAGATTATCTTTCTGGTGCACAGACTAAAAACAATGACTCCTTTTCAAATTGGCGATAATGTACATTGCCGAGGTCTATTCAATATTTCAAATATAACCTCGTTCTTTCCCATCTAGACCCACAGAGGGCGAGATGTATATTGTAGGTGTACTCAGTGAAGCTTAGCGAAGATGGATAACTCACTTAACTCGACAGATGGTCCCGACACCATCGGACCTGTTACAACTCCTCCAAAGGGCTTCAGCTGGCGCTGGCGACGCGTCGTGAATGCGCTGACCACCAAGAAGGGTCTCATTGGGGACTACGACTATGCTTATTTATTCAAGCCCGATATCCCATTCCTCTTCAAGAAAGAGCCGCAACCGGCACTGTTTTTCGGCCTGAATGACTCCATACCCATTGTGCTTGCATTGCTACTGGGCTTGCAGCATGCGCTGGCCATGTTGGCCGGCATCGTCGCACCGCCTATCATCCTGGCAGCAGGTCTGAACTTACCAAGTGAGCAGCAAGAGTATCTGGTCACGGTCTCGCTCATTGTCTGCGGACTGCTGTCGGCCGTCCAAATAACCCGTTTCCACATCTACAAAACCAATTACTACATCGGCTCCGGAGTGCTTTCCGTCGTCGGTGTTTCGTTCGCTATCATCACTGTAGCTTCTGGCGCCTTTACGCAAATGTACGAGAATGGGTTTTGCCCCGTTGCTGAGGATGGCACGAAATTGGCATGCCCAGATGGCTATGGAGCCTTGATTGGCACCTCTGCTGTGACAGCGCTGTTCGAAATCTTGCTGTCATTCGTGCCTCCAAAGTCTCTACGCAAAATCTTCCCACCGATTGTCACCGGCCCGACTGTCATGTTGATTGGTGTTTCTCTGATCCAGTCCGGATTCGAGGACTGGGCTGGTAGTTCGGGCGATTGTATGTCGCGACCATCTAGCGGCATATACACTGTTTGCCCTGAAGTCGGTGCGCCGCATGCGTTGCCTTGGGGCAGTGCCGAGTTCATTGGATTGGGATTTTTGGTGTTTTTGACAATCATCCTCTGCGAGAGATTTGGCTCCCCTATTATGAAGTCTAGCTCCGTGGTGATTGGGCTGTTGGTTGGCTGCATTGTTGCTGCGGCGTGCGGATACTTTGATCCTTCTAGCATTAACGAGGTGAGTTCTAAATAATCTTTTCTTTTCGGAGGTGCTTGACTAATACTTCCAAGGCCCCCGTCGCCTCATTTATATGGACTCACACCTTCAAACTGCAAGTCTACGGCCCTCTTGTGCTCCCACTCATTGCAGTGTCCATTATTTGCGCCTGCGAATCTATTGGCGACACCACTGCCACCTGCGATGTCTCTCGCCTTGAAGTTGAAGGGGGACTCTTTGAATCTCGCCTGCAGGGTGCAGTTTTGGCTGATGGTTTGAATTGTATTGCTGCGGCCCTGATGACTGTGACGCCAATGACGACTTTTGCTCAGAACAATGGTGTCATTGCTCTGACTCGTTGTGCCAACCGCAAAGCTGGTTATTGCTGTTGGTAAGATTAACTACAAAGAAATCTTGGATATCTGCTTTGGTCGAACATGTCCTGACTGATCTATGATTATAGTCTGATTTTAATTGTGGCTGGAGTTTTCTCGAAATTTGCTGCCGCCATCGTTGCCATTCCTGATGCTGTCCTTGGTGGCATGACGACATTTCTATTCACTTCTGTGGCCGTTAGCGGTCTATCCATTATCGCAAAAGTGCCTTTTACGCGTCGGAATCGATTCATTCTGACCGCGGCGTTGGCAGTAGGGTTCGTTTGTCTTCATTTCATTCAAGTCTCAATATAGGTAATTGACTGACCGAATCTTGCAGATACGGAGCTACTCTCGTTCCTGACTGGTTTAGCTACGTTTTTGAGTCTACAAACAACAAAGGTCTCCTCGGATTCGAGGACGCAATTGTCCTCGTTCTCGAGACTGGCTTTGCTGTGACTGCATTGTAAGTTTTGTGTTGACCCGGGATATTTCGTTACAAAGACTAACCTCGAAACCTCAAACAGCATTGCCATGTTACTCAACTTGATATTACCCGAAGAGTACGAGGAAGGTAGCGTTGACTTGGTGGGTGCTTCAGCTGGATCGTCAAGTCCTACAGAGGCCCCTATCAACGGCGAGGATCTAAAGGGCCGGAGCTGAGATTAACAGATTTGTTTGTTTATTGTTCTATCAAATTATTACTACATAATTCATCCCTATTCCTTATTACTGAGGCTAGTTACCTGGTAATAGATCAAAAGGACATACACATGTGGCTTTGCACATACAGCTATCAACATAAAGCCCTTTCCATAGAATACATTACTAGACTCGATATAGCTCTCAACTCGGAAACAAACGAAGAACTATAAGAGTAAAGTTAGTATACGAAGATGTTCTTCGGGAGCTTGTAAGCGATCACAGGTCGCTTAGCAGAGCTTGATGTCAGAACTCAGAGTCTCAGATGCCCAAGCACGACCACCTTCTAGTTCCCTTCTAGTTCAGACTCCTTACATAGTAAGTAACTAGTTGCGTGCATTGCATACATCCATACGTGCATACGTACATGCGTACATGAAATACGACGTCAGGCTGACAAACAAACCGGCCCCCAAACATACACATCGACTCGGTACCATGTACCTCGTAACATGGGTCAAAGCACATACAATCCGCGCGTATAATATACTTTTTTTTCTCAGCTGGACCATTGTCTCTTTCAGTCACATTTAGTCTTGCCCGGTACGTATGCGTCATCCTTTTTGAAATAGGCAAGTTAGTCCATGTTACGGTGGATTGCATTACTAGTTTTCCACTTTTCTCTACAATAAAATAATAAAATCCAATTCTGGATAACTACTAGTTGGTTAGAACTTAGTATCCATTCGCAAATTTTCGGAAATAGAATGGCTGAAATATGCGTCAAACTAAAGACTGGTTACCGTTTCGGGGGGGAAGGTTTGCCTAGTTAGTCGGGCAGTTAATAAGCATTGTGAGAGTAAGTTAAGCTAAGAAGTAATACATGTTAGTAAGAATTACCGCTATATTCTGGACGCGGATCTATATTATCAGCCATCTACTGTAGTAAGGAATCGATCGGAAGAAAGCAAAGTGAGGCTCGGGGAAATTGGAATCTGTCCGAACGCCGAAGTTAGGGCTTTGTCGGGCTCTACCAGCATCCATGCAAGCAGCATGCACCGCAGCAGCTGATCTGTCGATTCCATCGTCATTAAGAAGTTGTAAGCGAGGTATGCACATATCTCACTATTAATTAATCCATAGAATCTTCCAGGTTCTTTCTCTATCCATCTAACCCCGAAAAGTGCAGATTGCGATCAATGCGGGGCTGACTGACGGCGTTTAGTATTTACAAGGGTCAGTAATTTACAGAGACTCTAGACGCAATATACCTCGTATCTAGTCAGTCGGTCAGCTTAGTTGGCTAATTAGTTGGTATATACTGTATACTACTATATACTATACAGCCTTGTGGAAAGAGACCCTGGTGCAAGGTTTCATCATCGCCATGTATGCCGACGTTGACACTGACAGCATGCGTCAGTCAGATTAGGCAGTACTTCCTGATTTGGATAATACCAAAAGTTGCCTATTACGGCAATCGACGCTGGCGGATTTAATGCAGCCAACAAGCACTATGCAATGCACTCGCTGAAATATCAAGGCACATCCTTTTACCTTGATGCGCAAACTTCTATTCTTTTTGTCCAAGGTATGATGGTCGAGTTATTAACCCAAACCCGCTAGCAAATTGGGGCTGGATTTGTGCCAAAGTAACCAACTCTTAGTTAACCATATAAATGAATTAACCAATCGCGTCCGTAGTCAGAAAGCTTCAAACGGAAACCCGTTCGTTCGTGTAAACTTTAGTTTATTGAATGAAAGCTACCTAGGGTCCTAGAATAAACCATAAGTCGGTCTCCACCGGCCACCGGCCTCATCGCCGGACTTAGTTCACCTGTCACCGGAGTTACACTGCATTATTATCTTCTCCAGTTCAAGCTTTCTTTGTTGTGAATAAAAAGGGGCGGAATCCTACAGAGCCAGATGTATCAGATATATGGCGGATGGCTGCATGCGTACGTAGTCAACTTGATTGAACTTGAATTTGGGATCCATTTTCTGAGGTAGGTAAAAAGTGACGTATTTCGCGCTTATTTACCTCCCCGGGCTTAATTCGACGCCCCATACTCTCCTAAATACCTAACATGCCGTGGTAATTGACCCAGATATGTATGCTACCTAATGTCACTCTGTATCCATATTCCATATTCATCCGAATAAACTTAAAAACAACTATTTATACATTCTGTGTATATTAGAATTTCAACTATGTGTAGAATGACTAACCCCATCTATATCATTGACCAGCCGTCTCCAACTAACTTTTAGAGACAACGCAAACCGTGGACCCTGCCTGCGGCTTGATCTCCAGTTCTTTTCTTGTTTCAGAAAGTCCTCCAGTTCCTGGAGGAATCGAGTATTAATCGGCCTCGTTTAGTGTGCGTTAGAAGCCGCGTATATCGGCCGGAGGCCGCGACCCGGCGCGAAGGATTCTGCCCTAGTTGATTTGTGGATTTCCGAGGATCAAAATGTTCCTTTCAAATGCAAGCCCAGATGCAAGCCCAGAGTCCAGACAAAGAGGTCAGCCTGTTCAGGAACAGGGGGCTAGAACTAAGTCGCATCCGAAATCCTTCAAAAATGGAGCTGATGGATGTATAGTTGCGTCTTGGCTGGAGCTCGCTTGACAGGGAATTTGGTCCTAATAAGACTGAGAGTATGACTGTCATCATGATTCTTTCATGAGCTTGACCGCCGAATTGGCCCGAATTCGTTTTCAATCTCCCTTGCCTTGTCCATTCGACCAAGCTGACGATACATCAGGATCAGGTTCCGCACCATCAGACTCGCAGTCTCATTATGGGTTCTCCGCTGGTGCCGACACCAAAGCAAGACCTGTTCCTGTAGAAGCTCCGAGTCCTTGAACCGGCCATCTAGTCGTGCGTATGCAATGGCCAAGTAGTATTTTAGCGAAACAGTATCGGTTTCTTCGGCGCCGATAGTCTCTTCGAGTATCTGGACCCCCTGCTCCAGAATAGCAATTGCTTTGGAATCCAGCATCCTACCATCCCCCTCGGCCGTGATGCGGCCGTGTAGCTCTGCTAGGTGAACGACGCAACGTCGTGTCGTGGTATCCCGAGCCCCCAGATGGACCCTGCCCGCCTCCACGGCATCCTGCAGGAGACGCACGGCTTCGGGGAAGCGGCCCTGTGAGACGTAATCCCTGCCCGTACTGTCCATGACCGCGATGGTGTAAGGGTGGCCGGGACCAAGAGACGTCGTACACAAGCGTAGCACAGTTTCGTGTAGTTTGGCTGCTTGCGCGGCCTGGTTTTCCACGAAGAAGGTATCGGCTAGTTGGCACATTCGGATTAGGATGTCCATTGCCGGTGAGCGGTCGATCATTGTCGATCCTGATGCTGTAGCTGCTGTGGCAGCTGAAAAAGAAGGGGCATTACGGTGGCGGCGGCGGCCTTCAAACGCATCGAGCCAGTAGACCTGAACGGCAGCTTCAAGAACACGTTTCTCGAGAGTTAGGCCCTCTAGCAGCCGTTCTGGCTGTAGCTTAATGTCGGTTGCTAGATGGTACATGGCCATCAAGGTATCCTGCGCGTCCGGGCCGAGTAATCGTTGTCGAGTCTCAAGAACCTCCGAGTCTAATCTCTCAGCATCTCGGGGTCTTCCAACCTGACGAAAGATATGAGCCAGCATCAGCTTGGTGCTCTGGATTTCAGGGCTGTCATCAAGTTTTGTCGTAGTTGCTGCCCCTGATTCTGATCCTGATGGAGGAGAGCCTGCCTGCTTTGCAGTTTCCGAGAGTATGCGTATCAGAATACTCTCGGCGTCCTGCCACCGACGACGATGTACGAGAGCATCTATCTCGATTTTCCCGGTCACGGGGTCTCGAGACAGAAAGCTCATTCTCGTTAATCGCGTGGGGCGACATTTCAACGAATAATCGTGCCGCGAGTCTGTTAGCCCTACTTCCAGAGCAAGCAGACTCATGCGGGTTATATGTGCGGAAGGGGAATGACAGAATAAGATGAGAATAGGTAAATTCTTTCGTAAAGGGCGTTAGCGTTAGAGGGACAGGTATTTGTAAGTATATATACGAGAGTGAAAATAAACTCGGAAACTGTTGGAAGGACCCAGTTTGGTTTGCTTGCCCCGAGGTCCGGTGTGGTCAAACCGTCAAAGTCATCAAGCCATAGCCACGTAGGTGACCAACTCTTGCTTTACCTAAACAGGTAATCCTTGCTCGTTGGGATGGCGGCTTGGTGCGAGCGTCCCTTACATGAGAAAAATAACGGAGAAAAAGAAAATATATAATATATGAAAGAGTATATTGACATTTCCTTTATCTTCCACCGGGAATTCGCCCGGAAATTAAATATTCATGGATGTATCCATAAGGCATAAGCCAGTATGTACAATTAGAGTGCTCGCTAGAGGAGGGGTAGGTAGGGTTCAGAGCTAGCTATCTATGCGTATGTACTATCATTCAGCCCATTTCGTGTTCACCTACCGTACATGATGTACCTAGGCATGTACCTAGACTAGACAAGCACCTGTCTAGCCGTTCTCTCCCTAAGTAGTAAGTAAGGGGCCCAAGTGGCCGACTTGGAGGGGTGACTGCTAGACTGGACTAGACATAAATCTCAAACTCAGACTATTTATGGCATTTGACCGTGACGGTCTGACCAATCTATATTGACTCCGAATCGAGTGCTTGCTTTAGCTAGTGTAGAGCCAACATAGAACGCCATGCAGCCATTCGACGAGTCAGCTAGTCAGATGCTACTTGACTAGTAGTAGTCATGAATAATTAACCTAGGTCCTAGAGTAGTGATTCTAGCGAGTGGCCTAGGTTTAATCAAATAATGTCCCGCCAGCAGCCGTGCTTGTAACCATATCGTACATTGCACTGATTGCAGTAGGGCTAAGGTCTGGGGGCAGATCGGGTTGAAACGGGGCTGGGGTCATTTCTGACTCGTAGAGATTGTCATGGAGTGTGGCATATAACATATGAATGTGTATGCATGCCAACTATCCCTGGATGAGTATGTAATGTGTTTGTCGATATGCAGGGATCAGCTTGTTCGTCTTTGCAAGCCATGCATTTCCAGCGCCTTGGGCCTTGGGTAGCATAACATCATCCATGCCATGGAGTACAGTAGTCAGTTATGTATGCATTGAATGACGGACGCCCTGTATACCTATTTACGCACTAGCGCATGCTCTTCTAAGCATTTCATTAATTAATCTGACAAGAAGAATCAGCACTGATTCAGCAGCGAGATTTAGTAAGCAGTAGTTCGGTCAGTGGTTCGACGGGAACTGATGATCCCCGAGTCAGTTGTCCGAGGTTGCCCAACAAAAAAGATACATCATGGTAGTATCAGAGCGAGACGAAAGTTCAAAAAAAAAATAATGGCAATAATAATAGTAATAAGGCAATAAGACAATAGATGTCAGAGTCCGACCCCAACATCCATGACGCCGAACTACTTGCTAGTAACTAGCTGTTTCACGTTGGCGCACTAGCTGTTCGCAGGCTAAGCCCGTACCAGTATGTAACAACAACAGTCACTCTGTCAGTGCAGTACAGGGTGTATTATCTCTCGTATGCATGGAATCATAATTTCAATTCTGACCGGGGCTTTATGCAGAGCCTATGCACGCTGGCTGTAACAGGCCGATGCAGAGTATATAGTATACACTGATAATAGACGACCTGACCTGATCATCAGGCCGGTCAGTGAGCCCTGACGTATGAAATAATTACCTCGCATAAATTTACCAAATAGGCACTCGTTCGATATCTATCTACAAGCTAATTAACTCGTAATAAGTAATTGATGGGGGCTGCTGCACGACGGTACGGTACGACCCAACTAATGCAGATCGCCCGGTCCTCGTGGCCGCCATCTGTGGAAGGGCCTTCCAGACGTCTTCTAGTACATACGGTAAACCAAGTATGTATTGTAACACCCGTTTTAAATGTGCACTGCGAGTCGGGAGTCAGATACTCAAAACTCGCGCAAACCACTTGTATTGCATTCTCCAATAGTAACCAACATTAACACCCCGATCCAGTCCAAACTCCAGTAGTTAGCCCAAAACATGTCAGCCAACAAAAATACGCTCCCACCCATGCAGGCAGGCAGATGGTAGCTGAGAGATACGGTCAACCAGCGATAATAATAGCAGCAAATCAGAATGAACCGACAAAACGGTTCGTACATACATACACCTTCAGCCGGTGTTAATCACGATACATTATATGACCACCCACCATTCGCACGCATTATCCGCCGTGCAGCCATGTCGCGAGTAATCTCGTCCTGCGTCAAGCCGTCGGGTCCACCCCAGTTAGCGCTGCTTGTACGCTCACGGAACTTCTTGATCTTCTTGTCTTGCTTAAATGCGTCCTCCATTGAGAATACCGGGATGGGCCCGAAAATAGCATCTGTTTGCCACGTCTCTTGGATACTCAGGGCTTGATTCAGTGCTGTGGGCTGCGCCCAATTTGGCACCGGCATCATGTCCGCATCCGAGTCTTCATCTTCGCTGTCAGTAGGAGGTTCGGGAAGGTGGATGCTCTCGCTAGGCGGGTATTGCGGGGATGCCTTTGCAGGTACACGTTGAGCACTAGGACCAGGTTTAGGTGTCTTGTGACTGGGCGTCTTGTGTGTTGTGCCCGCGTGTGTAGCGTTATTCGTTGCAAATGGAATCTTCCCAATGCCGTACTGCGTCATGTCGATGGGTGCTGCATGCTTCAGCTGCTGGCCTGGTTGCACAGGCCCAGGCTTATACACTGCTTGATGATGCGCTGCAGGTGGAGGTGCCTGCGGATATTGTGCATGTGCCAAACCCGAAAGCTTTCCGTTTTCCTAGTCAGTGTTAGCCACCCCGCGTTTCGGAATACGATCAACTGTAATTTATTCATCATCATCCATACCTTTCGTATAGGCTGCTGCTTTAGTGAGGCTGGCTGGCCATAATGTTGCTGGTTATATTCATCCTCGGTCTTCCTTCTCTTCGCTTCCGCTGTCTGATTTTTAGCTTGTGAGGCAGATGCAGGTGGTCTGTGCTGCGATTCATCTTCCAAATGTCTCTTTGCTGGCTTTGCTGGATTGGTTGGGGGCTGATTGATAGATCGACTAGAGGGCTGCTGCATAGACGAGCCCAATCGGGAAGGCGGTCGTGCTGGTCCCATGTCAACCCTTTGAGCGGTCTTTTCCTGCTGAAGACTAGCTCCCTATACGAACTTTATTAATACATTTGTCAAAACACGCTGCATTTGATCACATACCAAATCATTAGCCGGCCTCGGTGGTTGGCTCCCCTGTCTTGAACGTGCATTTTCAAGTCTACGCTGCTCGATAGCTTGCCGTTGTGTTGATTTCTTGTTGTCATCGACAACGGATCGCTCTCGCTCCTGTCGCCGAGCATCTTCTTGTTGTTGCTTCTGTTGCACAGCTCGTTTCTTCTGCTCTTCCTTTCGCAACGCTGCCTCGCGTTCCTCCTAGAAGACAATAGTATTAGTATATAGTGCAGTGTCTTGAAGTATGCAGTCTCCTTACCTGTTTCTTGCTTTCTGCTGCTGCGGCGGCCTGTACTCGACGTTGCGATTGGCTAGATACTGAACTCTTGAAGCTCGTGTTTGACGCCGTTGTCTGCAAAGAAGAATTGCTAGCTTTCTTAGATAGGCCGGGTTGTTTCGCCGAAACAGGAGTTGGTCCCGAACTAGGCTCCTGGTTGTAAGTGGCTGCTGATGGCAGTGGCATGCGCGACGAAAGCGTGCTACCAACGCGGATGGACATGGGTTGTGGTTTCGGCTTCTGGGTCGTTTCTCTCGTAGGCTTGACTGGTCTTGGCCTTGCAGGTTGCGTCTGGGTGTGAGACGTACTAGGGGGAAGAGGGAATTTAGGCTCGGAGTCAGTATCAGCTCCTGCATCTTTCTTTGCTGGGGGTTGCGCCCGCAGAGTCCTCTTCGCATTGGGTTGTGTAGATGATGAGAGATCAGTAGGTTCATGTGCATCACGCTCTTTCGACTGCATCTTCTGAGGCTTTTCCAGCTTAGCGTTAGGCTCGGCCGCTTTGACTTGGCGAGTAGTACGGGGCTCAACCTCGAAGGGGTCCTCAAGCTGAACCGGTTTCACAGCAAGGTTACTCTTTGTTTCTGTCGCACTTCGTTTCCGTGTTGGTTCCCTTGCTGGACTCGGAGAATATCTTTCGGGGCTAGTTCCCAGATGCTGAAGGTTGGGTTGCGAGCGGGAAGCACTAGGGGATGACAACATATCCAACTTAGCTGCAGCCGAAATACTAGCACTGCTCGAAAAAAGGCTCTTTGCGGATTTCATAATTGATTGGAATCTCGATTTTGGCCCGCTCAGTGTACCATCGAGTCGTCTAGGAGACGTAAGGGGAGTAGTCGACTCAACATACTTAGATGACTCCGGGCGACGAGAGGATGGGGGCGTTGCTGCAGATTTATGCTGATCAAATGCAGGAAACCCAGAGCGTTTTGGCGTCGGTGAGCGTCTATCGGAAAGGTCGTGGAAAGTTTCTGTACGTGTGATTTTGCCTTTTTCCAGGTTTCCAACTGTCTCGTTGCCCGCAACAAGTTCCATGATATCTGCAGTTTGGCTCTTCGGCAAGCCCGGTCTATAAGGAGAAGCCAGTGGCTTGATCCAGTCTTCCTGAGCAGCTGAAGCTGATGTGGGAGCACGTTCCGCATCTGCGCTGTTATTTTTAGTGCTCGATAGGTCGGGATAATTGACCTGACTAGCGGTGGTTTGTGGCAAGGGGGCAATGGATTTCGTCGTCCTTGGACCTTGGGTTTTACCAAGCATGCTGATTTTATCGTGAAGACGCTGAGTGGACGTCTTATCCCAATCCATATTTTCTTGACGCGATTCCTCTTTTTCTGTGGCTGGATTGCTGACGGCTGGCCTTGATGATTCATTTTGACCTGTGAAGTAGCTTTGGCGTCCCATGGTCGATGGCTTCATGATGTCCACATGGCTAGTGCGAGAATTCTGCGGGCCCATGCTCTTCTTTGTCCTTAATGGCTCACGGGCAGGCAACGATGCAAAGCTCAAGCTATTCTTGTTTCTCGGCAAAGGCCGGGCTGGCGTGGATCCGTCAGAGGGAGACCCGATGTCATCAAAATTGTCATCGATCACAATTTCACCATCTTTGTCAAGCGCGTCGGTGTTGAGAGGACTTTCTCGCTGAATATCTGTAGGCTTTTCCAAAGAAGTGCGTGGTCCTTGGGCTGTTTTAACAAACGGACGGGGCGTGTCCTCATCAGCTTTGTCTTGTTGATCATCTTCGATATCCATCGGCTCCACTGTCTGTCCACGGGATACAATGTTTTCTTGGGCAGAAACGAAGGATCCCTCGGTCGTGCGTCGATCTACAGAGAAGCTCTTCCTGTCTTGCGTACCATGTGCCAGACTGACTGTAAGAGGTTGGGTCGGTACCATTACGTTCATGTGTGTATCAGCGGAGACCTGTGTATCGGAAAGAGGCTGTGTACTTGATAGTACCAGTTCATCGTCATCGTCACCCAGGCCATGATAGCCTGAATCTGTGTTGAATGTGGAAAATGAATTGAGTGTTTTGGTGGGTTGTAAATCTCGTACAGGCTGCTTGCCTTTTATATCTGGATAAGAAATGGGTTTCTCGGGAGATGCGTCTATGGGCTCCTTGGGCGGGTTCTTGGTGGGCTTTTGGGTTAGACTATCGACTGGCTCGCGAGTTGCTGATTCAGCTGCCTGTTTATTTGGCATTTGATAAGTAACTTGTTTCTCAGGTGACTTTGCGGGCTTGGAAGGCGATTTCGATATTTGGGTTCCGGTCGAGAAAATGTCGCTGAGAGGCTAGTTCATAGTTAATACACGATCTACACATCAGATACTTAATAACATACCACGCGGGCTTCATCGGGGTTGCGCTTGCGTGCAGTACGAGGCGTTTTCCCTCGCATTTTTCCAGGCGTTTTGAATATCTCGGTCATGTTGCTGTGGGCCGTTTGTTAGTGACGGGAAGCTAAAGGGCAACATGCCACCACATACAATTGATTTCTTGAGAAGATCTCGGCCATATGCTCGTTCAGCCAGTCCATTTCATGGCGAACCGGATATTCCACTTCCTCCATTTCCTGCTCCAGCAAGCTCGTTACATTTTCCTTCTCCGCCGCGATCCAGGCGGCAGAGCCGATCGCTTTCTTTCCTCCGGCGACCATGGTGTAAACAAACCACTGTGGTAGATTTGGCGTGGAGCGACTCAATGAAGTCGCGCAATATAGATATCAAATTAATTGCAAGGGCGGTTCACAGGCAATTAAAGGGTCACATCGAAGACAATCGGTCAATTTGCGAGCGATACATGGCGAAAAAGGCGGTTAAAGGTCGATGGTTGAGGTTGCGCGCTTGTTTGGCGGGCATCAAAACACACCAACCGGGAAGGAGCGACGCGCTAGCACGCTGTGTCACGTGACCCGGTTGCTATGAGTATGATCCTCAGACACCCAGGCACGCAATGCTAACTATCTCTTGCTTCCGCACGAATCCACTCCGGTTTCTTTTTTTTTGCATCAAGGGTTACATACATCTGGCCAAGTGTGGTTGATGCCAGATTTACTGAAACAAACTCCAAGACCAATTCTAGGCAGCTACCTTACTACTTCGAGGTATCTAGGTAACTACATAGCAAATATCGAAGACGGTCGCAACCCGATCACATGCAAAATGATTTCATGTGGTGATAATAAAATTAAATACACCTCGTCAAATGATGGAGGAAAGCTTATCGAGGAATCAGCAATGTAGAAGGCAGCTACATTATATTAGTAGTCCTATAATATTATAACATTATGCCATTGATAAGGAGCCTGGCCAGTTCTGCGAAAATCCCGTGACTCTCGGCTCGGCCGTTCCTCAATGATTGCATCGATTGCATCACCTGTCTAGTGCTTGCTCCAAGACCTGCTGCTGCTGCCACACGCCTTGCTTTTCTCCTCTCTCCATCCACCTTCAAGGCCATCCTCAACCCTTGGACAGTTCGCATCCTCTGTCAACGACTTCGATTTCTCAATCAAGAGGTCCCTTCTCATTTCTTTCTTTGCTGCTGGTCGATACCTCGCGGCACCCGCTTTATTGTGTTCCTAAACCCCTTATCACCTTGAAACCGCACAACACTTTTTTCTTCAAAATGCCTTCTTCAGGCGATGTCAAGTATCCTGCCGTCGGCGGACCTGGTAAGGTATGTTATGGTTACCTCATTTCCTCTTATCAACCGCATGCTTCACACAAGACAGAAGAGCTAACCTTTTATCTATGATTTGCAGTAGTGTTTTGGACCCTTGACTTTTACGCTTTGTTTTGATTTCCGATGTCCGAACCTGCGATTGCTGGTTACAAACCGACACCAATGCACCCAACAAATTTTATTCCCAGCCATACCTCCTATTACAAGCAGATCGCTACAGCTACTAACGACTCGCAATAGCCTCTGTCGTCGACAGTGTCGTAGCCGAAGCTTCCAAAACCAGTGATGAACTCAAAGGACTCAAAAATGCTAAAGGCCCAGGCGGTCAACAATTGACCCGTACGTCTCGATCTTCCGTCAATACTGCAGTGATATAACTAACGCAATAAAGATTATCACTCTCTTTTGTACAGTCTTTTAAGCGTAAGTTGCCCCTCACACAATCAGTCCGCAATACATTTCAGCTAATAGATACTCCGAAGTGGGAACGCCCACGGGCCACTGCCATCTCTTTTGCTAGTGTCGTCTTCTTCATTCTCGCCGCTCGATTCTTGCCGCTCCTGCGATGGGTATTCAAATTCCTTTATATCAGTCTTGGAGGTGAGTGAGAGCTGTGGTGGACGTATGGTTGGTCAATGTTGCTAAGATTCGATACAGTCACTGCCGCCGCTGAGGGAGCTGGCAAGCTTATTCTTGGCCAAGGCCTTACCAGCTCTTTCCGCCCTCGCAAATATTACACTCTGCCGAAGGAAACTGTCGAGGGAATCCTGGAAGACCTGGAACAACTTTCCGACTTCTTCCTGATCGAATTCCAGCGCATTCTGTTTGCCGAAAACGTCATCCACACTGCTGCAGTACGTCTCTACAACCTCCAAGCATGTTAGCTTATTGAGCAAACCAACTAACCTGGAACAGGCTTTCGTTGCAGCTTTCCTATCCTACTGGCTCATCAAGATTCTGCCTATCTGGGGTCTTGGCTTGCTCGGCGTTACCATTGCCTATCTCGGCCCCCTCATCTACATTAGCAACCGTGAAATCATTGATGAGCAGATTGCCGAGGTTCAGAAGCTAGTCAATGCCCAAGCCAACCATGCTAAGGAGCTTGCCAACCAACAAACCGCCCGTGCCACCGGCTTGGTGAAGCAATACGCCACCGACTACAGCCGCCAGGCTACCGAGTACATCGGCAACCGTCGCTCTGCGTCTCCAGAGGTCGCCAAGGCCCCCGCCGTCAAGGTTGAGCCAGTCAGCCCACCAAAGTTCAAGACCACAGACTTCCCTGAAGCCCCCAAGGACGAGCCTGTCGCTGCTGCTGCCGAGCCCGAGTCCGAGGTATCCACAGAAGAAAAGGAACCTCTGCTCGCTCTGTAAGCAGCAACAAAATGGTTGATTTATCGTCGAGCTTTCCAATCGGCACGTGAATGGAAATGCCGATCGGTATCTGTGTCTGACTGTACTGAATGAGTGATGGATGGATCCTGACAGCGACCTTCTCTCTATTCGCGTCAAGCTGTCTTGGGTCAAGATGAACGAACGATGCACAAACGAGACCATGAACAAAATAATACAATATGGAATAAGCTCTGAGTAGATGTTATGTTGCTTTTGGTTTCCTTATTTTCTGTAAGTGTTTATGTTGTGGATGGAGTTATCCAATGGCAAAAACTCGGCTTGTGAAGGGGACGTTGGTGAAAGGGGGGGAGCTGGTTGATTGATTAATTGACGATGCTCATGTTTGAAGAAACCATTTCATGGTATTCTCTCGATTATTACTTTTACTTCTCCTGTTTTCGGTGATTCTATTATGCTTTTATTTCACTTCTTGAAGAGAGAAGACTGGTCATCCATGCCCGGTGAATCAGCTTCCTTTCTCATTATGCGATGTTCAAATAACGCTTTCTGTACCTATTTTTTCGTGAAATATTAATTCCGCAAGTGTTATTGACGTTTAGAAAAGCACAATTTTATTCTATTTTTGAAAATCGGCTGGCCAAATGAGAATAATTAGGTAGTTACGATAACTACTACTTAGCTAGACTATGTAATCCAAACACCTTGCTTAATCCTTACATCAAAGAAAAGAAACATGAAATGTTTCTACCATCCCATCCTATCCTCGTCACGATTCGTGACTACCATCGCCAACTAGGTAGACAGCGAGGGCAACTCAAGCAATCGAGCTCTAAAAGCTCGCCCTACGCACCCTCTTCACCGTTCGTTCATACAACTCAGACTGCGAGTTGACAGCAAGACTAGATCTACCAGGCTCCCTTTCATATCGCTGCCGACGCTCAGCATCGTTTCTCTTCTTCTTCTTCCCACCGATCGATGAATTGCTCATATCCGTATCATTGCCGTCGTCATCATCTTCATCATCCTCCAATGTGCTAGATCCACTGTGTAGCGCCAAAAGGGTCTCCGCGGCTTTCAAATCACGATGACCATGGTCCTTTGATTTCCGTTTTGGCAACGACGACGATGGCGCTACCGCGGTTGGTAGCGGCGGCGGGGAGAGGGATGATAAGCTGCGTTCTGCTCTGTGATGAGAACGATATCGAGATTGTTGTCGGTGCGCATGATGAGATGGACGACGTCTCGAAAATTTGCCTTTCTCTGTATTGCCTCCCTTGTCACTTTTCTTCCTCCTAGTTGCCAGTTTGTGCGCATGTCTGTTCCCATGAGACCTCTTGTAGCGTGATCGACTCTTTTGTTTATGGTCATCGTCATCATCACTGCTGTCCGAAGGTAAGGATGAGTCCATCCCTATATCAGAGTCGGCAAGGGAGTCCGAGTCGGAGCCGGAGATGGAATCGGAATCAGAGTCATAGAAAGAGGAAGAGCAAGAGTCGTCGTCTATGCTCATGTTGTCAATGTACTTGTCATTGTCGATATCATGGTGGTCTCCGGTACCAATGATCTCGCGTTGGCTATCATATTCGCGAAATGGTGCTGTTTTTTTAGATATGCTAGGCTGCTCTCTTGGAGATACCATCTTCGCGTCTGGTCCTCCATCGGCATCACTTGTCATTCGTCGTTTGAGGGGATTTGAGCCGCAAAGGGATGATTCAAAATCGGAAAAATCAATGAATTCCCTCAATGACGGAAGCCTCCGGGCAGTTGGCCCCTTGGTTTGAGAACCATGGGGTCGGCCAGTTTCTGTCCCCTCCAAAGTAGTAGTGGTTCTCTTCGCCATGTTGATCGGTGTAAAGGTATTGTTGGCAGTAGAAGTGGCCGGGGATTCCACTCCATCGGCCATTGAGTAGCTGCTGTTAGCAACATCCCGACTGCCAGAAGTCACTGGCGCAGACCACGTTTGTTGATATAACAAGGTCTGCGGCGTGCTTTTTGGTGACACCAGCTGGTTCTGCGAGCGATTCTGAATTTTGAGACTAAACTCTAGCTCGCGGTATTTGGTTGACAGCTCTGTCGCTTTCTTTATGATTTCAGGATCAATCGTCATCTTCCCAAACTGTCGATCGAGTGGTGGTATACACAGAGATGGGAAGTTGGTCCCAAACAGCGGTGTCAATGCAAACCGTATCTTGTAGCAGAAAGTTGCTGCAACGGCTTTGGCCGCTTCGAATGGCATCCAGTAGCCTGTTATGAATCCTCAATGTTAGCAGGATTCGCCGGCAATATAAAGAGGGAAACGGCTTACCTTGTGCTGCTAGTGCCCCTCCGGTGATGCTATGACAGATCTCTCGAAGGCCGATATTAGCATTCAGCATTTTAGCAGGTGTTGTCTAAATGCATTCTGTCAGTATCATATGCCGGTACAAAGCTCCGTAATGGTGACATGACATACCTTTGGATAGTCATTGCATTTGAATAAATGGGTCGTCCGAACAAGTCCGATATTGTAATCCCACATCACTGTCCAGGTCTTTTCATCTCCCGGAAGTCTGAATGTGTATTGGAACACTGAAGTGCAGAAAAGGAAAAAGAAAAGAAAGGTTGTTAGTCACAGTATCAAGCCGAAAATATAAGCCGAAAGGTAACAAGACATACCTTCAAAGCTTTCTCGGCCAGTTCTCTCCATCAGAGACTTCTTCTCACTGCTGTACGGGATATGCCTTGGATACTCCGCTATGTGGCCCATGGGATGGATGTCAAATCTTCTATGTTGCTCTGCCAACACCGGATCTCGCTCCTCGCAAGGCGGATACCGAACTTCACCCCTGACTTCTCCTTTGATGAACACCGGAGCATCCTTCGGTGTCTTGGCCTTCTTGAGACGAGAGGCAAGTATTTCTCTTGATCGATCAGCCCCTGGCCCGTTGTACAGAGAAAATGAGGAGCCGGTTGTTGTCGTCACATCATTACAACTTCGTGAGGCTCGCTCTTCTGACGAAGGTAGTGGATTCAGGAGAGATTCGATAGATGCCATGGATCTTCTTTCTCTGTTGGAATAATAGATATGTTGACTGGGGGTGTGTGTGTTTGTCTCGGAATGCGAACGTAGGTAGAAAAAAAAAGCTTTCTTCAATACAAGTCCTATTGAAGTGGTTTGCAAGGAGCTGCGTCCAAGTAATCTACGTGCACGATGATATCTGAGGTCTTTTTAAGTTAGCGCAGAGGACCCAACTCAAACAACTGGAGAGCCAACTCACAAAGCGTTTCTGATGGGGGAGTAAAAAGTAGGAGATACATGCGGAAAGGAACCTGATGTGATGTACATGAAAGAGAAAAACAACAAACCGGATAGTGAACGTGTGGTATATCAAAGAAGAACAACAGTAGCAGCTGATAGAAAACAATAATCTGGAACATATACAAAACCCCGATCTTTCACTCATATAAGCATATACTCAACGATCAGCATGTAGATAATGGGACAATTTGAATGCAGATCCTCCAAGTGGTGGAGCTGTCATTTTCTGTTTGTTTCAAGCAAAGGACGTCTAATACATAGCTCAGATAATTCAATATCTTGAAACTGAGATGTACTATGGTTGGGCAGTGATTCCGGCTGGGCATAAGGGGGTATGCTTCCAAATAACGAAATCTGGAGAATCCGGGGGTCCTTATCAACACCATGAGGGCTAGAGCTAGCCGGCGCGTGAGAGTTCCTTCACACTGTCTCGATGGAACGACCATCCTGGTGAAGACGGACTAATGGACCGTTCCGGTTTTCGTATGTGCGAGAGCTGGGGCCAACACTTCTTCTTTTTTTTTGGCCTGTCCCTTCCTCGGGAGAGACCTCGACCGTTCCAGGGGGGTTAGGAAGAAAGTGTGAGTGTGGCGCCAACGAAAATGGGGAAAAGTAACAAGAATACGTTTTTGCCAAGCTCTGGATCGAGGGTTTGTGTTTCATGCCCCCAGGAATAGACCCAGCAAACCGGGTAGAAGGAATGAATCGTTCTAGAGAAAGGGGAGAATGCCGTTCAACAGATTAGGTATCACCTAGCCCTTTCTCCACTATTGTTCTTTTCTTTTTCTGTTCTTTCTCTTACAAAAGGCTCGGACCGTGAATCTCGTTTGATCCGTCCCTTCAGATGGATGATAGACAGACGAAGAAGACGCGCCCTCGTCGCCAGTACATTGTGTTGCATGCAGAACTGAATCCGGGGTACACAGACTGGGACACAGTATCACAGCGATAGCCTCGTGGTCAACCAAAGGGAAATTACCGAATCCTTTCCCTTCCCTTATACTGCTGCTGCAGAAGAAGCTGCAGCCCGTTGCTGGTGTCTTGCATTTCCACACGGGCGGCTCCAGGGTACCGTGTGCTGCTCAGGAGGTGGTCCCGGCAGACAGGAAAGCGTCAGGGATAGCAGCAGCACGACGGGGCAGCGCTGGACTCGGGAAGCTGCATGAATGCCATGGCCTGAGCGCAAGCTCTTCTGGTCTCAGACAGGAATGGGCTGGACACATCCGATGGGTGACAGTGGCGCGGATGCAGAAGTCCCAAAAAAGAGAGAAGAAAGAAAATGGTGAAAAACGATCGTCAACGGCGGAAGCTTCCCGAAGCTCAGGCAACGTGACACAAGGCGATAGCAATTCTTCGTCTGCTGGCTGCGTCAGTCTCTGCCAGTGAGAACAACAACAGTCTTGTACCAACATGGTAACCGACAACAATTGATGCCGTGCAACCTAGAAGTCAGAGTCATCCAGGCTTTTTGGGAAAACTGACAGGGCCTATTTATATCGCGGATACCTCAGGCAGGGGCAGCATGGAGAGACATCCATGAATTTGGGACACTCCGATCGATGGTGCATGCTAGAGTGGTCTAAATGCGTATACTTACTTCCCAGGGCGTTCTAATACTTATCGCCTCCTCATCCAAGTACCTGTCCCTGTGGCACCTCCCCCTGATCCCATACCAAGGAAAGGAACGCTTTATTTACCTGTAAAGGAAATCCACGTCCGTTTACCTTACGATCCTTGCTAGCGTGAGTTACTCGAATGCCCTCGTTGAATGTTACCAATTTATTAACAGAACAGGACGAAACCGAAACCTTGGTACAACAAGAATAATAAACTCTCATCAACTAATCCATATCTGCGCCCGAAGCCTGGTCCCCTGCAAGGCATGCATCTGCCCCTGCCATTAACGAATCACGCGGTAAATATACTAACGGGAGATACACCAAGCACATTGCAAAAAAAAAAAAAAAAAAGAAAGGAAAAAGGAATACAGAAATGAAAATAAATACAACGCTAGGTCACTTGCATTCTGCCACGATCACATCACTCGGAATCATCAAAGTCATCCGCTGAGTCGTCACCGGCAGGTTCGTCCATCTCACTGTCATCTTCCTCTTCGTCTTCGATCACGTACGTCTTCTTTTTAGTAGAAGCAGCGCGGCGAGATGGTCGGGCCTTGGGAGGTTCGTCGTCAACGTCAACTCCACCGTCAGAATCAAGGATGTCATTAGCCATAGCATCGATGTCATCGTCCGACAGATCGTCTACGACCTTCTTTTTGCCCCTTCCTTTGGCGGCAGGTTGGGCCTTTTTAGGCGCCGGAGCTGAAGCGGCATCTTTCTTCGGGCGTCCGCGAGCGGTGCTTGCCGCCGGCTTGGCTTTGGCTGCGGGCTTTGCTTTGGCTGCTGGTTTAGCAGCCGGCTTAGGCAATTCATCCTCATCGTCATCCTCGTCTTCATCGTCAGCTACCTTTGAATTTTGCTTGACAAGGAGTGAGCGACGAGGTGACTGCTGTGGTACAAGCTTGCTGTAGTCCGTCTCGTCAGGATCGAATTCGCTGTCAAACTTTGACGTTTTCGCAGGGGAGGCTTTCAGACTCGAGCTCGCTCCAGGTTGAGAGAATTCGGAGATTAGAGCTTTTCCATTGGAGTCACCAATGCCTTTGACCATTTTGCTCACATCATCCAAAAGGTCGTCTCCAAACTCGCTCTCTGACTCGCTCAGTTCGACATACTTTGCAGGCTTCTTGGTTGTATTGCGAGCTTTCGGTTCCGCTGCTGCTTTCTTGGCAGCAGGTTTGGAAGTAGTTTTGGCTACAGGCTTTTCAGCAGGGACATCCTCAAGTATGTCATCGTCGTCTTCTTCCTTTGGCTCCTGCGAGACTGATTTAGATTTCGGAGCTGCACGTGCACGACTCTTTGTTGGAAGAACTTCGGCTTCGAAGTCATCGTCAAGGTCCATATCATCATCATCCACGCCGTCTTGTTGGGCAGTCTTTTTTGGCTGTGGAGCGCTCTTGAGATAACTCATGAGACCCCCTTTTGGTTCGGCTTTCTTACTTGCAGCTGCCTTTTTGCTCTTTGGTGCAGCGTAGTCATCGTCGTCGTCAGCGGCCTTGCGCTTCCTGCCTGCCCCCTTCGAAGATGCCATCATGAGCTTAGAAGATTGGCGGCGACCCATGCCGGCTACCTTTCTTTCACGGCGCTGCTCATCTTCTAACTGGAAGCGCCATTCGTTGATAAATTCGTCAAGGTCTCGACGCCAAATGTCTTCCTTGGTAAGTTTAATCAAATTGTCAATCTCAATCTCCTTGTCCCCGATTTGGCGGTTGAGCTTCTCAACACGTTCTTGGGTCAAGGACCAAATAGGCATCTATCGAGATATCTCAGTCAGCTTTCAATTCACAAAAACAAGGGTCAGATCATCATACTCCAAGCAAGTAATCATAGGCATTTGAAGCCACCTCGGTATTTGCCTCTTCTGCTCCCTCCTCTTCCACGACCTGTTCCGTCTCACCAGCTTTGACAGCATCAGCGACTTTAGGGAAAGCCTTGAAGCCTTTCTCCTTCAATTCGGAAATGAGAACGGCCTTCTTCTTCTTAGAAATGACAAGTTTCCCATCGATGATCATTTGCACGAAGCGTGCCTGGTTGGTGAACTTGTCCAGTTCCTTCTGCATTTCTGACAGTTGGTGCTGTTTGCGCTTCTCGTAGTACTTGAGACGGACGGCGTAAAACTCTTTCAGGATGTCAAGGACTGTAGCATACTTCGTGATACGACCTTCAGGGTCAAAGGCCACCAAATTGGATGTTGCGATGGTCGTGGAGAGCTTGAACTTTTCTTCCAAGCCATCTTCGATTGCAGCTTTCATATGCTTCTCATCCATCTGGATGACAAAATGGACTTTTGTGTGGGTATTGTAGTCCTTGTAATCCTTAATGAAGGAGGGCGTCTTCTCGGCTTTGATAATGTCCTCTAGTTTGTCTTTAAAGTTTTGGGTCCACGTCCGGATTGGAAGTTCAGTAATTTCCACCTCCTTGTCGCCCGCTTCCCTGATGATGCCACTGAACTTGTAACGATCAGGACCCTGAGGAGTAACTTCACCAGTGAAACCGCGGAACCAAGGGTGCATGAGTTCGGGCTCTTCCCCGTCCATCATACGCTTAAGGTTGGAAACGATGTCCTCGGGGTTGTAGTTAGGAATAGAAGAACTCCAACCAGTACCGATGCCGTCGGCACCATTTATCAGAACCAAAGGAACCACAGGCACGTAGAGCTCAGGTTCAATTTTTTCTCCATCATCTTCATTGTAATTAAGGAGAGGCTCATCACTTTGGTGGAATATCCGTCGCGCAAATGGTGACAACCGAGTATAAATATAACGTGCACTGGCACAGTCGGAACCACCCTGAAGACGACTACCAAAGTTGCCACTTGGTTCCAAGCAGTTAAGGTTATTTGAGCCAACAAATGTCTGAGCTAGGCCCACAATTGTCTGCTGCAAGGATGTCTCACCGTGCTGATAAGCTGTCATACCAGAGACGTGACCTGCCAACTCAACGACTTTCATATCCTTCTTCAGGTTGCGTTTGAAACAGGTATACAGAACTTTTCGTTGACCCGGCTTGAGACCATCGACAACCGAAGGAATAGATCGCTGATTGTCAGCCATGCTAAACAGAATCAACTCCTTGTTGATGAAATCCGTGTATGTAATCTGCTTGGTTGAATGGTCGAGGTACGTGCCAGGTTTGAATTGACGCAGCCATTCCTTCCGCTCATCGGCTTTCTTCTTGGAGAAAGCAAGATCGATAAGCTGGGCTTCGTTCTCTTGCATGGTATGGAACTCTTTCAAGTGACGATCCAGGTCTCGGAAGTAAACCTGGGCATCTTCTGTTGTACTAGTACCCAAACCCTTGTAGTACTTGTGTTGCCAGGCGCGATCGTTTTGATGTTCCTCCTTCCACAGTTCATACTCAGGCATGGTGAAAAATGATTTTGACTTGGTAGGGTTCTTAGGATCACCCTTCCACACCTTAATAATCGGAGTGATGAACTCAATCAAGAATTCCGGGATCTTAAGCAAACTGGGAAATTGAACTTGAAGAAAGTTGATGAGCAAGCCCTTAATATGGCTTCCGTCGTGATCCTGATCAGTCATTATCATGAGGTGTCCATAGCGTAGGCCACGAGTGTCGGTGTACTCCTGTTTGTGCTTCAACCCCAAGAAATTCTTGATGTTTTGAATTTCAGCGTTCTTGGAGATTTGGTCAATTGATGCATCGCGGACATTGAGAAGCTTTCCACGAAGAGGGAAGACGCCGAATAAGTCGGGACCAACGACGGCACGACCAGCCATAGCTAGACCTTTGGCTGAATCACCTTCTGTCAAGATCAGGGTACAATGGTGACCATCCTTGGTGCCGGCTTTGTTAGCATCGGTAAGCTTGGGGTTATTCATTCGCGATCGTCGGCTTCCATCAGTTTTCTTAAGCAGCTGGTCGGCCTTCTTCTCAGCAAAGTGGAGGATATTTGTCATGACCTCGGTCTTCAAGATTTTCTTATAAAAGTCCTCGTCCAATTGACATTTGCTGCCAAATTGACTTGGCTTAGTAGTCAACTGCTCCTTTGTCTGGGATGTGAATGCAGGGTTCACAATCAATGCATTCACAAAAACAAAGATGTGGTTGCGAATTTGGGCCGGTTTCAGCGTAGCACCCTGTTTGTTCTTCTTCTTCACAACATCTGCAAGTTTATTGCAGATTTGGTCAGCAATGTAGTTTACATGGCTACCGCCGGAAGTGGTCGCAATGGAGTTGACGAATGAAACCTGTTGGAAGGATCCATCGGAGACAGCAAATCCGACCTCCCATCGAGGGTCAGGACTAGCTGTGACTATCTCGTTCTTATCATTTGCTGCCTCTTCACCGCGTTCCTTTTTGATCGCCTTGGTGTACATCTCCATATACTTTTTGAAGTTGCGAATAGAAACTCGAGTGCCGTTCAGCTTCACTGCAACCTTGGAAGTGCCAGCCAAGTCATAAACACGACGCTTGACAAGAGCCTCAAAGTCGTCATCCATGCCTTCCATCCCGAACTTTGCGTAGTCGGGCTTGAAGGTGACTTTGGTGTAATCATCGCTTTTGCTCTCTGTGATCTTGGCTTTGCCCATTTTGCTCATATTCTCGGTCCATGTTTGTTTGTACTTTTTCTTCTGATGCGAGTCAGAGGTTTCGATGGTGAACTCCGTGGAGAAGATGTTACATAATTTGGCACCAAAACCGTTTCGGCCACCTGTAATTTTCATTTGGTCGTCGTCGTAATTGGAGGAAGTCAAAAGATGACCGAAAATGAGCTCGGGAACCCATGTTTTCTCTTTCGAGTGAATCTCGATGGGAATACCGCGGCCGTTATTCCAAACACTGATTTCACCGGATTCTCGGTCAATTGTGATTCTCATTTCGTCCATATTCTTGTCATTTTGCTTGTTATCTGCGGCGTTGACGACAATTTCGTCGAAAATTTTGTACAGACCAGGGACAAAGGTGACCTCTCGGTAGTCCATGGATTCTGACGCGGTGTCGTAGACCCACATTTGCTGGGTGGTCTTTTCGATGGATCCAATATACGTATCAGGACGCTTGATAATGTGTTCGAGTTGGGTAATCTGCAGTAAAGTTAGTGTACAAGCCTCATCACAGCATCAATTCACTCTCTAGATAATCAACTTTACCTTTTGATATTTATCGGCGGCCACGGTGCTTTTGGAAGGCTTCGAATCCTCAACCTCCTCGCTACCATCGAGACCGAAGGACTCGTTGGCAACATCCGCTAACGGCTTGGAGCCGGCCTTTTTCGCGGGTGCCTTCTTTGGCTTGGGTTTGCTGGGAGGGGTAGTTGACATGACGGAGTCGATGAAGTCGTCAATATCGTCGTGATCTGATTCTTCGTTCTCCGAATCGGCTTTGGCTTTCTTCTTCGTAGCCTTAGGCTTGGCTGCCGGTTTAGCCTTGAGAGTGGTTTGTGTTAGTTTTTTGGGCTTGCTCGCAGCTGGCTTTGCCTTAGGCTTGGCCTTTGCTTTCTAAAAACCGATTGTTAGCAAGTGTCGGGGTCATAACAAATAGTTTAATTGAACGGGCAGGCTTTGTTTACAGGAGCCTCGTCGGGGACGAAGTCGGAGCTGCCGCCCTCATCTTCGTGAAAGGAATCATCCTCCAAGAGGGAATCCATCTTGTCTAGTCTCAAGAGACCTGCTCAGACCAAGTAAAAGACGGGTATTGTGAAGAGAAGCAAATGAATAGCAAGCGAATGACTATTTATTGAGGAAAATCTGAGAAGAAAGAAATCAAAAAACCATGGTATAACTGGGCGAAGTGGGATACCCTGGGGCGTTGTTGACTTCGGAAGGAAGCAAACGCGCTGAAAAGACAGTCGCGGGTGGCCTGTTTGAGACTAGTGGCCCGGAGATAACTTGTTCCTGCGGCTACGGCACATGATATGCGCACTAGTCTTGAAGCAGAAATGTCAGAACAAATTTAGCCTCGGCCAATCAGGATGTCGCAAATTGGCGCTAGAGCTCCACCGAGTCGATGGCATGAGCCTCGTCTTTTTGAGGCAAATACTGTATGGCAATGCTCCTTTTATTTTGCTCACTGAGTTCGAAATATATGGTGCTGGTGAAACTATCTGAGTGCTAAGTAAGTAGTTTCAGATGTCACATTGTTGATAATGCTGCAATGTATGGGAAATGAAGCATGTAGCATGTAGCATGTATCGATTCTATCGAATATATATATCTTCCGCGTCGGCACCTAGGAATGCCCACGCCAATGGATGTGTGCCAGGCCAAGAACAGAGTCAATCTCATCCTTAAAAGGGCATTGTAGTAAAATCTAGGCCTAGTTTCACCTCTTCCAGGGCTTAACATTTTGATCATTTTAACTTCATCTAAGACTGCACACAACGCTAATTGGTAGATGAGAAGACATTAAGGAATGGCAATGAGCAGCTTAAGCTGTTCCATAACTTCCATTGCGAGCCTTGTAGTCTCCAGAAGGGTATGAAATCAACGAAGGAGTTATACCACGTGCGCTTTACATAAAGAGATGGTACTACTGTAATTGGACATGACACACCAGTTGAATGGTCTTACGGCAATGTTCTATTCGGCGCCAGGAGACGGAGCACAGTAAACAAACGCAAGCTAGCTAAAGTAAACCAAAAAAACACAGTTCACGACTGCAACGCAATCAATGTTAAGACGTAATACGGCGAGATCTCGGTAGATATATTGTAGTAATTGTACTCGAGAACAGAAGCTGCCTTGCAACGCTCCTCGTCAGCAACGGCCAGACAGGGATTAGGGGTGGACGAGGACCCGCCGGTTCAATGCACGGCGCACAAAAGAAGCCCCAAGAGGGGCGCCAAGGGGGCTAGACGGACTGACTGATTTGACGCGATGGCACGTATTGTAACATCTAACAGGCGCTTCGTAGCATTGTTGGCAGGGGCCTGCTGGTCAATAGGATCGGTCGAAACTGGCCAGATTTGAGATTGGCGGATTGACGCGCCTTGAGGGGGGCGATGGAGGGATACTCAAAAGCCGAAAAGAGAGGAAGGAGAGAGGAAGGAGAGGGGCAGGGGGCGGCCCGCCGGATCAGCGAACAGGTACCTGCGCGCTCCTATTTGGCAGCCGGCGCCACTAGTGATTGGCACTATGGTAGTCCAAGCTGGTCCTGACCGCCAACGACTGGTGAAACGCCATCTATTTATCCCTTATTTTTTGCTCTCCTCGCTTTTATCTCGTTCCAGGACCCCTCCCTCGCCTTGGTTCTGTCACGATCCCTAGTAGTCGCTGGTTGACTGCTCGTCGTTCGACACTGTACTATAATACCTCTATTGATCCGACACCATAGCTAAGAGCTTGCCGGGTTGATCCCATTTCCGTTTCGATAACTACATTATACGCGTTCGCTGGATGGCAGATGCCCGGGATTTATCAAATATGAGTGTCCAACAAGATATAATCGTCGATAATGAACGTGCCTCCTCTATTTCGGAGGAGCCCATTTCTCCCGTCACAACAGACTCAATGGTGACGGTGCCGCTGTCGGATCGTCAGTCGATTTCTGAAAATGACTCAACCGAACTCGATCTGCCTACAACCCCAGTGGCGGAGGAGACATTGAAGTCAGATTATTTCGTTGAGAATCTGGAGGAAACGGATCTGACGCCAAAAAACGATAGAACGGAAGAGGCCTCTACAAACGAAAACAAAACACGATCAATCACACCTGTTGAACGAGTGAGCAGCACGCAAGATGGCTATGAGTCTGCCTCATCTGCGGAGAGCGACGCAGGAGTCGATTGGGAGAAATTGGATAAATCAGAGAAGCAGGAATCGCGAACAGGAGCGACAGATGAGGTTAGTACTGTTAGTTGATGCTAACATTGAATTGCAGTCACTGATCAGAATTTCCTCACAGTCTACGGCCTTGTTGCTCGCACGTCTAGAGCAAGAAAACAATGCACTGGCAACGAATCCCAAGTCAGGGATGGCAAAGACTGCCCACCGAGGATCTCGCCCCCCTTCAATTCAACATTTACAAAGGCTCGTCAATGACCCCCGATCTTCTTTACGCTATTCGCAACTACAACCACCCCCTATGACCGAGCTTGAATTCTGGGCTGCGTTGGTGGCCGATTATCCGTCTACAGCACACAGACTACCTACATTAACATCGAACAAAATTCGCGCCGGCGTTCCGCCTCCGCTACGAGGGGTTGTTTGGCCTAGCATTGCTGGAGCTCGAGACACACATTTGTTTGAGGAATTTGGGCGGTTATGTGGCGAATCCAGCCCTTACGAAGGCCTGATTGGCAAGGATATTGGTCGCAGCTTTCCGAACGTCGAGATGTTCCGCGACCCGAATGGCGAAGGACAACAGATGTTGGCGAGAGTGTTGAAATGCTTCAGTCTGTACGATACTAAAATAGGATATTGCCAAGGACTTGGATTTGTTGTTGGACCGTTGTTGATGCATATGACGGATGCAGAGTCATTTTGTGTTTTGATAAGGTTTGTCATAGCACATTGATGATGGAACATTCGCTGACATCTTTAACCAGGCTCATGGAACATTACGACTTGCGTTCATGCTTCTTACCAGACTTGTCGGGGTTGCACCTTCGAATTTACCAATTCCAGAATCTCCTCTCGCGCCATCTCCCGTCGCTGTTTGCCCATTTGCAGGCTCTTAATATCGAACCGGTATATGTATCACAATGGTTCCTTTCCTTCTTCGCGGTAACATGCCCGTTGCCGATTCTTCTCCGTATATATGATGTCCTACTACTGGAGGGAGCCTCAGAGACGCTGATGAGAGTTGCACTTTCGCTTATGCAACGCAACGAAAAGAAAATTATGGGATTCACCGAGTTTGAGGATGTTTTGCAATTTTTGTTGTCGCGGAGTTTATGGGATACTTATGCGTGGAACGCCGATGAACTGGTCACTGACTTCGTTTCTCTAACGCCGCTCGTTACGAAGGAGAGCCTCCAAGCATTGGAGGCAAGCTATAGTCAGTCACAGGGAGTCCCAACGGGTATTTCTTTCCCTCAGATGCAAGCCGCAGCCTCTCGATTCCTAGGTCGGTTGTGGGCAGGTTCCAGTTCGCACAAATCATTGAATCTTCCATCGGGGCGGCCTGAGAGTATAGTGAGACGCTCGCCGTCTAAACAGAGCATGGCCTCTACACTGAACTCAATGGAGACGTCCGTCTCAGACGCCAGCACTGCGCCGACGGAAAACTCAGTTGGAGCAGAGCAGAAAGTGCGTGCCAAGTCAGCGATCTCACATAAGGATAAAGACTTGCACGTTCAGATTGAGGATCTACTCATGGCTTTGAGTGATCTGCAGCGAGAACAGGCGGATTTGGCTAGAGACCTCCAACGAGAGCGAGAAGAGCGGGAGGAAGATCAGCAGATTTCGAAAGCGCTGCTAAATCATATCAAGGAATCTGACAACAAAGAAGGCGCCGAGGAGCTGATCAGCAAAGCCGAAAAGCGGTTTTCGTCGGCCAGCAAGCGAAACTCGATTTTACAGACGAAACACCAATTGAGAGACGAAGTTGGTCGGTGGAAAGAAAAGCACGAGATGGAGGCTGCACGATGTGTAGATCTCGGTAGACGACTCGACGAGCACGAGAGCGAAAACTCTCGTCTGAAAGATGAATTGAGAGATGCGCGGTCGCGAATTCAAGACGGATACCGGGAGAAGCAGAAGCTGGAGCGAACAGTCCAGGATCTCCGCACACGCAAACCCGCGGCTGATAATAGCGGTCAAGACAGCAACGGGACTACCAGTGATAATGACACATGGCCTAGTCCATCTTCCGGCTTGCGCGAATTTAAACTTGGCAGAACGAATTCTCAGATTGGCAAATTCCCCAAACGCTCGAGCAGTTTGGGATTGCAAACGATCCTCGGATCGGCGACAACCGCCACAGTGACGTCGGACAGTAGTAGTAGTACGACGTCTGCAACGTCGGGCTCAGATGACTCGCTGCTACTGGAGCTGGTCAATGCAAAGACAGCAGAAGCAGTAGCAAAGCAAGAGCTGGAAGAGGTCAAAGCCAAATTGGATTCACTCCGCAAACTGATGAATGGCCACACGCGAGGCAAGCCGTCTACAAGCTCGCTGACCATAAACCTATCTGGACCACCTGCTGCACCGGGCAAGCTGTCACCAGACCCGGTGAAGAACGTAACAACAGGCGGGGGATTTTTTGGCTGGGGAAGACGAAGCGCGTCAACGGTTGGGGTGACGGAGTCGAAGTAACCATTTTTCTTCTTTTTTTGCCTTTCAAGTTTCTTGTAATATTGAGATCCACCTTGATTATCCCTTCTTTTTCCGTCTTTTTTTCTGCGTGTTGATATATATACCTACGACTTGTGATACCTATATTGTGCAACCTTTTGGCCCTACGTGGCGGCTTTCTCGAGTTCTTGGAAGGACTCCATACTGTATATAGGGATTGGATACATATTGACATATACATATAACAGATCTACATAATGCACAGGCAGATGATTGAAATGTGGAGTTTGACATACAAATAGGCAGTTACTTCACTTGACTGCTACTTTCATTATTAATAATGAAAACTTCAATACGATCTGCAATAGATCTGTCTATCTAGCAACTATCTACGTGGGATACATCCACGCATCCATCGGAGTTTTGATTCTGCCCATGCATCATCGCCATTATTGCCGAACAAAAGAATAAAATGCCTCACCAGCTCCATACGTCCTCGAATGGAAATACATGGAATTCAAGTTTTAACTATGTACTATGTAAGTTACACAAAATCATTGCCACGGCCCATTGTCACACCTAAACGAACTTTCTCGTTGAATGGGGTAGCTACGGAGGTTGTGCATATACATACATACAGTGGGGGTGCAGTAGTGTTAGCACCCCTTTCTTACCGCCAAAATATATTGCCGGCAGAAACCTCGGAACACGTAAAATCGCGTAAACATCGCGCTCTATACTAATTTCTATGAGAACCTATATTTTCTATATTATTATAGCTCCTCAACGTCGTACTGAACGCAAAGAATTAGACGCTTGTATAAGGGCACGTATATGTAAACTTTATACAAGCGCACGCTGGGGTTATAAACAGATTCATAAAGTGCATCCTAAGATCCCCATATCAACTATCTGCTATACTATCAAGAAGGAGAATAAGCGGATCAATTAACACTCAAAACCTCGTTCTGGACAACCTAGCAAGCTTTCAGTGCAGAAAAAGGAAAACTTAATTCAACTAGCAAAGAAAAATCCTCATATTAAACTATATAAGCTCTAGGAATCTGTAGATATACGCTGTTCTAAAAATACTATCCATTAAGTGTTCCAAACTGTCCATATAAGGAAGTAGCTGCAGAAGAAATGACTAGAAATCCTCATTTAGAATACAGAGAAGAGGCTTAAATAAGCATAGAGATATGCTTATTATACTGCTAAAGATTGGCGGTAAGTTATATAGAGTAATAAATCTACAGTAGAGCGAGGCAAAGGAGGCCAGTTAATTTGGATATAGAACAGCCCTAAAAAGCAGTTAATTAAGCACGACATACATAAGCTTCGTACTGGGAAAAGCATTAAAAAGATGTTTTAGACAGCCTTTTGATTTAATTAATATATATAATTAATTTTATTAATGCCTGATAGCTCCTCTTCCGGAGGAGGTATTACTGTAATTATTATCAGGCAAACTTATAGAGATCAGCTTCCCAGAGTACTTCGAGATAGAAATATCTTTATACACAATAATACGCCAGTTCATACAACTTATATTATATAAGATTTACTACAAGAAATGGATATAGAGGTGATGAGGTGGCTACTATACTCACTAGATCTTAATCCTATTAAGAATCTATAAGCAATTATGAAAACAATTATATGAGAGAACCATCCTGAGCTATTAAATGCACCTAATAATAATGAAACACTGTACGTATTAGTACAGGCTGCCATTAACGCATGGGATTCGATAGAGGAGCGCGTATTGAGGTCGTTGAGCGATACCATGCCTCATAGAGTGCAGGCCGTATTAGCTGCGGATGGCTGGTATACGAAGTATTAGGGCTTTTTGGAGATTTGCCAAGCTTTATTGAATCTTAATTAGGAAGGCAGTGTGGCGCGGGAGCGCTAATACATAATCGGGGGTGTTAACACTACTGCGAGGTCACTGTACATATACGAGCCGCAGGATCGCTCATCGGCGGTCCGACCTCGTGCATCGACAGGCAGAAACAAAAACAAACAAAGATCGACAGACAAGTTACAACAGCAAGCAAAGTTAATTTGATCCGATCTGAGGCGATTAATGATCTCGGGAAGCGAGGGGATAAGTTATGTGTTGTGGTGGCTGGGTCTGAGTCTGCTATGTATATAACCTATCATAACTACATGTATAGTCCCCGCGTAACCCAACCCCGGACTATATACTCCGTGCCATGGGGTTTTATAACCATCGTATACCAAGAAATCATGTACGATTGCTCGAGCAGTGTCGTGTGCCACGATGATCGACGGATCGACAGCTCGCCTTTCTGCGCACGAAATGAGCCCCAACAATGGCCTAGCTACGACGCTACATACGTAGTAGTCAACAAAGAGTCGACTCGAAGAACAAACGAAAAAGCAATGACTTATAGCCCCATTGGCACGATGGACATGTCTGTCCGACACAGACCAAACCAGAAACGCGGTGTGACGTGGAGTGGAGAACAGTGCAGCACAGCGTAGCTTCTGTCTATACCTTCTTTGGTAGAGCTGAAGTCTTCTAGAAAACTCTCCAGAAAAAAAAAAGGAGTAGTACTGTGCAGTAAAAAATTTTCATCTACGTGTTACTGTTAGGAGTATAATTAATTGCCTCAACTCAAAAAGATCAGCATCAGCAGCAGCAGCACGATGGATGCAAAGCTTGTTTAACTAACTGCCATTTGGCATTGCTTTGCATTGCATGCTGCCATTCAAAGATTAGCATTACCTAAGGCAAGTTGTAATGGCTTATGATAAACCCCACGGGGCGAGGCAAAGCTTGGAGTGTAGGTACCCCTTGCATTCGCTGGGCCTGGGCCAGGTGAACTCAATTGGATGCACTGCTGTCGAGAAGCTGTGCGATCATTCGATGTATCGAAGGATCGAAGTCTTGCTCTGAGTCCTGAGTCCTGACTCAAGAAGTTGTAGCCGCCATAAACAGTCAAGGCTCGCGTGCGCACGTATTTATTGGGCAGGGAGGTTAGTCAGCCACTGACTCCATTCATCCAATCAGCATGCGTGTAATGTCAATCTATAATACGCCTCTCGTAAGCCTCGTATCGACGCAGTAAAATACGCAGGCAGATCGGAATCGAATTGCCGGGTGGAGGCGACCTGTGGCCAATGGCAGACAGGCTCGGAACAGTCTCGGACACTTTGTGTGTGTTCCAGGGTTGTTACGTATTTTATTTTTATTTTTTCTCTTCTCGAGTCTATGCCTCTAGACAGGCGCTTTGGTAGGGTTTCAGGATCCTATTCGCTTACACGTCGAGTCTCAACAGTCTAGAACGGGAGAAATGCATCCTTGATCGTGGCGGGTTATAGGATGTGGTGGTGGTGGCAGCTCATGTCCATGGGTATTGTGCAGGCTGTAGCCGCGCGTTGCGACTTTTAATATACGTAAATCCTGATATTTTATACACTGTATAGTGATCACTATACAGTCGTAGGACTCTAGGAGCAACTCGGCAAGGCGTTCCGTATTCAGTACTGCGTCATTGCATATGACGATAGTTGATTCGAGCAAACGCAGCGGTGGCCAGGTGGCTTTTTTCTCCATTTTTCATTTCTTTTTCTCCCCGTGGAGCAGAGACCGAGAGAGCAGAAGACTAAGTAAAAAGCAGAGCAGGCGCTGGTGAGACCCTTTGAAACCGAATGGTCCACTTGGGCAATGAGGCCGGTGATTGGCTGGTGCGTTGGATTTTCGTAAATTGGCGCTATCAGAGATCCATCAGGACCGTTAAAGTGTGGTCGCTAGTGAATACACAAGAATACAACCGTGTTGAATGGTTGAATGTGTTGAATGTGTTGACATTTTATTGATCAACGTTGCAGTCATGGCAGGGCATAATTCTTAGCATAGTTATACGATGTATGCCATGCCAGCCATTCCTTGATTGACAGGGCGGATGGCACTGTTACGCCCATAATGGAGCCGTTCCTGTAAAAGCCCTGTACAGTACGCGGTATGTAATCTATTTTGCTCGGTGGGCGCTGTCACCGTATTACCGCATTGCGGGACGCCGCCACGGCATCGCCGCTTCGAGCAGCCGAGCAGGTATGACATTCACACCCACTTGGGCCACTGGTTGGCTGCCATGGTTTCGCTCTCGTTCTCACTTTTCGCCTTCGCCTTCGTCGGAGCAAGAGCGCTGGCGGACCTTTCCTCGTTGAGCGATGAGCGCTTGCCCTAACTCAAGTCTCTCCTGCTATATCCCCCCTCCTCCCCGTCTTGGGTCGCTCTTTCCCGCGAAACGGTCAAACCTCAATTCAACCTTAACTTCAAACTTAAACCTCCTGGCTCCAGTTCGTCGTCGTGGCATACAAATAATGATACCGCGGGATTCACTTACCACTCACACCACGCCTGTTTGCGCTTCTTCCCAAGCCGCCATCAGCCCTCGCATCCTGCTGTAGTCGCTGTCATCCGCCAACTGACAGACAACTGAGCCACCTGACCGTCAGGACGAGAGGGGTCGTTGCCGCGATGACGTTTCGAGAAAAGGTCAAAAAGGCTTTTCGCCGCAATTCAGACAAGGAAAAGAACAACGCGAAACCAAAAATAGAGTACTACCGTCGAGGCGAGTGCCCGCGCTCCAAATATCGTGGGCCCGTCGACCCAGTTCACAAACGGAATCTGTACGACTGGAATTTCGCCGCGGCTACTGCTGACCGTCGCCGCTCGTTTGATCTTGACCTGTCGCCCTGCACGAGTCTGCCTGACCGTCCTGAACTGGAAGAAAGCGACGCTACCGTGGATGACGACATGGTCCTCGAGGGAGCTGAGCCGGAGGTAGCCAGGAACCAGCACATTCACATAATGGGTGAGTTCTGTTCTGCACTTGAAAAGAGAAAGGTGAAACTAAGAGTATATACTGATTATCTTTGATTTTTTAGGTTCCATTACCGTTGCCCACCACGAAGACGCCCCCTCAGGATCATTCGATACGAGTTCTGACCAGTCCACCGCCGTTATGTCGAGTTGCAGGTCGTCATCACTGACCCTGAAGGATAGCTGGGATTGGCCGTTGAGTCGACGCGACGCGGTGATGTCGCTGAAACAATCAATGAACTTTACTCCTGCTGCGCGTCGCATTTCGGCACCTGAAAAACGTCTGCCGTTTGAGCCGTTTGACCCGCAAGAGTTGACAACGGCGTTGAGTGCTGTGCGTATCGTGTCGTGAGCGTCAAACACACATTTTCTATAATTACTCCCATCCTTCGACAACTCCGACATCCACACTTCCACCAACTCGAAATTCACGACATGACCAACTACACACGCAAGCTGCATTAGATCTGAATGGCGTTTTATCCACCCTTTGTTTTACATTTACGAACTTGCATTGTCCTCACCCGCCGAAGAAAGGCATGGGTTTAGCGCGGCGTTTGACCAACTACGTTTATTTGCTGCAGGAATTTGTTATCCTGCCTGCCATTTCATTTGGCTTTCATCTGCATTTGCTAGATTGATTTTAGACCCGGGGTTTCGCTATCTGACGAGATAGATGCCTTAATACCTACGAGAGAATGTACATATAGACAGAAATAGACCTGTTACATATTTACAGCTGAAGCCACCGGAATTCGTCACCAAAAATAAACTCCGAAAACAGTATTCTCTGACACACCAAACAAAGAACACGGAAATGTCACTGCTCTGCTGTGCATTGCATATTGCTCGGCATGGCATGCACAATCGCCTTCAAACTGTTGAGTGCACAGAGCATAAAGCACAGACGCAAAGCTAAAGCGTTGGTGTAATGCATGCCATATCATAGTTGGACTAACCTTTGTGGCTAGTCAGGAGCTAAGAGTTAGCCTGGCTCCATTTTACACACTTGTACCGCTGCAGCGCTGCTCCGTACGATGGTTCACAACATCTTATTATGAGTGATTTTAAGAGCTGCAAGTTGGCTAGTGAGGTCCACTGGATTGTGATGACCCTACATCTCGACGGTCTCGCTCTTATCTGGCTGGCTGGCTTACGTGGTTGCTTCGGACGCGTATGGCTATGGCTGTAAGCACATACTATTAGTTAGCTGCCACAACTAATGAGTATCTCAGTTTCGGTATTGTGAATCGTGAATGAAGAAAATACGAAGAATGCCAGGGGTTAAAAATAGACTCGCGATCGGAAAAACACGGACGGAGTTGGCGATCTGCGCCGACTCGCCGAATGTCCGACATTACATAATCTCACGACACGTGATTTATTAGCCTGAGGCTGGAGCTTTAGCCGCTTTGAGCTAGACCAATGATATCAGATACTGATGTTGGAGCTGAAATGAAGCTATCTCGATTTTCAAAAGGACGAATTGTCACCTCCAGGGCCGCTTTACGCGTTAGCGGTAGCTAATCCACCATTATCAATGTCTATGCACACAACCGCTGGCTAGCAGGAAATAAGCTCCCAAATGCTGGCCAGTGGGTCAACTCTACTACACAGCAGTGGGTGTTGAACAGTCGGCGTTGAAGCTCATATCCCATGTCGACGACAATCACCAAGCGCAAGCGTGCGAGAAAGGCATGCATCCCTTGCCATCAGCGCAAGCGGAAATGTGACAATGTGTACCCTTGTGGCATGTGCACCACGTACGGATATGACTGCATCTACGCCGACAACTTCACTGGTGGTATTCCAGCCAAGTGCGTAAGCCATGACGATGAAACTCGTCTGGCGAGTCGGGCCGCTACAGACCCCAACCCGATCAGCCGGCCCCATATAGAGCGAGACCTCCGCGAAGGCGACGGCTCGTCGACGAAGAGTCCTGCCGTCGCGTCACCGGGCATCTTTGACGAGCAAAAGCTCAGATACTCCGGGGCATCAGCGGCCATGGCATTCCCGCACGTCCTGGGTCTGGCTCTTGGTTCCGACAGCCCGCCAAAGATGCGCTCATTTGCTTACAACTTTGGCATTCGCCCCGAGGAGGCATCCGACGCCCACCCCTTTCTGGGAAATCTCATCTCGGAGGAAGACCTTGGCTTCTTCTCGGATGTGTACTTCAAGGTATTGGGCCCCATCGGCGACGTGTTTGACCCGAGAATCTACACTCAGCGATGTTGGGATTATTACCATAGTTCCTCCGGCAGCAACGCGCTCGCCTTTGCCGCTGTGGCCGCGGGCGTCGCTGCTCTCGGGTCGTTCCTATCTCACAATAGACACCCGCGGGAGTCTGACCTGGTGCAGTACGCCAAGGCCATCCTCGATGATCCGTCGTCCATGCGTTTGCATGGAATCGACCACATCGTCGCGTGGGGCATGCGAGTGCTTTATCTACGGGCCACGACCCGGCCCAGCAATGCCTGGATCGCTTCGTGCACACAAATGCACCTCTGTGAAGCGATAGGGCTGCACGAGGAAGAGAACATAAAAAAGATAGCTTCCGTCGCTGCCGCCGCTGAGCTCGGACATGATGCGGACCGACTGAGGAGAATATTCTGGATCTCGTGGGCCGGGCACATCATGCTGTCCTACGAGTACGATCATCCACCTGTAAGCTTTCGGGCATTGACATGCCAGCCCATCATCTCGAAACCAGGCTCCATTGCCGATCAGTTCGTGCAACTGGTCCAGATCATTCCATCCGACTTGCAGCATCCAACTCCGAGCGAGGAGCTATTTAAGCGTCTCAGAGCGCTAGACGAGCTCAAATATACCCATCCGTTCCTGGTCATGACCAAGGCGGAGATTGCGTTTTGCTTCTATCGGCGTCTTTACCAGCTCAAGATCCGCGTACCGGATGATATTATTAAGCTTATCATTGACAGCGGCAACGCTGCAGTAGAGGCGGCTGAGCGGCAAGCTAGCCAGGGCCGACTGTTCTGGAACGTCATCGGCAGCGTTTTCCAGTATACTTGTATCTTGTTGGCCATCGACACGCCAGCGGCCTCTGCCAATATCGGCGCCGCATTCAAGGGCTTGGAGAATCTTGTCAAGGCCGCCGATACAGCGCTCACGCGTGAGGCGTTGACGCTGGCACGGCACCTACTCGGCCTTAATATGGCAAAGAAGCGAAAGGAGCTTGCCCAGCTAGAGGCTGTCGAGGCGAGCTACGAATTCTTTCAGGAGCCGCCGACAGCACCCGAGACCAACACTACATTGTCAGATATGGATTATTGGGACTGGGGCTGGGATCAGTTCTTTATGGAGCCATATTTGTCTATACTCGGTCCTGATGTGCAGTTATAGATGCAGGCATCGTCACTTCAGTCAAGTGAAATATCAAACTACGGTGTGATATTCTTTGATTTAATCAGCTTTGTACATATGATAAGATAACACGTATCTAATGAAGAGATGCCTCATAGAGGTCATAGAGTGAGTGTGTGTCGAGAAGAAGAAGCTGAGAAGGCGTGCGTAGGTCTAATAAAGAGGCCGACGTCAGAAGCGATACCTGGAGAGTGCCTGAGGCGCCTATGAGACCGCCCATCATCTAACCTTGCAATAGAGTACAGTATACGTAAATCCATCAGGATTTTCTATCTTTGAGCTCCATCAGTTCGTCCGATCCGCAGGTGGATCCTTGCGGCTTTATGTGCGGTGCGGTCTATTGCGGAATTAGTCTCCTACCGCCGCACCAGCCTATCAGATGTTGATATGCGTGCGGCTGCTGCGGCGGAGAGCGGACTTATCAAGCTGAGATGGAGAACATCACAGAACTACAGCACTCGAGACTGGGTCTGAAAATGAATATAAATAGAGGGATATTTCCTGCCAGAGATGGATAATCAGACACTTAACACTTACCACCCAACAACCAACCCAACCATAATGTCTAAATACGCCAAAGACCAGCCCGCCGGCTTCAAAAATGCCATTGAAAGAGTCGCCATTGTCGGCGTAAGTAACCCTCAACAACCTGGAACACCACATGTACAACGACACTAACAAACACTTAGGCTGGAGGCACCATTGGCTCGCACATTGTCAACGCCCTTCTAAAGACCGGCAAACACACAGTCACGGCGCTTTCCCGCAAAGACAGCGGCAACAAACTCCCCTCGGGCGTCCTCGTCGCCCCAGTCGACTACAACGATGAATCCACCCTTGTCGCCGCGCTCAAGGACCAGCAATTCCTAATCATAACCATGGCGCCCACCGCGCCCCGCGACACGCACAGCAAACTCGTCCAGGCCGCCTCCAAGGCCGGAGTTCCCTACGTCATGCCCAACAACTATGCCGGCGACATTGACAACATCAAACTCGGCGCAGACACACTACTAGGCCCCATGGCTAAGGCTGCCAGGGATGAAATTGAGCGTCTCGGCATGCAATGGATCACCGTGTGCTGCGGCTTCTGGTACGACTACAGCTTGGCCGGCGGCGAAGCGCGTTTCGGCTTCGACTTTGACAAGCGCTCTTTGACGCTTTACGACGACGGAAACACCAAGAACTCAACCTCGACGTTGTCGCAAGTTGGGCGCGCGATAGCAAAAGTGCTGAGTCTCAAGGAACTTCCCCAAGACGAAAACGATGCGTCCCTCACGCTGTCCTCTTTCCTCAGCAAGGGCGTGTATACCAGAAGCTTTGTGGTGAGCCAAAACGACATGTTTGAGAGCGTCAAGCGTGTCACGGGCACTACGGACGCCGACTGGACGATTACCCACGAGGATACCAAGAAGAGGTATGAGGAAGGGTTAGGGCAGGTGAAAGTGGGCAATATGGCTGGCTTTAGCAAGATGTTGTATGCCAGGGCGTTTTACCCGGATGAGGAGCCTAATACTAATGAGTTGGAGGAGAAGATGCAGAATGAGTTGCTGGGGTTGCCGGAGGAGAGTCTGGATGAGGCTACTAAGGTCGGCGTGGAGTTGGTGAAGGAGTTGAAGCTGAGGGTTGAGAGGATGGCGGCTTAGACAGGATACGTATACATGTACATTTACATAGACATAATCTCCCTACATAATTTGAACTATGCATAAATATAAATTACCATACAAGTACAATGTCCCTCGCGTGACTAACCATATCGAATGATCGTGACCTGCCATTTTATTCTTTATTTAGTGGCAGGTCCAGATCTGGTGAGGATACCGATATAGAAACGAATATCACCGAGGAATGCGCCTCTGTGGCTGTTCGCCGTCGTAGAACACATGACCACAATGGCACGGATGAGTGCAACGAGGCTGGTTATCGTTACATCTAACACATGGTATGCAGGTACAAATGAATGGATGTGGCTGGTACATGTAGGGCTGACTGGAATGTGGGAATGCTACCATGCCTGCTTACCTAGAGTGAAACGTGTCTACATAGTTGGTTATGGCTGGCCTGACCATCAGTCTGTATCTCGCTTGACCATGAGTAAAAGATGGGTTAATCGTGTCGAATTTAATGCTCGAGTATGTAAATTACTCCACCCATGGTTAAATTAGGGCGTGCATACGACCGTGCACGCTGGGTTGACCATCAGCTACATGTCGCTTGACCATGAGTAAAAGCTGGGTTAACCGTGTCGAATGTAATGCTTGACATGTAAAGTTGCTCCACCCATGGTTAAGTCAGCACCGTGCGCACGACCGTGCACTCTAACTTGACCATCAAAAATACACAGATTCATAGTCAACCCTATCCGACTTCATGGTAAAGCCACATGTAGACCCCTGAATCCTCGGAGTCTAACATGCCCTTGGCTATGTAAGCTGATCCACCCATGGTTAAGTGAGCACGGTGCACACGACCGTGCACTCTAACTTAACCATCAACGATATCATAGTTAACCATTTGAATCCTCGGCCGGAACAAAGACGGAAAGCCATCGTAATAGACGAACTCGTGTCGTCACGAATAATCCCATACAATCCTCGGCCGAAACGCGAGGAGCTTCAAGAGCAATTCACTTTCTTGCCTTGCCTCTTCTTCATTCCCACCCGCCGCACGCTGCTCGCCAGACGACGAGCCGGGACTCGTGAAAAAGGTATCAAAATTCATAAAATTCTTCCTCCGTGGCGTGTGGTTGGTAGGATAGACATTTTTCCTAGTTGCACCTCTCCTAGCTGCAGTAGAGGCAGTAGACATGGTAGTGGCGGCGGCAGTAGTAACAGTAGCAGCATTGGCGGTAGATCGAGAGGCTAGCTGTTTGCATATAGTCATGCATGCCACGCATAGATCGTACACTCGTCTGGCTAGCGGGTTGTCTGGTGACTCTTTTATGATCCGATCTCGGACAAAGCTGGCGTACGTGTCCATGAGGTGCAGGTCTTGTTCGTTGCGAGTGCAGATGATGTTGTAGGTCAGCACGCACAATGGGGATAAGCAATAGCAAAGTATGTCCCTGAAATGAGAGATCAATCAACTTCCGTTCTCATACTGGTAGGAGGGATAGGGGAAAAGACTGACCAGCTTGTGTAAACTGACTCAATCACAGACCCATTCTCGATGAACATGGTGAAGCTCTCGAAACATTTCTGAGCGCAATTCACCACTTGTTGTTGCACCTGGCTACTCGTGGCTAATTCGGTGGATCGTTGCAGAAGAATCGTTTGTGTTGCGTAAAACCTGAAACCTAGGAATAAAACATCACGTTCAAGTGATACGGTCAAAGTGTCTGAAGCCGTCAGCGTCCACTGTTTTTTTTCGACAAAATTAGCCAAGTTAATAAAATATCACCCCACTGTCTGTGGAAGATTTCTTACATTCTCGATTTTTGAATGCAGCTGTATCAGACTGCTATGCAATGGCTCAATATCCTTCCAGTCTATCGGTTCTGTACCAGCAGTCACGCGGAATATTTCCCCTTGTATATGTGCCAATTCCAGGAGAATTAGGGAAAAATTCAACTCTTGAGAGTATGAAGAAAGCGACCATGTCGGTGCACTCGACAGCCCACGCAGCAATGGTGGCCGTCGCAGAACGAGACTCATTGACCGATCAAGTTGGTAGCACCAGGCAATTTGCCTCTCAGCAGGCTCCTTTCGTGGCGTAGCATTATCTCGAAGGCTACTGCCACCATCATCACTAGTGTCAAAGCCCAACGCAGTGAATGTACGCGATACGGCGACCATCATACTCCATGCCTCGGGCACACTGCCCATGTATTGTAGTACCGCTACACCAATGCATTGAGCGTGAAGCAAAGATAATGACGGCGGTGTGCGAAGAGAGATTTGATCCAGCTTCGCAAGTGTATCGCGAAGCATCTGCTTCTTGATTAGGTCCATGTGTTCTTGTATTTTGGTTTCTTGTATTTTTGTTTGCACATTGTTTTCCTGCTTTAATTTCCGGTGTCCAAGAAGTATGGCAGCTTCAAAATTCAAAATGGCTTTGTAATGCAATGCTTTGTGGGGGTCATTGCCATCAAGCAATGACAGGCCCATCGCTTGCGTCGTTGATGATGTAAGCATCGAACTGGGAGATTGAAGAATCAAAGTGTCAGTTCGTGGTGTGGTCAGGATATTGATGATATCACTAGACGTTAAATCGTAGATGTCTTTGCCGCCGTTGGCATCTTCATGGCTGGCAATGGCCTGGTCTCCAAGCCATGAATGCTGGCAGAACTGATTCAGTATTGCAAGTACCTTCTCCAGAGCCTCACGCTGCTGGTGTGAGATTTCGGAATTTGGATCTTTTGGAGACGTGGCTATGCCACTATCCTCTCCACCGCGCGGCTGTGACGAAACATCTCGCGCCGGGGCCTGATCTGTTGCTCCCGCTTCCATTCCAGTACAGAATCTGCTTATAGGATAGGGCGTCTTCTGAAATTCATCTTCATAATAACTTGTTGCGCTATTAGAATCCATATCATGATCGGCCTCTGTTTCTGCATCCTGCGAAAGGGTGCGAGCGTCTCCCCGTATACGTCCCAACCGGTTCTCGCCATGGTGTAGTAGATTCTCAAGTTCGTGCAGACGCTCAGTCAGTGTGCGAATCTTATCCTCTCTGACAAGGCAGTTAGCAACTTCATCCTCTGAAGCTATCTCGGCAGGAAAGTCCTACGCTACTGGCCTCCGTCGACGGCGGGCATTCTTATTTCGAGTTCGTTTGCATTCGGCATTGGCCATAACACAGGTTTTGCATGGATTCAATTTGTCACATCTTGTCTGTAGGATAAGATGTAAATGCGTCAGTAACCTAGGTGTATATTCATGTCCTAGACTGCTGACCTTTCTTGCATAACATCGATCGCACTATTTACGAATTAGTTTTAACTCCTTGTGATTTTTTTTTTTTTTTTTTTTGTAAATGGACTAACCGCAGGTACTGTCCCTGTTTCAACCATTTTTAAATATCCTCTTTCACGAGTTTTCGAGTTGTCAACGCGTGTGTCGTGGTGTTGGCAGGAGCAATCCGGAAGTTCGGAAGTCTATTGCTTCCTAGCGCATAATTTGTAAACAAGAGCACGGACCACATATGTCGGTGCCTTAGTCCCCGTGGCCGATCGGGCGCCCGAAGCCTCCGTCGGCTTAACTTTCACCATGAGTTCGACGATATGCGGTCAAATTGAGCAAGGGGCCCCGAAAGCTTGTGTAAAGATAAAGAAGTGGATTCTAGTGTAATAAAATAGCTTAGCTATAAAAGCTCTCCAGAGACTCCTTGACCCTTTATAAAAGTGGACTGTTATTACATACAAAATTCCATCCTGATTCAAGAATTTCCTAAATTGGAATTGGATAACCCTAAATTTCAACAACCATGGCTAGCAACACCAAGAACATCTTGATTCTGGGAGGCTCCTACGGTGGTGTAGGATCAGCCCACTACATCCTCAAACATGTCATTCCTTCTCTACCAGACAAAGCCGATTATCGTGTTGTTCTCGTCAGCAGTTCCTCCCATTTCTTCGTTCGACCTGCCTGCCCGCGTGCCCTCGTTTCAGAAAACGCGCTTCCAAGAGAGAAGCTCTTTACCCCTCTGACTACGGCCTTTGATCAATATACAAATCCTAGCATAACATTTTACCAGGGCACTGTGACGAAGCTCAAGCATTCCACCCGCACAGCATCGATTGTCACATTCCCTGACAATGCGGAGATCAATCTTGATTACCATGCTCTCATTATCGCCACGGGGGCAACAGCCACATCTCCTCTGATGGGCCTCTCTGGTGATCATCATAAAACAACAGAGGCATGGTCTAAATTCCAGCAGAAACTCCCAACTGCAAAAAGCATCGTCATCACCGGCGGAGGGCCAACCGGCGTGGAGACTGCGGGTGAACTGGGAGAGCATTTGAAAGCCGCCTCCAAATCAAATGTCACCATCACACTCATCACCAAGGGCAAACAACTGCTTCCAGAGTTGCCGCTTGCCGTTGCCCAAAAGGCGGAAGCACAGCTGGCCAAACTTGGTGTTTCTGTTGTGAAGAACGCATCCGTTGAAAAAGTGGTTTCGGTGGATACCAATGAAGACACTGCAGATAATGCAGCGGGCAAAAGTCTGGAGAGACTTACGGATGCAGTAACGGTTCACTTGGACAATGGAAAAACTCTCCAAGCGGACCTCTACATCCCTGCAATTGGCGTTTCGCCCAACACCGGTTTCCTCGACCAACAGCTCCTCGACAAGGACGGCTACGTTGAGGTCGACCCTACATCGCTGCGCGTGGCGAATGCCGGGCCTCGAGTTTATGCACTTGGCCATGTGTGCTCGTCGAGGCCGCAGGCAATCCATGCCATCATGAGCCAGGCCCCAGTCATTGGAGAGAACCTGAAGCAAGATCTACTTTCCTCGACTGGAGAAACAGACAAAACGAAATATCGCGAATACAAGGCCCAGACAAGCACAAGCCAGCTTGTGGTTATTGGGAAAAAGGGTGTTGGTCTCGCTTTCGGATGGAAGATTCCAAGCTTCTTGGTTTGGTTGATCAAAGGCAGAGACTATTGGCTTGGGATGACGCCGCCTATGTACAATGGAAAACAGTTTGCGAAGCCTATCTGAGGTTGCCTAAGCTGTCTACCTACTTGATACCTGATTGCCTTCATTTGACAGAGATTGCGTTCGATTTACCTGATACCACTCATGTACATCACATAACTTTTATTTTTAATAATAATTTCTATATACATTTTCGTCAATCATTCATGCGGGTATAAGCCATGTCTAGGCGCCAAAGTAATGTGCAAACTATGCAGGAAAATCGACATGTATAGTCTAGTCTTCATGCGTCACAGCCATATCTAGCACCTCTACTCTTCCTCGACCACGCGTCTCCCCTACGACAAACTCACTAACCCCCTTGAAAGCCCCAGGCTCAGCAAAGCCCACGACTTCCCACTCCTCGCCTATAATTTCTTGCGATTCTATGGACTCGATATAACTCAAGATCTTGTCTTTGACATTAGAAGGTGCCTTTGGAGCAGCTTGCTGGTCATCGGCTTCGTCTTCATCTTCTGATTCCTGGTGTTTCTTGCCTTTGCCTTTCTGGCCCTTTTTGTTGTTGCCTTTGGAAGCCTTGGGCTCCTCTTTACCGGCACCTCCTGCTCCCGCAGCTGCTTTGACGGACTGTTTCAATATCGATGCAGGGCAAGTCACTCGCAAACGCATGCGAGCCCGCATCACTGGAATAGGCTGCCACGCAATGAGGGCTTTCATGGCTTCTAGAGCCTGACTCTTCGCCGACTTGGTTGTTGAAACGCCTTTCCACAACGGCTTTCGTGGCTCGCCTGCCGCGCCACCTTGTTCCGATACATCGGCCGCAGCAGCTTCGCCATTTTGTTGCTGCTGATGTCCACTGGCCGCACTCAACTGATCCAGAGCCTTCTCAATCATAGTCGGTGTGTATACCCGCTTGGTAGTAGGATCAACTAGTCGTCCGGAAACGATATCCACTACTTCCTTCTGGACCCGCTCAAGGATATCTTTTCGTTCACGTTCTCCGACTTGCACCTCTCCTTTACGCAAGATTTCTTGGATCATGTCGTCTTGAGGAACACCGGCACCGAAAGCTTTGGCTAATTCTGCTGCGGGCGCAGTTTGGGCTTTCGACACGGACAGGAAAACGGTATGGATTTGGAGGACATTGTCGATATCCTTCTCAACGCCCGAACGGTATTCTAGCAGTTTATTCTTATAGCATGCTAATTCGAAACGCTTTTTGCCTGTTTAAATTCACGGATATAATGAGCGAGACAAGCCTCAACTGGGCAACATGACCAAAACGTACCTTTTTTTAACCTCACGACGGATACATTTGTAAATTTGATTTGGTTGGACGGTTGGTTGATAGGCATTTTGCTGGCAGCCTGCTTCACGCACGGCTATGCAATATAATAGTAGATATAAAAATCGAAAGCTTTAGTATTTATAAATGAGTTGAAGTAGTTGCGATAGAATTATTTGCGTCTCTAGAAATGACGCTAGAAATTCCAAAAAGGTGGGGTGGTGATGACTAATCGCGGTTGGTGCCTTAGGCGCCAAAATGATGGTGGCAGGGAGTCTTTATCCGACGTAGTTCCATGTTAGATGCCAACGAGTCATGCGTATTTCTGCTGGGCATAGTCTCTTATGTAGATCAAGGAAATAATAAATGCACAGTGCATCACCACCTGACATGCTGCGTAACTAGTCAGGGCCTCAGGCAGATTTACAACGTGCCTGCCAAGCCTACGGCCTAAAGCGGCATCGTTGCCTGGAGACGAGTGAGGCAGTGGCGATAGCGGCAGCCGTTCTGGTTGGCTGCCTCCAAGGTTCTTGGCTATCGTGCCCCATCCCGGCGGCCGGCTACATCACAAGACACAGCCTTGGAAGCTACCCCAGGCAGTGTGTCATCCTCCTCCATCCAGTTTCATCGCTTCTCATCTCTCTTCATCTTCCATCTCATTGATATAGTAACCGTGCTTGGATTGGAAATTACTTTGGGGCACTTTGGATTGAATCACTGTAAGAATCTCCGAGTCCGATGCGATCAGGCATCCACCTGTGTCCGCGTACTGACAGCAACGTCATTGTCACAGCCACCTCACCATGAGAGTCGTTCCTACCACTCTCCTTATCGGAGCAGCAGCTGCGGCTGTCTCCCCTCAACAGGTCGTCCTACAAGCTCCCGACGAAGTCATCGAGAGCACCCATGAGTCCGCTCCCTCGCTAGCCGAGACTCTCGCCCAGCCTCTTCGTGAGCTCAAAGAGGAACTCAAGTCTTTTACTTCCGAAGCCGAGCAAGCATGGGAAGAAGTATCAAACATGTTCCCGGGCGCCTTGGATAACATTCCATTCTTTTCCTCTGCCAAGAAGCATACCCGTCGACCCGACTCGCACTGGGATCATATTGTTCGGGGTGCTGATGTCCAAAGCATCTGGGTTGAAAACGAAAACGGCGAGAAGGAGCGAGAAGTCGGCGGCAGGCTCGAAACTTATGATCTGCGAGTCAAGTCTGTTGACCCAAGCTCTCTCGGAATCGACCCCGATGTCAAACAATATAGTGGATACCTCGACGACAACGAGAACGATAAGCACTTATTCTACTGTAAGACCATAACTTCCTCATGTTAGATTGAAAGCTAGGCCCTGACAATATACAAGGGTTCTTTGAGTCGCGAAACGATCCTAAGAACGACCCTGTCGTTCTCTGGTTGAACGGTGGCCCTGGCTGCTCATCGTTGACTGGCCTGTTCTTTGAACTTGGACCTAGCTCCATTGACAAGAGTGCCAACCCTGTCTATAACCCATATTCATGGAACTCCAACGCATCTGTGATTTTCTTGGATCAGCCCGTCAATGTCGGCTTCTCCTACAGCGGTGGTTCTGTTAGCGAGACTAGCGCTGCTGCAAAGGATGTCTATGCTCTCCTCACCCTTTTCTTTAAGCAATTCCCTGAATACGCTACCCAGGACTTCCACATTGCTGGAGAGTCTTATGCCGGTCACTACATTCCTTCTTTTGCCTCTGAGATCCTTTCTCACAAGAAGCGCAACATTAACCTGCAGTCTGTCTTGATCGGAAACGGTCTCACCGATGGCCTCACTCAATACGAGTACTACCGCCCAATGGCTTGTGGTGAGGGTGGCTACCCTGCCGTTCTCGACGAGAGCAGCTGCCGATCTATGGACAACTCTCTCGATCGCTGCCAGTCCATGATCCAGGCCTGCTATGATAGTGAAAGTTCCTGGACTTGTGTCCCTGCTTCCATCTACTGCAACAACGCCCTTCTGGGCCCATACCAACGCACTGGCAAGAATGTCTATGATGTTCGTGAGGAGTGCGGTTCAAGCAGCTTGTGCTATGATGACCTTGAATTTGTCACCGAGTTCCTCAACAAGCCCGAGGTTTTGAAGGCCGTTGGAGCTGAGGTCGATAACTTTGACTCTTGCAACTTTGACATCAACCGCAACTTCCTCTTCCACGGTGACTGGATGAAGCCATTCCACAGACTCGTTCCAGGCATTCTTGAGGAGATTCCTGTTCTCATCTATGCCGGTGATGCTGACTTCATTTGCAACTGGCTGGGCAACAAGGCCTGGACCGATGCCCTTGAATGGTCTGGCCATGAGGAGTATGCCGCCACTGATCTCGAGGATCTCAAGATTGTCGACCAAGAGAACAAGGGCAAGAAGATCGGCCAGGTCAAGTCGCACGGTAACCTCACCTTCATGCGTCTGTTTGCCGGTGGCCACATGATCCCATACAACCAGCCCGAGGCAAGCCTTGAGTTCTTTAACCGCTGGATCGGTGGAGAGTGGGTGAACTAGATTTGGTGATTCCGTCAGACTGTAGTTTATGACTTGTTGGTGTTATCCAAATTCCTGCTTTTACATCCTGTGGTTCTGCTTGCAAGTATATGTGTGCAAACTGTGTTTGGGGTCGATTGGGGATATAAACCGAAATATTCTTAACATTGCGATTTCTTTGAATGTTGTCTCTCCATCGCTTATGTGGTATTCTTTTCATATGAACTAGAATGATATTTCGCTGCTATTGAATATCCCTTTTCTTATTAGCCATAATCAATCATAACTATAACTAAGTACCTGTTTCAATATTGCTTGCAATAGATATTTATCGTAAATAGACTCGTGTAGTAGTTAGAATGATAAAAGTTGAGATGGTTACGTAGATCGACATCTCTAGCACTCGGGTTATCAACCCAGTTACAAAGGTGCATTCAACTACGCGATACCCAACTTCCTGCAATGAACGGAGACGATCCAGATTGACCAGGTCGGATTGCCATATCAATGCTCAAGAGATGTTGTTTAATAAATGATCTTTATTTTGTGGCGTTACCAATCACATGTAATCACCGAGAAGCATTGGCCTAATTTTTTATATCATAATAAGTGCCAACTGTTGATCCCCCCAGAGCACATACAACCAAGAATAAAACACCTCATATGATAGGAAACATGCAAATAAAAACAAAGAATTTTCCGATCCATAATTCGTTAGCCCTTCTTCTTGGAGACACCGACAGTGCGGCCACGGCGACCAGTGGTCTTGGTGTGTTGACCACGGACACGGAGACCCCAGTAGTGACGGAGACCACGGTGAGAGCGGATCTTCTTCAGGCGCTCGAGATCCTCACGGAGCTTGGAGTCGACACCGTTGGAGATGACCTGGCTGTCCTTGCCATCGGTGATATCGCGCTGTCTGTTGAGGAACCAGGTGGGGATCTTGTACTGGGTAGGGTTCTGGATGATGGTGACGATACGCTCGAGCTCTTCGGAGGTGATTTCACCGGCACTGTTGGATTCATCAGTATTCATTTATTCCCTCCTTTCTTTTTTTTTATGACACCCTCCGCTAGTCGTAGAGTGTAGAGATCGGATGAAAACGCACCGCTTGTTCAAGTCGACATCGGCCTTCTTGCAGACCAAGTTGGAGTAGCGACGACCAACACCCTTGATCTTGGTCAAGGCGTACATAATCTTCTGCTTTCCATCGACGTTGGTGTTCAACAGACGAATGATGTACTGGAAGTTCGACTTCTCGCCGGATACGAGCGCTGTAGACGAGCAATAAGTTAGCGCCAGAGTCCTTCTGATATTTCCAAACGATCGCGTTGATGAATTTGATGCATCGATGAAAAATCCCTCCTCCCCATTCACCAACTTCCGCGACATTCAAAATCTTCTTTCTGTCCTTTCCCTTCCTCCTGCTCAAATCCCACTTCCACCCAGGTATGCATCAAATCGACAACAGTGAAAAGGAAAAAGGTAACACGTACACATGATGGGCAATGGCGCTCCGCGGTAGCCGGATGGTTGATGTTGAGAAGTTGTCGACGGCGAGTGCAACGAGTAGCAAGAAGACTTCGAGGTCTTTGCTAATTGTGGGAGATAAGTGCGGGCTAGCCCATTCGGGAATGGTGGAGGAAAGGGCTTCGCTTGAACCGGACTAGTTCCGTGTTGGGTTAAGCGACTTGGCACCTTTCCCGATTAGGCTAGCGTTTTTTGCTGAAAATCGTGAGCTTTGCCTTGTCTGAAGCAAAAAAATGCGATGAAATAAAGCTGAATTGACAGAATAACTTGAGTCACATAGTTGGATAAAATTCTATACCCTTCCTGTCCAAATCTGCATGAGCATCTGCTCATGTCTGTAGATAAATTGGTGCTTCGGTTATGCACGTGACTTGCTGAACGAAAGAAGTCCAAGAGCGGACTAGCGCGAAAGACTTTAAGTTTAGTAGTTTACATGGAGCTCACTCTCACCTGCCGCAGTGATCATACTGGAGAGCTTCATTGATAAATGCTGGCCATTTGCGAAGCTTATCCAGCTTCGTGAAACAATACCCCTCTCACAACATGAACGCCCAGCTTTCGACTGCCCTTGATGGGCTCGAAAACAAACTCAACTCTCTCTTGACCTCTCTTACTACACCAGCCGCCGTCGGAGCCCCCGCCGCGGCCATTGCTCTTCTTGAAGCTGACGATGTTGTCTCTTCCGCCCTCGACACTTTGCGTACCCACCAAGCCAACTACGCCAAAATCCTACACCTGCGCACCGAAGCACAAAACTTGGAAGAGCGTATCAAAGGCATTGTGCGAGATATTTCTGGGGCGGGCAAGGAAATAGCGGAGGCTACTGGAGAAAACGAAGACGATGATTACGACAACTCTACAGATGACGAATCAGAAACAGACACAGAGACCGAGGACGACGAGGCGATTATGAAGAAGCTAAAGAAGGGTAGAAGGAAGGAGGTGGACTATAAATTGCTCCTGGAATTCGCGCGCAGAATCAGTAAATACAACACACAAGCAGCGGCGGATGCAACTCTTGGGGCCTTGGAAGCAACAGGTTCAACGAAGAAACTCCAAGACAAGCAGAATGAAGATGCCAAAATGGTCGATGCCAACGGGGTGGATACAGCAACAGGGGAGCAAGCAGGTGATGAAGAAGTGACAGTCGGGACTGTGACAAAAGAAGCTACCAACTGGCTTGACGAGTCAGCCGACGCGGACCGCCAAATGTTTATGATTCCCTATCCGAACGAGGATCGTATACGTATGGGATTAATGGGCCAGTTACAGCTAGCGGCAATAGACGGAAATGTCGACCCCGAGAAAGAGGCTGAACGTTTGGTACAGGAGGCAGAAGGCACGGGAATCGCAAGTGGTTTACCAGATGCGCAGGTTCCCGGTCCAGCTCAAAGCCTTACTGATGAGTCCGCGAAAGCAGCCATTCATGCTGGATCACAGGCTGTAGATAGGCCACCGGCATCAGCAGCGAGAGCTACAGCGCCAGCTCCCCAGCCCAGAACGATGCTGGACTTGGATTTGTACGATCCAGATGATGACGACTAATTATTGATACGAGATGCCTGTTCATTCTTTTTTTTTAACATATCATTTCATCGTTGAAGCGAATCAATTGGACTCAGCAACGATAATACCCCTTGTCATCGCATAACGATCTATACCGAGCAGTGAATGAAGAGACATAAAATACAGATGATATCAAATAATGCCTCAATAAATACCGTTCATATGATTTTGCAGTCCACTTCCTGCACTGTTCTCCCAGAAGTAAACAAAATCCTAAAGGAGCACCAAAACACATGAAGACACATCTTCAGCGATTGGCAATACGCCCCAGACGTCAAGTGTTTCGCCCCTCTGCTTTAATTTGGCCTAGAGGGCTGGATTGCAGTGCCGGCAAAAAATGAGATCGTGTTCATTTGTCCATTGAAGGAGATAGAAGCCTTATTGATAACATTGTGTGGCAAAGTGACTGCAGTCCAAGCGATATTCGCCTGCCATATCAACGCCTAGCAATTCCCCACGAATCCGCCATGTGGCCTCCAGAATAGAAGAACTCTCTTTAATCGTCGCAGATTTATCTAGTGATGACTGTCAGTCGTCACATTATTGGTGCAGCGTTCCCATCCATTCACTGGCTAGCAGGCGTCCGGATTTAACATTCCAGTAGAGAATGGCGATGCAGGAAATAAGATCCGTCTATACAATAAGTACATACTTTGTTACTCTCGCCGGAAGTTCTTCCGTCGTTAGGATTCAACCGAAAGTTTCTATACTCCGGATCTGACGTCAAATCCGTCGGCCTCAAAAAGCGCACAAATCATTGCGTTGCCCACACTCCAATCCCCAGAAATGGCAAAACATACACGTCCCCAGACAGGCATTAGCTTTGTTTGCCGGTTGTCTTATTATGAGCCTCCCATCCCCAGAGTTGACCTGACTTTTTCTCAACTCAACTCATCCTGTGGATAAAGTCTTCAACGAGTATGGTACTCTACTCAAAGGTTCAGACTACACTTCATAGATTTGTTTATATCTTTAAAACCAAATTGCAAAATGCCTCATCGATTACATGATGGTGTTCCCGACGGAACGACCAGCGCCCACGTCGCCAATGGAGACCTTGAGAAACAAAAGTCAGAAGAGGATGGTATCGTCCGAAGAGATGGCGGCAGATATACCGAAGATGGCAAGAGAATCCTTACAGAAGCCGATGTATACGACAAGCTGGGATTCAAGTATCCCTTTTGGAAGAAATGGTCCATCCTCTTCGTGATATTTCTTGTACAGGTGTCAATGAACTGGAACGCTAGCTTCTACGCCAATGCAGTGTCGAACTTGTCAAAGCATTTTCATATTTCCAAACAGGCTGCTCGCGTGGGACAATGTATCTTTTTGATCTGCTATGGCTTCGGTAGTGAGTTATGGGCACCATGGAGCGAGGAGATTGGTCGATGGCCAATCATGCAGCTCAGTCTGTTTTTCGTAAATATCTGGCAGATACCATGCGCCTTGGCCCCGAATTTCGGCACTATCGTCGTGTGTCGAGCTCTAGGCGGTCTTTCATCTGCTGGTGGTTCAGTCACTCTTGGAATGGTCGCCGATATGTGGGAACCTGACGACCAGCAATATGCGGTGGCCTTTATTGTGCTGTCCTCGGTTGCTGGGTCAGCTTTTGCTCCTATTGCAGGTGGCCCCGTCTCGGAATGGCTGAGCTGGCATTGGAACTTTTGGATCCAGCTGATTATTGGCGGCGCCGTTCAATGCATTCACTTTTGGGTTCCCGAGACACGCTGCACCATTCTGGTGACACGAGAGGCTAAGAGACGCCGTAAGAATGGCGAGAATGTCTACAGCGCTAGTGAAATAGAGAATAAGAAGTTCTCTTGGAGGCCGATCATCACCGTGTGGCTGCGACCTTTTTTGATGTTTGTCAGAGAACCAATTGTGCTGTGGCTGTCTCTGCTATCTGGGTTTTCAGACGCTCTGATTTTCATGTTCCTCACAGCTTACACTCCAGTCTACTCACAATGGGGATTTGGTGATGTTCGGCTAGGATTGGCATTCATCCCGTGAGTGTGCCCTAAAAGTCTGAACTGAAACAATGACTCATCATCAGAACAGTATCATTGTTGGATACGCGATAGCATACCTTTCATTTTTGCCATGGATATACAGACACACCAAGATTCGGAAGCGGGATCCCGATGCTTTACAACCAGAGTCTCGCCTGTGGTGGCTACTGTTTAGTAAGTGATCGTATCCACTTTATACGAATAGCATGGCTGACGAAAAATTGTGTAGCTGCGCCACTGGAAACTATAGGTCTATTCGGATTTGCTTGGACTAGTTTAGGTCCTCCGATGGTTCACTGGATAGCGCCTATGATATTCTCCATGTGCATTGCTGTAGCCAACGTAAGTGACTCGCCACGAAATCGATTGATGGAAGGAGGTTTGAACTAACTAGGCTCTTTAGTATGCGATTTATATGGCTACAATCGATTACATGGTGGCTGCATATGGGCCTTATTCGGCCTCGGCGACAGGAGGAAACGCATTAGCTCGCGATTTCCTTGCGGGAGTTGCTGCCATGTATTCAAATCCTAGTAAGTTCTACTTTCCATATATCAATAAGTCAGAGATACTGAGCAGAGATGAATTACAGTGTACCAGCATATCGGTGGAAAACTACACCTGGAATGGGCAACCCTCCTACTGGCCTGTCTGGCCATTTTCATCACTTCCCCGATCTACATATTCTATTGGAAGGGGCCAAAGATCAGGGAGAAATCCAAGTTTGCCCAGGTTCTTGCCAGCGACAGAAAGGCCAAGGGCGAGATGCCAGTCCGCTGTGGGTCACAGACTCAGGGAGCAGAGGGTGTGTATCTGGGCGAGCAGAACGCCCACAGGGGCTCGCTTGGTGGTACTCGTGGATCAACTGTCTGCTCTCGAGGCTCTTCTGCGAGAAGATCTCGCTGAACAGCTTAAATCTCTCGCAGTCATAGCCCAGAATTTCGGTTATGACTATCACATACGACCATAGGGTGTGGAAAACAGGGCTTCCCGTCCGCTCAGCCGTACTTAAGCCACACGCCGGCCGGTTAGTAGTTGGGTGGGTGACCACCAGCGAATCCCGTCTGTTGTATGTATATTTTTTGCTTTTTTTGATTATTTTTTGCTCATTGTCTCGTCTTTTTGGAGGCGAATGACATACTGGAGGAGGATGTAATGGGGGTAGGTGGCTGTTGAGCATTCCCGTCTTTGCACAGAAAAGCAATCATCACCAGACGTTAAACTACATAGCGCTGTATGTACACTATGCATATGCATATAGAACAAAGAAATTAGATATAGATTCAATGGAAATCATTTCTTATCTGCGTATATATAGCCAATGGTCATATCATTCTGTAGCCTTTCTGCCACGTCCACCACCAAAGTTTTCTCTGATACTCGTCCTCTAATCTCTGCAGCGGGATAGATAAAAGGGACAATTAGTCGTCGCTTTGACGGTACTAGGAACTGTTGTGGGCTTGATTTTTATCGCGAAAGGCTACTTTCGGAATATCAAGCACTGAAATTATTACGTTCAGCCTTGAGTTCCATGTTGATCAAAATAACTACTAGATGAATATAATCCTAGTACTTAAGAGAAATAATATACCCGCCCATTCTTGCTTTTTCGGTCCATTTGAGTCTAGGCGTAGCCTTGTGAGCATAGCCATACATAGCCACTTTCAAAATTTCTTTAGTCACCAAGACCACACCGGCCATTCAATATCTTACTTCAATTTGTTGATATTTCCTTCTTCAAAAACTGGTTCCTCCGCTTAATATTTTGCTCTCGCCGTTTAGGTAACACCATCGCCAACGTCCCCCTTCACCATGGCTAACACAGGATCGCAATGGGACGAAGTAGGCGCCATTGCCGCAGTTATCACAATGGGCATGGGGATTGTAGGGTGGGGTTTGGGAAAATCATGGGAGTACTGGCAGTCATACTGGCTGTCGAAACGAAAATGCATCAAGCTAGAATTCGATGACATACCGCCCGGGCGTATTCACGAGTGTGTGGCATGTCCAACCGGCTTCTTAGCTCATCCGCCTGGCCTCAATATCACATTGCATACGCCTTTGTCAAAATGCTGGGAAGGCCGATCTTCTCTTCTAGCCCTCTTTGATCGAGCATGGGACCGATCGAGAAAGTACCCCAAACTGGTGCCAGTTCCACCGTCGTGGCCAGCAAGCGTACCAACTCTGATAACAGATGCTAGGACCCTAGTGGCTTTTATTATCTGTGCTGCGCCTGGACGTTTACCTTTCTTACATGGAGACATGAGGCATATAAAAATGTTTGACTTTGAAGTCAGATTTTACACTTTACCCGGAAAACACCGTCATTATGCTCATATTCAAGGTGAAATTCAAACCGGAAGTAGGAAGTTAACGAAGATCGAGATTGATCGCCTAGTGTCGGGATATCCCCCTTGGTACAGAGAGGAGTTCCAGACCCATGACACTACAATGACATCCTTAAAATTCCCCATTCGCAATCACGATGATTTTCGGCGAAGGGGCTGGGTTGTGGCAGTGGGCTTGATGAGCATCGAGATTAGGGGGCCTCAGCAGCCATTGCCCTTCTACATCGCCAGGTACGGTACAGAAAACCCCTGTCGCCTCGGTCAGAATACCTACTTTCGTGACGCCGTTGTTCGGTGCCGCGATCACATCCGAAACAACATTCATCCACATTTTGCCGACTGTTTAATTGTTCTGGAAGCCTTAGAGATGCTCGATTATCTAATAAAATTTGGAACAGAGAGCGGCCGCCCTCTGAGTGCTTATTTCGAAGGACCCGGGGCATCATCTTTATACCACATGCCTACTGCAACTTGCGATATTGTCATGAAAAATTTCAACGAATATTCGGCTCTAAGGCCGAATGAAGTACAGATATACCGACAGAACCTGCTGCCAGTCATTGCAGCAGTGGTGCATGGAGCTCTTGAGATTGTGCAATATTTGAAGGACCATAGTCGACAGCTAATTTTGCCTGATGACTTTGAACTGGACGATGAAGTCTTTTTGGTGGATTGTGTGAGTCTTACACAGGTTGAGAAACTTTTGAATAAGACCTGAGGCAACCGTGAAAGTGAGTAGTATGGGAAACATCAATTGTGAAGGGAGGCTGAGGTCGCAGATGAACAGGAATAAAATATAAGTAAATCCTATCTGCCTCTAGTAACTACTCGGTAATGAGACAAGCCAACTAGGTGCTAAACATACACACCTCAGTCTTTGAGATAACAATAGGTATGTTCTCATCTTTGGTTTAATTATGATAAATTTAACCGTTATCCTGGCATGGCGAGATATAACTAAGGCCTTTCCCGGGTGCGGCGCAATTATATAACTCTGGTGATGACCTCAACAACTTTCAAGCTTATCCGCGATGATTCGCTATAAAGAAGAGTTAAACAATTAACATTTCTTTAAATAACACTAGGTTTAGCCTCAAACATCAGATTCAAGGAGCCGCAGAAGAACATGCATAAAGCTCAATAATCGTGCAGCATCGCTTACAGCCCTCCACTAAGAGGACCGCGTTTTGCGCCTCCTTCAAGTCCTTGGCAGTAATCCGAGTTCACAGTGCACACTAAGGAGCTCGTTTTGGCTGCTATCTGCGGAGTTACCTAGGGTAGGATGCAGTGGTGTTTCCCCTGGCGATTCTTGCCGGTTGGAGATGCGCGCTTCTGCCCAGGTGAGTGATAAATAAATAGCGATTCCGTCCTGGCGATTAAACTATAAACATCCATATGTATACGTGTAAGGTAGTGATTTTTTCACGTCCCTTTTTTAACAGCAAAGTCAGAACCTTCCAAATCTGGTAAGAAGCCATGGCGAATTCAACCTCGGCATCAGCAGCAGCCACCACTGCACCGCCAGATCCGGATCTTGTCGCGCAACGACTGGATTTCTGGGCCAGACAAGCAACATCGACAACATGTGGATACATCAACGGAAATATCTGTATGACTACTCCAACTCTGAATATATATGCGTTAACTAAATCCACGCGACTACAGCTTCTCCGGTAACCTGTGCCGAGGAACTCTCCTGCCTGTCATTTACATCGCAGAATGTCCATCTCTGCAATCTTCCCCTCTTAGCATTTCCGGCGACGACCTGCATGGACTCGACGGCGTATGTGACGGCGTGTAATACAGACTGTCAAAATGATTTTTCGACGACGAAATGGTGGGTCTTTTCTTTATATATTTATAGAGTTTCAGATGGCTACTGACTGATGGGGTTTGTCTAGCATCTCCTCCACGAACACGTACTGCGTGACAATGTACTGGAACAGTCCCATTAATGGGACGAATCCTCCCATGTCGGAATTCACCTGCGCGCCTGCCCCTGCGACGTATTCGGTAATATCTGCGGCCGATGTCGAAGATGCCCTTTCGACCGGTACATCCACAGCCTCAACCACAGTCTCAAACAGCAACGGCGCCTCGACAACCTCTTCCACTTCCACGTCTTCAACCGGAGGAACAAGAAGCTCATCTTCATCTGGACTCTCTCACACCGATATTATAATCATCGTGGTCTCCATCTTCGGCTTTTTGTTTGTGGTCACGCTGGTATCCGCGGCAATAAAAAGATGGAGAAGGACATCATACAAAACGCATCCGATATATGTTGATAATGGAAATAATGGAAATAATGGATACACCGCTCAGTATCCCCTGACGGATACTACGAGTCACGTCTCGCCGTCTACTTGGGGAAATTCGTATACACCTACCACTGTATCGGGCATTCCTGAAGCGAGAAGCGAGGTTGTGCCCGATGACTCGGTCAGCCAGGTCAATGTCCCGCAGCCATCGAGATATTCGAATTATTATTCGCATGCGCCTACCGGATCTGTCGGTTTATAGACCAACACGACAAGCTCCAGGGCTTTTTTTATAGCAAGATACCAATGTGACCAGTTCATTGACTAGGAGAGATCTGCACGACACGCGCAATCCACCCATCCGCCCACGCAATAAGCTTGCGATCTACCTCCGAAACACCGACCTTGACCATCTCCTGGCGCGCGTCATGCAGCACCTTTAGCGCATTCGTTCTCCACTCGTTAATCAACCTCGGATCGACCCGTGGCTGGCGACAATCAAGCTCGGCCTCTCTCGCCACCAAAATGGCCCTCCGCATCTGAACCTGGGGTACCTTTGTCTCCGGGCTGGGCATCAGTCGCGCATTGTCAAGGGCCAGTTGACTGAAATAAAACGCCTGACGCAGCGATGCCTTTTTCTCGGATAGCGAAAGCGCTTTGATGAGCGTTTTGTTCAGTTCGACTCGCATCAGACCGTTGTATACGAGGAGTAGGCTTGCGACGTCAGAAGAACCGGATTCAATTAGTCTTGTACGGGCTTGGGAGAAGTGCTTTTCTGCGTTTCGAAGTCTCTCGGCGAGGTCGGGGGTTCTGGCTTTGTCGTCTAGATATGCTTGGGCGATATCTATATCGCGGACTGACACCCGAAGAGAATTAATATCACTCACTAGGAATGTAATATCTACCCAGCTACATACCGATTTCTGGATTTGGCGGATGCCTTGTTTGCATATTTTGAGAAGCGGAGGATATCACCGAGGCTGGCCTGGGCGCTGTACCAATATTAGTAATTTAGGAGAACTAATTTGAATGTTCGTGACTACGTACCTATGTCTCTGCCCCCTGATTCATAAGACCTAGATCTCGCGCCAGATTGCTGCGGTCTACTGCTGCCCATCGTCTGCACTATCGCCGCCGTAGTTTCATGCATGACCTTTGCCGGCGATATAACATTCAGAAGCTCCTTTGCATACGCCGCCGCGGTGGCCGCCGCATACCCCTGCCAAATATCATTTTTGTGAGAGTCAGAATAGTCGCAGATGCCTCGAATCACCACACAAGGAAAATTGTCCATGAGCCCGGCGGCTTCCATGTCGAAACAGAGAACGCCGTGTTTGTGCTGTAGTTCATCACGAAGTTTGGCGTCTCTGATCACTCTGTCTGAAGACGCAATTAATCCGTAGTGCACGACAGAACTGTCTTCTAGAAGAGCGTCTCGCTCTTCCCGTGACAGTAACTGTCGACCGTCACATCCCGCTGCACACGGCAAGTCTTGCTGGGCATGGATATAATCTGCATGATACAAGCGATCATCCTGCGCATTCGGTTTCCCATACCGCCTCTTCAACCGCGGATTATCAGTAACCCGCGACAAAAACCCATTAAACCGCTCCATGCCTTTTAACTGGTGGTACGTCTCCAACTGCGAAAGCGCCGTCAGCAGCAACTTGGGCGGCGAATTGAGCGAGCCCGTAATCTCAAACTCGCGCCCTTGCACCGCCCTCCCAAAGTCGTACGCAACCACGCCTCCGTGCAGCTTTTGGGAAACACCGACAACTACATCACCCAGACGAATATCATGCTCATCGTGCGGCGCTCCTCCGCCTATACCCACCATGAGCCCGAAACGGATAGACTCAAATGTGTTGAGCATGTCGGCCGCTACACTGGCAGCCGACGCCATGCCGTATTTCCCCTTGGGTAGACAGGCAATGACCACGTTGTGATTTCCGATTCTGCCCAGGGTGTATGCATTGTTGTCGTTTCTGGGCTGCTCGTCCAGCGGAGGATGCTCTTCGTCGAGCATCGCGCAGGCAGCCACGGATTCCGTCGGGATTGCGCAGATCCAGCCGATTGTGTATTGTTGGGCCTGCATTTTCTGTTTCCTTTCTTGATGATGCCTATGTTCCAAAAATGGATATTATATTCATATTTTTTTTTATATATAAAAATCGCATCGCGGCAGAGGCTGATCAACAAGGCAGACTGCCAAGACGACTGCGATTTAATCGGAGTCTTTTCTTGGCAGGGTTTCTTATGCTTTAGATGGTGATAAGCCTGCCAGATTGAGGCGGCATGAGCAGCCTGGTGGCTGTCCAATGACAGGCCCTGGGTAGCGAATTGCTTTCTGCTTCTGGCTGAATTGTGAATATCCATGGGTTTGACCAGGCGGAGAATGTGTCCAGTTTCATTTGGATACAAATTTCAAACAGTGAAATTATTAGAAAGTACTCTAGTTCGAATATAAATAATAAGGGGAGTCCATGGTCATATATTGCGCCTCGACGCGTCTTTGTCCTTTCTTTGTTCTTTGTTTGTAGGCCGCGCAGCGTCTTCCTAGTCAGGCACAATGCGGTGTAGGGGGTGCAAATATATCTAACACTCTCTCCCAAAAACCATGTTGGCTATCAGCAATTATTTATCAATATTTGAAGCCCTTCTCCTATAAATATTATGTATTAATACTATCTCCTTTATATAGATCTCAAGAGTCCTTTAAATCATGTTAGCTATCCCCCTAAACCTGAGTATAGTTCCGGGAGCCTTCCGGGGTGGTGTTAAAACTTTTGCCTAAGAACTGCATATGTAGGGCGTAGATTGTAGCCCACAATGCAGACTTTTTCTCTTGCACTCCTGCAACAGCTTCCCTGATCTATCTGTGTCAAAGAATCGAACATTCACATTTTTATTCTCTACGAGAGAAAACAAATGTGACTACGACGAAGGTTACCAAATACTAGAACAAGGCTCTATATTATCCAGAAAAAGAGGATGTTATGTAACCAACAGGCACTTTGGCGGAGTGGTTAACGCGATGCCCTGCTATTCTCCAATCTTGGTCCATATGTCAGGCATTTCCTTCGGGAGCGTGTGTTCGAATCACACAGGTGTCGAGATGAAAAACCCTTTTTTTTTTTTTTTTTTTTTTTTTTTTTTTTTTTTTTTTTTTTCAATTTTTTTTCAATTTTTTATTAATTATTATTATACTTCATAAAAATTTTTTTTATTCCTTCTTTCTCTCGCATTTAAATCGTATCGATCTATTTTTTCCATCAGTGGTGTGGAGGATGCCCGACTTGGTTGTTCTGTCGTCCCTCGGTCCGAAGACGTGCCACCCTCGAATGATTTAAGATGAGTGAAGAAAAAGGCTACCGAACATTTCATACGTATATTAGGTAGAATCACCCTCTATTTCGAAAACCTAAACAAAAATCTATTTTATATCGTCTATCTCGTGCATAATCACATCACAACTGCAGTCTAAACGTCGCAACCTCAAACGCACGCAGACTAAAATCGACCTTTCCATCCCTGATTTCGTAAGACTCCTCATCATCTTCCAGCACATTACACTTCCACACCTTCTTCACGGGCAGTTTCGTCGTGATGGCGCCAGCTGCCTGGCCACCCAAGCTCTCAAAGATACGCAGAATAACGCTCTGGCCGTCCCTCTTCTCAAACTCGCCGAGGGAGACGTCCTGGTCGTCCTCGCCTCGCTTGACGGTGTCGAGGATAATAGACGCGTCGCCGGTGACGCTGATTTCGTCGAGAGCGGAAGCACTCTCGGCCTTGGAGAGGATCTTCATGGGGTTGTTAAAGTTGTATCCTGCGCGGATGGTGCGGGTGTCTAGGCGGCCGCTGTGAGGGAAGATGGCATAGCGGATGTGATGGTGACCTTGAAAAAAAAAAAAAAATTAGCATATCACAAAAACAATAGCTTACGAAAAGGAAAAAAAAATGACATACCCATATCAGCATGCGCATCAGGCGCCTTTGGCGAGCGCAGCAGCGACAAACGCATCAATCGACCACACGTGGCAAAGCCATACTTGCTATCATTCAAGATGGACACACCATATCCATTCTCCGACAGATCAGCCCACTTGTGGCAGCACACCTCGAACTTGGCCATGTCCCATTGCGTGTTGTAATGCGTTGGCCGGCGCACAATACCGTACTGCGTCTCGTACGAGGCCTCGGTGTTGACGACGTTGACGTCGAATTCGACCTTGAGGAACTTCATGTCTTCGCGCCACTCGACCTCGGTGTCGACCACAATGCAGGATGATTCTTCCTGAGAGTCAACGTTTGCGCTGAGACTAATCGTCGATTTGAGCCAGGACTTGTCGCTGATTTGCGTCCTTGTGACCACGCTGGCTTTGAAGGGGCCTTGCTCAGCGATGGCGGTTGTTTCGCCGGTTAGTTCCTTGCGCGAGTTGAGGTGGTAGACCTCCACGTCCCAGGCTTGACGGTACAGGGGCTTGTCGTCGAAGATGACGAATTGGTTGGCCTTGCCGCCCTTGGAGAGCACCTGGCGGCGGTTGGCGGACAGATCGATAAGCGATGTAATGGCGCCGTTTTCGATTTCGAGCTCGTACTTGTCGTTGGCGAGTTGGAACACGCCCGCGCGGACCTCGGCGACGGTGACGGCGGGTTTGGCAGGAGCAGAAAGTTCCTGGATGGCAGCCACGCCGCTGCCACCCTTCACTAAAGCGTACTCGGAAGAGGGCAGCTTGACAAGTTCTGTGCGTGGCCATGACAGCGTATTAAGCGCGAAGAGGCTGCTCTTGGACGCCGAGGAGACATCCTGGGAGAATCCCAAGACTGCAATGGCTTCTTTGAGGAGCTTCTCTTCGAGAGCAAACACCTCGGCGTACAGCTTGTCAGAGTCGTCGTAGCACATGCCGATGCAGCTGCCGGGCAGACAGTCGTGGAACTGGCACAGCAGAATCTTCTCCCAGATGTCATCAATCTCGGCCTTGGGGTATTTGTACGACTTGTTTCGAATGCTAGCCAAGGTGGCTAGGTACTCAATGTCATGGATTCTGATTTCGGCCTGTCGATTGTTCCATTTCGTGTTGGCCTGCGTGGTGTATGTTCCACGGTGCAATTCGAAATACAGCTCGCCGTACCAGGTCACAAAGTCAGTGCCATTGGCAGCCTTCTTCTCCAAACCTTCAAAAAACTCGTCGACTGAGCTGCCAAGGTGAACCTTGGGGAAAGATCCGCCGACCTTGTCGCTCAAGCCTCGGAAACGGCGCAGTGTCTCGATATGTTGGAATGTCGGGCCACCGCCGCCGTCACCCTTGCCGAAGATGAGCAACGACGTAGGGTCCTGGTCAAGCGACTTGTGGCGGTCAATGCTATCCGTGATTTCCACAAACTGCGCATCGGCATTGTATGTCTCTGACGGCGGCATGTGGCACAGCACCTGGCTTCCGTCCAGCGCCACCCAGTTGAATGTTGTGTGCGGGAAGTCGTTGATATTATTCCAGCTAAGCTTCTGAGTCACAAAACGGTTCATGCCAGCCAACCGCGACAGCTGGGGCAGCTGCGCGGCATAGCCGAATGTGTCTGGCAGCCAGAACGTCTGCGAACGAGCGCCGAATTCCTTCTGGAAGAAGCGCTGGCCAAACACGAATTGACGGATCAGCGATTCACCGCTGGGCATGTTGGTGTCGTGCTCAACCCATGTTCCGCCAATAGGCTGGAAGGAACCCTGCTTGACCTTTTCAACCACTCGTGCGTAGACAGATGGGTAGTCCTGTTTTAGCCATTTGAATTGCTGCGCTGATGAAGCTGTGAAGCGGTGCTCGGGGTAGCGATCGAGCAAATCACATTGGTTCGACCAGGAGCGCGCTACTTTTCTCCTCGTCTCGTCCCAGGGCCAGAGCCAGCAGGTGTCGATGTGGCAGTGGCCAATGGCGTAGACAACTGGAGTTGTGTCCGAGTTGTACACGCCCGGTGTGTCGACCTTGTCGCCTAGGTAGGTACGGGCGATTTTTCTGGCCTCTAGGATGGATTCTTGGTTTCCGTTACCGGCGTAGAAGGTGTCTATGATTTTGTTGGCGACCTGGAGCGCCTCGTGGGCTTCCCACGACTTTTGAGGGAGTTGTCGTGCAGCGTCTGTATGTGTTAGAAACATATACACTCAACGAGAGCAAATAGACATACCACTGATAATAGAAAAATCAAAGTACAAAGCGCGCGCTTCCTTGTTCACAGCCACAACTTCAGCAGTTTCCAGCTTGAAATATCTGTTCGGGTCCGGGGGCTGGTTTCGCGCGCCCTTGCCCAGTCCAAACATGCCATTGCATGCCATTTCCAGGTAAAAAGTATGAACTTTTCCATCCTTGAATTCTGCTGGAATAATCCATTCTATGCGCTCTCCCTCACCACTGAGCGCCTGCAATGGGTGGCCATTCTCGAGATAAATAAAGCCCTCGTTGCTCGCATCCCAGTGCAACTCGAGCTGGTCTGATTTTTGTGCGAGCTCGGCGGGGATCTGCAATTCAATTTTGAACCAGTGCGTCGACCAGCCGGGCCCAAAGGACTCGCCGAGTTTGGTGGGCTTGTATTCCTGCTTTATGGCATGGTCGAAAGTTGGGCGCGAGAGGTCGGGGACGGACCAGACGGAGAGTTTGAGCACTGGCTCGCCCGACACGCGCTGGTGGTACAGCGCTCTAAATGCACGTCAACAGACTGAAAACCATCCATTTTTGTTTTTTAGAAAAAAAGAGAGAACTTACGACAGCAGGTTCTTGTTCTCATATTGGAATTTCTCAATAAACGTAAACAGCCGATCCGTGCAAATGCTTCGGATCTGCTTGCCCACTGGCCGTTCTGAGAACCGTGGGTAGAGGTCATTAGGTGTAGCCATTTTGCCTTCTTTTTGTCTAAGATCGATCAAAAAGAAGAAAATAATAATACTAGAATTAATTTACGGATTGCCGATGGCATTTATAAGGCCGAATTATTTATTTCTTGGACCAGAGTTGCCGATCCACAGTACGTACCTAACACGTCGAGACGGTCAAGTAATGTAAGTCGACCGGTCGGTGAAGATGCCTCTGACTGGCAGTGGTTGCGGAGTATGAAGACATCTTTTTCCAATTCCCATGATTCAAGATTGCCATGCGACGCCCCACCGCATATTCCAGTTTGCGTACTCCGTACGGTGAGACAAGAAACGTATCCAGTCAGTCGGCACAGAAAAGTAACAAAAATCGGCACTGGAACGCCGGCTGAACTCAAAGCCGTCGGCAAATGCGCAAAACCTTGGTATCGGCTATTCACAGCGAGCAAAAGCCAACGACCCTGTGGTGAAAGTATAAAAGCGCCCATTAGGAGGCTTTTGTGAGTGGCTTGAGGCATGCTTACTAGTGTAGGCTTAGGGCTAATGTTGGCTGGTCTCCACGGGGTATTTGCGGAGAACGGAAAACGCGCGCTGCGAGGCCGGCCAGTTACTGCTAAGTCACTAACCATGTTACAGCGACGGAACATTCTAATCCTACTGGCCCGTTGTTAGGGTGCCCCAAAGCTTGACCTGCACGCCCGGCGAGAAAGCCGGGGAAGCATCTTAGCATATCGGCTGTATGTACGTACAAAATTACAGGCTCTAGGCTACAGGATCCATTTTTTTCTTGAAGAAATATATTGAGTAACAGTGGGCTGTTCTGACCCACAGGAATAATACAGGCTGGCTATCGGGTAATGGCACTGCCAAACACGTGGTGGTCTCACGGGACTACACGAATTTGTTGTGTCCACTGTACATGGATGCGACAACTTTGACGCGCAAGTAACGGTTTGACCCGATAACCGAGCTTCTCTTCTTATGCCTATGCCTGGGCTACGTTTCCGTGGTTTGCCCTGGCGATAATCTCGACGTCGGTAACGTAGCCCTTGAACTTGCGGAAGTTGACCTTCTTCTCGAAGCTGTAAACACATTAGCAACTAGCTCGTAGAATAGAATTAATTGTATCGGAGTAAACTTACAGTTCGTCAATTTCGGCTGGTGTACGTTGCGACAACTCTGGCAGAATGAACCAGCAGATGACCACGGAGACGGCACCAGTGCCCGCGAAGCTGAAAAGAACGTGTTAATACCAGCACTCTATTTTTTTTTGTGGTAAGGAGACTCACAAGAAAGCAGTCTTGACACCCCAGTTGGCGGATCCGTTAAGCATCAATGGCGTGCAGTAGCTGAACATGATGGCAATCAAGTTGGACGAAGCAAGAGACCAACCGGCAGTACGAGCCCTGAGAGGCTGGCTGGGGATTTCGGCAGCATAGGCGTATCCAATGGCAGAGGCACCGGTTGTCGAAAATGTAGCCAGACAGGCAAAGAAGATCTAGCCACGTTAGTAAATAAAAACAAAAACAAAATTCCAAAGGAGAAAACTTACAAGAAGAGAACCGAGAGACTTTGACGTGTAATCAAAGCATCCAACAATACCCAGGCACAGCATAGAAATCACTGTAACTGCATATGGATACACGGTAAGTGGGCGACGACCAACACGATCAGTGAGAGCCGCGGTGAAGATCATGGCAATGATTTGCATGCAGGAGAGAATGACGGTCACAAGGAAGGGGTTGTTGCTGCCAGCATATTGGACTGTTTAAATTAGTTGATGTCAAAGTAGTAGAGCGAGGCAGCACTTACAGAAATATGTCGCATATGTATTAAAGACAGTCAAACCAACAAACTGCTGGGTGATCTTGGGCCATGCAGCAATAATGAATCGAATACCGTTTCGGCCACGGAAAATAGCCCAGATATCTTCCTGTGCGTTTTCCTTTGCAAGACGGCGCTCCTCCGCGATGGTGTGTTCCATGATAGTCTATAATTGTAAGCATTCAACCACACAAGAGTATGGAAGAAGGGATACATACGACTTTCTCAGCAACATCGTATCCCTCGATCTTGCCGAACCACGTATCCAAGACCTTGGCTGCCTTTTCCTTCTTACCCTTGCTCACCAACCACCATGGTGATTCGGGAATGAAGACGAAGATGATGAGTGAGATGCCAACCATGGCCCACTAAGTCATTGTCAGTACGTATGTAGGTAACGGGGAAAGTTGTAGGAGTCTCATACCTGGGTGTAAATGGCATCTCTGAAGTTGTACGGGTTCCAGGCATTGAGTCTGTTCAATGCAACGGACGCAAAGAGCTGACCAATGACATACCAGCTAGTCTCAATTAGATGAATCCGAAAAGAAAAAGTGTATGTGTGCGTGCTTACAAGGTGTATGCGTTGATAAGGAAACCCCTCAACTGGGTGGGTGCAATCTCTGAGATGTACAAGGGCAAAGTGGCTTGCATCATACCGATACCCATGCCGGCGATGAGTTTGGCAACGAGCCAGTGGGCGGGGGTGGTAGCAAACGACTCGGTGAACACGCTCTGTAGAAGCAGTCAGTTAGTTTAGTTTTATAAAAAATATTCCAAGAAAGTGATTACTTACCCCGATGAGAAAGGTGACGAAGACGTAGAAACCGCACTTACGACCAAACCTCTCGGTCGCAAATTGAAGGAACTGGGAGCCATGGTTAGCTTTTTGCTATACTGATTCAACTAGATGGAGAGAACATACGATCTGACCGATTGTTTGACCGGCAGACTGGGTACCACCCCATGCCGAGACGTATTTGCCGTTGATGATGGTTGTTCCAGCCGGAGCCATTTGTCGAATGAAGCCCTTGTTGGAGACAACACCGCTGTTCAGATTTGCCTCTATAAGAGAGATGGCATGTTAGAAATCCGACAGAAAAAAAAATTGCGAATGAAATTTTTTGGAGAGAATGCTACTTACGGTAGCCATCCAACGAAGCACTGAATGCTGCAACCATGGCCAACGCGGAGGCAAGCTTGTATCGCCTTACACTCTGCCAGATACTGAGGTCATCTTCGGCAGAACGCATGACAGGTTGGGTGTGCTTCTCATTGACAGTGTCGTCCCCCTCCGGGCGGACGGCAACATGCTCAATGGCATGCTCATCGGTCTTGGTCGCGTCCATGATGCTGGTCGAGTTGCGCGGATGAACTCAGGGATGCAGTACGTATGGAGTGCAACTTGCGATAACAGGCAAGACTTGGGTCTTTATAAGTAGGCATCCCATCAAGAGGTCTTATTATAATTTCGCATGCTCTGAGAACTATACCCCAAGCCGTCTAGTCTGGAACCGGGACGATGGACTGGGGACTCCAGATTCAAAACCAGGCACGGCATTTACCGAAAGGCGAAAGTTTGGCTCGCCTTGAAGAGGGGACTGGCCAATGGCAGCATGCTCTCGCGTCTTGTTTCTTAGCTTTTCTTAGCACATGGCTTGCGCGTTAGGTTTGGCGTACGGCCCATGGAATCGATTCAATACAGTCGGCTATTGCTCTGTAATTAAGCCTTAACCCTATTGTAAGGAAGCAGCCAAAAATCCCCGCTATTTGCCTAATAAGCCCTAATTAACCTGCAGCGAAACTCAATTTGCAGATGTCTTACCCGGCCATCTGTCGGCTAGAAATGCATGCGGACTTTGCCATGCCGCCGTACGACTGTGGCTGGCCGTTCGTTCCCCGGCTTCCCCAGCTTCCGGCCATTTTTTCTGGTGGAGCGAGCTGCTGCTAGCACGGCATGTGCCATGGCACGATTACGCGTTACCCAGACGGCTATTGAAGCGAGATTGTCCACGCGTATCATGCATGTAACGTGGGATGCCCTAAACGTTGCTCGGCCCATCGGCATCGCTTCTTCAACAAAGTTCATGTTGACTCCCCGTAAACTTTTAAAGTCGCCCCGTGGGAATTCGGAGCCAGAACCGGCGCTAGTCTTCGTAGCGGCATTTGCTCCGCATCTCGTGGGCCAACCAAATCCCGAAAACGAGAGACAACTGTCCAATCAAATGCTGTGAATAAGTTAGTTCCACAAAAGAGCTGGCGTTGCTTCTCCGATTGGACAGAGAGGAGGAAGACTCGCTCTGATTGGATAATTAGAGGGTTTATCATTTTTTGTGAGTCTATGACTGATTTATTCATGTTTCTCTGTGTTAGAGTGAACACGAATCATTTGAGAATCATCCCTTGTTCCACATCGCCTGCATTTGCGCAATTTTATAGTCCGTCTCCCACCCGTGTTCTGTTCGAATGCCGCGGAGCAGCTCGACCACTTTCTCACGTGCTTCTGGTCGGTCGTCACACAGGCCAACGACATACAGTAGCTGAGTAAAGTGAATCTGGACCGCAGGCGCCGTTCTCCCCATCGCAATGCCGGCAAGTTCGTGAGTGCATTCATCCACCTGCTTGGTTACTTCTCGGTACTCAACGAGCCTATCGCGAGCTGTGTGTTGGCTCTCATAAGGCCGATTGAGCAACAGGATGATGCGTGCAAAGTTGTAGACTGCCATTGTAGAAGCGTGTGTGGCATTACTGAATACTATTTCAGGAAAAGGTAGCGATGGGGACGAAGCGGAGGTCGCAGAAAGAAAATCGTGCGGGTTTTGGATATGGATGTAAGGTTGGAATGTGTCCGGTAGAGCATTATGCCAGCTGCTCACTTCCTGTAACAACTGGTGCCATTTCACTGCTAGCCGGCTTGACTGAGGCACAGAAGCATTAGATAGAAAATCTGGAACTGGGGAAGCTGCCGTGCTGGCTGCTTGCTGGATTTCCATGAATTCCGCAAGGAAATTCATAAGTTTCAGAATGATAAATGTAATTCCGCGAAAGAACATGTCATCTCGCTGGGAAGAGGGCCGCACTGTCAACGAATTACCCGCATTGTACAAGTTTAACAGTCCTTGATTATCAAGCGGAATGCCGGCAGCGCGGAAGAGGTCGAAATTATACGCATCCACACGGGTACGTCGCCGGTTGGCGTATGCTGCGAAGCAATCTAAATATGCAAGATTCCAGAAAGACGCCCTAAGTGCATGTGAGACCATTAAAGTTTGATTTTGATGAGATCCAGTGAACGAAAGAAGACATTTCAAGAGATGTCCGAGTCCAAGAAATCGCCTATTAATTGAAGTCAGAAATCAAAACATCAAAAATAGGTTAGACAGCTAACTCACGTTTCCCATTCCGTGCCGGGCTGGTCGAGAATGTCAAACAGGGTCAAAATCACCAGCCCAGGGTAAATATCATCAACGTTGGAAACAAAAGTCGGGGGCATGACTGCCGGTCCGGCGCTCTCGGACGTCACATTGATTTCCAAATCTCGACATAAAATGTGAATCGGAGATGCAGTAGTATCCAATTGTTGTGAATCCACTTGCCCCGAGACTAGTTGTCTCATGTGAAGTAGCGCCTGACAGAAGTAGTGGGTAGCTTTGAACTGCCAATTGACACCGGTTACATTAGGGTATGTTTCAGTAGTTGCTGGCCTCGATTTTGAATCTTGTAGAGGCTTGGTACCGTTAATTCGAGCAAGGTGTTTTGCAGCTATTGCCAATATTGAAGATTGTATAAAGGGGACAAGGATAGACCTCCTAGGAATGGTTTGCGCGAAGAATTTTTCCGAGTCATGTAAATCTAGCCTAAATCAATTGTTAGCATTATAATTCTACATTCTAGAAGCTACTAGACGTACCATGGAGCTATAAATTCGACATAGTGTCTCGAGAGGAATGCAGTTTCGCGCTCGCTGTTGATCATGAGTTCGGAATACAAGTCGCCAACTGCGTTGGTATTGCCCACGGTTGAATACTGTGAATCGATGAATGGATAACTAGTACCCACTGTCGATCCCAAGCCTGTTTGGTTTTCAAAATTGCTGCCGTAAAGATTTGGAGGCTGCATAGAATTTATAGAATTAAAAGGATCGAATGGGTTGGCAAATGTTAAACTTTCTGTATTCGGAACATCGGGAACAGTTTGTGGTGCATTGAGAAAACCGGTTGAGGCAGTAAGGTCCGCATATGGAGCTGTAGACACCAAGTTCGTCTCAGATTGAAGAGGGGTTTGATTTCCAGAAGCCGATCCGAAATAGTCTGAGGTAGAATGATTCATTTGATTGTCTGCTCCGATTGACCTGCGTGACCCTGGTGTCGGGACGCTGGGTCTCGACGTCTCTTCTTTATCTTGCTCTTCCTATTCCCGGTTAGATGGGGCTAAGCAATTTTCACTCCGAAATCCAAAGCTTACCGTTGATAAGCGTCTGTCTGATGACTGTGCTCTAGTCTCATTCCTTTGATATGGAGCATATCGGCGACGCACAGTTGCACCTTGATCGATGAACTTGCGATCCTGAGAGTAGCCAGGACAATCCACGCCTGCAGCTACACATCTCTGACAACCCGGACGACCCTCGTCGCACTTTTCCGAACATTAGTGGGATTTCTATCAAAGCCAGACAAGTGGAGCATACCTTTACATGGCGCTTCTTGCATCGGTCGCATGCTTTGTTTGAGGGAACTCCCGGCATGTTTGCAAATCAGGTCACGACAAAGTATCAACCTGCTCTACTGGGAACATGCTCATTCATGAATTGCCTTCGCAAATCGCCAAGTCGGGAGGCACGCTTCCAAGACGCATGATGTTGCTACGAGGAAGGTTGCATCGGGCACTCCAAAAGGCGTCGTCGCATGAAAACCCACAGCAATGCCTTGTTTTTCTTGAAGCGACAGAGACAGAATACGAGGATTGATGAAGATAGCATCAAATCCGCGTGAGGAAGGCGCGATGAATCAGCGGCGGTGGACCCACACCCCCACCATTACACATTTGCACGGACAGCTTCATCTTTTGCTGACTGACACCACGGCATGCCGTATCGCTGCTATTCCACCACTTGTGCGAATTCAATTCGGCATTCCATTCGGTATCTCACTTCGAGTGCTTAAAACCAAGGCGAGTCCCTGAGTTGGCGACTGACCGAGCCGAGTTGCCATGACCGATTAGGCCGATCGCCCCGAGGCAACCAGAAGGAGCGGTCTGGACCCGCAAATGCGTGTACACCTTTCACAATCTCCGAGAATCTGCTTATGATGAACGGCTCAAGCAATTATTATGGCTTCCAACGCAAGGCTATGGTTGCTGAAAGCAGCAAAAGCCTCATTCAGCAAGAATGGATGAGTAAGACCTCCTCATTGGCTCGCGCACAGAAGACCCATGGCTGATTTGGATTTTGACAGTTGCTGGCAAACCACACAATATAATCTGCTCCCAGTGTCTCAAGCCTGGAAATATGATTCCTTGCTCAACGTGTTGTCGCTCCTACCATGCAGTTTGTCTGGCGGTAGTGCCGTCCGTAGAAGGAGCAGCTTCGTGGTCATGCCCATCGTGTCAGGAACGTCAACAAGCAGTCAATTTCCCCTTTGGCCAGCTCGCTGGTTCTGCCATGATTGCCTTTTCTCCTGCCCCACGTCCGGATTTTGATGATGCCAGGAAATTTCTCGCCGATCACGGTTTTTCTGAGGATCGAGACCTCAGTACAGTTTTCCTGCGGGACTTGCAACAACTACTTACCCAAGAACAACTTGCCTCACAAAAAGACATGGAATTGGCAAGACTGCGAAGCGAAAACTTGCAGCTTATGGAAGAAGTCAGACGATTGAAAGCGGATTCAAAATCTCCCCATTCCGGACAGAGCCAGAGCCAAAGCCAGAGCCAGAGCCCTTCCTACGGCTCCCAACACGGCCCTACATCCCCCCAAAATTACCTTTCTGGGAGACCCAATGTATCCAGATTGGACGTGTCGGATAAGTCATGGGATCGTATCATAAGCGAAGCCTTTTAAACTGCAGAATGATTGCACTTTTATCCCCCTTATTGCATGTCTTCGAAACAAACGATCCTAGAAGTGCCACACAGATCGATAACCAGGCGCCTGGGAGAAACTTCTCAGAGGGCCGCCATGTGTCTAAATACCGACATGCAAGCTGACATCAGGAGCTTTCGGTCCCTTTCTAGCGGTATTCTCTGCGCAAGATCACGAACAGATTGGAGTCGGAACGAGACGCGTCGTGGGGGAAGTGCATGCACAAATTAACTTATGACTTGGGGCTCTCAACGGCATAGCGACTAGCCGCCGTTGCACAGGCAGATTGTTACAGTACTACGTGTCACAGTAGGGGGTACAATCGGGATGACGCACATCTTGAATATCCACAAACTGCCTGTGGATCATGATCTGCTCGACCAAATCACCACGCCCCACTCAAATCTGACTGTGAAAGCTTGACCAAGTGCGGGGAACGTGACATCGTGCTTTTTCTAAAGATTACATACTTGGTATGATGCATCGTGGATGGGACATCAGGTACATGATATCATGTCATGCCTGCAGCGATGATCGGCGTTGTACGAGACCCCGGCTGCCCTTTGTTCCCCGCATAGATAGAGAAACCTGCCGCCAATTAATTGTCACGATAAACAAACGCACCAAGCGTTCACTTTGTCTTTTAGTCTTTAGAACCCAGGCACGAGACCGGGCTCAATTAAAATCGTTATGTCGTCGATCCGTCGTTGTCGATCTATCGTTGGTTGTTTACCCGGGATTTGGCCGCCGACAATGAAGCTTACCGCGATGATCGACACGCCATCATTCACGACCCCGCAGAAAAGCCATTATTGAAATGCCTCTCCATTACTGGACTGGTTTAATAAAAAAATTGCCTAGGCCAGTTGACTAGTGCTCACTGGAATGCTGTCTTACGCTGGCTGCGAGGCGGGGAATCCACCATCGCTGCATGCCGATCCCTGCGCCTTAAAATCGAGAAGGAGCGAGCTCGTTCAGATTATAAACGTAATGCGCCGCCTCCACATCGTCGATTAGGCAGAAGTCTCTGCTAATGCCCTTGATCTGATCTGGCAGCCAGTTCACCACGATGAAGGTCTCTACGTTGAAATTGGCTGCCCTCGCGGTTGCCCTGGAAGGGTATGCAGATGCCCGAGTCCTCGCGCAACGGAGCTCGAACACGACCAATTCGACCTATGATATCCTGAACTACGTAGACCCGCTGATTGGAACGGAGAATGGAGGTTAGCAAGCATGAAAAATAAATCCTCATATGAAATCAAGGATTCTAAAGCTTTACAGGTCATGTATTTGCTGGCGCTTCTCTGCCTTTTGGTAAGTTCTCGATCTGAATATGTCTATTCTCACCGCTAAAATTCAACAGGTATGGCAAAGGCAGTCTGTGATTCCACGGCGGACAACCAAGGTGGATTTGCTTCGGACAGCTCAAGTATAAGCGGATTTTCGCACATGCATGACTCGGGCACTGGCGGTGTAAGTGCTTTGTTAGCAAGCAAACGGTGATGTGAAATCAAACTGACGCTTGCGAACAGAGTGCATCGCTGGGAAACTTTCCTATCTTTCCTAACGTTGGCTGCCCTGACAACGACCTCGACCTGTGCGTCTATCGCTACCAAGACAGGTCCGTAGGATTCACCAACGCGAGTGTAATCGCACAAGCTGGCTACTTTAGCATCGGCCTCGATAGCGGAATCACGGGAGAAATCACAGTCACAAACCATACAGCCTTGTACCGATTCTCATTCCCTGAAGGTGGAACTACTGCACCCATGATTTTCGCCGATTTAATTGACCTGCCACAGTCAAGAACCAATGGAACAGCTTCTGTCAATTCCACCACTGGTCGTATCACTGGCACCGGCACGTTCAGTCCAAGTTTTGGAATCGGCAACTACGATCTTCACTTTTGTGCCGATTTCTCAGGAGCGGATATTTACGACACGGGGGTTTTCGTTAATGATCGTGCTGGCAATGAGCCAAAAACCGTCAACGTGCTAGACGACGGTATCGACGACGACGAATCTCTTTCAGCAGGTGCTTTCACCCGTTTCAACGCGGGCACTACTTCTGTCATTGCTAGAGTTGGCGTGAGCTTCATCAGCGTTGATAAGGCCTGCTCAAATGGCGAGACTGAGATCCCGGACTTTGACTTTGATGGTACAAAAGAGGCAGCTCAAGATGCTTGGAGGGCGAAGCTAGGCGCTGTTAGCATTGATGCTACTGGAGTCGACACCGATTTTCAAACCGTCTTTTGGAGTGGTCTGTACAGAGCCCATCTAAGTCCGCAAGACTACACGGGAGAGAACCCTCTTTGGGATAGCACTGAGCCATATTATGACAGCTACTACTGGTATGTAACCCCTCCTGAATTGGTAGACAGAATACGAATGCTGACATCTCTGAAGCATCTGGGACTCGTTCCGAGCTATTCATCAACTAATTACCCTTGTTGATCCTCTTTCCCAGTCTCGCATGATTCGAAGTTTGGTCGACATATACCGTCATGAAGGTTATCTTCCCGACTGCCGCATGTCGCTATGCAAAGGCTATACCCAGGGTGGATCCAATGCCGATGTTCTCATAACCGAAGCATATCTCAAGAACATCACCGACATTGACTGGACCACTGCCTACGAAGCCGTTATTCAAGACGCCGAAGTTGAGCCCCCGAACTGGAGTGTCGAAGGCCGCGGTGGGTTGACCAGCTGGAAGAATTTAGGGTACATCCCTACAGACGACTTTGATCCATATGGACAGGGCCCTCTGACAAGGAGTATCTCCCGAACGGTCGAGTATGCGTATGATGACTTTTGTATTGCCACGCTCGCCAAAGCACTTGGCAAGAACGATGATTATCAGACGTACATCGCACGTTCGGCCAACTGGTACAACATGTTTGATCCCAACACCACTTCTCTCGGATACACCGGCTTTCTGCAAGAGCGCTACTCAAATGGAACATGGGGTTACCAAGATCCAGAGTTTTGTACTCCGCTACTAAACTTTACTTCCTGCTATCTTAATGCCGACGGCCACGAAACATACGAAGGCAGCACGTGGCTTTATACCTTCTACGTGCCGCAGGACATGGCCTCATTGATTGACAGCCTGGGAGGGCAGGATGCATTCATAGACCGACTGTCGTATTTCCATGACTCTGGACTTCTATACGTCGGCGACGAGCAATCCTTCCTTACCGTCTTCCAATTCCACTATGGCGGAAGACCCGGTCTATCCACGAAGCAAATCCACGCCTACATCCCTTCGCTATTCAATACCACTCTAGTCGGAATTCCGGGCAACGATGACAGTGGCGCCATGGGCTCGTTTTCGACTCTCGGCATGATTGGACTCTGGCCTGTTCCGGGGCAGGACGTCTACCTCATCAATCCGCCTTTCTTTAAAGAAGTCAATATTACACATGGTATCACAGGAAAGGTTGCGACTATACGAAATGCCAACTTTGATCCAACTTATACGGATATATACATCCAGAACGTGACCAGGGACGGACAGGCGTGGACAAATAACTGGATAGAGCACTCGTTCTTCGAGAATGGGGGCGTGTTGGAAATTACAACGGGCCCAAGTGAGAGTGCTTGGGGAACGGCAGCGCAGGATCTGCCTCCTAGTTTGGCGTCTTACAAATTCTAAGTGTGCCTAACTGGGTTGCGCCATGTATATAGTAGTTGAGAGAAGAATGCAAGACATCGGTCTGTGGATTTAATTGTTCATATCTCATTATCATTGATAATTAACATTAAAACTATGTATGTAGACAACTTAATGAACTGGTAATTCTGATGTAACCGCCTTCCAAGCCCAACCATTATGCGCCTTCGAAACTCGTAACCCTATGTTCGTACCCTATGTTCGTACCCTATGTTCGTATGTATCGTTTCTCGTAGATGCAGACTGCGGACAAATAATCGATCGAAATCAGTTTGCTGCCCATGCCACAAATATGACGCCCTCGAATTGCCAGGCCAGTTTCTTGCCGTTCTTCTCTGCTGCTGCCTTTTTGAAAATCCCCTCCAGTTGCGATTCGATGATCTCCCAATGGCGGTTGGCTGTTCCAGAGTTGATGTAGACAACCGCTGCGATGTGAAGGTCTTTTGCTTCTCCATTCTTGTCGTGCGATTCGCCGTCGCGGCTCACATTAGATGGGTATGTGACCAGGTTCAAGCCATGGCAGTTACCAGCAAGCGTCTGGAAAAGATATGAATACGCTTCGTCCTGCGCGGCGACTGTCAGGGTCGAGTTGTCGCCACCGACACCATGATTCGCTTGACTTTGATGGATACACGGAAGGAAAGCTTGGAGGTTGTTGTTGCATGAAGCCGCTTTCTTGGAGTCGATGTACTGCTCAATTGTAATCTCGGGCGACAATGGCGATTTGGTGGCATGCGCATTGCGAAAAACGGGCGGCGTATTCTCGAGAGAGCGTTTTGCTTCTTCTGGTACTTTCAGCTCTCTAATGGTAGCGTTCAGTGCTTTCTCGGAGAGTGGTAGTTGTTTTGCTCGCAGCTTAACATGTTTGACTGGCTTCTTTGAAATCAGGAGCGTTTGCGGTAGGACACCCATGGCGTGGAGTTGAAAGATGTCAAAGTGAGGGGGGAAAGAAAAAGGACGATGAAGAGGGTGCTTCAATGTTGAAAAGGAAAAGACCAAGTCGAAAGTGATCTGACGTCAAGGAAATAGGTGGCAAACAGGCTGCTCAACAAAAATGCGATTCTTTGAGGTACTTGCGTAGAGCGCCCCAACAAACAGCGCCCACCTGACAAATGAGGGGGAGGCTTATCTCTGTCAAACCACGAGCGTCATGGCAGGAGAAGAGTTTCTCGAGGGCTTGACAGACACAACGACTTGAGAAGATGTTTTGCAGGAGCGAAAAAATAAGAGTCGCGTGCTCACCACCGAATAAGATGAGTCGAGACAAACGAGGCAGGCAGCAGGGGTGGATGGTGGACGCCTTCCCTCCCAGGCAGCATGTCTCACCTCGACCTCTTCCACTTACAACACAGACGACAAGATATTACTATCCAATTGAATCGACATTCGCTCATTGCTGTATCCTTTACCTGAGCTTGAATCGATGGACATGGAGCTCGAGACCTCCCAGCAAACCGAGAAGGCACCAATCTCACAGGAAATGCAAATGGCAATCGATAAAGCAATAGCAGAGTGCGAGGCCTTCCTCGAGGAGCCCTTCAACGTGCCAATCGAAATGTACATCTGTGCCCGCCCCCCGACAGTTATCCTGCCAGCAGACAACGGCATAATTGCGCCCATGGAGACCATCATATCTGAACTCCTCCTTCCACTACGGGAGGGAATCAGTCAACTTCTTTACTCAGCTCTCGGAACCACTGTGCTGACTGCGAGGTTCGGCTGGGCTGTTATATGCAATGCCTTTATCATGCCGACAATCTTCATCAACGTACCACCAAAGACCGTGGCGGACTGGGCGGAATTGGAAAGTGGAATCCGAGGGATGATGGGAAAGGCTACAGCGAAGGAGGGGCTTGCCATCAATGTGCAATTTCAAATAATCTATCCATTTTGAATCTGATGCTCGTGGCTTCTAATTCATACGGTGCAATTTATCCTTTTGCTTTTGGCGGAGATGAAACAGTGATACCCATCTGTACTGAGCAGATATTTATTCATTTTTAATGAAACTTTCTATTTACATTCATTATACTCACCTGGGAATCAATATCTTGGTAGCAAACCACTACCTAGGCGCCTTCCAGTATACTATGTACCGAGATATGTAGAAGATAATAAGTATTTAGAGCACTCCAGTATACATTATTATAATAAGCATCCTAGATACCTTCCAGGATACTATATATAGAAGACAATAAGTACCCAGAGGACTTCAGCATGCGCTATCCAGCCCAAAAGGATCTAATTGAGGAGTGCCTGGCTGGTGCCTGAGGCTCGTGTCTCATTTACCGTGTGTGTACTTAGATAGACAGGCATTCACAGACCTAGTTCTCAATATCAGGGGATTTTCTACAGATAGCTTCCTATTAACCCTTTTCACCTAACGGTTAGTTTTATTGCACGGATACACCAATGAAACTGGCTGAAAGACAAACTGTCACAGAGTGGTCAAAAACCAAGATGGGCCAGAAGTAGATGGGGGTGACGGACTGGTGCCTGGGGCTTGCAAATGGCTGCCTGTTTATCACACGTCATTGACCTCTCTTCTCTCCATCTCTCTTTCTTATACCACAGATACGAACACAATAACTTACTCGTTGCTATCCAAAATGCCGCGATTCTCTAGTTAGTATTTCTCTCATCTAACCATTATGTACTGAACAGGAGCCAGACCAGTGAGGAAACAAATTTACAGTCAAAGCTATCTCTTGAAGCTAATGCAATACAGTGCACCATATGCCGCCAGATGGGGCACATTGCTATGGAGTGTCTTCATCGGAGGAACAATCTGGTAATATTAATCGGGCCTTTCTTTTGTTTCTTTAACCTCTTCTTTGGTTTCTGACAATTTAACAGGGTGAAGTCAGCGAGGCGCTCTATCATGTTGAACAATAGGCGTTAATGATTATTACTTTGGGCTCGTGTAGGGATTTGTGGACGATGTAAGCCATCTTTCCATACCTGTTGAGGCCAGTAACTGACAGCTTTTCCATGCCAGACCGACAAGAGAGTAAGTACATTCGTTTATTCAGAAGTGCCTACTAACAGATGACAATTTAGTTTTGGGAAAACCGTCTTCAGGCGAGCACGCCTCATAGACCTCATTGTGTAGCTAGCATTTATTGACGTGCACTTAGGCTTGTCAGGAGGAACTTTTGGTATTGATGATCTAAACCCACCATGCTTTCAAGATTCTAATGCTAACTCGAAATCTTTCTGGCAGATGCTTACTCGGCAAAAGGAGGTTAGTGCTATATTTTCCATGATCGGATATATAACTTACTATGGATATAATCTTCATAGGCCGTGGAGGCTAAGATTTCGGTAAGGAGCTCTTCCAGATAACTATCTTGGCCGGCAGTGGCTAATGGTCATCTCAAGCTTGAGAAGTGGAGGATGGAGGTACGATCTCTTACATTATGCGTTGCGGAAGATGATAAAGAGTGACTACTGAAAGATTTATAACTAGCGCACAGAAAGAAAGCTCGCTGTAAGTACATGAGATGATTCATATTGTGGTGATGTACATGCTGACTATTGACTAGGAATTCGACGCTGCTGCCTCTATCAAGCAAGAAGCCGTCAAATCTGGTACTTCGTTTTTGGATTTGATCCATCCCAAGCCGAGTGTGTGATGGCAACCCAGTGCATCGAATAATAACCGTTAGAAGAGACATGCTGCCGTGTGGAGTTTTACAGATCTGCGAATAGTTTTCATGTTGGAGTTGGAGAGGAATTAGTTCAGGATACAAGCGAGGACTTCTCTGGGGTCTCACAAATTGTGGATGGCGTCCTCTTTACTCTATTATCTTTATGCTTAGGTTTCTCCTACGCATACCAATCCAATCGGTTGGGAGGCAAGCTGTCACAGGGAGAGGGGGAGGGGTCAAAAACACAAGCCCCGAAAGAAGGTGGATAATATTCCGTAAACTCAAGCTATTGATATGTAGCGAGTCACTGCAAAAGAGAAAGCTAGTTTAATGACAACATTGGTAATTCCCGTTTCGAAATTTGAGGATTGCAATAAACAATGGGCCCTGCATATAAGGCATCGTCATGAGCTAGCTGCCAAAATCACTTTCAGTTTTTTTCCATATTTATGCATGTCAGGCTTCCACAAATCGAAACGAGGGTCTGAGGAAGCGATTTCGTGGTTCCAGCGCATTACATGCTTGTAGAATTCTCCAACTACCCAGCGCCGCCGGCCCCCTGGCAATCTCACCAGCTCTTCAAGAAACATATCTCGCCACCTCATATGCATGCTAGTTGACGTAAAAAATGTGGGATCTCTCTGGACCCATTCTGCCCCGGTATCAGATTTTTTTGTTTGATATTCTAGTCCAAGATAAACCTGTCGCTGAACGTCCCAAAGGCAGAGACCGAGATAATCTGGAAACCAAAAGCCCTTTTTATCAAATTCGAATTTGCTCTGACGACTGTAGGACTCCCACCTTGTCCAAAAAAACCTCCTATACGTAGAGTTGAATTCGGAAACAAAGTCAATATGTCGACGCCCTTGTTTTGGGGTTTCAAATTTCCAGTACGACGTCTGCTGGAGAATAAGTGGGAACCTGGATGAAGCTTTTTTAATATTCAACTTCCGCTCCTGGCTTGATAGGTCACTGAAGAATTTAAAAGGTGACCGGCCTAGAAATTCATAAAGCGCTGCCGATATGCAATTTATCTCTTCAACTTCATTCGAATTGAAGTAATTTTTCATTTTTGGTCCAATTGTTGGGATTGACTGTATTAAGTCGGCGTATTGTCGAAAGGTAGGGTCGTCTGTAAGTTCATTGTGAATTGCTCGAACATTCCAATAAATAAATAGCTTCCAGAGTGCCCGTTCAATGCGAAACCTCTCAACCCATGATGGAGGCCACCAAGCAACAGGTTCAAAAAAAACGCCAGGCCGAGAGCTTTTATAATATGGAGCAGGTTTGCTCTTGAAGAAAATCAGCTCATGGACATTTTGGAGAAGAGTAACGAAACAGATGTGAAAGAGATGTTCAATGCGATAAGCCGTTAGTAGTAGATAACGAGGTCCTGGGGTGCGAGCAGCGAATGCATATGATGGCAACGCAGTGGACAGTACATCTTCAGGAAGAGAATTCAGTTTAGCACCGAACGCGTTGAAGTTTAGATTCGATGATGGGCCCAATAATGGATGCAACGATGGACGCAAAGGTTGGGTATCGGGACCAGCTTGGTTGCTAAGAGAGCCCATAATACCAATCATGCGAGCCAAATGCTTGAAATGTGGTATTGAGCGATTAATAACTTCATCCAAGATAGGCGCAGCATCAAACTCAAACGCTTCATTAACTCGTGCAGATGCACATACAAATTTGTAAAGTGACGGCAAGTCCGGCGTGTCCCGAAGAATAATAAGTAGGACTTCAAGGGGAAGACGAGAAAACGCGCCGGCCATCTTGGAGAGAACGAGATATCTCGAGAAGTAGGCAGATCAAGTGCTTTTTGCAGAACCAAGCGTCGTAGTTTCTTGTAGAGAGGTTCCAATCGTAGCTATCACAGCACGAGCTTTCCAAACGAACAGCGGTTATATCAGTTCCATGCGTACCCGTTTAGAAGCAGGAATATTGAGTATGAATGTTGCATAGTGACAGGTCAAGATAAAAATTATTTCGAGGCAGTTGGTGATTTGAGGAGAAAATTTCACACGCAATGCTTATATCTGGTTCTGGTTCTGCCTAGAAAGAGTAAGCCTCACGTCACCATGTTGTTCGGTTAGCCACCAACGACAGAAAATGGACTTTCGCTCGTTGTTAATGATCATATTTCCTTTGGAAAACTTTGGCAACTCCAGAGAAGTGATTGATATGCAAGTCTTCGGTAGGGCAATAGCTTGGTGAGTCTGCTCATTCCCGAAGAGCTTACCCAGCAGCCCATGACGATAGAATATCTTAACAAGAAAAGTACTGAAACCTGGCATGTCTCATGGCTGAACTTTCCAGCGCGACTCCTACTTAGAATTCCCATGTCGAGTTGATGGAAGCCCTAAGTGTCCTTACTAGGAAAGGCCTCGGAGGGGTTCGGCGCCGAATGCTCCTTCCGCGCCGAGCAAGCCCCCACTCATTTGACATTGCTTAGCATCGCAAGGACTCCCTCCGAAGAATCCCTGATGCAAGAAGGTACACATCGCCAAATCCGCGTCATTCTGTAATTAATTGCGAGAAACCCTTGATTCTAGCTGCAGATTTCTTAGCTCCAATCATTGTGGGTAACGCTCCAGCCACCGTCAGCTCATCGCCGAGGTTGACCACCGATGGCTGAAAACCAGCCCTCCAAGCCAGCAAATGCTCATTCCTGTGTTCGGTGCTTCAAGCGAAAAGTCAAATGCGATCAGCAAAGGCCTTGTCGTGCTTGCATTAAAGGAAATGTCGAATGTGTGCCGCGAGTCCCAAAACCGCCACGGCGTCGAAAGGAGCGTCCTCATGAGGATGCCCTGATTAAACGTATAGAGCATTACGAAGCGCTGCTTCGGCGATCAGGTGTTGGATTTGAATCACAAGATGTGCCGGATGTGGTACAGAACGGTATAACTGAATCTGCCCCTGGCGAGTCCTCACAGCTGCCAACCCCCGGGCCATCAACTAGTGGAGTCGAAAGGCAGTTCACCAAATCGCAAGTGGTCTACAAACACGGTCAATCAAAATATGTGGATAAGTGCGCTATTTATACCCTGCATATTATTCCTCTCTAACAAATGTGCAGCAATATATGGACAAGTGCGATTGAAGAGGTAAGCACAGGCTCTCGAGTTGCATCCGATGAGGGAGTTGGTATTGACAAATAATATAGATTCCAGGTGCAGGCAGCACTTTAGGAAATTCTTCTTCTTCAGAAGATGATGACGACCCAGAGGATGTGGAGGACAATACGGATTTCGTACTTGGGCTCACTCCCTTGCCAAACAGGGTCAAACATTTCCACCCCTCGTTTGAGCATAGATCAGAACTCTGGCAGGCGTTCGTGGAGAATGTCAACTCTTTGCTCAAGATCGTCCATGAACCGATTCTTGCACCAGAAATTAAGAAAGAAAATATTCAACTTGAGAACATGCCTAGAAATTTAGAAGCCCTCATGTTCTCTATCTACAGCGTTGCAGTGATGTCTATGACGGATGATGCTTGTGTAGAGAGGTTCAATGAGTCGCGAAAGGTACTTCTCACACGATATAGGCTAGCCACCAAAGCTGCATTGACCCGGGCAAAGTTTCTAAGCACAAGAGATATCGTCGTTCTACAGGCATTTTTTTCTTCACCTCATTTCGATGCGTAGCGTTTACGGTCCTCACACTACTTGGACTTTGATGGGTATTGTTGGGCGTCTTGCAGAAGGTATGGGTATGCAGTGCGATGGCACTTACCTGGGACTACCACCTTTTGAGACAGAAATGCGACGACGATTGTGGTGGCAATTCAAAATGCTTGATGCTAAGTTTGCGGAACTGGCTGGACATGCCAGAATGAAGAATATCAACCCAGACCCGCAACTGACTCATATGCCTTCTAATGTCAATGATGATCAGCTTTATTCAGGGATGCTGTCATTTCCAATTGAATCAGAAGGCTTCACTGATATGTGTTTCTGCAGTCTCATGAGTGAGTTTATTTACTTCTGGACTACACACGCCGCTAGGATGAGTGTTCGACATGGGAAGGACGCCTCGCTGTGGGATAATTACGGGTCAAAAAGCGACATCTCCGAGAATGATCAAGCCATTGATGAACTAGAACAGATTCTTCAGAAAAAGTATGTTCACCATTGCGATCCCACGCGACCTGCTCAGTTGATCACTCTGATTATGGCGCGCACTGCCACAAACCATATGCATTTTATTGTCCATCATCCGCGTCGTTGGGGTAGAGACGAAGACATACCAGATTCCGAACGCCAATATGTCTGGAATCTGGCCACAAAGCAGCTTGAGACTGAGATCACGGTAAGATCAAATCATCAATTCGACCGTTTTGCTTGGTACCTTTCGTCGTTCTTTCCTTGGGCGCAAGCTATCCATATTCTGGACTGTCTTCGATCAAACCCACTTTCACCCGACGCAGGAAAAGCATGGCGGCTGGTTGGGGAGCTTTTCAATCATTGTCCGGATTTGATATCGAACAAGAAGCTTATTTATGCCGCACTGGGGAGCTTGTGTCTTAAAGCGTGGAATGCTCGCACAGTTGCATTGATGCAGCAAGGCAAGTCTATAGGAAGAACTCCAAGTTATATTGCAGCGCTGCGTTCTCAACAAGAAAGTGCGAATATTCGCCGGAAGGACCGGGAAGGTGACCAGCGCCGACGGAGCACCGTTTCGCAGTCTAGAGTGACTAGTTCTGGACATATGCCATCTGATAGCACCTGGGAGCCAAACACCACATTGACATCAATGGATCAGATATCTCCAGAAACACCAAGCAACGCATCCAGAGAGGACCAATATACAGTATCTACAGGCAATGTTAACGACGAAATATCAACCCTAGCAGCCTCTATAAACAACCCCATCGCTTTTGCTACTGATATACCACTCGAACAACAAGATAATTATATAAACGACCTCAATGCTGGCCCGATTGACTGGGAACAATGGGACGCATTCCTTCAAGATTGGAACGGGTCATTCCCGGGATCTTGAAATTCATGTAGCAGAGAACTAAATATGTACAAATATATGAAGCATCACCTCTCTCCAAATATCACTCTCCTGATCTAGGATAAGATAGTTGACAGACCATGCCAACCACAATAAAACTTATTCCGGCGATGAAAGAAAGTTTCACCCAGCAGTGCATGTCATCATTTATCATCTCTCATATTTTCCAATCCATTCGTTCACGGAGCAAACATCAACACACTAGACCGCTTCTCCTTCTTTTTGTTATAACACCATACCCCAATGGATACCACCGAAAGCAACCTATCAACAGCGTCAGAAATGTCTACAGCAACAAAACATTCAGACTAGTATAACAAGACTCTTACCCATCGACAATACTCAAAACCAGGACAGCAATCCAAACATGATCCCAATCGTGTTCATGTTCATGGCCATTAGATCGTTTCTTATTGCAATACTGATGCCATTGATGGTGGCACTGTCTATCATATCCATCCGGAAAGGAGTACATTGCTGCCAACAGGCCCACCGTCACCATGGAGAAAACGAAGATGAAGATGTCTGATCCGATGTGAATCCATATTTTGTACAGGCTCTTGGCGATGAAGGACGTCGTGCATATGTATATGGCCACTAGGATGGTTGCGATAGCCTGTATAAATTAAAACGTTATTGAGATCTTGTAATAGATCATAGATCAAGATCGAGGAGCTGTCTTACAGTGAATACGGCCAAGGCAAAAGCAGTGGATGCCTCGTGAGCAAGCTTATATATGGAGAGGCCAAGGATAATAATGGCAATGACAGATTGTATGCCATGAATTATGACTTGATGAGGCTTCATGTTGATGGCATGAAGTTGAAAGACAGTGCAAATTGCAAATTCTCTTGTGAATAAATGTGCACATATAATCGACGAATTCCTTCGTTATATACCTACCCAACTTAGCCCTAGAGGTATTTATGAATTGTCTCATTTATCTATGCGTCTAAGCTGCGCCTAAGAAATATGTATACACCTACGTATCATCTATACACAACTTTGCAACGATATGAGTTGTACCTAAGCAAAATTCGCCGACAACATTCTGCAATTTGTGAATGCATCCATCCAGCATCCACTTTTGTGGCTTTGCCGGATGCACTATTGCTAGTATGGAGGAGATGGATGTTGGCCAACCGACCTATGAGTGCGAAGAGGGGGACTTTTTCAGCTTTATGGTGTATGACCATAGCCTCTTCTAGAGTCATGACTAGGTGGAAAATAAATTAAACAAAAGTAAATTTAGAAGAGACTATAGATAATGCGAACGATGCTTGTTCTTAGTACTCCGTACGGAGTACAAGCTTTTTAGTGCGTTGGGCCGTCTATCCGACTGCCATTGAGGCTTAGCACTGTTAGCCATTTGAGCTTGACCAATAGTTTGTCTCGGTCTATTGTTTTCATTCGCTGATTTAGTTTATCGGTGTAAGCGTGGAGTTAGGCTATCGTAGGGAGTGGATAATCCGCCCGCAAGAAAAGGCTTTATCACTCTTTCGGGCAAGGAAGTGGATTTTAGCCCTAACATGTATACGTACGCTACACAGCTCGCAGGCATTAGACTAGGTACCCGGATTTTGCGTCTCTAAGTATTGAATTGGGCGAGAGGTAACCGTACATCTAAGAAAAGAAATAGCTACCCACTACACTTGCCTAATTCCAGCCCTAACGACAGGGATTGAGTGCTACGTTGTCGCGCATTAGAGCACTAGACGCCGACAGTGGCTATGTAAACTGGGTCGAGTCTTACTTTGAAAAATCAAGGGAGCTTCTACGGCCTGGACGAAGATTATACAAACCCACTATACTTTTGCGCATATTTCTCGACTTCTTTGTTGTAGCCTAGAAAGATTGTCTAGGACTAGTTTAAATTGCTTGTTCAAAGGGTTTTCATAAAATCAAATCGAATGCGTCTCAAGGAATAAACCACAGCTATCAGGTGCTGTACAGTACAATATTATTATCTCTTTTCTCTCCGAGATCTCCTATCGGTTCATGTCAATCACAAGCTTCCCATCACTAAATCCATTGTGATATTCTTCAACCAAGGCATTGATCTGTAAGAACGGGAAGTTTTGACGGCTGCTGAAATACCACATACTGCACAAAATGAAAGCATTTGTAAGGAAATTACTCGCAGCTGGAAAATAGCATGTCACGAAATAACAGTCCGACGACAATACCGCGAGGAAACAAAAGCAAAGGATTTCTCATCATCGTCAATCAGTGTTCAGGCATGACCCATGATCAGACAAACCCACGGTACTTGAGACATCTGGCCTCCATTTTGTCCCTTCTACAATTTTGCATACGTTTTGACGACCCTTGCGAGGAATACAGATACCTTGGTCTTCTCGCATTTCGATATCTTGTTCCACTTTCGCGACGAAGACGTGAAGGAGAATTTGTGCTAGACGGCGATGGACGGATTTGCCGGTTGGCCTACCTGTCTGGACTCGGTGAACCTTCCACAAATACTCGACACGTTCAGGCACTAATGTGATGGGTCGAGTCAACTGCATTGCGCAGATGAACACCAGTACTTTCAGCATGTTGAGTAAGCTCGAATTGATCCGTTAGCTCGCGGTCCTCCCCTCGCCAGCCCTCATGATCGTCCTTCACTCTACGAACAAAGAGGATATCCAGCGCGAGAGCCACGGCACTAATCGCAACACCAAAGTAAAGTGCCGCTCTATAGCCCATGATACTGCTCCCCGATCGCTGTGCAATCTGAGCCTCAACCGTAGACGCAAACCCCAACCCCAAACTGTTCCCATATAAATTAAGTGTGCCGATGATCGAGGCGGCGATTCCTTGCTGGTTTCGGCGAACAGAGTTGCTAGCAATAATCTGTCCGGCAGTGTATACCAGATCAGGACAGAACGAGAGCAGCACCACAGACGGAAAGATTTGAGCCCAATAAGATTGATGTAGCGGCACGGTTGCCATCAGCGCATTCGAAACGAGTATTGTGATGGTACCGATTGCCAAAATCCACTGCGCTGCTACACGGGGGATCATCCAGGCTGCAAGATAGGTGGCACCTACTGCGCAGACAAGAAATGGAGTCCAGCCAACAGCAAACTTTAGAGGGGGCCAATTCCAAACGGTTTGTAACCAAAGAACTTGGTACCAAATTAGAGTGCCCACGGCCATGTAATTCAACAGGACGACTATAAGGAGAATGCCGAGTGACGGGGCCTTGAATATGTCGAGAGGCAACATGGGGAAAGCAGTGAACTTCTTTTCCCAGATGATAAAAGCTCCGAATAGAGCCAGAGACACAAATAGGAGAGCGATCACATAGGGGGCCGACCAACCAACGCTGGGAACTTGACTAAAAAACAAGTTAAACTGTGCATATGCCTGTATCCATATTTGTATTTAACTTACTTCCAAACGAAGTTGAAGATGATCAATGAACCCGTCCCCAGCGTCGATCCAATATAGTCGATTTTTCCATTCCGATCAACAGGTTTCTCAGTTGGACTCAAGATCCCAAGAGCAAGATTGACAGCGAAACCCATGCCGGCTCTAGAAGAGTAAGAGTTGTCAGTTATCCCAAGCTCTCACAACGCTTGGCCAGCCCTTTGAGCTTACAGGAACACGAAGAACCACTTATATTCCGTCTTCTCCAAAAAAGCACCAAGGAACAATGCCCCGAGATATCCTCCTATGGGCGCCGAGGCCCCAAAAAAGCCCAAACTGAGATTGCGTACTCGGCCTGGGGGAATGGTACCCGAAATCATTGCTGCCGCATTGGGCATAATAAAGGCACCTCCCAGGCCGGACAGTGCCCTCAATGTGAGAAAGGCATAAATGTTAGTGCAGAAGCCGCAAGCCAGCGTGCAGGTAGACAACCATGCGCCGCCAACAAGCACTAGCAATCTATAACCATAGACATCGCCTAGTCGACCGCTTGGGAGGACAAATGTCCCCTGAGTCAGTCTATTCCATGTAAGATTAAATTTCGCTTGCAATAGGCATGGGAATCACTAACGCGTAACTGGCGGCCACCCATGAGCCATATGTCGCCTTTGCTCCCATCGCATTAATCAGAGTGCTTCCGCCGGCAATTCCGGCAAAGTTCACAGCCATCTATATTGTTCGTTATCGGTAAATAGGTCTGGACGTTGATTGACTTTACCTGAACAATATTCGCCATAACAAGCAATGCAATAATCGAAAATTTACGCGTTTGGTTGACTCGGACCACCGTTGCTGCCTCAAAGACATGCTGTGAAGGAGCTGGCCCCAGTGGCCGTCCAAGGGAGGTACCTAATACTTCCTGATTTCGTTGAAGATCTAGTGGCAGTGAAACACTCGTCTCTTCTTCCCTCTGGAAGACGACTACTGGCCGTTGAGGCTCGAGGGTCAGAGTATAAGCCTGCGACATGTTGTGTCACTTTCGACTGAGAAGAAAGAGGATGGCTTGTGGAATGGTCAATGAAAGAATTGGGTCTTCGTGGAGTGAGGGAGTGAGGCTCAGGACCCGTTTTACCCCTCAGTCTGTGTGAGTCAGCGGCTCAACCGTCGAATGAAGGTGCGAGTCAAAGCCAAGGATTATGCGCATGACTAGTGCTGTTAGAGTGTTTTGTCGATATAGATAAATACACCAAAATTACTATACAAATCTAAGTAGATCAAAATATTAAACATACAAATAATAACTGCCAATCCATTTGATAATCTAGATGCCTCATTTGGCATTCTTGACGCTATTCCCAATCCTCACCCGCCCACTCATCCTCTAGATATGCATTGCAGCCACTGATACCACATATAAGGCTCGCACCAACGATCCATTCCAGGAAGTTGAGAACGAGGACTGCCACAACAGGTGCAATCCATAAGAGACTCAAAGACTGTAATGCAAAATTCGAAAAGAAATGAATCCTCTTTCTTGGTTCGGCCGGCACGTTTTGCTCTAACGTATCGTGGATGACTTTCGAGGCCATTGATCGTTCCGAGGGTATCCGATTATGTGAGACAATGATTAGCCAAAGGAGCCTGTCACAGATGACTTTTAATTTGATTCAATTTTGATATGGACATAGTCACAATCAAATAATTAAAAATAAACACTGTGTACACCCTTGAATAAAGCATGAAATAAAAGATTAATTTGAGCCGCATTTTGGAAAAACTAAACCTGGTCTGTATATGCAGACATTAAAAAGATCTTCAATTAGTTTAGTTAGGGGAGTACGAGCAACATCCATAAACAATGATAACCAGTCAGGGAATGCCACATCAGGGCAGCGAGGCTCGGTTTGATTATCAGATTCAGGGATAAAAACATGAGATTTGGAATTCATCCATAGCCTGCCGGTATTGAAAACGGAGGCTCGACCAATGGCGCCAGCAGCTGACGGGATATCACGTTTACACATGCTACTGTTTCAATCTAAATCCTGCATGAATCAAACTGCTAACCATGTCAATCTTTCCGAGACCTAGCATGGTTAATGGCTAGCTGATAGTAAGACCAAGAACTCAACCAAAAGACTATAAGAGGCGTTATATTGACGCCCATCATGCCAGGGTTAATACGAGACGGTGATCATGGAAGCTAATTACGGATTGGCTCTCGATACACGCATATGAAATGCGGATGGCTTAACGAGGCTGCCGATTGACAGATTCCACCAATAACTGTGAACAAAAAGGGACTCGGATTCGCATGTTCGCATGAGATGGCGTACCGAGGTGGCCGGCTGGATTGGTTGTAAACCCAACCCCTGTCTGGCTGCTAAAGCGTCTATCCCCATGTATCGATCTTTTCTCCGAATGTTGTTGGCTGGCAACTCCTACGCAGGATGGCACTTTTTTCGCCATTGCGGGCGATAGTGCCGATCAACCCGTTTCAACGCATCCCTCCGTTTTACGATTAATATGATAAGATTGCTTTACTTGCTCTTCTCGATGGACGGCGGGGTATATTTTCCCCTTTACCGTTAAAGCATGATAGATTGGAAGGTAGAAGATAGGGTTCTTTTGAAGAACTTTGAATAAACGTGCAAACCCTTGTAATAGGAACCCCGATTTCAAGAAACCAAAAATTTAATCCTCTATTCGCGTTCTAGATATTATATCTGCATCTAGTGTCTTAACGTGCGTAATAATACGTATTGTCCACCGTGGTACCTCTCATAAAGTCGGGCTCCGCTCCTCTCACATAAATGTCTTGATACAAAGTATCTTGTGTCGTGGGTGGATTATCCATCTTTTGTGCAGCCTCCGACTCTTCATTGACAAAGCTTCTAATGTCTTTCTCCATAGCCTTCAATTCATCTTCCGTGTTAACCTTCAATTCGAGCAGTCGCTCTTTCAGCACGGCAAGGGGGTCCTGTTTTCTTGCTTCCTTTAGCTCCTCGCGTGTTCGGTATGCCACTCCAGGATCGGACATGCTGTGTCCGGAGTATCTGTACGTGACGTATTCGTATAATATCGGTCCTTCGTGGGAACCTTCTTCTCCCGTAATCAGTCGACGGGCATACTTAACTGCGGTCATGACGGCGAGAACATCCATGCCATTGATGCGGATGCCGGGGAAATAATGTCCTCGTTTGTAATAGTCAGTCATAGCAGACGCCCTTTCAGCAGATGTTCCCATTCCGTATTGATTATCTGGTTGTTCGATTCAGCATTTCATTCTCTAGTGAAGTGGAGGGGGGGAAAGCATACTCTCACAACCGTATAGTACGGGTAACTCCCACAATTTAGCCATGTTGAATGCCTCATGCACTTGTCCCTGATTCGCGGCACCGTCCCCATACAGGTCCACTGTCATGTTTTTCTGTCCAGAATATTGCTGAGCAAGCGAGATTCCAGTGCCCACGGGAACATGTGCGCCGACAATCCCATTACCACCATAAAACCCCTTGGTAAACATGTGTATCGAGCCTCCTTTGCCGTATGATATTCCCTGCTGTTTGCCGAGTAATTCGCCAATTATTGACCGGATACTTCCACCACGCATATATGTGAAACCGTGGCTGCGGTAGGCTGTGATCAAAGGATCGGACTTGGTGATGGCATGCTCAATTCCAACGGCAACAGCTTCTTGGCCTGTAGAGAGGTGACAGAAGCCCCGAATCTTTTGCTCTTTGTAAAGCGCGTCTGCTAGTAATTCCAGTCGTCTAGAGCGTTTCGATTAGCCCCGCATTAAAATAGAAATAGAAACAGATAGAAAAGAGATGCTATGTACCGAATCATAGTCATGTCTTTGTATAATTGCCGCAGTTCATTTTTTGAGATTTCCAAACTATACGGGGGCGGATCTATGTTGTAGGTGTCAAACGAGTCCTTGGGAATGCTGACGGTGAACGGTGCATCATCGTCACCCTATAGAGAGAAATATCAGCTTCTGGGAATGCAAAATTGGCTCGAATAAGGGACATACCGGGGGCCGAGAGCCGCCTCCTGCAGCTCTGGCGAGGAGAGTTCGGCGCTGGGGAAAGAGCGTCCACATTGAACGCATGGGGAGATTGGCGCCATTTTGGCGCATCATGCGAGACAACATTGTGGATGATGAGATGCGTATCTGTCAATGCTCCTTGACAAGTGTTAGTTTCGAGAGCTTCAGACGTTGTTTTTGAATTTTGAAGAATGTTATGTCGTCATGCTGAGGTTATGCTGAAGAGTGATTGTGATTGGTCAATGTATGAGTCTCCGAATCAAAGCAGTCAACACGCCACAGCGCTGCATCCTTCTGTATACGCGAGTTGCTCCGTTTCATCGTTCACGCTGCTTTATGAAATGCATTGGTTCATATCTCAATTCGTTCCTGGTCATATTTGGATGGTACCTTCTAGCTTAATTCATAGTACATAGACCAGAATCCAAATGACGTCACTTCTGAAGATAGTTGGCCTTTCGCTGAAGGAAGACGAGTATGTTTCGCCCAAAGACAATGAATCGGTGTATAATTAGGCAGTAGTTTGGATTCTTTATCCGTGTTTTTGTTATCTTCTCATTTTTTTTTGTTATTGCCCACAGATGCTTGCTGAGAACGATTCCTGAGGCAGGATTCAGGCATCCGCTCGGCGGCGGAAAATCGTCATTCCCGTCCGACGCGCTTTATGACTCAAGCTTCATCTTCAACAATTTCGACCAGGCAACTTAACTGATACAACAACTGTTTTGTTGCATAGTTGTATTGGCTGGGCACAATATTCGCTGTAATCAAGTACAGGATGAACAGAGCAAACGAGGACATTTTTATTGATTAATACTGCAAGACGGCGGTGACTGTTTATCCGGTCTCCCCTGTGAATTACGAAGGAGATGCTAGACAAATAGTTCTGGATTAGACCATGCCGCGCAGCGCATTATCACGGAGAGGCAGAAGCCGGCCTGAAAATAGCAAGAAAAAAGGGAATGCGAGCAATGAAGAAGAAATTCCGGAAGCGTACCGAGAATTGCTCGCAGAAGCAGATGCGCGCGCTGCGAAAGAACCACAACCTGACAGGCCTGTGAAGCGTCGAAAAGTCGGTGAAAGGGCATCCGCTGTGCAAAATGTAAAGTCAAATACTGAAGCACAAGCGGCTTCGGAGTCGGATGCTGTCATCGATTTGACACAAGGCCAAACTGTCTATGACATTGACGCCGAGGACAGCTCTGAAGATGAATCGGACATGGAATGGGAGGAAGTTATTATACAGCAACCACAAACCACAGTTCAAGACAATTTTGCCGGGACAGGCGATGAATCTTTACATATTACGCTCGAGGAGCCTTTCACCCAACGAAGGACGGTTGTGAGGAGACGTAAACCAGTTTCCGGCGCCGAGAAAAAACTTCGACTGGACATCCATAAGAATCATGTTCTCTGCTTGCTGGGACATGTGTATATACGCAATCTGTGGTGTAACGACGATGAAGCACAAAAGTTTTTGAAACAGATGCTTACCAAACAAACTATCGCTCTTTTGAACCCGAAGGAATCCATGCACCAGTTCTCTCGCTCAACTACATTCATTGACGGTCTTAAACAAGCGAGTGAGATATTCTCGCGAAGGTTTAGGGTCACAGCGCCTGGCCTGAGAAGGCCATATTGGGCCGAAAATGCCCAGGAGTGTAAAGATAGAGCCGCATCAATCATGCGTGATGGCGAGGCCGTTACATCGAGAGAAGATTTTCGCGACCTAGTGAAAACTCTTCAAGGTTCTCGAGATTTTGGTGCTCAGTTGTTTTGCGCTTTACTTCGCTCGGCAGCTGTAGAGGCGAGACTTGTATGCTCTCTGCAAGTGCTGCCTTTCTCTGGCGTTGCCAAGGGAGTGAGTCCCGAGAAACCCAAACGAGACTATATAGTCATATCCTCAGATGACAATATGAGCTCCAGTGATGACAAAGGTGTTGGTCATCTGAACAGTTCACCCGCCAAGGGACGAAGGCTAGGGCAACCTTCCTTTAAGACACCAGTGCAACCGTCGTCATCTTCAATGCGTTTCGGTACGTATTATCTTGTCAGAGGAAGTGATTAAAATTAACATGTATAGAACGTCCACGTAATTTTGCGAATTCTCATTATCCAGTATTCTGGGTTGAGGCCTTCAACGAAGCCGTCCAAAAATGGATTCCCGTGGATCCTTTGGTCACGAAATCCGTGGCGAAGCCATCTAAATTCGAGCCCCCTGCCAGCGATAGACACAACAGCATGTCATATGTGGTAGCCTTTGAAGAAGATGCCTCTGGACGAGATGTCACAAAACGATATGCCAAAGCTTACAATGCGAAGCTACGCAAAACGCGAGTCGAGACTACCAAGGACGGGGAGAAATGGTGGAGCGACGTGATGGCCTATTATGAGAAGCCATTTTTGGAAGATCGAGACCAGTTGGAGGTAAGCGAATTTACGGCGAAATCGGCGGCTGAGCCAATGCCGCGAAATATACAAGACTTCAAAGACCATCCTATATATGTGCTGGAAAGACATCTTCGGCGAAACGAAGTCATTCACCCCAAGAGAGGAACTGGTCAGGTCGAAGTAAAGAAGGGTTCCTTGGAACCTGTCTATCGTCGGGCCGATGTACATCTAGTAAGAAGTGCTGACGGCTGGTATCGACTTGGCCGAGATGTCAAACTAGGCGAGCAGCCTCTCAAACGTGCTGCTGCTGCTGTGAACCAAAGAGATGATGCCGAAGAGCAAGGCATGCCCAGCGCGGAGACGCCACTATACGCATTTTACCAAACTGAGCTATACAAGCCACCGCCAGTGGTCAATGGAAAAGTGCCAAAGAATGTCTATGGTAATCTCGATGTTTATGTCCCCAGCATGATTCCACCCGGAGGATTTCATTTCAAACATCGCGAGGCATCCCAAGCAGCTCGAATTCTTGGTATCGACTACGCTGCTGCTGTGACGGGGTTTGAATTTAAAGGCCGTCATGGAACTGCGGTATTTAACGGTGTGATAGTGGCTCTCGAGAACCGCGAGGCACTAGAGGAGGTTATTAAATGCATTGAGGACGAGAGAATGCAAGAAGAACTTGACCGGAGAACGGAGGAAGCACTCCGTCTTTGGAAACTTTTCCTGTTGAAGTTACGAATTGCAGAAAAAGTAAAGAGTTATGCATTTGAAGGTGAACATTCCGCGGATGAGGATGAGGAACAACATGTCGATGATGATGTATCGCATGAAGAAGACTATGCGGAAGCAGGCGGGTTTATACCCGAGGACGACGATGTTGATATGCAATCTACTGTTAAAGACGTCGGTGATGATGATGACTTAGCAGTAAGTCAGGGCGGCGGCTTTGTCACAAACGAAGACTTGGTTGATACCCGAGCATCTTTACCTGAACAGCAATCCGTCGAGAAGCAGCAAAATAGGACCACAACACCCAACCTGCCATCAACCGGGAACTCGAGGAAGAATGCCCCACGCTACAAATTGATCGTTATACCCAAGTCTGCAAAACCCGATACCGCAGCTGGACCATCAGAAGATCAGCCGACAGAAAGCAGCGTTCCTCAACTCGATAGAAATGATGGCGTGTCCGAAGAAGTTGTCCAATCTGCCGGGCTATCGAAAGATGAGCCGATTCAGGTTGATTCATCGAGTGGTCATACATCGGCCGCTGCAAGCGTAGTGATCACATCATCGGGGCCAGCTGAAAATACATCGAGGGCCCCTTCGGTCGAGCCAGAGCAGAGTGATTCTGATTCTGATATAGAAAAAGAGAGCCTGTTGTCTCACGATCCTGAGGATGAAGATGCCGAGCCTGATTGGCTTATGTCTGATTAGTGTTGTTGCATATTGGATTTGGATTAATGTACAGATATCAGCTACGTATATTGTAAGATTTACGAGATAAAGATAGAAATGTTTCTAGTTGCTTCCATATGATTTTGAGGTTTTGAACCTGATTTTCCCTACAAAAAATTGCAATATACCCTAAAACGGCAAGGCGCGGCAGACGCGTACCAGACTCCCAGAGAAAGACGCGTCTCCTCGAATCGGATGGCCGCCGAGAACGTTGTAACGACACAACAATCCGTTCTATGCACACCTAGTCTGCTGTTGAGTGAAATGAGTCCAGATAACGATAATCGGAATCAACATCGTCAAAAACATACCGATACAAGAACTTTCCCGACCACGCCTGTTGATGGCGGAACCAAGTATGCTGCAGACGAAAGACGGGCAGCGACCACAACGAAGGCGGCTCGGAAAAACAAGATCTTCTCGTCAGTCCTGAAGAACCATGATACGCGCCGATTTCCGAGCTCTCCTGACTGGGAAAGTCAGATGACGCTGACACAACTTGTACCGACGGCAGAGGCGGGTGAAGACAGTGAAGATGAGAATGGATTGAAGGCTGAAACGAACCAGGCCGAGGTGATCGATCTGGTCGATGATGATGACGCAGAAGAAGGCGATGCTTCATACAGACCCTCGAATCGACGACGGCCGTTTCGCGAGCATTCGAATACCAGTTTTCGCTCCCCCAATAACATCCCAACGTTTACTTTTAAGAGGCGAAAGTCATCCGGTATTACTCCTAGCAGCTCGCTGAAATCAACCAAGTCGACGAAAGGCAAAACCGAGAAGAACCTCAAGTTCAAGGGCAAAAATGGAAATAAGACTCTTACACAGATGGACTTTGTTCGGCGTTATATACCTCTTCCCGAGTCGGATGACGATGACATGTTGTTGGAAGACGAAATATTGCCAGCTCCCAACGAGAACGACATTGAGACGGATGATAAGGATAAATATACAGATGATTTATTGACGCCGAGAAAAAGAAGGAAGTTGGATGACGATAATACTCCCGTACCACCCATGGTCAAGACCAAATCGTCCCCAGATCAAAAACCAGAAGAACATTTGCTGTCTCATATCACCCCTACACCGAAAACTCCGCAAAGAACTCGGAAATTCGAAATTCCTTCATCACAAACCCCCGAATCTCCTCATCTGAAGTTTTCTCCTTCGCCTAACTTACGAAAGATACACCCTCCCTCGCTAGGTGTCCAGTCTAATACAGCCAAGCAGAATCATGGTCAGGTGTCTGAAGATCAAAGTACAAAATCCAAGATAGTACGATTACGATACAAACCCACAGCCTTGGAGAATCCGGATATTTCGGACGATGAATTCCCAGCTTCTACCGCAGCGCCCAGCAGTCAATTTTTGGGACAAACCACCGAGATCAAACCTTTGTTATCTGAATCCGATGCGATGAACCCGAATTTTGGGCCACCAGAACCACCTCCCGTGCCACTAAAAGAACGAACTGTTATATATGATACCGACGCGGACACCGATTACGGGGATTTAGACGACGATTTACCGCAACCCTCTAATGAGACAAATATACCCATTTCTTTGAGTGACCAGACCGATAGTCTCAGTCGGCACCGCAACACTCAGGGCGCTTTTGATTCGGATGACCTTCCACCTATACCCAATTCCGGAACTGACCTCGAAATCAATGCAAACACACTCTCCGACTCTGCGTTGGCGTCAGAATCTTCTGTGTATTATCGAAGGCCCGCCCAATGCACCCAATATCCAAACGAACCTGTACCGATGATGAACACTCAAAAGATAGCGGAACTATTCCCTATAGAAGAAGAAGAAAGAGAAGAAGGAGCAAACGGATCCCGTTCATTCAGAGTCGAAACAACAATGTCATCTCCCGGGCAAACCGCAATTTCGTCGGACAATCAGCAGCGAGAGATACCTTGCTCACAGGGCGACGAAACTCCTACACAACGAGAAATCTATGTCGATAAGTCAATTCAGATGGTCCCCGAATCTTCACCCATCACAAGGCACGACGAAATCAGACCGGCAGCCAACACAATGGCACCGCCAGCACGAGAATCGATAGTGCTCGTGGAATCATCACAACTCGTCGATAGAATCAGTCGGCAAAGTGAGAGCATCAATGCGGGCGCATCTTTGAGGAGACTGTTTTCTACAGGTCAATTTCTCACGGACAGTGTTATGGAGAGCATCCCGGCTCCTCCGTGGGCGCTGAGCCAGGATAGCGTTGGAGAGCCATATCCTGATGATGATGATGGCAATTAAATATGAATGCAAATATAAATAGATAGTCGGATTTAGCGGTGTATGCAAATAATGATCAATATTAACGAGACAATTCCTTGGATGATCAAAAATCCCCTTCGTGTTATCAATATAAAAACAATATCGGTAAAGTATCCTTTCAACACAATAACTTCAAGTTGATGGCCTAAAATATATTCAACAAATTATTGTGGTAATTTCTGCCATCAACAACGAGAAGGAAGGTGATCAACATCAGAGGACGACTGAAAACGGGAAGCATGTGGGGGGCGTGCGGCCGCCGGCAGCCCGTAGCAGAGCACGGAGCCGAATGTCACCTCTCGAGACAACTTCCAGCACGCCATGGGACGACTTCCCTGAATCACCTCTCAGCTGTACAATCGACTATATTAACACTTCTTTAACCTTTTCTTTTTTCTTTCTGGCAACATGGATTTTGCCTACGATCACATCCAGGAGGAGATCCTAGCTTCCAACCAACCCGAGAAGCAAGAAGACGGCAGCAGCAACGCGCAGAACCTTGGCGCCGAATTCGAAGAGACCTTCCGCGCCTTCTCGAACAGTCCCTGGGGTGCAAAGATCGGCGGACTATGGAGTAATGTGCGCAAGCAAGGAGAGAGTTACTACGAAGGTGCCCGGCAGGAGTACGCCGCCGTGAGCGAGGAAGCCACCAAGGGCTTCTCCGATCTTCGCGACACCATTGTTGACAGGACAAAGGGGATATCACTTGGAGGCGCTATATCGGCGGTTACCTCTACTCAACAGGATGGGGAGGCTTCTGCATCATCGGCAGCAGCAGATGGCGAGGCTTCCAAAGACAAGGACGTCGAGGAGGGGGAAACCGAGGAGGGCGAGGGGTTCATTTCCCGATTCCGTGCCGAGGCTGCGAAGAGATTGAAGGAGATTGAGAAGGCGGAAGACGCAGCGGACGAGGCTCTGATCCGGTTCGGTACAAATGTTCGGAATTTCCTGCGAGATGCGGTCAGCATTGCTCCGCCGGATGAAGAGTCTGGTAAGGTGCTGTTCGAAAGCAAGGATTCGGAGGGAAAGCGTGTCTACCATGCCACCCGCCTCGAGGCCCAATTGCACGCTATTCACACGAACCTCGAAGGCTTGAAGAAGGATTCCGACAGTGAGCAGTGGGTCGCGTTTAAGAAAGATTTCAGCGTGGACAGCAAAACAGACGATATCGCCAAGGATTTAGAACAATATGTTGAGCTACGGAGGGCAATGGAGAAACTTGTTCCTGAAACGGTTAACTATACTGAATTTTGGTCGCGGTATTATTTCCTTCGTCTGGCTGTTGAGACTGAGGAGCAGAAGCGCAAGGAACTCCTAAAAGGTATATACCCTCTCTATGGCAGTTTTTCTTGATTTCACTCTCTAATTTATTTTACTTTACTTTAGGTGCCCACACCGCCGCCGACGAAGAGGAAGTCGGCTGGGACGAAGACTCCGACTCTGAATCCGAATCTCCCTCCACTCCTCAAGTGAAATCCAAGCAAAGCGCCGCATCATCCCAGAACCTCACCGTTACAGGCGACTCAAACAAATTAAGCGAACCTCGCAGATCCAACGACCAGAACTCACAGCCAGACAGCGAATCAAGCTACGATGTTGTCAGCGGTGCTACAAGCCAGACTCCGGCCAGTCCTCGCGAAAAGCTCGCTGCCAAGGCAGATGAGAGTGACGAGGAGGATTGGGAGTAGAGAGATGCCTTTTTTTGTGCACATTGTTTTCTTCTTGTGTATGTTTTCTTGTTTATGCTCCGAGCGGGAGTTATTAGGAGTTCGGTCTGTATCGTTCTGTTGCAGAACGTGCTTGGTTATGTTTTTTATTTCCCATTTATCAAGAATCACCCCCTTAGCCTAGCGTTGAAATTTATCTCTATAACGGGAGCAACCACTATTTACAAGAGGGACAACTACCTAAATAGTCCTTTGTCTCCTCGCAACAGCAGTCTGTCGCCATCCGGCTGTTCGGGCACTCATCAGTTGAGAAGTTTAGTCATTTCTGTGTTGCCTATGGGTTAGACGAACTACTTAGTTTCAGACATATCTCCCATCCCAGGACTTGTGCCGAGTCCTTCATCTGTAAGTGCTGTAGTCGGTCGTCTAGACAATGGCGACCCCTTGGCCAAAGGCACCTTTCTCCCCCCTGTCGACACTGTCGGCCTCGTCCTCTGTTTCGGGAGACCAGGAGATGGCAATGGAGTTTGTTCTCGAGACCGTGCTTGATACCGTTCATCCAAGGAACTAGGTGACAAAGGATCCGCGTTGGTGTCCCGGTAACTATATCGTGCCGGCGTGCCCGTAGGTGTCCAGTGCCCTTCATCGTTATATTGGTGGTGATATTGATAGTCTTCGCCGCGACGCTTCAGCGGCGATTCATCGTATGGATCCCAGCCGACTTTGCGGCGGGCTTCGGCGCGGACGCGTTGCCGGTGATGCTCGTCGCCTCCTGCGCCGGTGGTGGAGGATTCTTCCAGGAAAAAGTTGAGGAGTTCATCGGTTATAGATAGGTGGGATTGCTGTTGAAATTGCTGGAGTGAAGTGAGGCGAAGAAGCATCTCGAGCAGAGACAGAGAGGTGCGAATATTGTTGAAAAGTGGATTTGAAGCGGTGGCCGTGGACATGTCGTGGGATGACGAGAATGAGACTTGTTGAGATTGGGATTGTGATTCGTCGTTCAGATTTAGATTTGCAATGTGTGATGCAGGAGTGTCTTCTTCGTCCTCGGCATCAGTGTCTTCGTCTTCCTTTTCCTCTTCCTGGTATACTTCAAATGCCACCCACTCCGGATCTAGCCCTGGAGGAAGACGCCAAGCAGCGGGTATCTGGTGTTCTGATAAAGATTCGTAGCTGTTTTGTTTCTCTGTTCCACCTTCCTTGGGGTTCAATTGTGCATCGAGCTGAGATTGTAGTTCGTCATCTTCCTCTTCCGTCTCTTCGCCCGCTTCATGAAAACCCGTTTCGTCTCTTTCAATCATTCGACGCGGGGGAATAGCATTGATATCTCGCTTTAACAGGAGAACCGGATTGTTGGTTTCGCCTTCACTTCCGATATTAAGCATTTTGCCCGTGTCCGCATAAAATATCTTTGATATTTGATGAATAGGAATAATTTCTCGGATGCCGGCAGTTTTGACGCCTTCGTAGGACTCAGGCTGTGCTTCGCCTTCTTCAAAGGTGTGCACTCTATTGTCATCCAGGTCCTCTACTATCAGGATCTGGTAGGCGTATTCATCTGCCCTCGCAGTAGCAGGAAGACGAGAGCTGCCCAATGCGCCATCTGCCGGATTGACAAAAACATCCATAGGAACTCGTCTCAGTTTGACTCGCGCCTTGTGCATCACCTCTTTCCATGTAGTGTCCCGAACGTTCTCCTCGTCGAAATGTCTTATATGGCCACTGAAGAGCATGTACATGGATAATGTAAAAGTGGGACCAACCTGTACTGCTCTTGAAGGGATAATGGAGAATTGGGTATCACATGCCGACAAGAACGTGCTGGCTTGTAGCAGACGAGAGGGTGAAACTGTTGCTGGTAGAGTCGTGGAAAGGCTTGCGCCTGATGTAGTAATTGCCAAATTCATCAAGGGCACTGCATCTTCGATACGCTCTAGTAGCCTTCGAATGTCTGAGATTATCAGTTTAATCTCGACTTCGTTCTGGGCTCGGGCTTTTGATGATAATGCACCCTTGTGGGCTAGTTCTTCTGCCGTCGCTGCTTTTTCTAGTCGCCGGGCTAGTGACTGGATGTCGTGTCTTATTGATTTGGTCAGAGAGACTGCAGACTCTAGTGACGTATTCCCTCTTGCAGCTATTAGCTCAATCATGTCGATGGCAGGCGATATGACCTAGATCCTGTCAACATATACTGCGCGTTGCAATTACGTCACTGGAAGATTGACATACTGTTATTTTGCTCTGTAGCCGCTCTTGTAGAGTGAGCAGTTCGGCTCTGTTTGATCCGCTGACATTCTGCGTTCGTATATCTTAGTATCATGAAACAGAAAAACCATGTTTAGGGGATCGTACTTTCAGCAGCCTCGATGATTGACTGATTGCATAGGTTGCAGTGATACTTATGCCAGACCTACATGTCATCAGTCACGAAGCATACACCAAGAGAGTTGCAGTCACTCTTACCGAATGGCATAATTCATGGCCTGCTGGGTGACCTGTAATCACTATTAGAGAAAGACCAACGAACTGTTGACATGAAACCCCACCTTGGAAAGAAACAGCTCCATTGCGAAAGGCTCTCAGATAAGCATCTGAGGGCTGGGCTAGCAAAGCTCAAAGATCTGAAGGAGAAAACTCGTTCTGAAAGTGTTTGTGGGGTGGATGTCCTATGTTGTGTTGAATAATTCCTTGGGCCTCCTGAGGGAAACCAAAAGCATCGAGTTAAATTAGCTTTCAGCGGATCCTATTTGGACCACATCGACAACAGCCAGTATGCAGTGAGGAGTAATCGGGACAAATCCGTCCATACAGCGTCTGCGTCCATCTACCGCTGTTCATCGTTAGAATGGGTTTTCTTCGCAAGTTGGGTAGCTGACTACTCGAATAGGCACTGCATGTTTACCGCGTACCCCCCTTTAGGCGCGCGGCATTTCCACCAATCAGCGACTGTCATGTCCCGCGGCCCCTCGTTGCTGCCTGCTGAGTCATCCATCAGGTGCAAAATTGGAAAAGCCCCTCCACTTTCTCCAGCGAAGCCTCTTTTTCTGATCTGCTCGACTCCATAACTGCTACGAGGTTCTTTTTTTCCCTCGTTCCGAAATTTGTTTGATTTCGTTCAGTTTCATTTTTTTTTTTTGTTTATTGATTCATATACCGCTTTTTTTCCTTACGTCCACACATTATGGCGGACCAGACTCCTGACAACTGGGAGGAGGACCTCTCCAGGCAAACCGAAGGCGTAAACCTGAACAACAACCGCAATGCCAACTTCCAAGCCCAGGCACCGACCTTCCAGCCTGGCGCTGCTTCTTTCACACCCGGCGCCGCATCGTTCGTTCCTGGCCAAAACTTCCAACAGTACGGATATCCCCAATACCAGCAGTACGGCCAAGGTCAAGGTCAAGGTCAAGGCCAAGGCTATTACCCGCAACAAGGTTACAACAATCAATACGGTGGCTATGGACAACAACAGCAGCAGCAACAGCCTGGCAACTACAACCAGATCTATAACAACCAGTATGCTGGTGGTGGCTACAACCAATATTCCCAACAGCAACAGCAGAGGCCTCAGCAGACGCTACCCCGCCAGGCTCAAAAGGCACCTGAACAAGCAGCCGCCCCAGCTGCATCAGCACCCAAAGCAGCAACCACAGCAGCTCCCAAGGCAAAGGTTCTTTCGATCAGCGGAGATATAAGCGGAAGTGCCCCCAAGGCCAAGGTTCTCTCTATTGGTACTACAGGAAAGGTCACAAAAGAAGCACCTGCTGCAGCCAAAGATTCCAAGGGTCCCGCTGCTGCAGAAGCTGCCAATAAGGTAACTGCTGCAAAGGCGATTGAGAAAACAGAGAAGAAGGCCGAGGCAAAGGCTGCCAGCAGCGGAAAAGCTTCACCGGCTCCATCCTCCGGTCGCAACAGCCCAGGAAGAAGCAGCCCGTCGCGCGGTGAGGCCGCCAAAGCCACTCGCGATGCCGATGCCGTTGCTCGGGAACAAAAGGCAGACGTTGACGAGGCCACGTTGAAAGAAATCTACGGTGAGAAGCGTGAGCACGTCAATGTTGTGTTCATTGGCCACGTCGATGCCGGAAAGTCCACTCTTGGAGGATCCATTTTATACGCCACAGGAATGGTCGACGAGCGTACGCTGGACAAATACAAGCGAGATGCGAAGGAAGCGGGTCGTGAGACATGGTATTTGTCGTGGGCCTTGGACTTGACAAACGAGGAGCGTGCTAAGGGTAAAACCGTCGAAGTCGGCCGAGCCTTCTTCAAGACTACATACGAAGGTCCCGATGGCACCGTTGAGCGTCATTTCACAATTCTGGATGCCCCTGGCCACAAGTCTTTTGTCCCACACATGATCGGAGGTGCATCGCAAGCAGATGTTGGTGTCCTTGTCGTATCTGCTCGTAAGGGTGAGTATGAGACTGGATTTGAAAAGGGTGGACAGACTCGAGAGCATGCTCTTTTGGCCAGGAACAGTGGTGTCAAGAAGCTTGTCGTTGCTGTCAACAAAATGGACGACCCCACTGTCGAGTGGAAAAAGACCCGATTCGATGAATGTACCGTTAAAATCGCCAAGTTCTTGGAGAACCTGGGCTATAAAAAGGCAGACTTGCATTTCATGCCAATTTCTGCGCAACGCACCCTTGGTATTAAGGACCGAATTCCCAAGGACCTCTGCCCATGGTATGACGGACCTTCTCTGCTCGAATTCCTCACAGACATGAAGATGCCTGAGCGCAAAATCAACGCCCCCTTCATGATGCCCATTAGTGCCAAATACCGTGATATGGGTACTATGGTTGAAGGCCGTATCGAGTCTGGAGTGATGAAGAAGACCAACAACTATATCATGATGCCCAATCGCGATGAAGTGGGAATTGCTGCTCTATATGGAGAGACCGAAGATGAAATGGCTACTGCGACCTGCGGTGATCAAGTTCGACTCCGTTTGCGCGGTATAGAAGAAGAGGACATTCTTCCCGGATTTGTCCTTTGCTCACCAAATCGACCAGTGCACTGTGTTGCTGCTTTTGAGGCTAAGATTCGAATTCTGGAGCTTAAGAGTATTCTCTCTGCCGGTTATAACTGTGTATTGCACGTGCACTCCGCTATCGAGGAGGTCACAATTTCCGCCTTGTTGCATAAGCTTGAGCCAGGCACCGGTCGCAAGAGCAAGCGGCCACCTGCCTTTGCCAGCAGGGGTCAAACCATTATTGCGCGCTTGGAAGTTACAGGCACGGCTGGTGCAGTGTGTGTTGAAAGATACGAAGATTATGATCAATTGGGCCGGTTCACACTCCGTGACCAAGTAAGTTGATCCTTTCTCCCGTGTTAACTTGTACGATCTAACATCGGACCACTTTAGGGACAAACTATTGCAATTGGTATGATTACCAAGTTGATCCACGCCGACACCTCTTAAATGCGATGGAATATATTTACGACGCCTTATAAAAGTAGCATTCGGATGGGTTAGGCATTTTTAGTGTGGTATACACTTAGTAGTGAAATGGTATACCCGGTGGACAGGTACAATTCTGTGATGATCATGACAATTTCATATCCCTAGTTTAGATTTTTGCATTTTTCTAAACAAAAAAAACGAAAATTTAGTTCGCACTGCTCATTCCAACTCCACGGAGCACATGCCAGTTAATTCAGATACCGATGCAAACGTTGAAAGGTGGTATTGTAGACTTCATTTCTTCGTATATGAACATGCATGAACATCAACCCGAGCCGCAAAGGAGCAATTGACTATCGCTTCTTCTTGCCAACCACCTTGGTAAATCCATCCTCGTCCACCTCGGGCTCAGCTCTTTCCCTCGGTGGCCGGGCCACCAAAGCAGGCGCATCCTCCATATCTTCATCTTCATCGTCATCGTCCTCATCATCATCACCATCCGTTTCCTGATCCTCATCCTTCGTATCGACATGCTTAAACATATTCCGCTCCGAACCTTTCTTGTCCTGCTTCTCTTTATATTCCGCCCACATCTTATCCACCTCTTGGTAATCCCCCAACTCAATCTGCGCTTTGATATTCATAATCTGATCGGCGACAACACCCGCCGAGCCGTCGTCAACCGCAACGTCGAATTCGTCGTTCATGACCTGCACTAATATGTCCTCGATGTCGTAGGAGTCTGTTTCGGGGCGGTCGGATATGATTTCAGAGATTGCGCCGCAGAGCCAGTCGCGCTTGTCGTTTGAGTTGGCGCCGCCCCAGGACGATTGGACGGCGAGGGTTAGGGAGGGCCATGTGTTGAGGAGGAGGGTGATGGCGAGGTCGAGTTTTTGCTGCTGCTCCTCTGTTATCGGTTGTTGGGATGTGGAAGCCATGTCTAAAACGATTATCGTGAAGTTTTGAAGGACGACGAAGTTCAGTCTTTGCTGTTGTTTCTGCCCCGGTGTAAAATGCGAATTTTCAACGTCGAGAAAATGGATAGCTCAGTGATGTATGCAGGCTCATATGGTATTGATATATTGGGTATCTCGAAAATTGAATGGTCTGCTGCTCTATTCTGTCGAACTTCGGTATGTCGTCTCTTCCACACAGAAACGAAGCCTACAAAATTTTGAGGCGTGCCTGCTGCCGCCCCGCTTATCGCTATCTTATCGGCGATAACCCCTCACTACTGTTCAGAAATTATAGATCTTTTTCCTCGTCTTTAAATAGATATTTTCAACTGGATATAATATTCTAGCTAGTATAATAAACAAGTATACATCCTAACGCAGATACTCCTGAGGGCATTGAAAAATCATAAAGTAGAAGCCCGGATCGTGTAGGGTATTACCGACCGAAAATGATCGCGCCGCAATGCTCACGAAAAGAAAAATAAGATATAAAAGTAAAAATGCAAAAAACGGCGCTCTAAAGCTGCGCCATGTCGTTCAAAATTCTAACTTCCTCGCCTGGCTTAAAAGCAGGTAGGCCGATGAATGGGCAACCATCGCAACGGAAGGCGTCTCCCAGAGAACAGCTGTTGCATGAGCCCGTCTTTCCTTGAACAGTGAAGTCTACCTCGTCGTTAAGCTCGTCTGTGTTCAATTTAAGGACATTTAGGTCGTTGTTTGCCTTCTCGCGGCGTGCGGCGTCCTCTGCTTCGAGTTCGGCGGCGAGACCGCAGGTGCAGTCTTTGCAGGCACGTCGTCGCTTCTTTGCGGTTTCTGGTTTGCAGTCCGCGGCTGTAAATAGAATGTTAGTACATATATGTAAAATAAAAGCAATTGCTCGGAATTGCGAAGAACTCACGACTCTGAACTGGTCTGTTTAAATCCTCATCTGACAATAAGCCGTCCTCATCGATTAACTCGTCCCCATCGTTATAGTCGACAAATCCGACGCTCTGTATCTTAACCGGCACCGGCTCCGCAGCAACCTTATTCTTCTTCTTGCCAAACCTAAGCGGTACAACTGCCTCTTGATATTCGGGTTTCTCAAACGCGCCATTCTTCTCAACCAAGCCCGCTAAGATTGCTTCGCGACCGTCGTCCGCACCAAAGGGACCATCCTGTAACTCCAGCTTTGCTCCATGTTTCATTGATGGCATCAATGTGTTATATACATCTCGGCTTAGCAGTTGGAGTGCCTCGTTCCGTCGCGCACCATTGGCATCTGTGAGGACGAGGACGAGGTCGTATGTGGATGGAGGCAGCGCAGCAAAACCGGCAGACAGGCGATCCAGCATCTGCAAATCGGTGACTGAACGGTCAAATGTCGCAAATAGATCTCGCAATTTCTCCTCGTGGGCGGCGATGGAGGGGGGCGCTAAGAGGAGACTGCGCTTCTGAGTCCCATTTTGCGGCGAGGAAAAGTCGAAGTCGGGAGTGGTGTCCACGAGGATGGGTAGAGAAGGCATCTCTTTTATCGTTTTTTCTGGGTAAGGCCTCTTGCTTGTCGCTTTATCTAATGAAATGAAAGAAAACTTGCCCAGGAACGTAGGAAAATAATGTCGACAGGAGGAAAGAGGGAGTTGTTAGGCACACGAGAAGCTGATTAATACGGTCAGCCGAAGTCGGTCGCCCCTCCTGCTGCCTGATTTTTCCGGCGTCATTTGCCACCCGCTAGCCGGGTTGGGTTAAAGATTTTCTGATTATCTTATCAGTACCCCACATGATTCGCCAGTCAAACTGCCTGGTTTACTAAGCATACGATAATACGATGCTGCTTTTTCTTTTTCTCCTCGGTCGATTATTGTCAATATATTGTAAGGGGTTTTAGGATAGACTGTTGTATTCTATGCTGTTGATGTATTTTTGAATGTGGCTGTCAATACTTCGGGATAACAAATACATATGTGTTGGTCAGCCATCGTTATATATAGATTCGCGAGTGTTAACGTTTACTTCCATTAGAATACAATCAGGTTTTCTTTTTTGCTCTCTCTTAATCGACGAACAAGCTTTTCAAGGATGGATTGTTGCATCCTATGGCGTTGATGTCTTTTTGAACGTATGTTCTGCCAATGCCTTCAATGGCCGGACATAGGGCTGGTTGGCCAACCACATAAACCTGTAGGAATTAACATTCAATGCCAAATTATAGTTCCAATTTCAAATCAACTTTGCAGAGGATTTTATCGGCATGCCATATAATTGATCCGGAATGCGCAAATGGCCTCGATGTCATGGTGCTGTAACTTACCGTATATTGAGTTGAGTAGAATTAGGGTTACTGTGTTCCCTTGCTCACGTCACAATGATTGTGCTGGATGGAAATCACATTTTATCTCAACATCGCCTCTAGAATGAATCGTCACTCAAGATCAAATTTTGTCTAAGAAAGAGCACACGATTTATACAACAGAAAAGATGGACGCCCCAGTTCTTGCCAAAGCCAATGCGGGAAACCTTGCCATGCCAGATACATGCATTGCTGATTTCTCCTTGAATCCCGTATGTTATGGCCTCCAAATAGGTAGCCTGGTCCTCAATGTGTCATGACTAAAGTGTGAATCAGATTGGAAATGCATCCCCTTCGTATTCTCGACAGATCGCCGAAATCCAGAACCTATGCAAGCAATCGGGAGTGAAGTTTTCCATGCACGCTACAGGTACGACGCTTGGTATGTGTACTGACATTCCACCTCGTAAACTGGATTGTGATATAAACTCTGACGGATTGTGTCTCTGATGAGATAGAGGGGCCATGGGATAAAGTCCAGCGTATCATCGGCTCGGCTCATTCCCTGGTCCATCAAGAAGGCACTCCGAGAATACAGACCGATATCCGGGTCATGACTAGGTGCGTTGTGGATTGATTTTACCCATGGGGAAAGCCAGAAGCGAAAACAAATGGCGCTGACATTCCGTCTAGAACCGACAAGCCCCAGCCAATGGAAGCAGGGGTTGCGTCTGTCAACAAGATTCTAGCTATGTAACCGAATAGAGAAGTGATAGATGTTGTTGGAATACTTTGAAGTTCAAACCTATCTGTCAAAGAGCATCACTGAGATTTTCGAGATAAACTCAATTCTATTCTTATGCAAAAGGAAACATAAAGAGAATGAATGAAAACAGAACAATCGAAAAGAAGAACTTGCAGATATAAATCAATATTTGACATCAGTAAGCGCCATAGATGCACTTATAGCAAAAGCCTTTCGAGAAAAACAGCGAGTCGACTAAATGAGCCCCCATATTTACTGAGGCCCTGTCGGGGCACTCCCAACGAAAACGACAAGAACCGCTAAAAATCTACACTCAATATGTATTGGTTAGTATCAGTGAAGACAGATGCTTGGGAATAGTAAAGAAAGCCAACATACGCAGCAGTTGTTGTAAATATAACATCCAAAGTAGTGCCAGCTAAATACCATGTCATGAATGCAAATATGGCCGAGAAAATCCATAACGCAGCCATTCGCCACCAGGTCGAAGTGATTGCATACAGCGCAAACATGGGTCCCACGATGAGAGCCGGGACAACGAATGTCATTATAATGGCGCAAATTTTGGATATAGTTTTAGTGTCCAGAACAATCCGTTTTTCGTCCTCTCGTGGAGTGTATTTCGATGGGAGCTCTTCAACACGGCGGCGGATTCGATCTGGCAGTTTCTTGATAGAGAGGATTCGCAACGGAGCACAGGATGTTAGTTATTCTGATTCCTCGAGTTCAATGTGGATACATAAGGTATTTGTTTGCTTACATCAAGGAGGGCTTTCATCTTATCCGATTTTCTCATCGTATTTATCATCTCCATTATCTTCGTAGTGAGGTGGTCTTGGTGCAAGTGACTGGTGAATGGCGCCACTAAATCGTGTACATCAGACCATGAAGAATGCTTGTAATCAACGTTTCCTTCAAAATACAGAAAATCAACGAAGTCGTCAAGAGTATCCTGATCTGGTTTCTTGGTTGACTGTACTTTAATAAAAAGCCATAGGAATTCATCTGGGTAACAATCAAGATTAATAACATAGAATCATGAAGGGTAGATTACTTACAATACGACTTTAACTTCTTGTGCAGTTCCTCAACGAGCTGCTTCTCTTCCGCAGAAGCTTCTGGGCTAAGCATAACTCCCGATGCTCCCGGCTCCTGCAGGTCAATATCCGCCACGAGAGATCCGCCAATTTGATTTTGAAGCGTTGTTAATTCAGTCTGGAAACGCAGAAGTAGTGAATATCCCAAAGGACCAAATTTGCGTGTTAGCGCACGGTCACGAAACTTGAGCAATTTGTCAATGCACTCGGAGTTTGTAAGAGCGGGCATGCTTGTTCTTTCGTCCATAGTTGAAAGATATGAATATTAGGGAGAAATAGGGAGAAAAGTTCCGCCACAAATCGGAGAAGCTCTGACTCAAATGGTTACCTTGTAAAGACCAACGCATGCTGAATTTCGGCCCCTTCTTATATCCATTCCACAACGATTGTCAGAGAAAAAAAAATCCTGTTGAGCCTCATAAGAAATCCCCCAAAACAAATCTGCCCCAGGCCCTTCCATGCTGTAACTGACGCGCAGTAGGGCCGAAAACTGTCTTGCATGTGTCGATGTGGGATGTGGTGTAGCGGAAGGACTTCTTGTTGGTTAACTTCTCTAGTAGGAAGCGCCAACATGACAGCAGGGCAGAAACCAGTGGCTGCCAGATCAGGAAACAAGGCATGCGCGTACATCTCTTGAAACTAAGATGCGGCGCAGGATCTGTAATCGTCATGAAGCCTAACGTATGGTTCTTCGGCGCATATATACCCATGCACACATAACACAACCCTCCCAACCTCCAATACCATCACCCCATGAACTGTTCCCTTGGCAATTGGTCAATTGGAATCCTTCCCGGCGCTATCATCCTAAGGCACCGTGCCTGAAAATATAGAGGGATTGATAACTTTGATGCGGTGTAGGGGTTTATGGTGTGAGGTCCTATCACTATTCGGCGTTTCTTGGTTTCGACAACTGGGCAGCACGACAGACAGTTCATACGCGTAACTATAGTGCATTCCAGATTAGTAAAATTAGCGGTTCTCATATTTCGTAACATACATCCTGATAGGTATCTGAGGCTGAAGTCTCACCCAATCTTAGTGCTTGCTGAGTCTCATGTTTCGTTCTTCTCGGAGGCCTTCCTAGGACGCGTATGAAAAAAAAAGTATGCTCTGCTGGTCTACTAGAGGACCCGATGGCCAAAATTTTGAGAGATCTCTTTTTTGAGCAAGTTAAAGGCGAGATATTCTAGCACAAAGGTCGAGACAGAGATTCTGGCCGGGTCAAATTTATCGGACGGAAATGTTTGCATACAGGGTAAATAACGATTGATATTAATCATTTGGATCAGATAAACGAAATCACCATTGAGATTCTAAAATAATAAGAATAGTTGACAATATTTGGTCACAAAATTCGCCTTGTACGGCGCGTAGGTAGTAGGTAGTAGGTGCTCCTGACGAACGTGAAGTCCATCACCTGGCCTCCCAGGCAGCCTCGACGCCTTGCCAAATTAGTACGTGCTCCACAGTCTTTAAGACCGTTCCCCAGCCACCGAACTACCCCAGCAAAATGAAGTTGATCAACGAGTATCGCTCGTATGCTTTGGTTTGAATCCTCGGAATGCATCTTTCTACGGAGTACTCCGTACACCTACTCCGCGCCGAATAGCAGAAATCTCGGACAAAGCTTCAATGTTCTCACAACCGCGGATGGATGTGTAAATCGACAACACCGCTGGCTTAGCGTCACAGAAGCCTGCACAATCATTGATAGCTGTAGAACTCACTAGAATATTTCAATCCATCCGCGAAATGAGCAGTACTTTCTGCGGCAATTTGTTTTTTCTTTATATGGTATTGTTGACTGACAGTGTCACGCGGCAGTTAACTTGGCCCTCGTTTGAACCCCAGGGTCTGTAAGATCGCCGCTATCTCCCCAGCCGCTGGAACGGTGGAACCTGGAAGCTGGTGCCGACGCTTGGCTTTAGTTCACGGAGAGATTCCCACCTTAAAGCCATGAATAGGGGCAAATGGTGGACCTAAATTTAGCACGGACGGTGGAATGGTGAGCTAGTTGACAGCCCGGGTCACGGTGATCCATTCCATGGCATTAACTAGCCCTTCCCGATTGCTTTCTTCACAAATACAGCCAAGCACGACTCATGTTTATGCGCCGCTCCCTTGGTGAGAGAACACAGACGTAGCCCTCTTCTGGCCTGTGCGAGTCGAGTCGAGTTATACCCTCGCATAGAACCGGCTAGACATTCAACCCACAATAAACCTGTCCCTTTTAGTAATTTAAGCGAGAAATACAAGGCTGTGTGTCTCTATAAACTTTGCCTAGCGTGAGGTATTCCAGGTTATGCCGGTTGTGGAGATACCTATCAACATTGGTTTTTTTCTTTTCGTTTCTGTTCTGCAGCTGACCCCAAGTCCCGACCACAATTTGACTCAAAGTACGAATCGAATTGAACCGTGATAAATTTCTTTCCTTCGAACTATATTTCGAATTTGGGCGTGATACTCTCAATCCGCTCAAACACTCGCATAGAGAAGCCGAACAGGTAAGGCGAGAGCGGTAGCGGCAATAGCCAAAGCTATCCACTGTCCAACCCAATCGTGGAGTCTTTGTCCCCTTTACTCGTTGACATCCATCGGTTTTTCGAAAATTCCCTTCCAGTTTTATTTGCTTTCGCACCCTCTTAGAGTGTTTCTTGCCGAAGTTTGGTCAATCAGAGACTGATTTGGAGTGTTGTACCTTAGGATGCCGATACCACTGCCCTTCTTTTCTGGCGACAAAAAGAGCGACACAAAGAAAGAAACTAAAAAGAGTAAGAGAATAACGAAACAGAAAATCTCTCTGAGTGACTTGCCTTTCTGACTTTGTGTGGTTTCAAAATAGAGTCGAGACAGCCGAAGAAACGTTCCTCAAGCGAGATTCCATTGGCCGACACGATACCACCACCACCAAGTGATACAAAAAAGGTCAAGTATGTGCGTGGAAAAAGATCGGTAGCAAAATCTTGACCTATGTTCACATCGATACTTTGAAATCTCCGTGATGGTGATGACGTCGTGCCGTGCGGATGTGAGGTGTGCCCGTGGAAAACGATCAGTGGTGCTTTCCTGAAGCCCAGACAAATATACCCATGCTTCTGGAAATACCTTCAGAGTATACTACTCATCGAAGAATGCGTATTTCAAATCGGACGTTTGGGCATGTAAAGAGGAGTGCGTGGGAAATGGAAGGATAAACAAAAAGTCCCGGGTATTCATTTTTTTGATATTTTCAACCACCTATGCTCCAACCAAGTCGTTACCAGTATTTTATCCTGGTTATGATAATTGGTGGATGGATATAACAGTTCTTTCGTGGTTTCCTTCGCGTTTGATGTTGATTGCTGAGATTTAAAAAGTCATAAAAGTTAGTTGCTGATATTCCATGAGAGATAGATTATAGTTAATGTCAGTTTTTATATGATGCTGCAGCATCTCCACAGCGGGAAGATCGATATCTTACCTAACTAGTCTTAATTGGCTATTGATATTGAAGACACGGGGTAAAATATCGCATGGACTCTGGAGCGATGTCCTGCATGACTCGTGTGCTGGTTGGTGTCTTTGTTTCCATTGACCTAGTTTGTCAAACCCAGGGTGACGGGGACTAAGCTAGGAAATATTCCAAACAGCCCCCTTCATTGCCAAATGGACCAAGTTGTGAAGCAAGTATTCATGTACAGTGCCGTATATTATTGGACATTGTCCTATCCACCTTTTCAGCAAGTCTGACTTCTCGTCCAATCTTCAATGGCGTTTTTTTCGTGCAGATGCGAGAAGCTGTGCTTGCAGGAGCCGTCCGAGTTTCTTATTCGAGCATCCGAGAAGTGTGTAACCGTGCATTGCATAATACATACTCACTGCTTTCAACACACCAATCAATACTTACAGTAACACCAAGGAGCTGCCTCATGGGACTTCAGTGATCAGACGCTCAGCTGCATAACTGCATGACTGCATAATGCATGCACGATGATACAGACTGGTGAGTCATTGCAACGAAATTGAATTGACGTGGATATTTGTGGCGTGGCATTTTGACCAGATCTCACCACCATTATCATCAAAGCGAGGACATATCGTGAAATTGCTTGATGCTAAAGAGTTATATTTTATAAATCTTTGCCTCGATTTCAAAGTCTTTGCCATTCCCATGTTTGAAAATCTAGCGGGCGATGTTACCTCGGCTTCCTTCGGTCCTTGACCTCTACTTAAATAGGTAACGGTACCTAGGGAGTACCCGTGCTAGGTGTTGCTACTAGCTGGTATTCGTCGGCGACATTGCAACTAATAGCCCTAGTATGCGAGGAGCTAACATATCTTTAGGCCAGCCCTTCCTAGCACTGCTGATCTGTAGGGATAGCCTTATCACATGCAGGCCTTCGTGCTTGACAAATACTATAAGATTTCTGGATGAAAAAACAAACTACAAATTTCAAAAAAGTAGTGGTACATCACTACGAGATTAGGCCTGATTTTGAGTTTTTTACCAATTCATTTGATTATTCGAACCTCGATAGCGTGGGGGAAGGGATAAAGTGAAAGAAAAAGCCATGCCAAAGAGAATGCTTTTATAAGTCATCATCATCAAGATGCGTCGCATACAGTTGCCTGAATTGGTAAGCCACCGCTTGGAATCTTTAGGGTTCCCTTTTCAAGTTAAAATGCGGCCCAGGAACGATAGTATACCCCTAAAACTGAAGGCACATGGATGAGCAGAATACTCTACGATTCAGGATGTCTGCTGGCAACGTCTACTAGTCAGGGATTCCAGCCAGATTTAATATATTTACGCACCTCCCAGCACAAATGCCCAACCTGCCTTGGAACAAAAGAGCGCCAAGTCTGAATGTTAATTAACTTGTTGGCACCTACTGTGATTGGAAAAGAATCCTCGATCTAGTGGGGAAAGTAAGGGTTAGTACCTCCTGAGACAACGCACACTTTGGGGACTTCTCCAAGCGTGTGATATACTGTCCTAGCGCGATCGATCAAGTTTCGCTAAAGTTCGAGAATTAGCAAAACTGCTCGAGTTCGTGGTGATATCGTGTGCATCCACGAAGTCAACGGACTTCCAGTATTTCATGCAAAGGAACATTTGAATCTGTTGACGAAAGAGAAAGACACCGGACAACACGAGATTAGTTAGGTAATAGTATGACAAGAAACTCCGCGGGGCGAGCTATCTCGTTTGTAGGCAGAGTGCCGATGCCGCCTAAGGCATGGGCGGAGGTTAGATAGTTTATAACCCATGATGATAGTTTTTTGGCGTCATCTCGCGACAACATTGAGAGACTGAGCATGTTTGCGCATCAGCGTTTCTTCATAATATCAAAACATCGTTGCTTTATGGTCGTAGCAAGAAGTGAATTTAACCTTCTTGATGGGGAAGTTGGTTTAACTTTCGGGCCCGGGACGGCCCGCTGAACCCTGTTACCTTATCGGGACGGTCTTCAATTTGGAGCTACTTTCTCAGTGACAAGGCAGATGGCGTTGTTCGAGTCGTAAATTTCCTCAATAAACTGTCGAGGTTGATGGCGGATGACATGGACCATGTGTGTACCTGTGTGTCGACGTTGTGTGGATAGTATTGAAAGCAAGGGGCTGTCTAGGGCCATTGGCAAGATGTGATCGATCTGGATTTAAATGTGACACATAATAGAGGCTAGCAGGGTAAAAGATCGTCCTAAGTTTTAAAGTTTTGATCAACTGCTTATTAGGCTTTTGTCAAAAGCTGGGACAGACCTAAATGACAGAGATGCGGCGGAGCAAAGCCTATTGCATAGAGTAGTTTTCCACCGCGGCTGTCCAGAAATCATTGAGATGCTGACCAAATATAGGGCTTCTATGAAGCTCTATATACAAATTGGAGTTTTCAGGTTGACTCATCATTTTATGTCTGAGACGGAACAAAATATTTCGACCGCCGTGATCCCTGTGTTTCTTTCTCTCCATTTGTTTTGAATGATTCCATTGTTAATATAGATTTAACGAGATTACAGTAGCAAATAGTTTTATTTGAAGCTTTGTCGACAATCAGGGCAAGGAAACGATAAAGATCTCTTTGGGATCCAATGTCGCAATTTCATCTAGTAATCTCTTTTTCTTCTCGTGTGGTATGTCAATTAGGTACCTGTGTCAGAGACGTTCTTCAACAATCTCTGCATATTCTCCATTGAATACTTTGCAAATACACCCAGGTTATAGTCTTTCCCTTTACCGTCCGGACCACTATCAAAAATCTCCATGGAGAAATACCCTCTAAACCCTGTCCTGAGTACCGCTTTTGTGACGTCTTCTATGGGTAGATAGCCACCGTCGTAGGGCATCGGGCGATAGTCGTGACTCCATTGTCCTCGTGGTAGTAACTCATTCTTAATCTTCCTCTCAATAGGGATTGTTGGTTTATAAGCATCTGATATCTGTAGCAAATAGATTTTCTCCGGGGGAATTGAGGCGGCCAGTTCTTCCATGCTGGCCTTCCATCGTTTGTCAAGTTCTGATTTAGGAATGTCCTCAATCAAACCAGAAGCCGTTGTGGGATCGCCCCATTCGCCGCCTGCCGTCTGAAATGTGTCTAGACACAATCCGACGTTGGGTCTGTCGATTTGCTTGACGATCTCCCAAACATTTTTCCATGTTGGCGCGTGTGTGGACCAGCACCAATTTTCGTATGCCATGCGATAATCGTGTTTGGCTAGCATATCGGCAAGTTCACGGAGATCTCTTACAATTTCATCGCGGTTCGTTGTTATTTTCTCTTCGGAGCTGCTGTCGGTTGAGCCAACCTGATGTATTTATGCATTAGCTACGTGAAACGTTGCTTCGATGCATTCATAATAGAAGATATAAAAAAAAGAATAAATGTAAAGCATACCTGCAACAAATCTGTCCCACAAGCATGCATCAATTGAATCCAGCCTCTGGCTTTGACGAAAGCGTTTTTCCTTTCCTGTGAGCCCTTTGGCCACCCTTCAAAGTTCGAAAACGGCTGCAACATCATAATGTGGAGATTTAATTGTTTGCACAACTTGCCAATCTCCTGCGCTGCCCTAAAAAGTTCGGGAAAGTCGTTTGGTCCAACCTTCTTGTTTAGGAGTTGTTCGGCATACTGTTTGATATCCGGAAACGACAATTCAATTGCGGTGAAATTTGCATCTGTGATTGCTTCGAGCTTTTGCTGCAGAGATTCGGTAGGCTTGCCAATAGAGCAGCTGGCATAAGCAAGAGGTATCTTGCGTAGAGAGGTCAAACTTATTGGCGACGACGGGGCCATTTTCGCAGGGTTTTGTTGAAGCTGTACGTTTCGTTGACGAATGATGAATTGTATGTCAATACAAAGCTTCAGGAATTGAGCTCTGCAAAATACATAAATTACCGCCTCGAGTCAAGTCACATAAATTCTATAGCGAAATTATTAACAAGTTATTTTGGCAATCGAAGTGAATGTTAGATTCATCGATGGTGGCACTTTGAACGGAATGCAGATGTCGTAATTCCCACATCATATGCTTTCCCTATCTTTCTATCAAATTTAAACATTAGTATATTTATTTGGATTAAATGCAGTCATTTTGTGATAGGCAAAAAACATTGTGCTTTCATTATAAAACTTGACGGAACAGGTGACGTCACCTCGATGTAGAAGAGGCAAACGCCGGATCCGAAGCCCGTTCTCATAACGACGTCTTCCCACGCAAAAAATTTATCACGATGCATTTCTGAGATTTAATTCCATTCAAATACCTACAGTAACGGTATCATTAACAACAGGAAGATGACTGACCCTATTCAGCAATGGAAAGCAATTGGCATCGTGGGTGCCGGCAGCATGGGTTCCATGATGACCTTTGCCTTTGCTGAACTGGGACTTGACGTGTCTGTCTGGGATGTAGCCGGGCAGAATATTGACAGCTTAATGCAAAATGTGAAGGAATGTGAACGAAAGCACAAGGGAAACATCAATGGCTACAAGAATATCGATGAATTCGTGAAAAGTCTCCAGGACAGAGGAGAGCGGAAGCTGTTCATGTTTTCCATTACTCACGGAGACCCTGCGGATTCTGTTTTGGCTAAAATTAAGAAAGATCTGAAGAAAGGCGATATAATCCTCGATGGAGGAAATGAATATTATCGCCGAACAGAGCGGCGTCAGCAGGAGCTCAAGACTCTCGGGGTTACTTGGATTGGTATGGGCGTTTCCGGCGGATATCAGTCTGCTCGCAGAGGACCGAGTTTGTCTCCCGGTGGTGATAAGCAGGTCATTCAAGAAGTCTTGCCGTTGTTAGAGTTGTACTCCGCCAAGGATAAAAAGAGCGGCAAACCATGCGTGGCATACATTGGCCCAGCAGGGGCTGGCCACTATGTGAAGATGTGTCACAATGGCATCGAAGGTGGCCTCCTGTCAACAGTCTGTGAGGCTTGGGCCATTATGCATAAAGGACTCGGTATGACTTACGACGAGATTGGAGATGTGTTTACACAGTGGTCGAAGCAGGGCGAACTGAGAAACAATTTTCTTCTGGAAATTGGCGCCGATATTTGCCATAAGAAAAAGACAAAACGAGGGGACGACAGGGGGGAAGGTGTCGATCCTGCTGATGGATATGTACTAGATGATGTTCTTGACAAGGTGGTCCAGGATGATGATAACACCGAGGGAACACCACTGTGGGCAGTAATGGAAACCGCACTTCGACATATTGCCGCCCCAACCCTGGCGACTGCACATTATCTGCGCATTGCCAGTGGAAACCGGGGCCAACGAGTTCGAATTTCGAAGAAACTAGATCTTCCAGAGCCAAAGAAACTTCAAATTAAAGATCAGAAAGCCTTTCTTGAGACCCTCCGCCGTGCCGTCTATGCATCATTTCTTCTGTCTTACTGCCAGGGGCTGGAACTTATTGCGCGGGCTTCTGCAGACGAAGGCTGGGGCGTGGACCTCGGGAAATGCATTCAGATATGGCGAGCAGGTTGCATCATACAGTCCGAAGCCATTTCCGATATGCTGCAGCCAATTTTAGCTCAAGATGTCCAAATAATGAACATCAAGCTCATCGACGAGGTGGCAAGAGACCTTCATAACAACTATGAGCCTTTGAAAGAGATTGTACTTAGATGTACCGAGTCCAACGCATATATTCCCTCATTGTCAGCTTCACTGGAATATTTGAAGTACGAGGGCAGTACCATGTTACCAACACGATTCATGGAGGCAGAGATGGACTACTTTGGCGCCCACGCATACAACAAGCCGTGCAAGCCTGGCGAAGACCCTGGCTATGTTAGGAAGGGTCCTCACCATTATGAGTGGAAATCAGCATGATAAATGTACATCACCTACATGAACTGTCCGTTTGTTATCGTTGAGCTTCATGATTGCGTATCAAATCCGTGTTCCTTGCTCTATCAATAATTGGGAGAAGAATAGTAAGAAACATGAAATTATGGATTGAATGATACAGGATTTCGCTTCCCACACAGTTTCTTGTCTCTCTATGCCCGTTTTCTAATTATAAATAACGAGATGTCCTTGCGGCCATTTCATGCCTTTGCCGACTGGTAGACATCTCTATTATAGTAGTAGGATGGTCATCAGGAGGTTTATAGCTCGTCGGATTCTGTGCGGTTTCATACTGGGAGGCAAAAATTGGCCCTGAATCGGGTAAGAACATCCCATATTCCAGTGATTTTCGTGGTGTTGGATTTCTTGATTCGTGCGATTCCGTGAATTGCGCTGGGGACGATCTCCTTTTCCTTCGATTCCAAAGCCATGCCCACATAACAGAAATTACCAGTATGACACCTCCAACGCTGGCACTCACGCCTATTACAGCCTTTGTGCTAGACGACAGGCTTCCGGAGTTGCCATTGCTGGGCGTTGTGACCACTGGTGATGCTAATATTGTGGAAGATGGTGTCACAATTGCCATAGCCTTTGCCGTTGTTGATGCTGATGGTGTCACCGTCACCGTCACCATTGCCGTTGCTGTTGAAGTAACGTTGTTCCAAACCTCAAAAAAAGGCGACCAAGACAAAAACCCCAAAAGGGGGTCCCCATATTCGCCTAGACCTATTGACCCATTGAATATACCGAATTGGAGGACCTCCGAGGAGTTTATAGCAACTCCAAGATCGTTCGGAATCGTCACATTAACCTGATTTAGTTCGCACGTCGATGAAGAATTGTAGATGTGGTATATGCGATTTTCGGTGCTAAAAGCAGCATTTACTGTAGCACGATGGGTTTGGGTCAGACTAGTTCTGGAAATTTTCAGGTCTCGTGGAATATGAAGACGTACAAAACAGTGATTCAATGAGACTTCCACCTGGTTTGTCGACATAAAGATTTACAGGTGTTGAGGTGTCCTCCCATACTCCCCACTGCAATGTGATATTCTGGCCCACAATGAATTTTGGCAAATCTCCAAAGCCATACCACTGTCCAGAAACACAATCTGTATAGACCGCCATCGAGCATTGGATTTCTTTCAGTTTGATTCAGGTAGCTTCCTTCGGTTTCTCATAAATCTGATGTATAATTTATTCAACATCGCCTGTCGAATATGTAAAAAAAGGCCACGTAAAGATACCTAGACATGCAACTGATGGTAAGATCTATAAAGGGGGAAAACTGCATGTTCTTAACAATGAGTCAGGGGAAAAGCTGCCCAGTCAGCCTATCCTTTGCTTTGATCGAACCGTGATGGCTCGCTGACAATCACTGCTGACGTTCAGGGTTGCTTGGCTCTGTAAAGTATTGGTTGCATATCTATCCGAGGATGACCAGCTGCATAGCATAGGGCTTGGTTTGAAACAGAATAGTTGTTTATTTTTCTTCATTCACAAGGCTGTAACTTGATTATAATTGAAACCCGACCAATTCCATGGATCTATTAAGTTGTACACCTATTAGTCCCTGCTTGATATAGGATAAGAGCCTCATGGAGGCCTGACAAGTTTTCAGCGGCAAGTCATCGCCAAAGTAGGTGCTCGCGGATTGAAGCCTTTCTAGGCCTATCCTCACAATCAATATCCATTGAAAAAAATAGTAAATGGACTGGTTTATATGACCAGTAACGGATCGCTTCTAACCAGCCACCGTGGTAAGTTAAAAGGAGGAACTATAGTTCGAGGCTTTCTGGCCGGATATGCGCCGTATATTATCAACCTTGCAATAAAATCAAAATTGTATGCGGAGCTCACAAAAGGAGGCATACATCCGTACCTGTGGAGTGGTAGTGTGGACATTGTCCGAAATAGATAAATCAGTCGGCCCCTCCAGCCACAACAAATTTTTGAGGATTTTTTTCCTCTTTCTTTTTGATTTGAGTCACATTTCTCACCTGTCTTCTCGTTCTATGTTTTCGCTGATTCTTTCGATCCAGTTTGCTATCGTGAAATGAGACTCTGAATTTGGCTGGCTCGGAAAAATGCCACACTCTATAAAGGAGGTGATTTGAAATATAGCAGCGGTGGTTTTCATAGCAGATAAGGCATTTCTCGTTTGTCTCAGATCGTGGTGACCTTGCCTATATCTCCTCGGAATAATGGGATGCTGCGGAAATACGGAGCCGGAAGGACGCTTCCATCGTTTATATGAAACAGGTACTGTGGGAACTAGGGTTCTCCTGTTACAGCATCCACATTGATAAATTCAAAAAATTAGAAGATACTGGAAAATGCTACTCAAACCGAGGTCCAAAACCCGGATCCGATGGTATCCGTGGAGAGTGGATTGTTTATACACAAATCCAGGCCTTTCTTCTCACGAACACGAAGTTCCGTGCGTGGAACACAAAATGTCAAGGTTCTCCTAGTGGGCGCCCCTGAAACCTTTTAATCAATTAAGCAATATAACTAATCTATTCTTTGCAGTGGTTCCTGATTTTTATGCTCTCTATGAAACAGATATTAGCCTATTCTTGTCGAATTGACCAGCTGATTGGTGGAACTTCTTGATGTAGACGAACGATCACCCACATAATGGAGATGTGTCTGGTGAGGTCACTGATTCAAAAGTGGATTGCTTGACTGCAGTACAGGTACACAATTGGGTCTCGACTTTTTGTCTGCGAGTTGTTTCGTCTTAATGGCATGGTAGTTAGCACGTGTATCGATGGATTTTAATGCAAGGTATAAGAAAGTAGAAGCCCCAACTCACGAATATTAATTCCATTCTAAGCCCAGAGCGACATTTGCTTCTGTCTCGTTCCTTCCTTCAGTACTTTCTTTTCTTTTCATTTTTAAAATTCCATTCGTTTCTACCAATCTTTCAAGATGCGCAGCGCGCTCTTCCTTTCGTTTCTGCTCCCCCTGGCCCTGGGGTGCGACAATCCAGCCGACCATGCCTGTGCAGCTGTATATACCGCTTCGAGATCGGCTATAAATGAATTCTGTGCCACTTTCACTGAAAGCACAGTAACGGCAACAGCTGGGTTGCCGGCTTGGGCTTCTGCTTGTTCATACGAGCCCAAGAAATTGTCCAGCGCCTGCAGTTGCCTTGCGACAGCCTGGACTACCACTACTGATGGTGTAAGCCAATATTGATACAGTGCTAATTATAATTTGGAGATACGAGACGACTAAATGTTTTTCTACACAGGTCGGAAGTTGTCCAGTCACCACTGCTGAGAGCACCACTACACCTGCTGTCGAAGTGGTGACCCCAAGCTCTCAAAGCGCTCAAGTGACGAGCAATCCAGCGACAAGTGTTCTAGCAACAAGTACCGCAGTGCCTACTACCCTAGTCACGAGTACCCAGCCTGCTTCACGCACTACCGCTTCGGTAACTGTTCCCAAAGCGACTACAAGCGCCGTAGCTACCTCATCAGCCTCATCCGTTTCATCTGTCCTATCGGTCTCATCAGTCGTATCAGTCCCATCAGCTTCAGCGGCCTCGGTTACTGTGGCCACAGGATCCGCATGTGTAGTGACTGAATACGCATCAATCTCATCTGCGGTGGCGTCATGCACAAATATCGTGCTGTCCAACATCTCCGCACCTCCATCAAGCACAATCGACTTGACAAGTCTCCAAACCGGTGCCACCGTGACTTTTGCCGGTACAACGGTATGTTCCTATTGCCTCACTATTGCGAACCTTGCTCTTTTGTGTCCCCTCCAAGACCAGAAATCTGACGCCCTGATATAGACTTTCGGCGATACCTATGACGATGACTTTGACCCTATTGTTATCTCTGGCACCGATATCACCATTACTGGTGCCGAAGGCCATGTAATTGACGGCAACGGCCAGGCCTATTGGGATGGCGAGGGCTCTAACGGTGGTCAAGACAAGTGAGTAATTTCCTTCCAGAATTTTCTGTAGCATTTAGCTAATCATTCACTGTTCCAGACCCGACCACTTCATTGTTGTCAAAGATGCCTACAACTCTCAAATCACCAACCTTTATATCCAAAACTGGCCCGTTCACTGCTTCGAAATTGAGGATGTCGAGAACCTTTCAATCTCTGGACTCGTTTTGAACAACACTGCTGGTGATGCGGCCAATGATCTAAGCGATGGTGACGCTGCTGGACATAACACCGATGGATTTGATATTTCGAAAACCATTGGTTTGACACTGACAGACACCTCAGTATACAACCAGGACGACTGTGTTGCTGTCACGAGTGGGAGCAACATTGTAGTCAGCAACATGTACTGCTCAGGTGGCCACGGCCTCAGTATCGGATCAGTCGGTGGAAACAGCAACAACACAGTAGCTGGAGTGACTTTTGAAAACTCGGTGGTCGTGAACAGTGAGAATGGCTGCCGAATTAAGACTAACGCCGATACTACTGGAAGTGTAAGTCATTACCTCTTCATATTCTGTATTTGCAATATCAAGACGCACATCTAACCAAAATGACGGATACAGGTCAGCAACATCATCTACTCGAACATTACCCTTTCCGGCATCACAGACTACGGAATCGATGTTCAGCAAGACTATCTCAACGGCGGTGCAACTGGCGACCCTACCAACGGTGTTACCATCACTGGAGTCTCCTTCATCGATGTCACCGGAACTGTCACTGATGACGGCATGGACTACTACATCCTCTGCGGCGATGGCAGTTGCTCCGACTTTACTTTCACCGATGTCTCCGTTACTGGCGGTGGCGAGACCAGCAGCTGCAACTATCCCAGTGATACCTGTCCTTAAAATTCTTTGTTCTACTACAGCAAAAAATACAAATACCTGGATGTAGGGTAGAAAACTGTTGGATACAGGACTACACCGTGACGTTAGCTACTTCGATTCACTTCTGTATTAATAACTGCCGTGCAGTATTATTTTATTATCTGTTTCTATAAAATAGAACGGTCATTTGACATGTGGGTGTTTATAGCCTTATAGCAAGATAAGATCATTCTATAGATCGGTTAGAGCAATGCGTGTCAGGGTTAGGGTTATTGCTATGGAGGTGCTCCGGATAGGCCGTGCAGATTTAAATGGAGTACAGGCTCTTAAGAGACTTGAATAATGGTTTGGTAGGCCACATACGCAGCATAGTACGGTATTTTGAATCGTATTAACCGCAAAAGGGCCAAGGCAGCGTAATTTGGTTAGGGGTTCCTGGGCTTCTACGAATCTTCTTCACTCAACACATTGAATATATTACGAATTCTATAAATTCACTGCATGCTATAAATAAATCCATTCAATCCCTACTTGCAAAAATGGCTAGGTGGCTCAAGATTGATGACTTTCTTACCCACGACCAACGTGGCCCAGTCACATGTGCGGGGTCATCGATGTAATCGAGCGAATAAACAAGCTGTCTTTTGACTGACCCTTTTCTTCCTATCACCAAAAAAAAAATACAAAAATCCTTACACATATTTCGCAGGCCATAATGGTGGCACCTCAGATATTCCAATTGTCCGTGGCGTCGGCTTTCAGTGGCCTGGACAAAAGACAAAAGCTATACACCCACTACATGGCTAAGTAAGATCCAATGTAAAAGGCTTAGGAAATGTATTCATACTGACCATGACCAAATTTAGAGCGGCATGGAGTGGAACTCGCATTATTTTCAGGCAGGTTTCTCCTGAGGCTAATTCTATATTTGATTTCATTATGGAGCTTTATCGCAGCTGTGGTGGTGACTGGGAAGGCCTCTCTAAACAAGCAAATCTTGAATTTGACGATGTTCAATTATTCCTCGACTACGCTGCAAGTTTTCTCTCAAACATTGGAAATTACTATGTAAGGCCAGGACGTGATTTTATGGTTGATTAGCATACTAATATCCTCGTTTAGGGTTCAGGTGATCAAAAGTTTATGCCATCTATTTCAAAGGACAAACTAGCGAGGTTAGCAGTTTCTGCTTCTTCCCACGCAGCTAGTCTCTGGGAACAGATACGAGATCCAATGTTTCAAATACCGCCATTCAGTCTGGGAAATCCTACCGAACTAACCCAAAGTACATATTACCCTGGAGGTGGAGGTTCGTCGTTTTTGCAACATGCGTCATTGGCTTCAAAAGTTATGGAAGAGCTGTCCATACTCCCAGAAAATACTCGTCTTGCGACAAGGATTGACGGAGAACACAAGATTCTCGAAATCCTGCAAGCATCGACTGTGGAGAATGAGTCAGTTTGCCATGCGACAAGGACTCTCATTCCAAATGGCACGACAATCCGCTTGGTGAAGGGAGACCATAAAGAGGAACTGGCTCGTATCAACGCATACTTGGAAAAGGCTCGTTGGCGCTTATTTGATTGACGACCAGGAAATTTTATCCTTGTTTGGTTATACACAAGCTGGAGATGTTAAACCTGACGATGGTATGATAGTCACATCAAGAGCGTATAAATTATGCTAACCATTCTCCAGTTATCTATAATATGTACCTCCAACTAGGTATCGATGGCATCCGAGGACTGGAGAATTATGATCCGCATACAAAAGTAAGCACAACTCCCGAGTCCATCTTTGAATAACATACTGATCAAGATAGAAATGGGGCCAAGCTCATAGCAGAGTAATATTCCGTTCTTATGACAAGATGCCCGATGTTCTGACACCAATTTAGGCTCACTACGCCATCTTGCGCCATCTTCTCCGCGATACCCAAGATCTTTACACCATTGCATGCAATACCAGGAATGAACACTTAACAGTTAAAGTTAATCGGGATAATGTCCTCCAACGAGGAAAACCATCCCTGGGTCGTATGTTGTTAAAGTTGCACATCTATCGTTGCACAGCAGATATAGCAGGCTGCCGCGAATTCTACGAAGATCTGTCCAGTGTGGATGATGAAGCACTACAGTGGAGAGAGATCGTGGTCGCCAAAAAGGATCCGCCTTTGGTATTTTCGCAAGCTAACACGTTTATCGATGAGGATAATGAGGTCCAAGTACGCGAATATGAATCGACGGCCAAGGGCGTCATTCAGAGTTGGGCAGAGCGTGGAATAGATTTGGATGTCACTTGAGTTATTTAGGTGGACCTACAATTTTAAACGATCTTTAAACCACAGACTACTCTACTACTAAGAATGGTATATTGACTCGTTTTTGAGAATAGCATGTCTGCGTACCTTTTAGCATTCCGAAATACATTGATATGGCTATGCATCAACGCCAAATAGAACTCAAGATTGAGTAAGTAACTGGACAAATTGCAAAATAACCTGTAGAAGTGTCATTAATGATCCAAAAGCGCCAAATATAATTACTGCCCAAAAGGTCAACCAATTTGCCGAGTCTCTGTTATCTCTCCAGAGCTGACGCCAGGTTCGTGCTGTTGTGGTGGACAGGAACTTCTGCAAGATAATAATTCGATATCTCAAGATTGGGAAATCGTGAGGAAGGGAGTATGTATCCTTTTCTGCTAATTGCCAATCATCTTGCAAATCTAGTAACAACGTATGCCAGGATCGCCTTCCACATAACTCGGATAATAGCGAATCTTTCATTTTGCGGTTGTGTTTATCGCCATGCAGAAATGGGTCAATAGATCGGAACAAGGCCCGTGATTTCTTGGTCTCAGCAAATAATAATCGGTAGGAAAGAAGCACTTCAAGTAAGAGTTCGTTGATCTCTTCCTCGGTGGCCCATTGACACCGAAGGCTGCTTGTCGTCGCAAAACCATGCAGTACACCCCGGCCTTCTCCCTGTCTATACTGTGCGAGACAGAATTGACAGAAAGATGGGAAGCGGAAGAGACTCAATTCCTTTGTGGTTGCATTGAACTCCATATGGCAAGCCAATGCATCGGTCCACTTGATTTTGATACCGGCAATGTAGTAGAGAGCGTACGCGTTGAATCTGTTTGCATTGACTTCGACTTGTTCGTGAAACGTGTGTTGGATATTGGGTTCGTCATCTAGACATAGGTTTTTGGATGGGAGCAGAACACCGAACCCCATGAGTAGTTCACTAAGTGGCTCGCGAGCGCATGCTTTCACATCCTGTGTCAAGGACACATGTGTGTAGCTGCAACAGCCCGGGTCTTCGATGACGCATAATTCGTGTGGTTGGTCCGGTGTCCCATCTAGGGGCGAGGGACAATAGAGCATGGTTTGATACCCCAGGATCGTAAATACAAAATAGCGAGCATTGTCGAGGTTTTCGTCCGGGGCATCGGGAGCAAGAAGTCCTTCGTCAAGGAGCCTACCGACAACTTCATCGATAGTGATGGACACGTTGTGAGTAACGGCTTCGGCTACACAAACAGAGCAGCGAACGAGTAGGTCCCAATGTGACTCGACAGTGCAACTTTCGTGGCTTGCGTGGAAGATATTAAATTTATGAGATGGAAACTTCATCAATTGAGAAAGTATCCACAGATTGTACCATCCCGGAACTTCATTTGTTGTACCGAGCCCTAGACCATTTGGCACGAGGATGGACTTGAAAGAGCCATTGGTGGATGTGGAAGAAGGAAATAGCTTGCTTTCTTCTTGGGGGTTAATTCACTGCTTGTTGGTCAAGTAATTCAGTAATAGACGCACCTGAAGAGTAAAGACGAGTGATTGACTTTATTTGGGCATGTTGCGATAACCCCATCTCGAAACCATACACAGTTGACTCCACAAAGACTCTGGTTGACCGGTAATGTATCTAGGCTACCTAGAACATGGAGCTAGATACTGGGTCGCTCTTCTTCAATTTTGGGAATGAAAAATGGGGACAATGGTTTGGGGGGTCCACGCGAGAGCTCCTGAAGACAGCCTTGTTAAGTCGACCGCGCCGAGGCTGGATCCTGCATATTAAGACTTACAAGGTTACGCATAATGCCTGCCTATAACTCTGTGTACAGTAAAGCCTGATTCGCTCCTTTCATCACTAGTATATGCAGTACGGCTGTAGGTACCTAGCATAGCCAGCCTACGGCCTATTGGGCTGACGCCCGCCTGTTTCAAAACTGCAGTACAACGATAGCGTGGGCGGCAAACTCGCAGGCTTCACTCAGCCAAACAACCCACTTATTTTTAGTTTTATAAGCATAGCTTCAGTAGTAAAGCTATTTTACGACTGTGGTGATTATACTGATTACATGTCATATCTGAAATCGTGGTCATAGGAAGCAATAGGCCATGGCCCTAACCCTAACCCAATGGTTCACCAAAGCATCCAAGGCACAAGATTGTCAAAGTCCTCTGCTCCAGATCCTGCCCCTTTTGTAACAGAAGTATGACCACCAAATTTATTGAAATCGTCTCTGAAGGAATTCGCTTTGTCAAAATGAGTTTTGCTTTCATTTTCCTTTCCAAGAGCAATCAGAATTTGCGATAGCTTGAAATTCGCCCGAGCGAGGTGGCCGGTTCCCTCAATTTGCGGAAGCCCTTCAGATATTCTGATGCACTCTTCTAGAAGTTGCCTGTAAACAGTTAAAAATTGTGGCGAGATGAGTGCAGATTTATCATTCTTACATTGCTAGCCCGGAATTTCCCGTCTTATCAAGAAGAGCGGCTACCTGATAGAGTGAGTCGCAGACCTTGAGACGCTCACCCAGGCACTCCCTTCTGAATTGCAAAGCTTTGGAGGCAAACCTGAGTGCTTCATCCACACGGCCTTGCATGAATCTAATCCTACTAAGTAATATCATATCCCTACACACTGTTAGCACGAGTATAAAGAATAATTCTATTAAAATGAGTACTTACCCGGAAAAACGCGGGTTGCCGGTTTTTAGAAATGTCTCATCTGAAAAGTCTTTCAAGGATGGACAGCTTTTAAGCATTGTTTCTGCTTCATCAGGCTTTCCCATCTTGAGCAACAAGCTGGCCATGTTGCTATATGAATTCCCAATCCTGTCGCTATTGTGTGAAAGACGAAGGTCAATGGACATTTGTAGATAATCATGTGCTTTTTCAAGTTCCCCAAGTTCTGTTAAGGCAAGACCAATATTGACTTGACCTGCTGCTAGAAAGACGTCATCACTAGACAGAATTGCGGTGCGTACTTTGTAAGCGTCTTCAAAGGCTTCCAAAGATACGGTGGGGTGACATATATCAAGATCAACCAGGCCTTTAAGGTCGATTGCACTTGCATAGGCGAGGGACTTCTTATCGGCAAATTTCTTGAGCGCTACATCAACGTATGACCTAGCAATGGTGTAGTTTTCCCGTTCGTAGAGATACCTTTTCGCATGTTCAGTGAGGTCCTTTATAAAACGGTGCGGTTTGAACATACCACGAACAGCGAAGTAAAAGCTCCGCGAAAGGTTGGTTTACGTCCTCAAAAATCTTGAAGTCTTCACACTGTTTTACAATACTTTCAATATGTGGCAAACTTCTCTCGCAATATGTCCAAGATGCAACCTGATGGCCAACATCCGAGCTATATGTGTCTGGAAAGTTTGCCGAAAGAATAGCGACCACGAGAGAAAATATCTTCTTTCGCTCTTCTATGCTCATTCGACGAATAATTGCACGCTGAACGAGCCGGTGCATAGTCATAATCTCGCTCTCGCTAGATTTATCGATTAGGGCCCCTTGAAGTAATACTTCCTGGGCGTCTAGAAACCTACACCCAGTTAGTCTAAGGCGCATATATATATATATATATATATATATATCTTGCTTATGTATTTTCCAATACTCACTCGATTTCATCGGTGAAGAACTCCAAGAGGGGGTCATCGACCTTTTGCGCACCATCCCGCAGAAGTTCCTCTTGTATGTTGTCAGGATTCAAGAAGGACAGGATCATATGAAGGACGCCGGCATTTCCTGAAAGTTTACTGAGAGACATCTCCCAAACGGTAGCAAGTGTATGGTTATAATTCATGGTCAATACCCCTTTCGTGTCTACACTGGCGGAATTCTTCTTGTATAAAGGGAGGAAGTTCTTCAAAGATATCTTCCTTCGCTGAATGAACCCACCAACCTGATTGAGTGCCAAAGGTAGTCCGCCCAACGCGGAAGCAATAGCCTTTGCCTCTGCTTGGTTGGCCGCCGAGTTCATATCTAGGCCAAGAATGTTTAAGAATGCAGCCGATCCAGTTTCTGTGTCGAAAGGTATAACTTGACATCCGCTTGAGGCGACACTGAAAGCTGCCGAAGAGTCCCGGCTGGTCAGTAATATGGATCCTACGCTTCCTGCAGGCCAAGCGTGTTGTATAAGGGTCAAGTCATCAGCATTGTCAAATATAAGGAGCCAAGCGGATTCTGCAACATGGTCAATATCATAATTACTCTCGCCACTCAGATGTGTGAACTAAAGTGACCCACTTGTTGACGATAGCCATTTCTTGACCTCGAGCATAACTGCGTTATCATCTGTTTCTATATCTGGTTTGATTAAACCTAGGGTCCTCGCAATTTCCCGAAAGCTTTGTCCGATCGTTACTAAATTATCGGCAGAGATCCAAAAGATAGCGTTGAATTTGTCTCTCGAAACGTTTGCATATCTTAGGGCTATTTGCGTTTTCCCAACGCCTCCCATGCCATGTAATGCGAACGATCGGAGAGAACGCTTGGAAGAATCAGGTAGCAAGGCATCTTTGATAAGGCTAATAATGTCTTTTCTTCCCCAAAAGCGAGGACTCTCCGTGAATGGCAAGCAATGTGTAGTTTGGATTGTACTGTCTGCGGGCTGCGTGTGCATATGTGCCATCAGATCGAGAACTTCGTGGTATTTCTGGCTATCCTGTCGCATTCGGATAAGTTCAATCTCGCTCTCAATGGTTGATGATAGTCGTTTAATTCTTTGAACAGTTCTATGAAAGTCTCCACGCAAATCGGACCATGAATTGCGTAACAAGAACGCTTTCAACATATTGCATGCTTAGCTAAAGCACAGATATCTCCACGCAATGGTAGCTTTTTTGAAAGAGCACTTACAATGTTTATGACTTCGGAAGAAATGAATGACACGAGCATAGAAGCATATCACCTCTTGGTAAACAGCAAGTAGGGTTGTCTCCAACTCAGAGTCTACGGGCACTGTTTTCTCGTAGAACTTAAGGCGCGGCAGCGTAAGCCCTAGCTCCTCTAACATGTCCGATATTTCCTGCAAAGTGTTGTCCGCTGCGGATGCCAGCTATTGTCTCGTGAGTCATGGCTCAATATTAGTCGTGTACACTTCATCAGAACAAAGACATACCGTTAAAATCATCCGAATACTGCTCATACTACTGCTGTAACAGCCGTCCCGGCACCAAGAGAGACTGCAAGCACAGCCGAGAAGTCATTGAGCAATTTGAACGTTGGTTTCAGCCTGTTCATAGAGTCCAGCGCTTTTCTGCCCTGCGGTCCAAAGGGCTGTAAGATATTGTTGTCCGCGTGAAGTTCATCCAGGCTACCAGTTTCCAATATTGTTCGAAAGTCATCGTCAGCGGCGAGCTCTTCATGATAGCTCTCCAAGGCCTTCTCCCATAGAGGAGAAATATTTACTTTCGGGGAGGCTTTTCCCACCATTTTGGCCTGTGTATCTCAGTTTTACGGGGACAAGGTGATTTTCGACAAGCAACGAGTTGAAAGAAACCAGGTGATCATTATATTGATAAGAGTCAGCGAGTTGACAAACAATTCATTCTTCCAGACTAAGTCATTCTGGACGCGCAACACCGCAAGGCTGTGGCGGGGGCGGGGTTTTTGGACAGGTGGTGGCAGCACTAGGGGACGGTAGGCTGCTTGCTATGCAGGGATTAGATGTGATCCAACTGCATCACAGCCAGTCAGATCCGACTGTTAGTCGCCGATGCTTCATTGAGGCGGGACAGTCAATTTTGCGTGCTATTTCTTTGTCTGTCAGAATCAAAAAGACCTATCATTCGTTCCAAGCTTATCATGGAGTGACTTGGCGCAATGCTCATAATCAAGAGTACGTGTCGCACAACAGGCCGCTATGTTTGTCAATCTATCACTGTTTTCGCCAAAAAGTACGGTTTCGTTCGAGTTGAGAATTAAAGACGCTAGTTAGAGTATAAATAAACAATAAAGGGCGGCTCCTGCTATCATGCGTAAATATTTACAAAAACGTAGGTATTCCCGAAAGAACTTCATTGCGCCTGGAGTGGTGTTTAATTCGTTTCTTTATGCATACCGAAATGGCAAAAGGCTTGTATGCCCATCGAAATCAGACATCAGGATGTCTCTTCAGAATCTTTCGGTTTTAAAAGCTTGATGGTTACTTCAGAGTCCTGTGCATAAACTCTCAAGCCAATCACGCAAACCGCGTTCCAAGGAACAGGGCCATCTTCGTCATCGTCAGAGTCATTATTCGTATCATCAGTTTTCTCTTTATCGTCGTTTTTATCTTTGTCGTCGTTCTTCTCCTTGTCGTCTTTCCCTCCCCTAGTGTCATTCTCTTCACCGTTTATGGTAGATGACGTGTCGCTTGTATTGGGTGTGTCAATACCATCAGATTCACTGGAAGTCTCGTCGTCTTTCTCAATTATTGGTTTGACTTTGCCGAGAATCTGAGACTCTGCGTCGTACACTTCTCCCTTTGCGTTGATCTTCTTGCCAGCACATTTGGAAATATCCCCTTCCTCGAGCTCCCCGATGACTTCCCCGTCTTCGTTGAGGACCTTCCCTTGTTTGTTGACCTTGTAGCCTTCCAGAATTCCAAGGGTCTGCTCCTCCTCTTTTGACTCCTCGTCCTTTCCATGCCCCTGGTTGCTGTGCTCTTCAATTTCGGCTTCACTGGTCTCCTCCTTGTTTGTATCTTCTTCACAGTTTTCCTCCTCTTCTTCATCTGGGAAACTGGCTTTCGCATGTGCCATATCATAACTGGCACCGACCTGCATCAGCTTTCTGGGGTTTTTCGGTACATAATCCTTAACTATATCTTCCACTCTCTTCGCTGCACCATCCCTCCATGCAGTTATGCTAGGCACGACTTCGTATGTTCCTGGCTCTAGAGTGACTTCGGCACTCACCGATCTCTCGTACCATGAGTGGATAGGTTTGACCGTTACTATCCGTTCAGCGGGTGATGTGTTTGCATCCTGGAGTATAAAGTTCAGCTCGAATTTGTACTGCCCTTCCAATCCGAGGAAGTAACGCGAATCAAGCTATTTTAATTTGTTAGCAATTGACTATATAACAAACAGTTATATATATCTTACCTGGGAGAGCACAAATACCACAGGTCCAGCCTTCTCAATCCGGACCACAAACTTCGTTCGGAGATATACTGTAACCCAAGGGACGTTGACGCTTGTCCAACGCTGGACCGTGGTCCATTTTTCATCGAAGATCCTTGTACGATGTAGGAAAATGAATGTGGACAGCATGTCCTCATATGTCATCCAAAAGATGCCGTCATCTCCAAATTTGTGTCCAAGTTTTTTCAACCAGTATGCGGTCCACTCTTTCGAGCCATCGCCCCAGGGTCCGTTCCACTCCCCGACACCCGATCCGTCTCGTTCGCCCCATGGATTTCTATAGAAGAGATTGAAATCAGTGCTGTCGCATTTTAAGAGTAGGTGTAAGACATGTATACCTTAACAGGACCAGACGGACCTTCTTCCCTGACTCATCGATCTCCTCGGTAGCACGAAGAATCGAATAAGCGTGTCCCAGGGCTAAGCCTCCCTTTGTGTCTGTAGCACCATATCCCAATGCCGAGACGGCAAAGACAAATTCCCCATCACAATTCAAAAGCTCTGTCCACAGTATATCTCTGCTTAGAACTCGGTTAGTGGCGATTGTGGTGGTGACTCCGCCGGTCAGATCCTCTACTGCGTCCCCAGACCAACCGCCAGAAATGGCATCATAATCTCCGTGGAGCTTAGCATAAGCCTTTTCCATCAATGGCAGCCATGTCTCGTTTGGGTCTGAACACTGGGAAAACCAAAGTGCATCCGAGCCTGTTTGATAGCGCTTCTTGTGTTCTCGCGCTCTCTTGCCGGTGCTGTCGTATCTGTCCTTGTGGAAATCAAAGTCCGATCTTTCCATATACAGATTATCGTCAATCACCGTCGACACCCATTGCCCGTCACGGTAGAAAATGAACCCGTATACTCCGCACTCCTCATCCCGCGCAACGCATATCCTGTTCATCAAGTCCGGACGGTCACAGAGTGTCGCTACAGCCGCAAGCCACCAGCAGTCACCACAATGCGAGCCTTGCTTGATGTCTGTATGTGAAAAGCCATCGACTATGAATTGCGGGTTTTCAAAAATCCAATCGACTCTATGAACAGACTTGGGAAAGGTAGTTTCGTCGCCTGATCGAACGAGACCGCGCAGGCAGTTTCCTAGCTTGAATTTCTTGTCGTTTTCGATATCAAAGTCCGGGTCGGTGAATTTCTCATTTGTGCGTCTACACTCGCGCACGATTTGCTCGATGCGTTCCCTGCATTCCCTGGCAACGACCTCGTAGCTCTCCGCTGCATTACGAGGTGACGAGGCTTCCACCTCTTTGAGTGGGCGAAGAGTATCGATATGTAGGCTTTCGGGAAATATAGAGGAAACTTTGCCTGGTTTCTTGGTCCTGAAGGACTTCCAAAATTTATTGACGATTTCTTGGGGAGCCTTGTCTGGACGCTTTTCGGGTTTTTGTTGATCATTGGCATCAGACATGTTAGTCGGTTTCCTTTGGTAATACGTCAAAATATAACACAAATAAAAAGGCAGAATGAATAATGCAATCCTGCAAATGGTTTTGAGCCAAATTAATTCCAGAGTAAATATATCCATGGTCATTGCTATTTGGACATGCGGGGGCAAATAAATAGCGGCACATGAGGCTCTTCGTAAGCAGTGACTGCCTAGCGATCCACGTACGCAATGCTGGGCGAGGCTGTAGATAGACATTAAGGTGCATTCCATTGGCCTGTGGGTGATACAGAGCTAACTATATTTAATCAGTGACTCAGGCTGTCAGCCTCGCGCGGGATATCCCGCAAAGTTAAAGCTGCAGGCCACATGAAAGCTGCATAGTCAAGTGATCGGTTGCTTGGCCAAACATGAACAGCCACACCGGGCTGAAGAGCGATTGGGCATGTTTGATTGATCGCCTCATCAGGATTCTTTCCTGCATCAAGCACCGCCCGGCTGAAAACTCGACAAATTATGCTTGACTCGTGACCGATCGTCCGTTGATTGACAATCAATCGTTCTTGAAGACTTGAACAGCCTTGGGAATTAGGGCTTGCATTGATCAACCGTGTGGGCGGCTAACCCTAATATAACCCTAACCCAACCCTAACATTAGAGATGGAAACACAGCAATGTGGCAGCGTGTTGGATTTTCTCACTGCAACAAAAAAACTATCAATTACAGTATAAATGGTAGAGTTAATATAACACAGAGTGTAAATGATGTGTTGGGTTGGTGGGTTGGTTTGGCACTCATCGCGAAGGATAGGAAACTCGCTACGGTGTTTGGTAAAGATGTGGAAAGTAGAAGTGATAAACAAATTTTTATATATGAATTCTATAATTAAATGAGATCAAGAAGGGGCTTTTATAGGCAAATACGACGACGATTTTGAGAAAACGCGACAGGCGGTGCGGGGTGGGAGCCTGATTTTTGTGGCATCTAAAGGACATCCCGAACGGAGCAAGTCCGATTATCTGACAGGTCACAAAACGAACACCTTCCAGTATATTCATCCACTGAATATTCCATGATAGGCATCGAAAAAGAAACGTTAGTGCTGATGTGACTGAGTTGCAGCTCTACGTTTATCCTTCGAATCAAAGCTTGCAGTTACCGACTATGAACCGGAAAAAAATGACTAGTCGTCTCTCCAACTACATCTTCTTTGTGAAGGGCAAAACCATAGGTTTTCGCATAAAGACGACTATAATCAATACTGAAAATTTACAATCTTTTCAATGTTGAAAAGATGGCACACTTATGGTTGAAAACACCTTTATAGACCGGCTGAGAAGATACAAACACACAGTTTCGTCCCATAAACTTGATTTCGCGCGACCTGCGCGCGATAACGACGTAAAGGACAAAACTCCAACCTCTTCAAGTCTAGCTTCCGCAAAAAAATCTTTTGTGCGCTTCATGCCACAATAATCATAACCGAACGTTGCCAAAGCCAAAACAACACCATGAGCCTTCGAAATCAACTCCTCACCGCGATCAAAGGAATCGAATCGCCAGGATCGTTTGCTTACTTTGGGTCAATAAAACCGTTTGTCGACCCTGAAATCTACGTGCAAGGTGTCGGTTCAATCGACCTACCTCTGGACCCGTTCCAGGCGGAACGATTAATCGAAAAGGCACATCAAGCACCATATGGTCTAGGCAATGAAACCATTGTTGACACATCGGTCAGAAATACATGGGAACTAAATCCTGGCGAAGACTTTGAGTTTAGAAACCCGCAATGGAGGGCGTACGTCAAACAGTGTTGCGACAGCGCGGCGATGGAGTTGGGTGTTCATTCACCGGTTTCTGCGCAGCTATACAAGATGTTGATCTACCAAAAAGGGGCAATGTTCCAACCTCACACAGAGTTAGTGCAATCTTCCTTAACGAGGGCCCCTGATGAAAAACGGCTTACACGGTTGACAGCACTGAAAAGGTTCCCGGCATGTTTGCCACTCTGGTGATATGCCTGCCGTCGCCTCACAGAGGAGGCGCACTTTCTGTCTGTCACAATGGCGAACAAATGACCTTCCACACATCAAAGAGCCAAAAGTCCTTTGCTTGTTGGTATTCGGATGTTGAGCATGAAATTTTGAAGGTTACTTCTGGATATCGATGGGTACTCACCTATAATCTCGTTCTAGATACTTCGATCCCTCGACCGCGTGTCGATTCCAGGATGGAAAACGCATGGAACGCGCAGCAAATACTCCATCGTACTATAGAGAGATGGCTTATGAAAGACAAGCATTCCCGTGAAATGGACCATGCTTACTACAAGCTCGATTATCAGTACACGCAAGCCAATATCTCCCTCAACGCTCTTAAAAACCATGATCTAGCGCGAGTGCAGGCTCTACAAGACATCGCAATGGATTTACCCATCGAAATTTATCTTGGTCTGCTCGAAAAGGAGGAATCTGGAAGCTGTGATCTAGAATTCGATCCCATGGGCAACATAATCCGGTCTTCGTCTCGTAAGACCTTTCATCCTCTCTACGACGTCGCTTTGAGGAACATAAAGGCCCTTGGGTTATTTGAATTAGATGGTCTTCCCGCTGAGGAGGATGCTATCTTTGATACGCGATTCTTTCTCCAACGGGACATTTTCAACTTCACGCCACAGGAAAAATATACAAAATACATGGGGAACTGGGTATATTCAAGCTCGCATTCTCGATTGACAGGACTGATTTTTACTAATTTGTTATTGATTTTACAGGGACCAGAAGCAACGCATTGGTACCGGGTAGCAGTAAGTCTAAACGAGAGACAGCGCGACAAACCGATTTGCTAAACTGGGTGTCATTGATAGGCTGTAATAATTGTGCCGAGTGACTCTATTGCCTTCTTCGATCCTCCTAGAGCCCAAGATGGCGATGATGGCAGTGTCCAGAATGGGTAATTATGGTGTTCCTTCACGTAGATTTATTCTTATTACTGATGTTGTCGTTATACAGCCTGGTAGATACTGACTCGAGAAAGCGAAAGCGTGAGGTTATTGATTTGACAGGTGATGATTGAAAGGGTCTACTGGTGCCATCTACAGTTTGTTTGCAAATGTGTTAACACCCTCGCCTAAACACCACGTTGTCTGCCAACAGCCACTTATAAACTTTTAGGGCTGTTCCCGGGAAAATATTCTATATACTATGTAAAAACTGGTTTCATATAAATCTCAGGGGGGTTTCATTATTATGGCTATTCTGGTCCGGATTGTTTTTGGATTTTTTGTTTTGTTTCTTCAGATGCGGTGGCCTCCTGCAGGGATGTACATTTGTTAGTTGATATGCACTTGAATAAGAGATTTTATTGGCATGTATCTGTCAGAAAGTTTAGTTAGCATAGTTCGTCATGAATTCTTCCCATAGATCACTAATATCCTGAAGATCCAATTCGTCAAATGGCTTGTTGATACGAACTGGTCTGATGGCCGGATAGCTGTTTCTTCATCATTCATATCATTGCGAATCGGAGACCCTTCAGTGTCACTGGTATTGGCCGGGTGCAAATTTCTGGAATTCAAATCGCGGTCAGAATCGACTTGGTTGCCGTTTGCTGCCTTGGTCGGCGATATATGATGCAGCCTCTGTGTCTTCAAGATTTCTAGCAGCTTTTGAATAGCCCTTGTAGTGCCATTTCCGTCTGGATTCAAAGCCTTTTGTTTTTCTTCCAGCTTCCTACACGTCTCCAAAGTTTCTGCCATGCGAACTTGCGCTCTCGCCTCGTCTTTATCTGCTACGATGTCGATAACTTGGATAAGCAAGACGCTGAATAAATGCTGGTCCATATTGTACGAGCGGATATGGTCTGCCGATTCACTCGCGCCGTGTAATTCGAGCAACTTCTTGGCGCAATCTACTGCTATCTCACGAGAAAAGAGGAATATTCATCGCTGTGTAGTCCTCGTAGAAAATATGATCTGTGTAGTCGACCAAGCCGGGCATAAAAGGAATAGAGCAGGGCCGACCTTTGCCGGGGAATATACGGATGGCGATCAGCCAATAGAGCAGCCTCTCGTCCTTCTCCTCTGCCGTTCTAAAAGAACCATGGTAGATTCTTCTTGAATGATATGAACCTTTCACTCGACTCAAGGACAAGCTGGTAGTCAGGTTCACCCGTCGGGGAGGCAGAGTTCCGGATAGAATACATCACATCCCGGCATATCTCGGCAAATTTGACCCGTTGTATAAAGTATGACAAGGATATGGGCTGTCCTTTCATGCCTTTTACTCGTGGCTCTAAGTAATCTTCTGTTGGGGAATTGACGCACATGTGCTGTGGACTAATGGTAAACATTCCCTCGTATGAGCCAGGTATACTGCCGACAATTCTATTCAAACAGTCAGATCCGTCTAATGCCCATAGCGACGGGTGTAACTAACCAATCTGTAGCTGCCTAATGCCACCATAGCCGTCTTTTTACCTCAGTTTCGACTGTACCTTGATGTGCAACCAGTGGGTCTGAATCGAGTCTGTGCATTTTCATTTGTATCGCCTTTTTCACCGCATTGCTTCGAAGAAGGTGGAATGTGGCGGATTGACCTTCTGAGTCCCAAAGGAGATTGATTATGATACAAACCGACTGTAGGGATAGAAGAGATAGGGAAAGCATCGCCTCGGGACTCATGATCAAACTCAAAGCTATTGCTTTCCAATGGCCGTGTGAGATTCGTGCCTCTTTAACCTCTTGGGATAGTAGACTGTCGGGGTCTGGTAGGTATAAAATGTGCTTGACGCGAAAATGGAGAAAGGAAGGCAAGTCCCTCTTTTGAGACATCTTCAGGATTGGCCAAGTTTTGGTAAGTGTGCTCTAATAAGGCTCGTGCAAAAGGGGCGTGAAGTTCGTGGTGTAAGCAGTTGACTGCCTCAAGGTGATGATCAAAAAGGATTCGAGCCAGACGAACACCTGGAAGTTGACGTATGAGTTTAGCGACTTCCCCGTTCTCGAATTTTGTGTCTCCGGAATGTCGATGTGGTTATTCACTTGCGCTGACCTTTTATTATGGACATCTAATAAAGAACTCTGATGGTGGGTCTGTTCATACTGCTGAATGGCTTCATTAGGGTCTTCCGATGATGGAGCAGCAGCAATTGCCTCGATTTGGTCCCATGTTGTTACATCGTGTCTTTCGCCGATATGGTCACCCGGCAATGGAACAGTCGACGGCCTTGAGCGAGAGTCTCTGGCGCCTTCTTCATTTGAAATAAGGTAGGCCTCTAGTCGCTGTAGTCGATGGTTGGTCTCCAACATGTGCCTTTGTTCAATCATTAGTAGATCAAGCAGATAACCGGCAAAGAGACCTCTTACTGTTCCATGGATTTGAGAGTATCTGAAAGCGAGGGAGAATTGTCTGAGACATTTTCTTGATTAGTCGTCGCTGTTGAATATTTGCATCTAATATTCCGCGTGGTACAATTATGACAAGGGCGTTCCTTGTCACATCGAATCTTCTTCAGCCGACAAAACTCGCACGACGCAGGCTGTTGCCAGGGGCTTTTCTTAGGGCTAAACCCTATTTCTGGATGCGCCCTCTTCATCGCCAACAATTTCTGTGGTGAAGCAAACAGAACATTGCAGGTCGATGTTTTGTTTGGGGTGAGTCACTGCGACAGGTTCTGCCGGGCCCCCGCGGACGTCCGACAGTTTCCTCAAAAACGCCCTCTTTCCATCCAGCCAATCGTCGATAGACGTTGCCGAAGCTATTGATCGATATGGAGTCAGCAATGGGGAACTGAATCATGTAGAAGGAAAATATTCAATTGCATGATCCACATTCGAAGTTCTTATAACAAGCAACCCCGCCAGGTACGAAAGTATATATTTCAGCCATGTCACAGCTAGAGCCATATTTCTGTTTTTTTGTCCTCTCTGAAACTCGCCAGATCTATTGGATTGCTTTGGACATCCATTGCTGACTTCGAATCCCTGCCTTGCTCCATACCATGGCAGTCGCGCCTGCAGAAACAAATCTTCCCCATGCAGAGGATGAAGAAAACGGACCACACATCAATGAACTGAGGAATGGCGATTTTGAGGATATCAAAGCCAATGATCCGAGTATATTTCCAGATGGTGGTCTCAAGGCATGGTTGGTGGTTCTGGGCGCATACTTTGGACTCTTCATTAGCTTTGGTTGGACGAACTGTGAGCACAGCTATTCCCACTTCAACAGAGATCGTTAATTTCTAATATCTCGTTTACAGGTGTGGGTGTTTTTCAGGCCTACTATGAGTCACATCAGCTGCAGTCCGAATCGCCAAGCACAGTTTCGTGGATCCCAGCACTATCCATGTTCATGATGTTTATTACAGTAAGTTCGCTACTTGACAGATAATCCATCAAAAACTAACTTATTGTGGTAGGGACCATTCGTAGGCAGACTCTTTGACAACTTCGGACCTAGATATCTCATCCTTACTGGAAGCGTCCTGCACGTATTCGGCTTAATGATGGCATCTATATCATCCACATTTTACCAATTCATCCTTTCCCAAGCTATCTGCGGCCCCCTCGGCGCAAGCATGGTCCTCTACTCTTCCTTCAGTTGCGTTACAACATGGTTCTTGAAAAAACGCGCTTTAGCCATGGGAATTACAGCCAGTGGCTCTAGCCTTGGCGGAGTCATCCTTCCAATTCTCGTTGATCGGTTGATTCCCAGGATTGGCTTTGGCTGGACCATGCGGACATGTGCATTTATCATGTTGGCCTTGCTCATTGTTACAAATCTTACGGTTCGATCACGCTTGCCGCCCCGTCCAAAGGATATTGGGATCATCGCTTTCCTCAAGCCGTTCGTCGACCCCTCGTTTCTCCTCCTGTCATTTGCGGGATTCTTCTACTCTATGGGAATGTTCATTCCAATTACCTTTTTGGTGACGTACGGCGAACATGTCGGCATGTCTTCTCAACTTGCAGGCTATCTTGTTTCAATTTTTAATGGGGCTAGGTAGGTGAATCAAAACCCTCAGTTTCTTTTTTTAGAAAGACAAAGAAAGAAAGAAAGAAACATGAAAAGGAACCAGGAAAACGTTTACATTGGCTAACTTTTACTACAGCGCCATCGGCCGTATTCTCCCAGGATATGCTGCAGACAAAGTGGGAAATTTCAACATCTCCCTAACAGCAGCGTGTCTCTCCACCATTCTGGTCTTCGCACTCTGGCTTCCCGGCCATTCACATGCAGCTGCCATTGCATTCGCCGCATCATTTGGGTTTAGTTCTGGCACCTATACTGCCATGAGCCCTGCCCTTGTGGCTCAAATTTCCGATGTCCGCGAGATTGGTACACGATCAGGGACGATGTACGCTTTCATGTCAGTAGCAGCATTGACAGGCAGTCCTATTGGAGGCGCTTTAATCTCAGCAGCAGGTGGCAGTTATTGGAAGTTGCAAGTCTTTGCCGGGAGTATGCTTGCAACGGGCACTTGTTTTTATATTGCTGCTCGGATGTACTTGGCCAAGGGCAAAATCATGGAAAAGGTTTAGGATGTATTAATGGAACAAACTACTGTTTCCATGTCAGGGATGCCTGTAGTTCGGTGTCAGAAATAGTGAAGCAAGGATGTTGATTGAACTTGCTGATAAGTGTATAAAAGGATTTAAACACGTATTTCTACATCAGATGTTAACTCCCACTAAGACTGACAAGGACATGTACTAGGTGGTGCTAACAAGAGCACTGCCGTGCGAGACTCTGACTGCATCTAGCTATACGACGTGAGAAATTACAGCATATACTTGGTTATACTTACGCATTATTACTACCAGTAACAGCCTACAACGTGTTCGTGCCCTTGGCACAAACTAACCAGGCTGAAAGGGTAGTACTGTACTACATCCATATGCAGCTGATTGGAGTATGAATGCGTAAGGACACAAGTATTTCCCAGCATTATTAGCTAGCTTGCAGCGCCGAGAATATATGTTGCACAAATATCGAAGTTACCTAGGTACCTCTTGCTCTTGCTATTAAATACGCTCTCCGCCCTTCGCGGTGCCTTTCTCCCCGAAAAGAGTACTCACAGCGGCATACTAGGTGGCCGCCATGCAAAGCTTTTCCTTGCTTTCACCATGGAATTACATGTAGAAGCAGGAGCTGTGTTAGCTTTCATATTCATACTCCTCGTTCTCATGGCACTTCGGGCCACGAGGGACTTTGCTGAGGTCTTCGATGCCAGTGACAGTGACAGCGACACCAACACTCGCAGAAGACGTAACAGACGACTTTTGCAACAATAAAAAACTATGCTTTGAAAATGTGAAAAAATGAAAAAAAATTACCTAGAATGCTTGTGTTAGAAATATGCGGGGAATATGCAGTTGCCCCAGCATTAGGCAGCAGGCCGCTTTGTTGCACTCGTCATCCGTGCCACAAAAAAAACGAAAAACGAAAAAAAAAAAAAAAAAAAAAACAAAAACTTCGACTGCACTCGCGATCAGCACTGACGACAATGATGCCGATATTCCCGCCTCGTACGCCTCCATCCACAGAGCTGCCCAAGCCTCCAGTGCCATATACTCACGGGTGGAAATTCACTGCAAAAGCTCACACTCCTCCAGCCCCAACGCTAGTAGTGAGTCGTTGCTGCATAGACAGTGATGAAGGCAGGTCAGAACGAAAGACACTTGAACCAATCGACCGATGTGTAAAGAATCCTCCCTTGCCTGTCAAAGATGGACATGGCACTGTCAGTCTCGAGGTCATTGCCGGTTTGAAAGTAGGCGATGGCCACAATTCCCAGGTGTTTATAGCACAAGTCTTAGAATCCGATTCATCAGCATCCGACAATATTATTCCTTGCAAAGGCACAAAGCTAGTTGCAAAGGTATACGATCCGCTTTATTTTGATGATGACGAAGCCTACATCAACCCTTTTCATTGCGTGGACCAACACTACACTCATGAGGCCAACACCTATATGAATCTCAGCATGTTTCAAGGCCACGATATCCCCAGATACTATGGGTCATACACTCTGAGTCTGCCTGTGCCGGTGGTGCACCCGCAAAGCCTACCTGCGAATTCAGCGCAAACAAGAACAGTGCGAATGATTCTCGTCGAGTATATCCCAGGAATCACCATGGCGAACGCTAGAGCGAGATATTACTCAAAGTCGGCGCGTCAAAGTATCCTGAAATCAATCGTGGACCTCGAAAGCCGCATATATGAAAAGGATACGTTGCTTGTCGATCTTGCGCCTCGGAATATCATCATCAGTCCACCAGATAGCGGCGAGCAGCCCCGTGTTGTGTTTGTTGGCATTGGAAATGCTCTTTTCAATCTCAGACGAGATGACCCCATTGCTCTGCGGTTGAACTATTTTCTGGGAGAATACATTTCGCCTTTGCTAAGGTGGAAGGGAAGAAGAAAGGGGAGGATAGTAGATAAATGGTCAGAATGGATTGATTGGGAATGGGATTCCTGGCTCCAAGCCGAGTTTGCGCATACCGCTGCAAGTATCACGCCAGCGATGCGCGAGCGATGGCATGACGACTGATTATGCTTGCATCACGTTCGTACTGGCTGAGAACATCGATTATGTTAACTGGCTTTAATTTTATTTTCATCACATAGAGAGTTGAGATCTCTAGATAGACTGAGTGATGCTGTCAGATCGCACCATTGCAATATTCCACACCCTAGAGATAATACTTCTGCCCAGCTAAGAAATTGTGACCGAAGAACCCGACTCAAGCTCGTAGATATCAACCCCCTCAATAAGAACCGAGTCACCATTATAATTGAGCAATTTCAGCACCACCTTGGACCCCTCATCCAGCGAAATGGGCAGCGGCGCCTGCTGCGAATAGACATCAATAGTATCCTCAATCAGAATATTCCCCGACACCTCCACGCCGTCCACACTTGCGCCAATATTGAGGAAACTATTGCTAGACCCCGAATAGGTATACAGCACCTGCATAATCTTGTCACCCGCCGTCCCATCCCATGTAAACGTAAAAGTCTGCGAGCTCGTCATGCTAACGGCCTTGCCGCCAGCGCAGCCGTCTGTGCAGGACACGGTTTTGCTGGATGTTGAGTCTGCGGCGGTGATGGAGGTGTAGGCTAGGTCGGACCAGGCGCCTGTCGCGGTGTCGAGCGTCCAGCCGCCTGTTTGGTGGATTGTGACGCCGGATGAGTTGACGATTAGTGGGAGGAAGCTGTAGGTTGACGAGTAGAGTTCGTCGCCGTTCCAGCGGTCGCCGAAGTAGACGTATGTTGTCTCGGAGCTGCCGATGATCTCGAGGTCGTACGCATTCTGTGATAGATAGGTGTATGAATCTGAGGGGGCTAGTTCTTCGTCGTCCGACCATGGGCCCTACTCTCATGTTAGCTTTTTTTTTTTTTTTTTTTTTTTTTTTCTTTACTGTTGATGGGAAAGATTGGTAAAGACATACGCTCATCGAGGTAGCCGACATCCACAGGTTGGCGGTGGGTGTCCAGCCGTTCTGAGGTGAGACCAACAGGTAGTAGGTGTCGTCATCCTTGATGACACCTGGGGCCTCCCAGTAGACGCTGCTAAAGGTGTAGACGACCTCAGTGGTGTTGGTGTAGTCGTCATTAAGGCTGGCAATGGCCAGGTCGGCGTTGTCATTTGTCGCAAAAATAAGCCATGCCTCATCAGTGTCTGGGTCTTGGTAGACGCCCATGTCGCGACTCTGCTGACCGAGCGGCGAGAAACCCCCAAGGAACTCATAGGGTCCGGATATGCTGGAGCTGGTCGCGACACCAACCTCAGCCAGGCCGTAGTCACTGTTGTCGAGATGGAACCACATGACGTATGTTTCAGTGGCTGCGTTGTACAGCACCTTGGGCCGCTCAACCACCGCGTCATCAGAGATGGCCGTCCCGGATTGTGGTGACAGTGCTAGCCCCAGGTTCTCCCATGTAGCCATACCGTCCGTAGACCGGTAGCACGGGACGCCCAGGAAGCCATCAAAGTCCGTGTCGGTGCTGTCGTTCTGCCCAAACCAGTACCACGTTGTTGCACCACTCTCTAGGGCGTTCTGGTCTTGGATAATGGCGCCGCCATGCGCCTGAATGATGTCGCCCGAAGTATCCGTCAGGTTGGCATTGGGGTAGAACACGGCCGAGGCAGCGTTCGCGCCACCGCACAGCGCAAGCAGGCTGCCGAAGAGTGTACTGGTAAACACCATTGCAATGGATCTCTGAAGAAGTCTGATTCTATAAAACCAGATTCCACGGTATTCAACGCCGTTTTATATGCCATGCTTGCCACCTCGGCATTACTGGCATTACTCCACGCGTCGAACGCTCCTGTCAACCACATGTTACATCGTCGGGCAAGCTATCCTCTGGTGTTGGTAAAATTGTGCCAACCAGGTTCTTCAGCCTGTTTCTGTGCAGTTGGTCGATCATCTGATTGCTGAAGAATGCATGCATGCAATACGTACCCAAGTTGAAGCTCGGTTGGGGACGGACCCGACACCCCCGGACCCGTTATCCCCGGCTAAATGTTGGAAACGTTCATTGGAGAGTGGATCGAGGGCAAATCCTCCCCCTAGCAGTTCCTAGGGAACATGTAACTATAATGCGGGGTTTGTCCACTCGGAGAATTTTACCCCGATGTTTGCTGGAGGAGTCAAATCCCACCAGTGTCTTGAAGAAACTTGTACCGGCATGGCGCACGTCCACGTAGGGTACTAACGCTTATTGAATCCCGGTCAATATCTGGAAGCTACGTATGTACTGTATGTAGTGCCTTGATGAGCGAATTAATTTAATCAATTTAATATAGGTCTGAGAATGGGTCGTCTCGTCGTCATCGGCATCACTCTTTGACCACCCCTTGGCAGCATCCCCCCCACGCAGATCCCCCACAGGAACCGTCCCCGCGATGCTCATGATTTTGTTCAAAGGTATTTCACCTACGCAAAACTGCTGTGTCGAATTCATACTCAGTCTGTCTCATAGCGGGATACCATGATGTTGTTTGTCCATTGCCGTAAATTTTGGATTTACACTCGCTCTTCAGCGATGCTTACCTAACCACATCGCCCGAATGGTCTAGGGGGTAAGTCTTCCTAATCATCGTCCCTTTGTCCCAAGTTCAATCTCTAATCAAGAAACAGTATGATTTCTGCTTTGGGCACCACCAACATGGTTCACATGCAGAAGGTCCGGCGTTCAAATCGCCGTTCGGGCCCTTCTCTTTTTGTATTTTTTCTCTCCTCCGTGTTGTAAAATTGCTCCGTGGAGTACGTAGTTTGTTAAAGAGGCCAGGATGTGTACAAGTCACACTTAGAAGCGGCCTTGGGGGCTCATAGAGTTGTCCTGAAGTGGCAAATTATTAACACGCCCGGATGGTCTAGTGGGTAAGTCAACTCATGGCGCCATTTTTGCCGACTTCAAAAGACTAATGATCGTACAGTACGATTTCCCGTTCGGGATTAGAATCCAGGTAACTTGGATGTTACTCTAATCGGGAAGGTCCCGCGTTGTTCGTATTTCGAATCTTCTCAGGGTCAAAAATAAATACTAACCTACTTCATAGCGAGTCGCGGTTCGGGCCAATTCTTTTTTTTTTTTTTCTTTTTTTTATTTGAACTCAAATCCACTCCATGGAAAGGAGACAACAAGGCATAGAAAGCAGCATGTGTGCGTGTGTGTGTGTGTGGTGGATAGGACACCACAGGCCACTCAATCTTACCATTGAAACCCCCAAGATTTGCGAACGCTTGTCGTCATGCATGACCTATTCACCAGTTTGGAGACAAGTCATTGTTTCTACCAAACTAGGCCCTACTTGAAATATATTTACTCGATCACACAAGGCCAGTTGTTCATAATTTCTGTCTTTGAATGAGCCCACCGAGGTCCATTTCCCTGTCGTTCCTCTTCTTCAATTGATTTCTCCTCCTCGATCAGTTTTTGGGCTTTCATAACAGTCAACTCAAACACTCATACCAAGGCTACCGTCCAAGTATATGTCGGGTCTACGTGATAAGGTATAATATCGAATTCCCATGACCCAAACCCCTCCACAACCTAGACGGTGGATCGGATAACGCTTTGGCCTTTAAGGGTCCATGGGAGCTAACCCCCGCAGCTGTTTCCGGGGTACAACAGCCCTAACAGGCACAGGCAATCAGGGTCAACGATAATCGACCCCTCAATCATAAATGCGAAGATACTTTCAAAATGCTTATAATCGAACCAGTTACAATGGAACAAACATTGTATCTGCATTATGAATCAAACATCGACGATGCCATGCTTGTCGTGCCGGAAATCTCGAGACGGCACGTCGACAGGGACTACGTATCCCTAGGGCGATAAAGGCATTGTCGAGTCATTCACCAACACTATTCTGGCTGTCTAGTGGCTGAAGGGTCCTGCACCCCTGGGCTTTGTCATACATCTTATATTACTTTTTATGTTAGTAAGATCTCCGCTAGACCAGTTTTACCCAACCAGGTTCAGGACTAGATACTACTTCCAGGTTTGTGCTCCAACTGTCTCATAATCCCGGACAGTAGTCTATGGTACCTTCTTTGTTTGATGCGGAGGAAACATGAATGGAAGCTGCATGATGTCTTGCGCGCCGCGAATTCCGGAGCTATCTCACTCGACATCCTTATATAAAGGCTGCCACTCTCACTTCAATTGTCAATTCACTATTCAACCACCTGCCAGTATTGCTTGAAAGTCGTTCGAAATGGCTAGAACACAGATTGCATGGATTGGATTGGGGAACATGGGAAGGGTGCGGATATTTTCTTTGGCTGAGTAGCAACTAGAACTAGGACTGACCAACAAATGCAGGGAATGTGCAAGAACATCATCGAGAAGGGCCCCCAGAAATCGCCTCTGATCGTCTTCAACCGCACAGCGGCTCGAACCAAGGCCTTTGCCGAGGCTCTCGGCGGCCCTGAAAAGGTCATCGTCGCCACTAGCATCCCCGAGACTGTGGCTCCCGCCTCGGTGGTCTTCATCTGCGTCGGCAATGACCAGGCTGTCGAGCAGACCGTATCATCCCTTGTAACCGTCGAAGTCACGGGCAAGACCATCGTGAACTGCTCAACCGTGCACCCAGACACTACCCGACGCATCAACGAAACCCTAACGCAACACGGAGCCTCGCTCGTCACCTGTCCCATCTCTGGCGCCGGAGACGTCGCCGAAGCAGGCAAACTAGTCGCCGTGGCCGCTGGTCCTAGTGAACCCGTAGCGCGCATAAAACCTTTCCTGCAAGACGTCACATCGCGCGCAGTAATCGATTTATCCGGCCAGGCCGTCGAGCGCGCCAGCCTGCTCAAGGTCCTGGGCAACTCCTTCATCCTCAACACCGTCGAGACTCTGTCTGAGTGCATGGTGCTAGCAGACAAGTCCGGACTAGGCGGCGACACGTACGTACAGTGGGCAGAGGCCATGTTTGGGGGTTCGATTGCTAATTATGCCCGACGCATGGCGAATGGTGACTACTATCGACGTGATGAGCCGCTGTTCGCCGTTGATCTGGCGCGCAAGGATCTGAGACATGCGAAGAGCCTCGCTGCCGAGGCAAATATGCGTCTGCCCAGCGCCGACGTCACTGATGCCTATCTCGTTTCTGTCAAGGAGAGTAAAGGCGTCAAGGGTGATGTTGCTGGTATCTATGGAGCGATCCATAAAGAGTCTGGGTTGCCATATGATAACCAGGAGTAATGTTAAACATTAGTAGTGATGATAGAGAGAAAAAATACCATCATTCTAAATTTCTCATTCATTTTAACGACACGTTTCCTACTCTAAACCGTTCCAGTTCTAGTCTGATCACTTTTTCCTATTTAACATTAATCACAAAATGAGACACAATCATGATTCCAGTATTCCACCACCAATGCGCTTCCATGACACCGTCCAACCTCGCGGACAGGGCTAGCTTTTCCAAATTTGAAAGAACAGGACATGCTGATATCCTGAGCGTCCTGTGGCTAATGATATTACCCTAGGTACATTTAGTAAATATCTCCCATTGTAACCATTTATCACTTTCAACATACCGTATCATAAAATCAGATTCCAAAGTTATTCTTAACCCCTGTCCTGGTACAAGGCTACGCAAAGAGTGCCTAAGCGCCATCCATCTCACTATCATCTTCCACGCGACCAACCCCCTCCTGGGTCAACTTAACTTGATATTTTTCTTGTCATTGGGTTTTGTCCACCCAGCCGCGTTATGAATTGGGGTAGATACAATGCTCACAAATTGGCATAGAGATCTCTTTGACGAATAGTGAAGACTTCGGTATGGAAAGGCCGCCGCCACAAACGGGGCATGTTGTCTCGCGGAGAATAATGTTGTCTTGCCTCAAGGCCGTGATTAATGCTCCGGTCTGTCTAAAATGCTCTGGAATCGATATCTCAATGCCCCTATAGCCTGGCCGAGGTTTGCGATAGAAAGTACCCTCGTACTCAAATACTTTGCCTGCAATCATGTTGGCGTATCAGGAACCCTCTTCACATAGTCTAGAGCGGGCGAACCGCTTCGAGATTGGATTACAACATTCCGTACATTCTTTGGCATGGGTCTCAAAACTTTCGAACATTTTCTGCTCCAACGTTGTAAGTGGCTCTGTAATAGGCTCGACGATAGGTGGATTATGTGGTCTTCTATTGTCTATCTGCTCAAGTCGTCGCCGGTAGAAATAGCGGCTAAGCGCTGCCTCCGTCATAGGTCTTTCAACGGACTTCTCTGTTGCTGGTAGACCGAGAAATGGAGGTTTGTTGCTTGTTTTTGAAAATTCAAAGTTATTTTTTGGCAATTCATTCTTTTCGGCTGATTTCTGTTTTATACCAGGATTTGCGGACAGAACTATATCGATAAATTGCTTTTCTAAAAGACTGAGCTCATCCAAGTGTCCAACAGGCGAGGAATGCTTGGAATTCGGATGTTCGCTCTGAGTGCTCGTCGTAGACTCGTCCGCATATGCCTGGAAGCTCTGTTTGAATTCTCCCGCTGAAAGTTCCAAGTCGTCCTCGGAGGACGAAGGTTCAGATTCTGTAGTTTGAATGGATGCACTAGAGTAGACGAGACAAGTCTTAGGGGTATTACTAAAGTACTAATTGACGACAAAATAAGAACCCACTTACGCATTAATACTTCTCTCAGAAGGTTCCACCTCGTCCAATAACCCCTGTCGTTTGAGCTGAACCACGTAGGTCATTAAGGCACACGAGTACGTTTCGATATCAACACTGTTAACTCCCCTAGAAATTAAGTCTCTTCGGAACTGTATCCAAACATGCTTGTCATCATTCGTGTGCGTCGACATAGCGGTGCTGACTGATGCGTTCCCCTTTCTCGTTTGCTCAGCAATGAGGTCCACCTTTTGAGTCAATTCGGATAAGACGTTGTTTTCGACCCGGCCCTGGGACTTTACCCCAATAATAAAAAGGAATCCAATTAAGCTTGTTTTCCTCTGAGTGAGCTCTGCGCCTAGGCTATCCAGATCTTCGTTGCCCATTCGTATCCTATCCCAGTTTCTTCGAATCCTATCCCAGTTTTTTTGTCTGCTTTTGCTTTTACGCAAACCCAACCTCTTGTACCGATTCAATATCTTCTCCAATTTCGTAACCAGAGAGCAGCAATTCTCATGCAGGATCTTCCATCCTTGAACGTCTTCAGGAGAACGTGAAAGGAGAGAGCTAGGTTCTTCGGCTTCATCCTGAATTTGCGTCAGGAGTATCTGGAGCTCACCTAGATCAATTGTGATACCAGTATAGGTGCCGCAGGCATCCTTCCAGCCTGTATACGTACGGGTCGTGAGATCTACTAAAGCTAGGAAGTCACCAATTGAGAATCCGATAGACATTTTTTGAAGAAAGGTGAAGGGATGAAACAATGGGTAGATCAAATGATGTGTGAAACTGTAGTGTGCATGAGTTTATAGTGCAACAAGAGGATGGGGTAGTCTGAGGTGAGGTGAGCCGACGCCGTTATCAAAACTATTTCAGAATCTCTAAAACAACCAGCATGGAAATTGCCAGGCTCTGAAGCTGTGACAGACTCCATGCAGTGCTTGAAATGATGACACGCAGGCTGTGCAAGGTGAAAATGCGCAGGCTGTGCAAGGCTGACTTCTTTGATTGCTTTTCCATTCCCCGCGTTTGGACACTCTTAGCGCTCCTCGCGCCTGGCGAACTAATTTTAACAACTATCGTGCAGGAAATATTAGTTTAGATTCAACCCCATTGGTTTGAATTAATAACCACCTGCCGAGATGTGCTGAAATGGGCGCCACCACTGTGGGAGAAAGTGGGAGAACGTGGCCGTGATAGATTGGTCCGGACCACATGCGGATCATTTTAGTACCCATACCTGAATGCCACTTGAAAATATGCGAATTAACTATGTTGTGTGTCGAGCCTCTCTGAGGTCATTCATGAGACCAACGTACCTTGCTGTCCTTGCTCATTGGCTAGTCGCCTGGGTACAATAGCAACCGCGGGTCCACTGCTGTATGTGTCCAATTCGTCTTGCAGATTTTCAGATTTTTGGGAGCAATTCTTTTCTCCAATAGAATTACCTGCGGAAGCATTTAGCCAGTGTTCATCCAAGAATGGGGGCGGGCATAGATCATTCGCGTTCAGCTCCGTATGATTGCCAGAGAAGTCATAAGTCCCGCGATTTACAGAAGACAAGTTGACAGATGTCGCACCAAAGAAAAAATAGTTCGCAGGTATTTATATTCCAACGTTCGAGGCCTATGAATTCAATATAAGAAGATTTTCTCCTTCGTGTTGATATATCTTGACCCAAAGGCTATGTAACTATAAAAGAGCTTGTTGGCCAATGGCTATGCTGACCAGTCTCCTTGACCCACTCAGCAACTGAATCTAATCCATAGGAAAATATTCAATCATATAAACTATTCTTTCTCTATGTCTATCACATACGACCATAGGGTGTGGAAAACAGGGCTTCCCGTCCGCTCAGCCGTACTTAAGCCACACGCCGGCCGGTTAGTAGTTGAGTGGGTGACCATCAGCGAATCCCGTCTGTTGTATGTTTTTGTGCTTTTGTGGCAATTATATTCTTATTTCATACTTTTTTGATATTATTCCATCCAAGCGATCAGTTTGTAACATGGTGCTGGCCGTGAAAGTTAGGATTAGAGTTGCGGTTAGGGCTACCGGCATGCGTAGCTTTATTTCCCAATGCGGAAAGAACATGACATTTCCTAGCCTGGAAGTCAGTTCAATGGCCATTAGGCAGTGATGTCCTCTTTGCCCAATCTCCTATCTATCTAGGTCTCTTTGCTTTTAATAGTCCATTATTCCTTATCGTCAACAGGCGTTACTGAAATGTTAGTCCTATATCGAGGAAGATGAAAACACGCCAGAATTTGTAGAACGGACATTATAAGCTACAAGTAAACTCCGGATCCAATTTCCCTTCTTCTCTGGGCCAGTCAAATCCTGTGCTTATCGTTGATGCTGGATAAATGATGCTTTTATATCTCCACATTCCCACCTAACGCGGTATCGCGCATCGGAGCTCGGAGTTGGAGTTCGTGTTTACCGGCGTTTTTAGTGCGGTTTGTTGCAGGCATGGTTTAATCATTTAATCAAGGCTCCAACATTCCAATGTTTTCCTCTTCTTATCGCCATGTCATGATACATCGTGAACTCTAAGACCATTATATTCAATGTTGCTCCTACCGTTTATCGGCCTATTGGGCCTCAGTAACGCTGTGTCGCAACAGGTCCTGCGACCGGAGAGCTCCGACGACGACGGGTTTCAAGTATTCCGAAGCGGCTTGTCACCGGATCACTCGATCCGTATTCGACAGCAGAATGAATCGCTCTGTGCGGCTGGTTCGGCGCAGTACACGGGTTGGCTTGATGTTGGACCGGTTCACCTGTTCTTTTGGTACTTTGAAAGCCAAAATGATCCCGTTAATGATCCATTGACGCTGTGGATGACGGGTGGCCCTGGTGGCTCTAGTATGATCGGTCTCTTTGAAGAGGTCGGCCCTTGTCTTGTCAACAAGCATGGCAATGGCACCAACTATAACCAATGGGGTTGGTCGCGTAACTCGTCCTTGTTGTTTGTTGATCAGCCTGTTGGTGTCGGTTTTTCTTATCTCGATGAAGGCTATGATTTGCCCACCACCTCGGCTAGGGCTGCTGTGGACATGCATCGATTCCTGCAGCTCTTTATTTCAGAAGTCTTTCCACACCATTTGGATAGCCCATTCCATCTTTCCGGAGAATCATTCGCTGTAAGACTGATTCTCTTCTACGTGCTGGTCAAAAACTAACATCTGCAGGGCAAATACATCCCGGCTCTTGGTTCCCAAATAGTAACGCAGAACAAACTGTACCCTCATGAGGCCCAGATTCCGCTCAAGTCATGCTTAGTGGGAGACGGATTTATGTCGCCCAAGGATGCGGTTTTTGGATACTGGGAAACACTATGTACCACCAACCCTGGCGTTGCAGAGCCGGTGTTCAACAAGACTCGATGCGATATTATGGCCGGTAACATGCCTCGATGCATGGGAATTATGGACATTTGCGTCAACAACCCGGACCCAGCTGTGTGTAATGCCGCAATGGCTGTTTGCTACGAGGGCATCATTGGATGGTACGATGACGAGTCGGGCGCAGGAGGCCGCAACAGATTCGACAGTAAGTGAACGATTACTACAGGGAAGTATGGAGACCTTTCTCACATATGGTGATAGTTACTGCCCCTTGTGAGGTGGACGGTGTATGCTACGCTGAAGCCGCCCACATCGACGACTACCTTAACCTACCAACGGTCTGGGACGCGCTGTCCGTCCCAAAACAGATTGGAAAATACAATATCACCTCCGATGCCATTGCTCAAGCATTTGAAACATCCTCGGACCTGGAGACCTCTACATCGGAGCAAGTTACTTACTTGCTCCAGAACCAAGTGCACTACATGGCCTACCAGGGCAATCTTGATCTTGCCTGCAACACAGCCGGAAACCTTCGCTGGGCAAACTCGCTGGTCTGGAAAGGACAGCCCGAGTTTGCGTCAAAGTCCTTGCAACCCTGGAAATCGGTGGTTGCTGCAACGGGCAAAAATGAGATTGTCGGGTCGATGAAAGAGGTCCGAGTGAAGGTGAGCGATGATGCAGAAATTGAGTCGCGGTTTGCTATTGTGACTGTGGATGATGCTGGCCATTTTGTAAGTACCCTGTCGACTGTTAACTAAGCAGCAAGCGCTGACTTGATTGTGGTAGCTGCCGCAAGATCGCCCCGATGTGGCCTTGGATTTGATGACTCGCTGGATTAATGGGGCGGACTTTTTGTGAGCACGAAATGATACATAGATTGAGAGAGGAATTTGGAGACAACCGGGAGTGCTCAATATGATAAGTACTTTTCGGGAATTGTCAAAATCTCAAAGGATACAAGTTTAAGTTGTGCTCATCTCGTAAAAACCATATTTGTCATACCCAAAGAAAAAGGAATGTACACCATGCAGGCAAGCGGTTCAACAAACAAATTTCATTCTCGAGTTAAATCCATAATAACAAAGTTTACCGGGACCTAGCCAGCGTAGACCAACACATCCTACCAAGATTCTAGGAACAAAAGCGAGCATCCTTGATCCTAATTATCCAATTAATAGCACACATCACTCATAACATTGAACGCCGGGGAAGATCTTGTCAGAAAATCTTACGCATCCATCGTGCTTGTTCACATACTCGCACTGGTGGCTGATACATTCAAACACTTTTTTGATGTACCAAGTACCGCCACCATTCGCTCTTCGTGTCCAGTCTCCGCACTCGGCGTCGGTGTCGCATGGCCTCTCTTTAATGTCGTTATAGAACATGCAGTCTCCCTTGTAACAGTCATGGTCAAACGAGCTGCAGTCACCAGTGACGTTGCACAGTTGCCCATGCCCTGAGGTTATGGCCGGGCTGCAAACTCGAATCTCCGGTCCCCATTTTGACTTGAGCTGACATTACAGGTCTCCATTGCAATCATCCTAGTTGTTACATGAATCGCCCTGATCATTAGGCTGCGTGGTGCCACAGGAGCCCACCTTGCATCGACCAGTAGTGCATTGATCATCAGCAGAGCAGTAGTCGCACATGTTCCGCTTCACTGCGCACTTTCCATCTTCGCAGAAGGTATAGGTATCGCTGCATAAGGGCTGGCCGTTGGGGTCAAAGCATGTCGAGTCCAAGCTTCCATCGGATAAACAGCGGTTGTTCTCACAGTAGGCACCATCGATACAGCCCTGACCCGTTGAATAGTCACACGCCTCCCCTAGAGTACCATTGTGGATTGACAGTGGCTTACACGTGCCGTACAGGCAAGTGGCATTAGAAGCACATTGCCCGTCTATACGTGAGGAGCAGGCTTCCCCAATTTGCTTTGGTCTGACACAAACTGTCTTCCCTGACAGTGCCTTCAAGAAACCGTAGAATACCCCCAAGCCTCGGAAGTCTCGCACCTGATTCTGGAAGCAGACTGCTCCTGGCGGGCAAAGTTCTGGACCACCACAGGTTTCAGCCGTGCACATTTGATCATCACAGACCCCTGAAGCACACAGTGAGTCTTCAGAACACCGCTCGCCAATATAGAATGTATGACGGCAAGTCTTATCTGTTTCCAAATTGCAGTACTGGTTTTGCCCACAGTCGTCGTTGCTGGTGCAGTTGGCCCCTTTCTCTAAACATATACGAGGCAACGCGTCGCAAACGCCAGACTTGCAGTCATTGTCTTTTTTACACTTCTGGCCATTGGAAGCAAGTTCAAGGCAGAATGACTTGTAATTGCAATAGCTGCCTGGTCCACAGTCTTGTCCTCGGGGCAAGCTTTCTCGGCATCTTGGCCGTGCTCTGTGCACAGTCCCGCGTTGTTGCAGCATCCGGAGAGGCACATGTAGGAATTAAAGCAGCGAGCGCCATTGACGTTTTTGAAATTGCAACTTCGCTTCCGGCAGGATTGATCAGCCCTGCAATCAGCATTTGACCGGCAAGATGCGGACGCAAGAGAAATCAAGAGCAAGATGAGAGCCACTACATGCGGAAGACGACACATGGCTGCTTTCATTGTGAAGTACTGAGCTACTCCTAGGTATCTGTGAAAAAGAAGGTAGGGTTAAGATTAGATCTAACAGAGGTGGGCATATATATATAGGTAGCGAGCACAGGGTGAACCTTCCGGACTTTTAGGTATATACCTGGGTAGGTACCTATATTGGGCTGTACTTACGAGTCACCGCAAGTTTCACGCATGAGGTCATCTGGGTATTGCGGTGTCTATAGCACTACGACCTGCCTGTTCATCAGGGGTGTCCATGCAACATCGGTACATTTAGGTACTTGTGCAGTCACCATGATCCACTGATTGCTCCACTATAATCGGTTCATAGCTACGTGACTATCATGACCATAAAGTGGTGTTGATTTCTGGTTTTTAGGGTTAAACCAATTTATATTTGATATTGAGTTAGACGGTTTTTTATTCTTCTTATTTGGCTAATCAGTACATAGCACAGAGTACGAATACACCTAATAACTGGACCATAAAATATAAGTAAGTTTGATAATATAGAAATTTATATCAGACTTTCAAAGTTACATCCTTCAAAGTCATATGACCATAGTCTGCGTATGCCTAGGTACTCAGCATTCTTCACCATGAGTAGGTAGATCTATTCTGCAGCCATAGATGTATGCTCAAGTGTCCTTGTTGCAGTCAACGAACCAAAAAGCAGCGATCGTGCCGCCATTATTGACCACCTGCATAAATAAGGCAAGGAATTAATGCATGATGCTGGCACTGCACTAGCTGCGTCCTCTGATTAATCCTACGAGGTTTGTATGGCGACTTAACTACTAATATGAATCGACAACATTAATTGGCAACAAAACTGAAACCTTTAAAGGAAGGAGGTCTTGCTAGAAGATACGTTGGAACGGGCAATTAGGGTTGTGAGGTCACTTTACGTTCATTACAAACCCCACGCCCCGGGACATTTTAAAGATCTTATATTTGTAGCAAAAAATATATAACGAAAGTAAATTGCGTCAGTCGTATCTATCATATTTTACAATAACAAAATCACTCTAACCAGACCGCAACCGCAGTTTTCAAGGCCTCCTGCAGCCAAGGCTCCTCCAAGCCAGTAAGATTTTCAAACCCGTGCGATCCCTCTTGAACTGAGAGCACAATATTATTTGCCCCTTGCCTGCCATGCAGCTTTTCTCTTGCAACCTCGACGAAACGCTCACTTAGACTTGGCGGCACTAGAGGGTCCTGTGCGCCATGAAGAATAGCCAAACCTCCCCGCGGGAGTTTCGTCTCGGGATATTCAAGACGCTGAAGTTGATATAAACGGTCACGATGAATTGGATCGGCATCGGCATCGCGCGGATAGTATTTAAACAAATGAGGGCCCTCAACCCAAATATCCGACAAATCTCCTCGCTCATCTGATTGATCCCCGGAAACAAGAACACCCGAGTCAGCCAGCTTTTCAATCTTCAATACATCTGCCTGTGATGCCTGTGGTATCTTGTCCAGGTCAACTTCGCTATCTGCATTGAACATGGGGTATGCCGCTGTTGCTGATCTGATTTCGTCAGGGAAGGTCAACGCAAGGTATACGCTGAGCAGACCACCTGCTGATTCTCCGGTAGTAATAACACGGTCCAAGTCTAGCTCAACGGGAGTTGGCAAGGATGATAATGTATTTGCAACGTCGGCCGTGTGTAGCCATTTCCACCAGTCGTCGATATCTGATAGTAGCTCAACGCCGGTTGACTCGGGTAGCATTCGATAGTTTCCGCAGGCGATAACTGCATTGTGTTTCTCTGCGAGTTCGAGTATCCATATGGAAAACCAGTCACTGAAGAGCGAATCCCCAAAGACCTGTGATTTTTATTAGCTGCTGGAGTCGTTGACATATAAATAAGGCTGAGTTTCACATACCAATGCACCACCGTGGAATTGGGTGATGACTGGGGCCTTCTTCCCAACCTGCAGGGATTTGGGTATCAGAAAATCAGCGCGGATTCCATGATCGCCAACTTTCTTGTAGACTGTCTGGTAGATGGAAAAGTTTGAGAACCTCTCAGCAACTGATGAGCCGTCGATTAAAGGCATTGTCGGGAATTATATATCTTGGATGTATAGAAGGTAAGAGCAGTAGTAGTAGCGGTGGCTGTATTTTGTTTTTCTATATACATTCAAAAATCAACTAATCAACGAATTCCAGCGCTCTATATATACAGATCTTCACATGTTCATATCCGCGGACATAACGCCATCCGTAGAATAAAATCGCCGTTTTGCAGCCGTTTACATGTTTGTTTCCAAGACAAACACGCATTTCTGGGCTTGTGATTGGCCAATTTTTATTACTAATGTCGTGTTTGCGCGAGAGACAAACATCACATAGAAGCAAACATGCTTCAAAAATAAAATTATACGAGGTTGTAGTCTATATTTTGATATTTTATCATTTTAATGACTGTGCTGGATTGATTGAATTTTGGTGGCTATACATGAAGCGCATTGAATATTGTGTCAACCTGCAGATTGCATGGCCGGGCTCTTTGCTCAGCCGCCGCCACGTTACGCCAAACATCTTAATGACTCATACGATGATTCTCGCAGAAATATCGTGGACGATGAGCCCATGATAGTCTGCAATTTGCTGCAGTTGTATTTTTCATTGGCATGTTGATGATAATTGTCCGGCAGCGGCCTACGAGGACTCGGGCCGGGAACGGCAAGATATATCGAGGGAGTACCTAGGTAAATCACACAGAGGGGAAACAACAACAACAAAAAAAAATCATAAGGGGAAATCATGTATTACAATTATTGTAAGTAACAAATATAAGTCAATTCAAGACCCGAACAAATTCTTATCCTCGTCATAACCCCAGTCCTTCAAAGCAGGCAACGCAGCTTTCTGTATCATAGCCAGAGGGCCACAAAGAAGGACTACATTATCATCACTTGGCTCAAAAATATATTTATTTAATATATCTTTATCAATATACCCCTTTAGACCTTTCTAATTACTACCAAAATAGGATAGAACATATATAATCTCAAATTAATTAGTAAACTCTCTTATAAGTACATCAAAGTCATCACGCATTAAAATATCACTCTTAGATCTGTTTGCATTAATCACTCTTATCTTAGTTCTATCATCTTTATTCTTTAATATTAATATAATAATTAACACATCATTAGTTAGATCCATTACATAATCATGAGGAAGACTCGTCTCATACTTCTCCTAGATAAGCTCATCAACTCTATAATAATTAACCTAGAAGAACTTGTCCGGGTCATCTATTAATAACTCCATAGCACCAGCTTTAAGCAGGACATCGCAAAGCAAAACCTCCCTCCAGTAAGAATAGCTTCCAGCAGCAACAGTAAAGTTAAAGCCTTTAATTTTCTTAACCATGTTGAGCTCTTTTCTACAGCTATTATCATAGCCAAGAAATATCAATATATTAATACTATCAAATTCATCTTTTAAATTATCCATCATAAAAGTCAGTTTCTTGTTAGATATTACCTCAAGTTCATGGTTTTCCCATAGTAGATACAGCACCACGCCATAATTGCAAACATAGTATAGTAGTGACAGTGTGATCAAGCCTACTTCGAACAGAGTAGTTAGATATACTTCAGCATTTAGAGGATGCTTGCCTATTAAACAAATCAAACTGTCACTTCAAGGGATCCAGCTATCGCGCGTGAATTAATCAGCCTCGTCAATTTTCTCTGGTAAAGATATCTTATCACGAAATAGAGAAAAGCCTTTTCCATCATTTTTCTTCATTGTAGATCGTAGTTTCTGTTCATGTCATAGACATTCGAACAGCGCTTCCTCCTTGTGTGACCGCTTCGGTCTGGGGCTTGAGTCTATGTATCCATCTGGGCCATTTTGTGATTCCTTCTCTTTGCCATTTACGCCATCAGGTTTCTGCGATGTGCTGCCCTGGTCATTTGAACCACCATTTTGTTTTGTTTGTTGTTGGTTGCTTTCCCTTTTCGGCTCTTGTCCGCCTTTCTTTTTGTGGTTGATCTCCCAGGACTGTTCATACTTGATATAGCTTTCCGTGGTGTACAACACGTATCGCCAGTAACTCGGGTGCACAGTTGGTCGTTCTAGGTGGAAATCCTTGCAAGAGATAGCTATCAGCATGGGCATAATTCTACAGCACTCGAGGGGACCCACTCACTTTTTGACTGGTCATCACATCGCGAACAGTGATTAATTCCCCCCTTTCTGCCTTTTCGCGTAGCTCCCATATCTTCTCTGTTTCTTCGTCTTCGGGGGGATGCTCATCTCCGCCATGGGTCATGCCCATGAATCGAGCGTCACGGCTCCGACTGCCCACGCGGTGGCTGTGTGTTTGCGTCCAGTCGGGCTCGTTGAGGATCTCAAGTTCGGATGCTCCGGGGTGTTTTGCTGCAGCCATGGCTTTTGATTGTAAATTTCCATATATTCTCGAAAACGATAAGTGCTGTACAATTAACCTGCTTTGAGATTGTTTGACGAGTGCAATCTCATAGCATGTTATGGTGAGCTGTATCAACATCAATTCAGAAAACGCCGCGCTACACAAGCCTTCTACTTACTGTACTCGAGAAATTCCGCGGAATTCTCAAGTCCAGGCTTCGTCATAATAATGACGCAACGGACAATGATTCACGGTCCAGACCGAACAACTCAATTTTGTGTTGAAAAGCAGTTCGTCAATGTTCACCTGGCAGTCAATGAACTTCGTATGAATGCATATCTGTATGTGGACCACGAGGAGAGCCTAATACCTGTTATATGCCGGTCCTTCGCAGTTGTATGTCCATTCCTCCCTCCTGCCAACTCTGGCAATGATTAGGGCTAGGGTTAGGGCTAAACGGAGCTTATCTTATCTTATCTTATCGGGCGATGGCGCCATCTCTATCAGGCACCAGCGGGGCACAACGGCGGCCATACCAAGTCCGATTTTCTTGCACGTGCATCCCCTCAATTCATCTTTTTGGCGTTGACCCTCGTCCATGCGCCTTTCGCTCTCTCGCCTGGCTTCATCCTCCCTTCCACGACCGATATACCGAACGATCGAATCGCCAAAACCGAGAGCAAGAAGAATGGCGGCTCTCCCGAACGAATACAAGGGTGAATAAAACTTCCAGCATCAAATCTGATCTTCGACAACTAATTCTAGACAGACCAGATCCGCATTGCGGTCATCGGAGGCACCGGTCTCCAGGACCTCCCTGGCTTCACCAAAGCCGCATCCCTCGATATCGAGACCCCCTGGGGCAAACCTTCCTCCCCGATTACCATTTTGCACCACCAGTGCAGCGTTTCCGGGAAAGACGTCCCCGTCGCATTCCTCAGTCGGCACGGAACACACCATCAAATCGCACCCCATGAAGTCCCCAACCGCGCAAACATTGCTGCCCTGCGCAGTATTGGTGTGCGAACCGTGATTGCCTTTTCGGCCGTCGGCAGTTTGCAAGAGGCTATCAAACCGAGAGATTTCGTTGTTCCGGACCAGATTATCGATCGCACCAAGGGTATTCGGCCGTTTACTTTCTTTGAGGGTGGCGTTGTGGCCCATGTGCCGTTTGGAGATCCATTTGATGAGAATGTCGCAAAGATTGTGCGTGCGTGCGGACACAGTCTGGAGGGAGACGGTGTGGTGTTGCATGACCAAGGAACACTAGTGTGCATGGGTATGAAATATCTCCTTTCCTTTCCAGGCATATGAATATTTTAATTCTAACTTTTATTCACAGAGGGCCCTCAATTCTCCACCCGCGCCGAAAGCAAAATGTACCGCTCCTGGGGCGGCTCCGTCATCAACATGTCTGCCCTCCCCGAGTCCAAACTCGCGCGGGAAGCCGAACTCGCATACCAAATGATTTGCATGTCCACAGACTACGACTGCTGGCACGAGTCTACTGCAGATGTCACCGTCGAGATGGTCATGGGTAACATGAAAGCCAACGCGGTCAACGCCAGACGATTTGTCAGCGCTGTGCTTGATGCACTGGCTCTTGACGCTCACGCAGATACCGTTAACGCTAAGCACCTAGCAGGAGGAATCAAGTACGGTATTAGCACGCCGCAGACGGCATGGAGTGAAGATGCAAGGAAGAAATTGGAATGGCTCTTCCCTGGATATTTCAGTTCCTAGGTTTGTTGACACTAATACCTATGTTTATATGAAAAGATACTATGATTTAGATATATAGAAAATATCCCAGTATTTTGAACCCCAAGCAACAATAATTAATCATTTCGATGAAGCAAGTATGAGAACAGCTGGCCACGAGAGTGCTCTCCGGGCTTCTGGTCACCTTCCCTCGGTCTAATACAGCTCGAAAACCATCCCATCCTGAATCTCATAGTCCTCCAGCGTTATATGATTTTTAAAAATTGTATACGTCTTCTTGAGTTGGATCTAAATTGTATATCAGCATTCCTTTCCCCTTTATCCGAGGACCGCGTATAGATGGTTAGAGTATACCTTTGAAGGGTCCTCAACCGTAGGTTCGGTAGCTGCGGGAAGTTTCTTCAAATCACCAATTGTGATTTCCGTATCGCATTTATCCTGGCGCGTTCTGCCGGGGCGGTCGTTGCTGGGATATTAAGCACAATTAGCAACTTGAAAGAAAGCAAGACCAAGGAAAATAGTAGGGAAAAAAAGAAAAAAAATAGACCACTGAGCCAAAAACGAGGCCCCGTTGGTGGTTACCACTAATATAGGGGTTTTGGTAATATTTTGTTGTATTTTCAAAGCTTTCACAGATAATGGGAATGAAAAGGCGGGGAAAGATACATACGCTGTCACTTCGATCAAAGTCATTTTGATTTGAATTGCTGTGGATTGTATGATTTAGCACAAGTTCTCTTAGGCGCTCTTTCAGATAATTATTTAGTTAATTAGGGGGACCTGCCGGCTTATATGTAGGTACTGTAGGTGGATATTTGCATTGATTTATATTTACTCCACCAGAGGGATCGGCACGATCCTCTCCTCTTCTTTCCTCTTTAGCTTCATTTTTAATCTAATACCATCCTACAATAGGAAAAGTCAGATTACCTCGCTTACGAGTCAGATCTGGTTGATCTGGGTTCTCGAACCTAGTCTATGATTGTACAAACTACAACTGACTATCCATAAAAAAAGCTTCTACTTTTCAGTCAGCCACGGCAGTTGGTGAAGCTCCACCGAGAGCATTGATCGGGATCCTTTTCCAGAATCTATTATTTACGACACTAACCGCTAGTTACGGTATAGTTGACAACATGCTTGGTCTTGTCACTCACAGATATATAGAAAACATGATAACATTTTGAAAGCTCTAACAACATTCATATCATTATGAGATTTTCGACATGCGACGAAACAGAAGATGAAAACATATCTCATCCACTCCATTCTTTCCCAATTGAAAGACGTGTTGGCTGTTTTCTGATTGCCTCTGTTGCCCGCGCAGGGTTAAAGATATAGGTTTAACAAGAATGATCACCTCCTTGAAGCCAGTATGAGAACAGCTGGCCATGAGAATGCTCTCCGGCCTTCTGGTCCGCCCATTTCCCTTGCCAGCTCGGACCAGACAGCCTCAACAGGCTCTTCACGCAATTGAGATGTAAACGGGAATATAAACTGTACAAATCGTCTGAGCTCAGACACAGTCCAGTTCTTTCTCCAAAGATTCCTGTCCTCTAACCGGATAACAACTTCCTCGTTGTCCTCTTTTCGAACATTACTGTTGGCAGGCTCAATAGGAAAATCACATGCCCCCTGCCCAAAAAAGCCCATGTCAGTCCAGCTTTCATTCCACTTTCGCCGCTCGACCACATGCCAGTCTCTTCTGTCAAAGTTGATATAATCTAGCCAGCTCGCAATCCTATCAGCAGTGCATTTCCACTGGCCACTACCTCGAACCACGTCCGACCAATGGTGGTTGATTATACGATCCAACAGCGACTGGCAGTTTGCTGCGTATTCGGGCTCGGCGAAATGTGCTCGACCATAGAACCAGATAGCAAGCGTGCCGTTTGGTTTAAGTAAAGTGCGAAAAGACTCCATGGCGGCGGCGGTATCCATCAACGGAAACATCAATGCGCAAACGATGAGGTCTGCTGAGGCGGGGGGTGTTTTGCGCCACAGATCTTCACCTGCGGAGACAATGTATGAGAATTGGTCATCACTGCCACACTTCTGCGCATTTGGTATTTCTATTGTTTCCGTTGGCGAAAGAGCCCGACGCGCAAAGTTGACAATATCCTTGTTGTTGTCACTGACGACGACATGCGAGAATCTCTTCACCAGTTCCCTGGAGACCTGACCTGGGCCTGCGCCCACATCGTGTGCTATAGCAAATGAGGGAGACGCAGAGTGTGAAGTGTGATAGTCGTATATAAGGTTGTAGAAGTCAGTGCCATATGTCGGCCTGGTTGATAGGTAGCCTTTCCAGTACTTTTCTTGCGCATTCGGTCCTACTTTCCATATACTTTTTTCCTCGTCATCTTCAGACTTGCATTTGACAATGGAGCTGGAGAGGTATCGGCGTTGTCGAGAGCATCCAAAAAGGAGCCTACTCGAGCCTGGCTTGAGGATAGGTGACATGGTTTTGTAGACTACCTTGACCTTTGAAGAATTCTAGTGGTGGCTGAATGAAATGAAAGGTAAATTCCCTCTCAGGTGCGTAGGCAACCCAGTCCATATAGACAAAGCATTGACCGGTGTAGAAGGACGAGGCGCAGCAAGAAAACGCCCTGTAACATGAGTATACACCGCATAATTTCAGCGACCTGGTACATGCGCACGCCTACCTATTTGGGAAGAGAACCCACTTTATTTACTTAGTAGGGTTAGTCTTGCGAAGTAGCTACCCCATGGGGAGAAACGGAGTAGGATATCCGATTTTCTTCCAAATGAGGAAAGGATCTTGGGCCACTCGATCTAAAACATGCAACTATCACTTGTTATAGTTGGGTCGGACAAAGCTTCATGATTTCAGCTTTCTGTTCTTAGAATATGGATATCGATACCTAGGTAGCTGAGTAACTACTACCGATCATGGAAAGTTCATTACAAAAGCGGTGGGATAATTGGGTAGCCAGGCAGGTCAGGAACTAGCGTTAAGAAGGAAGGAGGCCTGAATGAAAGTCAGGTGGACGGCCCAATGCTTAAGGCTTGCGAGCTGTGTACGTATACACTAAGCATTACATGTTTGTCGCGTTAATAAGGAGCCTTTCAAGTACTCTTGTTGCGACTTTAGTGCTGCTTTGCATATCTCCTCCCTATCGTCAAACTCGACAGCATTATGTTCACCTTGGACAAGAGACCTGGAGAGGCATCGGTTTGTTGACAGCATCCAAAAAGGAACTTACTTGAGCCTGGCTTGATAATAGGCGACATGGTTCACACAAGATAATTTGTTAGCTCCTTCGAGCCCGAATGTCGACTTCTAATTATATTTAAAAAGTGCACAAATCGCTATCTGTGTCTTGTTTTCGAAACTCTATTTCTGTTTCAATACTGGCCAGCCTTTGTATCGTACTGTCAAATATGATGGAATTTAAGGCCCCCCGTTGTGTAACCCGCATTCATGGTTGTTTCCGTTTCTTTTCTTTCTTTCTTTTTCTTCTTACCTTTCCTTTTTATGGTGCTTTGCCGGTGTAAATGGTTGAAGATTTTCAATACCTTACACGTATCACTGTGTAAACGTGACAGGTAGAGTTGGTCCTATGATACGTCAGCACGACAGGCGAGTTATACCACCCGCATCCCGGATCTACGCCGGTTCTATATATATTTAGCCCATTGATAAAGAGATAAAATTGACAACACGTGAGTACCCATCATGGCCAGGCTCAGAGATGGTTACGCTCTCGTTGTTACAGACGTCGACCGTATCGAGGGCCAGGAGCAGGCATTTGCGGTAGAAACAGACCGTGAATATAGACGATTGCATTTTTCATATTTTATTATATGTCTTCTTATTACCACAAATATTCTATTCTTATACCGCCACTTGAGTGAGGGCTGTGTTAGACCGAAGCTGTCATATTGTACGTTAGCTGGATTTCCCCTCTATAATATCAGGGTGAACTAATAAAGATCCAGTCAGCCCCAGCAAAGCATGTCATCTCGTACGAGAAGAAGCGGCTCAGTCGAGATATTGAGCATAACGATTTCACTGGGGAGCCACGGCCTGAATTCGATGCTGCCTGGAAGAATTTATTAGAGCGTAATGAAACCCTCTAACTAATATATCGTTTTCTCTCCAATTTTGACTAACCATATGCAAACTCTATCTAGCAATGACAATAAGAATCACCGCTGAAGAGCTTTCTCATTTACCTGACTCCAGCATTCCTTTAAAAGACGGGACCGGATTCATTGCCGAATTGGCCGTCTATCATGAGATGCATTGTGTGGTATGTGATATTGACGTGGAAAAAATCTCCCAGAACCAGATCCTTAAAGACTGACAAAGTTATCGTGAATTATCTATAGAAACGGATTCGTCGGCACTTCTACCTCAGCCGATATTACCCCAACATGACGGACGATGAAAGGATCCGCGAGGAAATTCATATCGACCATTGCCTGGAGTATTGGCGAGAAGCTGCCATGTGTCGAGGGGACACGACATTGGATACTTTCTTCTGGAGGGATGGCTTGCCATATTCGCGTGTGTATAGCGACCATGAATGTGTAAATTGGGACGCGCTTGACCGCTGGGCAAGATCGAGAATGGTAGATATGAGTGACTATTCTCTATTGGCACAGGATGAATGAGAATAAGAAAGAAGGAAAAAAAAAAAAAAAAAAAACTACATTTATCTTTGCATCATTACTTTTCGTGGTTACTACCCAGGTACCATTCAAGCTCACCCAAGCTCACCCAAGCTCACCCAAGCTCACCCAAGCCTTGAACAGGTGGATAGGACTCAGGTAATTATGCCAGTATCCGTCGTATTCGCCCATTTCTCAGCCCAAACAAAAACATCGTGATAATCACGGTAACGCTTCTTCTGACCCCAACCATTTGTCAAATGAGTATCGACATCAATGACTTCGAGATTTGTATCTGCGGCACACATGAGGGCCTGACGGAGATAATCAAAACAATGACGGATATGATCAGGTGCAATTCGCGTGCCGGTCTGGTCAAGATATTGATTTGGCGGTCGGCCTTCCTTGATGGCACTTATTTCATCCATGGCAATATAATAGGCTACTAAGATAGCATGCTGAATAAATAGTTTCGAGCTGTCGGTCAGCCCGGTGGTCTCCCCATGAACTAGAAATAATAGGAAGACGGGGAAAAAATACCAAGCAATGAAGTTGATGCATGACTGCAATGTTGGAAATGAAAGGTGCAATCTGTGGATGGTGGACGAATCCTCGACCAGCTTATGCCATAGTCAGCTCGTTGTGATATTGATCCATGGATTGATATATTCGCACCTGGAATGATTGAACTCCACGCTTCTTCTGACGCAGCAGTAGGACTTTGAGAAAACGTTAAATTATGGTGCCAAACTGTCTCTATCGTTCCCACGGGCACTACTTCATTTAGTCTTTAATCAACATCAGAATCCTATAATTTCTTATATACTCGGGTACCGACAGAGGGTAACGAGAAAAGGAGACGCACATAGTAGTCCACCCCGTTCCTCGGACGTCATTATTGTTCTCTTGCTTGTGGATATTCCTAATGCAAAAGCCAGTGCGAAGGTGAATGCTATATAAACAAAAGTCATTGATGAAGAACCCCTAATGGCAGAAGGCATCCTGCCATTGTGCAATTCGTCCACCGCAAGGGGCTCGTATTCGGCAGTTGGAGGCGCTCTTGTTGCGGCCATCTTTTGTCTTTTTTCTTTAAAAAAAGGGAAGGAGAAAAACGATAATGGCGATTTTGGCTCTTGTTGTTCAAGACGACAAAATGGTGGTAGGATTTTACACATCTCTGCATATAACTTGATGAGGTTGGATTCCTTCTGTAAGAACTAGTAATGTGTATTGAGATGTCTTGTGTATACCATACCGCAAGCGACATTGGTGACTCATATGTACAGTGATTGACGCAAGTAGTGACAGGTGTAAGAAAGCCTGCATACGCGCACAAGCAAACTGCAAGGCCTCCCAGCGAAGGGTTCCAGCTGATCCTGTTTGTTGAACCATACCCCACTATTAATCCTTGCCAAATATCTATCTAGAAATGATAAATATCGAAAGGCGTTGCATACTGTAAAGCCTCTGTTGTTGCTGTCCACAAGACTATCGATTGAAAGCATCAATTCCATCCATCTAACCAGACATCGGCTAGCAAACATTCAGTTGGGATTTTACAACACACAATAATCTGTATCAAGTATACGAAATCATCAAAAAAGCAAAGAAAATGCGTTTACCGGAGTACAACGAAGCCCGAAGCAATTGCCCAGGAATTCCATGAGACCAACGCCGTAGACTCGCATGTTGTAGGTTAGGATCTCTGGTGGGTATAGCATGATCAATGGTGTCCAGGCAAGACTGTAGATGCCTTGGAAAAGGAATATACTGGCCACGGTGCCATAGACACCGGATGAGTTCTTAGAGGAGCCATAGCCTTTGAAGTGTAAGCATTCCGCTCATTGGTAATATGTTCTCAGATGACAATTACCTGCAGTTAAACCTCCAACGAGAAAAAGCAGAGCGACCATGCAGGCGTTGCTTATAATGGCGATCTTCTTGCGACCAAACTGATCAAGCAAGCGAGTTCCGATGATGGAAACGACAAGACACCAGGCGTTTAGTATTATAGTCTGTCATATATCAAATCAGCGAATAATCCACCACAGGGGGGAGGAAGGAATTACAATCTGAAGCTGCGTATTAGAGCTCGTAATTCCAGCATTATCGAGCATATCACCAAGATAAAAGCTAACAACATTATTCCCCGACAGCATTGCGCATACCGACGCAGATACCACCAATATCATCCTCATGCGCAAGTCTGGCGTCTGAGCAATGTGCTTCAACGAGACCTGCCGTGTACTAGTGGTGCGCTCAAATTCGATGCCATCCATAATCTCCTGGAAAGCTAAAATTGTATCTGGGTGGCTCGTTTCGCCGTCGGAATGAAGCAGAGCAACAACTTTGAGGGCGTCTTCGGGTCTGTCTTGCATGGCAAGCCAGCGAGGGGATTCGGGGACCATGAATAATACGATCAGGGCAAGGATGCTGAACAGGCCTTGGAATGCAGATGGGAGCCTCCATGCCCAGGTGGAATTCATGTTTGCAGTTCCGTACGTGACACCTGACGCGACGAGTCCACCTGATTTCTATATAAGCTTTGTCTATTTAAAAAAAAGAAAAAGGGTGGAAAGAACATACCAACATAGTACAAGTCCCCAAGAAGCCCAACACCCCATGCCCGCCAGCGCACAGGAAGTGTCTCAGCCGCATACGCCGTTGCCGCAATCATGGAAAAAGTGATGCCAAACCCAATAAACATCCGCGATACCACCCACATGGGCACATTCTGGGCAGCAGCCTGCAGAATAGCTCCCAAAATGGTGAATACAGAGGCATAGATTAGGGTTAACCGGCGGCCGTAGCGGTTGGCGACGGGCCCTGCGATGGCAGCAGCGATAATGCCGCCTAGCCAGACAGCGCAGGTATTGAGAGATTGGGTCGCTGTGTCAAGAACGAAGTAGTCCGTGTAGCTGGGGAGTTCGTTGAGGGAGTTCCTAGACTATACTGTGAGCCACCATCAAAACTTTCGAATGTATGGAATTGAACTGAAATGAACATACATCGAGCCATCGTAGCCCTTGGTCGTTGAGGTCACACATGCTGCTGCCACCACCAGGCAGGCGTTGACTCGCGACGACTTTCGAAGGTTTTGAAGCATTATTGTGGCTGATGATAGACAGCTCGACTCGGATAATGAAGAAAGAAATGATCATTTTCTACATTGAGGAACACCATCGTAGTGCCACCTTATACATGCAAGGAATGAACGCTTCCAGCATGTGCATGCACCCTTTGGTAGATGTACAGAGCCAGAGATAAGAAACACGCCGGCTTTCCTACTTCCCCGCATCCACTGCGAGTTGACGACGGAATATGTGGATTCTTGACTTTGCTAGAGTATTAAACTTCTTGCCGACGGTATTTATAACATTTTATAGGGCAGGGATGATCTAGATTTCGTAAAGCCTGATAAGTCTTTTTGCAACTTGTTTTATACAAAAGGTCTATGAAGATAAAACTACTCCCTGGCAAGAAATAGACGGGCGTTAAAATGATAAGAGACATTGTCACCATTTATAGATATGCAGCCAATAATAAAATCAGGATAAATTGTAATCGTGCATCTTATGCTAAGCCAATGCTTAATAAGGCTTCATCCCAGCAAGCTTCAACAGCTTATCAGTCATCTCCGGCCTCTCCAACGGCCGCTCACGATTCCGCGGGTCATAAGTGCCATCCGGAAGATAAACAACATTGGGCCTGGGAACAATATACTCATGAGGCCAGTGCGTCGTACTGCTGTAATTCTCAAAAGCCTTCTTCTTCAACTCCAACTGCTCTGGCCGCGCGAGCCTCGCGGGCACATAAGTGGCATACAACGCCGTCCTGATTTGATCGCTTTTCTGGCTTGGCTCGCTTCCATAGTGAATCGTGCGACTGTCCCAGAGGACAAGATCGCCAGGCTCCGTGCACACTTTGTGTGGATGCACACCGCGAGCGGCAAACCATGCGAGTTCCTCTCGGTTGAAGACATGGACATCTTTTATGGGCAGCCAGTCCTCGCGATCCACGCGACTATCGAAAAACTCGTCATTCAGTTTGTGCGAGCCAGGGAATACGACAAGCCCGCCATCCTCCGGCCCGGAGGGGGACAGCGCTATCAGGCCCTGGATACAATGCACGCCGCGGCGCATCGGGCTCTGATCAATATGTTCCCACGGCGCACGCCGTGCAACATCCTTTCGATTCGGAAATGTCACGTTCACCGCATCAAAGCTGACGAGAAGTTCATCGGTGCCCCATAGTTTGGCAAACACGTCTAGCACGCCTTGTTCCTGCCGGGCATCCCAGAAGAATTTTTCGTGCGTGACGCAATAGTAGGCGTAGGCCTTGATGGAGTTTGTGACTGGCAGGTTAGATTCGATCCAGGTGGTTGGGTCGGTGAAATCGAGCTCGGAGGAGAAGGATTTGAGCCATTCGTAGGCCTTTTGTTGATAATGGGTTGCTCGCGAGCGCGGGATAACGCCCTTGAGCACGGCGAAGCCATTCTCGGCGAGGTCGGCGCGGAAGTCGGGGTAGTCGCTTCTGTAGAATGTTAGTACATACTGAGCAGTCAATAGATGATGGTGTATTACCTGAGTAAATCGGGAAAAGGAGATGACAATAAAGCCGTCTTGTCGTTTGTAGAGACGGCTTTGGAAACGACGGAAGTCTCGCTGTCAACAGGGAGAAGGACACTTGGAGCCATTTTCTGATAAGATCAATGTCGCAACAAACCTTCCAGAGTTGTAAATTGTTTGCTTTTGTTTGCAGTAGTCGGGGCTTGTTGCTAATTTATAGATCGGCCAGCAAAAGTAACTAACAAAATATCCCGTCGTCAACTGCTCCATCGCCCCATTTCCCTTTTCTGTGCGGCCAGGAGCAAATCAGACAAATTCAGGGTGGTAAATATTCATAGCGAATATTTGTGATTAGTTAATACAGCACCAGCCCAGGACAGTAGGCTTCTGTCAAAGCCTCCCAATCAGCCGTATTACCATCATTAGACCGTCGCCACAGCTCGTCAAGAAACCTGTGCGCGACAAATATATTACCAAAGCCAACTGTACTCTCCATAATCTTGAGTCTATATTCTACAGTCATTCGGTTTGGCTTTGTTACACTGCCTACACCTGCCATAAAGAGGGGAAAGAGAATGCGACTCTCCATTTCCGAGCCTGGTCGAATTAGAGACAAGGCTGATAGAATGTTGTTGGTCGCTATTGTTATTTCAGGGTCGTCGTTTTTGAGGCTTTTCATTATTTGTTTCAGTCTGAGCAGCAAAGCCCATTGTGTAGCGAAAGCAGCAGCGCGGGCTTCTACCATGCGTCTGCTTTTTGAAAGTGAAACCTCGTCCGAAGGGGTCCAGCCCTGTAGAGACAGTTCTATTTGCCGAGCTTGCTGTTCAATCTCCCGAGTACTCGTTGAATGGTCTTGTATCTGGACCAGCAGTCTGCTGATTAATGGAAAAGTCCGGTAGAGACTAGCAGATACGCCAAACAGTGGGTAGAAGTTTTCGCACTTTTCAGATGGAGGAGGTACGTCGTATGCTGTTGCACTAGTCACACAGCAAATATAGTTATATAGATCCACAATCGCGTGGCAAGGCTCTTCTGCTAGAGTGTCGCTGTCCATGTTTTCTAGCAGTGCTTTGGCACCGTGCAAGTGGAGCAACCACATCCTCGACTGCCCCTCACATATCTTTAAACAGATGTCAGTTGATGAAATCCAGGGTCATGGATTTTATACATACTTCCGCTACGCATAACAACAGCGTCGTAATAAGGCAGGACAGCACCGACTCTGGACGCACAAGATCGGCTCTTAGCGTTTGCAAAGCCAGACTTCGATGAACTAGCAAGTCCTTCTCAAATACCGGATAAGTTTTTGACAGATGGCAAGCCGAGAGCGCAAGCAGCCCATGCCGTACCATGGCATTCTCAAAGACCATGGGCACGACAAGGCGCAAAAACGGGTTCTCTTCATCGTCGACCACCACGAGGGCTCGAGACACTGAGAGAAGAAAATGGTTCAACAAATGACGCTGGCCAAATGACCAGTCTGTCAAAGAAGATGGGGCCACGCCTGTCAGATTATTCAGTGCTGTTGGTGATAAGAAGGTGGCCAGCCCTGCTTCGTCGTCATAGGCGCACGGTATCGGGAGGTCCACCAATGCAGCACTGTTAGCAAGGCTGGCGGAAGTCTGGTCGCCGGCGCGGTGCTCATGGTCAATCAGAGCGATCCAGTCGGCAAATTGAGACGATGAGGTGTGCCCCTCAAACACATGTGCGACAGTTGAGGCCCATTTTGGCGACAAGACAATCTTATCAGCAGGACTTGGCTGTTGATCGGGAGAGATCGCCGGTGGTTGAGGAGGCGCAATGCTGCACTCCAGATTGAGTCTGTTGCAATCCCCGCATGATGGCTGCTGCTCGTCGCATTTTTTCCGGCGGCGACGGCAATTCAAACACCCCGCATTTGATCGTGTATATCCTGTTTTGGGTCGCCGATTGGAGATAACAGTGGAAGTGTTCGGCTGGTAGCTGCATGGGAGCGAAAGCCTCTTGCATCTTGTGCAGGGCTGTCCCTGGCTACACACGGTCTTGATCGAGACGCAGATTTGGCATGCGGTGCGTCTGCGACCCATTCCCGGTCATATATAGAGCAAATATCACTAGAAACGAATTATAATGGGCGTGAATACCGGGCGAGTGTGTGGTCTTGAAAGATTGAAGATGTGGAAGGAGGGGAAACCCGTCGTCAATCTCCGCACCTTAGATAAGCCGTCGTCAACTTAACCCTAAATAACCCTAAGAGAGTGTTCCTACGCAAGTTACGACTGTGATGTTTTATTTAGAGTTCGCCTACTTTATGGCCGTTGCGGTGGGTTCAAATAGGACTGCCCAAGCATCGTTCAGGTCCAAGTTGCAGTGAGACGACTTTTGAAATTCTTTGGCCAAATCAAACTTGTGTGACGACTGACTTGGGTACATTTCTCTATAACTAGCTAGCATTTCTATAAACATCAACAGGATCCATGAGTAATACATGCACATTGTTTACCTCGCAGCGAGTAAATATGCTACCACTTCTCTGCGAAAGGCCGAATATCGATTTCCCATGAAAATGACGACTTTGGCTGTGTGTGCAAGTACCAGTACGCATCGGCGATCTGATATAGCTCGTTAACCAGCCGAACAATTGGAACATTATGGCAGCAAGTATACTTACAGCATCCGGTTCAATCAACGTATCCGGCGGCGCATCCTTCATCGCTTCTTTCGTCGACGGAATCCCAATAACCCCATCAATAATCGTATGCGCAACATGCACACCCTTGGGCCCAAACTCCTTTGCCAGGCTTTGCGACAGCGACCTTAGCGCCCATTTCCCATTTGCAAACGAGACAAAGTGCGGAGAACTCTTGAGCGACGCCGTTGCTCCCGTGAAGATCAGCGATGGCGGATAAGGCGCTTTATCGACGGCTTGGAGTAAGCGGGGGAGCGTTGCTTGCGAGAAGAGGAATGCTCCGCGTCCAAGAATCTCGTAGCCGCTGGTGTACTCGGCTTCGGTCAAGTCGAGGAATGGCTTGCGGACTGGCCGGGTGCTGGCGTTGAAAATGGCGGCCTACTCTACACTTAATTACATATTCGTACAAATTGGAGAAGGGGAAAGGAAGTAGTACGGCAATACCATAGTCCCCTCCAAACTCATTGCCGATCCAATCAAAAGTTGTATTGACACTGGTTGAGCTGGCCAAATCGGTCTGGAAACCGACGGCTTTGCCACCGGTGGAATTGATCTGGCTGACCACTTCGTTGTAGCTGTCCGGGCTGCGCGCCAGGCAAACTACCGGGTATTTGGATGCGAATTTAAGGGCGATGGAGCTGCCGGTACCGCGACCGACGCCGGCGACGACTGCGATGAGGGGGGCCATTTCTGTTTTTCAAGACGCTGTTGTGGTTTAATGAGAAATGTACAAGACAGAAAAAAATGAAGTGGCTGGGAAAGGAAGACGCGAAGGAATGTTGCCGCCGATATGGATGATGTCACCACCCCGGCCCTAGCCCTAATTCCAGGGCCTACTGTTGATAACAAATAATTCTGAATATTGTATAAAATTCGTGTTTATATCAACAACGTAACGTAGACAAGGCTATAAGCTTATAACTCCTGCCATCCAACCATGCATCCTGCTGCTTGCCGAAATCAAGCCCTCCTCCAGGTTAAAGACTGATCAACCAATACTCCCTGTCACCCACATTAACAAAATGCATTTAATACACGAAGAAACGCTTTACTCACATTCAACGTCCAAGGCTCCGTAGGCCCCAGCACAATCTCATCGCCCTTGTACTCGAGAGACCTGAGCTGGTGCTTCCCCGAAAAATTCGAAATCAGAGCTGCATCCATATGATGCTTCAGCGCCGTCCTGCCCTCATGCTCGAAGAGTTCAAAGGGACCGGTATACGCAAGGTAGTGGCGCGCAGCATCAGCCGCTTCATCCTCAGAGACAGCACATGGGTCCACCTTGGAGTAAGGCTTTGCGCCGGGCTTCATGATCTGTGCGGACATGTAGCCATCTGCGGTGTAGATGATGTAGCCGATGGCATCTTTGCCAAGGGGGTAGTCAATGGGTCCGTCTTTGCCGGCGGGCTTGCTGATGTAGGAGACGAGTTTCCAGGTGCCGACGAGGCCCTTGCGGATTTCTGCTAATGCTGATTGCGCCATCTGTTTGGTTTTCGAGTTGCTGGGTGTTTGGATGGATTCCATGGAACTGGCGATCGCCTTACTTATATACATGGGCTTGAATATTAAGTTTAGAACCGTTCCTACCTAGGCAGTAACCTTGATCGCGGATAACTCTAAAATTGGTTAGGTTTAGCCCCCGAGTGGGATCAATGATACGCGTATTCTTGATTCCAAGAAAATATCTTGATGCTGTTGGGACTAGTAGTAAGATGGCATAGTCGCCACGATTGAGTCCCAGCGTGTGGATATAGCAAAGATCGGACTTTTGAGCGGATTAGAAATCATGTTTCTGGCTCAGGATGAAGTACGTATTCAGGATCTCAGTATCTTTTGTGATTACCAATCCATGTTGGTTACGATCCACACCGTCGGTATCTCTGTGCCGGACTTGGATATTGAGCTGAGTCGGCCCGTTTATTTGATCGGAGTGGATCCCGACGAATCGATAAGCTTGAACCCAAAGCCAGATTAGGTAGCACAAGCATAGCAAGTTTTTCTTGATTTCCTGCACGGCTCTTAGTACGCCATTATTGGCACTCAGCTGAGCCGCTCAGCTGAGTGTTATGAAACACCACGCATGAGGCCACACAGGCCTCCGGAGGGAACCAGATGGAATGTGATTCATGGAATGAAATGGAGAGATAGCTGGAACTTAGCAGAATGTGGTTTGCAAGCATAAATAGCAGGCAAATCTCCCTCAGAGGAGGCCATGTGGTACGTGACGTCACAGAGTACGCACCTTCCTTTTCCAGAATCTTCCAGGACATGCGGTCCAAATAAGCTTAATTCAACGACACAATCGCATAGAAGAAAAGAAAATGCTAGAACAAAAGTTTAGTGGTGCTTGCGTTCAGACGTACCTTGCAGTAGGCATTATTTGAAGTTTCACGCTTATTACCGGGGTAGGTAGAAACAAGTAGAAATAATGCCTATTTTACACGCATCTCGAATTCTACTAGTATATGTTGGATGAAAAATTAAAGACCATCTCCTTAATCAGGTGTCCCTACTGTGGATGTGTTTATCCCTTTCGTTTGTGCATTAGTGAATTGAGTTGTTAATATATAATTTCTAATTAAAAAAGATGGCGTTGATGCCGTGTGGCCATCGCTTACAAAATCATCGCTATCATCACACCCAAGGAAAGCACTCCTGACAGCAGAGCCACACGCTCCGTCGACGCGGCACCAGTGTACAAGGCCCCAGCAGCACTACTCGTTGTGGTTGGGGCAGTGGACTTGGTGGCTGATGAGGAAACGAGGCTGCTGGGCACAATGGAGGAACTGGAGGCGGGCACAGCAATAGAGCTTGAGCCGGAGCCCGAAGACGAGCCTGAACCTGAGCCAGAGCTTGAGCTTGACCCAGAGCCTAAGCTAGAGACTGAGCCAGAGCCAGATCCAGATCCCGAGTTAGAGCTAGAGCCAGAAGTTGAGCCTGGGCCTGATCCAGAGCCTGATCCAGAGCTGGAACCAGAGCTTGAGCTTGAGCTTGAACCCGAGCCCAAGTTAGAGGCTGAGCCTGAACCTGAACCAGAGCTGGAACTAGAAAAAGGACTAGATCCCCCAGTCACGCCAGAGCCCGTCTGAGCCGCGCTACCGCTACCGCTACCGGCCACAGAGGTCGCATGAGCCGCGGCAGTAACGGGGCAGACGGTGGTAGACAACACCACAGTTTCAGTAGTCACATACGTGGTGCGGGAGCTTGCCGGGCAATCGGTTACGGTGGACGGGCAAGCGGTGATGGTGGCGATGCGGGTGGTGAGGACTGTCGAAGTAGTAAATTGTTTGTTGTTGCCTGCAGAGCTGGTCTGGCTCGCGGCAGGAGCACTGGTCAAAGTGGTCGACTTTGAGCATATAGTCGTGCTCCTGCTAAGAGTGCTTGACACGGTGACGGTGACGGTTTGTTGCGTGGTGGGCAGGCTGCTGGCAGTCTGGGATGAACTGATAACGGCAGCCGCGCTGCTGCTGGTTGAAGGAATCACGGAGCGAGACTTGGAGCGAGACTTGCAGCGGAGAGAAGAGACGGCGGCGGATGAGCTAGGGTTTGGCCTGCTAATGGTAGAGCTGCTTGAGGGTTGAGCCGAGCTAGAATGAATGACTGATGATGATGGCACGGCAGAAGAAGAGACTATTGCCGACGAAGGAATGATAGCTGAACTCGGAACAGCAACGGAACTAGTGGTGATTGATGCCGAAACTACAGCGCTCGAACTGGCCAGAGACGAAGACGAACTGGTTGAAGATACGGCGGTCGTCGTTGGGGCTACCGTGCTGGTGATGCAGGAGGTGGTCGCCACGCCATCATTCATTTGAATGTTGTCGATCATGATCGCAACGCCATCGTAAACCGTGGCACTCGTTTGACAATAGGCGTAAATCTCCAATAAACTAGATCCATCGCTGGTAGGCGTAAAAGTGGTCTCAAACTCTGTCCAGCCCATGCTACCGGTCGTGATTGCAGCGCTCGTACTGCCAATCGAGCTGCCAAAACTGTTCATATACCAATAGAGGCGACAGGTCTCTGTCGCGCCACTTGAAAGAGGTGATAGAGCCCATTCCAACGATGCCGTGTATGTCTCGCCTGCCACGAACCCGTCGACATACTGGTAGAACAGGAGCGCGCGTGTCTGGGAACCACTAGCCTCGAGGAAATAGCTGCCGTCGGCTGCATCGCCACTGACGACGGAGCCGGTGGTACTAGAGGCATAGCCCCAGTCAGCGAAGCCGTCTTCGAACGAGGGGTTCAGCAACAAGTTGGGAACGCCCGTAGTACAAGTGACGGTGGTCGATCCGGTGGTGGTTGTTGTTGGTGGTGCCGAGAGGGTCTTTGCCAGACTAACGGCTGGCAGAAGGGTTGCCAGGACGGCGAGTGCTGGAGAGGTCCAGCGGCCCATGATGAAAATAATGAAACTTTGAAACGAATGTAGGCCGCTAGGGGCAGAGGACAAGCGAGCGGAATTGGACTCCTGAGTGAAAGAAAAAACCGAGAAAGATGGACGACAGTTTCGATCGGTGGAGTTTGGGCGAGGGGGGATATATCAATAATATACTCCGTATTTTCCAAGGCAATAGTATGAACTAGTTTATGGAGAGCTTTGACTCCAGAGTCCAGACTGTGTTGCCACTGTTGGGCCATCTAGTCCACTCCGTCGGGTATTTTTCTCCAGATTTGAAGAGTGGATTCCATGACTTGTTGGCTGTTTTAAGGTCATGTGCGCAGTTCAGAACAATCTAGACGGGTGATCAGGAGTAACTTCATAGTTCTGTCTAAAGATACAGTATATATCTTCTGCAAAATCTGACCCTATCTGTTTGTTCTGTTCTGTTTTCTGTTCCATTGTCATGAAGTGTGTACAACCTTATTCTAACCCTAACCCTACTCACAAGCCACTTCCATACTAGAGCCAGGCACCGTGCTGTTATTGGACAGCATGCAAATAAGCTCTCGGCTGCTCGCTCTAATTTTGCTTTTGGGTTCATCTAGAACACTTAGGGTCAATCAATGTGTGTTGGATTCACAGCCAAACGCGGTATACGAGCAGAGCTTTGATGCAAACGAATAGCCCTTGCAATAGCAGATGACTATGTATTCAGGTTTTATCCATTTTATGCAGAATAATCATCATTCAACTCCTTCTTTCAATTTGTTGATACTTACAAAGAGTTTACAGAAACCATTAAAATGGAACTCCCTTTTGACCCGAATTATATCCCAAAATTCATTTCTTCGTCTGCATACACAATTTTTCCCCCATCCTGCCCAAACTCCACAATTTATGTGCCTTGCTAATCCATAATATTATCCAACGGACACGCCATCAAGATATCCATATTATCCTGAATAACATCCCAATACAGTACATCGGCAGCAGTCAGAATATCATAGCCGGTTTCAGATCTACACAGAAGAAGGTTGTATTTCGCATAGCGCCCATCATACGAAAAGTCTCCCCAGGCAAGGATCTGGAGTTGTGGGAGTCCCTCGTCGCTGAATACCCATGCTGCAAACTTGTACATTTCTTCGAGTTTATCTGGTGGGACTGTTGGATATTAGATTCAATCTACTATTGACAGATTGGGGGAGACTTACCTTCGCCGTATTTATAATTATAAACAGGCCTGGAGAACCACCGGTGTTGCTCTGTGTCGTTTAGTCTTTCGAGCACCACGCCGCTTACCCTCAGATGTATCAGGCTCAACACAGGCCTCGGCTGCATGCGCCGCAGATGAATGGTGAGCTCTTCGGGTGACATGGACGTCCCGAAACAAGTTAATTCTTTCCGTAGTAATATCTCTTCTAACCGGTCGAGCGGAGGTATATCCCCATCAATGTAATGATGCCCGCCTCTATCCACCACATGATGCGTGACGAGACACCTGAGGTTTCGATGATCCGCTATTCTCTCCGTCAGAACAACCCAATCAATAGGTTCGGGGAGCATGAGATTTAGAGTCTGTAATCCGTGGAAATTCTGGATGAACGAACTTGTCGTTTCGGTGATATGCGCCAATTCGTCGTTGCGAAGACTATTGATATCGAACGAAAGTTCAAGGGACGTTAACTTTGTCAGCTTTTTCCCCGAGTTGAGTATCAGTTGTAACCAGTCCAGAGACCCCGGACAGTTCCGCAGTTTGAGGCTTGTCAGGTTCTCGATATTGAATGCATGCTTCATGCCGACGCCAGCATCGTAAAAGGAGACTGCCGACAGATGGAGAGTTTCAAGGAGAGGGAAAACAAGTCTTTCGTCTTTGGGCTCGATTTTGAGCACCCCTTGCGCAAAGAAGTTGTTTGGAATCTTTCTTCGATCGCCGGTATGTTGGACAAATCCATCTTTCCATCTCCGCTCTGCATGGTCCCATGACAGGAGGTCTAGGGTAAGTGATTTTATTTGGTGCCCGTGAGCACTTACGCAATCCTTGACGGTTTCAAAGTCTCTGTATCGGTTTAGGCCTCTCCAGTCGAGGCATTGTAGTGCTTTGAACTGCACGAGATCCACAAAGTAGTGCGTGGCCACGTCGATGCCGCATGAACCAGCGGTGATGATGGCGATGGATTGGATTTGTTTTTGGTTTTTGATGGGAGAGTCGTTGCCCCAGAGTAGATTTACTGGCACAATGCATGTTCCTAATTCCCATCTACGTTTTATGAGTTGGTTGCCAGAGAGAGTAAAGAAATTACAGTACTGACCGGAAGCTTCGTAATTGATCATCTGGGAGCCCCATGCAGCCCAAGATACACATTAAATTCAAAAATGGATCCTGGTCCTAGTTAGTATTCATCTTCTTGAAAGGGCAATCTGCTCACCTCATCCGTATCTTCATTCCCATACTCGTATGTAAGAGTCGGCCCAAGCATGGGCGAATGCACATGATATCGATGCACACAGCGCGGCTCCATTGGATTTTGAAACGCAGCCCGAAAGCCGACTTCCTTTGTATATATCAAGTATTTGCGTGGTATCGTCTGCATAGTCGACGCCAAGTCTCGCAACGACAGCTTCGGCGTCGACAGCACGATGGACCGATACAAATGCGGCGTGGTGACATTGTGAAGACGCGTGCAGACCTCACAAAGATGCTTCAAGTCCTTACGGCTGGCAATCTTCAAGGATATGAGCCAATGCAACTAGGCAGATTCCAATGGGATGGATGTTTATTGACTGACTTGGCCAATTATCATATTCAGCAGTTCCAGCGGAAGCCCGGTGAGCATGTTGATAGCCATGTCTGGCTACCTAGGCATGAAAAGATCCCCCAAGAAACAATGCGCCAAGCGCTGTATCTCAAATAGACTCCGCTCGAATAATATCAAGTTGCAAATGCAAATCGTGGGACTGATTGCAAGGTGGACTAGTTAGTGAATTGACGCTGGTTTTCTACCCCTCCGTTAGTGCAGGTAAGCGCTGGCTCTGCATGTTCTGTTCCAAAATTAGATAGCCGCAGGAAAAACGTTTTCTTTGTTTGCAGTTCGGTTCTATTGTAATTATGATTATTAAGGCGGCGCTTAATCCTCCAGGGATGTTCGTGGACGGTTTTCTACGGGGTTCGCCAGCCCTAGCCCTAACCCTAATAACGCTGACGTTTCTTAGATTGTATCACTTAATTAGGAAATTAATTGACGAAGATACAAAGGCAAAGCTGCGCTTGTAATAGAGAGCTAGAAGCACAGCTGAGCTTCAGCTACAGAACCCATGACTTGTTAAAACTCAAGAATTGACATCAGGCTGTTTATTCTTTTTATTTCATGTTAGAACAAATAGGATAACTTCAAGTCTATAACCTCGATACGGCTGTGAAGCTATAGATTGACCTCCAAGTAGCGACTATTTGCCCA